>CM056705.1:0-1358571 GCA_029849275.1 Papilio elwesi | reverse complement strand
ATACTTGCTTAAAAAAATCATACTAGGACATTTAAAAATATTTTTTGCGTACAATACCCCTTCAAAACAAAACATACTAATAAAACAATAGTCTCAAATTCGTACGCAAATACATTTTTAAATGTCTATTCTCTTCCTTAAAACTTAAAAAGACAGGTAATTGTATAGAAATCGTTTTAAATGTAACTAAAAAATAAACAATATTGCAATTATTTATTGAAATAAAATGTTCGAAATGTCTAACACCAACATAAATACACGCCCTGCATCGTTTCAAAAATGAACGGGAGATATGGCGAGCAAATCTTCTATTATTAATTGATTCCGCTGCCTCTGTGATCCTCGCCCTCAAGTCAGCCAAGTCCCTGATGGGTTTTCCATAAACTTTTTATTTTATAGCACCCCAGTAAAAGAAGTCTAACGAGTTTAAATCGGGTGAACGAGCTGGCCACGCTATAGCACCGGCCCTTCCCATCCACCTACCAGGGTATTCTTCGTCTAGGAAATCCCTTACAGGCCGTGCATAATGTGCTGGGCACCCATCATGCTGGAACCACATATTCCTGACTGTTTCTAGCAGCACATCTTCCAACAGATTTGGTAGTTCGTTTCGTAAGAAGTGTAAGTACGCTTCGCCAGACTGTGCCTCAGGTAGCTCAAAGGGTCCAATTATTATACCATTCAGTATTCCGGTCCACATGTTCACTTTAAAACGATATTGGGACCGATCTTCTCTAAGTAGGTGAGGATTTTCTACGTGCCACTCGTGTAAATTGTGTAGGTTCGTGTATCCGTCCTTTTTAAAAGTGGACTCGTCAGACCACAATATTTTATTGAAAAATTGAGGGTCCTCCCTATGCATGCGCAACATCCTACGACAAAATGCAAGTCTCGCAGGATAATCGCGTGGTAACAGAGCCTGTACGCATTCCACGTGATACGGGTGAAACTTCTCAGCTTGTAATATGCGATGAGCAGTACTTTTCGGTACACCTGTACCTGCTTCAATTGCCCGAACTGATGTACTCGGATCATCTGCGACGGCTTGAAGCACTTCATCTTCGACATCGAACCGAGGTCTGCCTTCATTAACCGCTTGGCGAGGAAATCGACCCTCAGACAATAGTCGGTGGACATTGACGAAAACACGGCTATCCGGGTGACGAGCGGCGTTCGGATATCGTTCTCGGTAGAGTCTTGCTGCAGCACGGGCATTACATCTACATTCGCCGTAAATGAGATGCATGTTCGCATATTCTTGTGGAGTGTACGTAGGTGGCATGGTGGTACTGTGTCACACACTTTAGTCCTTAAAAATACGGGTCGTTGGAAAAAATCACAAACAAAGATAATAATCAAGTCCAGAAAGCGATGCAAAGTTGTTAGTACAAAATGAACACAAACGAATACAAAGGATGCGCGGTAAACGAGAGAGCTTAATGTACTGACCAACTATTTAACTAACCAAAGATAGCACACCTACTTTTGTCTCTTTCTTAGTGTATCGCCCTGTCTCTCTCACTCACCACCAAACTTTTTTGCGTACGAATTTGAGACTGTTGTTTCATTGGTATGTTTTGTTTTGAAGGGGTATTGTTCGCAAAAAATATTTTTAAATGTCCTAGTATGATTTTTTTTAAGCAAGTATTATACCATTTTGGAATTGTAATAAAATTACCTATCTTTTTAAGTTACTCGCCGGAGTTGCATAGTACTTTTTTTTTTCAGTACACTTGGAGGAAGATGATTGAAATCGTAACTACTTAGTTCTTGACTGGACAAGAACTTAATTTTCTTTAAAATCTTTGTTAGTTGTATTGTTTTTTTTTTATTTCATATTGATAAAGGGTTATTGACGATAACATAATAGCTTTTTTTAATGTAGCAATATTTGTAGGTCATTGTTTACAAAATTGCCCCAGAAGGTGTACAATTTTAAGTTTTTAAAAAATGCCCTTTATTTTTTTTAATACCCAGAGGGGAATTTTTATTTTATTTTTCTGCTGACCCTTGTGACCACCCCTATCATCCCCCTTCCTATGTACGTAACCTTTTGGGACACCCTGTATATGTGTAATGTAAACAAGCTGTTTGATTTTGTAAATAATAAAATAAATAAATAGTTGCAGACCCTTGGGCTATATTCGGCCAGAGAGTATAAACAAAAAGAAAGGATATTTTTTCTTTTCCTGTGCACCCTATACTCACTAGGTTTCCGAAAAACCTACAAGAATTTGCATTATTGTTTTCTTTGTCCCATTTTAATCTCTTTTCTTTTGGTATATGGACCATCACCAGACTTCCAAACAGACATATGTGACTTAAGTCTGCTTTCCTTTGATACAAAATTTCATAAGGTGTTTTGTCTATCAAACTTGCTGTAACAGACCTAGACTTTTTTATCTTTCTGTTCTAAAGACATTGATTTCTAAAATGAAAATGTAAAGAGATGTCGTAGTAGGGTTATTTTTCTTGAGAATCCCGAGTCATGGACCATCGTTCTCAATCTAACCCATAACTCCAAAGATGTTCTTGTTTCCTTAATATGCACGTACAATCCAATGGGTCAATGGTTAAAACCTTTTTCGCTTTGGCTTTTGCGTCATCTGACGATTTGACCTCAAAACCAGCCTCTGGCACCGATTTGATATACCAGGTTGTTTAGCACTAATAAATTTTCAACGACATAACTCCACTCGTCATAATTTTCGCGTCCTTTCAATTTCGGAATACTTTGAATATAGTTAACTGCCATATTTACACGAAAAGTCAACACAATTTTCGAATGTTTTACACGAATTAATTTCACTTTATAAAACCCAAAAAAACTGGATATTTGCCCATAACCTATTAATATCACGTTAGCTTTTCGTAATCCACCCACTTTATTAATAAAAGTAATCATAGACCAAAAACCATAGAACATATACAGATTATTAATCTCAATTTAAATCGAACCATAAACAGTAAATAATTTTGTTACATTTTAACAGATACAAGGTGTTGAGCAAAAGTTTTTTTTGGGTATTATTACACATTGGGTGGATCAAAATTGATAGAAAAAGGTACATTATCTTCTTGCTGTTTTGGGGTCGGCACAGTATGACTGTAGTCCATACTGTAATAGGTTTGGCTAAAGTGTTGTGTAAAGGGTAAATAAATAAAATGTTTGTTTGATAATACATTTTATTGTGTATAATCTGTATAGTTGGCCGCTACACTACGCTACAAGCCGGCGCAGTGGCGAGGCGGGGGAGTACGTCGCCTCTCGCACTGCTTTAAAGCTCTCTTTTACATTAAAACGGGACCAAGTCTGGTGCGAGTTGTGATGGGAGCAATGAAATAAACATCCTGAAGTTCCTATCATCAGATAGTACAGTCTTGGCGATAGCATGTCGAAATGACATTTTTAATCACAACCACTTCTGATGATCGTACACATGTATTAATTGAACGGATACTTTAAACAGTTTATTAAATGCTGTGTTATCTTGAACTTTCGTAACTTAAATTAGAGATTAATCACAGATCAAAAAATTAGCGCTTTTCTTATTGAAAACTGCTATTTCTTCCTTGACTTTAGTGCAATATCTATTCAATCACGTCGAGACATGGCCCTATAACTTTTCCAATCAACTTTCCAAGATATACAGTACAGTATTAAGATATTAATGTGTATATTCTGACCGAGGGAGTTTTTCTAGAAGTTGAACTGAGTTTTTAAGTTCGAACAAAAAAAGGTTCACATTTTTTTTGATGTTCCTTCCCCTCGACAGAGTCCCGTTTCCCTGCAAGTTATACCATTTACAAAGGTCCTTACAATTACAAGTATCTGAAATTTGGAAATAGCGTATAATTATTTTATATTACATAATTGGTTCTACGTCATAACGTTTTAAAATGGTAAGTTTTACGAAATCGATGAAATATGGCTTATACGTTTATTTGGCAGAGTCACAGTCTGGATTTTACAAAACGAATGAATCGAGAATACAAACAGTTTGACAACACAACAATTCCAAACCAAATATCTTGCAAACTGTTGATTGAAAATGTTCCTTCAATCACTTCGTATATGTATTTTAAATACACAATAATTATAGGATGAATATTTTTGGTGGGTTATTGATTTAATTTAAAATTGATTAACACTGACGTTGTATTTGTGTAAAAAGAGCGAAACTAAATTCACACAAAATGGGTATGACAGTTTTTTCTGTCATACATTCATATAAATTTTTCCTATTTTTGAATCTACCCTCCAATACAACATCCATGTTTATTATCATTACAACAGAATACCGAAAGTTCAATAAAAATTTAAGTCAAACAATATTTTACAATGAATTCAAAGATGTCCGCTTATGTATTCATTAAATTAAATGCAGATTACGATATATTTTCCGGTACCCGGGTCAATTGATTCGTTTTATGCAAATGTAATAAAAAATGCGCAATAATTTCCATAGGTAATTTTAAATGCTAAAAATGATGTCTTGCGAATAATTCAGACCCATATTTAAATATCGCTTACAAAAATATAGTAATAAATGCATTTTTATTTAGTTTTCTTTCACATGGCAACACGCGACATTTCTGCGTCGTATGCAACCTCTTAAGGCTTTAACAATTTATTTATTTATTAACTTTATTAATGAGTGTGTGGTAAAAAATTAGCAATATTTATTCATCCGAATGATGAGTTCTGATTTAGACAGTGTAGTTTAAACCAATGTGCAAGTGATGTCATCGGACTTAGGTATTAAGTTATTTTCCACGTGCAGTTTTACACATGTCAAGGGCAGACTAGGGCTTGCGACTGCTTTTCACCTAACTAATTAGTACCGTAATGTGAAAAGAGATGGCGAACTCCACTTTTTTTTCAACTATGTGCCACAATCGGAGAAAATAAAACTTTCTGTGTAATTTGCATTGAATGTAGTTCCGTTGACGGGTTATTTTAAGTCTATATAACGGAGATTCTTAACAAAATGAGATATAGTCAACAAAAGAAAAACATGTTTATACATATGTAATTAAAGAGAAAAACTTAATATCATAATACTAAGTGTGTTGTGTGATGAGGGTTTTATTAATTATGGAAATTAACGTAAGAAATAAATTAAAATAACAACTCACATTTGACAACCAAAGGTTTACGCTTGTCCATAGACTGAACATATATACAATGTCTCGGAATAGAAAAAATTCGTCGTGTAGAAGTAGATATAGATCCTACATCTGTCAGGTAAGTTATAAAAACAGAACTCAGACTTGTAAAGCAATCTGATCAAATAGGGAGGGGATATCAAAAGAATTCCAATGTTAATGCATCAGTTTGAAATTAAACATAAGTTTCGATGAGTTAGATGTTTTTTTCGGATAGTCAGAAAATCCAAATGATCTTTGCCTACTCATGAATCAATATTTTAAAAAAGTAAACATTGAATGATTTACGGAATGACATTTATTTTTGACAGAAGTCATCCTATGACATGTGTCATATTTGAATCAAATGAAATAACTTTTCGTACAGATAAGTTTTTCTCTCATATGCAATAATGATTCATTGAAACGTATTTAAAAATTTATCAGAGATCCGAATTTAGAAAACAAGTGATGTAAGGTAATTTCTGCAGCCGGGGAGTTTAACGAACACTGGTTCTTGTGTTGCCAGTTGCCAAAAGTGGGGAAAAAATCTACAAGCGTATCACACATAATGTTATAAACTATGTACAAAGATCGTGAACTCGTTTTAAGTAAGCTAAAGTGCAATTTGCATAGATTATTTATTTACATTGTAACTTCACAATTATCGCAAATCAAATATGCCGTTAAACAAAAAACAACATAAATCAATGACCTGCCAAATTGTCGCACGTTCTAGAAGCTTCTAGCTCTTGAGTTAGGCCAGTGTAATCAGCATACTTAAATGTTTCTCTAACAATATAAAATAATATTACAATCTATATAACAAATACACACAAGCCGTCTGTGTGACTCGCTTTACGCTTCAACTAAATGTTAAATTTGAACACGATAAATTTTAGTATCAACACTTCGAAATTTTATAGTAACAAGAGAAAAAGATTACATCATAATTTCACTTTATGCTTAAATTTAAACGTCGCAAAGGTTCGCTCGTAGTCGCCACAGTATTGTGGAAGACTTCGAATTTATCTATTCAGTTAAATGTTTATGCTACAATAATAAAATACCTGCCTCATGTATTAGCAAATCGATTTTGAATTTAAAAGCAGAGACAATACAGTCGTATATTCAAACAAACATTGATTAACAAATACCATTACAAAGTCGAATACAGATACACGATAGAATATTCCGAAGCTCAGATTATGATTCCACAAGCGTCTTAAAGTATTGCAAGCTTAACTGTTATCACTTTCGAGCACGTTTGTGAAGACGTAGCTAGAAATACCAAGTGAAAACAAATATATTAAATGGTATAGGTCATAGTTGCGCACCTTGGGCGACACCAAATCTCTTTGTATGTCAATATGTCTATATGAATGAATTTAATCGAGCTTATTTGAAACCGTAAAGCCTTACAGTGGTCCCAACAGTGAACTCGAAGCAAACCGCGTCCATAGACAAGTGACAAGTTTTGCATTGAAGACGGAAGTTGTTTTTAGACAATTTCAAATCTAGATTTGAGAGTATCATTTCTAGCTACGCCTCGGTTTTAAATGTTCTAGCTAACTCATGGTCGGCTCAGCGTGGGCGCCGGTCAGCCGTTGCTGTTATGCGATTTCTGCTCGAACAGCGCGGCCATGTCGCGTATGTTGAAAGACGGCGACATTTTTTCTTTCCTAAAAATATTTTGCTTTAATTATTATCTATATTTTTCTAGCCATTTCTTTGAATTTTTATTCTGTGTATTTTAATTGTAAATATATTTTTTCAAAATTTTAAGCAGCTTAAAATCGATGTTTTTAAACTATAAATTCTAGAGGGTATCATTTTTCTTCTGATATCTATATAAACATGGTAAATTAATTAAAGATATTAAACGATTTCTATAAAAATAGGAAATAAAATTGAAAATAGGTAATAATGTTGCAGGATGCATCTATGACGAAGAATTGTTATAACTAATCAGAGTTAAACTAACACGAAGTAAAAGTTCCACACAACCACATATATCAGATTCAATAGCAAAGACGTACCTTTCGTCTCGGCGGACGCTGTCTCTTTTACTGTTCTCTTCCTTTCTGGAAAATTCTAGATTCGTAGAACTGTCTAGGTCTTGCAAGGGACTATCAGGCGAGGGTATAGTATCCAAGTTATTACTACTTTTCGCCAAAGAAAATCTCATTCTTTGCCCGAGATCAACCGTATTCCTCCGTTCGAATTTTGGCAAATCGTCCTGCAACCTGTCGCACATTTCCGATCTTTCCTCTGGATCTTTCTTGATTTTGATCCTAGTCAACTGTTCCGGGTTACTTCTGAACGATTGTGAACTGTATTTCTCGCGCAAGAAGTTTCTTCGTTCTTCTTTATACTTTTCTATTCTCTCGCGGCTTAATTTCTTCTCAGTCTCTATGCCTATGAGATTCTTCAGATCTGGCTTCTTTAGTTCAAATCTTTGTACTAAAGATATTTTGTTCTCGGTCGTCGGCGTTATACTATCTGGCTTTGTCTCTTGCTCCTCCGTGTTCAGATTCAAATCTGGAAGGTTTCTTGTTTGTTTCGTGGCATCTTTTACTTCCAAGCTCTTGCGTCTGTCGTTAGTTTCGTTGCCAAATTCCTTTATAAATGCATTCTCGTCCAACGACCGCGTAGAATTCTTAGACAGTTTATACGTTTTGGGAGAAACGGGCGGAGGTAGTTTGTGAGTGTCTTTGCCTGTGACGTCTTTCCTTCTCGATTCGAGTCTGTTCTCATCATCTTTCCGTTCCAACGTCGGATATTTGATTTCAGTTTTAAATTTATCAAAAGTAAATGGCCCCTTTTGTTCCGTGGGACTTTCAAAACGTATGGCTAGCTCTCGTACATTGAGATTCTTTGAAATGGTTCTCTGCTTAATAACATTGCCGTTATCACATTCTAAGATATCGTGTTCTTGCCCGTGTTGAGCCTTGTGTTCATCAACTTCGCTTATATCTACTTTATCACAGATTTTGAGAGTGTCCACGTTGATATTTTCGTATTCCCTATCTCTCGACTCTATGAACACAATGTTTTCGTAATGTCTTTGTTTTTCAGGAGATTCTAATATCATAACATTGACTTCTTCATTGATTTGCTCATGTCTTTCTTTTTCGGGGGACTCTAAGATCATGGCGTTCACTTCTTCTATGCTCTTTCTAAAAAACTTAACTTGACTATACACATCTACATTGTCATCGATTTCCGTCGTTTCAGTGGGCGTTTCTAGTATTATCAAGTCCTCAATGAAGTCCGGCTGACAGGCCTGTTGAGTGGGCAAACTGGCATCCGTCTCGGGAACCGGCGCTTCCTCGACGATAGACAATTTTTTTTCCAAATCTATGTCCTCGTACACGGAATCCCTTTCATTCGTTGGCGTATCTATGTTATCTACAGGTTCATAGTCTGAGGCTTTCGATTTCGTCGGTGAGCGGAATGTAATGCTTATAGTTGACTTGAGAGGGCTTTTCAACGGTGAACCGGGGGAGCTCTTCGACGTGCTGGAAGACTGAAGATTGATGTAGTTTGGTCGGCTGAAATTGAAACATTCGTATAATTCGTCGCCTTGCTTCGTGAAGCTGGCGTTAGAGTAGCTGGAAGAGCTTTCGTGGGATGACGTCATGACTTTTAGGACGTCATTTTCTTTCCTTTTCTCCGAATTGTGATCGGAGTTGGAAGACGTGGAGACGGCGGACAGCCTGTTTAGGTTCTGGTAGCTGACATCGCTGGAGTGAACGGGGCTGGGCTCCAGGCTGTCATGGAGGTTGGTTTCGGAGAGGTCGTGGTTAAGTCTCATGTTCTCATAGTCGGTGGCTTTGAGCTCGCACTTTAGGCACTTCTCGCGGTCGCAGCTGTCGCAATCGACTGTCTTAATCTTGATGGTGTGCTTGTTCTCGCTGACTTCGGAGTCGCTTTCGAGCGGGTCATAGACGGGTGTCACGGGAGTGAGTGGACTAGAGTTTATTGTGCTGGTGGTCAGATTGCTGACGGATGAATTTTCGACCGGCCAATCGATCTTTATCAAGGTGGAATGTCCGTCTTTCCCGTGCCACGTGAGCCGGGTGTTTTGATCCGGGTCGGACACGACCGGGTGATGGAGGCCGCTGTACCGCGACGTGGTTTTACATTTCCGCGGTGAGTTCCGTTCTCTGTAAGGGTTATGTTAAGTTTTTGAGGGTCGGTGATACGTAACTAGAAATGGTTTAACATTTAGATGATATGAATACTTTAAAACGAGCATGCTCTTGGACACAACAAAATAAAACAAAAATTAGTATGAAATTTTGAATAGATAAAATTTTGTAAGAAAGCCCAGAGAGATACGTAAGGTATAGTGGTTAAAAAAGCCAATTAATTAAATGTTTATGATTTCATAATCACAAGTAACTCATACAACAAATATTTTCTCTACCCAATTTTAATTATTTGATCATATTTGTATGCAATTAAAGGCAAATTGTACACAAAAAACTTTAGTAAAACTGCAATGATCCTCGTTTTACTATTATATCTGCAACCAAACCAGTTGATCATATCAGGACTATATTCTACATTTGTAAATCATATAAAAAATGCCAAGTAATCAATTTATAAACGTCAACCACTTAATTATATACTAAGTAAAGAATTCTACTCTAAATTCAGGCCTGATCTAAGGCTATGCCGCCTAGTTACAAACCACAAGGGTAAATTAAGTAAAAATCGGATAATCTATGAACGGTTTCGGAATGTAAAGAATGAGAAAAGATGCAAAGAATTGTTATCGATCAGAAATGCACAAAATGGAAACATCTAGAGATCGTAGTTACCTGAGCTTCACGCTGCCAGAACTCTGGAAGTCCGGGAGGGAAGACAGTGGGCTGTCCCGGTCCTTGCAAATCCTGTGATGTAACGGAAATCTTTATTAGTGCTACGTTACTCTCATTGTTATGGGTGCAAGCATTTAGAAGACTGTGACTAAACCGTTAACCAAACCGCAACTTATCTAAGGAAGTAAAAAAATTTTACATGTGTTACACAAGTGACTAGTATTTTTTAAATATTCGACCGCCAAAACATTGCATATATTTTGGTCCAAAGGAACTTTTACATGGCATTTCCGGATATCCTGTATAAGGTAAGGGTGCTGACCTCTTGGCGGGGTCAGGGTCGGCGGTGCCGTGGCGCTTTTCGGGCGCGGGCTTAGAGCGCGGGGATTCCCCGTCGATGTAGCCCATCTGCGCCACCTGCTCCTCCATCGCCGCGCGACGCCTGCAATAAACCACGAACCAGATAATTTACGTCCAATTTCTATGTCAAACATTGTTCTAGTTAGTCGCTACCTCTCCGCCATGTCGTTGGCGGCGTGCACGTCGACACGCAGCGCGCGGCGCGGGCTGGCGGCCGCGCTGCAGGGGCCCGAGTCCACCGGCGTCGACCACTGCGACTCCTGCACACACATCCTCAGCTGTCAGTATTGGTAAGTCCTTTAGATGTGTGTTAACATACTGTGGCTGTATCAATTAATTACCAAAATGGAGTGCAGTATATTGACACCTGAACGCTTACTACTAACTACCACTATAAAGGGGAAGCACTATACAAGCGAATAAAATTCAGTATTTCAGTTAAATTTGATACATTTAATATTAATAAATGTTCCAAGAATTACTTTTTTATTTTTTTTTTCGTTTAAATTTACTGTACAGTCGGTTCTTACCCGTTTAATATAATTATATAACTTTAGAACTAAATAATTAGTACATATTTCTACAAAACAGTTATAAGCAGTTACTGACACATATTTTTCCTCTGTCTGTGTGTGTTTGTGTGTATGTGACCTGTGCGTTGTGGGCCTGGTGCGTGTCGTCCTCCTCGCTGAACATGTGGTGGTCGCGCTCCTGCGGCGACAGTCGCAGCCGCATGTGCGCCAGCTCCGCCTGCCAAGGCTCGAAGTACGAATCGCACGACGATGACCTGCAAACAACCCCGGATATTACGTCTCATGAACTCTACTTAGCCGTGCCAAACTTCACGTAACGTAAGGCGGTCGTGACCTGGTGTGGTGCTTGAGCGGCGCGCTGGCCCTGTCCGCGAGCGGCGGCAGCGTGTCGGTGTCGGAGGCCAGCGACTCGCAGGACTTCACCGGCCGCAGTCCGCCCGTCATAATCACGTCAGTCGACACCTGGACCATATAAAAGGAATTAATCAACCAATTAATGAATGAAATAAAAAATTGTAAATTCCCGATTTCCTAATATCGTTACCTGCTGCGCGGGCGGCGGCAGGGGCGCGGGGGGCGGGCCCTGCGGCGGCGCCCGTGCGCGCTGCAACTTGCTGCGCCAGAACAGCCCGCGCCAGCCCGACGGCGACCGCTTCAGCCCGCGTTTGCCACCTGCAACGTACATACATTTACTATAGTCACAATACGTAATACAAAATAGATATAGGTGTTCAAACTTTGGTAAGTTTCTCACTCAAGGAAGTTTAAGCACGAAATAAATTTCATTTGTGTGAATATTTTATGGACAACGCACCTGATAGTGGGAGATCCAACACAGTGTGGTACTGCGGTAAATTGTTTGGCCCCGATCCGACCTGCGTAACAAATTACATTATTAAAATGTACCGAAGAATAGTGATCGTTCTTTATAGAAGCTGCGCAACCCATCGTCACACCCAACAATCAAGTAACGAATAGGTTGCCCTCCTTTTTATAGTAAAGAGGGAGGAGTAGTGTGGAGGAGGAAGGGATGAAAAGGAGATAGGTCGTTCGCGTCGGATTAAAACAGGCTGCCGAAGTGTAGCTCGCTGTACCTCTATGTACTTAGGCTTGAGGTGTCCCGCGGGGCGCAGCTGACGGTCCTGCGCGGGTGAGGCGGCCGGCGCAGCGGCGGCGGCTGCGATGGCGCCCGACGCTGGGGGAGCGCACGCCCCCGCGCCCGCGCCCATTCCCCGACGACGAGCTTCTTCTAGGCTGGGGAAGATACAATAATGCCTTACTTAATGTAGCACGGTGATCTAAGATAGGCAATGCCTGATGTCTTGGTTTTTATTTTAATAGTCTATAACGTGTGGTAAGGTCGCCTTCTAGAACAGTGGGCGACGTAGTTGGGGACGCAAACATCAACTCGTCCGTAGTCAAGGACATTTGTTCCAAAAGATTGTCGCACGCACGTAGCACTTGACCACAATCATACCTGTTTAGTGGCAATGCGCTTCACTTTGTAATGTATACGTACCTGAGCAGCTTGGTGGGTGGGTTCAGGGGTAAGCTCTTTGGTCTGCGGCAAGACTCGGTGCCACGTAGCTCCACTTGCGACTCGCAACGTTCCTGGAACAGGGGAAAATAGGGTATTCAGGGATTTTTCGAACAAGTGATCACCAGATATTAAGTGAAGTTACTCATAGACATCCGCAACAAGCAAATAAGTTGCAGATGGCTACCTTTAATGGACAGAGGACGAGATAAAGGAACAAAAGGATAATTGCCTTTCTCATCCCTCGCTCCTAGATCAAATCCCTTCCCATCCTTTCCTTATTAAAAAGGGGGAAAGGGGAAGAGGACTGGAAATAGGTCTGGTATGAGTAAGCCTCGCTTTTCTTTCTTTTAGTGATAAACACGTCTTATAATATCACATTTAAGCGATGTACTTTGCGTCTCCTGTTAGTCAGACAAGTTTTTATGAACTTATGTATCGCTTTTTTAGTCCATTAAAATATATTTTTGAATGTTAACCGACATAAAAATAGTATTTATGAAATGTGTTTTCAAATACCTGTTCCAGGGAGTCGGGTCCGGAGTCGGCGCCCTGGTCCTCCAAGAACAGGTCCTCGGCGTAGCAGATCAGGAACTCCGTCACCACGGCCTGCACAAATGTAAGTGAGAGCTATGCAATATGACGCATTACAAATTTAATGGCGCTAACAGGAGAATTAATACCACTTAGATTTGCCTACTACTCTCACACTCAACTCAGACACAAATACTCAACTAACTAGTAATAGTTATTTCGTAAAGTAGTATGTGAGAGTTGAATGTGCGAGATTTCAGTAGTGGGTCTGTGTATTGTGTAGTGCGTTAGAGTATGGTGTTGGGAGTTGGGTACAGCTTAGAGGTTGTGTAGTGTATACCTGCACGGCGACGCCCTGCAGCGCGTGCTGTGGGGCAGGCGAGCGCAGCAGGTTGGGCGCCCACACGATGGCCATGTTGCGCGCCGTCATGCCGGTCGCCGCGCTCAGCAGCGACACGCGACGCAAGTGACGCATCAGGTACGACAGCGTCCTAAGCATGACAACAACCAAGTCCCTCGGAGTTATTTAAAAACGTACAACTTGGTCTTTCCTTCTATAATTGTGTTTGTGCGATCATCGTATCAGGTGTCATTTGTAGTCCGTCTAACACGAGTGAATGCAATACCTGTAGTGTGGCGGTGGCAGCTTGACGACCGTGTCCCGCATGGCGCGCAGCCTGGCCGCCTCGTCCGGCTGCTGCACCGCGCTCACGAAGCTGTCGTACAGCTGGTACGTGCACAGCGGGTTGGGGAGCTCGCTGCAACGTAACCAGTACTACATTAATATACGGAATACATGACGTCACTGGAGTATGAATAATTAGCCAATGGAACAGAGAAGTTTAAGTGTATTTAGTATTAAATAAAGTGAAAATGTCTATCTGTAGTACGTTATAATTCACCTCCACAATAACTTCAATTACCTACTCATGTGCTTGTGACGTCATTGGAATCAGATATAGAATTGGGTAGATAATTAAAAGATGTTGTTCTAATTCTAAAAAGTAAGTGTACACATACCGGAAGTACATCTTGAGCAGGCTGGCGAGCGCGTGGGGATCGCGCTGCAGGGGCGGGGCCAGGTCGGGCGGGGCGTCACCCGCCGCGTCGAAGGCGGCGCGCAGCCGCTGCGTGAGCGCCGCGCCGCCCGACAGCCGGTAGATGCCGTCGACAGCGCCGCGGCGCTCGATAGCGCGCGCGCACTCCGCAAGCACTTGGGGCACTGCACAACATGAAAAATACTTTACGCGCGTACCCTCTAGTGTATTTAATTCTTATTTGTGTCGTCTAAAGAGTGAAGAGTGCCTATAGTCTATTTTCCAGCCTCCTTAGCTTCGTCTTCGTATTCCTTTCTATTGTCCTTCACAAAAAAACTTGAGATCTGTAAGTTTTCTTGTTGTTGCACATATACCTTGTATAGTTACCGACACAATATCGACTTTTTCAGTGTGTCACCAATCTGGTCTCTTTTTTTCGTGTACGTATTAATACGCCATTAGGTTTTTTTGATAGAAGTGATTATGGAATGGTCACCGTCGTGTCCGCAGTTGAGCAGGTGCTCCCCGAGGTCGCAGCCGAATACGCGCTCCTTGAGGATGCCCTGCTGCTTGAGGCTGCGCCGCGAAGGCCGCGACAGAATGAAGCTCCGGAACAGAGAGATCAGCTTGCCGTGCTTGCGTAGTACCGGCTTTATAGGCGCCATTGCTACAGACCTGATCGAAATAATTGAGGTAAATTAAACAATATTAACTATTCAAGTAATGGCAACTAATTCTAATTATTAAGAAGGAATTTATATATTACTATTGATCTGCGTTGGCTTCGCCAAAGTAGCTGTCACGGAATCTATAGGAAACATACATACACACATCACCTTTTATATACGTAGATATGCAATGTAAAAAACAAAAATGTGTATCCCACGGAACCATATTTTTTTTTTACGGAATAAGTTCAGCCGTTTTTGTGTGAAAGAGTAACAAACATTCATACATACAAACTTACGCACTATAATATTAGTGCCGATAATACGCATTTTTTCTGCTTTATTTTAATCCGACTCGAAGGACCACTTTAGGGTAGACGCTAAAAATCAAGTTCTTTATGTTATCAATTAAACTAGTAAGGTAAACTCTATTTTTGTTTCATATTTATGAAGTGAGACTCACCCAACTATAGGCGGAGGCTGCGTCATGTGCCTGGGCACCTTGTCACCGATGACGGCAACGCAGTGACGGGGGAAGAAGCCGACGCGGAAGCCGCGCTTGCCGCGCCACCACACCGACTCCTGCGGCCCTGACAACACAAATACATCTGCTTCAATATATATTATGTCATATATTCACCAGACAAACGAAAAAACAATTACACTGAATTTATTCCTCGGTTTTTTGATTAGCTTCCGACTGCCCCCTGTCCTGCATTATTTAGCAAGATGTTTTTATTTTTAAAAAGTCAAATACTTGTTGCATTTTATATTTAATTAAACGTTTAAGATCTTTTATTCGTCTTTTCATTAATTTTAACGTCAACTCTATTAGTCACACAAAACCTAATTCAGATTAACGACCATGATTCTACTATAATTGAAGCACATATGAAAGAAATATTGTCGGACAGAGAGAATTGCTCAAATGTTCAAATTTATAGCGACGCTATAGTGAATGTTGGACAGTCTTACCGGGCATGTCGATGATGGATATCATGTCGCCAACTTCGAAACTGATCTCATCGCGAGCCTGAAAATACACGCAAAAATAAATCACAACTAATATAGATGCGAATGTGAGTTTGTTTGTTTGTCGCACAAACTACTCAGCCGACCATCATGACATTTTTTAGACAAATTTAAAAGGGAAGATTTCCCGAAGGATAGAAAATAAAACCTAATAACGGAAGCTATGGTACTTACAATGAAAGTTATACGAGAATTCAAGTTATAACATTTGTCAGGAAAGAACAAACTCTTGCAAAGTCGCAGGAACAGCTGGATAGTAATACAGCTCCCTCAATACCAGACACTCAATAAAGACAATTTACGAATGTTTAAACTTTTAATGTTACTCGCCTGTGAAACGTATTTTCGTACAGAGTACGCAGCTGCAACTGCCGGGGTGTTTATAGAGCTGGAGTCTTCGTTAGCCACTAGCAGTTTGTGCCCTGCCGACCCAAACACGATTAGCGTGGTTAAGATTATAAAAACCGCCCAATCATTGATCGCCCATAGTGCCCCCTTTTAAAATGGTATTTTATATTTTCACATCAAGTAACTAACTACTAACTAACTTTACAGGTTGTGAGATCTTACTAACCCTTGTTGTCCATCTGCAGCCAGTTGAGCACGGGCCCGCAGTTGATGGAGTCGTCGGCGATGATGGAAAGGTGATGAACGTAATCGCCGATCAGCTGCTGGTAGCGCTGGTCGTCGCAGGGCGCGCTCAGCTCCTCAGACAGGTTCGGTAGGCCGGACACTTTGCGGTCGTAGATGCATCTGGTAAGGTCATTTAATACCATCTATCTAAAGTTATCCTTTATACTAATGACGTGTGTCACTACTCTGTGCGTGACGACAGGACTTGCTAAGCATTCATTGAGACAAGACAAGCTGTGTACTGACCTGTGCAGCATATCGTCAAGCTGTAGGAAGTTGTCTCTGCTGCGGGTGAGCGTCCACTCGCACAGGCCGGTCGGCTCGCTCCAGCCGTGCGCCTCGCTCGCGCCCGTCGCACCCGCCGTGCTCCCCCGCTCCCCGCCGCTCACGTGCGACCGCACGCGCAGGCATATCCAACCTGCCATACAATATTCATAGCTGTTAACCGATCCAACAATAAGATATGATTTTCGCTATCTTTCTGTGTACAATATTTGCTGCTTAAATGTATTTTACTATATAGTTAGTCCTTGAACATTTGACTCATTATGATCACAAATACAATATTTGGTAAATATTTGACCGCCTTACCATCACTCGGATCGTTGTCTTCGCACTGTTCCTCGCAGGGCACCGTCTCGATGTTGAGTCCGCCGAGCGACACGCGTTCGTAGTGGAAGTGCGCGCACTCCTCCAGCTTGGGAAACCGGCAGGAGGGCAGTGGCGGTGGCGTCTGTGGATTAAAAGATATTATATATTAATAGCTATGACTCAAGACTTCGCACCGCATTCCTTTATCTTTCTCGCCCCCTTACTATATATTCCTTATTAGCAAAGGATTGGAAGGAGAAGTCTAAAGGCCTGCGGCACCTCACTCATCAGACGAAACGCAGAATACTCTCACACCTGTCTTCTGTGAAGTCATGGTATTTCACCGGTCGAGTCAGCCCATTCGTGCAACTGATATTGTTAAACTTCCACTTCTACTACACCATATATACCGGTATGTATATGCATACCACTACGTATTCCTACAAGTAGTAATATCTCAATTATACGATTCATAATTACACTACTCCTGTTTACCTACTACCATTTACCGGCGTCTCCGGTAGACAGATCCGTAATATCCCAGTCGAACAAGTGCCTTCCGGCTACAGCAGGTACGCCCTCTAATATAGTTTAAACAAACTGAAGATAACCTGCTCACCTCATCGTGCAGGTCGAAGGAGATAGATGACGGCGGCGCGGACTGGCTCATGGCCAGCGCCGGCGGCAGCGGCGCCACCGCCAGCGTCGACATCGACATCCCGCCTGAAGCATCAACATATATACTTTACACATTTCACGACTACTGTAAGGTAAGGAGGCCTAAATGTTACGTAGTCATCGTGCCCATTCCAGCACCTTATGGCTACATTGGACTTAAGATTAGTGTCTAAATATCTTATTCACGGATGCTTAAAACATAAATCTTTGTTTCGATTTTTACTCTACTAGAGCCTCAAAGAAATCTTGAAAGATAATTCAATTTATATCTTTCGAATCGAACCACTAACCAGTACTTTCGAATCTGATAGGTAACAGGCCAAAAACAGCCATTTACGGCTCCTTTTTAAAAAACACGGTTACTTTATGGTGCGTATGGTTCTGGTCCGAGCCGAGGGCGCCTTTGAGCTTAGTTACTGTTTAGGGTTAACCCGTTTTGTCAGGAGCAAGTGAGGAGTACGAACCCGACGTGTCCCGCTTGCAGTCCGGATCATTGGTGACGCGTGTCGAGCTGCGAGACTCCGAGCTGAAGCGAACCGATCTGAAGATTGATCACATTACTAGCTTTATAACAAACATTTTATTTAACATTGTCCTTGAGCCATTGCATCAACTACAGATATGGTACAAAATAGAATGCCTATATATTCAATTCCTACTTTAGACCTCTAGGGGGCGAATTTAGAAAAATCCTTTTTAAGTGCTAGTCTACTTAATAACATAAACAGAAATCTCTGTGCTAAATTTAAAGTCTATATTCCCAGTACTTTGGGCCGTGTGTTTTTCTTCTAGTTTCTTCACCACAAGTGTCCATTGACAAAGCTTAAAGTAAACCGCCTACTGGCTACTGTTCGCTCACCTGTGGAAGGCGACGCACTGCGTAGGGTCCTTGTCGGGCTCGGCGAAGGCGCGCGCCGCCAGCGACTGGCACGACATCACCGACCCGTGCGGCGAGCCCTGGCAACATAAACAAGCATTCAGACAAATGGAATTCATGCTAAATTCTAATTTCTCCGCTATCGGTTATCCTGACGAAAATACTATTTTTTTAAAGGGGATAAAGGAATAAATGAATTTTCTTTATAAAATACGAATACCCAACCACAATCTTTCATATCTGCTCTGAAAATAATTGAGTTTCCAGAACTCAAGTCCTGGATAAAACGAAGACTTGTAAAACATCACAGCGAGATAACATTTTCGTAAACAAACAAACGTCATTTACCATACATGGGCCATTGCACTTTTTATAATTTCATCGGAAATGTAATAATTTTGTGGAATTCGATAAGTGAAATGGTACTGTACAGAAAGCTAAAGTTAGAAGGTAATGTGAGAAAAAGTTTTATTCGAAAATATTTCAATATTTACGAATTTTGACGTAAAACATTTGCTTTCAAAAATTCCATCTTGCTGTGTGTTTCGCAGTTTAAGGTATATTATGTGTTTAATTAACGGCTGTTTACTGTAACATTGTGCTATTTTTGCCCACCCTTCTGGGTTACGGGCGTGAGCGCATATTTATTTACAAAGGTTTCGTATCCATCGATGAAAAATCAGGTAGAATTTTTTTTTTATTATTGCGGACGTATAGTAACTCGATGAACACTAACTTAGTACAATATCTTTAAACACTTTCCTTATAATTATGATACAGAAGTAATGACGCAGTAACAAACTTTAACTTCTCGCTAGGTGTAAAGAAACCTAAGTAAGCGATCACATGAAGCGTATACTAGTGTCCTAGAAATTAATGTCATATATTACAGCTTTTAGCAATATGTATGCTAAAATAACAATGTCCAGGATTAATATATGCAACATGGAAATTTATCATCTCTGCTTATCCTCCTGTAACGTGTGTTAATGACCTCCCTACTCCTCACTTTCGTTCACTGTGCTAACATGAAAGGGTAACTTTTCCAACTTGGTAATATTACCATGGGCATGTTCAGATCCAGCGTCCAATGCACGTTGACCCAGCATTGTATGAGCTAACTGGGCTCTACCTATGTAAGGCCTCGGCCAAACCTTGAACTTAATCCTAAAACCTAGAACGTAAATATTCCGTTACCTAATACAAATAAATAAATGGGATGGGATTTATGCTAACATTTCCGATTAAGTCCCCACTTGGAACAAATACCACTAGAGGCGGTAATATCAAGCGCGAGCGAGTGCCGTCAAGTGCACACCACTAACGACCCCATTTCTTTACACCAATCACTAGGACCACTCGGTAGGACCACTTCGATTGGTACATTAATTGTTCAGGAACAGTCGTTGTTATTCATTTAACTTACATTTTATTTTATGTAAGACAAACTTTCTTAGGTAACGGATAATTGTGTGAAACTTTTGTTCGGTAATTAGATCTACACTTAGGGCGTTTACACACGACGTTTTTAGTACGCGCGTTGAACGCGATTAGCACGCCTAGTGAGCTCATGACCGTCGACGAGGAACACCTCATAACAACGTTGTATCGCCACAATCGCGCAGAGGACGCGTCAAACAAAAACGCGCGTCGTATTCGCGCATAATAAGCATAATTGCGAAGGCCCTTATGACAAACTTTCGAACAGTCGAAACCCCGAGACACGATACCTATATTTAGCTCGATAAATTCACTACTACTGGTGGTGTAACACGTGATACAAATTCGATGACGTCACAGCCTTGGCAGGGAATCTCGTTTAAGGTGTTAATTAGTGCGCATTTAGCATTGCGAAGGGTTAGGTAGAGAGATAGAGGACCAGACTTCACTATCAGCTATTATTGCGTTATTACTATATTCACTAATAACCTCGCCGTCGTATCTTTAATATGTGCCTTACACTAGAGACCTGCCCCATCTTTGCACGGGTAGTTTCTCCATACAAGCTTGCATCCCCTACTTTTGACCTTAAGGGGATGCATTTAGAAGAGTCCTTTTTTCTTGTTTGCCTACGTAATAACAGAAATATCTGGACAAAATTTCAAGTCTTGGTTCCCAGAGGTTTGGGACAACCCTCAAGGGTTGATATATTCGTTGTTCAGTCAGTTCATTCTTTCAGATAGAAAAATACTAATAAGCACCCATCGCCGATGAGCATGTATGCATCGTTGTATGAATTTAGAAGGAAGAGAGGTGTGCCAGGATCGCACCAAATGGAAATACATGGTCTCTGCCTACCTGGGTTATGGGCGTGAGCTCATATTTACTTGGTTTGGATTGTGCGTTGATTGGTCGCATAACAATTTAAATGACGTCTTAAAATCATATTTGAGTTTTTTGTCAAACCCAAACAGGATATCAAGTTACAACGTACTATAAATTTGTATGCGATGCGTTTTACGACCCATATCCGACACGCCCATGCTCTGTCATAGAAGCGTTAACCCATTTCCTTAGATTTATGCCGGGCCATAAAAACTTTCCCTAATTTTTGTAACTACGTACACCGATCCCTATCTTCCCGTATATCCAGAGACGTGCGTAATGTTTACTTCTCTATTTCGGATCGCCTTTGATGTTTGTTGAAATAATAAATGGTGAGATGTTACATAGTTTTTATTATAATGTGTGCGTATTCATGTTGGTTTAAAAAAACATTAAGCTCGAGTTTCACTGGCTACATAAAATGAAATGGGGAAACAAAAAAACACAGACAGTCATAAGGACTGCCGACAGAAGGGAAAATTGAAAACAGATGGACGCGACAACAGTTCTAAAAAAAATATATAAATAGTTTAATAGCAATAAAATTGACTGAATTTAACACAAGAAAAATTAATTAAGGCAATAAATAATCAATTTAATTGTTAAGAAACAATAAAATTCAAAATTGAAGAAACAGTATGAAAAAAAAGTTCCTTGCAACTGTTCCAAATTTAAATAAGAAAGTATAAAAAACGACAACCCTTCAAATATTAAGTAACATTTTTGATAAAGGTAAATTATCCCCGCAATAAATTTTCACATTTTAACACAAGGATTCAATAAGAATAAGGGTAGGATAAAAATCAAGTTTAATTACTTCACAATTAAAATCCCTACATACAGACCTAAACAATACTTTGCAACACACAGACACATTACAAAACATTACATGCACTATCTGTACATATATAGTGACGAAACTATGACATGCAATTGTAATAATGTGTCTTGGGCATGAAGTGGTACGGAAGATGATGAATTTTCAATGCATAAATATTTCAATATACTACAGAGGTTTTAATACATGTTCTGCAAAAAAAACAGAATATTTGTTTAAAATTTAGATGAGAAAACAAAAATATATGTCATTATAGGAAAAATATTATTTTTGTACCAGCGTCCCTCCTAGTGGAGGGACTTAATTGTCATTATCATTTTAAAATCAGAATAACACGTAATCACAATTGAATCCCAGACATTATATAAAGTCTACCATGAGAGATTCACTTTCAATAGGGAACTACCACCTGCTTGGGCCACTGACACTCTCACATACATTAGAGGAAAATAATAATTCAATATAAGAGGCTAATTCACCAGCAATTATGACATTGGGATGTCTAGACACCATGATGTATGTGTTCCCCCCATCAAATGTGCTAAATGCATGTTTTTTTTTGTTATCAATCCCATTACAAATTTATTGATATTCAGAGAACAGTCAGAGTGGTAACTGTGTGAATTGCGCTAAGCATGCAACTAATATAGCCATGAATGATTCTCATAAATACCACCTTAGAAAACATTTGTTTATCTGCAGGTAGATGTAGCCATTGTGTAGACAATGACCTAGTATTGTATTGACAAGGATTCTTTCATGATTCATTAAAGAATTAACATTAAATGCCAGGAAAATTATAGTGATGCACTATAGGTCTTTTTATCTGAGTGAACTGGTTTATGTTAGACTGCCATGATAAACAAAATGCACTGCATTGCCTACATTAATTATGGACAGAGGGGGCAGCAATTGGAAAAAAAATCAAAATAAACTTTCTCTATCTATCCTCTGTCCCATGGGAAGGGGAAGGGATTGGAAGCGGGCCTCCAGCACCTCTCTTATCAGACGAAATACTAGACTTCTAGACTTCATACAAGTTTTATGTGAGATTGTAGTATTTCACCACTGGCACATTTGTGAAACAGAAGTGGGCTCTATCATTCTTTAAAAAAAAAGAAACGTGCAACAACAGAAGCATCACTCAGCAGTAAAAGCTTTCTATGCATATCATTTCCACCGGAGAGTATTTCACTCACAAAATAACAACATATTTGAAGTACTCAGTGAGATTTCTGCATTGTTTAATGGATAATCCTGTACATTGATTCCTTTATTATTACTGCCTTTTGACAAATCTTGTGGAAAGTTCATGAATAGCTATAAGTAGCAAGTCACTGAACATGGGGTTAAACATTCGCTCATTTATTTCAAATAAAATAAAGAAGGTTCATGGAAGTTTGTTGGTTTCTTAAGCATAATTGCTGAGGGACTCACTAATTATAAATACCTATATGACATGTTAGTAAATCAGAAAGTAAGTGTAAGCCACTACCTGACTCTCTTACTATACAGTAGACATTTAAAAAATATATATATAGTAGATAAATTAAAGACTTCATTAAAAAACTAAAAGCAAAACAAAAGGTTTATGAATTAATTCATTATTTATGGATATTATATTATTTATTATCTTGGTACATATTATGGAGACACAGGTAAAGCAACTATACTTCTGGTAATGTAATACACCTGTAATTTCTGCTACCTTTGTACCTATTTATAACCATTTGATAACAAGTTTTTTATTATTACGATATATTTAGAATAGAAAAAATTTTCCCTCTTTCGGAGAGGCCTGTGTCCCTGCAGTGGGCAACATTTTAAAAATGCAATTTATTATATATTTAGAATATTAGCAATATTTTTTTTAAATAGAAATGTTAAAAAAACATTAATATCTCACATGGTTACTATGTCCAATTGTGTTTGTTAGACTTGAGACTGATGGTAAAGTTATTTACATTTTTTATTAATTAATCATGTGAGTTAATCAAAAACAGTGCATCAAAATTCATATTAATCACACAACAAACAAAAGTATTTAGGAACTGTTGTTATTCTATGCGGCATGGTGGTAAGTAGACATGTTATGAGATTGTGGAAATTAAATAAAAAAAACGTGAAAGTAACAAACATACAGACAACATCTATACAGCCAGCTACATTAGGCGGCTCACATTCTGTCCGCAGAACACCCAGCCATCGGAGCACACTCCAAACACCCGCCTCATCACTGGCACATACTAAATATCAACAACTTCAATCCCAAATTTGCCATTTAGTTCCTCTTCTCATAACTGCAAGCTTCAATAAAATGTTCACTTAGGATTTGTAATTATTCGTTTGTTTGTTTTAATTCTATTTTATATTTAATTAGAATACACAACAACGTATTTGCCACTGATTTTAAAACACGAGAACTGCTTTTGTGTACACATTGGCACGGAATGTGAGATGGAAAGACGCGATTTCGAAATCTTTTTGCAACAGAGAGCACTGTAAAATCGCAACCGCTTCACGGACCAAAAACTGCAGGCGGGGACGAGAAGAGAACAAAAAATAAACCACTGCACCGACGCGTTTCGTCACTAAAAACAATATTTACCGTGGAACTGGGCTACAAAACAAAAATAGCAATCGAAAACCGCCGTGGCGTATCGCCTACTGAGAGCAAGTCGAAGTTCAATTCGACATTTTCGTGCGAGCAAATCATTAGGCCGTCGCTAATTTACAAAATTACGAGATAATTAAGTCAAGAAAATGCTTTTTCCTTTTAAATTAAAGTGAATCGTAACTCAAGAAGTAATTCGATTTGACAGCGGCGCGCGCCCCTCTGCCCCGCGTCGCAGTAATTCCGTCGGTCTGCCATCCGGTCGATTGCTGTGTTGCCAGTAAAAGCACAGCGAAACATTTTTAGGTAAAAAAAGTCACCAACAATTTCTTATGTATTTTTGATGAAAGATAAGAAAAAAAAATAACGAGCAGACCAGATCAATAATTTTAAATTGGACTTTAAAAATATTTTTCTTCTTTACTTAATTTCTTTAACGATACAGACGTACAATGGCAAATAATGGTATGCATTTAAGTTTAATTCCATCAACTTTAAATTCAACATCATAAATATTGATATAATCTTGATTTCATAATGTTTTTGCTTTTAGGTAGTATTGTAGGTATTAAAAAATCGTACCGAAAGTGGGAAAAGGGAAAGCATTAAATCTTAATGCAATAAAAAAATGATACACTTAATTTATTGGAAAGGTGACATTCTAGCTTATGGTACAGTAACGCTATTAAGTTTATAAGCATAATTAAATTTTTAAAATTAAAATTATAAGCATTTAAATATTTTCCTATTCTACTTGCATAAAAAACCCAAATATTTGTGTGTAATATAAAAAATTAAATGTAACCTGACGAACATTATACTAAACTTAAGATTGTAAAATAGATTTTTTTTAATTAAACTGTGGCTAAGTGTCATGTTAGTGTTTAACTTGTTTTTTTTAACACTAAAGTCGTCTTACGAAACGGAACGTATAACGGATGGTCGTATAATGAATATCGGATATAAAACGACCAAGAGCAAGTACGAGCACATCTGCATGACAGAAGTCGAGGGTGACGTAATGTAATAATTGCTGTCCTTGTAGGCCACTGTACGAAGTATGGCCCGAATGTTCCAGACAATTCAAAGTCATAAGGACGCTTCTATTTTACATATACATTAAGCCAAACTATAACATACACTATTCAATTTAAACATTGCCCAAGTTCAACAATCAGTTTTTTTCTTTTCGCTCCATTTGTTGCCAATGTGTAAAAAAAAACGAATGTTAAAAAAAAACGAAGAATGTAAATATACGAAGTTTTGGCTAGACAAGGGCTGTGTAAGAATACTCAAACGAAACGAGGTAGGTGAATCAAACTCTAACTAGCGCTGCAGTGAACTATTGCGTTGATACTTGCGTTTACAGGATATAAGGACATGAAGCATTGCATCAACAATACATTTACATGGTAGCAATAAAAGTTACCGAGTCTACTGTATTATTTACAGAGCCATTAATGTAATTGATATACATAAATAAACTAGAACAGGACGTTACATTAACTAATTCGTAAGATTAATAAATAAGCAGTCACGCCGATCATTAATAAGGGTAGGCAGATAAGGGATTTCCTTTTGATAAAGTCCTGGCATACCTCTCCTAGTTCCTTTGTCGGCTTTTATGTTGATCAGAGAAAGAGAATAGATGAGAAATTATAGGGATTGGGTTTCCAGCACCTGAATTCATCACACGAAATACAGAAGTAAAAAAAACTACGATGATTTACAACATCATTTCTGTCACAAATGTATAGCTAATTAGACGCTGAGACACGTGCTGCGTCGGGAGCGTCATGCACGTTACGGGCAACACCTATTCGCCTCCGTATCCGACACTAAACATTGACGATTATTGCGTGGAATGCTAATCAAGCGATGATATGACATAATCAAGTGTCGAGATTTTTTTAATATACTTAATAATGCATGATTAAATATGTAAAGGGAAGAAGACAAATCTAAATAAAGAATATTGTACAAACTGTGACCAGACCACCGGCCGGCAGAAACTGTTACATATCTCAGCCAGTTTGACCTACGAAGTACCAAGATCTCACAGAATACGGATGTTAAGTAGAAGTGTTTATATTTTTGCTTGTCCTTATGTACTAGGTATCTCAGGGCCATCCCTTATACCTCTATTTTTTCTTAATCAATGACAGCTGTCAACGTATCCCGCCTCTTTGTACCAAAAAGTGGCAGACAGAAATTATTACGCATTGTTTATTACATACTTATGTAAGCTATTACGACTAGTAGAAGAATCTAGAAGATTGACATCAGGGTCCTGAATTACGTTTCATCATTAATTATCTGCTGTAGTCTTTAAACTAACTTGTGAACTATTTACTAAATGTTTAGTACTTGGTAATGAAACATGTGTACGGAAGAACATACATCGAATAAAATTAAATCCATTCGGATTGGCTATTGTATTGTGACGAAATCCAATCCAGATACGCGTTGATTTCCTGCAATTAATTTACGCTATTTTTAATAAATATGTTGAGGTTTACCAGAGGTTTTACCATGTCCAAATGATGAATTAGAAAATTGTATACATTATTAATTAATCGATATAAGTGCATGATTTAGTTTATTGGATACTGAAATGCTTGAAAAACCTTTCAACATGTATTCTAATGAATAGCCGGCCAATTCAAGATTTGTGAATGTTATTTTCTATCTCTTCGTGTCCACAATGCCGCTCTCACAAATGAAATTACTTGAACACAAGTTACTCCACTTAATAAAATAAATAATAATAATTATACTGTGGTAACATTGAAATTAAAAATTCACAAAGACGGAAGTAGGTCTCGCGTTCATTACTCAGTCTCGGCTCGACATACAATAGGTTTTTTTTCGCGCCAGTAAAAGAGGACGCGGAACAACGTCAAGAGAGAATCGGTAACAAATACACGAAAGATGAAGGTACGATAAAATACTTAATCGAAAAATCTATCGAAAGAACTAGCCGTGTAAACTATTTCCGCTTCGCGAGTTATGTAATGACACTGGTAAATTAGTGATGCGCATTACTGTTCGAGTTTTATTGATTCGTTTACGATTTTTTATTGATGTATCGATTCGAATAAATTGTCGAAGCGATCGTTTGGAGATGTAAAACGAATTGATTCGTCATTGCTTCCTTTCTTGTCCAGTTAATTTGATACAGCAAATTAATATCGATGTTTCTAAAAATTAATAAAGATATATCTTTGTTAATTTTCTTGCAGTACCATTAAATATTCTCACAGTGGTTGAGCCCGCAACATCTGTTACACGAATGCGCTCGACCGATGAAATATCATGACCTCACAGAAGACAGGCGTGAAGTAGAGTATTCTACGTTTCGTCTGATGCCCTCATCACTAGGTGCCGGAGGCCTAATTCCAGTTCTCTCCCCCTTCCCACCCTTTTCTTATAAGGTAAGGATGGGAAGGAGAAGAAAACTTGGCGGTGGGAAGGATGTATACGAATTAGAAATAACCATTTTCTGTTTGTCCTCCCTCCTCTGTCCATTAAAGTTGGGCAACGCATCTGCAAGTCATTAGTTAGTTGCAGATGTCTATGGGTAGCGATCACTTAACATCCGGTGAAGCGCTTGCTCGTTTGCCACCTCGTACTATAGAACAAAAAAATAGGTGAGATTCGATTTATATTTTACAGCATACCATTCATAGTTAGCGATTTGTTTACATTTCTAAATGTAAGATGCAGTCAGCAAAAAAGTAATGTATCATGTAGTTACATTACTTTCATAATAAACAACAGAGATTTGTATACGATAACGTATATATTTTGATTGATAAAATTGACAACTTAATATTACATCAATTGTCTATAATTTATTTTCATTTAAGCTATAATAATATTGTTTTTAAGCGTACATATTTACAAAGTGAATTGTACATATTGTGGGTAAAAATGATGTCCAGAGATTCCGTTAAAATCACAGATTAATAAAAATATAGGTCTAGTAAATGCGCGTTGAAAACACCGATTGCCAGAAAAGATAAAGGTACCGTTTACTCTGTTTTATCTTTATTTATTCAACACAAGACAGTTGTAACAGATTATATTATTTGTCTAATGCACATACTTAGAAAAGTCTATTCACGATAACGAAAATAAGGTAACCTAAACGTGCAATGCGAACAATCAGTCATTGTCAGTTCGCTGCGATGTACCGCACAATATGACCGGCATTGGTTCCCGGTAAACAGGTTTCTGTGAAATGTACTGTGTACTTGGCGCTTATAAAATATGTTATCACATAACTAATTGTGACGATGGTTTCTTAGTTTTGTACCAATACTACACATTTAGCGAACGATTGTAAGCCATCTTACAGATTATTTTTAAGTGCAAACATTTTCGTAGTCTTGTAGTAGCCCTTACTTAGTGAATTACTTTTTAAATGAGGTAACATTACGCATTATTGCAATGAAAAGGGGAAGTAGACAGGATCGATCCTCTTGCTCCTCTTTGCGCTTCATAAATTAGAAACAGTGCAAGCATCTGGTTCATGAAGTCTACTACTAAGTTATTAAGTCTCTGATTACCCTCTGTTGACTGAAAGGATGACGATGACGACTCTAATTTAAACAATATTAAATATTTTAGTTAGCGTTCGTTAGGATATTATTTATAAAACTATATTTTATATACAATTTATTTATACGAAGCGACTAGTACAGGGTATGTATTGCAAAATAGTCTACTAATTCTTTAAGTAATACATTATAAAAAGTAATACACAATGAATCAATAGTAACAAAACGGAACGGGAACTACGCAGCAAGTAGCGATACTCGTGGAATGATTCCCAGTCATTTATTCGCTTACTCTCTTGTCATGGCACTCCGACTATACGGCCCGACTGTCAAGTCAGGCCCGTGTAGGGCTGTCATGGATCTAAAGGAGAATGATCACCTTCATTATTTATAGTACCTGTTTATAGTGATTAGTTTTTATAATTCCTACTTAATATAAATGTGAATGTAAGTTTGTTTGTTACGCATTCACGCGAAAACTACTCAACCGATCATCATGAAACTTTGTACACGTATTATTGGAGGTGCTAGAAGTAACATAGGAAAAGAGTATATAAAAAGCGAAGTATGTATCATCCATAGACCTACAGACTCCGAAATGGCTGAACCGATTTCGATAAAATATACAGGGACTATCCAGATTGGCACATTCCTGTGTTTGGTAGCGATCGGATCAACATAATTAGTGGTGAAGCCGGGCAAAGCCGGGGAGGGTCACTAGTTAATAATAAATTTTCGATGTTACTAGTTGTTGCCCGTGGCCTCGCACGCATTTGCTCATTTCCCACACTCGAAATATTGTAAGAATAAACGTATAATAACTTCGAATTATTGGTAACATGTGTAAAGTTGCTAATGTCAAAACATGAAACATGACCACGGCAACCGATTTTGCTAACGAAGGTTTTATGTACCTCACAAACAGTTTCATTTTCGGGGGAAAAAGTAAGGATCCCATGTCATATTCCGTAACCCTGACAATGTGTGTGCTACATTTCATCATCATCGGTTGAGTCGGGTAAAGAGTTAAAAACAAACAAACTCACTTTCTCATTTATAGTTAGAATAGTAATTTTCTACACTCAAAATCTTGCGTAAGTTTTTCAAATTAGCTAACGTATTACGAAAAATAGGTTATATCGTTCATAATACTTACACATGAATAGCCTGCTTTGGATGATCAGCGTTTATGCCCAGCTGTGGGATTTACACAGTGATTTTATTTCTAAAACACGTTTTGTGAGTCAAGGAGGAGAAAGTAAATTAATATTGGGGAATTTTTTTCTTCAATATGGCAACCCTACCGCTAACGATGCGTTTGCTCTTCGCGCGCCACATCCATACTGATGCGTTCTGGTTCCGCGGGCAACGCGCTACCGGCCCAGTGATGAGTGCTATACCAACACGCCTTATTTGTTTCATTTTAATTAAATACATAAAAGCGAAGATATTTATTATTTTATGAAATAAAATAACCTGGTCTTCAAATCTAAACTTATATTCTAAAGAGGAAAGATTTATTGTTTGAATTGAATAGGCACTGAAACTATTGGACTGATTTGGAAAATTTCACTATTAGAACATTTTCCCTGGAGAACTTAGGCGGTAGAATTTTTATTTTAGTTGTGCGAAGCCGGGACGGTCGGCTAGTGTATTGGAAGATGATTTTTAACGATATTGTGAGAGATAGGTACGCGTGTCAAACTTTTTGATTTCAACGATTCTTCTCCTCTCAGAGAGAGAAGGAGAGAAGAAAGTAAGAGAGTGTTTCTCTCTCTTTCTCTCCGCTTTTCACCGGGCTTGTCAGCTTCTAAACGTGACGAAACAGGTGGTGAACATATTATTAGATGTCGGTTGACTGATCCGAAACAAACAACAAATGTTTCGGTCGGGAATCGAACCCGATATAAAGTCCAGGTATTACAATCACTAGATTTCCCGTCGCATTCATTCATTCAACGTGTTCTTATCTCTATTAGAAACCGTTAAGACCGAACGAAGCATGAAACAAAGTGACCCAGGTAACCGCTCCGGGCGGAACAAACAGGGAAGCGTAAGTTGGACAATGATCCACCTAGACGCAATAATGGCGGCTGTGACGTCACGACCTGCCAGGGTCAATGTTTGATTAACAAGCAACGGCGCGAACAATGGGCATAGGGCTTCCTAGACGTGACGGCATTGCGAATGGATAAATGCAATTTGTGTAGTATAACAGTTCATGCTTTTTGCGGCCATATACTGAAACAATGTGATCAAAACGTAGGAGGAAGTGGTACGTGAAAACATGATGCACTTCACCAACCCATGGGCCAGTAGTTGTGTCAGTTAATGTTGAATAAGTTGGGAAAGTGTGTTAGTATGCTATTTGTAAATCCTTAATATTTTTTGTTGATTCTATGAATTTTGGTAAAAAAATATAAGGTATCACGATCCCTTTAATATCAACCCCTATTCGATTCGGCACCTGGCAATCAGTATGCCCCTACCGTGACAGATACGTGATTGTCCGCACGGACAGTCAATCGCGCGAGCACGTCCTGATTGTGGCATCGTTTAAACTCGCATTACCGCTAATGGTAGGCCCTAACGAGCCGCAAGAGGCGCGGCAACGCCTTAGGGTGCTCGCCCACGGTTACTTCTTGTAGCGATGGAAAACCGAGGTTGCTAGATGCAGGCCGACTGTATCGCAAGCGCTGCGCCCGTTCGCTGTCAACCTACAACCCCAATACTGCGCTGTAGTATTTAGTCGCGAAGCCGAGTCGTCAGACCGTGGACGATATGTCCTGCGTCAGCGTAGCGACTGTCACATTTGTTTTGCGAGTATATTCCGTTCGCATCGCTACAAAAAGTCGCCGAGGACTGACTGCCTTAATCCGACCGTCACGGTGTCACTGATTTGTCAGCTGACTAATACACAAACACCGGTTGACCCGGTTACTGTATCAGGTTTTCTAGCCGGTTCGATTCCTATAAAAGAGAAGACAATCATATCCGTATCTACTTCCGATTGATATCACCGCGCTTGGCACGTTTAGTTTAGTTTTAGCGTAGTGTAGACTCCCCTCCTCTCCCAAAGCTGACATCCCCTACTTGAGACCTTTTAAGGGGATTAATTTAGAAATATACTTATAGATATAAGATAGATATCTGTTATTACGTAGGCGTTGCTTTGTCCTGAGTCTGGGTGTCATTATCTATTTAAGTATGTATTTACAAAAGAAAAAGTAGTATATGTAGTATATCAGTTATCTGGTTGCCATAGCACAAGCTCTGCTTAGTTTGGGGTCAGATGGCAGACATGTTCTTGAACACAAATGTCTGTCCTGAGTGGGAATCGAAGCCCCGACCTGCGGCGTGAAAAGCAAGTATCGTCAATGATGACTGAATGATTTACATAACGATTTGTTGACGGATGTTCCAACCCGTGACGACTTCGCACGTTACGTTATATCGTTAACTGGATTTTTAATTACCCGTGCGATCGCGTGCTTTGTTTTAACATCATCGGGTTTAACTACAGTTAGTAGCGGCGGTGGTTGACTCATAAATAATTTGAGCGGTAATTATTTTTTAAAAGGTTGTTAATTAGTAAGTGAAACTATACCGCGAAGATTATCATTTATACAGGCGTGGTTACAAATAATTACGACGATACCAAAACCATTTTATATGAAATAAATATATATGAGAAAGCGCGACATTAGTTCAAAAATAAATACTCAACAAAATACAACCTTGTAACTTAACAATAAAATTCAAAATTGAATATAAGAAAAATAAATGAAATGCAAATAAGCATATTGCTGAAGCGTGTTGTTGACGCATGTTGAGGGTTGTCCAAGCGAACCTATAAGATCTTACCAAATGTCGAAGTCTAAAGAAGTTTTCACTTAAAAAAAGCGGATTCAAATCTACGATATTATGTTTTATTTAAACAACGATTGTTTATCTTGGCACTGCACATTTTACTTACTAAGTGGGCCGGACACATTGCTTGAAATGATGTCCGATGGGGCCAAAAGGTCTTAAAATGGCCGCCACTTACAGCTAGGAGCGTAGCTCCCATGAGATGAACTGATCACTTCGTCAAGGTTGCGGGAGTCCACTGTATGACCGATATATGTGGCGATCAATGGAGGACTGCGTCAAGCTGTGGGCGCCACCCGACTAAAACGACGACTTCAGTCGACGAACTATCGATTTTAAATAACAAAACTAATTAACAATCAAAAAATATTCTACGGTAATTCGTACCAATTCATCTTGGAGCCCTTGAAGTAACGACTACTCAAATAAAACATGTAGTATCACACGGCGGAAGTAGTAAGGGCGCCAAATCTCCGCCAAGCAATACATAGAAATGCTGCAATAGAATGCTGGTTTGAATGGAAGTAATACGATTGCGGCGCGGCGTAGTCTCTTAGCCTTAGTATATTTGCTTTTAAAACCTTTACATCCATACAATTATGATATACGAGTGCAAAAACTACAAGTAGGTACGTTCGTCCGAGGCCCCGTTAACTTTTAACTTTATTTCTGAGGTAAATGGTGTCGGGAAATAAAGGTGATCGCCAACAATCAAAGGGACCTTCAAAGCGATGAGGTCCTGTTATATTCTCGATGAACAAACAAAGCTTACTTTATTACTACCATGTTCGTGTGAAAGTCATTAGTGATTACGCACCGTATGAATGACTACCGGCGCTACAAGAGACAGTTATGTCCGGGGATGCGTGACGCGCAAAAACTGCTCGCGCGGTGAATCGCCGGCGATTTTACGCTACCGTACCGTGACGGATGGACACGACACGTGGATACTTTTTTTACATCGCCACTAATCGACACCAGCCGTCACAGACAATCATATAAAGTGACACGAACGCAAATAACTATAGAAGTTTGTGCTATGTTGTTTTTAAAATATTGATTATGATGCCATTAAGGGTATCACGGATTTTTGAATCGAACAGCCGCTGATTTCAGTTGGTATAATCCCACATAACCTTTTCTCTCCCTGGAAAAAATACTCTTTTAAGCGTAACTCACTTGCATTTCTTCTTGTCATGTTTAATGATGTACTAAAACATGTGTCCTATCTAATAATTACTGTTATAATATTTCAAAACAACGTATTTTGCTATAATGGGATTAAAATAGCGTTATAAGGAAAAAGTGTGGCTTAAAAGTGGATATTGAAAGGATGAATGAAGAGAGAGTAAGGAAACAAATTTATGTTGCAAAAGTGTGTGGCAGCGTTTGCAACGCCCAAGGATAACTTATATCGACCAGATTAGTGATATACTAAAGAAGGGCGATATAAGGAGTACCCGTAACCGAAGAGCTTGAATGCGGAGATGTATGGATGTAGAAGCGAGAGAGGTGTGTCAGGATCGCGCTAAATATATACACTAACGCCTAACTTACACACTACCTAGCACTAACTTAAACCAGCGGTGTAGGCACAGATTACGGATTTCCATTTGTCACGGTCCTGGCACACCTCTCTCGCCTCTTCCACATTCATACATCTACGCATACATGCTCGTCGGTTATGGGCACTCTTAATACCGCCTTTATTATCGCGCCAAATGGTAATCCAATCTCTACCTACACCTCTGGTTTACAGGCGTGAGCGCATTTCGAATTGAAACTCTTCGGTGAGTCGACGTGTACCCTAAACAGGTATTGTCGAGAGAAAAGCCACATCCACGTGCTCAAGAGGCGGGCTTCAACCCTAAAGGACCCTTCACACGGAGTATCGGTTGTGTGCGACGTGCCCTTTGTCGATAAAGGCAATAGGCGAGCCCCCAGGAACACGATCTGACACTTTCAATTCGGCAATGCGATACCGCGAGTGAGTGGACCCTTATACTTACTGCGTTAGTAAAGCGTCAAATCGGAGGGAACGGTATCTCGTATAGCGAGTGTATTTTTTTGATAATTGTGTGTAGTTTGTTAAAGCAGGCGGTATTAAAAAGACGTGATTAGTGATATATTTTCATCTTATCGTAGGTGAGGATAGCAAATGAGCAAGTTCTGGCTGCGGTAATGTCACAAATGTATCGAAGAACCTGTCACCGTGCACACATTCAAATCATCACTTAAAATTTCATAACGTAATTTATTTTGTATATCAATACACGGTAGCCTCGTATACTAATTTAAATACATTGTTTTTTTCACATTGACTAAACTATCACTTGGCAAAAATTCCACCTGAGAGATTATAAAACGTCTTTACTCACGTTTGCGTAGTACGTATTGATACCGCACTGGCGAATCACTCACCCTGAAGAAGGACCTCCGACAGGTCCAAAACCAATACCGATGTACGCGAACATGAGTACACAATGTCTCACCAAAGTTTTATTCCACCTGATATTAAGTGATGTGGTCTAAAGATGGTACGCACTAGTAACAGTCTATTCTCTTGAAGTAGCAGGGGATTATAGGACATCGGGGGTTAAGCACGTGTAAATGTCATGACACTTCCCAAAATGCACAGACACCGAGAGGTTATGGGTTTGCCACTTTGCGTTATCTGAATCATGTCATTAATGAACGAGCTCACAGTGTCAACTTGAAGTGTTCTGAGGAGAGTAGCAGATCACTTAAGGGTCAACGAGGAGTATAGTGTCCCACTTTGTGTCGACTTACAAGTTGACGTGTGAAGATTAGGTCAGTATTTGAAACATGTATAACGATTGCTACGGCTAGTAGATCAAATAATGGCTTCTGAGTCGAGGTATTTGAGTTAGATGCCTGGAAAAGCAGTGCTTGGTTCTGGTGCAAAACTGGATTAAAACAACTGACGTCTTAAATCCGATCAGTGATAGGATAAGCTAATGATTGTTCATCATTTATAAACGTATCATTTCAATCATATTAAACGTTATACGTATAACGTTATATTAACCGTTGTTTTTATAACGTTATTTTTCACAGTAATCACAACTTCTCAATCCGTCCAGGACCTCCAACGAAAACGGAATTACGTTGATATTTTTCAAGTGACGCATATATTATATCATTTATCCTTTCACTTCTCAAGTTTGAGTCATGCGTATTTTCATGCAAAGATTGCATTTTTGTATCATTCCCAATCAATAGTAAGGCGCAAAACGCTATTATCTTATCACTAATAGCGTTAGCATTAATATCCGCAACAGACAGACAGACTGGTAATAATGCTGTGCGTCTTTCAATATGTAAAGATGCATAACAGTCTGTAAGCAGGAAAAGAAGGGTAAGGATGGAATAGTCCTATCCTAAGGAACTTTTGACGCCTTTATTCTGTGAGTTTATGGCTCTTGGGCGATCAAGTCGGTCCATTTTCGCCCGAGCTACCCGACAGTAGGGCTTAACTTAACTTAACGTAACTTAAAGTAGATTTTGAAGAGTGATGTATCATTAGATTCCTCAGAGTGTCATAGAAATATAGGTTCCTTGTTTTTTTTAATATGACTATTACTTGTTCCGCTGACGCTACCGCTGTTGTATTCAGTTCCGTGTCTTTACTTAATTTTTTTTTGTACATAAACGTTTACGGTCCGTAGATCAGTGTTAAGTAGAACGCTTTCTGTTTAGCTTCTTATTTTAAAATATAATACAAAATTGTAGTCTTTCAATCTCTCTTTATTATCGTATCAACGTTAACGTAGGAAGATTATACTAATCCTGGAAGCGTCCCAGCGATGCAGCGACACATTTCGTTCAAAGGATTTGCGCAGGATAGTCTAGATGGTAAAATATGTTTGTCAAAAAATCTAACTATTTCAGCTCCATATAGTATATAAAAGGTGACGTATAAACCTGTAGACTCCAAAATGGCTGGACCGATTTCGATGTTTGCAGGGATTATTCACATTGGTACAAACACAGGAACACCCGTTCCTGTGTTTGGTAGCGATCGGATCAACATGATTAGTAGTACCCGGGCGATACCGGGGCGGGTCACTAGTATCTTAATAAAGGGACGGTAGAATTTGACGACTCTAAATGAGATTTTGAAGGTCTGAATTGTTGTATTCTGTGCGGGGCCAACCTCATTTGTTTTTACACAGATACAAAAAACAAAAGTTTATTGTTGTCCAGTTAAGAATATGTAAGGAATTAACAGGAGGCATTATTTTCAAATTGTTTTCTTCAACAGATTAATAAAATAAGCCTTTATTTCTGTTTATCCTAATTAATGTATTTCTACATACGTAGATTACTAGACCTACATTTTTTTTCATCTATTCCTTTTTCTTTCTTCTAATTTTAGGGAAATTGTTATTTTATATTATAAATAAAATAAAATATCTTCAACTTATTCTAGAAATAACATTGTTTAGGGTTGAGTTGAAATTAATTCTACACGTATCTATGCATTACACACGATCAATGAATCATAACAAGTCATTAGTCTGGGTCTCTGCGGGATCGTGTTGTTGGGTGCATTTATTACTCTTACTTTCATACCTGCCAATCAAGTAATGGTCTTCAAAGCGGTGCAAATTCAGAACAACTAGCTGGTCCGATTGAATCGGACATCATTTGTACAGACGAGGCGAAAGTGAATGGTACACGGTACGCGACAGCGCTCTCTAGCGATACCTATCAGTGTACGCACTAAGCTAAGAATAATGCGATTGTACATAACTTTATCGGCTGTTAATCATAAATGAAATCAGATCAACAGATCGGTCCTGTATTTGGTCAAATGTGGGTGATTTATTGAAGTCAAATTGGTCATATATTTGGTGACTAAACCATACTGAACCAGAATATAAACAAATATACGTTCAAGACCGTAATATATCCCGTAGGCAAAGATTATGGATTTCCATTTGGCGCGATCCTGGCACACTTCTCTCGATTCTTCTACATCCATACATCTACGCATACAGAATATGTTCAGGTTTTTAATGTCCAGCTCAAGATACTTTCACAGATAAGAAGACTAGCCCTTCCTTAGAAATGCTACAAATGATTTCTTTCACATTGACAATGGCGCGTCTCCGATCAATTCCTCCGTCAGATAAGGCGCGTCCGCACGCGCTGCACCGGAAGATCTCTGCGAGGATAAGTTGGCGTTATTTGTATGAGCGATGGCGCAGAATTCGTATACGGACAGTGAATTAGCATACAATGCCGAGTGAAAACGCGTAGAGTTGCAATCGTCACTTGCCGTTCAAGTCCGATATCATGCGGTTATAATAAACATACATTTATACTTGCGACCGAGGGGTAAGCAAAGCACGAAGGAGCCAGCCTGATGTGAAACTGGTCTGTCCTCCAGCGATATTTTCAATACGACGTAGGGAGAACGTACTCCTTCCTTAAAGGCCAGCTATTCCCCTGGTGTTGCAGATGTTCATGGGCGTGGGTGATACCTCAATATTGGTCGAGGCGCTCGTTTACCCCCTTATGTTATAAAAAAATTATCACACAGCAGGTCTATTAAAAAGTTTACATGTGCATGTACATGAAGTAACGCCGTTCATTTACAAATTCATTTCTCATTACAAAAGAAACAGATAAAATAGAGCTTCAGAGATCTTAAGCCTATGTTATGATAACTTTACAAAATCCATGTTACTAGGATTTCATAAGCACCGAACTTTTTTTTATACAAAGCAATCTCCGAATTATTTGTGTATAAAATTTTAAAACTTACTACTTAGAAAATTCCCACAAAGAGTTGTTATTTCATTGTGCCTGCAACAAAATAAATTGAATTAAGTCATCGTTACATTATTTCACGTCAAGAAAGCCCAAAGCGTTGACAATGTGTTTAAAAACTACAAGAAGAAACAAGATAAATGCAAAAAATATTCTAACGAAATATGTATAAAGCATTCGTTTGCCGAATAGTTGAACAAACCGATCGGTAAGCACTAACTGATAAAAATTTAAGTAAATTAGACGTGAATACATCGAATAAGGTACCAGGATAGCATAAATAGACAGCTCCGTATTAATGCCGATTGCTTAAGATAGGGTATCTTCCTACTAGGCAATTCGTCTCATGATTGTGGAGGCTAAATTCCTATCATCTCCCACTTCCCATTCTTCTGTAATAAGGAAAGATGGTTTGACCGGGGAAGGGGATGGATGGAAAAATGAAATATTATTTTTGTCACTCCTGTAGGCAATTCATCTGCAACTCATTTGCCTAGTTCGTTTGCTTCCTTCTTCCATAAATAAATAAGATGTCGAGAATTAATTATTGTATGTCATATTATACAAGTGAATACGGTTGTAGCTGAGGTAAGTAGCCGCTTATCAGTCTGCCCTCGGCTTGAGGTCGCCAACTATTTCTCAATGAAAGAATGTTATTTGCATAAGCTAATATATCCTGTATTTGTTTTAATTGTTCTACTGTTGCTGTGTATACTGTGGTAACAGTGTCTAGTTTGTGCGACACAAGCATTGAGTTTGAACATTGGTTTTTCTAGCCGTGGCTTTTCCACTGCCGAATACGTTCACATTAAACATATTGTCATCTCAGTTGTTCAAAGAAAAAAAAACGTATCGAGACACGATTTTACACCAGTGGAAACCCACGGTAAGAGTTATCTTAAGGTTTCAGTGATACCATCACATCCAATGCTATGATCAAGTTTATCACATTTTATTCTGCAGCTCTGACCAGAAGTACGATACACGAGAGAATTGTAGCAACCCCCTCTCCTCCAACAAAGATGGTTGTAACTCTGTCTCTCAATACTCTGTTTTTTCTCTGTCTCTCTGTCTTTACGGTAACCCATCCTAGAGGGAATCCTGCTATTAATACCTGAACGCAATCGACGTCTTTTGGCTTTCTGTAGCGACTGCTATTGTAACGAGGATATTGACTGGTGTGTCTGTTTATCGTTTGTTGAAATTGAGTTAGCCGCTATTCAACCGCAAATAATATCGAAATCTTATATCAATAACACAAGAGAGATATTAATGACAAAGCCAACGAGGATATCATTACAAAAATCTGAAGAATTCTTTTAGAATAGCCGAGCTTGAATCTCCGAGAAACCGGCGACGTTTTAAAGCTTAAGTCTTTCTTTAAATAAACAATAAAAGGTACAAAAGCGAGCGTCCTCGGCGTCTCTTAGGAACTCTTTGCAGTGATGTAGTGCGCTTTGTGAGCTCTGCTCGCCGTTGTCTTGTAAGGAGTTTCAACAGCACAGAACAGTTAAATCATTATTTTAAAATGCAGTTTCTTAACGAGTTTTCTGGATTATACGATAATGTACAATCATTAACGTTATTCTGAAATAATGCAATAACCTTTTTACGATGACACAGAAGTAGAAATATCCCTTTACGAATAGTCAATAAAAAAATGGGGTGAACATCCACAAATGGGATACAGATTTCAATCGTGATTTTTGTAAGTACGATTGTATCATTGTGTAACATCTATTTTTTTAATTTCCAACCTACAAAGATTCAATTAAGAGAATCTAAAAGTTGACAACATTTAAAAAAGGCATACTATAAAGAAGAAATAAAGATTATACTAATCTCTGGCATGCTATGTAAGTATGTATGTGTAATAAGTATAAAGCATGCTATACAATCAGTAGCCATTTCTCCGAAGAGTCAGAACGTTTCTCAGAAGTGCGCAACCGGGAGAAACACAAGCGCGGGCAAGTGACGCCCTCTGGCGGCGTGCTAAGTGACACATCGTGTTACTATCACGCGCACTTTCCCGCCGCTCTCGCCCGCCCATCTGCGATTGTGTAACACATTACTACGCACATTTCTTATTATTTAATATCCGTTCACGCTCGCATGTGCGTTGTTAACTTTTTTTTATAGAAAAAGCACGTGCAAACGAATAACGCGATGTTAAGTGACTGTTGGCTCTACAATGATAAAATAATCATGAATCGATAATGTTTTTAGGGACAATTTAATTTTCTCCCATCCATTCATTTTTATTCAGGGCATCCTCTTGAAAGGCGTCATGAAATTATGTTTTTCGGTCGAAATTGTTTCTCACATGGCATTTTGACACCAATTGGCCTAGATGCCACGACCACGCATATCTTGACAATCGTGACAATCATGTGAGTTGTGGATATGGCTTTATGTAAAGCCGAGATCTCTTTCATTGAAGTAATGAATGTATGTTTAGTACATATCAATTATGTCACAGTAAACGTATCAATGATAAGCTGTTACGTGACAATAATACATCTTGCTCCATCACGCATCATCAGTGTAGACAGGTAGCTCTGCATTACATAAGAGCAGAGCGACTAGACGCTATCTAGGCAAAGCTTGTGACACTAAACTTGCAAAGGTCCATCGGACTAGAACCGGTCGCGGTCAGCTTTCTATGACTGTTACGTATGTGGTTCAGCCCCGCGGCGTTACGTGACGACGAAATGGACGCTATCAAAACATGACTTCTAATGAATCGCTACTATCCAAATGTTAGTCAATAACTGTTCCAAGGCATACTATATCCGTTACTACCATTCCAGGATAGTGCGTGTTGGAGAACACAAGAACTTTATTAAATGTACCAAAAATCGCTGCCCATGTCTTTCAGTCTCGCCTTACATCCCTGAAGGTATGGGAGCGATTTCAAAAAAGCTTATTTGAAAACTACCCAGAAGCTATTACGACTATAATTGGTTTACGATTTAAGCTATATGAAGTTTATTAACATCAATATTAACAGCTCCTTATGAATTACTTATAATAATGATTAAATGCATTTACAACATTGCCCAGCTAGTCGTCTCTGTGCCTACAATGTGAGCGATACGATAAAACCGGACGCCCGTGTCAAAGCTACAACGAAGGTGTACAATAAATTATGCATTAATGTTCGCACGACATGCATAAAGTGTTCCTAATAGCCGCTCTATTTACTACATCTTAAATAACCAAACCAAAGACATTAATGAATCTAGTATTGAATAAATAAAAGTTAAGGCGGTCAAAAACCAAAGACAATTTATTTGAATTTATTTTTAAATCTTCAATAATATTCTGACTAGTTAGATTTGAAATAACAACTATTAAGGGATACAGGATTGCAGATACACACCATACGAGGCATTCCATATTTGGTGTTAAATTAAAAAAAAACAATAAGTTTCAGACAGGCTCGAATACTCTATGGAGTTTCTATTTCCTCAGGGTCGTGCTGAAGCTCAGTGGAGTGGTTCCTTTATCCCTGAAGACTCTCACGCCACATTCAAGGCTGGCAACCGAAGGGGTTTTGTGTAAATCTCATGACCCTGTCTTTCCCTAGAAGCAGGATATCTTTTTGTATACAGTAGCAATATCGAGGGTCTCGGATTAACACCTACATTCAAACTATTAACAAATCAAACAGATGAACACGCAACATCCCACGCTAACCGTCTCGGAGCAGTCACGCGAGCGCGCGCACACGCAAGCTACACCGCCGGACGAAGGCGCGCCACTGACACACATACGGACATTTACATAGTTATATATACGTACTCATTTCCCTCTCAAACGCTCCGCTTTGGGCGTAACGCTTTAATTCTCGTGTTAATTGAACTGGAAATTGTGGAAATTAGATCTTAACGTTTAAAAATTGCTAATTCGTGATACTTATCTCGTTTAGAAATTCAGATGTCAATTTCTGCACGATTTAAAATGCAGCGGCTACCAGTTTTGTATGGACCAGCTAGATCGAGGTTCGAAAAAGTAATACTTTCTATACTAATTTGTTCGTCATTAGCAATCATTCCAACTCACCCACTACAAATATGTCACCTTATCCGACCCTATCTCTTTCACACATAAAGGCTCGTAACGCATCTATCTAAAATACTGTCGCCTAGTTGTTATTTACATGAATAAAATGTGTAAAGTTGTCCAATAAGAAACTCCTAGCAACAGCTAACTCTTTGATTATTGAAAATAAAAAACTAAAGAAACCACGTAAACAAATTTCAAAGCCTGATGGATGGATGGCAATGAGATCATTTTGCTTTAAAAAAATCCTCGTAAATAAGTTTGTACAAAGACTGCGATCCGATTACTTACGTGCCAGTAACAGATGTTGGTCTCGAGTCAGGAATAGATTAACATAAAGAAGGCGCATTATCCTTTCCGGTTGCAGCGGCGCCTTGAATATTCATTGCGATGATCCGTTGGCCTTCGTCAATTACGTCGCTCGCTCTTTGTTATTTAGATCTAACGTCTCTTAATCTTATTAAATAACCACAAACAAGAGAGAAGCAACATGGCGGACTGCGTTTTCAAACAGAGCTCCATCTAGAGTACCTACATTTTCAACGTTTGAGGACCGTAGGTTTTTATGGGAACAAACTTGCTCAACAATCTAATTAATAGGAAGGTCGTTGAAATACATAATGTAGATACTTTGTGTATTCGTTGTAAACTCCAAGCTACCATTTTTTTAGCTGCTGCCAAACTCCTTTGAGTTGATCTTTTTCAGCTTTAAATCGAGCTGGATAATGTTTAAATAAAGCGAACAATGTGTTTTGGTACCATTTTTATATTAGTATACTTTGTCATCTTCTGGCATACCGACACATTGGAGCAGGTACACATTTTATTATTTCTATCCTGGTCGAGTTATAAGCATGTGAGGTTTTTTTTTTTAATTTTATTTATTAAAACCAGATTAAAACCTACTTTTATAATTAGTATGTGCACACATAAATTGCTCTGATTTATGTAACGCTATTCGAAAACGAAACCACGAAAACTTTATATTTAACACCCCAACGAATTGCTGCCGCAACGTGCGCAAAATAACTGGTAAAATATAGGGTGGCATTCCGGTCAAAGCAACCATTCCCGTCTCCTCATTTTACCCCTTTGACTGAAGCTGCGCGAGTTTTTGGCTTCAAATTTTTACTGAAAAATTTACAGTCGTATTTTTAGCAATATTACTGTTATTTTAAAGTAGCATTCGGTACTTTAGTACCTTACATTTTATCTACAGACAGACGCTATATTTAAAAAAGATATACCTAGCCACAGTAGTTAAGTATTCTAGCACTTCCCTAAATCTTTTTCGATCGATTCGATCAATCTGAGTAGTCCGTTTCTGGCAACATTATTCTAATTTGTAAGTGCTTCACTTAAATTAAAGGGATAAGCTTTTCTAACGGGCATTGGCTTCGTAATTGACGCATTTCTAATCACAATAGTGGTCTTTGTTTCAGCACACATTCTACCACTGATCTAATAAGGCCACCTCCATTGATCGCCACCAAGACCGGTGGTCCATCTTGTGGGAGGGGTATAAGATTGTAAACCATATCTATTTAAGTTACTCGTTACTATTCATTCAGAAAGAGTTAGCCAATGCAACATCATATTGTAAGTGAATTCTAAACAAATCACGAGTTTGTGCTAGCCGGAATTTAGTAATAGTAAACATTAATAACATTAAAAGCTACTTGTCGGTATTTCTGTTATCATAATCGTCCAGTTCCCCTTCCCCCAACTGGGTTTTCCCAAGGAAAGCCACAATTAAAAGAAACTCCAGGGAATTTGAGTCTACCAACGTTTAAGCTTTAAACACTGTACAAATTGTTGCCTTGTTGACAATTATAAAAGAACATTAAAAATAAATTTAAAACATATTGAACCAGTGGCCCAAATGGGATACAGTTATGTTCATTTAATGGAGTCATAAAAGAACTAGCTGCTACAATTCCTATTGTTAGTACTTTCGAGTAGCAAATTATAATGTCCATCGCTTCACCTTCTGTCGTTCACTATTTTGAATACGATTATCTCAGTGTAAAAGCTATTGCCATGTCTGTCACTACAATTTGGCTAACAGGCGTGTGAGTTTCAATGAACAATAAAGCTAGCTCTTGTATTCATAATGTTGATACCTTAAATTAACTTGAACCCGGGTACATTTTACAATTATGACCAGACCATTTCTGCTTCTGCTTCTTGTCTGATTGGTGAGGTATAACAGACAGACTTCTTCCACCTCTATCCCTACATCGTCTTTATCTATTCTTCTTTGTCCTACAGGAAGGCTAAACGTTTCTATTACCCGTAGTCCAAGGTGAGCGAGGGAATCGACTGATTGTGGCGGCAACGTAGGCCATAAATATATACAAGAACCAGTTGACATTTTCGCGTCGCATAACCTCGTTTGTCGTTCACCTAGGACAACTCTACTCGTTGATTCGAATATTAACGGATAGCCGTAGTCACGTAACATTATACCGATTCTTGACGTTCACAACTACATGGAATATGTTTGAAGATATTCGCGGCATCACATTACAAAAACTTCCAAGGAGGATTATTAGAAACTAATGTGTGCGAAGCTAGCCTATTATAAAAATCTCTTTCTGGAACACACATATCTTTCGAGATATCATTGTACATGCATTTGAAATGACCCATTCTGTTATCGCGGCCGTAATTCTGGAAAATCGTTCAATTGGGCAATACAATGCGCATAACGTATGACTTTATTGCACTTGACTGTGTTATTACGGGTCATTGTTACTGCGGGCGACATGAATGCGAGGCCGAATTATCCTTTATATATGGACATATTGATTTTAAATTTGTTATATTCTCTTGAGTACTTGGAGCTAGACGCTATTCCCTGCATCTAAGATAATTTAAGAAGTATTTTATCTGAAATTTAATTTTCGCGTTAAAGTAATTCAAAATATTTACTCAACAGATCGAGTTCAAATCAAAGAACCCAATGCACCTAATGAAAAAATAAACAAGAATTTTAAAACTTACCCTGAATATATACTTTAGAAGATGTCTCAATAATCGGCTCTCAATATAGTTCGTGTCTCCGAATTGATAGTATGGCAAAATAAACTAGATGAAATAGGGTATTAAACAGAATTACGCAAGATATTACTTATCTTAGAGGCCTTATCTGGCTCCTCTTACCCTAACCATCATCATCTTGTAAAGTAAGGATAGGAAGAGGGAAGGAGGATTGGACAGGAAATAAGTAGAAAAAAGAAATATCATGAATCTGTCCCTTCCCCTATCCATTAAAGGTAGGCAACGCGTCTGCAACAAATTTGCTTGTTGCGGATGTCTATGGGTAGCGGTTATTCATCACGTGTCCTGCTTGCGTAGTCGTCGTCTCCAAAATGTACTTTACCGTTTCCGAGGCGACCATCCCGTCAATTAGCTCAACACTTTAATACGATAATGAGATCGAGATATAACTGTAGAGCGACAAGAGCGCCGGTTCACAAATGAAATGATTCGACCTCACGTCTTTAGCCGTGAGTCGTTGCCTTGTAACGTCGCCGCCGTGTGGGATGAACCCTCATCAAATGGCGGCCTTGTTCAGAAGAATGCAAGAGGCTGGATTTATTATTTAGTATTGACATCCTTGTCATGAAGTAACAATTCTGTCCGCCAACATTAGATAGCTCTCGGCCGTAAGATTTAAGAGATTTTATGTAATATACAAAAAAAGTAAATTCTCGGACGTTTTCCAAAGTAACGCTTTACAATCTGCCTCATCAACAACAATTTTATTCAACATTAATTACTAAATATCACTCGATCTAATTTATTCCGTGTGATCACATCACGTATTACTTCAGTATATTTGACGTGTGTCAGTATAGCGGTCGGCGAGTGCTGGAGTTTAATTTAACTAACAGTAATCGTGCGACGTAATTATACACTGTAGGACAACACCCATCCCACTTCTGAACAACGTACCGCCATTTTGAATTCTAAGCGTTATTAAAACGATGTAATTTGGTGACTGATGTTTATTCGGATACAGTCGAGAGATAACACGTGTATTCATAACTGAAAACATCCCTACTTCCCTTTCCTATATTAGTCTGTGTAAACACTTTGCCCTGCGAATGAGGACATAAAGAGGATTGCACGCTACATATTTTGAACAGAACATCGGTAATTAAGCTAGCCTTAATGTACCATTTAGTGAGATGCATTTTGAGTGGCAACAGCAGGTTATGTTGCTCACGTTTGCGCGGCAAAGCTTTTAATTTAATGTGTGACGTCAGCAAGGGCCGCTCTCGCCTCGCTCCGAATTAACTGCTAAATGATTCACGATCACGCCGCGCGGATAGTGTTACCATGCTAAATATTCAAAGGTTTGTTAATTTTGACATTAATTTATATGACCCCTGTATGCAAGGCCTTGTTTTCCCTTTTAATGTTTAATTAGATACTTTATAACAAGGGAAAACCATCCACTGGGAACTTAAAGACATAGTCAGGTGTTAGGAAGCAAGAGGGGAGTACATAGGGAAGAGGAAATAATAAGGTTTGCTAATTAAGTGAAGGCTTCTTCCACGGTTAATACGAACCTATCTGTCCGATGGTTACGGTACCCAATACGACCTACGGTTATTTTTCACTTTAAACGAAATTTTAAAACCATTTTTTCCATCAGATACCAATCGTCTACAGCTGGAAGAGTAGGTCTTCTCCATGAGTTGCTGCAAAGATCAATCATTCGCCACCTTCATCCAGTGGACTCCAGCGTAGACCAGATCGTCGAACCATCTTGTGAGAGGCCCACCTCACCTACACTGTGTTGACCTGTGCGTGGCGGTTATTCCAGAACCAACAGTGGTAGAGCCCGCAACAACAACATCTGTTGCCGAATTGGCCGGCTCGACCGGTGAAATACCACCTCACAGAAAACAGGCGTGAAGTAGAAGTACTCTGCGTTTCGTCTGATGAGTGAGGTGCCGGAGGCCTAATTTCAGTCCTCTTCCTCTTTCCACCCTTAACCTCATAAGGATAGGACGGGAAAGTGAAGAGGATTGGACGAGGAGGGGGTTAGCGGGGAAAGGGAAATATCTTTTTCCTGTCTGTGCCCTCCTTTGTCCATTAAAGGTAGGCAACGCATCTGCAATACATTTGCCTGTTGTGGATGTCTATGGGCAGCGCTCACTTAACATCAGGTGATCCGTTTGCTCGTTTGCCACCTTATCATATAAAAAAACCCTTTGGCTTTATAACCATCAATTTATTTGCATATTACTAATGTTTATTTAAATAAATATTGCATATTGTAAAGGGTTTTCTATCTTCTTATTAATATTTATCACTGCCATACGATAGTTGAAAAAAAAATGAGCCAATCAAGTAATGAATTAAAAATCATCTCTCATATGAACAAGTTTTCAATGAACACATTCTAAAGTGGCGTGACCGTTAAACGCCCGCTGGCGCGGCGGTATACGTCTCCGTCACTGCCAAGGTCACAGGTTCAAACGCCGACCCGCAACAGTACGGTACCGGCTCGAGCTCGAAGTTTTTATATAATTAATAAACTAGGGATTGGGGTTAGAAGGTCCTGGAATGGTGGACACGTACAGGCCGACACAGCTTAGGTGGACCTCCTACGAGACGGTCCGGTCCCGGACCGGACGTTCCAGTCAAGGTTGAGGGACGCCATTGGCCGAGGGCAGAGGACCGATCTATGGGGCATTAGAGCAGGAGACATGTTTTAGCTGATTTGGAAATTAGTAAACGACCATAGTCCCACCTGGTGATCATCGCTAACTGGATAAGTAGCTAGGAAGAAGAGAACGAAGAGAAGAAGTGAATGGAAGATCCTAAGATGAAAGAGAAGACTATAAATATCTCTGCTTCATGTCATTTATCAGGTCGTGATACTTTCAATAATGAAAGAGCGTCATTTCTACGGGACGCTATCACACTGTTCTGATAGTAGTAATTTTAAGACTCTGACAAGAACGCTCTGGGGTTACCAATAGTATTTTGAAACAGATAACAGGGTCAGCAAAACTGACATAAACCCTGTGGCGCATCACTATTTTTATCACATACATAAATAAGTAACTAACATACTCGCAACCCTAACTTGAAGTATACCATTGAAGTTGATATGGTTTTATACAGCCGTGTATAGTCTGCTACGTGCACTCTAAGCGAGGTAACGAGGTCTGGTCGTTTGCTCTTTATATGTGTGCTAGTTACTATTTGTATGTCTGTCGCCTAGCTGGCCTGTTTGTTCAACACTTACCCTGAATTTAATAATTCGGAGGACCAGTTCCCACATTAAACAAATACATGTAATATTGTTAATAAACTATATTAAATGAATAAATATCATGTCCTCACATAACTCAAATATTTATTGCCACGAATAGGTTTGAAGGTAAGGCTTAGGTTGGTATGAGCTGATGTTTACTAGCTTAGCTTCAAGAGATTAGTTGAATCAACCGAAACCAGCAATTGTTGTCCAACAAATTATTCACGCAGAAACAAAACTAATCCATACTAATATTATAAATGTGAATGTAAGTTTGTTTGTTACGCTTTCACGCGAAAACTACTCAACCGATCATCATGAAACTTCGTACACATATTTTGGAGGTATTAGAAGTAACATAGGATACTGTTTATGAAACAAAATAGTATATAAAAAGCGAAGTATGTATGTTCCCTATAGACCTATAGACTCCGAAACGGCTGCACCGATTTCGATGAAATTTACAGGGATTGTCCAGATTGGCACATTCCTGTGTTTGGTAGCGATCGGATCAACATAATAAGTGGTACGCGGGCGAAGCCGGGGCGGGTAACTAGTAGCATAATAAAAGGCGTGAAAGTTCCTTTAAATATATTATAGCAAATATGAGCTGGAGAAAGTTTTAAAATTAAATAACTCGGCGAACGGCTACGTGTCTCAATGTTAAATTGCTAAAATAAATAGCAAGGTCAGCGGTGAATATAGAACGCTGAGACCTTCCAATTGAAAAACAATGAGAAAACATTACATTTCATTGCTAACAAATCTGAACATTTAATTCTATCCACACAACTGAGGGACAAGACAAGAATATTGTAAAATAAATATATACGCTCACGTCTGTAACCCAGAGGGGTAGACAGAGATTATGGATTTCCATTTGGCCCGATCCTGGCATACCTTTCTCGCTTCTACATTCATACATCTACTCATACATGCTCGTCGGTTACGGGTACTCCTTATATCGCCATTTTATAGTATATCACTAATCTGGTCGATATAAGTTCTCCTTGGGCGTTGCCAACGCTGCCACACACTTTTGCAACATAAATTTGTTTCGTTACTCTTTCTTCATTCATCCTTTCAACATTGCTGCCCTGCGCGATTTTAGTAGAATAATGATAATGCCTTTCACCATTAAAAGTAATACAGAAGATAGAATCAAGAAACTTCTGACCTGTAGTGGGTTGGCAGTGATGACGAATTTTCATTTTGTTTGAGTCCTACATTTTTATGAAATCGGAAGGAAAACTGTAAAACGTGTATGTTGCTGTTACGAGGACATACTCGATTTTATTATGCCACAAGTACATTTTACGTATACCTATTCGTGCTCCTCCTTAAATATGGTTCGAAATACAAAGGAACGTACAACCGTTTGTATTTTACTAACTGAACGCTCACTGTACAGTACCTTAGTAAGATATCAGTTACAAGGTTCAGATTAACCCAAATATTATAAAAATAAAAGATAGACAGACAGAAAATAATGTTTATATATAATATATATGTATAAGTTACCTGTTTTAACCTCTATGTAGTTAAGCCATTAGATACCGATACAATTTTTACGTACCTCCAATGGCACCCTGCGGTACACCTGTCTAAATGGCTGGACTAAGTCGACCATACCAGAACTGCCATTCAATCGAGCAACACTTTTAAATGTCTTTACATACAGTTTAATTCACGGTTGTCTCTTTTGTGAGGCATATGATAAATCTTCACTCAAAATTGCAATCAAGAATTTCCTTGGCGACCGAACTAAGATTGCTTTCATACGAAAATCTTTAGACGAGGCGAGTCTATATTTTAGATAACCGACCTTAAAACATATCTGTCAGTTGTGTCTTTGAACCCAGCTTATAGTTAGAGATAGTAATCGCTTTCACTGAGACCATTCGAACAGCAAGCGTTATAAAAGGAAGTTTGGCTGAACATTCCCTGTCCTTTTCACACGTATGTGGGTTTGGCACAGCATGACAGGTTTTGGGCTAGTTATTATGATCGGCCGCCTGCCTGACGACAGTCGATTTCCAGATAATGGAAAAGATAATAAAGGCAACACGAAAAATGCAAAAGTGAGTGCACAACCTAAGCGAATTTCTACTATCTTGACCAGATTGGTGACAAACCGACAACCGAATGGGAAGAGGATTGGACGGGGAGCGGGTTAACGGGGAAGAGGAAATATTCTCTTTCCTGTCTATACCCTCCTCTGTCCATTAAAGGTAGGCAACGCATCTGCAACACATTTCCTTGTTGCGGATGTCTATGGGTAGCGTTCACTTACCATCAGGTGATCCGCTTGCTCGTTTGTCACCTTCTCACATAAAAAAAAATGAACTAGTAGATGAATAGGCGTAGAAGATGCGGGAGAGGTGCGCCAGGATCGTAAAAAATAGAAATCTCTGCCTGCCCATCTTGGTAACGGGCTTGATTGTACATATATATTAAAATATACAGTTGATATACGCATGCAGATAACCAAACGTCATTTATTTCAAATCGCATGTACTAGATAGACATTGTTATATGGATGTCGTGGGCAGTGAGTTTTCAACCTCACTGATTGTGACGCGAGGGGAGGTTGCCACGGATCAAACCGCATCAGCTAAGTGCGAACGACTTTACAGAGCGGCGGAAAAGAGATCTAGTACGAGTACAGTCGCGTATAGTGTGCGATTTATAACACCATGTTATTATTTTTAACAGCAAATTAAAAATCCGAAGATAACCGTTAACGGTTTTCTTGTGCATGACTTGCCACTGTGAGAATAAAAGGGGAGTTTTACAGTTTCACCGGGCTTGAGGTGGCTGAGCGCAGAGGGGGTTAAACATATGTAAGTAAAGTAACTTAGCTCGAGGGCTTAGGGCTCGAGGACCGTTATTTTATTTATATAACCGGATTGGAAGGTCACCGAGATCATAGGTCGCTTCGACGGATACTCCATGGAGTGACTGGGCTCAAAGGCCCCCAAAAGGAAGACCTCGTCTTGGGTTCCTTCATTACGCATTTAGTATTCCGATTCGAGGATGCCCGAGAGGGCCGGACATCGGGCAGCCATTAAATGGTTATCCGTTAACGATCCTACGACTAAGCCTTAAACATTTTAATACGGGACCAATACATATGTCTACAGAGTTAGAAAAAAATATAAATAATGTAAACATGTCCTAATTTTTGGAATAAACCGAGTCTTTATGTAACTCCCTGAGATTAGGATTTACATTATGTACTCTTTATGATTTACAAGTAAAAGATATTTGCTACGCGAATGTACAAGATGGAGTAGGTAGCCTAGACTAGACCACCTAGCAATGCCTCCCCGTGCACCCCACTGGGCGGGCGTACTTTATACAGACTATATATTGTATAGTTCTCTCGTTTTTTTTATAATCTGCGGCCGACGAGGATGAAGTTTTCATACAGACAATCTTTAAAATGTTTTTCTAGATTCTAAAAGAAACACATTATAAAGTTAGGAAGAAGTTATTTATTTGTTTTTTATTTACACAATCAAATAGCTTGTTTACATTACTTTTAGATGAAATTTACTTAAATAATGAGTATTTTATATATTTGTATTATATTTACAGTTTCATATACAATAATAATCCCTTTTCTAGAATGTTCCCCACTGCAGGGACACAGAGTTCCTCTCGAAGAGAGGGAATGAGCCGTAATCCACCACGCTGGCCCGGTGCGGGTTGGTGGATGTCACATGTCTCGAATTTGATGGTTCTAAGAACATGCCGGATTCCTCACGATGTTTTCCTTCACCGTTTTTGCAGCAGAGGTGATAAAAACAAATTACACAAAGTAAAGCGCCTGCCTGGGTTCTAACCCGCAACCTGCAGTACGTAAGTCGAGGCATCAACCGCTGGGCCACTACTGCTCCGCCTATATTTTCTTACCTGGTAGCAATATGTGTGTGCGTGGGTGTATGTTGTATGCTATTTAATTATTTTACGCTACTAAGCTTTCGGAGGCAAACTTTAAGTATTAAAGTTAAACGTAACTTAAGAGGATGGTGTAGACTGTAGACGAAGTTGTTTCCCTTGGACAAGTTAGCGACATCATAATATACTTTATAGACTAAATAATAAATAGTAAACTACATTAATTCCATTAAAATTAAATACTGTATTTACAATTCACATTTTACAAATACGTGGTGGTGGGGTTTGTACAAAACAAAATAATTGGACCAAATTGTTTAAAAACGACGCAATAGACTTCAGCTTCATGGTGCTAAAATAAAACCGCACGCGAACCAAGGGTTCCGTACCATTACTTATAAAAAAATCACGTTGTTGTATCAGAGCCCCATTAAATATTAATTTTATTCTGTTTTTTAGGATTTGTCGTTATAGCGGCAACAGAAATACACCACCTGTGAAAATTTCAACTGTCTATCACGGTTCATGAGATACAGCCTGGTGACAGTCGGACGGACATCGGAGTCTTAGTAATAGGGTCCCGTTTCACCCTTTGAGTACGGAACCCTAAAAAAACACGGAAACATACACGTTAGCTTTTGTAAAAATCTCGTTACAAGTCCTTACAAAACCGAATGCTCCACCACAATACGCATTCATCCGAGACCCGTCAGAGCCGAACTCTAATTGACAGCTAACGGAAATGCCAATGAACCTGCCGGGGAGCGACAGGCTTTTTTTCACCTTTTGTCCATCGTCCATCCACCAGACCCATTGTCAAAGCCGTCGCGTACAACCGCAACTCTTGGTTCACCTGTGCACGCAGCCTATGCTATTGAAACATACTGCATACCGGCGGTATTCGTATTTGGAATGATTCCAAGTTTAAAACAAATGTATGAAAATCTTAATATCGCTCAACGCTTACACCCGTACTCGTTATATCACCCTTCTTTAGTATGTCACATTATAGATAGATATCAAAGTTTTATTTATTCACTAGTGACCCCCCCTGGCTTCGCCCGGGTACCACTAATAATGTTGATCCGATCGCTACACAACACAGGAATGTGCCAATCTGGACAATCCCTGTAAATTTCATCGAAATAGGTCCAGCCGTTTCGGAGTCTATAGGTCTATAGGGAACATACATATTTCGCTTTATATATTTTTTTTCATAAAAAGTTACATACAAAGTTTAATGATGATCGGTTGAGTAGTTTTCGCGTGAAAGCGTAACAAACAAACTTACATTCACATTTTTAATATTAGTAGGGATTTACTCTGTACGTGTCAATATATTGTTTGCAAAGTCAAACCAGAATAAAGAGTAAAAAAAAGAATAATATAAAAATATTATAAAAATAAAGAACTTTGGACGTATAAACCGTTGACGAAACTTCCTTATACGTATAAACTATTCGACCATTGATAAAATGTCGTTTAGATAGTCTAATGTGAGTCACGAATCTAACAGAGGCATCGTAAAATTCACCTTGAAAGTAGCACCTTATCGTACCGGCTGTGAAGTACCGTTAAATGTGGCCGCGTGGGCGTCTTGGCTCCCATTATGTGGGGATCAAGCGCATTACCGGAGATAAAACAGATTCAATGAATATTATTAACTTTTAATAATATAATAATAAATAAGCCCTTTTCTAGAATGCTTCCCACTTGCTGGGGTGTGGTTCCCCCAGGCCTCCCTCTCCGAGAGAGGGAATGAGCCGTATTCGGCTGGCCCGGTGCGGGTTGGTGGATGTCACATGTCTTCGAATTTGGTGGTTCTAAGAAACATGCCGGTTTCCTCACGATGTTTTTGGAGCAGTGGAGATGAAATAAATTACACAAAGTAAAGTTGCGTGCCTGGGTTCCAACCCGCAACCCACAGTACGTAAGTCGGGGCCTAAACCGCAGAGCCACCACTGCTCCGTCAGTCGTTTAACGAATAATGCTATCTATTTACAATACGTAAGGTTCAATTACCAAAGATCGACCCGAGGATATCGCTATTATCTTTTAAATGTGTCGATTCCATGCCAGTGGGAGCTGAATAAATAATATCTAAATCTATACTGCATACACCCCTACGACCGACTGTTATATTCGTGGTAAATTATATTATTCCCTATGATAAGGGAATAAGGTTTAAAAACATTTACTATACAACTTGAGGTATGAATTGAGAAACGAATAAAAGCCATGAATTCATTGAAATTCACGTGACGAGTCGTCGGTACGCGTATCGATTATTTAATATTGCCGCATCTAGTACGTAGGTTTTTTTAAATCAATTTAATACCATAACATTGACATTCAAATCTATTGCAACGACCTGACAATATTTTTAACATTGACATAGTGTAGACTTTTATACCTCGAGAGCTGGTTTGACATGGAGGTTTTCCCGATACCTTCCAACAACAATACAATTGAAAGGAAACAATTCGTTCGTGAGAAAAATAAATTGCGTAACATAACACCGTTATTTCGAATGCCTTCAAGTCCCTTCTAGCATGGCGTGGTCTATGTTGAATCTAAGCCGCAATGAGCAACCGAAGGGAACTAGTCAGTGAAGTCAGTTAGTAATTAACCTAACCTAATATGAGTATATCGGATTTACATAGCTAAAACTGTAAAGTTAAAAAAAACTTTAATTCCCGTCTCCCGAATTGTAAGACATTAATTATTTTACACTGATTATTTCGAAAACCAACGTCAACCAAGGAGTTGCTGATCTTTAGTACTAGATAGCACTTAAGTCACATTCACATGTAATAAATTGCATACAAACGACATACTTGTAAAGCAACTAGTGACGCGTAGCCGGTCGCCTTCGTCTACTGGGACATTCGAGCCGAAAGTATCAGGTGTCCAGGTTCGAATGCGGTCAAGGCAATGTATATTACTTAGTAATGTAACATATAACTGAACTATTTTATATGTAACATAATAGTAGGTTTGTTTTACAGCTTACAATCATGTACAATTTATTTACACTCGTTAAATGTAGTTTCCAATTTGTTCGTTAGTTCACGTAGCACACCGACTGCCAACGTTAAACCACATCTAGCTAAAAATAACTACACTCGATGTACCTTCTACGTTAACTTAAGCCATCACTTAAAAACATGTTCAAAAAATTGATTTACACGTAATATTTCCTAATAATAATTTCAATTCAATTCATTTGGATTTTAAGAGGGGTTCAACCCCTATCAGATGTAACTCATCACTTGAGTGAACGTTTCGCCAACCGGCACCTATAAAAAACCACTTTCTTTAGGTGGGAGAAGAACAAAAGGTTCGACACCTTTTGTTTCGTTCCACAGGAAGACAAAACGCTAGGGGGAGGAATTGGACCGAACTATTCCTGCACGCACTTCCCTAATTAAAGGGTTGACAGTGGAGTGTAAAAAAAATATTTAAAGATATAAATACAAAAAACATTCGCGACTCTATTAATGTAATGGTGTGGTCGAAAACAATAGAAATAAATGCTCTAAATCATGTATTACATTGCTTGTGAGACTTACATGTATAAGCTCAGGTCAGTTTGAGGTATTTAGAACTAAATGGTGTACACAAAGACACGCTTCAATTATGGCATAGATTTTAGCTAGTTATTTTCTGTTTATCCAAATAAATAGAAGTACAGTAAAGGCAAAACAGCATGTATAAGTTACACGCCTAGAATTTGGATGCGCTTCACTTATTTTTTCAGTACCTAATTTCCCCAAACGGTATTAGACATATTAATCACTATCTAGTTTAGATCCCAAATCCTCGTTGTTTCAGACAATATTCCTGCTGCTGCTGGAATGCCTCCCCATTGACCGCCACAAAGACCGGTCTCCTGCCCCTCACAACTTTGACCATAGGTCTGAGTCGACCGTCTTGTACGTGGCCGCCATTCATGGCCCGACCGTTCCGTTCAGCGGACAATGTGTCCTGCTCATTGTCACATGTAATAAATACTAATAAAAAAACAATCAATTAAACTAAGTTAAATATGGATTCGAACACTCGACCTAGATAGTGTATTCACTAGAGATGCTATTGGCAAAAATCTAACGGTCCTCATGGTCACACTTGCGATCTCTTTCCCAGCTTCACATTAACGTATCTAGTTTAATAATTTATTTACCATTAATGCATATGACCGGGGACTATTTGGTCTGAATACATACACTCAGAATGGCAAAACTTGATTTTGTAGAACTAATTAGATATGCGTTATAGATAAAACATTTACAAATGGTCTTGAAGCAAGAAATTAAACTTTCAAGTATTTTTGATTAATTCCAAGTTAGTCTAGATCATTTCCGAGGTGGTTTGGCTTCAGGCAAACCTATACAGTTTGGACTAGGGTCACACTATTACCCCACACAAGAGGAAAAGGGCAGGTAGGTGATGGGAAAAATTACTGTTGAATATATATTACATAAGCTCTAAGTTAATAGTGTACAACAAGGTCTTTTTTTGCAATGTCTCACAATCAAAGCAGCCTGGGTATGGAGCCACGCGAAGGCAAATCATCGCATCAACGGGCCTGCTCGATCGGGGTAGCACCACAACTATCAGAATATGCCCTGCCCAGCAGAAGAACTTCTTCATTTCAGGTAACTGAGGTGATGCAAGCCCAATAGCTGTCCCTTATAGTTTAGCATTTTTAGTATCAGTGACATATCCACGTCGGAGACTATCTGTTACCTGGCAAACACTGGGTTTCATAGGTGATGGTATTGAGCAAGTGAAAGTGGTGATAGGTCGGTCATTAGTCGAGTTAACGACAGACGTAACTGGAAAGAAGTAAGCGCCTTCTTTGGACTACTTCGAAGGCGGAAAATGGTTGTATATGGAAAGGTGAGGACCGTGTAGATGTCCAACAGGACTGATACACAGCGATGATAGTGGTTCGACCTCCGTATAAAATACGGAGAGTTAACGGCTAAACCAATCTTCCACATGATTGCATATGATGTAACACACAAACCATGATTGCAATCAGTATGTAAATCCGGGCAGACGCACGTTATCGATAGTTATGTAAATATTTGCCTAGTTGGTCATCGTATAGATATTTAAGTTTTAAATTGTATATTAAGAGAGGGTTGGGATAAGGGAGGGAAGTAATAATGAAGTGACTAAGGCTTGTAAATTTTAAACATCGTAACGGTAGACTGTTTATGTTATATAATGAGAATTCGTTACAAACTATACGGCACCGACGGATTGTGAATTTGGTCAGTTTACAATCGGACTAGAAATGTTATAAGCTGTGGGGAAATTCATGTCATAGACAACATAGGTTTTTTCGTTGATTAACAAACATTATCTATAAATATTATCTTCCATTCTAACGTAAACTTTATAATGCAAGCAAGATATCACTTCAACATATGATGATTTGATTTCGACAGCTTATAAACTGTCGAGAACCTGATGACATGTCAAATCGTCATCGATTCGTTCAGTTCACAATTCGCTGACAGTTTATATTTCAGAGTCCGATAATAAAATGCCGCAGTTCATAATCTAACGGTGACATGAAACCATCCTCTCGACGCCTTTGTCTGACTACGCAATAAACTCAAAAACTACTTTTCTAACTTAAAATATTTAAATATTGTTTCCACAAAGACACGTGATGCCTAAAATTATAATACATGGAGCTAACCTTTACGATTTCTTTACAAATTTAAATATGGAACTTATATTTTTTTAAAACTACTTAAAAGTATTGTAAACTTTTGGTTATATCAATGGATGTTTGAAATAATTCATGGCAACTAAGAGAAACCGGTTGCAAGGTAAAAAAAATAAAGGCCATAACATTGTATTGAAACGTATTTTCAATGACGGAATTTGAATTTCACAAAGGGAAAAGTATGCTTGAAATAATGCCGTTATTACATTTTAGAAAGTCATGAATTCTTCGGTTGATTTTAATAAGCGAGGGCGTCGACGAGATCTACGAGTCTAGCTAATGTGTATTGGCTCAATTGAAAGGTCGATATTTTCGAAGTTAACGAGTGTCAAGATTAGTCAGTAAATTGGAGACCCTATTCATAAGGCCGGCTAGCTCAGTCGGTAGAGCATGAGACTCTTAATCTCAGGGTCGTGGGTTCGGGCCCCACGTTGGGCGACACTTTTTGTTTCAATTCATAAAATTTTAAGCAAATTTTATTTAAAAATATTTACTTTTTCACAAATATTTGGACAATTTTAAAGAATTCGATAAGAATTTTCTTTTTCGGTTTATTTCCATTCAATTTAAAAATTATTCCCAAGTACACTTTCCCAAATGTCCAGAATCGATAGCATTGATTCAGACTGAATTTACGATCTCCTTTTCAGGCACAAGTAGGCTTTAGTACACCAACGACAACCCCTGGGTATACCTGAATATTCCCGCAGTGCCGTGCTATATGTACTATGTAACTGCACACGGCCGAAGCCTGCAGTCGGACCCCTAACGTCAAACACACGAAACACCCGTGGGAACAAGAGAAGATACGTAAGATGTTTTTCAAATTACGAAGAGAGACGATTAAAAGGTTGGTACAACATTGATTTAGTAATGTTACAACGGAGGAATTAGCGGTTGATTAGGACCTCAAGGAGCACCTATCGCAATTTTCAAATAACCGAAAGTTACCACCCAAAATTTCCAGTCCATTATCTTAAGAGGATTTCCCTTTACATAAACAAAAAAGATTTTAATGAAGAAATGGCTATAATTAAACGGAGTTCGGAACAATTACTTTATTAACGAGGATGATTACACATATGGTCTGGCACATATACACGATATAACAAAAAACTAAGATGGCTTTATGGTAGAAATAACTTGTTAGAAATTTAAATGTAGCAAATTTTATTACATAATTATGTATTTCTGTCCACCATATTATTGTTGTAATGTGCGTATTTGTAAGCGATATAAATGTGACATTTAAGACAGTTTTATTGGTTACAAGGGAGAAACAACCGTATCTCATAAGATAAAGGTAATATTTTAGGTTGTTTGCATTTTTGTCGGCATGTGGCCACCGGTGGGAAAGTGAACCGTCGCCCCATATGTCACTGGTCACATAAGGTATCTTTGTGAAACACCGAAAACCGGCTCGCGGTATTGTTGTATTTTTGAGTCGCAGTGAGAACCGTCAACTCTGCCATTTAGCTGTATAAATAAAAAAGAATGCATGTCTTTATCACGTTCGGTCGCTTAATCACGCCCATGCACACCAGAGGACCGGCAGAGACCTTTAATGTAGGAGTACGCTCGCTCCTTGAAGGTCCCAAGTCGTATTTGTACCGAAATAACATTGGCACTAGATCATTCCACAATGCGGTATACGAGGAAGTATTTTTTATCTTACGATTTTCTACAATGGTGTCCTCGAAATACAAGAAAATTATGCGACTACATTGTTATTATTATAGGAATGGAGGGAGATGTAGACTTACCACTCAAACTCATAGATAATATAAATACACATATTGTACAAAATATATCGCATAGATTCGTTCAGCCACGGTACGCAATAAAATTCTTGTATCTCATAGAAGTTGGTTTAGTGTTCTCAGAACAGGAAGAAAAATAAAAAGTTGGGACGTGTGCCAAAGGTAGCTGGGGGGTTGTGGGTGGGGATGTTGATAATGAGGATTTGGGCGTGACGTCATCCCATGTCTAGGCGACGCGGCGCCGCTCGAGTAGCGTCAGCACAGAAAGTGGGGCAGACATGTGTACCGCAGTGTATTAAAACGAATGCTTTCTTGATATACCATACAAGCGTGCCAACTAGCCCGCCTTAATAGTCACAAAGTTTATATTATTAAATAATCGTAACAAGACACATTTATCGTTAAAAGTGCAGATAATTTTTTGGTTACTAGCAACATATACACCAAAGGCGACAGATGTATACTAAACAGTAAAAACATAATATGTAGTTTTATCATTACGATAACGTTAATCAGTAGGTAACTGTAGTAGTGGCAGAATGGCCGCACGCCATTCTCCAAGCAATTGTGCCGTTACCTACTTCATCACCTCTATAACAATAGAAGGTAATACCGAAATAGATTACAAACAAATAACAACTCACCCTTCAAAATCGGTCAAACCGTTAAGGATACAAGTCACAAAGGAATGGATATACATATCCATAAAAGTACATCGATCGTCACTCTCCTGTTAAACAATAATTAAATGCATTGAAGTCGCCAAAAACATTCTTTCGTCATACAAGGACATAAAAGAAACTGAACAGACATGAGAATGGCGAAAGTAAGCCGTAAAGCTCTTAAATTTATCTTGATCATTAATAAACCCGAGTGGTAAATATAAACACTATATAACATACTGGATACAGGTTTGCTTTGCGACCTAGAATTTAACAATTTAATTACGTACAATTTCTAATCATTTTTTGATTGATGTATGACAGGAAACAAAAGAGAAATATTAATTTTTTATACTGGAGAATAAATCTCTATATTCTGTACTACAGCTTTTTAAATGATTGTTTTTTTTAAATCTTCAAACTAGATGTGCCCCGCGGTTTCACACGCCGCGCAATTTAATTTAATCGCAATCGTTAAATACACGACTATTAGTTTGCTTAAAAATAATTCTACAGACATTATATATACACATATATATTATATATATTAAAAAGATCGACGCAGAAATTTTCAAAATACAAAATTCTGTGTTTTTTTTTAAATTATTACCTTGATGTTTACCCAAAAATACGCTAAAACTTTCAAACGCGTAGGCTAAAACAGTCGTTAGGTTTTCTCAATTTTTTTTATTTTAATTGGGGTAGACCACCCTTATCACTTAGGGGTATGAAAAATTGTTTACGTCCTATTCTCAGATCTACTGTATATATACAAATAGTTTCATAAAAATCGATCAAGACATTTCGGAGGAGTTTTGTGTGACTGTGACACGAGAATTTTATATATATAGATGAGTATGCTGACCAGACAGATGAGGGTGTTCTCTGACTTTAAAAGTAACTATGACTAAGAAACTGTGAAACATATCTCCACCCCTAGTCACATCTCGTTCCAGGATTTCCTAGAAACCATCCCGAAAGTTGGGCGATGCGGAAATGACTCAGGGAACAAACGACATTATTAAATTATGTTTAATACATTGCTTTGTACGTTTACAACACCGGAAATACTCAATGAAAACGTGACAATGGATGACAAACATCCATTTATACTATTAATGTTTTGTTCACTGTTTCATCTATAATGAGTACATTGGGAACACGCGATAAGCAAAAAATAGTATAAGAAATGTCTCGTGACACGTGTTGTAGATACGATTTCGTTTTTACTACGAAATCTTGAGCTGACCTCGACAAGAGAACGAATAGGTGAGGTGGTGCCTTGAAATCTAAAGGCAACTGCTGCCGAAGCAGTAAAATTGCAAAGTTAAATAGCATCGGCATAACCTTGACCTGTTGACAATGCTGGCGCATTGCGAAATAACAAAGTGCATATTATATGATTGTTTCAAATCGCTTTATCAAATAAATACCTAATGTACACTCGTGTACTAAGAGTCAATTTCCGAAATCAATGACATGAGAAGTGTAACAGAAAAACTCAAAACTCTGAATAACATTGAATTTTTTTTTGTGAGAAGGTGGCAAACGAGCAAGCGGATCACCTGATGAAGTGAACGCTGCCCATAGACATCCGCAACAAGCAAATGTGTTGCAGATGCGTTGCCTACCTTTAATGGACAAAGGAGGGCTAGACAGGAAAAAAGGATATTTCCTTTTTCCCGTTACCCCCTCCCCGTCCAATCCTCTTCCTTTTCACACTCAATCCTTGTGAGGAAAGGATGGGAAGGGGAAGAGGATTGAAATTAGGCCTCCGGCACCTCACTCATCATACGACACGCAGAGTACTTCTACTTCACGCCTGTTTTGACACGCCTGTGAGGTCGTGGTATTTCACCGGTCTAGCCGGCCAATTCGTGCAACAGATGTTATTGTTGCGGGAGCAGTAGTGGCTCAGCGGTTTAAGCCCCGACTTACGTACTGTAAGTTGCGGGTCGAACCCAGGCAGGCGCTTTACTTTGTGTAATTTATTTCATCACCACTGCTCCAAAAACAGTGAAGGAAAACATCGTGAGGAAACCGACATGTTCTACCACCAAATTCGAAGACATGTGACATCACCAACCCGCACTTGGCCAGCGTGGTGGATTACGGCTCATTCCCTCTCTTCAAGAGGAGGCCTGTGTCCCTGCAGTGGTGTACATTCTAGAAAAGGCTGATTTATTATTATAAAGTGCTTTAAAATCATTAATATTAGGCACTTCAGCAACCTTGACCTGGCGGCAGCGCGCACTGCGTATGGGCGCGGTCCGGGCCGCGTGCCAAAATACATTTGTCAAACTATAAATGATACTGATGTAAATATTTATGTTAACAAAAGACCCTCAACACACACACTCTAAAACACATAACCTATCTTTTATAAAAGAGTAATAAAGTAAAAGACTATGGAAATTTTATTATGATATTACATACGGACACTTCAATTTTATTTATCTGTATAGATATCTACAATTCGTTTTATACAAACTTATACATTCTTTTTTGCCTGTAATCGACGAGCATGTATGAGTAGATGTATGGATGCAGAATAAGCGAGAGAATGATGCCAGGATGCGCCAAATGGAAATCCGTGATCTCTGCCTACCCCTCTGGGTAACGTACGTGAGCTCATATACATTTCTTTCTTACCCTAACATAAATAAAAGCCATTTAAAAACAGGAAGGTTTTAAGAAGCTAAGCTTCACTTCAAAGAAACATATTACAAAACAACCCTATTATCGAACTAGTATAAAGTTTACTGTACGAAATTACATTGTTTACGCTAAACAAGGCACGAAATGTCAAAAGCCATGGTCGTAAATACCTGGCAACCTGCACAATGGCCACCAATCCCTCTTCCCCCAAGCAAAGGGTGAAGCGGCTTGCGTCAGGCCATGAGTCATCACGCGATATGGCTTTACAAAGAGACAACGTATCGCTTGTACACTTAAAGCTAAGCTATACTAGGATAACAAAAACACATAACTCTGTATAATGAAAAACTCAGGCTTTCAAGTGATCTTCCGTAATCAGGGTAGACAGTGAAAGGGTGTTAAGATTTTACAATGGACCAGAACTAACATTGTCGTCTATGTCCAGATTTTACTTCAATATTTAAATTAAATAAAGTCTATATATATTTATTAACTTTTCTGGGTTCTTTTGGGCTACTACAGATTATTGTTATACGAGAAGAATAGTTTTGTTTCAATTTCTAATTACAAAAGATACACTAACTAACTAACTTTAACGACACTAGCTGTGTTGTCAAATCATTGTTATATGAATTAAACCCCAATAAGGAAACTTATTTATCAACATAAATATGGGCTCACGACCGTAACCCAGAGGGGTGGGCAGAGATCATGGATTTCCATTCGCCCCGATCCTGGCACACCTCTCTCACTTCTTCTACATTCATACATCTACGCGTACATGCTCGTCGGTTATGGGTGCGGTTTCTTTTGCAATTTTTATGTATAAAAAAATATGTAGAATTTGTTCTCTTTAAAGGATCAACTTTTGTCACGTTCAACCCCTAAAAGGCAAAGATAAAGATTGCTTTCTATATTGTTATTACGATACAGTTTAAGATATATTATATTTATTTATATCCAATTAACTTTGCTATAGCTCTGTCATTAACTAAAGTCGATTTCGAAATAAATAATAAGTACAAAAAATTTGAATACATCGCGTAGCATATTTTAGCTTTGAGTGAAGATATGACTTTACTACGAACTCCGTCCCTCTGACCTATTAATATAATTCGGCAAGCTTCAAGGTGGGACCTTGTCGAGTGCCCTCCACATTTACCCGATATGACAATAAGGGAATTAAAAAAAGGGCACTAGGTTTTATAATACGCAATTTATACAAGGATATTTACCCATACAACTTCATAACGTCTAACATTTCACATACATATATATGTATATTTTAATTTCATTATTACAAAGATATACAGACAGACATACAAATTCAACAGCATCGACTTTTACAGATATATTCCAAAGGAAATTAACAACATTTTTCTATACGGTTATTGAGAGTTTGTATTCATTTTATAGCGGAAATATATCATAAGAGGCAACGAACTTGTCTTGCCTAATTAAGTGATCACCGGCGCCAATGAAATCCGCAACACTAGAGGAACTGCAGATGTACTCCTCTGTCCAAGCTGGCAACACATTTGTAAATCATCTGATTGTCTCTGAAGCCGGTAGCGGTAGTTAGTTCACATCAGAGGTAGCGCTTGTGCCCTCGCCACTCGGCTGGTTGGCATACCATATTGAAATCATGATCGCTGGAAGACATAGTACTTTAATACTTAAAAATCTTCATACATCAATGTTTTTTACAATACATTCCGGTGCAAAGAATAAATTGATTATTGTGTTCAGGGATATAACATACTCTCTCAACCCTACTAATATTATAAATGTGAATGTAAGTTTGTTTGTTACGCTTTCACACGAAAACTACTCAACCGACCATCATGAAACGTTGTACACATATTCTTGGAGGTATTAGAAGTAACATAGGATATTTTTTATGAAAAAAATATATATAAAAAGCGAAGCATGTATGTTCCCTATAGACTCCGAAACGGCTGCACCGATTTCGCTGAAATTTACTGGGATTGTCCAGATTAGCACACTCCTGTGTTTGGTAGCGATCGGATCAACATAATTAGTGGTACCCGGGCGAAGCCGGGGCGGGTCGCTAGTAATAAATAACAAACACAGGTTGATACTTGTTATATTGATATATAGGGTCGTTATCGGCAGACAAAAGAAAGTATGCCGGCCGGCCTCACCCAATTCGTTATCAACAGCCTTTCATTAGTATAGCGGACATTCCTGTCAGAGATACCATTGCCTACTGGCCAACATACATGACTACTAAGCGTACTCAATTTTAAATTAAATTAATTGAACAGTAAATATGGTATCAATCTAGTAGTATCAATTTTTATCAAGCCATCTTTCTGATTTTTTTTTCATAGTACTAGGTGGCAAACGAGCAAGCGGCTCACCCAATGTCAAGTGATCGCTACCCATAGACATCTGCAACTAACTAATGAGTTGCGGATGCGTTGCCCACCTTTAATGAACAGAGTACGGGACAAACAGAACATGTTTATTTCCAATTCCTATACATCCCCTCCACCGTCAAGTTTTCTTCCCCTTCCCATCTTTTCCTTGTAAGAAAAGGGTGGGAAGGGGGGGGAGAACTGAAATTAGGCCTTAATTAAAAAGTAAGGAATCAAGAGAACGTTCTCGTTTCGATCAATACAATTTTTTAAAATAATTAGGGATACCATACCATTTAGGGATTCGTATCTGGAAAAAAATATCCGGACCACCCAATTTTTTTTATAATGACCTTTTCAATTAGAGCTAATTTTATAGACAATAAGAAATATTAACACATAATTGTTCATTAAATAATAAATAAAAACACAAAGGTAGTTTATTTATTTAAAGATTTATAAATTCAATAAATATTTGCAGTCAAGACTTTCCTACGTAGATAAGCGTGGCGCAGTTGAAAGCGAATCCTTGTAACGCGATAGCATATCGCGGCCGCCCGTCATATACCCGCAACTCGTCGCTCTAGACTAGATCGTGATGTTTGTTTGTCTGTCGCTGATATTAGTGAACCTCCCGGGTTACTATTTAATAAGCGAAATACCACGACCTCACAGAAGACAGGTGTGGAGTAGAAGTACGTTTCGTCTGATGAGGTGCTGGGGACCTAATATCAGTCGTCAACCCCTTCCCATACCATCTTTGTTAAGAAAAGGGAAGAGGATTGGAGAAGGGAATAAATGGGAAAAGGAAATTTTCCCTTTCCTTTATCCTGTCTCTCCTTCTATCTCCATTAAGGGTAGGCAACGTATCTGCAGCTCATTACCTTTTATCAGATGCCTATCTGTAGCGGTCACTCATTCGCCAGTCACCTTTTCCCATAAAAAGAATAGAATTTAACAGAATACCTCTTTTTTGCCTTGTGAATGGAATGTGCCAAATCGACCATCAATCCATATCAACGAATCAAATCTCATGATAAATATTAAAGAATAAGTATAACAAGTACAATAGTATGTTGTGTTTGTCTGATCGGAACATTAACACGCTGTAGAGTTCCTACCGGGATACTTGACACCGTTTAGCGGTTAGGGGCGGGGCAGAGTACGCATACAAGTCGACAGATTACATTTCGCTTTGTATTTAATGCAAAACCATTGTTTTTCCCTATAGTTCCTAATTATTACTTCCTACTATTGAAGTGAAAACTTTTTTAAACTGGTTGGGCGCTTTTGGGATGAGGAAAAACTCTTTTTTTATATGAGAAGGGGGCAAACGAGCGGCGGGAACACCCAGGTGATCAACGACGCCCATGGACACTCGCAACACCGGAGGAACTGCATATGCGTTGCCGGCCTTTAAGAAAAAGATAGGCTCGCTTCTTGAAGGACCCTGAGTCGTACTGGTTTGGAAATACCGCCGAGGACAGACCATTCCACAACGCGGCTGTGCGTGGCAGGAAATGTCGAGAGAACCGCACTGTTGAGAAATGCCAGCCATCCAGATGGTGTGGATGGTACCTGGCGGTCTGTCGTGTCTTACGAAAAAAACTATGTCTATATACTCCTAGTCATTAGACCCCATTCAGAGGTCATTATTACACCGTCCGTCAAAGTAACGGTCACATAACAGACCCGTCAGTACAACTGTCAAAATTTTAAACGCTTAAATAAATATGCTAATTTCGCACCGACTAACGTTTCTATAAAGTGGGACGCTCGTAGACGTATAACTGTAAGAGTTCGATTCCTCGTTCTCTGCACATGTTATGATTGATAAGTGTATAAAAAACAGGAATCTACGATCTAATGTCAATATGGGATTGGTATGAACAAGTCATTATGTGTTAATTCTTCTGTGGAGTAGAAAAAATTCCTGTGCTCCGTCCGCCTGATAGCATGCTAGAAAGGCTGACAATGACAATCAATACTAAACTCTTGACTCTCTGTTCCGAAGTTGAAACACATGTTAATTTTTGACCTTAAGTTTTGAACACTAAGATTATAGTCGTAAGATATCCTAATGGAAGTGGGCTTCCCCCAGGAATAGTTACAAAGGTTGATCGCTTGTCGCCGTCATCTTGAAGCACTCCCGTAACCTTGGTGTACCTAATAACGCCGCGTAATTTTCTACGTTAGTCTTCTAGAACCTGTCCCAATCGGCTATTTCTGCAATTCATCCGCATCTATTTTATTTTACGTGCTTTCACTGGAAATGTACAACAAGATTTATGCGGAGTGCGCACGTAAATTGTATCTGAACGTGTAGATATCGCAGCGCATGCGCAAGTCGCACGCTCTAGTGTAGATGTATGTACGTGCTAAAACTATATCAATTGTAATCGGTAAACTCACAAAAGGGGTAGTAAAGCTGTTACAACGTGAATGACCCAGGAACAGAAATTTGATTTTTCTCAAATAAAATCCTTCGACTGGAAATCGTCCTATTACCTATTACCTCTAGGAAATTTTCTAATAATGATTTTTGAAGGGAAAACTTCTTTAGCCGCGTTAGACGATATTTGGTTAAGGGAATTCTTATTCGTCGGTCTACGATGTGACTTGTCGGTCTTCTCTTGATGGTCTACAACGTATTAGGTTGGAATCACTGACGCCAACAACTTGAGTTTGTTCTTAGCCGTATGGACAATGAAATAGTCCGATGAATATTTGAAAATATCGTCACATTGATCGAAGCAAGTCGTAATAGAAAAGTGAATTAACAAATATGTTATACTATAGATATAGAGTGTGTGAGTAAGACAGCAACATCCAAACACATTTCATCCATCAATGTCTTTCTCAACAAATGGTGTAAAAAGGACAGGTAGTGTAATTAAAATAGGAAAACAGAGCACAGCTAGTATTTATCACTTCCTTCTCGTCGCCCGCGACTGCACTAAAAAACATGCCAATTAGGACGTTTTCGAGTTTACTTCTCGCTCGCTAAGATATAGCAGTTATTTGTATTACATTGAGTTTTCGAGAAACTATCTCTGACATTTCCTTTCAAATACTATGACGTAAGGTTAAGTTATGTTAAGACAAAGACTTGTAACTTAATGTCAGTTAAATGGCACCCAGCGTCCTAGCCGTAACCTTTACCGCCATTCAGAGTTTACCGAACCAGTTCAATGCCTCGATTAATCATAAATATATACTTTTCCGTATTAATAATTAACGTTAGGTTCGTGATTGATAGTTTACTGAATTCAACCTAAAATTAGCCCTTGATTTTAGGCAATAAGGCTTCTAACGCTATGTGTGTTAGTTAGCTATTGAAGCCATAGCTAAGGGGCCTACTAATGCATTTCTTCATGTATACTATGAAACTGAACTGAAACCCCGGGGAGTTTCATTCGTTGTTCATTTCCTTTCGTTATTATAAAACAAGATTTTATATATTTAACTATCCCTCTAGAATAGCTTTCAGGATAAAATGTCATTAAATTCATTTGCTGCACCCCTGACAATGTAAGTGCAATATTTACTGATTATCAATTGATTTGTTAAGGAGTTAAGCGTAATATTAGTATTTATTTCTCAACAAGAGTCGTGGCGTCGCACGGGTTCCAGGCCATATACATTAAAGTTTATTTTTTGGGTTCCGTACGCAAAGGGTTCGTCTGTCTGTCTGTCCGTCTGTCACCAGGCTGTATCTCATGAACCGTGATTGTTAGACAGTTGAAATATTCACAGATTATGTATTTCTGTTGCCGCTATAACAACAAATGCTAAAAAACAGAATAAAATAAATATTTAATTGGGCTGCCATACAATAAACTTTAGGTTTTATTTATTTCATAATGTCCTCCTAACGTGAAGTCTTCTTCAAAAATGAATAAATTACATCTTAAGCATACAGCCATTTAAATGTTCAGTAGTTATTAAGTTTCTCCCGTTTACATAGACGCAGAGAACATTGTTTTGTACGCAGTGATTAGCCATTTGCAATAATTTACATTGATCATGATGTTGGTATGTCTGTGTGTCTGTACAGGAAACACGAGGCATTAGCGGCAGAGCACGGCGCGGCTTCAATTAATCGAACATGCGCCTTCCTGTCATTACGACTCTAGTTTCGAGTGGTCATGAATTGACTTTCCCAACACGATATTTATTGATTTAACTTATATATAAATACACCAGTAACGTAGATGGGTAGACAGAGATATAGAAACGATTCGAAAACTTATAAATGATACACCGGGGTCTAATCTCAGTTCATTTAGAAGACGATCGCCCTAGTACAATCAGCTATCCAATCGTTTTGTGGTACTGAGGCATGGATGTTATGGGGCTACGTATCCGAATCCCAAATCAAAAATATCCGTATGCGAATTAACAGTTTCGGGTAGTTTTGTTATTTTTTTTTCGCATAAGGAATTTAGTGACTGATTGTACCAAATAAGGTATTTTACTTTCGCAGTGCTACAAAAACTAAAAAATCGAAATAACTTAATGTCCATAATATCTCGAGGTATTATTAATATTATTGTCTTGGCCGTTATAGCTTTATACTTTTTGATACGAGATAAAATAACGTTATATGGAGAATAAGGTTGTGTGTGGATGACAATAATGTAGCTATTACGTCGCTTACGCTTGAATTGAAAAGCAAGCCGTAGTTTACTTATAATCAGTTCACTTCGAGTACATTGTCAACGGTATCAAATTTAAAATTACTTAATGTATCATCCTAGCAATTAATTTGCGTGGGTACATTAATTCCAGCGCTTGCTATTCACCGGCAGTGAGCAGGGCTGATGAAGGGCCCATGTTTCTCTGCAGGCCCAATTGGGGTCAATTAGCGTAATGACCGGGCGATGGATTAAAGCGAAACAAACGGATTGCGTCATCGCTCAGCCATCAAGTAGAATTATGTAAGTTAATACCACTCCCAGCAGATATATAAGTCTGAGAGATCAGAGACTACATACTGCATAATAATTTCAATGACTGTTATGCCTATAAGTAAATGTTTAGTAACACGAATGGCTAAGGTACGTACGTACGTAGGTACCATGCCGCCCTCTCGTTCCCCTGGCATGTTTTGGCCGGAGCCATTATTTATCTTTATTTCTTCATTAAAATTCAATTTACAACGAAACGAGTATATTAGAGGAAGCCCGAAAGTAGCACCGATAGTGGAAAAGTTGTGGAGCACAAGGTTAGCATGGTATGGGTAAGTTATGAGGTAGGGAAAATGGCATGTGACACGGAGAGTTTAGATATGATTGTACAGGGATACGTCAGATTGCGTGAAAGGTGACGTGACAATGAAAGCGCACAACTGAAGTGACGGATGATAGATCGATGTAATTCGAAAACCTGTTATGCCGACCACACGTAAAGCGGAAAAAGGGTAGGGTACATATTTCAACATTCTATACAATTCTGCTTTCTATCCTAAGCACCTTCTCCCATTTGATTTATTTCTCCTATTGCCTACGTCAGGGCTGCCAACACATATGCGACTCATCTAATAGTTGATGATGTCTATGGGTATGGGTAGACAGGATCACTTAACATGAATCGCTTGACTTCTTCCAAAAATAATAAAACAACAAATTTACACAGATATACTTCAATTTCTCTGTTAAAGTTCTGGCAATTTCAAATCCGTAGTTTACTGGCAATCTTTACAAGTAGGCAACGCATGACCAGGAGAAAACTCCACTATCCCACCGTCGCCGGCCATTATTTTCTCTGTTGGCAACGATACTGCAAACTACAAATTGGTGTTGTGTACAAAACTACTAGAAGGTACGACATGTTCACAAAAGCAACGTATCTCTTGTAAACATGTCAGAAACATGGATACAATATTTTATTTAATTACAATAAAAACAAATCTGAACAAACAAAATGGCGGCAAATGGTATTTACATTTATAAGTTGGCGACTACACGTATCTTTTGCAAACATACGATTCAAAGACCTATAATAGTTTAGGTGAAAGTTGAATGGGTATCTGTTCACCCCGGTAGAATTAAAGGGCGTGCGAACTTATTATTTTTTTTTATAACTAAGCTCTCCATTTGTGTAATATAAGTGTAATGTAATATAATAATTTTTCGAATATTGTCGGTGTTCAATGCTTTCACTTTTATAACATTTCCAAAACTTTACGATTTAGACGAAATAAGCAACAGAAAAAAATCAACCCTATTTGACCCCTATTGACTGTACCCTTATACCATTCTGGGGAACAATACGAATCCAAGACATACCATACACACATACATGCATACCCAAGAATAACATTACTCTTGTCAATTGGGCAAAAAGACCTTGAACCCGAGACTAAGGACGGGAATTATAAGACCCACACAGACAAGGTCTTATTTCAGTTGCGACAATTTACCTGTAGGTTTTGCTCATACAAAGATAGTTCAGGTAACATACGAGTTGCATCGCAATACTTGCTTGACTCCACAAGGTCATAGTAACATTGCATTGAATCGAACCAGTCGACTCCCACGTTGATCGATTACTTCAGTATTGAAATACTTGTGTTAATTTATTCGCGATCGAAAGGTTTATTTGAATTTAAACTTCTTTAGGATTATAAAGCAGTATAAAAGGAACCAGTTAAAATATATTGTAAGAAACGACAAACTGTAGCCAAATAATTTACATAACATATATCCATAGTAGACTGTAAATCCAATGAAATCTAAAGCAACGCATTTGCTTGTTTGTCAACTTAAACAAAAAATAATTGAGAATTCTACATTATTTGAATTAAACACTGCTAAACGGATCATCTAAATGGTAAGCGCTAAGAGTTAAGATGTGAAATCGTCATTTTACAGGTCACAGTTTGACGTCCACGTCGCATGGTTAGTATTAATTTATTTAAAATAATGTAATAGGCCGGTGTATTCGAGCCGCGTCGGCCAGTTTCACTGGACCCAGTACGCCTTTCCACTTTCGATTGCGGGAAATGCGAATTAATTCAGATACAGTACCAAATTATATATTTAGTTTTCCAAATAGGTTCAACATTACTTTCCACGGTTAACAAAACTTGCGCCATCGATTTTACAGGTTAAAAAAATGGATGAAGAAATCAAATGAATAAAATGAATTCGCTATGTCCATATCACGTTAACGGCCAACGTGGTAAATACAATTATTTCTTAGAAATCAGAGTGACTGGGCAATCGGACTCCAAATGGGATAAGGCTGTCATAATACACTGGAAATCGACTAGACATTTTGTCTTTTATCTGACAACATTTTTAACTCTGCCGGGAATCAAACCCAGACCCCGTAGCTTAATATATTGATTTTTACCCGCTAAGTATAATATGAAGTAACTTAGAGAGTGCAATTATTATATCCAGAGACAACTTTCTTTCACAATGTTACCTTACGTAAAGAGTTTTCTCGTTACGTGTCGATATATAACTTAGCGATAACACTAGTGTTGCTTAACGACTTAGCTGACGTCTACTGCTTATCGCCAAGATAAATTGAATCAATAAAGTAGCTTGTGAATTCAGCTAGTATCCATCGATTTCGTAATACAAATGAGGTAATTTACTCAACGATTTTAAGACACTTAACCCAGCTACTCGTATCGCGAATATTGGTGTATTTGTTTTTAAATGCCTGCGGAATACACAACAATTTAACAATGGAAGACCCCGCAGTATCTGTTGCACCTCACAGAAGACAGCCGTTAAATAACAAGTATTATATGGGTGAGATGTCGGAGGCCTAATTCTACTCCTCTCCCCCTTCCTATCCATTTCTAATGAAAAAAAGAATGGAAGGGGAGGACGGGATTAATGGATTAAGTAGAAAAAAGAAGAAGAAGCGAATCTTTTTCTTAAAGGCCGGCAATTATGTTTTCTTATATACATTTTGCGTATGGAGAGTTTTAGAATGTACGCAGTACTATCGCTCCTTGCTAAATGTGGTTGCATAGCGACGTGCGCCACTTTGCAATACCTGGTGTACGAGAGAACGCACAAAAAGCTTGCGCCTTAATGTCCAAAGCTCAGGTGAAGCTTATCCAACTTGCACGAGTAATCCACAACTATAAAACATGGTATTCTTGCGCCGTCTGTCTATTTGAAGACAAACTCTCACTTCTCACGTTTTCACTCAAAAACGATTCATGTACGATTAAAATTGACATCATTCAAGGTTCGGAGATGCTAAAAGATGAATGAAGAATAACAAGGCAAAATTATGTCACAATAGTGAATGGCAGCGTTGGTAGAGGACATCCCAGTTGACCAAATCGATTAGATTGGTGATATATCGGAATTAAGATAGGTACTACAGACACACCTTTTGGAGCGTGCATTGACGAAGTCGAACTCACGTCATACTGGGGAGTACAGTGTCTGATGACGAGGTTTAATATCTCAGCTCGCTCCTGGAGATCACCACTAACATTAAAGGGTTGCTGGGGTTCTTCCGGAAGCTGGACTGGTTGGAGTTATCAAAGTCCCCTCCACTTGGATAATACGCGCTAGTTATGGATTGTGGAAAAATAGCCAACCACTAAGTAGTGTTGAATAGTGCAAGCAAGATTTACGATGATCTGCTCTTTTAAAAGCGCGTCTAAGTAATATCCATTCGACGCAAATTAATTAAATAATTATCTCAATTTTTGCACACTTTCCCAACAAAGGCGAAAAATTAGTGGCCCAGTCAGCGCAAACCTAGAGCGCATTCATACAATTAGCGGTGGATCTAATTTGGAAAGTTGTTCGCCGCGAGAGATGCGCAGACGATTTTAGGTTCAAAGGTAAGGTAGGCGAGATGCCGCGGCGCTAGGCGAGCGTGAACATGTAGGGTTACCATCTAAATATTATATTTTTGTAAATAATCCTGTCTTTCTGCATGGCTATCGCAATTGTCGACCGGGGAAGTACCACCTAACAGGACATAGGCGTGAAGATTCGCATTTGAGTGATTGTGCCTCAAGTCCCCCCACCCCCCTTCTCTCCTCTTTACATTATGAAATAGATAAAATAAAATAACTAACGTATACCAATTCCTAAATTTAAGACGGCAATATATTCAGTGTTGTATTTAAAAGATATATTTTAAATTATATATAAAAAAAATGATGGTTCTAAATAGTGAACGCTTGGTTTCCTTGAATACCTGACGCATTTTTCAGCATTACGTGGCCAAGATAACACTAATTTCCTCGTAAACTAATAGCAATCCCTATAGACTCCGAAACGGCTGAACCGATGAAATTTACAGGGATTGTCCAGATTGGCACATTCCTGTGTTTGGTAGCGATCGAATCAACATAATAGGTGGTACCCGGCGCGAGTCACTAGTATTACTATAAATTCTAAATGAAATCTAATTATCATTTTTCCCTCCTAAAATTGTTTTTATACAATTGCAACACATGGTAACCCTATAGTCTGCCGCAGCGGCAACCGGAGAGCGCCGCGAGCCGCAAGTGGCGCAATTTCTAAGACCGCGCCCGTAACCCGAGCTTCCGAGAAATTCCGCCTGAATGTGAAGCGAAGGTCGCACGACATATTTATGTATCTCCTTTACAATTGTTAGGCTAAGTCAACACAATATGATCATTTACAAATTTAACTCTTTATTTAATGAGTGGATTTACGAACTAACACGCTCACAGACTAAGTTGAACTTGTAGAATATTTTGTGACTTTTCAAGGATACAATTAAGACCTGACTGAGATATATAATACAAGATATATTATTTGAGAAATCCGTAAGATGTCTTGTCTGGTCTTTTGTTCTTAGCTAGAAAGATTTCATTGCCAAAGATGATAAGTTAGATGGGATATGTAACTAGGAACAAATTACTGATGACTTCTTTTGCATATTATAGTTATCTATATTCTTTAAATATGCAGAATGTTTATATTGTTAATTATTTAAATTTGTATTTTTAAGAATTCTTGGGTAGTCAAAAAGGTATATATATATATATATATATATATATATATATATATATATATATACATATATATAATTAAGTTTCTTTTTCCCTTTATTAAATTTAATTCATTTTGCAAAAATGAGTCCTGGACAAAAATGTATCGATCAAAATGGCACACAAAAGAAGGGCGTGTATGAGTACCCGACGTGCAAGTATTATTATATATATTATAGTATTAACACAAAAAGTATTATAGATACTACGAGGTATAAAATTAGCCCTGCAAAGATTCAGTCAATAGGGACCAATCAAGGCCCTTTTAGCTATGTTGCGATGTGCGAATATCCACCATATAAAACATGTTGTCATCTCGGTTTTTTTAGAGAGAAAGATGAGAAGACATCGCGACCCGATATTACGCCAGTGGAAGCACACGGTTATGCGAATGAAAACGCAGCTGTTTCGGAGTCAAATATTATTGGACAGAACATCCCAGGAAGTCGAAGAAAGTAAATTTACCACGTGTGGTGGGAAATCTAGAGTATACGAAAGATATGTTTGTATAGATAAGTTTTTACTGTATAAAACAATATCGTAATTACAGTATTGGTACAGTACGCCGGGTAAAATGTATTTGTTATGTAATAACTTTGTTTTTATTGACGATATAAAAGAAAATATATTAATAATTGTATCAATATAAAAGCGCAATTAAAAACAACAGATACATTGGAAAAGATACAGTACCCAAAAAATGTATTTCAAATTATTTATACACACCTTCAAAGCAGGGGGTAAATCTGTCCACTACAACGAGGAAAATCCATTTCTGTTACACTCCTTAGGCATTCCGTAAAACACAAACACTGAATTTAATTATATGTCGCTATAAATACAATCAGGAAAATTAATTGTGTTATATTTCACAATATTATTGTATACAATAGCACGTATACGGGAAGTTCAACACTGCGAAATGGTAGGCTCCGCTTAAAAATAAAGGTGCTATAGAAAAAATAAAGAAGCAATCAATGTATTGTATACGTCAGTAAAGCATAAATGATTGCACTTATAACACTGAACTTAATTTTCACGAAGGTTTCTTTTACTTTTGTCACAATTTATGCGCAATTCGCATAAACAAATTATTGACACTAGATTTTACTATCACCACTCGACCCATGTAACTCCCTGGAGAGTCAACAACCGTTTGACAATTCGTTCGTAGTAGAGTAGCCTTGGCCTATGGACGCGACGCCATTTTTTCTAATGTTGCCCTATAAATATTTATGAAATCCCTGAGCTGAATAATTCTCTTATATTTAAACGATATTGATTTTATTGAAAAATGTAACATTAAAAACGAATTTTAACACTATTTTAACACATAAAAATAAAACAAAATATAATATTGCCATCTCGCGATTAACATTCGCACTAAGACAAGGCTTAGTTGCAAGTGACCTTGGGCACAAACTCATGTATAGATGGCGCTTAATTTTAAATAGGTTAAATGACCCCGGTCATGAATAATATTTGTTTTATTTGTATATCGTACTTCTATTGTAGTAGAAATACATTACATTACACTTTTAAATGTTTTTAAAGTGATAAAAATACCGTACACGCTACTGTTACGGCCAAATATTGTGAACTAAGACCAAATATTTAATAATCAATTTACAGTATCGCCAACAGAGTAAGCTCATTTTCAATAAAGGATATTTTTTGTTAAATAGGCATGTACCTATATAATTCTTAAGAAGTTTTGTTAATACCAGTCGATGGTCAGAATAAAACATTATTAAGCATTGGTAAGCATTTATTTTATAATATTAATAAAATGTAACAATATTTTTTCATAAAATGGTTCTAGAATAATTAAGAAGAATTAAAATATAATACATATACATTGTATTTCAAGCTATATCAATAAAAATACAAACAGGACAACAAAAATACTAATGACTAAATTATAATTATTAAATAATAAATAAAAATGTATTGTTAAAAATCAGTCAGGGTCAAGTCTTTATTAGGCAAAGGTATACACAGGAATAACATTAAAGCAACAATATTTTTGTAAAGCTTTACCATTATTTAATTGAATAGATGTTAACATTTTTGCATTAAGATTTCTCGTCGTCGATAGAATTATTGGGAACATAACTATGCCAAATGGCAATACATCGTTCCGTTAAACATTTAGCCTTTCTTAGCTAGTTAATACCATCAGTAACTGTTTCAAATTGCGCTATAGATAATTAATTTATAATTAACTACTACAAACTTCACTTAATAAATAAGAAAAAAAAAAATATGGCAATAACTATACATAATGTACGATAAATATTTGAAATGGCAGCATTGGAATGTATTTAAAAACATGTCACAGATTAATTAATGACTAGAGCCATAAGCTTCGATGACTTGGTATCCTGTTCCACTCCGGGAAAGGCGAAACCCTTTTGGGCCAGTTCTTCGTATGTTATCTCGAACAAATCAACGAAGCCAGCCTTCTTAGCAACCGCTTGGGATGCGGCGGCCGTGAACACCGTGGCTGTTACTTTCACATCCAATGCCTTGCAGAGAGGAATCCTGGTAATATAAGTTGTGCACGTAAAGAAAAAGAACATAAAAACTTAAATCGATTTGATTAGCGATTTAGTAAAAAAGGGCGATATAAGGAGCACCAAACAAACATTTTATAGATCTATTTGATGTTTTTTAGATATTCCAAAAAAAAACAAAATTTCCTTCTCCTATCTCAAAAATTCATTCTCGTATTAAAACTTAAATGAAGCTTGTCAAATTACAAATACAGGAATTTAATTTTAAACGGTATTTTGTAAAAAAGAAAGAAAACACTTATTAAATCATACATAATTGTATTAAATAAAAATATGAAAGTCAGTAACGCCGACATAGCTTTACACATGTCGGGTATACACTTTTGTTTTCTTCTCTGGCAACACATTCCGTTTAATATGGTAAGTCGGCTGCGCGTAACCGTAATCTAATTCACAATAATAAAAATGTTTACTCCTGTCAGCGGGGTTAGGATAGTACGCTGCGCACAAATCTCCATCAACTTCGTAAATTTTCACATCAATTGTACTCTGGTCCAACGCCCCACTCGTTAGCATCCTTTGTATCACCTCGCAACTTGTATGCTTCAATTCATTTCCCCATACGTTAAAATACCTCAAGAATACCTTCTTCTTAATTGTGTATAACAAATCCACAACTCCCCGATCGGACAATTTATTTTGGGAAATATCTAGCGCTCTAATATTTGAATATGGCAACCCATAACTTAACGCCTTCGCACCTATATCTTGAATTCCATTGCCAGCTATGTTTATAAATATTAATTGGGGCCTTTCTGATAAATATTTAGCTAGTAACTCGGCTCCATAATCTCCTATTTTGTTAAATCCAAGATCTAAATAGCGTATCGTGGTGTTTTTCCTCAAACCTCTTATTAAATATTCTATATCATGTGCAATAAATTGGTTTTTCTGCAAATGTAATTCAATTATAGTAGAATTTCTTTCGAGCAAAAATTCGGTGTGGTACGCCAGCCATTTTGATTCATAAGGATAACGGTTGAACAATGGGATAATCCTGCTTAAATCCAATACTTTTACGGTCGTATTTCCTTCATTATCGGTCCTTAAGGCTGCTATTATTTCCGCCACGCTCGTCAACGTCTGACCAGTTTCTCCCAAATCTATAAATTCAATTGTATCGTTTTCTTTTAGTAGCTGTCCTAGAAATTGACCACTCTCCGTTCCCAAATCATTGCCGTTTATTCTAAGCTTCTTTAATTTGATTAATTTCGCGTATTGAGCTAAATATTCGATTGATTTATAAGTTATGTTATTGTGCATTATGTTTAGTTCTGTGACACTCGATCTGCCTTTAATTAGCAATCGTTTTAGTAGATTGAAGAATCCGCAATCCGTTATCTGGTTATAGCACAGATCTAACTTCGTTATTCTTCGTGACGTTACTCTGATATGGAGGAAGATTGCTGTTACGTCTGAATCTTTAATTCTTCTATTATACCTATCATGTACGTCCTTGCCTCGCAGTACTAAATATCCACTACCATCGGAATTCCTTTCGGTGAACAAGTTCAGCCGTATTTTGTTGATTTCCGCGACTGGCAGCGGCTGCGGATCGCCTGTGATCTGCTTTAATATTTTTTCTTTGTTGCAAATACATTTCTTTTTTTTGACTGCTGTATTCGTCACCATTGCTAGAATTTTTTACATGTAAACCTATTAAAAATGTTGCATAAAAGATAAATTTGACAGATATTCGTTACCATGATAATGTCAATAAATAATCTTGACATAAAATATAACAAGCCTGAGATGCCATAGATTATGATGCGGTCATGTAGATTATTGATCGTGTTATGAAAAAATTATAGATGGCGTTGTTCTCAAGTTTAATGAATCCTTAATAATCTTGAAGATCTTGGTATGGACAATAAGACAAACTTATTGAATTATCATCGGTCTTGATAAGTCCAATGTTTCAAATTAATTCGACGTTTCGAAGGGGTTGAAAATCATAGTCAAAGATTCAGTTACAAACAAACATAAATACACACCAAGCCAATAAAAGCATGTTAAAAAGAGTATTGATAGAGGCATGATTGATAACGTTGCAAGGAATTTTATTTAATGTCAACCACTAAACACTAAGCATAGAGGAGAAGGCAGATAGTACGTGAGATAAAATCTATGCAACGAGCCGTGTTTACTCTGTCTTAGAACTCACACACTTGAGTAAAAAGGGAAACGCTGTATTTATTTCAAAGTGGGTACTGTCTGTCATCTCTTATATTGGTTCAAAACTCATTTAAGCAAGAAATCAAGTAAACAAGTCTAATTGTAACTTTAGTACCCACAAATTCTGAATTATCTCGGTACGAATTACTAAAACAGTAATAATAGATGTAATTGTGTTACGTCTGTAATCTAAATTAACTTTCAAATAAACAGGAATTAGCTTACGTTTAATTTAAAAGCAAGTTAAAATCCCTACTAATATTATAAATGTTCAATATAAGTTTGTTTGTTACGCTTTCACGTAAAAACTACTCAACCGATCATCATGAAACTTTGTACGCGTATTCTTAGAGGTATTAGAAGTAACACAGGATACTTTTTATGAAAAAAAGCATATAAAAAGCGAAGTATGTATGTTCCCTTTAGACCTATAGACTCCGAAACGGCTGGGCCGATTTCGATGAAATTTACAGGGATTGTCCTGTGTTTGGTAGCGATCGGATCAAGATAATTAGTGGCAACCGGGCGAAGCCGGGGCCGAGTCACTAGTATAAAAATAAAGCAGCGTAAACAAAGGAAACTTGAAAGTAAATAATTAAAATTTACGTAAACGGAATTAAAAGTTTTCAATCTCCTTGCAAGCTTGTTGGCTAGCTACGGAGTGCGGCGGTAGTCTAGTGAGGCAGAGGTTCGTTGTTGTATATCTTTTTGAGAAGTTAATTGGAGATATGACGCTGCGACTCATCTCAGAAGAAAGACAGTACATAATAAAATTATTATTCCAAGACACAAGGCTTTCGAGGTCGATTGTCCATCAAAATTTGTTAAAACGTCGGAAAAAATCTCTTTTACTCACAAATTAACCAGTAATGTGATCCACTTAAAAAATATCGTTAGATTCATTGTCAGACCGTCATCCACTTGTACTCAAAAGTTCCTAATCCATAGAAAAAGCAGTTTGTTATGCAATTAAGATTATTATGTAATTTAAACTATTTTTTTGTTAGAAAACTAGCGAAGGAATTAATGAATTCAAAAATAAATAATCAACAAAATAAATCCTTATATTTACGGGAACACTACACATTGGAATCAAACTAAATAAGCATGTTGCGCACGGGAACCTATAAGATTTCCCCTAACCAAATATCGTCTAACGCGGCTAAGGAAGCTTTCATTTTAAAAAAATCTACCCCTACCTTAACTAAAGCATGTAAATATTATATTAATAATAATTAAAAATACTTAACTAACATTAAGATTTTCTATTCATTTAATTCAAATTAATTCTTCGAGGTGTAAGTCCGGGCGATCCTACCCATCGATCCTACAGGCGCGCGCCTCAAGATGCCAGGCGCCAAGCGTCCGGGACATCGCCTAGAATCCAAGGAATTCTTCCCCGCGACATTAAATTCCCGACTCCTCGCCTTATTTTATTGGAAGTGAAAATTCCAGAGAAAACATTTCTGCATCATAGCAGTTCGAAAAAGATTCCTATTCAATAGATATTTCTCGTCCATTTATTTTCGCATCAAGCGAACAGTCCCGACTTCGGTGAGACCCGTGCTTGATTTTGTTTTCGCGTCGTTTCGTTCTTCTATGTTAACCATTTTAAATAGGGTTTAAAGGATATGCATGAAAATAAAAGAATAAGCTTCACTAGATGTGAATTACTAAGCCTTGCTTTTTAGCACAAATTTTTACATTAAGGTTTTTGATAGGATACTAAGCCGAGCTTACAGTCATCTCGTAATATACTTGATTTTTTATATATGTGTAATTTGGACTACGGAGAAACTATTTTTGCTACCATTTAAAATGGAAGTGTAACCCACTACCTCTTTTGAATACTTTTTCAATTAAATAAATTATAATCATTCATACCGCGCCTTCAAAATCTCTTTTCCTATGTGGCAGCCCCTCCACTCGGGAGCCACGACCAGTCCGTAGGCTGTCAGATATTTGTCGACTCCGTAGTACTCGAATATGTCGACACTTCTCCCCACCAGGTCTACCGCGCCAAACAGCTTCGCCCAGATCTTGTCCTCAGTCTGAAATGGATTTAGCTAGATGGAGCTTGTGCGAAAGATATTGCATCCATAATCAATATCGTCATCAGCCAAAGAACATACATTGTTCAACGGATGTTCTCACAAATCGCCACAAAATTCGGTCTCACGTCTTCTATTCGCCTGCAGCAGAAGAATCAAGAGGAATCCGTAATTAGAATAGTTTCTATTCCTTGTACTTCTGCAAGTTACTAGGACCCAACTTCTTTAATGGGGCCTTGCTTAAAAGTTGCTGATGTAGCGAAAATTAGAGGTCACCTTGAAGGGCTCATCCTTGTCATCCTTGGAGACAACAGTGAGCACGTTGACGCCCACCAGCACGGTCGAGCCGTCGTCCTTGCCCTCCACGCACACCACCGACAGCCGGTCTTTCATGGTCTTCTTCCACAAGTTCTCCAGCTCGGCTACCGCTGTGGGGTAGTTGTTAATACCTACAACATATTCATTATCGTCTACTTAACGTTTTACGGTAGTTACACAAATAATATCTTATGTCCAGAACATTGGTTACATTGGGGCTATTAAGCATATCGTGAACCTCTAACCCTTAGTTATTATTAAAATACCGATCCCTCTATAAGAACATGGTTGATAAGAAATCGTATAATACTTTCTTTAACTCGAAAGTCTTTCTGGTTATTTAAATACTTGCCTATATACTTGCAGGGGGGTTCATCTCTGGTGAAGTGCTCGGAGAGGAGTGCGAGAGCTTCATTGTACTTGTCTTCAGTGAGGTCCTGCACGCGCAGACTGACTGTGGTCGCGTTCCGGCGGATGGTAAACTGATGCCACACCGTGGGGTATGATATAGAGGTCGGTCGGGTGTATACCATTTTCTAGAAGAACGGAGAGTATTTTACCAGCAGTAGACCTGGCTTAGCTATTGCATGAATTGAACAGCTCGAGGTAACATGTGTGTTTTTGCAACTGACTTGTCGCAGTTTACCTGGAAGAGGTATTTACAGTTTCACTGGGCTTGAGGCGAAGAGTGCAGAAGGTGCAAAGCCTAACCCTCGTTTAAGAGTAGCTTAGCTCGAGGGCTCCTATGGAAACCTCGGCTCAGGCCGTTACTATATTACCGGATTGGGAGGACGCCCAGCTGTTAGGTCGCTTGGACGTACGCTCCATGGAGTGTCTGGATGCAAACGGGTCCCTTTAGGAGCACGCGGGTGAAGGTGACCGAGAGGGCTGTGACTGGGTTTGATCGGCAGCTATTAGCGGATTACAGAATGTGGGCCTGATGTAGAGATATTTATTGTCTAGTGAGACTGCCGCAGGGCTCCACCACTGTTTCTTTTCATCCTATTTCTCACTCTCCTCTTTTTTCCCACGCAAAGGCGTTTGTCGTTGCGTTGTCTTCTCGGTATTGTGGATATTAATGGTTGGCCACTTAAGTCGCTTATAAGATTTAATATTTAATTATCAGGAACACAGTGACAAAACTCAAATTTAATTAAAATAAATGCAAAGTTTTGGACGCGAGTAGGTGCTTCAAAGACGTTATTATTGCATATCATTATGCAAACTTTTATAAATAAAATATGGCCATTATTTAATAAAAAGGAAAGATGTAAAAAAATATATTTATTACTTTGTGCAGGGATATTATGAAATTAATTTAAATTTTATTTATTATATAACCTTTTAAAATCCGCCAAGTCTTGTTCGTGATGTAAATATAAAATAATTAAAACACCAATTTTAAACATTGCCAAAGCAAATTTACTAATTGTTCCCTGAACACATAAAATAACCAAATTAGTTTTTTTACTTACCGCTTTAAGATTTGAACCTGAGTTAATTAACGCGAACTGCCAAGGGCTTCCGGACACCCGACAAATTTGCGATCAACCCTGCGACTGTGCCGCTGGCGAACAGGCGAGCCGGGAACGTCTTAGGGTAGGCTTAGGATGGTGACACATTGAGTAATTAATCAACTTTTAGAACTGATTTTTTTAATAGAAGAAGTTGGCAAATGACCAAACGGTTCACATATTAAGTAACCGCTACCCATAGGCACAACAAGTCAATGAGTTACAGAAGTGGTAATGCCTTTAATGGACTAGAGGGGGGGATAATCAGAAAAAGGATACTTTACTTTCCTATCAATCATTTCCTCTGTCAAATCCTCTTCCCCTTCCCACTCTTTTGAAATTAGCGATCAACAGGAGATTTTTCTTAGATACGCACCTCCAGTACTATTGGGCCCCACAAACTTATGGCCTACCCCTGTTTGGTCGCTTTCTCGTTTTTCTCATGGGAGAGAGTTAGTGGTTCTTGGTGTTAAGTAAACCCACCTAGCCATAAACATGCGTCACACATTACAAGGTGAGTTACAGCCGCGTTGACTTTATAGGCAGCATATAAAGATAGAGAAAGGGAAGCGGGTAATAGGCCCTAATCCGGTCAACTAGGCATATCTTTTGTAAAAGTTAGGAAAAAACAAGCTATATAATTTTTCTCCGCAATTTTTTTCTTATGAAATTTCCGCCTGGTGTACCACGAACCTTACAAGATGCCGTCATAAGCTAATTTAATTCCTTAAGCCGTATTTAAATTCGTATTGCTTTCTATGATTATGGTGCCGGGTAAATAGCGAAGGGATTTCGGTTCGAATGTAAATTGAAAGGCCTACTTCAGATTTAAATATATTTGGTGCAATATAAACCAGCCATTGCATGACAGCGCACCCATTCTTTTCTTTCCTCTAAAAAAAATGTGAAGAAGTTGTTATTGTGTGAACAAAGTATATAATACAATAGATATGCCATTAGCGGTCGAAAAGTAAAGACTCGAAAGCGTCCCAATTGGGAGGTTGTTTCTATAGGTTACGTCATGTGTTTACTATACGCTTGAGTGACAAATACTAGCTGTCCTCTTTTTATCTATTGTTTTAATTACGCTATCCTTTTCACACCATTTGACGTGTGTTAAAGTTGTTATCTCTGTCTTTGGAACACTTTTGACAGGTGATTTTGTATGACTATGTTACCATAGTATAAAATATAATTGATCGAAACATAGCCAAACAGTATCGCCATGGCAACTTGTCTACTGTCTCCTATCTCACTTTTTCTCGCTTTTTCTGCAACCACATTTCATATATGTTACGGATATTTCTAATATCGTTTTTCCTTAGTCCAGCAGCAAGGTTAAGCGAAGGTTTAAAATGAACAAGATACCTTAAGACTTAGCCCCTCTTCTGCATTTCACCATGTGACGTTTAGACACGACTGGTCTCCATTCTTTTATAATGGATATACCGCGCGTTCGTACCAAGAGATTGAAGTCTTCGTTCATCGTGCGCACAGCTAACGATTGGAACATGTTGCATCAGTGTTTCTATCCAACAATGTCGTGGGTACCTTCAAGAGAAGAGTGAATAGGCTGTTACTAAACTAGTGCGTACTTTCGACCACGTCACCACTCAACATCAGGTGGGATTGCGGCAAAGCGCTAGATAATTCATATAAAAAAAATCTCGATGTAGTCTAGTTTTTTTTTATAGTACGAGGTGGCAAACGAGCAAGCGGTTCACCTGATGCTAAGTGAGCGCTAGCCATAGACATCCGCAACAAGTAAATGTGTTTCAGATGCCGTGCCTACCTTTTTAGGACAAAGGATGGCATAGACAGGAAAAAGGATATTTCCTTTTCCCCTTAACCTCCCTCCCTGCCAATCCTTTTCCCGTTCCCATCCTATACTTATGATAAAAGGGCGGGAAGGGAAAGAGAACTGAAATAAGACCATGGCACCTCACTCGTCAGACGTAACGCAGAGTGCTTCTACGTCACGCCTGTCTTCTGTGAGGTCGTGGTATTTTACCGATCGAGCCTGCCCATTCGTGCAACAGATGTCATTTTTGTGGGCTCTACCACAGTTTAAGTTCTGTTCAGTTCCGTCCGTCGAATATTTTTCATTTCAGTCGATTATATTTTTTGGAGCAATGGCTCGTTGATGAAGAGTCCTCTTACGGCGGAAAAAAAATAGATGCGAGCTATTCAAATCCATAGAACTTTCATATCGAAAAAAAAAAACACTCCAAATCCGGTTGTTTTGTCACGATCGCAATGGAATCAATCATCGCGGCGTCAGCGTCAGCCACATCTTTGTTCTGCAGGTGTACACAAAGTGTGCTGCTTGGATCTCACGTGCGTTTTATTGTGAAGGGTAAAAGCCGCAATTGTTGGTATCTTCATAAAGCGTTGATATTATACACTAACTCTGCGGTTTCGCTCGTGTTGATGTCCTTAAGTTCATCATCGGTTTTTGGTCGAGATATGAAGTACCGTATGTACAAATAAAGTTCTTTACCCCTGACAATGAGAGTGCATTTTATAAGGATCGCATGAAAGCGCAACGAACAAACTTACATTGGCAATTATGTTAGTAAGGAATGTTGAGTACATAAATAATCAATTGGGCCTTTAACCCAGAGGGCCTTTAACCAAGAAGAGATTACGGATTCCTATGTTAGAGAGATAGATAGACTTTCATTTTCTAATTTAATCTACATGTATTCTCAAATATTTTATTAAAGCATACATAAATATGTTTTTCTGACACCCGAATTCCGAAGACATGACTCACCCTACGTGCCTTTGGTCTCCTTTTTTAATTTCAACGTGCATTTTCTTAGTAATAGGCTAATAAATTATTTATCACCTACATACGCTTAATATACAGGTAATTTTGGTTTATTATTAAAAAATACCTGTATCCAAAGTGGGTGCGTTTACCTTAGAGTGTAACGCATGGTTTGTACTTCGTACTTGGCAGGACGCCATATTGGCTTCCCTCCAGCAAGTCTGTTATCCCACCGCTTCTGAAAACAGTTCACTTGTGGATCGAAAACTGAACGCACGTTAGTGTTTTCTTATTTAATAATATTATATTGTAAAATAATTTACAATATTATTGAAGACTGTTAAATAATTTTGAAAATAATAAGGATTTATATTGATTAAAGTTGAAAAAAAGCGCGGCAAAAATCATTCGGTTGTACACCGCGCCAGAGACAAAGGCATTGCGCTGCTTCAGCCTTGTCAAATCACTTTGGACTTCAATTTTCGCTGAAATTTAAAGGTAAGATTTTACAAACATTTTAATAATAAATTTAATAAAGCCAAAAGTATATCTCATTTTATGAGGCTACATACTTTTTTGTAATCTGCATTTACGGAATCTTATCAAATCAATTTTGTTTGCTTTTGTCATAAGGTAGATATAATTTGAAGCATAACCAAATAAAAAACGATTGTTCTCATTGGAATACATGATTATTAATTATATATATACACTGAAGCCCCTCTATACTCGTGGAGTACGCAGAGATTATGAATTGCCTTAAGCTCTATTGCATTTCTTTAGTATATCACCAATCTCATTGGTTTAAGTACGCCTAGTCACTTGCAACATAAATTTCTCGTGCCAATCTTCTTTTAATTATTCTCTCAACCTTTCCGCCATCGAAGCATACCTTTTTAAGCTTTAGTCACGACTTTCTCTTTTAAGCCACACTTTACCCTTACGTTATTTCACATTCTATTATTCAGTGTCACGCTTAGCATATTTCTCAGAGATCACATCTCAACTGCATTAAAATGCTGCCATACCAAACTTTCACACCCATATGGTGGGTACTAATATGGCATAATATATTTCTAGACGTGCCTTTATAGACATATTCTGGCTCCTTACTACTGTGCCTAGGTCTATTTATTTACCGATTACATTTTACATCTTTATACATAATATAAACCCATCTGTTCCACTGTTTTACCGTCTACGTCTATTTCATTCACTGTATCACCTTCTCTTTCAAGCACCACAACTTGCGTGTTCTCTATATCTTCCAACCTTTACCTTCCAATGATCTATTCCTGACGGTTACCATTACTTTTAGGTCCTACGCCGATGATTCAAACATTACTTACTCGTCGGCGTACAAAAGACATTTTACCAGCAACTCGCCCATTCTTAGTCCACAATCAGCAGTCTTTCAAAGATTTCAAACACACACACCTTTATCGATTCTAAGTTAGCTGTGTTTAATCTAACAGAAGCAGTAGAACCTCTATACATAGACATTAACGCCTCTATCAGATCACTGCTCAAGAAGTCAATGTTAACCACGGATCATCTCTCCTTAGTTTATTTTAAGTGTATGAAGGTATAGACAATTTTATGGTTTTTGACCAAATTCTTGACATACAACTTGCTCTGATCGTTTTGGTCTCACCATTCTATTTTTAATTACGAATATCGTAAACATCTGAACGCAAGGAAAGTTCTTGATATATTAGGATAGTCATCATAATGACTAAAGACTGAATATGTTGAAAAATTAGGAATATATTTCTTTTAAAATTTCTTTTGATACGTTCATATTGCAACAGAGTATACCATAAACACTTTCGCAGTTCCTTAATCTTGAAAGATAAAATTGGCGCAATATAAACTTTTGGAGGCCAAGATCAGATAAAAACATCGGCCCGTGTCCTGCGTGGGTGAATGTTTGTAAACCGAAGTGCGCATTGCTTCACCAGAATATGCGACTTGGTTGTTTCTGAAAGCATTGACCTATTTTGAAATGTTTGTCATATTATATTGTCCATTTCGCCAAATAAAGACTAGCTTTCTTTGTGCTTAATCTGTAATTATAAATGGCATAGTAGATATAAGTAATCAAGTCAAGTCACAAAGCGTGAAGCGACCTCTGCTGTCGACTAACATCCACAATGAGTTATGAATTCGTATTCCAACTGATCCAGAAAACATGGCAGTTGCTCCAATCAAATAGCCCGGCTGCCATAATTATATGACAATTTTTGAGCGACAGTGTGATAATGGGTATCAAAAAAGCAACACTTGTTTTCATTTTATTACACCGCCGCCATCGACGGCCTCAACAATGTCAAATTATGCGCAGCATTAATTGGGATTTAATTGATACCGAATTCCATTACCAATGGTTCGCAGCGCACGAAAGTCGGACTTGAATTCATAGTACAGATACGCACAATGACTTTATTAAAGAAAAAGCTCTTTATTCGTGGGGTTACGTTTCAAGGTTCCGATATAAAAAGAATATAGAATAAAATAAATTAATTATATATTATACTAATAATTAGGCAAAGGTTTAGAAAAATGCTAAGGTCCTTTTGTCTTATTTTGCGGTTTTAAAGATATTTCAACACGAATTGATATTCAGCTCCTCATTCGTAAAACAGATGTCGTTGCTGGCTCTACCACTGCTAAAATATTTGCACTACGTTAAACCTTCACTCAGGTTTATCAAGTCACAGGACGCCCTCTCAGTGCAGTTTTCTCGTCTTTAATGGAATGCGGATCTAACATTTCCTCTAAGTCAGTTTTACCAACGGAATCCGCGAATATAGAGATATTTATCCGCAAATACAGGTCGCAATATTTTTATCTTTTGAGCTTTAACTGCATAGGAAACACGTGTCAAAAAGTTGTTACTGTCAAAACTATTTATTGCTAGTATTTACAGTTGAAATTAAATGTTATTACAGTTTATTATTACTAAATTAAAAACAAAAATGTAAAAGTGTCGCCCAACGTGGGGCTCGAACCCACGACCCTGAGATTAAGAGTCTCATGCTCTACCGACTGAGCTAGCCGGGCTGGTATGCAAGGGCCTAAAATGACTAATAAATAATAACTATTTATGTAAAATTACGAAATATTAGGTTATTGTTAGGTATATTTAAAATGTTTTGTTCAATACTAACTGCAGCCCGGGGCTTTGCATGCGTTCGTTTCTTATTTTCCTCCTCATATTTCTTTTTAAATTCATCTATTGAAATATTTAAATTGGAAACAGTTATTGTTCAAATTTACTTTGTTATTCTTTTCCTTATTTTACTTTAGCGTAAAGATTTTCCCGCGCTTTCCGATGTCAAGGTTGAGGGCAAAGCACTGGCGACTAGACGGCTATTTATAGCGGCCATTTTGTTTTACTTTCCGAAATCTTGACGCATGTACCAATTTAGAGAATATATTGAGGTTATTTAGACTTTTAAGGTTTTGTGTTTATAAAGATGCATTTGCGCATATCCCTTAATGGTCAGTGATGGATTACCATTTACTTATTACTTACTTTAATTCAAATTACAATGACAATATAAACTTTTTTGAATATCCCTACTTCCCCACTTATATTATAAATGTGAATGTAAGTTTGTTTGTGAAGCTTTCACGCGAAAAATACTCGACCGATCATCATGAAACTTTGTACACTTATTCTTGGAGGTACTAGAAGTAACATAGGATACTTTTTATGAAAAAAAATAGTACATAAAAAGCGAAGTATGTATGTTCCCTACAGACCTGTAGACTCCGAAACGGCTGAACCGATTTCGATGAAATTTACAGGGATTGTCCAGATTGGTACAACGGGTGTTCCTGTGTTTGGTAGCGATCAGATCAACATAATTAGTGGTACCCGGCCGAAGCCGGTGCGGGTCACTAGTTTACATATAAATAATCAACACTTGTAACTTTCGATGTTCGCAACGCGTTTCTTATAAATAGGAAAGAGAAGAGATTATAAAGGAAAATGAAACTCTAGAAACTGACGAGAGCAGTTGTAAATCCAGCAACAGCTTGACGAAGAGGGTGAAAGGCATTGCTCATTAGAGCCACCCTGCACCCGGCCCGCACCACCTCGTCTCGTGCTGGTACTATACGTAGCAGCACCTCGCCTCACCCACTCATCACCATCCACCCCTAAACCACCCGTTGAAAACGAATGGATACCTCCCGGACGCCCAGTGGCTGTAATATCCTGGAAATTATTTGCACGGCCATCTGTTCCCAAACTAAGCAGAGCTTGTGCTATGGAATCCAGATAACTGATATACTACATATACTACTTTTCTTTTGTAAATACATACTTAATTAGTATAATTACACCCAGACTCAGGACAAACAGTTCATGCACACTAATGTCTATCCTGGGTGGGAATCGAACCTACGACCTGCGGGCGTGAAAAGCAAGTATCTTACTAACTACGCCAACCAGTCAGTAAATTTAGGAAAATTTTCACCTACGTTTCGTCGAATATGTTTTCTTACACAAGGCAAGGAATCCGTTACTCTTTAGATTGTTGCGGACGTTTATACGTAACTAGCTGTTCCCCGCGGCGTCGCACGCATTCGTTTCTTATTTTCCCTAGTTGTCAAAAAGTGACCATCGGTCGTCATGGTAATGTCACGACAATCAAAACGTTAAGAACTTGTTATCGTGTCGTGTCTTACTTTGGCAACAGATCGTAGGTCATAGTGTTCGATCTCTCGTGAAGGCTTTTCTTGTTCTGGATAAAAGGTACCCTATGTAATTTCGTACACTCTTTAAAATATGTGTACAAAATTTCATGATGATCTGTTGAGTAGTTTACGCGTAACAAACAAACAAACTGATATTGGTATTTATAATATTGATGATTAGCATGGTCGGTTCATATGTAAATATAGCAGCCACATGGCTATCCTATGTGTAAATATTAAGTATATAGGCAATACATAGGCATCCGCTTGGCACCAAGGCACTGTTGCGTCAGAGCCATCGAGGTCGTGTCTTTACACAGCGTGTGTATCCATGACAACACGTCAGACGAAATTGGCAAATGAAACAGACGGTATGTCGGCACCTAAATTAAGATGTGACTACGATATCTGTCGATAATTATTGGTAAATTGTACATAAATATACACCAAATCCAATGTTCAGCAATCGCCTAACACACCAATATAACTTTACATGTCAATGTCAACAAACGAAGACGTTTGATGTATGGGCCTCATATTAGGTTAGCAAAGGCTCCAATGTCTGAGGGTGTGGTAACACATTTTTTCCTCTATAAAAAAAGTCTGGTGACGGACGGACAGCGGAGTCCTAAAATCTGTTATATATACTCGTTACATCGTCGTAACTTGCACAAAGAAAACCTACAACTGTCTTTCTCCTTCTTACTAGGAGATGCAAGCAAAGCTATTTAATGAATTAAATAATTTTGAATCTCAGTTGAAAATTTCTCAAAAAAAATCCGATTATTTATTTATTTTTTACAAATTTAATGGGCTATCTATCCTAAGCGCGCAGCTCCACATAGATGACTGATTTGTGATATAGGGTATATAACAAGGTCCAAAGTACCCCGATATGTAAATCAGACGTGGTCGAGGATGTACAGATATTTCCACCTCGGCTCCCCTACCATTTTATAACATCAAATTACAACTATTTAAGAAGTAGGTAATCTAATTGCGTTTTAATTATGCTGTGCGACTGACAAAGCCGTGCGGCACAGCTCTGTACTCTATAGTTTTATATAACTACTAGTTTTTAATATACAATTTAAAAAATGACGTTATTATGCATAGCCCGGCTAGCTCAGTCGGTAGAGCATGAGACTCTTAATCTAAGGGTCGTGGGTTCGAGCCCCACGTTGGGCGGACACTTTTTGTTCTTTTCTTTCCTCTTCTATCATCGCCTTCTGACATAACCTTCACACAACCTACTTTTGAGACATAACTAACCATCTTAAATATATATATGATTTAACTAACGGCGCCCGTCTTCACCTGGATGAATGTTGGAATATAAAAAAATGAAATTAAAAACATAGCGTAATTTTGGATACCTAATAATGACAGCTGTCTGTCTGTCTGAAAATTGAATGACGAAGTGTCAAAATCAGTTCAGTGATTTCAGAGTTTTCCCCTTACAATGAAACAGATCTCTCTCTCTCTCTTTTCTCTTTATGGAATTAGTACAGAGTAAGCGAGACAGGATAATAATCTCATTTCTTTTTGAGGAAGCTGTTCGTCTAATCATTTAGTTTTATAAAAACCAAAACAAAGTTGTTGTTTATTTACATTTCAAATTGGCGGATCACATACAAAATATAAAACGCATTTAATCGCGAATAAATAAAACGCGACGCAGAATCAAAACATGTTTGTAAACGGAAAAACCACGTGTCCTCATTGTGTTCAAACAAACGCAATTATATCGCCCAAAATAATCTTTCAGACTCGTGCGGTTCATTGAAAATTGAAGTTGGCGCCCAAATTTTCTTGAAATTCAGATAGTGAACAAAACGACAACAGTTAAAGAGTTCAATTTCGTTCGACCAATGCAAAACTGGAAATATTCCAGAAGCGAAATGTGGTTAATTCGATTTGGGGGCTTCCTGTTAGTTATAAAAAGATTTCCGTGAGCGATATCTTTAAATGAAAAATTATGTATGTATTTTTAATTGCGTATCCTACTTCCTGTGGCGCAATCGTAAACTGCGTGAGCAAATTTAAAAAATGTATGGAACTGTTGAAAGTATTCATGGGGGATACTAAGCAGTTGTGGTTTTTTAAAGCGACAGAAATGTTTTGAATTTAACGAAGAGATACTGTAAACATTGTATGTTTATCTCTTCAAACTCGAATTTAAACAATAACAAGTGTGTTAGTGGCGATGTGGCGATGGGGGATGCCTACGTACAGCAGTGGTCTAAAATTGGCTGAAACTACAACGAAGCCGATCTACATCCTGGTGCTTTTCAAACATTCACAAAACGTGTGTTCATGTACAACCCAATTTTACTTCGTAGGAAAATATTATTTTGTCATTAAAAAAACAACTGTCATTGACTTTCAAAGAAAAAAAATGTAAGCTGTCAGAACAAAAGACAATTTACGTTTTTAAATAAGGAAGATAGTTTTATTTTTTAAACCAGAGACAATGCAATTACGAGGAAATTCCCTGACGTAAGCTTCGAATTTGGCTCGGATTATTCCGGGTGTTTCGCGCGCGTACCGCACACGTTGGAATGTCGCCATCTTTGTTGTAAATGGCAAAGGATAATGCGTGGACTTATTGTCTGTTCCTTTACACGTTGCAATGATTAAGATAGCCGAAATATTGTCTTATATATATGAAACGTATAACAAAAAGTTTCGTACATTCAAATTTATTCGACAAGCTAGTTATGCTAGCATTTTGACAATCCCTATTACCCACCTAGTGTTTGAAAATAATGAAATACTGTTATTTAAAAATAAGTCATAGATAAAAAAATCTTTATTTAATCTGTATGTTTTAGTACAGAGATAGGATAAATAAATTTATACGCGTACGTAATACATTAGGCAAGGTGCCCGGTCTAGATGTTAAACAGGGGGATGTTATCAAGCGCGCCACAATAATATTTGTAGCGGTGATTCGTTGGAAGTTTGTATTTGCAAAAAGACAATCTGTGCCGAATCACAACAATACGTATGTTATAAATATATTGATTATTATATATTGTTCTAGAAAAATACAGTCAAGTTTTTTTTAAAGTAAGGAAATGATAACGCGAAGGGGACCGGGTTTCAAATCACGTCGGTCACCGAACGTAAAGCAGTTTAAAACTCCTTTTTCGCGCCAGTTTTCTACATTTATTTGAGTATTAGCTTTTATGGATAACATTCTCTCTAAAATTGGAAACGTTTAAAAATTACTTCATTTTTATTTTTCCGAATACGCAATGCGTGTTGGAACTTTAAATCTATTTTTATATAACATAGTATCGTCACATGTTTATATGCATACAGTAAATCTACGTTTGCGTGACAGGCGCGCGTGCTGTCACACACGTGCCGCACTATTTCTGTCCATTGCGCTGCGATTCTATCACAACAATATTTCACACAGTCAGCTGACTCTCGGTTGTGAATTACGATGCGCCTATCTTAATTGTACTACAGACATTATTAAGCAAATTAATAAGCTTGAAGCAGTAAAACAAAAGAAGACGTTTCTGCTAAAACCGCACAGTGCGATAATAGGACCAGACCGCCTGGTGTTTTAATTGAAAACTAGTGACCCGCCCCGACTTCGCCCATGTGGCATTAATTTCGTTGATCCGATCGCAACCAAACTTTACAGGGACATATCAGGAAACTACTTTAACAGTGGTAGAGCCCGCAACCACAATATCTGTTGCACGTATGGGCCGGCTCAAAGGGTGATTTACCAGGACTTTCAGCTCAAATTACTAGGCCTAGGGGCCTAGGCAATTTGCACAGAGATTTCTGTTACTACGTACATATACGGAAGGGTAGTTAGTTGTTTATATCTACTTAATATATTCTTTCTACTCCACAGCAAGATGCCGTCGGAAGTGATATCAGACAAGTCCCTGCAGCGGGAGCTGGCCGACTCCATCATCCGCATGGTACCTCTCGACGAGATACGGATACTGCTGGCATGTGGAGCCAAGGTGAGGAGACTTAAACTCTTTATGGTAGAAAGCGAATAGGCCAATAGGAACCAACTAGTAAATTACACGTTTGAATCGTCAGGTGAACGAGCCGGTGACGCAGGGACTGCGGCCGCTGCACTACGCGATCTGGCAGCGCCACCTGGAGGCGACGCGGCTACTGCTAGTGCGCGGCGGGGATGTCAACGCTCGTGACGACTGCGGTTACAGCGCACTGCACCTCGCCGCTGAGCATGGGTAATGTATTGTTACATGGATCATCATCAACCAAATATTCAGATCATAGTCCTTCGCATAAGATCAACACTAAGGTCGTCCCTTGCCCTTCTTAGCCAGTACACCCGCAATCGATCACATTGGACACTTACACTGCCACCCCGTGAAATTGCCTTCCCTCTTTTATGGATTTAGGGGTGTTTAAACTTAAACGCTATACCCTGCTTCTGAGGGAAAGACAAGGTTATGTGAGGTTTAACTCTCTAAAATCCCCTCGGTGGCCAGCCTCGAGTGTGATAGGCGAGGGCTCCAGGATCTCCAATGGAACACACCGGTACAAATACGCTGGTCCTCCTTTTGTCGCCGAATACTGGGTCACGGCGTAATACAGGTATCGTCTTGTGCTCGCTTCAGAATTCAGATAATTCTTATGTTCTGTTTTAGTTATACGGAGCTGGTGCGTCTGCTGCTGCAGAGCGGCGCGGCGGTGGACTACCGCGTCGACAGCGGCGAGCAGTTCCCACGCACCACACTCTGCGACGAGCCGCTGCGACTCGCGATCAGGAACAAACATTATGTAAGTGCCAACTCTGATTTCTTACCTGGTGTGAAGGCAGCTCGTTGACAAGTCAGTGAAGGCCCTTCAAGACAAGTAATAAAGGTTAGGAAATAAAATACCCCTGTATTGGTGACGGTTTTATGTTATTGTAGGCCAAAAGTCCACTGTTGTACGTGCGCTTAATTCAAGAACAATGGTAAGACGGTCCATTGCCTTGCGTCCAGTGGAATCCTGGAATTGATCAGAGACTAAATCATTTATTGTTTTTTATAAGGTAAACTAGATAAAGCAGATTAGAAAAGTAATAACAATCTTTAATAGTGTTAATACCAGGAGATGATATTTATCAAACAATATTATTAAATTTTAATGCACAGGAGGTGGCCCGTCTCCTACTGGAGCACGGCGCAGACCCAAATAAGCGGTACTTCTTCGGCGCGGAGATCAACCTTGTATCCGACCCGGAATACCTGGAGCTGCTGCTCACCTTCGGTGCCAATCCCGACTCCAGAGACCGAGCTGGACTCACGCCGCTTATGAAAGCTGCCAGGCAGAAAAGGGTATGGTCATAATATAGCAGTATTCTTGCAACTGAGGGCAACGAAGAACGTTGACCTGGATGTTCATGGTTATATGAACTTGTTGCGGTGTTTACTTAACATCGGTCGACCCGGTTGTTAAGAAAGGAGAGACGTTGCCAGGATCGTGCCTAATGGAAATCCATAATCTCTGCCTACCCCTCTGGGTTACGGGCGTGGACACATATTTATTTGAAAGGAGGAAAAATGATGTTTATCTTTTCGACTCCAGGGCATCGAGGCCGTACTGCTACTGATCAGCCACGGCGCCGATGTCAACGCCATGGCCGACGCCAGGAACGACTACAGGACCGTCATGCACTACGCTGTTCTAAGTGGTAACTAAACATTATATTCCTGTTAATACAACTCTGTTAAATAAGTAAGTAACTAATGTTTGATGTAGTCTAATGGAAGTGGTGTTCATTGGTTTCTTACCTACCTCTATTTCTGAAAAAAAAGGTACGAATTATGATCCTTCAGGATCTTAGGGTTTTGGATCTCTAGCCAGAATTAAAGAGTTGCTATTTATTTTGCTTATAATTGAGTTACATAAAAGTGGATCCCAAGACAATATAAGAAGAGTTTGTAATTATATATTAATTTTAATACTTAAAATATTATAATCAATATAAAACTTTGGAACTCATACTTATTCTAAACACTGCCTGACTAAATAAACCGTCGTCGAAAAGCTACCAAAATTTATAAAGCAAAATATTTTTATCAGGCAACCCTGACATGTAAAGCTACCAAAATGTACATAACAAAATATTTTTTTCAGGTAACCCAGATATGGTAAACCTGCTCATCAAGCAAGGCGGGCGCGTAAACTACGAGGGCGTGGAGCTGAACAAGCCAAGCGCACTGGACCTCGCCATACTGAAGGGGGACGTCGCCATGGTACAGATGCTCATGGCAGCCGGTAAGGATTATTAAACACTAGTAAATTTGGTAGGTACCCTATGTCCTTTTCTCTTACCCTGACAATGTGTGCAAATTTCATGAGGATTGGTTAAGTTGTTTAAGCGTAATAAACATTAGATGCACTCTTAAAATCTCAGCTCATACATCTTAATACATATACATTTTAACATCACTGTAAAGTGTGCTGGAAGGCTGAACCAGAGTTCGATTACCCTGGCAACATTATCACGTGCTATTAAATCAAAACTATATCCATATCTATTTACCATTTCAGGAGCGCATGTGAATGCGTCCAGTTCAGTGATCGGGTCCCCGCTGCACGTGGCTTGCTCCGACAACATTGACAACAGGAAGGAAATTGTTAAGGTGAGATTACTTTTCTATTACCTTTTGGATTTGGCAGTTTTGAAGGACCTCGTGTAAGAAAGCGCATGTATGTTGATGGGAGAAACTAAATGGGTAATTGTATCGCCCAGATTGATGATCCGAGTTTGATAGGACCAGAATCTATTCCATGTCCATACTTAAATATGGAAGAAACAGCGATGATTTTGGTTTTCTTATATCCAAAAGTATGTGAGGTCTTTTTAGTTTTTCTTTAAGGAAAAATGTAACCATTTAAATGTCTAAATTAATTGTTCAGTTGTTGCTGGAGAGTGGGGCGGATCCTAACCTCAAAGTGCTGAACGAAGAGGATGGCGCGCAGCTGCGGCCCGCACTCGCTGAGTATTTAGCCAGTAACGTAGAGCCGAGCGCTGCTCTCGTGTCCTTGTTATTACGTTATGGTGCAAGGGTGAGTTTACATTGGACAATATTTTATCGTAAGAGGTCGTCTCAGTAAGTCCGACCTACGCGTACCAAAGTTATGTGTTTGAAGCTGTCGTGTCATTAAAGTCTAATCAGGAAGCTTTAAATCAAAGTTATACATTTTTTTTCTCTTTTCAGGTAATAATGAAGACGCAATTTCGTGACCCCGACGGCATTCTAAACCACTTGCAAAATGTTACCTCCGAGCAACACGAGCACATCTTCTATATTCTTCTAGAAGCAGCGGAATCATTTGATCTCTGTATGATAAAGAGAAACTCGACACTTACAGCTATACAAAAAGAAGCCTTAATAGACCGAGCTAAGAATCCTATTACCTTGTTAGCTCAAGCAAGAATATTCCTCCGTCGGTACTTCGGTACAGATTTAATTGACATTGTCAAAACATTGGATATACCAGCCACCCTTCACCATTACCTTCTTTTTGAATGTCGTTAAAACGATGTTATGATAGTTTGGAGTTCATTTTTAATTGGCTAAAGACGTTTTTGCTTTAGTCAATTTTAAAATCTGGCAGTTAATGTTGCCAGATTTGGAGATACATAGATACTTCTTGATTTTTCGGAGAATATATATAATAGTCATGCGATATATTCAGCTCCTTAGGAGTATAGCAGGTGTATTATTGATATTTATATCGAGTTTTGCTGATTGAATTACATAATTATATTAAAACATCTGTTAAAAAAATATTATATATAAAAATATATTTATGATCCGCTACAGACAGAAATGCAATTTATTTTATTTTATTTTATTAAAAGTAAGTTAGCAGTTGGTTATAACAAGTAATATTATTTTAGATGAAAACAATTCTCATCATGAACTAAAAATAATATATTTTTTTATTGTATGGTTAAATTTGAAAAAAATTATATCTTTTACATACACTTTTAAATATATAAGATATTGTCAGATATCAATTATTTTTAATAAATTTATACTCTTTGAATGTTGAATTTCTGTGCATAGATAACGAATTTTCGATTTATTCTTGAAAAACAATATTTTATATTCGATTTAAATATTTATTTGTATATCAACGATTATTACAATCATATATTATATGCTTTTAGTAGTCTGATTGCATACTTATTATGTGATATATTGTGATAAATTTTAGCATTAAGTTATTTACATGCGACTGAGGCATTGTGTATCAAGCTATTTTGAATTGTTTCTATTATTTTAAGATAAATAAATGTGTGGCGAAATAATTTCTTTTAATTTAACTGGAATTAGTGTTGCTTATATTTTGTGGCTGAGATTCGTTAAATTAGAAGAGAGATAGATAGATGGAAGAAGGTGGCTAACAAACTTGCGGTTCACCTAATACTAAGTGACCGCTACCCATAGACAACTGCAATAAGCTAATGAGTTGCAGATGCGTTGCGTTGAGAGTGTGGCGATCACCATATCACACGTTACTATGTTTGCTGTATCGTACTAATAGTCAATATAAGTAATATTAAATGAAACAACCGAGTTACGCAGCAAAAGTACTTCTAAGATAAACTGGATTTCCTACCAACCGTCAATCGCTCGGTATATCTTCCAGTAGGGCAGTAAATTATTTATTGTGTTATAAGGAACTTTATTCTTCAAAATTAAGCCAATTAACTATCAATGCCAGCGCGTCATCGTCCTTAATCAATACTATCACAGAAAGAACTAAAAACCGCCTAGGCACGCCGCGACAGCCCACGTACACCCTGCCGATGTCAGGCAGGCAAACCTGTACAAGGTCCTCTCCAATAGACGTGAATGCACATCCATCCGCTGTCGTTCATATCAATTACCATTGTGTGTGTTGTAAATTTATAAATTGGTTATAATGTCATATGTTTTTTCAATAAAGAAGATCGCTAATGTCAAGTGTGATGTAGTGTGTGACTTGTGTGTAGTGTGTGCGTTCTTCTGAAGGTGCATCCACGTCTGGCGAATGTGCCACGAAAGCGCAGCTCGCACGCTGCGCGCGATACCCTCAATTTAGACTAGAACCTGTAGTAGAGTACTAATATTATATCAACCAGTGGAGGATCCATACGTCATTATTATCTCCCTGCCCTTTTGCCACTTATGTAGGGTCGGCACTGTATGATAGTAGTCCATACTGTGGTTTTTGGTTTTGATGATAGGTTTTGGCTACAGTTTTTACGGCCGGCAGCCGACAACCCTCCTCGGGAATAATTGATACGCCACACGTTAAGATACGTGTGGCGTATCAATTATTATATAATCAAATAAACACAATGAAACATTACATGGAATATACTTTTTTTTACTGAAAAGTATTTTTGACTACGCACATTTGATTTGAAAGTCATATGGCAACACTAACAACAATGACTTTGGATTTTTCAAATGCATGCGTTCAACTTTCAACTTCAACTTCAAAGTGTCAAATTTATTGACTATTCATTTAACAACCGATTTACACGTTCGAATTGTAAGATTTCTTAAAAATTATAATATCAGTTTGAGTTTTCTGTCTGAACAATGACTGATAAACAAAAGGTAGATCTTGGCCTCTTAGAAGAAGACGATGAATTCGAAGAATTCCCTACCGAAAGTAAGTATTTGTTTAACAGCCGATTAAAATGATATTTGAATTTGCTATTAAAATATCCAAATTCCACCAGATTGGGGCACTGAAGATGCCGACGATGAGGAAGTTTCTGTTTGGGAAGACAACTGGGAGGACGACGTCGTTCAAGATGATTTTAATCAACAATTAAAGTGAGTGTATTTTTTTGGTTATTTCCTATATAATACAATTCTCAAAAAGTCATTTCAGGGACATCTTTTATGTGCATACTCAACTAATGCACTGTATTGCTTTAAATAACAATTTTTTTACTGATTTGTGGGTTTTATATATAATATATATATTTTAAGTTTGCACTCTTAGAGAATTATAGACTTATAAAATAATAAATCCACATGAATTTGAATAAATAAAGTGTGAAAGAAGTTGGTTTCGGAAAATATTTTAGAATTTACAAAAACGCAATGCATAAATGAATTTTATTGATTAACTATCTGACACGGCAAGCATTGTTTATTTTCCTTGTTGAGTTTGTATTTTGTAATAACTCATCATTTAAATGATGTGTAAAGAATGTTCATAATATGTGTGACATGCTTAGTGTTTCTTATGTATTTTAGTTGATAAGTATTAATATTGTATCTGTCTTAACAGTATATATAATAAGTCTTCAAATGATTTCCAATTACCGCACTGTATGTGACCATTTTTATAGAAGTTAGAAAGAGTGTAGTATTTTATAAAGATAGATCTATGGTATTGTGGACTATTTTGTGCATCTTTTTAAGATATCTTCAATTCCGCAGTACATTATTCTAATCTATCCGGCTAGCTTTTGCAATGTAAGCATGCAAGTGTTTTTTATGACATCTCATTATAAATATTTAAAACTCTATACTACAATATGCATGAATTATACACATTAATCTATCTTTTGAATCTATTTTGTCTTAAGATTTAAAATATCTTAGTAACATTTAATGTTTTCAGGCAACAACTGGAAAAGCTAAAAGAGAAGAATAAATCATAAATGTATCCCGAGTTCTAGGGTAATAATTAATTATATTCTTAATGTTAATAAAAATTTCTCGAGTTTCAAGCTAATGTTAATTTCTAACTCTTAAATCAACAATTGTAAGTTTTACATTAAATAAATGTTTAAAAATACTTTTGGATGATAAGAAATACATTTTAAAATAACTCCAATCATTGTTTTGTTTTCTCTATTTTTTCCAGTCATAGTCTAATGAACATTAAAATGTTTGCTGATGTACTAGCTATTCCCGACATGTGTTGCCATTCTAAATAATGTAAAAAAGTGTTTGGTTGTATATTACACTTATGACCATTTTCACCATCGAAATCTATGTTTAAGGGAGTTCCTAAGTAAATTAAATGGCAGTTTCGTTTTTATTTCCATCTGAGTGACACCTGAAGTCTTAGGTGGCCCCTTAAAGATAGGGACCTGACATTCGGCCTGTTAGCGCTAAGTGACAGTTTATATGTTGCATAGATGTTACTATTTATTGCAAAATAGTAATTTGATGTTGCTGTTGACTTAATAGATATTCAACTTATAATTAATCAGGCATATATTTATCGTGAGAGGGATGTGGGAAGAGATTTTTTACGACGTATGACGATGACAAAAGGATTTAGGATAAACTTGCAAATTCACTCTTTTATTACGCCCTCTAACGCACAACCGAAGTAACTATTTTAAATGTAAAAAATAGATTGAGAACAACGCCATATATGTGTAAAAATTTAAATAGTAATAGATACTAGAGTACTTAGATACTAATTACTTTTTGCCCTTCAAAAAAATACTATTCTTAACCTCGTGTTAAATTCGTTTATATATTACATAGTCTTTTATTATATCTATATGACCTGACATTATACTCATTACATGTCACATAGCCTAATATTTAGACATTACGAACATGATATAGAAATTAAAAGTCAAAAATTAAAATATATAATCAATAAAAACAAATACTTGTTAATTCTCCGATACATATGACAACGAAAGATATAGAAGAAATAAAACTGATTTTAGGCGACGAAGATGTCATTGAATTTGTAGAGGTAAAAGGTAAGGAAATCATATTGTAATTTTCGATTTACAACTTTCCTCTTGCTTTCCTGCAATCCGTGGGAATGGTTTCGTGTAACAAGTAGCGAGGGAAGCGCGCGTGGTGCTAGAATTTGGTCTCCCTCAGAAGCCATTTTTAGTGAGGTTAGGATCCGACTATTTTATTTATTATTAAATAGTTAACTTCTGTAAGGGTCGCTCGTTTTCTTTAAATAACGTTTAATAATTACTTAAGTAAAATATATTTATTATAGATAGGTAAAATTCAGTTAATTGCATTATGTTTATAATGTATGTAACTTGTATAAGTATTACTTTTGTTTGAAATTTGCCTTATTACACTAAAATGTATTCGTTTTAGTAAATAAAATTACTCTATTCTATGAAAATTTAGTTAACTGGTTATGGGAATTAGTCTGAGTTCTTAACTAGGATTTTAGCTAAGTTATGGTTTTAAGAAATATGTAAAAATATAATTAATTAAGCTTGGTTTTGTCTGTAGATAGTAAAAAAATCGAAGTCGGTGAAGTGGATCAATCGGCGTTGGACGACATTTGGGAGGACCAAATCGAAGGCGAGCCTACAAATGTATGCGAAAATTTGGTAAAATCAAAATGCGATAGATGCAATTGAATACCATAGACTTTATACGATACACTATGGTTGGTAGAATTGGGTAATATGAAATATACTGAATAAATAAAACTTCTAATTTTTGATTACTAGTACTTATAGCTTTCCTTTTGAAACGCAAGATAATTAGTGATTTAATTAGACACCATTCAACCAAGTCTCGCCACTTCGGTCCAGTATCAGTATTTACTCCCAGCAGTGTACAAGTCGTGATTCACTGGAAGCATTGATGTCAGCTACTTGTTTGTCATTTCCTTTTTTGCGGATTTATACTTGTTCCTCTTAGTCCTAATTAGCCTCAGTTTCTGCTGACTTATTCCTTACTTACATATCAAACGGTACCCAAGAATATTAGTAGCCTAATTTGACAAAGAAAAAGTTTGCGGCGTGTGGTTCCCATGAACGTTGATGAAGAGATACGTACGTTTGCTATCAATAGACTATTTGATTTTTTTTCTATTTCAATTGATTAATAAATACCAATTTTATTGAATTATTTAATATAAATTTTACAAGTGACTATAAAATTTCTAAATTACAATAAAGGAAGTTTTAATATCACATTATTTTTGTATTTCAGTTAAGACCAGCTTTATATAAATGTATCTGCAAGTTATATGCCTTCTTAAACATCTGTTTCTACAACTTTGTACTCTGATCTGACATAACCTCTGTTAATAAACATGTAAAGAATATATTGACTTCCCACATTAAAAAGATAAAAATAACATATAAAAATGGGCATAAAACATATAATTTATATTTAGAGACATAACCGTAAGGAATACATGAGCCATCAACATAATTTTGATATAAAGTAATTATTTATCTCATACCAAAATTATCTGTTAAACATATACAGGATGTTCTATTTCCCCTTTCCGTATTACAACTAGTTTCATTTGATTTTTTAATATATTCCCTAAACATTTATAACTTAAACGTAACACGTTCAAAAATTGAAATTGCGATTGTCGCTGCCGGGACCGAACTGGAACTCTTGTTCTGTCTGCTCCGGTTGGGCCAGCTGGTCCTCCTGGTCCATGAAGTAGTTGTCCAGTATGTAGCAACACTTCTTGAATATCTGAAAACATTGATTTGTAGTTTATAGTACTGCTATTTGCTTTGTCGCTTTCTGGTAACACAACTTCCGAACATACTTCCCAATCTATATAAAAGGATTTTGTCTGTGTGTTCGTACAGACTCCGGCTGGATCTATTTCGATGAAATTATCAGGAAGTATTCAGTTCGGCCTAGCGGATGTTCCTGTGAGTTTGGTAGCGATGGGATCAACATAATAAGTGATAACCAGGTGAAACTGGGGCGGATCACTAGTCACAGTGTAAGAGAAAAAGGGTATATTGTCAACAAATATTGCAACGAAAGCAGGATCAAAAGTCGTGAAGGCTGTATAAGTAATGAAATGCTTTTACTAAAGTATCGTACGTGATATACACACCTGTTCGTTCTCGTGCTCCTGCAGGGCTTCGATGCGGTCGAGGGCGCCGATCTCCTCCAGCTGCAGGCACACTCGCTCGATCTGGCCGAACTTCGCCGCTGTCTGTTGACGTATTATTTTATAAGTATACAATAGTTGTACACACACACCATAAGTACAATAAATGTGTACTGCTAGCGCACGGGTAGGTATTTAGTTTCTAGACTGATGAATGAACTACCCTCGGTTCTGTGTGGGGGACATCAAGCCAAAAACATTGCCCTGAGGCTGAAGAATTATTACCTAATTGTTGACATTGGGGTAGGTTGGATGGTCGGTGTAGGAACTGGATAACTAGGTGCGACGTATCGGTGTAATTTGTAAGTTGTTCTAATGGTATCTAATTTTTTAAATAATAAATTAAAAACAATGTATGTTGTAGGTTACTCAAAGGCACTCCATAGGCATACACAACAAGCTGATGAGTTGCAAATGCGTTGCCTACCTCTTATGGACAGAGGGTGTAAAGAAAAAAAAAGAATATTCCCTTATTCTACTTTTTCCGTCCCTCGAAAAACCCCGTCCCATACTTCCCTTATTAGAAATATATGGGAAAGGGATGAGGAATAGAATAAGGCTTGCTAGTAGCAGCAGGGTACTACTTGTGTGGTATTTGAATCAGTGCAAAATGTCCATAAAACCAGCAGACGTAACCTGGTATTAGGCTTTCATTTACCACATTTTTTTAAAAATAAAAGATCTATTGCAATATCTATAATACACGTGATACATTATCCCGTACCTGTAGGAAGTTTGTGAGGCCGTCCAGTACAACAGTTATAGCTCTCTGGTCGGGGGAGCCGAGCAGCGCGCAGAAGGGCTCCAGGAAGCCGACACCCACCAGGACGTCCAGCTGCGACGGTGACCCGCCGAGGCACAAGTTGGTGACCGCCCAGGCCGCCTCCTTCTGACATCTAGATAGAATATATGCAAGCAATGAGATAAGCTGGAAACAGCGGCAGAGCTAAAAATACCAAAAAGACCAGAGAAACACCAAAAGCACAAGGTTATGCTGCAAAATATAAACGCTGGCAAAACAATTATAAGATATATGATTGTTAGGGATGTCTATTTGTAGTACTTTTCACTGCAGCTGAATATATTTCCAGGAAAAAAAATGAAATTCGATTTAAGGAGTACATGTAGCCGACGAGAGTGTATGGATAGTATGTATGTAGAAGAGAGAGATCCATGAGGAATCCGAGAAATCCACGGCTATAAGCGGGTAGTTGTATAATAAAAGGTAGACAACTCACTTGACGTCGTCGCAGGAGAGCACGTACATGAGGTGTCCTAGGATACCCTTGTCCACAGCGCGCTGGATCTGCTGCTGGGTGCCCGCCAGCACGTTGCTGACCGCCCACGCCGCTTCCTTCATCAGCGAGGACTTGCCGCACCGGAGTAGAGCCGCGAGATAGTCTAGACAACCAGCGTCTAAACAGCGATCAGTCTGCGAAAATATTACAAGTCTTTATAGGACGTCATTTAATTATTTATTTATCTTTACATAGAATGTACAATACATAATTCAAATCATAATCTGAAGAGTCCTCTAGCGCCTAAACTAATAACTAATAACTCGTTGGCCTTCTGTCAGGAATATCCGAACATCATGTATGTTGTTACCTGTTCATCGGAGCCGGTGAGCATGTTGCCTATGGCCCGGAGCGCGGGCGTCTTGACGGCGGGCGAGGCGTGGTCCAGCAGGCGCACCAGGCGCGCCAGCAGCTGCGGCGTGTTCTGCACCGCCTCGATGCGCTCGTTAGGCCCGTCCGTCAGGTACGACAGTGCCCAGCAAGCGTCCGCTGCACCATATACATCCTTAATTCATTTGTGTACTTCATGCCATACACACAATGTGAGTGTACAAGCCTTTTTTAGCTTTATTTTATACAATTCTAGTATTTAATAGTTTTTATTTATCAGGTCAAACATACTTATATAATATTATACATACCAAGTACATCTTGATCGGATATTTCCAGAAGTTTCGACATATACGTCAGTGCTGGAGCCACCAGCTCAAACTTAACGAGTGGATTCTTATTCCTGAAACAATTAAAGCAGAATTTTAAATAAAACTTAAGTAAATGTGCCAACAATTTGATATCATACTGTACTACCTATAAATTAACGGAAGAAAATAGATAAGATTAATGACGTACTAGCGACCCGCCCCGGCTTCGCCCGGGTACCACTAATTATGTTGATCCCATCGCTACCAAACACAAGAATGTACCAATCTGGACAATCCCTGTAAATTTCATTGAAATCGGTCCAGCCGTTTCGGAGTTTATAGGTCTATAGGGAACATACATACTACGCTTTTTATATACTATTTTTTTTATAAAAAGTACCCTATGTTACTTCTAATACCTCCAAGAATATGTGTACAAAGTTTCATGATGATCGGTTGAGTAGTCTTCTTGTGAAAGTGTAACAAACAAACTTACATTCACATTTATAATATTAGTAGGGATAACATAATGCTACAGAGTGTAAGGTCAATAAATATTTTCCCTACATAACACACAAAAAGAAAATTGAAAAACATTTCAAAGCACAACGTTGAGTAATAGGTAACAAAGTAGGTAACACTGCAAACTGTAAAACAGTATGTTGATATAATAATCACCTGCAGAAGTTACTATAAGTCCACACAGCTGTCCTCAGCTGGGAAGGCGGCGTGGTAGGGTTGAGGAGCGGCAGGAGCGCCGGCAGGGCTCCAGCGGCCAGCACCTGGTCACGGGTCGCGGCGCCATCGCCCGCGATGTTGCCCAACGCCCACGCGCTCTGCTCGCCCACCGTCCCGCCGCGTGCTAGCAGACCAACTAGTTTTGGGATTGCACCACCCTGCCACAATCAATCAGTTAATTACACTTAATATAATAACAGCAACAATATAAAAAAATAGACTTCAGAATCTAAACACCTTATAATTAAGGGTGTTAAAATTGACAATGAACATGGACCGGTGTCCCAGAAATGAAAGTCATTGTTTTAGGCCTTACAAAAATAACTAATATATTTCTATCTGTCTGTCTATTCCAATTTTGTTGAAAGGAATGTGAAATTTAAATAATATATGATTCACAACAGAGTCAATTTTAAGGTGTAAGATGCATAGTAAACTCACATCTACAACAGCCATTGTGTGCTCGTGGGTGCCCGATGCGATGTTGGTTATTGCCCATGCCGCCTCAAATTGTAAATCTTGACTGCAGATTAAATTTGAAATTGATTATTCTTCATACCTTAAGGTTGTCACCAAAACTGCTAAGCATGATTTTATGGAGCAAGTAATGTTTTTTTTTCCTCCCGAGGGGGAATGAATTCTTATTTTCCACAACTTTTGTTTGGTTACAACAAAGTACTATTATACAATATGTTGCACATTGTAGTGAACACCACTTAGTTGCTATTTGATATAACTGAGAGATGGCTCCTTGTAATATGTTTAAGCCTTGTATGTATATTTTAAAATTTTGTTTTCTTGACAGCAGATCTTTTAACAGTGTCAACATCTGTCGCATGAATGGGCAAGCTCGACTGGTGAAATACTTCGACCCTCACTGAAGACAGGCATGAAGTAGCAGTATTTCTGTGTTGCATACAATGAGTGATGTGCCGGTACTCTAATTCTAGTCCTTTCCCCTTCCCATCCTTTTTTAATAAGGACAGGGAAGAGGATTTGACGGGGGAGGGGGTGAATAGGAAAAGAAAATATCTTTTTTTGTTCATACCCCCTCTGTCCAACATATTTGAAATTCATTAGCACCTTACCACCTTATTCTATAAAAAACGTGAGGTTTATTTATTGAAAATAAGGGTGTTGTCAAGTTTTAACATACCAATCATCCCTATCCAGGGCGTCCACTAATGGCTTGATAACTCCAGCATTCACCATGACTGTGATGGGTGGGTTCTTCTCCTGGGATAGAATGCGTCGCGCCGCGCGCGCTGACGCCACCATCAGTGCTACATTACTAGATTTGAGGCCTGGAAATTATGGCAAAAATATAATTTACATTTACATAAAGCTCCTATAAATTTTCTTACTTTTAGCCAATTTACAATGCTTTCTTAGTGCAAAAGACAAAGATTTATGGAATCTAGACTTTTAAATCTTTTATGGCGTGTTACCAGAGAGAAGTCAGAAGTTTGGGGCCCACTTTCCACATTGACTGATGACCTCCCGAGCATAAAGTATGGGAAGGGCAGGACTTTTCCCCATCCAGGTATCCAAGGCATTAGGGAAGGCCTATGACCAACAGAAACTCAAGTCTTCTTGTATTATTATTCATTTCTTGTATTATACAATTCAAATGCTGTATTTAGTTAAAAAGTATTATTTTTATTATTCTATTTCTTAGCAACAATAATCCTTTGACACACTTATTCTTACCTTGTACAATTTCCTCCGGTTTAGGTAGTGGTGTGTCCGATGGGACATCTTCACTGCCATCAGGGGACAGGGCTCTACGTTTCAAGAGTTGGTCATCACGAGCTTGCTTCCGGAGAGTGACACTGAGCTCTGCTCTTTTACGCCTCAATTCCTAGAACAAATTATATATATATTAGACTCAGATACATCCTAGTTAGTAGCAGAGGGGCTACTGTTCCACAACTCCATGCCTAGTGCATATATTACTCGTGGACTGGAACTTGAATCACTTCAGCTAGCCCAGCAGCACGATAATGTTGCTAGCTATCTCTAGAATTGATCCCAGTTAACATCCTATTACTGCTCCCACCACTGCTGATGCAACTAATGCACAAATGGGTCTGCTTGATCAGGAAGATCTAAGACCTCACAGAATACAGGCATGATCTATGTTTTATCTGATGAGTGAAATGTGATAGGCCTCACATCTTTTCCATGCCTGTTCTTTCTCTGCAACTCCCTATCAAAAAAGACATCTGCAAAAACAGGATAGTTGTAGGTATGGTGCCTTATTATAGTAAGGAAGGTAGGTAAAAACTAGGAAAGTCAACGGGGATCTCGAGGATTTAGACATCTAATTACCTCAGACATCGAGCAAAACATAAGATACTTTACAACCAAAACACCTTGCACCAAAACCTTTTAGTAATTTCCCAGTCTAAACTAGCCTAGTCATCAACAAAGTCTGTGCAATTGTTGACTTTTGTTTCTGTAACATATGTAATAAGTTATATTTGTTTATTTAGATGAGCCCGTTTTAAGTAATAGGGGATTCAGGAGCTTATTGGGATTTAAATTGAAGATATAAGCTCACGATAGCCAATATATTTTATTTTAGTACAGAACGTATAGACTCTTCGTCGGAAAAAGATCTGTAGTAACTACTTAACAAGTAATTGTTCAGTAATTTCATCTCATGCAAACAAAAAAATGCATATCAGTATTTATTGCTATGCTTTCCCTGATCTGAAAAATTCGCCTAAATACACACTATTGCAAAAGCGGGTATTTGAAACTGTAATTTTAAAAGTATAAATCGTTGTGTATTTCTTCATCATTAATAAGAACTCTGAGTTTTAAACAATAGTATAAAACTATGTTATGCAAGTATCTGCAATTATCAGTGGTGCAACATAAAGACTCTCGGTAACTTGCAAAAAAAATGTACATGTAAAATACCGCATGTGTTTTAAAAAGTAAAATATCACTCACATTTGTTCCTTGGGCAACATTTTTGAAAGACGCAAGTCTGGATTTGTGCGTTTTATCGGTCATATTTGAAGTTATATTTTATTAGTTTTAAACACTAATGAAGCTAAATCCGAAGTTCAGATCAAGGTAGAGAACAGTAGAGAATAGAGAACTTGTTAAAAAGCAATTCAAAACGAAACGAACAAAATTTAAGCTGAGTGTTGCCACTTACAATTTTTTATTATTATATAACTTTATTATACTATAGCAATTGAATTGTTTTGATAGAATGGATAGAAAGTTTACAGTTATTTTTTACGTAATAAAATTTAAGATCTATTTTAACAGAAATTAGTTATTCAAAGTTAAAACTTTATATTAAAATAAAATCTATCATCAATAATAATTTTCCCGGTAGTAATCAAAGAGGATATAAAATAGTGGTAGGTATTAAATAGTAATAATCTTGACAACATCGTTGACACATGGAATTATACTAACAGGACTGAGCACTATTAAAAAAAACAGTAACTTACACCTTAACTTTAAGCTAATAATGCTCAATTTAGGATACTGTCGTACTTAAAGGAATAACGAGCAGAGAGACATGGCACAGGGGAGGTGCGTATCTCTTTCTAACACATGGCCAGGCGAAATTGTACAACAATGGTGACCATCATTTTGGGAGTCAAAGATTTTTACATAGAATTGGGTGGTTGGAGGGGCTGGGAAACACACTCCTTGAAGGACTCCTCTCAAAACCCTCATGTTTTAAAGATTATTTCTTAAGCATCGGTGAGTACGTCAGTCCAAATAGGATAGGATAGGGAAAGTGGTGCACCAAAATACGGACACTCCTCTCCCATCGTGAGTCCGCCATAACTGCGGAGCCGAGGGATAACTGTCCCTCAGTTCGCTTCAAGGCGATCAAGATTCCTCACAGTGCTTTAAACAATGTAAAAGTCCCTATTAATATTATAAATGTGAGTGTAAGTTTGTTTGTTACGCTTTCACGCGAAAACTACTAAACCGATCATCATGAAACACATATTCTTGGAGGTACTAGAAGTAACGTAGGATACTTTCTAGGAAAAAAAAACATATATAAAAAGCGAAGTATGTATGTTCCCCATAGACCTATAGACCCCGAAACGGCTGGACCGATTTCGATGAAATTTACAGGGATTGTGCAGATTGGCACATTCCTATGTTGGCGAAGTCCTGTCCTGCGAAGCCTGGGCGGGTCACTAGTGCAGTCATAAATGAATAAATACGTAGATTAGAATTGCACAATAAATACATAGATAAGATTAGAAATGCATTCATAAATGATAAATACATAGATTAGTAAATGAGGGTTACCCTATTTTATAATTATTCGTAAGGGGGTGAACACCAGTCGTGCGTGGGAGTTGATAGTCCCCTTTTTTAATTGTTCTTCAATTCGTGCAACTTTTATGGTCACCCTATTAGAAAGCTACAAGTAGCCTCCATGCCGCCCTCTCCCTCGGCTTGAGTTTAGCTACGAGTGCTCAGGTGTTCAGTCCTGTTAAAATAGTAAGTTGCATTAACAACAAAAGGCAAAGAGTATGAGTTTGTTTGTTGTGTCAGAATAAGTAAGCGTTTAACTTGTATGATAATGTATAAATATAAATACCGTTTACTTATAATTATATTGCTGCTTGCTTATTAATTGTTATTGTTGTACATATAATTCCTACTTATATATATAAACCAAACTGACTATCAATCTAGATACTCAATTCCTAAATCTTGGTCATATGTATTAATTTATTATATTATTATTAATTTATTATATTATTTATATAACCAAAAAGCAAACACAACTAATTAATTTTTGGGAAATAATTATAGCAGTCAATATTCCCATTTCGAGTTCTATTCCGTACCTGGTAAGGAGGAATTATTAATTATAATTATTGAATAAATTTAATAATTACCTTACATAAATATTATAATGTAGTCATTTTTTTTTCAAAAAACGAAATTCATACGTATAAAAGACTAGGAATCAAACTGCCGACCCCGACCCGGACCGTTAGATGAATTATTTGCATTTGCACATCATCGTCAGTATTAAAATTTAAAATCGAGTAGAAATTTGCAATTGTTATCTATTTTTTGCAACTAAATCTTGATACTGTTAAAACTAAAAATTGAAAACATAGATCAGTGTATAATAGACCAAAGCACATATATTTTAATATTTATTTTATAAAATGTAAAATAAAATAATGAATCATTATTTACTGTTTGTTAAACGACACACATTTTATTTGAATTGAAGGTAGACTACGGGAAGCATATTAGATTTGATTAATTATTAATCGAGCTGCATTGCGACTGCACACTAGGCATTGAATTAATGCAGTCGAGACGATCATAGGAGAAAAAAATAGAGAGTAAAATAAGAAGTAGGAGGCGCTCTTACGACAGATATTGAGTAGTGGGACGGGCTTACATGCGCAAAGACGTATTACCCTAAATAAATTGCGCATTCCACTATAATTAACCTATGCTACGACGGACACTTTCATATGACGACCTCTTATATGAAACGATCGTAAATTAACGTTATTAAAACAAGTTTACCGACTATCATGAACATGTAATTACGCAAAACATTACGCCGTTGGGCGTGACATCACAAATCAGTCCGGTCGGGTTGAAGATAACATGTCGATTGTCTGTCCTTATCTAATGTTTGAGTTGAAAAGAGAAGCATCGAGTGAGCAGGCTGGCGTTGATCGTATTCTGTCGAGGGTGTCGCCATTTTCGTTTTGACGAATATTGACAGCACGGCAGACAGACAGTGGCGCGGCCGTCGACGCAGCGTCTGCTTGACTATTTTTATTTTGATTGTGATTCACAAAGTGAACTGATACATTTACTCATACGTAGTGTAACGTTTGTGGTTAAACCATTGTTAACTGCTAATTATTTCGTGACTAGTGATCGACGATACATGAGAGACTTCGATTTTTGGTGCTAACCTCTTTTTTTACTTAGTGTTTTTTAAGAGAACTGCAAGACTGATCGATATGTGCAAGATGAGTTACAGATGACTCTGCAATATATTTCGTTCTTCGTTGCTTCTCTGGTAAGTAATGAACAATTTTTTTATTAACAATTTGTAACAAAACTATATTCGAAACAGTATGATGTATTTAGATAAAGGATTTCAGTGGATATTCGGCGAAGGACAGTCTGCAGTTATGATTACATATACTAGGTTTTTTTTTGTAAGGAGAGGCTTGTTTTTCTTTGTTGCGGTAGCTCCAGTTTGTTTACGAACTGTCACGGGCAGTACACGGCCTAAGATATATTGCCTGGGTTGGCGACTATGCGTGGTCGGAATGCGCAAGGAATTACGTACCTTATATCTTTGAAGTTAACGTTCAAAATAGAGTAACCGAGCGGGCGATAACAGCCCGTGGAATTAATTTATCACACGCCGCGCTTGACAAGTTGAAAACATAAATTCGACCTTGGCGCTCCACGTGGTTTGGAGTCGTTGAGCTTTCTTTTTTTTATGATATTTGAAATGTCAACGAAAAAGTGCTGCATTTTTTTCGAGTATACATTAAAACTTGCTTATTATCTCACATTATTTATGACTTATCTTTGGTATCCTTTTTTATTTTAACAAGATATGGTAGTTGTTTATTCATTTCAATGTAGGTTTTAATTATTAATTTAACAATTATGCAGATACAATAAAATAAACTTTTGTATTAGTAATGTCGGATCCTTATCCTTATAAAATAATAATTATTAATATTTAGCCGTATTTTTCTTGCTTTATGAATAACTAGATGCGGTGTGCGCGGTTCCGTTCTCCGCGCACTTAAAATTAAAAAAAAAAACAGATTACCTATTTCTTTACATTTGAGTAATTCAAAATAGAAAATATTATTGGCCACATTTTCCAGTGTAATGGATTGAATGGATATTATATATGTTCATATATGCCTATTATAGTCAGCTTTACTCTGAGGGTGATGAGAGCTTACAGTTATTTATTTTAACTGCTGTCAATCAAATAATCGTATTAGCAATAGCCTTCCCTAAGAATCAAAGTTTTTCTTCCCCTTGTCACATTCAGCGGTCTTGCTAGAACATTATGCCACCATTAACTATGTGTTCAATTAAGAATGTAGTATACCTTTCGTTACTGCTTTAGGCATGTTTCTTCTGAGGGGTTGTATTTCACCGGTTGAGCCGGTCTATTCATGCATCAGATGTTGTTTTCAACAGTATTAATGATTAAACAATGACCTAAAGTAGCCAAATGGCAACAGGAAGATGAAATGGAGTAAACATAAATATGTGCATAAAATAAATAAATAAATATATACATACACTTATGCATACAGACATACATACGGAAGAGAATGTTATCCTCCTGTTAGTTGGGTAAAAATGGCTAACCATCATTAATAGGTGACACTAACTACTGAAAAAAGGTTCTTGTACTTATGACACATTTAGAAATTTCTGATTCTCTCATTATGTTTTAATAAATATTTTTTATGGTATAATCTTGTTTTTTTAAATCGGCAAACAATCACAAATGCTATCTTTTGCATTGCTTTTGAGTTGCAGTTGCTAACCTTTCCATTGCCTACCTTAAATGGATAGTAGAGGGGATAAACATTGATTCCCTTCCCTGTCTGTCATATTCTCTTCAATTTCCCATCATTATTAATAAGGGATGGGAAGTGGGGCAGAATAAGTCCTCCGGCACCTCACTTGTCAGAATACTTCTGTTGTGTGGGACTTCTACTTCGATACCCCATATTGGTTATTGTTTGTAAGTTAATATTAAAAATATCTATTGCTAAGTAAAGACCTCTCTCTTGCTATCTCTTTTTTAACCCCTTGTGCTACTGTTACATGCTTCTATTTATTATCATCAGCCTGTATCAGTTCATTTCAGGAGATAGGCTTTCACCAATGCATTCCACAATATTGAGTCCTCTGATTTCCACATCGAGCCTCTAGTCATCTAGTCTCTAGCCATCTACATTAGTGAGGTGCTTGAGGCCCAATTCCACTACTCTTGCATAGACGAGGGTCTATCCCCTCCTCTGTCCAAGGTAAGGATGCGTTTCCACCAGATTTGTGTTGGGATACATACTGAGGGATTTGCTTTATAACTAATAGAATTCTTAATTTATCGTCGCTTTCGCCTCGCATCGCTAATCCGTTTCCACAGAGGCTGCGGCTAGTGAGGCACCTTAGGCTACGCATCTTCGCTCTTTAGTGGCGACGCATCTGCAACTTGTTTGGTTGTTGCTGGTGTGTATGGGTAGAGACGGTGTACAACACTTGAACCGCCTACTCTCTGATAAAAAATAATAGTACTCTGTGAAAGCTATGTGTTGAGGTACTCGTAGAACATTGAAAGCGAGTCGTTTACAGTGAGTATTATAAAAATGATTGCGTCAACTCGTAATGGTTCATGTTTATAAGGCTCGATGTATGGGCGGCGCGTTACTTAATGGACAAAGATTATATGTACAGTTTAAAGGTGGCAAAGTAATTGATTCGTTAACTGAACAGTTTAATGTTGTAATGTTATGGTTCGTTACGAGACAGAAAACTGAAAGACTCGAAACTGCGACAGAATGCCTGTCGATTTGTCAACAAGCGATTTGTAAATAATGCAATAGCATGACGCCAGTAACTGGGGTAGGCAGAGTACGGTCCTGGAACTTTTGTTTCGCTTCTTACATCTTGCCGTGGGTTTACACTGCCGGAAGCATTGACGCAAAACATTGTCATCTTATTTTTTCAGAGAGAATGCTTGTATCCCGACACGATTTTACGCCAGTGGAAACTCACTGTTACCTTTTATATTACCTACTTATTATACGTGTTTTACACTCTGCAGGTCGTGGCTTCGATTCCCACCCGGGACAGACGTTTGTGTGTTTGAACATGTCTGTTGGTCTTTAGTCTGGGTGTAATTATCTATTTAAGTATGTATTAACAAAACTAAAGTAGTGTATGTAGTATATCAGTTAACTGGTTTCCATAGCACAAGCTCTGCTTAGTTTGGGAACGTTCGAAAGTGTAAGGTGGGTGTGGTGAAGCTCTGGTTTAATATCAGGTGAATTATTCGTTCATAGGTAGAACTAATAATATATTGGTATAAAATTGGTGTGAATTGTGTTTGAGTTGAGTTGAAACAAAGGTAGGATCGGTTCTAGGGAATCTTTTTTTAACTCTTACATAAGTGTTCTCAGTTATTTGCTTGTTATCGACAAAGTTGATCGTTTAATAAAGATATTTTCACATATTCGATAATGAATATTGTTGTGAGGGTGCGGAGTTGGCAGCCGCGGTGTAAAGTTTTACACAATAGACCGCTGCCCGGCCTCTGCATTGTTCAGTCGCCCTTACACCATGAGAAGATGGACAAACTTTGGTCACATTGTTTCATTGCATTTTCAGACATAAATGTTTAAGTTAATAATATTGTCTGCGTTAATATATAATACAGAAAAATACTCTAAAATATTTATTCATTCGGTGAACTTGTCGATTGACTTGACATTTTACAATTGTGCACTCTTCGTACCAAGTCCTGCCTGTTGGGAAGCACGTTGCGAAATCGACGATACGACGACGAGAGACGAGCGTGTATGGATGTAGAAGCGAGAGAGGTGTGCCAGGATCGTGCCAAATGGAAATCGATGATATCTGCCTACGGAGTTAGGTTATGGGCGTAAACTTATATTTATTTATGTTTGTATGATACTTGCTTTTCAAGCCGCCAGCCGTGCCGCCGCCGGTTCGATTCCCGCGTAGGACAGACATTTGTGTGCATAAACATGTTTGCCCTATCTATTTATTTAAGTATGTATTTACAAAACAAAAGTAGTATATGTAATATACCATATATCAGTTGTCTGGTTTCCATAGCACAAGCTCTGCTTAGTTAGAGATCCGATGGCCGTGTGTGAATAATGTCCCAGCATATTATTATAATTATTATTTGTTATTACCGCTCAGTAACGAAAACCTATTGAATTTTTTTTACACAATTATACAAAATTAGGACCGGAAAGATACTTCTTGCTGGCCGGCAACGCATACAGTTCCTCTGACATTCTGGACGTTTATGGTCGGCTTGAATCACTTCAATTGCTGACCACTTTCCCTATATAAAAAAATATGCACTAGGCAAAGAAATGGTATTTGGATATAATGCATATGTGACCGATTGTCGAGTTCCTTATAATCGGACTAGATATTACGAATATAATAATAAATCAGGGTTTTTTAGTACGTCTCCCCACTGCAGGGTCATAGATCTCCTCTCCGAAAGAGAGATGGGGGCGTAATTCCACCACCCTGGCCCAGTGCGGTAAGTGGATGTCACATATATTCGAACTTGGTGGTTCTAAGAACATGCCGGCTTCCTTACGATGTTTTCCTTCACCGTTATTGGAGCAGTGGTATGAAATAAATTACACAAAGTAAAGCGCCTGCCTGGGTTCGAACCCGCAACCTATAGTGCGTGAGTCGGGGCATATATCACTCGGTCACCACTGCTCCTACAAGTATAACCTGTCAGTAAATTATGAACTAAACGAAAGAAATGTGACGCAAAGCAACAAACCTATTTTTTTAAATCTTTTTATGTTACACACAGAGTAATATTGGTTTCATACATTTAGTATGGCTAGAAAGACTTAATCATGGTCCACGATAGATCGTACTGTGATATAACAGACTTTAAACTTGTTTTTTTTAGTTGTATTAGATTTATAAATCCGACATTCCTCTGATGGTCGATGTCTCGAAATCACATTTGCTCCACTCTACAGCTTCTGCGAAGTCTTGGTCCCTGAACCAATTATTGGTATCTAGGTGGAACGGTTGAATAAATACCCATCATCTTTTTCAGCTTCAAAATAGTTTGCATTGAAAATTTTATAGTTTAAACACTAAATAGTCGCACCGATCGATAGTGGCTCCGAAGTTGACAATATACGCCATTGTTTTATTTGATATACATGGTGTAGCCCGGGACTTTGTTTAAATTAACTTATATAGTTTATTTATTTTTAATTTTTGTAAAAAATAGCTTCGGAACATTCTCGAAGTACAAGCTTATAAGGATTTTATTGATAAGTAAATTGTCGCTCCCGCCTGTCCTGTATCCAAGAGGCGTAGGCGAAAATTAAGGATTTCGATTTGTCATTATTTCGGTACCTGTATTTATGTTTTAAAATCCAGATCTCATCAACCTCGTCCCGTCTTATTGAAATTACAAGCGAAACATTTTAAATTATTATTATTATTATTTATTTAATATGTCGTGTAATTGCAATACAATACTTTTTTTTAAGAATATTTGTGTACCTATTATTCTTTGATAAACAACTTTTTAAGATATAATTTTTATAATCACTAACATGTCTTATCTGACTTGTCTAATCTATGATTAACGCAAGCAAAATATTCCCAATTTGAAAATTTGACTTCTAATGTTTATAAATCGTCGAGAAATGACAGGACATGTTGTGGACGATTCGTTCAGTTCACAATTTTCTAAAAGCTTATAATAAGACTAGTCCGGTTGTTTTCACATTGACAGTTTATAATCTGTCTAGAAATGACACATCAAATTGATGATTCGTATGAGGTTTCGTTTATAATCTGAGGAAGATCATAATTGCTCGGTGACAACATGAACTGAATGCCCTTTAGGCGTTAAAATGTTAACGAAACCATGTCATAAAAGAGAAATTCGGGACAGGTGTTAGGCAATAATTAGATACAGGTTTAGAAACATGATGTATAATAGATAACCTAATAAATAATTTTAAAAAGTAATTCATGCAATTTTCATACACAAATTAAAGTCCATGTATTTCCGGACTATAATTACTTGTTATTCTCAGTAATTTTGAGTAATTAAAAAGGTGTTTTTTTTTAAATTATTTTACATATGACATGAAGCTCTAGTAGACATTCAAAAGATCGCAATTTGAAACCCCGACGTCGCTTATCAGATTTTTATAAAATTTTACCAAGAAATATCGTTAACTTGACCAATAATAATAATATTCTGGTACATCATTATTCACACACGGTTATCTGATCCCAAACTAAGCAGAGCTTGTACTATGGAAACCTTATAACTGATATACTACATATACTACTTTTGTTTTGTAAATACATACTTAAATATATAGATAGGACAAACATGTCATCTAAGTAAAAAAAGCGGAAAATGTAGATGTCCTTCCAAGCTACAAATATTAAGTATTTAAAATATTAAAAAAAAAACATAAAAGCTTAAAAGTACCGTAGTTATAAATTGGTAGGTTCTTATTTAAATAACTTAACGAAAATGATTACAAAGTAAATTTCTAGAATACAATAGCGCCCAGCTTTTGTCACAGATGCAGAAACTGAATCGAGAATTTTTACACAGCTCTGTTGCGAAAAAAGCACTTTGACAGCGAAAAAGGCGGGAATAGAAACCATTATAGACAAGTGACGCCTCGGCCGGCGATATAATTGGCGCGCGGGAGTTATGGGCAGATTTTAATAACGGCACGCCGCAAGTTATGGTCTTGGTCGTCTTATTTATTTTAGAAAAACAAACACTATGTAGGTGTTTGTTTGTGACGTTTTTATATTTTTAATTTTATAGATGCCATGACACAATTATAGGATACACTGAAATATTTTTAAAATGTTTAACGGAACAATTAATGTACACAGATACAAAGTGACTGTCTGTGGATTTAACGATGAAACACAGTGGGTTGATTAGTAAAATATTTTTTCCGTACCTCCATGGTGCACATAAGAACGTGAAGACAATATAATTGTGTAAGTAGTGTAGTGTAATTATTTAACGACTTTACTAGGTAGAGATGTTTTGACTTCATGTATTAATTATTCTTAATAAAAATAATACGTAAATTACAAATTTATAAAAACATATAAACACTTGTATTGTCTACAATTTTTTATATATAATCTGTCCATATTTTCAACGACAAGAGACACGATTTTTTTCTAATTTCAAGTTTGCACGCTTAAAAAGTTAAAGTAAAATATTTACTGAATGAAAGTCGGTATTATGTCCTGTAGTGGGCCAGATCGTTATTAAGATGCGACGGACGGGAGCATTGTGGCTCGGTGCGGGGTGACTAATGAAAAAGACCTTTGTCCAGACGATGGCACTGGACCGATTCAAAGGCGGACAGAAAAGAAAATGACCAAATGTTGATCTTCTTGTTGTTTGATAAATTTATATTTTATTCTGTTTTTTAGTATTTGTTGTTATATCGGCAACAGAAATACAACGTCTGTGAACATTTCAACCGTCTATCTATCACGGTTCATGAGATACAGCCTGGTGACAGACAGACAGCGGAGTCTTAGTAATAGGGTCCCGTTGTACCCTTTGGGTACGGAACCCTAAATACGAGCGGACCTTGTAGTAGTCGTCTATGGTGTGCAAATATAATCTGACAGCTCAACATGCTGTAAACTAACTCGAGTACCGCGCGTGCTTTCCTGGTTTCTTCCTGCTACACGCTGCCTCCTGCTGCTCCCTTTTGACGAAATCACTCCTACAGATTGCAGGAAAGCGCACCGAAGATACACCTCAAAAATATGTTCTTTTTGATATCCAGATGATACAGGGTTCTTATCGTGTTTTTTCTGCGACCGCTACCCATAGACATCTGCAACAAGCAAATGAGTTACAGATGCGTTGGCTACTTCTAATGGACAGAGTAGATAGACTTGAATTTTTCCTTCTCCTATTCATTCCCTCCCTCGTCCCCCTCAGAAATTACGGGAAGGAGAATAGGATTGAAACTTATCAGACGAAACGCAGAAGTATAAAATACTCATACTTCACGCCTAATAAGTTCAGTAGTTTCAGAGTTTACCTGAATAAATCTTTCCAAAGTGTTCCTTTAGGCTGCCTGATACACGTACCTATTATTAGTGTAATAGTCACGTACATAGAAAAGTTTATGAGCAACTGTAAACTTCTGAATGCTGAGAGATTAATTAATCGCCGTGTTTGACGTAAACAATTTAATAATAATAACAAATCAGTCTTTTTTAGAGTTTAGTTTCCCACTGCAGGGGCACAGGCCTCCTCTCCGAGAGAGGGCATGAGCCGTAGCCGTTGCTTTATCTGTCTATCCTCTTAGATTTAAAAGATGTATGGTATTTTAAATTTATTGGGAGATATTTGTGGTGTGTAGAGTTGGACGCATTACACATATTCAAAATAAAAAGAACATACATAACGCGGCTGGAATATAAAAGATTGAAAACAGCAGAGCACACGGTGTCTGTTTTTCCCTCCGTCACCGGAAGCGAAGGCGCGCAGTTCCGAATTCAAATTTGAAATTGGATCGGAAGGGATGCTGAGTCGACTTTCTGAGGGGTACACTTTGAGCTTTGTTTTGGGAATGTTTTGTTTTTCGGACGATTTCACTTCGCCTTTCAGCCTCCGGACGACATCGGAGCGACAATTTATAAATTTATATTTATTTAGTTAGTATTTAATTTGTACTAAAAGAAATATTAAATTATTTAGAAATGTTATTTGATCTTAATTACCGTTATTTTTTATAAATATTTAAACGAATATGGACTTGTATTATACGGCTAATTTGAAATGACACGTGCTATCATTGCAGATCAGATCAGTTGTCGTAAACAATCAGTGAATAGCTTAGACTTTTGTCATTAGGAGCGTCATCGTCATCTGTCAAAAGTATTTTTTACAAATAAACTTTTTATATTCTTAAATTGTTTGGACCTTGACTCTATAATGGTTGTAAAAAATATTGTTAAAACTTAATTGATAATTTAAGTTGTCAGTGTAGATAGTGGGGCGCCGTAGTCGATATCGCAAGTACATCAAGTTTATCTTGTCCCTATAAACTTACCAAGTTACTAACTCCCGCTTAAGTTATAGTTTTTCTTTGCAGACAATTTATCACGCAAATTCCGACAGTTATCCCACTGTAAAGAAAAATAGGAATAATAGCGATTTCTCAAAGGTTTTTGTGTTATATTGTCAGATTCATATATTTCATTTAATTTTTCACAATTGATTTAAAATTATTTTTACAGTAAAACGCGCAAATAAATGTTACGTATATTTGTAATATCAATTTATTAAAAAAAATCGTTAATGAACTGTGTCAAAGTTTTGTGAATAAATCAGTTATAAAATCCTCAAATCGAAAAAAATCCTGGAACGCTCATCAAAAACGCGCGTCGTCCGTGCGCACTAAAAACGTCGTATGGCCTATCCATACTTGAACCTCTAAGAAACCTCATCTATCAGAGAGAAACCTAAGGCATATTTTTATATATTCCTATATCTAACGAAGCTTGATATGTGTTCATTGTGTAAACAAAGTATTATTTTTTCTGAGGTTTTCTTTGCGCTACGTTCAAATATATAATACACACAAAGCAGATGTTAATCCGAATATATTGCTTGAAGAAAATTGTATAATAGCAAGATCATGGGCGCCCTGGTACACGAATATCGTGTATCTTTTTACATCATCCATGTGAACTTTATGCAAAAATATGGATACAGAATTTTAATAAAATGGATATAGGCGTATGAGGAAAACATACCATTTTATCAAATTAAAAAAAAACACGAAGAAAATCTGCGGATTTATTACACCAATAAGACACGGGTTGGACAACTGTCTGTATGAAAACAAAACCATAAGATTATTGTGCCTATGCAATAATAAGAGCCCAGTACGGACGGCGTAACGGCTCGGAACTAAAGGGTAACATGGTCAATTCCCATAATACTAGTCTTTCTAACAGGATTTAGATTGTTTTTGAATGATATGATACCAAAAACGATACTGTATCGTTCTATTAGCCGAACTAATTGGGAGAATGGGTTTCGGAAAATCGAACAGCATGTATGCAAAGTACTGATATGTTAATGCACAAAAGACTGATCAATGTTATTCTAAAATTATGCCTTTAAAGTTAATGTTTGGAGATGTCTCCCAGGTAAATCATGAACGAACTGTAAATACAGATGTGTGATGCTTCACGGTTTCATGTTGGTCCTTCGAGCCGCCGCGTTAAAAATTATGTATATTTTGCGAACTAGTTGATCAAATGCGACTCGTGCAAACGACCCAGAAGTTCGATTGTCACGGTCGGATAATCGACTGTGTCCCTAATTTACGGCGGTAAGATATGGTTTATTATTGTTAAATACGAGGCGATAACGATGTTTGTTTTGGCAATCGGTGTTGCCACACTTATGTTCGTCTGAAATATTTGTAAATAAAATAAAAAGCAATCTTAAGACAGTGGCGCCGATCTGTTATTCCGCAGGCGGCGGGCAAAGGCGGCGGCGTGCAGCGCAACTCAATATTTGAACAGATGTGCTGTTGGGGAGGCAAGCGAAAATGTTATTTTTATGCGACCTACATGGAAATGTCGATGCTACCCTTTGCTAGGGTTGGCCGAGTACATCGATGTTTACGAAAAATTATATCGATGCCAATCGCATACATTAATTATTTATCATTTTTTTATTTATCATTTATCGATGTTTATTTTTAAAATATTTAAGATAAAACTAAAAGACACTTTAACGATTTAAATTAAGCCAACAATAAGGCAAATAACTTAAAAATGATGCTGCAAGCAGTAAAATACAGAGAAAAGTGTCATGCTAAATCATTTTTTGATTAAGTTGCCATTAATCATCAGGTAGGATTGTGGTCAAGTTCTAGTTTATCTCTAAAATAATGTACGTATTTCGATTAAATATAACTATTTACTATTTTTAACCGACTTCAAAAAAGAAGGTTCTCAATTCTCTAGTTCTTTCCTATATTTTTGTTACCCTATGATTCGATTTTGAAATTCTTTTTGCTATCGATAGTTTCTGTTTACAGATTTTACCATTCAAATTTCATCCGGATACTATAAGGTTTTGGACAGTGGCAGAGCCCGCAACAACATCTGTTGCACAAATGGGCTGGCTCGACTTGTGAAATACCACGACCTCACAGAAGACAGGCGTGACGTAGAGTAGGTGCCGGACGCGTAATTCTAGCTCTCTCCCCCTTCCCACCCTTTTCTTATAAGGAAAGCATGGGAAGGGGAAGTAAACTTGACAGTGGAGGGATGTATTGGAAGTAACCATTTTCTGTTTATCCCCTCCTCTGTCTATTAAAGATGGGCAACGTATTCGCAACTCATTAGTTAGTTGCAGTTGTCTATGGGTAGCGATCACTTGATATCGGGTGAACTGCTTGCTCGTTTGCCACATAGTACTATGAAAAAGTGATTCTTGAGTTGTGCAGGATTTTCGAAAATAAAAGTCGATTTCTTGTAGTTTTTATTACTGGTTTTACTTAATAAGGAACTTAACCAAAACAGTATTTTGAGATACGAAATCTGAACATGAAAGAAATATCGACTGTCGATAGTTCGGCATCTCTTCGCCAAAAATTACCCTTTCCACGGCTCGTCCGAGCTCTGCTCCCCACTCCCCCGTGCGCGCTCACCCTCCCCCCCCACCCCTTAAACTGAAACAAGAATTTGTTTCTTAATACGATCCTTCTCTATTATTTAACGAATATTACCATAAATTTCGGAAGGGTTACCGAAGGAAAACACCGATTTGTATATGCGCTTTTTCTTTGTTTGTAAACCCTGAGCTGTAGTTTTTTATTTATTTAAAATATTAGGTTTTTTACTTTTACAAACAGAAAGGGTTGGGATGCATAGAAATTATTAAGATATGTAAATGTAGAGTATTAGTTTTGGGCGCCAATAGCCTAAGGATTCAGGGTACGGACTGTCGATCGTAAGGTCGTGGGTCGACAGCCATTTGACTATTGTCGTGAACCATACCTAGCACAAGCTTTTTCCGCTTAGTTGGAATTTAACAAAAAAAATGCATTGACCATTTGTTGTATTACTGTCAATCAAGAATAAACGAAAGTCATGCAATTATTGATAGGACGTGGAACAAAGTGTATTTAGGTTGTTTTGAGGAATTAATATAATACACAAGACATTATATTAATTCTTCAAAACAACCAAAGAAGAAGACACAAAATATGAGGAAATTGAACTGTTTGATTTACAATTACAATCAATTGACGAAAAGCTTAATCTTAAATCAAAAAGACAATTGTGAAGGTACTGGAGTACGTAAGGCTCGTAACATTTCGTGGAAATCAAATCTCGGAGTCGGGAGGGTGTGCGACTTAAAATATAATCTCGCCCCGAGGGTGATCAACTTGCGTTGCTCAATTCGTCGGTCTTTACTCGTTGACGGCGCACGTGTTAGATGTGGGTGTAGTTAGAGAAAAAGAGTTGGCAGGAACGTAAAAAATGAAATTAAAAGATTAATTTCTGGAATAGTCTAACTTTTTCTAAGATCTTTTTGCAAAATCCCTAATATATAAATGTGAATGCAAGTTTGTTACGCTTCCACGCGAAAACTACTCAACCGATCATCACTAAACTTTGTACACATATTATTGAAGGTATTAGAAGTAACATAGGATACTTTTTTTTTTTAGAAAAAAGTATATTAAAAGCGAAGTATGTATGTTCTCTATAGACCTATATACTCAGACATGCCGGACCGATTGCGATGAAATTTACAGGAATTGTCGAGATTGGCACATTCCTGTGTTTGGTAGCGGATCAAGATAATTAGTGGTACCCGGTCGAAGCCGGGGCGGGTCACTAGTAATATTATAAACCATTAAACAAGACCTTTTATAGTTCAAGAATAGGTTAAAGATTAGCAATAAGTTGATGCCATAGTTACGTAATGAAATAACTGTGATAGTTATAGTGATTAGTTTAACCAAAACATAATAGATGTTTGGATAAACTACGATTAAACTACGAAACTCGACGTACAAGCACTGCGATAGGTTAGACACTTGTCGCTCTTGGGTCTGTTTAAACACATTTATAGAAAAATTCCTATACATCCCCTCCACCGTCAAGTCTTCTTCCCCTTCCCATCCTTTCCTTATAAGAAAAGGGTGGGAAGGGGGAGAGAACTAGAATTACGCCTCCGGCTCCTCTACTTCACGCCTGTCTTCTGTGAGGTCGTGGTATTTCACCTGTCGAACCGGCCTATTCGTGCATGGATGTTGTAGCGGGCCCTACCACCGCTAAAAGCATTAGGACCATCCGGTCATGATAGCTGACTTTTCATTTTTTTTATCCAATAATTATTCCAGCGTTATATCAACAAGATTAACATCGTCTGAACGATTCAATCCTTTGCCGCGCGTCAAAACAACATCGTAAATCGTACAGTCGGAGTAGCGTCAACAGAAAAACTTTTCGTCTTTTGTGTACAGTTGGAAAAATAGTTTTTTATTTGCTAAAGAATACAAACTAGTTTTCATAACAATAGTTAGGTTATAAAACACCTAACGTAATAACTTCAAGCAATAATAATTTTGGGGAGAAGCAAAATGTGATTTTATTCGTTTTTTTTAAACTAAATTAATCAGAAAGGTTTGGTTTGTGAGTGTAGAGTAATAATGTAAAAAAAGAGAGATTTTCAGTTGTTGCTGTATGCCCACAGCTGGACGTAGTAGCGAATCAGTTCCCTTGCGGCACCCATCCAATGGACTCCCATAGCCTTGATCATCGGACTATCATAGGAGTTCTACCTATATTGTCCTGTACTTGGCCGCCATTCTAAAATGTGAAGATGCTATATTCCGGTCATAATTACACATTTTTTTTTACATTTGGTAAATATTCTACCATACGTGGCCACCATAGCTCACCATGTTATTGTACCACTTGCTAAGAGTTCAATATGTATTCATAGATACTAGTTTTAGTTTTTTTTCTTGAATCGTATTCACTATGGCTTATCAGCGTGTACTGCATTAGATGTATAATAAAAATTTGTTTAAAAACTTTGACCATTCTAATTTTACAAAATGGTTTTACAACGCTCGAGGGCGGCATTGAATGTGGGACCCGCGACGCCGAGGTCACTTCTAACGTGTTATTAAGTCCATAATGAATAAATTAAAAATCATTAAAAATGATGTATGAATTACGAACGCATACACCGCTCACTTGTATTTCAACCTTGGGTACCTAAAGAACTGTTTGGACCCAGCTGCTAAGTTCCACTAAGAAGGCGACACTAAAATCTATCCATGCTATCATGATAAACTATTCTTCACTTTATTTCCTTGGTCATGTCCAAATGTGAGTGTTTTAAACCAAAGGGTCATTTTTCTCTTGAATATATCTACAGTATAATATACATACGGAGCAGTGGTGGCTCAGCGGCCCCCAGGCAGGCGCTTTACTTTGTGTAATTTATTTCATCACCACTGCTCCAAAAACGGTGAAGGAAAACATCGTGAGGAAACCGGCATGTTCTTAGAACCACCAAATTCGAAGACATGTGACATCCGCCAACCCGCACTGGGCCAGCGTGGTGGATTACGGCGCATTCCCTTTCTCGGAGAGGAGGCCTGTTCCCTGCAGTGGGGAACATTCGAGAAAACGCTGATTTATTATTATTATTATTATTATATACATTTACAGAATTTTCTATGCATTTCATAAGGTATTTTAGATCAGGACTTAGGCTTAAAAGACTTTCGTTTGAAAGATTTTGTGTACAAATGGTTTTTTAAATTATTAAATCAAGCTAAGCACACTTTGTGTTTTATATATTTTTTAGAAACATAATCTATATTTGTGCATTTCGTCTAAGAATCCATGACTATTGGAGCAGTGGACCGGCAAGTGTTTTCTTCAAACGTCTTTTTCCCATTTTTATTTGGGACCGTCTCTCCTGGTCGCCTCCAACGACAACGGCCCTATACCATTGCTGGGTCCAGATCCCTCTAAGCAAGTTCCCCTTTGATGACCCGAACCATTTATGGACTGCTTGTTTTGGTCTTTATTCTGTTTATAGAACTATACACGGTTAATTGCTCCGGTATATCTCTTTACAAAATCTAGTGTATTATTTATATCTCTTGCTACATAATAACCTCGACACGTTATAAATTCATGACGTATTAAACGACAGAAAGTTGTTATTAGTTACCTAATCTGTAATTTGTGGTGTTACCAGTTCAAAATAATAACTTCCGGTCAATAAATATTGATGAAAATAAATTTAAAATTATTATAAATTATGCTTACAATTATATAAGTTGTTTTATAAAGCTATAGCTTACACTTTAACTGTAACCTGTTAAAATAGTTATTATAAAACTAGTGACCCGCCCCGCCTTCGCCCAAGTACCACTAATTATTTTGATCCGATCGCTACCAAACACAGGAACACCCGCTGTGCAAATCTAGACAATCGCTGAAAATTTCATCGAAATCAGTCCAGCCGTTTCGGAGTTTATAGGTCTATAGGGAACATACACACTTCGCTTTTTATATACTAATTTTTTCGTATAAAGTATCCTATGTTACTTCTAATACCTCCAAGAATATGTGTACAAAGTTTCATGATGATCGGTTGAGTAGTTTTCGCGTGAAAGCGTAACAAACAAACTTACATTCACATTTATAATGTTAGTAGGAATTTAATATCATCACAGGAGAAACAAAAGCGGCAATATTCGATAGTTTCCTCTTTAGAGTGAGGTAGTAATATGAAACCTCTGTGGTGAATGGTATAAACATTTTTTTAAAGATCGTAATGACAATCGGGCATTCGCTCGTCGGCTACCGGATAGGACGGTCGCGAGAACATTCGAGAGACACATCTAGTGTCTGTAATGTTCGTTTATTGTTTTTTGATAGTATAGTATGATAGGTGTAGTAAAATAAATGTCTCTTATTTCAAAAGTGTGTACTAAATGTATCTTTTAAGAAATACTAAAAATATAGTCTACCAGATTTACCTTTTTAAATGTACTAAATAAACACTAAAACAAAACTACACTCACGCCCGGTTTCTAAAAGGCTGATCAAGGGAAGATAAACTAGCCAGCTGTCAAATGTCCGATTAGATGTTATCTAATATAGAAAATGAATCGATTTGACTTGACAGCAATGTTTCTGAAACTTTGCGTCACATACCGGCGCACGCAACGTAGGCTCGTAAATGCGAAAGCGACAAATTCGTAAGGCTGAGCCACATCAAACGCGATATTTATTATAGGCGAGTATTTCTTGACCCTTTTCACTGACCAGCTCAATGCAGATAACAAATTTGACTGACTTACAAGCTTTGTTTCACAGCAAGATGGAATTTTTGTAAACAAAGTTTTATTACTTTAAAATTCATAAATTCCCAAATATTTTTTATAAACAACTTTTTTCAAATTGCATCGTATAATATAGCTATGTTACACAATTTCACATCACATTATCTTACGATTTCCACAAAATAACAACATTTCCGATGAAATTTGTTTACAAAAATGATATCTTGCTATGAAACAAGGTATAGTGTGCAATAGACCTTAAATACTAAAGTTATGTGATCGTAGAAAATCTAAAACGATAATTTAATTGATTACAACTGGACACGTCACGCTTAGTTACAAAATATCTAGTACATTAAAATATTTTATCAATCTGTACATACCTACATTTGAAATATAACACATATATGATAATTGCTAGACCTAAATCACTTGCTGAGATCCAAAGGTTCATTTTAATTGAATCAATGCATCTTAACAATTGTATATAAAAATAATAATAATATCCTGGGACATATTCCCACACGTCCATCTGATCCAAAACTAAGCAGAGCTTGTGCTATGGAAACCAGAACTGATATACTACATATGCTAGTTTTGTTTTGTAAATACATACTTAAATAGATCATTACACCCAGACTCAGGACAAACAGACATCATGCACACAAATGTCTGTCCTGGGTGGGAATCGAACCCACGATCTGCGGCGTGAAAAGCAAGTTTCTTACAAACCACATCAACCGGCCCGTCATATTACCTGTATATGTATATACCTAGTCGGGTGATGAGATCTGTCAAAAACTTTTTTTATTAATTGGCGAATATCAAATATTGTTATGAGGTAAATAAAATTGTATTAAAAATTTAATTACCTTTCATTTCATTTATAAATTGTTTTAATCAAACCAAAAGTGTATCATTAATTAGATTAAAAGTTTGTTACAGAACTTATGACCCGGCTTAGTATTAATATATAATTTTAAAAAAAGCTGTATTATCGTCGATAAAGGTTTCGCACTGTTGAAAACAATTACATAAAACATGTATGGTGGCAACATGGAAACTCACAGTATGTTAAAGGACTACATCTTACATGTGGACTTTTCGGATAACAACCTGTTTATTTCTAAGATGCTCTCGTATACGTTACGTACGTGTTTATGCAACTTGTAACCCTGAGCGTATGTTAGTATTATTTCGGGCGAAAATATTCAATACAATGTTGGTCACAAACAATTGGCCGATTAAGTTCATAACGAGTTTGGTGCGTTGGCGATCGTGTCGTAAGCGCGTCTTCCAAACTGGATGGTTAAGCAAACATTGTTGCGTGTAATTAACACAATTTTACACCTTTTAAAACCTCCATCAGTGAGTTTCGGCGCGCTAATTGGACGTAATTTGTTGCGGTGTGTGGTCGATGAGAGGAAGTCATCGATTTGTTGCAAGTCATGAGCGATTAGCGATTTACTATACGTTATAGAATCAAAACTCACGTGTTTTTAATGGCAGCGTTTACCTGACGGTAACTCCTACGTTTAACGTCCAGAATCAAATAGCAACTGAGAAATATTTGATACCAAATGGTATCTCAGGGTTAATGCAATTTAAAAAATATAAATAATACGACTAAAATAAGGATTTTAAAAATCGGTGGACATTATAAGTTTTGATTTTAAACCTTGACCTTGAATATAGAATGATATTTAGGAACCAAAGCTTCGGGGTCACATAAATATTAATTCTGGGTAATCCTGTCATTAATGCTTTCTTACTGGTGTCGCAAAGTCTGGTATTCACATAGAAAACATGTATAAGAAATGTGTTTACACTTGTTTTGACTTTGTAACTTCATCGCGTGTCTGGCAAAAGACGTTTACGAATTATCTCGTTGCCGAATTGATAACACTAAAAATGGAAATGGTCCAGGCATCGTAGCAGAATTTTGGCAAGTTTTCTGGAACACATTAGCAACATTTAGAATTCGTCGCCAATTTCTATAATGCCGCGAATGTGTCTCAGCTTAGATAATAGACGTTTGAGTCTGCTGATATTCCGAAGAAGGCTTTTCGCGCGTTTCACACCATGTACTCAATCTAAGAACAATAATTTCGAATTGGTTTATGAAAGTCATATTATATTACCAGGGAATATTACTTCTTAGCCAAATAATTTAGGTCTTTTACCATCAGGCATCATTTTGGGAATAGAGTATTTGCATATAATAGAACTGTCTCCCTGAAAATGTTTTTATAATGTGTAAACGCTTCCGCTTATGACTTGTATACCATGAAACGATGTTCTTTATAAATTAACAGAGGGCCGCGATATCATGAGCTAGTTGTGTTATCACGGTTGAACAGGTCCGTAAATTTGTTACGTCAGTATGTTTTTGTTGGCGGGTGCAATTAGCGTGGCATGCGAGGCTCATGCCGCCACGTCGCTGCACCGCATTCGAGGTTCCTCCGATTACAAATTTACAGTTTCTTTGGGCAGAATCTCATATCAATTATATGTTGATATAAAAAAGGTCTCGCAGCTTCAAATATGTATTATAAGGCCTTTTAAAGTATTTTGTTTGTGGTCTCCAGATTTAAAAATGCATTATCTGAATCTTCGAATAACACCATTACGAATTATATAACCAAGTATGCAAAATGAGGGCACCTAAAAAAATAAACAAATAAAAGTTTTAATCAATTATTCTTGACAATAAAATTATCTGATTGGTTGATTTAGATTGATTTGGCGCGAAACATTACCGTTTCCCGTCGTCGCATGACAATGACAGCAAGTCGCGGGCCGCGAGACGACGCAATAAGGCAGAGGCTCACATCCTCATGCAGCCGCGTTTACGAATCAAACGCTTAGCATAAATCGACGATAAAGGGACTTAGTGCAGAGGTCGTGCGTGAGCTAAATACTGCTCGCCTGTTTTACTGAGAGCCGTGGTAATAGTTGTAACGCTATTTTGCCTATTTATGTATTCTTACAAAAAAACCACTTCGCTTCTACACTAAATATGAACATTTGTTGTTGTTGCTGTAACCTTATAATCTAACGAGCTGAGCTCTGTGGTTTCACCCGCCGTGCAATTTAATTTAATCGACAACTGTCCATCCTGAGATGAACCCTTACATTATTATAATATTTCTCCATGCAAACCTTCATCCCCTACCACTACTTAGAAGCACCTTTAGAAAAATCCTTAAGTACAATGAAAATCTCTGTGCATAATTTCAAGTCTGCAGACGTAGTTGTTTGGGCTGTGTTAATATGATTCTTTTACATAGATGTTTTAAAGTGTGTTTCAATACAAATTATAATTGAAGTGTTTCAAGTTTTGTGACAAATGGTGCTTCAGTTGAAAAAAAAATTGACATAATTGTCTCGTAGTGGATCCGAGCAGCAGTATATTTTAGCTATATAAAAGCCTAATCACCACTCGAAAACTACTCGTCGTCGAAAATGAATTTCGCTCTCGCAAAACAGACGTCCGTTCAGAAATTGAACTAATTGCGAAGGCAACGTTACACGTCGAGGGTTTTCGAACGTACCGACCGAAAGAACGATGGCGTCCAATGATTTTTTTTGTTTTAATTATCGTATTCCCTGCATTTAAGAGCGCTTTTAATTCGAGTGCGCTCGAATTTAGTGAGGGGCAGATAAAAAAACAACGAATCGTAACTGAATTTTACTTTTCGTATACGTTTTCAAAGGAGGCTTCTTGTGTTGGGAATGTGTTTTTAGGTTCATTTAAATATATACACGTAGTTTTAATCAATTACATTCAGTCATTCGCTCATTATTACTTCATAATGTAGATCGAATAAAATATATAGTTTTGTGTATAAAATATAAGCATTTTGTATGACACAAAGCGACGAGACTTGTAGGACATTCACCTGTTGTGAATTGATACGCCCACATGTGACTGAGTTCACTACAGTTGACAAGGACAATGCTAATGGCCGCTATGGAATATTTTTTTTAATTCGCATATTACGATTTCATTTTTTTTAAATATGGAATCACGCATTTTAATGAAAAAGTATATTAGGGAATATTTTTCAACTGTGTAGCGCACTACACAGCGCACACCTTACGTTCACGCCCGTAGGGTTAAATTAGCCTAGAGCTGCTTTTCCAATCTCATTCGTTGTTTTAATAGAGGACCCAGCCCTGTCGACCTTACAAATGGTTTTTTTTGCATAAATAAAGAAGCAGTTGATGTTAAGTTATCTTAGTTACCGATTCGCAACTATTACATTTCAATATTTGGTTCCAAATCAAGATGGAAAGCTTGTAAACAAAAGGTACCTTCCCCTTTTTTTGCTATAAAATTCGTTAATTCCAAAATTATTTTCGAAAAATTACTTTTACTCACAACATTATGTGTGTTGTTGGCTTGTCTTAAATAAATAAATAAATTATACAATTTCACTTTATCCTACGATTTTCGATGAAAGTATAAAAAGACCGCCATTTATAAGTAATTGACGTTTGTTTATTTACATTTTTTTTATTAAGGCTTTATATAGGTTGCTATAGAATCTCCATTCTGTAGCAACCTATATAAAGCCTAGCCTCCTACGAGCATTTTTATTACACTAATACACCATACCCACAAGTGATAATAAGTACGTTATTAATATTTTATGTAATTGTATTGTGATTTATTTATATTGTACTCAATCTGTATTCCAAGGTAATATCGACGTAACGTCTCAATGTCGTATTAATGTATGACATCCTGCAATTGTTGCTATTTAGTCAGGCTGCCGACAGTGTCGGTTGGTTGGTGTCTATCGCATTGAATTCATTGTTTAAGATATATTTTTTAATCTATTTTCAATTTACTTTAAACACAATACTGAATACTATTGCTTGGAACTATTCCTGCCACATCCTCACCATCTTGACGGGCTGGCTGGCACGGGTTCACTGTGAGAGAAGTCCAGAAAATGGCGGGACGAGCTAGGTTGCTTTTAGAAAGGTTAGCAGCAAAAGCTACATTGGAGTTATAGAGGGAAGATAAGAAAAACTTTGCCCTTATTGTTAATTCTGTCAAGTTTTGAATGATTCGCTCTGTTCACAATTTGCTCACAGTTAATTATATCCCTAGTCCGTTTATAAACATACGAATTTCACAATCCATCGGTGACTCCAGGCTCTGCGCTATAGACAACACACTACATCTTTATGGAATATATTATAGTTAGAAACGGTACAGTTTTAACGTTTACATTCATAGCTGTATCCGCGATTTGTTATATTTACGTATATTCAGAATTTCAATCCATTCAAATCCATCGCAGTATAATAAATTCAAAAACAACAACGATAGCTCGTGTGTAAACCGATAATCAATACCCATCTATCGACGTGTCGCAGCACTAGTCGAATGTGGATAAGTTGGCAATTCGGATGCCGGGGACGCCCCGCCCGGCGCGCTGCCGATCTAGAATATTTACAACGATATGCACGTACCGCGTAGCGCGTGCCGAATGTTGTGTTGGCGCGAAACTAACGCGTAGGGACGATCGATGCTGTACAAATATCGATAATTCAAACACTAGATAATTGCAATTCATTCTCCACTAGTAGAAGTATGTATGTAGATGCGTGAGAGGTGTATCCCAAATCTCTGATAACCCATGTGGTTATTTAATTATACAGGGCGTTCCATTTCGATATCATCAGGCGAAGTACCTTAAATATTATAACCAGAACATTTTACTGAAAGGACACTTGAAGTTTAACTGGAAAGATTGAACAAAGGCCTGCCAGAGCGGTGAATCATAAGGAAATGTTATTCATAAGGATTGTCTTTCTAAATAACATGTCAGATAAAAGTAATTCTCCCTACCCTTTTCCCACTCATGTGGGGTCGCACAGGTCTTGTCCAGTTTTCCCGGCCGGCCGCTTGCCTTACCGTTTTACTCGTATGTAATAAATTAATTAAATTTAAATGTTATTTAAACAAATATTCTATTAATTTTATATCACTAATTATTATTAACACAATGTACACTAATTCAGCGTGTATTGACGTAATGTTAAATGCGCAATTCCATTGAAATACCAGTAATAATAATGGTGGTAGAGCCCGCAACAACAACTGTTGCCTGAGTGGGCCGGCTCGACCGGTGAAATACCTCGACGTGCCGGAGGCCCAGTGTCAGTCCTCTTCCCATCCTTTCTTATAAAGGATAGAGTGGGAAGGAGAAGAGAATTGGACGTGGGAGGGGATGAATAAAATAATATTTTATTCTGCTATTCAGTCAATAAGGTAGGCAACGCATCTGCAACTCATTTGCTTGGTGCAGATGTCTATAGGTAGCGCTCACTTAACATCAGATGCTTGCTTGACCGCTTGCTCGTTTGTCACCTTCTACCATAAAAAACGTCTTTATGGTTAATCTTTCCATTAAATTCATAAACAAAGTAACTTTTTTAAGTTAAAGTTTAGTTCAATGTTAATCCTAAAACGAAAGTATGTGTTTATATATATTTTTTTTAAATTACCCACTTTTTTTTTTTAAAATGACTTTATAAAAGTCGAGAGTAACATCAACGCGTCTCAAATTCAGCCGAGCGACTTGGCTACTTTAACTTAATATGGCATTTTGAAGAGAAAATAAAGAACTCTCTCGAAGGTCCTTTGATCTCGCGCGGGATGATCGAGCGACGCTTTCTCATCGGAATTACCATCTCAATACACTCTAGAGCATTTTATATTATCATTTAGGCTGCCAAAGGAGCATATCTTAAGACCGTCAGCTCTCAACTCAACTTAGGGTTCAACAATTTAAGCTAAATGATAATAATATTCTGGGACATTATACACACGGCCATCTGATCCCAAACTAAGCAGAGCTTGTACTATGCTTTGCTTTTGATAATACATACTTATATAGGTAATTGCACTTAGACTCAGGACAAATAGTTCATGCACACTAATGTCTATCCTGGGTGGGCATCGAACCCACAACCTGCGGCGTGAAAAGTATCTGACTAACCACGCCGACTATCCCGTCAATATAAAAAGATTATCTCAAAATATGTGTAATTGAAATTTCGTAAAACTTTTCTTAATTTTTTTATTTTATCCAATCCACTCGTAAATGGCAAAAAAACTTTTTATAAACGAAACAATGTTGGAGTACAATAGTAACTCCGCTCACACGGTCGCCGTGCAATTAATGTTGAATTTGCATATTCAAATCATTAACGGCGTTGTTTTTTCCGTTGTCACAGACAGACTGAGCTAAATATTAATACATATATACATGCAGAAGGTAGATTTTTAGAAGATGTAGCTAAACGATCGATACTATACTTTTATTATTACACAGAAATGCTCGTAACTTGAATAAAAAAACAGTAAAATTATCATGATTATTCCAAGTCATATTCTACCTCAATTCATTAGTTGAAGCTATAAAGTTTAAAAATTAAGTTATGGGAGACGTAACTTACAATTTGCTGTATGACTTATTCAACATTTAAGTTCCTTTTTTTTACAGTAGAGATAAATTAAACAAAACGACTATATCTATATATATAAAATTCTCCTGTCACAGTGTTAGTCGCCATACTCCTCCGAAACGGCTTATCCGATTTCAATGAAATTTTACATACACATTTGCTAGGTCTGAGAACAGGTTTTTATCTATCTATAATATTACAAATGTGAATGTAAGTTTGTTGGTTACGCTTTCACGCGGAAACTACTCAACCGATCATCATGAAACCTTGTACACATATTCCTGGAGGTATTGGAAGGAACATAGGATACTTTTTATAAAAAAACATATATAAAAAGCGAAGTATGTATGTTGCCCATAGACCTATAGACTCCGAAACTGCTGGACCGATTTGCTGTACATAATTAGTGGTAGCCGGGTGAAGGGTGAACCCGGGGTGGATCACTAGTAGTAGTAAGTATACAGACTTCAATTGTCCAAGGTGTACAAGTTTGGTGGCGAATGGTCAAGCCTAAACTACAAGTTCAATGCTGACTCTGTAGCAGTATCTTCTAAGTGGATCATTTCTTTTTCATCGGAACATATTTCTATATACTGTATTGGATAGAGTCTGATTAAAGGTTGGCACAGACAACTTCTCGTCATGCAATTAATATAGCAAAGTGTGTCGGTGGCTTTATTTTTTGGTGGCTCATTATAGTATTAAAACACCGAATGGTGGGCAAAGTTTCCATTCCGTTATCGGGACAACGCTTAAAGCATTACTTAATTAACATTCCCGGCACGTTTGGTGTTATTTAGTGACAATTACAGGTACAAAGTCGGTAAACAAGTTTTCTTATGTTCGGAGGTCAATTCCACTTTAATGTATTGAGGTTGACGACCGGTAATTTATTGTATACATGAAGTATTGTAGGCATAAAATCAATGTTGCCCTGTTTAATCTTTGACGTTTACTTTTAAGGGCAATGAATTTGATTTTTTTTAGTTATAGCGGTACATGTGTTTTTGGATATAAAAAAGTAAATGGGGTAATGTGTCCGCTTTACTCTGTACTCTCATTGTAAGGTTGATTGTCGTAAACAAACAAACGTCACTTATGGTACATACCTGCCATTACACTTTTTATACTTTCATCGGAAATGTGGTATTTTGAGGTAATCGTTAGATAAAGTGAAGTGAATTTGTGCCATGTGGATAGGTTAGAAATATAAAGAAAAATGAGAAAAAGTGGAGCAGTGGTGGCTCAGCGGTGTAGCCCCCTACTTATGTACGTACTGTAGGTTGCGGGTTCCAGGCAGGTGCTTTACTTTGTGTAATTTATTTCATCACCACTGCTCCAAAAACGGTGAAGGAAAACATCGTGAGGAAACCGGCATTGTCTATCACCAAATTCGAAGACATGTGACATCGACCAACCCGCACTGGGCCAGTGTAGTGGCGCATTCCTGCTCATTCCTTCTCTCGGAGAAGAGGTCTGTGTCCCTGCACTGGGAAATATTCTAGAAAGGGCTGATTTATTATTATTATTATTTATTATGAGAAAAAGTTGTTTAAATTTTATCGTCAAAACCTTTGTTTACAAAAATTCCATCTTGCTTTGAAACAAGGTATATTTATATTGTATTTTGTCTATCCTAAATGCTGAGTGGCAACGTGAATCAGCATTGTTATAGGTAACACTTATTATGTATATTGAATAGCATACTGGTCGATTTTTAATACAGATAATAATATACCAGAGACCAAAGTTAGATCAACGGAAACTGACGATAGTCAATAAAACATCGGAAAACTATAATGAAATTTTAGAATTACGACCGATTTCTAAAAGGCTTATACCGGAAAAATTAGCTACACAGGTAACTGTCAAATTGGTTGCTAGAAAGATAATCAATAAATTTTTTAAAATTAAAATGAAATCTATTTGACATGACCGTTAACTTGACAGGGGTGATAGTTGAATGACATTTTGATAAATTTTTCAGAATGCGAGCGTTATTCTAATTGGTTTAATCTAGAGATTTTGTTAAGCGAACGTATGTTAAAGCGATGTGACAGGAAAATATTTGTGGTGGTCTCTGTCGCGGATGATATTTCGTAGAATAAATTCGTCTATCTGTTTCTCGCTTTCTATTTTACTGTTGTTATTTTTTATACTAAATTTAACTAGTCTAAGTCGTCAAATAATTCGCTCATGAACTATGAGTTATTTTAAACTAGTGACCCGCCCCGGCTTCTCCCGGGTACCACTAATTATATCGATACGATTGCTATTAAACACAAGAATGTACCAATCTGGACAATCCCTGTAAATTTCACCGAAATCTGTCCAACCGTTTCGGAGTCTATAGGTCTATAGGGAACATACATACTTCGCTTTTTATATACTATTTTTTTCATAAAAAGTATCCTATGTTACTTCTAATACCTCCAAGAATATGTGTACAAAGTTTCATGATGATCGGTTGAGTAGTTTTCGCGTGAAAGCGTAACAAACAAACTTACATTCACATTTATAATGTAGATGTCGTTACTATCGAGTTAGTTACAAAATAATATTCGATCAACATAGTTTCTAACTAGAGTATATAAATCAAACGAAAGAAAGAAAAAATGAGAAATGAGATATAATGTCGAACAAAAAAAATGTCTTTTCCAAGTAACATTTTTTCCGTGTGTAAGTTCGTCTTCGCTTCTGTAACAGTTAAGATGAAATGATAAAAAGGGCCCGTTGTTTTCGTATCTAGGCCGAAGATTATATTTCGTTATTAACAAGACTCCGTTCCTTTGCACATACCATTCGCCCTGGCTAGGTAAATATTGCGTAATAGGCCGATGGCACACTGAGTATTTAATTTATAAAAGTGTATGTAAGCGACAATAGTCTAGCCATCGAAATATGCACAGCATTGTAGTGGGGTCAAATCCCCCATTCGACTATCGTCGTGAACCATACAATGAAATGGGTAGAAAAAATATTAGTAAATGATTTCGATAACCTACACATATTTCATATTCATGGTCGACGAGGGCTTCAGGTAGTCGGCCGGCTGTAAAAAATTACCTAAACCTACTACAGTATAGACTACGGGCGTACTGTACCGAACCAACATAAAAAAAGTGCGAAAAGAACAAGAGAAATATATTTAAGTGTCCAGTATACGGTTAAAAGTTGCAAGTAAGACGGACGTCGTCGCACGAGAGCAATCTTGCATATTTTCCGTATTGCTTTTATACTCTCAAACAAACTGATCTCAGCCTACCCCTCTGGGTTGCGGGCGTGAGCGCATATACTCTCAAACACACCATTTGATAATGGTCTGTGTTTCTAGAATCATTATTTAATGTACTTAGCGCAAATAATTTTATTGAATAAAAAAAATACATCGTTTGTATGAAAAAAAACTCAGTGTAGCACTATCTTTAGTGAGAATTCGGTACAGACAAGCGAAATGTTTCGTTCCCTTTTTTCATGGCGGCAAGGAATAAACGGAAGATAATTATTCCCTCACGCTCCACCGGAAATAAGGGAAAAGGGGGCGAATTAGGCCGTGTTTATAGTTCAGAAGCGAGCATACAAATTGCTGACTAAGATACGGGCATAGTTTTCCCGCGCGTTTAACGTGCATCTTATCCGCCATATTGTTGAAAGCTCAGATATCCTTTAATTTTCTTTATTTTTATCTTACGTTAAAGGTTTCGAGTTCTTGATGTTTTCATTTTTGTTTTTCTTGTTATTTTTTTACGTAATAAAATAACTGAATTACAGTTTTTTTTATTTGTTACCAATGTTTGGAATAATAGTTAATTGTCTGATATAAACCTTGTTTCACAGCAAGATGGGTTTTTTGTAAGCAAAGTTTTCTGAGTTTGAAAAACAACTTTTTCTCACGGTACCTTTTTTTTATAGTACTAGGTGGCAAACGAGCAAGCAGATCACCCGATGTAAAGTGAGCGCTACCCATATACATCCGCAACAAGCAAATGTGTTGAAGATGCGTTGCCTACCTTTAATGGACAGAGGAGGGGGACAGGAAAAAGGATATTTCCTTTTCTCCGTTAATCCCCTACCCGTCCAATCGTCTTCCCTTTCCCATCCTATTCCCTATATTATGAGGAACGGGTGGGAAGGGGGAGAGAACTAGAATTAGACCTTTAAACATTAGCTAGCTATATTATCCAATTTCCTTTAAAGTTGTCTTCGATGAAAATACAAAATGTGTAATGGGGGACTTACGTTTGTTTGTTTACAAAAACTCTATCTTCCCGTGAAACAAAGTAATTATGATTGTTACGCTTAAAATACGTAAGATAGCAAATTAAAAAATTAAAATTTTATATTTTTATTATTTATATGCTATATAAATATAAATGTAAAAGTATGGGAAGGGCATATTTTAATCCGTGCGTTAGAGATTCACAAAAACACACGATGTGGCTTAGTTCGTAAAATATGGAGTGAACAGTAACAGTTTTAACAGTGGTAGAGTCCGCAACAACATCTGTTGTACGAATTGGCCTGCTCGACCGGTGAAATACCACGACTTCACAGAAAACAGGTGAGAAGTAGAAGTACTCTGCGTTTCGTCTGATGAGTGAGGTGTCGGAGGCCTAGTTTCAGTCCTCTTCCCCTTCCCACCCGTTCCTCATAATATAGGGGATAGGATGGGAAAGGGAAGACGATTGGACGGGTAGGGGATTAACGGAGAAAAGGAAATATCCTTTTTCCTGTCCCCCTCCTCTGTCCATTAAAGGTAGGCAACGCATCTGCAACACATTTGCTTGTTGCGGATGTATATGGGTAGCGCTCACTTTACATCGGGTGATCTGCTTGCTCGTTTGCCACCTTCTAACATAAAAAACGAAAAAAAAGTAAGCTACAGGTTATTAAATAACATTTCCCTAGCCGTTATAAATATATCTGTGGGGTCACTATCTGAACATTACATCTAATGGACCACTAAAATATAATGGTGGCTACCCCCTTGTTTCACTAACATAACATGTGCTACTCATAAGTCTTACTCAGCACTTTCTTGTAATGTCAATTGTGCAATTTATAATGTTAACGGGTTCTTACCCCCATTGGACACATGAATAATGAATATATTAAAACTATCAACTTTATCGTGATTCATCGCTACAAAGATCGTTCCCTTGTCGCTCATCCAGCAGACCCCCACAACCTGGACCAGCTCATTAGTCTGTCTTACGGAAGGCCTACCTACGTTACGTCGTTAAGTTTTTTTTTAACAAGGAGATGGGAAACCTTTAAGCGGAACACGTGATATTAAGTGACCGCTACCCAGACTGTATATATATGCAAGAAGCTAATGAATTACAGATGCGTTTCCTACCTTTTTATGGATACTGAAAGGGATATAAATTCTTCTCCTGTCCACCCCACCCCTCATGAAAACTACTTTCTCTCTCATCCTTTTCTAATAAATGGAAGAGGACCAGAAAAAGGTCTCTGACACGTCTCTCGTCTAAAACGCAGATTACTTCTACTTCACGCTTGCCTTCTGTGAGGTCGTGGTATTTACTACCGGGGGTAGAGCCGTTACCGTTTGTGCAATAGATGTTGCGGGTTCTACCACTGTTTTGTGGTCGCTATTCGTGACTGATGACAGTGTCAGTGTGGGCCACAGGTCTGCGTACTATTTTTTCTGGGAGCCAAGCCATCCGTTCCAGGACCAACGTGTTATCTTCATGGTTATAGGTTTAGCGATTTAATAAAGAATTTCTCTTTTTAATTAATGATTTATTAGCATCCCAGTGTACAAAAGGTTTTCCGCCGTTAAGATTTAGGATGGTGTGTGCGTACATGCTTACGAAAATAAAACAAATAAGATCTTGAGTTCACCGTTCAGGCCGTCAAGTGGCTCAACTGCTTTAAATACACTTTTAACATAAAAACCGTCCATCCCGGACGTTTCGTGCAATATCCGTAAAAAAAGGCGCAATGTACGCAACGGTACGTATTTGTTTTGCTTATGTACTGCCAACTACTTAAAAATCCTTCGTGTTTAATATTCTAAGCCAATAACAGCTCTATGCGGAGTACACCGTAGGCGGGGAACAAAATTAAGTGTTTTAACTGGCAAAATTAATTTAGCGAAAATGATATTGAGGTTTTATAATGCGCTCTGACCAGTGTTTTTTGTATTATTCAAGTTTATGCGTGAGCACAATCCCACTTTTGATTTTGGCGCGAACTGATCGAATGCTGGTATACAATAAGCCATCTATTCTATTCAAGGAACTCCACTTCAATATCGAACGTGAAGACTGACTTATGAAGCTTGTTCTCTTGTCTCTTTTACAATTTATGTCCTTAAGAAATTGTGCTGCCTCCACTGCTCTAGGATAAATCACGATCGGATTAAACTTTTATCCGTATGTTTATATGTGATTTTCGGTAAGTCATCAAGGTATGTTATTATTTCAGCCAACAGACGTCTGCGATATCTGGGTATGTACTGCCTCCTGGGTCACCAGAGGATGGACAGCAGATTTTCAGATCGTAGAACCTAACTGCGATCGCCAAACCATCAAGAGTGGTTATGGAATCATGTATTAAAATAATAATAATCATTATAACACAAAATAAATTATTTATTTGTTTATTTTTGGTGTGAAAAATATACGTAAAATTTGTGAAAAAGTGACTACTCTTTTTAACAATTCCAACTAATCTTAAACTTGTGAATAAGAGTCGAATGGTGGATTCGAACCGAAGATCTTACGTTTCGTAGATGATGCCCTAAATCATTAGGCTGTTGGACGTTTTGTTTCATTGTTCTAAAGCTCATCTCAACATCGAGATTATCCTACCAAATTAAAACTACCCAACTTGTTAACTAAGTCCTCTACAATTCCACTATCATTGCGTCTGGATCCCTAGTCCCCGAAGTTAGTCGGGACGTCTTTGTGAAGCAGTAGACGGGCGATGGTTTAAGTTCAACGACATGTGTACCGAGACAGCCGACGCCCTGTTACCGTCGCTAGCGTATCGCTTATCTCTAGGAAATTAAGAAGTTGATACGTAATTGGTATTTTAATTGGGCTCCTATAGCTTTGTGGCTATGCGTCTTTCTGTTCCCTTTCATTTCTACCTAGGCATTATCAGGCTTTATTTTACTGTAGGTAAATATAAAAAGACAGGTCTTGTTGCTCGTAATAAGTGTTTATGTATTAATTTGAAAGTACCGCTTCCTCAAAGACTGGTAAAGCAATTTAAGTACCTTTGCTCTCCAGAGGATAGGCATAGACAACTGATTTACATTTTGAATGGCCGGGAAAATATTTTAGCTTTATTCGCATCCATACAGTTTTACAGTGGTAGAGCCCTCAACATCAACAACTGTTGCATGAATGGGCCTGACCGGTGAAATACCACGACCTCAGAAAACAGGCGTGAAGTAGAAGTACCCTCCGTTTCGTCTGATCAGTGAGGTGCCAGAGACCTAATTTCAGTCCTCTTCCCCTTACCACTCTTTCCTCATAAGGGGAGGATGGGAACGGGAAAAGGATTAAACAGGGTCTATGCCCTCTCCTCTGTCCAATAAATGTAGGCAACGCATCTGCAACATTATTCGTTTGTTGCGGATGTCTATGGGTGGCGTCACTCAATATCAGGTGATCTGCTTACTCGTTTGCCACATTATTCCATAAAAAAATCATATACATGCACGCGATTTGGCTTGTCTTGTGTCACTGACCATATTTAATAGTTATAGTATAGTAAAAGAGCCCAAAAATGTTGATTAAAGTGAATGAAAGATATCAGCGCTTGTAAATTTAAAGTTAATCCAATATCTTGCGCCACCTGGCGTCCCTCAGTGTAACAACTTGAAGAAGCTAATCTCGTAAGAGACCGTCTGCATCAAACTTTGTCAAATTACGCTCGGCAACCAACGCCGAAAGAAATCTTAGTGCGGATTAACTTTTAGTTCAATTTACTACATTCATTATACTTTACATGAATGTGTCCAGTGGTAAGTGTGCGTGATTTCCAACATAGAAGTTTGTTTTAATGGATGGATTCATGATAGTGTGATTGTAATGTGTAAATATTATTTTTTATAACTTAAGGTTTATGTATGAAGAATAGCTCATTCTCTTCCAGATATGAGAGGTCATAAGTTAGAAGGAATTTAATGTTGAAAGAATTTTTAAGATCGGCTCAAAAATAGCAGAGTTGGTAACACAGTTTAACAGTGGTAGAGCCCGCAACGACATCTGTTTGCACGAATTGGCCGGCTCGACCGGTGAAATACCACGACCTCACAGAAAACAGGCGTCAAGTAGAACTACTCGGCGTTTCGTGTGATGAGTGAGCTGCCGGAGGCTTAATTTCAGTCCTCTTCCCCTTCAGACCCTTTCCTTATATGGATAGGATGGGAACGGGGAGGGGGTTAACGGGGAAGAGGAATTATCCTCTTTCCTGTCTATGCCCTCCTCAGTCCATTAAAGGTAGGCAACGCATCTACAACACATTTGCTTGTTGCGGATGTCTATGGGTAGCGTTCACTTAAGGTGATTCGCTTGCTCGTTTGCCGCCACCTTATAACATTAAAAAAAACAATCTTTTGTCTATATATATTAGATCCCCTAAAATATACTAAGGACAATATAGTACCTAAACTAGGGTGGGTAGCCGCTTGAAGGAAGGAGGGTATCTTATATCAATCTAGTGGCAACACTTGTGATGAATGTGATCTCTCCGCTTTTAATATCTCTTTTTATTGCCTCCACAAGTTTCCCATAGCACAGGGTTGCTAGATTGACCACAAGTGCGTATCAAAATATTTTATAATTTTTTTGACTAAAAATTATCTGACATCATAGATTAGTGTATAGTGTAGAAAATTTGAGTCCCGGAGAAGGTAACGAAATATGGTCGTAAATTCATTATTCGCCGTTCACTGCCCCGACTGATTTTTAAGTTTGATAAGTTACCAAATTTGAATAACCGATTAAACTGCGTTCAGAAAACACGCAAAGTTTACGTTACGTAAAGCGCGTAAAGCGTTTTTTTTTCTACCACTAGGTGGCGTTATTTTCAAGTTACAAATTATTTTTTTTTGTACTCTAATAGATCCTGATCAGGACTAAAAGATAATAAATATTGTCATAGCTCCTTTATATGACTGCAAATTTTCAAGTCGTTAGGAAAACAACAACGTCAGATTCGGTTCCATAGATACGTAAAAAGGGTGAGTAGGTTAATGAATTCTTGCACGTAATGAAAATAGCAGCTAGGGGTTTTCGCTACGCTACGCATATGTTATATACCCCTACAAAAGCTGATAAGTGTCGAAAGTTGTTGACATAATAAGATACAGTTTATTTACCCGTCGGTCAACTAAAGATTTATTCAAAAAGTAATTCCAGCTGGCAACCCTAACAAGAGAGGTCGTGCCTGGGTTGCCATGTTGTGTTTATTCCCTGTTTACGGGTTTTATTTCGCGTTCAAGTTATGTTTTATTGCATTGTTATGATAGTTTGTTTTGCGAGATGGATTTGTTTGAAGGAGATTGGGAAAATGATCATGGCTTTCTTATCATAGTAACAAATTACTTAAGGCATTGTTATGTACTGCGCAAATTTGTTTTGTATTATCTATACCTTCATTAGAACCATATCAGCTCGAGCACAGTGGGCACAGGTAACACTATGTATCGCCAACTTTTATCTTCTTAGTTAGCAAACGTAGTTAGCCGATCAATTGATTCTTAAACTAACTCGACTTCAGCTAAAAAACTAAAACGTGAAATTAAAAATTAAAAAATGTTGACTATTTATTGATAATCGCGTAATCTGGCTTCTGATTTAATTCATGAACATAATAACGCTTGACGGACAGCTGTGGAAACTTATCATTTAAAGCTGAAGACGTGGACTTGCTTCACCTTCAAATTCGAAACTGGCGAGAGATGGCGTGGGATCGCAGATAGTGGAGACTCTTGTTGTCTGAGGCCAAGGCCCACTTTGGGTCATCGCGCCACTCTAGTTAGTTTTTTTTTAAAGTTTCAGTCAATAGTATTTAGCAGAGCCTTTAACAACATCCGTTGCACGAGTGGGTCAACGTCTTACATTCATGTTTCCGGCTGCCGTAAAATATAGCATAGTTATTTCTCAAATTGAATACAAGTTGTTTAAGCTCGGCTTACTCATTCAATCAGAGTTGCCCACAGACACTGCCCAGACAGCCTGATGAATTTAGTATCGTTACATCCCGCACTGACCTCGACATGCGCCGAATTGACTCTCAATTGAACGGTTCAACGATTGCAGCTTATTGTTTCTTCAAATGATGTTAAAACTGTATAACAGGCCACTTATAAAGATTGTAAAGATTAAATTACAGTGTTGATCTACGGCTGTTCTGGCTGCAGTATCAAGGTTCGAAGTTAAAGGATATCTTGGTACAAATGCTTATTCCTATTGTGTGTACAGATGCGCCGGCGCAGCTGGTGATCGCGGCGGGATGCAGGGCGGCGCGCCCGCCGCGGACGCCGACCAGGCGCAGTTCGAGGCCGATAAGCGCGCTGTGTATAAGTAAGTCAACACTACCTTTGTGGGTGTCTTCTTCGCTTCGGACTGTAGGTCAGTGGGATTAAAAAATTATGAGGACTGCGGTCCGGTAATCAGACGATACGTAGAAATATATAATGATTCTACTTCGAGCCCGAGTCAACGAGATTGTGGTGTCGGCTGACACATGCTGCTGCCCCACATCTCATTACAGTTTTGGCAATGTACTGTGTGGTGATTGTTATATGATTTTTAATGCTCTGCCACAATTTGAAGCTTAGTTGGAATGGTTCTGGAATTTTATTTTAAACTAGAAATCGGCCCCAGCTTCGTCCGGATAGCACTAAGACCCGCTAGGCCAAACTGAACGTTTCCTGAACATTTCATCGAAATCGGTCGTATAGCCTAGACTTTATATGCATAGATATAGCCTATTATATATATATAAATATAGATGCATCCATTGTTTGATTCCAGACACCCCCTGTTCCCTTTGCTGGCGCTGCTACTGGAGCGCTGCGAGCAGGCGACGGCGGGCGCCGAGCCACCAGCCGCGGACGCGTTCGGCGCCGACCTGCAGGCGTTCGTGCAGCATCAGCGCCGCGACCGCCGCCCCTTCCTCGTCGACGACCCGGAGATAGACGGACTCATGATCAAAAGTATACAGGTATCGCAGACAGGCGTACTCTAGAAGTACTTTGCGTTTCGTCTGATGAGTGAGGTGCCAGAGTCCTAATCATTGTAATTCCCCTTCCTATTTTCTAATGAGGGAAAAATGGGAAGGGGAAATTTGTCTGTGGACGGGATGCATAACCGACTTAAAAAATGTATTTCTAAATACAAATAATGCACTAAATTGTAAAAAATAATTTATACAATTAAACGTAGGAATCAATTCTTGAATCATAGTTATTGCGAGATAACCGTAGAAGATAGATATATGCCATCTGTGACTTTTATATAACATATTTAGATATACAATTCTTATACGTAAGCCGAGAAAGTAAAACTCTACTTTGTCATTTAGCCAATATTACGAATGACACAAAAACTACCGGTCGGACATTGATTAAAAAATGGGACCACACGACAAGCGCTGTCGAAAAACAAAGAATTATCGAAATCAGAACAACAGAACAGTACATAATAAAATACCAATCGAATTGAAAACCTCCTCCTTTTTGAAGTCGGTTATAGAAATATCCTGTCTTAGCCTCGCCTCTGTCCATTAAAGGTAGGTAGCGCATTTGAAACTCATTAGCTTATTGCAGGTGCTTATGGGTAGCGGTCACTTAATATCGGGTAAACATGCTGGGTAACAATTCGAAGACATGTGACATCCACCAACCCGCACTGGGCCAGAGTGGTGGATTACGGTTCATTCCGTCTCTCGAAGAGATGGCATGTTTCCCTGCAGTGGGGAATATTCTAAAAAAGGCTTACGTTTAATAATAAATCTGCTGGTTCGCATTTTTTGCATTTCACCATGGGAGCATGTTAATAAGTTGCAAATTTGTCAGCGACTTCGTCAGTCACACCGTTTGAATTAAATACTCATGGGCTTTCGTAATAAAACAATGTGATGTGGATGTAGTTTTCAAGTTACAAAGGTTATCTCATAATTGCAGGTGCTGAGGATCCACCTGCTAGAGCTGGAGAAGGTGCAAGAGTTGTGCCGCGACTTCTGCGGCCGCTACATCGCCTGTCTCAAGACCAAGATGCAGAGCGAGAACCTGCTCCGTACCGATTATACATCTGGTGAGGAATATATTGTAATAACTAACTAGACTTTAGTGTTTATTGTTTGAAGATTCTCCACTTCACTCTACTGAAAGAAATTAAACTACCTACCCACGTAATTAGAACAATGGACGTTCCGAGATTTGTACTTGACTTGTATAGAGGTATAAATGGCTAACACTCAGCCTTTATCAGTATCATTTAACAGTGGGAGAGCTCGTGACAACGTCTGGACCACGAATGGGCCGAGTGGTGAAATACCACGACCTCACAGAAGACAGGAGTGAAGTAGAAGTATGCTTCTGCGTTTCGTCTGATGAGAGAGGTGCCGGCGGCCTAATTCTAGTTCCCTTCTCCTTCCCATTCTTTTCGGAAGAGGAATTGACGGGGAGGGGATGGATAGGAAAAGGAAATATAAGTTTTGTGTTTTACCCCACCTCTGTCGATTAAAGGTTGGCTGCATCTGCAACTGATTAGGTTGTTGTAGGTGCCTGGACTGATTGCTCTTTTGACAGCGGAAAATATAGCTATTCCTTATACTCTTTCCAGGTGGGATAGAGAGCAACAACAACCTGTCGGGCACGATGGACGACCATTCCAGCACGAGCAACTCGCCTCAGTATCAGGTACCAAAAGTATGTCCAATCAAATGCTGTTCTATAACATATTTATATTTTAACCATTAAGTGTGACACTTTTCAAACATTTTTTTTATTTATATAGTTATATATTGATCAACCTGGATGTATAAGTTGTAATAAAGGTTCTTGTACACTAGTCGCCGCCGGCGCCGCTCGCCGCGGCCGCCTACCCGCCGGTGTTCCCCCCGCACGCGCCGCACGCCGCCGAGCTGCAGTACCCGCAGCATCGAGACGCGCGTGAGTACGAACGCAACACATACAGACACACCAATCGATATACGTGTTTTGTAGAATTGACGGAATGGATCCACAGGAAGAGGGCGACCAGGGATCTTGAGGATTCATAGATCTATGTCCCGAAGTGGATTTCTTTTGACTAATGATAACGAATTTAAATTTTTAGCCAGGTCTCTATCTATCTGGAGTAACAGTTAGTCTATGGTAATATTATCAAGAGAAAAGATTGTTTGTTTGTTCCGGGTAAACTCTAAAACTACTGAACCGATTTCAGAATTCAAGGCTAGTATTTAAAATTGTCTATCTATCCGGGTAAAGCTGCTGGGGCATGTAGCTATGATATAAATTGGTTTGTGTCATGTATTACAAAAGGTGTAGTACACCACATATAGGAAAACACATGTACACATGTAGAAAAAATTGTGTTTTGCAGCGTCCATGGTGGTGCAGGGTTCGACGCCAATCAGTCAGATCGGGGCCGGTCTCGTCGCAGCGGACACCTTCACGGGTATGTGACAATGATCGCTTGAAACCCGGCTACAGTCTGAAACTACCACCAGCATAAAGCATTAATCTGCCGGCTCGACCGCGGAAGTACAAAAGACTTCGCGAAGTCGAGGTAGTTCGTCTGATGAGTGAAGTACTGAAGATTCCTCTGCCCATCCCTTTTTTTCTTATCTCTCCTCTTTAAAAACTAAGCATTAAAGCTTATCATACTGAACCCTATTACAGGTTTGTCTGTGTGTCTGTGTACAGGTACTAACTCGAGCACGTCGAACCAGTCGGCGCTGTCGCAGTCTTGCTCGTCGGTGTCGGGCTCGCCGCCGCCCGATGAGGAGGAGGAGGGTGGCAAGCGCGGCGTGCTGCCGCGGCACGCCACTCAGGCCATGCGAGCCTGGCTCTTCCAGCACCTCGTGGTGAGCAAATGTATAACTAATACGCCTTGCGCCGTAAGCTTGGCAAACTTATAGGATTTAAGGTACGCGAGGCGATGTGTGACGTAAGGAAGAGGGATCACCTGACCTTCAATCAGCGTATCGCGTGTGTGCGGTGTGTGGTGCACAATACGTCATCTGGTAGTAACGTCCCCGCCACCCGCTTGGACCTTGGGAGCGGACCAGGAGACTAAAGACCACGAGATCAGAGCCCGCGTACGACTTTGCCGAGCTGTAATTCTAACGCCCACTTACAACTTAAATTCAAAGACTATATTATCTAGAAATATCACCTATGCTTGCTTGTATTGTTACCATAAGTCTGAAATTTGTCTGTGTATTGTTCCAGCACCCGTACCCGACAGAGGAAGAGAAGCGCACCCTGGCGGCGCAGACGCGGCTGACGCTGCTGCAGGTAAACAACTGGTTCATCAACGCGCGCCGCCGCATCCTGCAGCCCATGCTCGAGTGCTCCGACAAGCCAGGTGCGACCACCACTACATACTGCAACATCTCCCGAGTACTCAACATCGTTCACGGTCATATATCATTAGCTAAAGTGGCAGAATACAAACCACCATTTTTTTTTCAAATATATTTGGATGCAATATCCAAAAATCCATCTAATGTCTACGCATCAAATAGCAAAACCTAATAAATAATAATTTTCCATGGAACTGCTGTCACTTTTAGCTGACGATATGTGATCTGTCGGGCCCGGATATACCCTAGAAGTGGGATCAGAACAGTGGTGGATCTGGAGCAGAATCAATTGCTGCAGGAACGAGGCAACTCAGTGCGGCAACTATGCCTTCAAGGGATATCGGTATTGGTTTTTATAGTTTTATGTTTCGTGTATAGGGAATGTGCTACATGCTCCATCACCGCCTCCATTTTGTATGCAGAGCTTATATATATAATTACACTATGTTTTCAGGAGGAAAGAAAACTAAAAACGGTTCGTCGATAAGCAAAAGGTATTGGCCCGACGCGCTCACAAACCCCCAGTACACTGCCGGTGAGTAATGCCATACAACTATGACCAGACGAGTACCTAACACAGCTTTGTGACCAAAGGAAAAGAAAACCTAAATTTTCTAATACATCTCACTTCAATCAATAAAGCTAAAAAAACGCGGGGAAAACATTACCCTATTTCTGGTAAGCCATTAGGGTAATTAAACATATATTTATGGGACCAATTAAACTTTGTTCATCGCTGCCCTGTATAGTTTTAACTCGAGTTGTAGCAGCTCTAGTGCAGCATTTACAACCAGAAGAAAAGCTTAGCTCAGGGTTCAGCAAGTACTGAATTGAGGACACGGATAAAGCTGAAAAACAATGATTGTGGATGTAAAATGTATAAAAATGTGATATGAAAATATTTAACGTTATAAGACGCGACCATGTAGCCGATCCTCGCTTAGCCAGTAGCTTTTGTACGTGAATATGAAATTCTAAATATTCCAGGCTTGTTATCTTCCTCTGAGGACGAAGAACAAGAAGGCGAGCAGTCCGGCGAGGAGCAGGAACAGCACGAGGACGTCAGCGACCCCGCGTACCCTCCCATACAGCAGAGCATGCACTAGACGCGGTGCACCACAACACGCGCATGACTATTTTTATATAATCAACCGCTGAACTGCTCCAAACTTCCTTCCCGCGCCACCCCATTCTCTTGATAAGCGATTCCGCTGGACCTCTTTATTCTTTTGCCACATTCACTCAAAAAATATATCCTTGGGTGTATGAGAAATGTCAGTGGAAATTATCTGTGGTTTTTAACCATAGATATTACAAAAGGTAAAGAAGTTTATTAAAAACTTATGAACAAAATAAAGTGAAACTCTTGACGTTTGGACGCAGCTTGTAATTGAAAGAGAAAGGATTATAACACTTGTGTGAATTACATTAAAACCTCATTCATTTTTTAATCTGTATTTCTCTGACGTATGAAACATAAATTGTTTTAGAATGCATCATGAGATTTGTCAGTATTTACTTTGCAAAAATATTTATTAAGAGGAAAATGAATTGAATTGCATGTATGGGTGAAGATTTAGTTTTATTTTGACGTTAAAATATTGTATGCAAGTTGTCTCTTGTATATTGACGTAAAGCAAACTCAATCATAAACTTTAAAAGTTAGAGTAAAAAGAAAAAAACTTAATTTAAACACAACCAAATCATAACTGTCACGAAAGTAATGTCATTCGATTTTGACAGTTACCTTTTTTTATTCCCAAATGTCATCAACCATAACCAAACAAAAGTATCTTTAAAGAGGTTTGTTTTATTTATGGTTAAATATAATAATCGCTAATTTAAAAAATTAACACTAATTATTCTTCTCAATAAATAAAAAAAAAACATGACATCTTTGTGGCGGGAAAGTCGGTAAATGGTCATGACACCATTATTGTTTTTTTTTTAATAAATGAAAAGACATTGTTACTGTGTATACCATAGTCGTAAGTGAAACTAGGCATAGTAACTTGTATACGTAATTCGTACCTCACTATTTTAAAATTCCTAAATATTATTATCGTAACGCTTTATTGATATTGTGACGGGAGTTGATTTTGTCGGTGCTTTTTTATGTTTTAGTAGTTCTGACACAGATTATGCAACAACCTGAGAAAAAGTTAATGTAATTCAGTAATGAATCCCCGTGGTTGTTCAAATATTTGTATGGATGACGTTGTGACATGTCTCTTGTACGCCGATGACCAGGTCATGTTTGCGTCATCAGCGGAGGACTTACAACTTATGCTGAATGTAGTGAATAATTCATTGGAAGGTTAAGGTATGAAGATGTATGTAGATAAGACGAAAGTTATGGTGTTTGAAAGGGAACAAAGTAAGACAGTAATTGAAATAAATGTTAACGGCAAAGAGGTTGAATAGGTGGAATAAATTGTGTATTTAGGATGTATGTTTAGTAGAGATGGTAGGCATGTTAAATATTTTGAACGACGAGTGACTGCGGGAAATAAAATGAATGGGGCTATAGGTACAGTAGTGAGGAGTCAGAATGTGTCTAAGAAGTCTCGCTATGTACTAGTCAACTCATTAATGTATGGAAGTGAGAGCTCGGTTTGGCAGGGAATCAAGCTAGCAGAGCTCATGCCGTTGAGATGCGATCCTTAAGAAGTATGTTAGGTGTGGCTTAAAAGTGGATGTTGTGACTAGAATTGAGAAAGGTATGCTTCGGTGGTTCGGGCGTGTTGGAAGGATGAATGAAGAGAGAATAACAAAACAAATTCATGTTGTAAAAGTGAATTGCAGCGTTGGCAGGGGACGCCCTAGGAGAACTTATATCGACCAGATTAGTGATATACTAAAGAAGGACGATATAAGGAGTACCCGTAACCGAAGAGCTTATATGCGTAGATGTATGAATGTAGAAGAGGCGAGAGAGTTGTACCAAACATGTGGATCACGCCAAATGGAAATCCGTTATCTCTGCCTACCTTCCGGCTTACGGGCGTGAGTGCATATTTATTAATTTTAAATAGAACCATGACAAAAGTTAAATAGGTTTCTTTAATTTCGTTGTTGCATGAAATGTGTATGAATTACGAAATTTCTAAGAAATAATTCGATTCTCATTGATGTGATAGAAGCGAAAATAACAACGTAGATGTATAGAAAAAAATGTTATTTTTTGAATCTGAGAATCGAATTGAAATAAATAGAATTAATCATTTCGCGGACATATCTTCCATGTAAATAAGTCTACGAATGGCAAATTCTATTTTATAATTTTTTACATGGCAACATCATCTATTACTTGTCCAAAGATAAATGTATGGGTAAGATTAAAAGCCAAACCTTTGTCGACTAATGAACAACAATTCAACATGCTGCCACCTGGCCACACCGGTGCTCATTAAATCCGCTTTTTGTTTAAACTCGCTAATTAGAATCAACATCGTAATAGATTTCTTACTTTTAAAATGAAATTAATACAATATAACATCAATACGGATTTAATGTCTGTCCACTTTTATTTACATTTTACAATTGCAAAGCATGTTACATTTTTTTATTAGGATTAAATTTAAAAACTAGTCTTACAATATCTAATTAGGAAACTAAAGTGTCACATGAAACTTGACAGAACAGATGATGTTGCCATATGAAAAGTTAAATCTCCCCAATGTATACGTAAGGTCGTATAGTTTGCAGCTATGTTGTCGATGCCTTTTAGTTGATAACGCTTGTGAACAGGTGTTCGTCAATTTTTAAGCCGGTTGTGAGTAAAGTAGTTTATGTTTTTCTTTTCCACCATGTTTGCCGACTGAACAAAATGAAATAGTAATAAGAATATTTTTACCACGAAAAAAAAACTATAGACAATACCGTCCATAGACAGAAAATTGTATTTATTTGAATAAGCATAAGTTTTAATATACTCATCGTGTCTATGGTTTCCTTTTAGTTTGTTTTAATGCAGCCATATTAGTGTAGGATTAATGTAATGGTAAGTATTTTAAACGATTATACGAAATAAATATACGATACCATTAATTATTTGTATATTAAAACGATTATCTCGATTCAAAAACTGTATACGCGGAAATATATCGGAAATTTTAAATTTAGATGTAAATTTTTCAAACTCGGACTTTGGATGGTCGCAAATAGATGTAACGCTGGGAAATTGAATTGTTGACATGAGCGATGTCGAGGTCTATTCAACATACGATTGCTATGTATACGATATTTCTCCATTATAAATTTAATAACACAAACATTATTAATAATCCACATTACTATTTTGTGCAATAATATAGTACGATATTTTTCTTATTGAAGTGCTTTGAATTTCATTATTTTTTATAAAACAGAAAAAAACAATTAATTAAAAAATCTGTACCGGAAATGACATTAAAGTAGATTTTAAACGTTTCAGATTATGTCATCCATATTTGCCGACTTCAATTTTGACAAATGTAAATAGAAAACTGACTTAGTATCATTTGCAAGATATATTTGTTAAAAAACCTTTATTTTTTTTGCGTTCTCATAACATAAATATGTTAGAATGATAATGTGGCGAGTAAACAATATCAATGTAATTGATTTTTTCTTGGAAAAAGTCATTTTTATTAATTTTTTACCTGTTTAATCTTGTAAAGCAATAAAATATAATAAAATTAATGAATTAATGACTAAGGTTGTTAAAATATTGTTTTTGTTTTGTAAAATTATTTAAAATAATTAATGGCTAGTCTGAAAGCTACTATTACTGTGTTTTTGCTTATTTCTCGGGTAAATATACCTAAGGGACTGGCAACTCCAAAAAAATAATTTGCAAGCAATAATGTCTCTATGGTCATATATTTTTATGATTTTCTGAGTTTAAAAAATTTATTAATTATATTTTTTTAACGGTCGGCTTGATATTTACTTAGATAATGTTAAGATATCGTCTGCTATACGATGCAACGGATATACGTAATTGAATAGTGACAAAATATTAAGATTTTTTACAATAAATTTAACTCAACTGTACGTATACTTATATGTAGTGATAAAAAACGTATTTTTAAAGTATTTTAAACGAAACGTGTCTTGAAGTAACGAAAATAATCTTCCGTTATTCATAAATTTATTTCAAGACATTCAGTATTATAAAGTATAGCGAAAAATGTCCACTTTTTAGTATACTATATAGTTGTAAAGAAATCGCGCTTGTTTAGATATTGTAAGACATTTCAAGTTGATTATATATATGATACGGCATAATATTTTACTAGTCAATAAACTACAGTCTCTCTGAGTAATTCTTTTTTTACGTGTCATCCCTCATTTGTTTTTATCACAAGATGAAAGTTTGTAGACAAAGGAACAAACAAACATACAACTTATATTTTATGCAAAACCACGCAGATAAAAAAAAACGAAAACAAATTTTTCTCACATGTCAATATTATATGCTAAAGTGAATAGAAACAGTCATGTCAAATGGTGTAAAAAGGATAGCGTAATTTAAATAATAAGGAAAAAAGAAGACAGCTAGTGTTTGTCACTTGCGTTAATGTCAACACGTGACGTATGGCTATAGAAAAAGGTTCGAGTCTACATTTCGACCACTTATAGCATATCTGCTACATATATTATAATATAAAATATAAGAAATTACATACTCCATGGTCATTTGATTGATACTAGTCATTTCGATACAACATTATAAAGGCTGGTTATTTATAAATGTAAAATTGGAACACACGAAATTTTTATTCTAGCTGAACTTGCCGAAACGGATTACACACGTGCGTGAACTGGGTATTGGAGCAGCAGTATCGCAAACCATAATCCATAAGCGTCGTCAGAAAGACTCGTGTGGATTAGTACAAACTTATGATAGATAAATTCGACAATGACGATACAAGTTTCATTTTAAAGCGTTCTAACTTCTAACAAAAGCAAACATCGTACAAGCCACAACGTTTCACACTTCTAATTTATAAACGTATCTATTTTATTTGGGCTGGCAAAACTGGATTTCTTGTCTCGTATACTTTTATAAAAAGAACATGGCGGCGATGAAACGATTGTGGTGGATTTATATCATTGTGCAACAGTTTTATCTGGCCAGGTGGCCAAAGTGGATGTCAGAGTCGAAATAACAATGTCGGATTGTTAGATAAAACTAAAGGTACACGTTACATTATTTTATTATAAACAAATTTTCCGATACAAAAATATGGTCCTATTATTTATGTACATTTCAAGTTATTGCTTAAAAATATATAATCAACACTCACCCTTGTTCCTTGGAATGTTCGGGACTTAGGTCTATTAACTTAGAATATATCTTCGTAGTAATTTATAATTAAAGTTTAAAGTAAGAAGTCTTGCAAATTTAAAGCTTTAAATGAGCTTTTTGAAATATTTCATACATACGATATACATACAACTTGCATTGAACACTTGAAGGAAAATAAATAATGTTGTTAATAAATTGAGCAACTTTTTAATTCATGTCAATTGTTTTAAAAACGTTTAATATACGTTTTCCTTTCCTAGAGATAGCCTATGTAGATATCAGCTTACATTTATATCACAAATCAGAATCTTTTATACACATAAACTGATTATCATTGTGTTGCCATGTCCCACTTACAATAAACAACCAATCATGTATATTTCTTGATTTTTTTTGTATCATTCCGACTAGGCTATAAACGGCAACACCATTAAATCTCCCGGTGTTCACACCCATTATAAATCTACTTAAGTACCTAAAAAAATTGCCTTATCCTAATTACAATTTTGGCATAATAGTACATAGTGTATGTAAACTTGAAGAATTAATTTTAATATTTTATATAAAATAAGCGATCATAGAATCTTGCTATAACGCAAAATTAGTGACGTGTTTCTGTACATCTTTATCATGGCAAGAAACAGTAAACTATGCGGCCTAGATTGTATTTTCATGTTGTCAGAATGGCGCACCATCAAGTCACTATTATAGTACAATACAGGATCAACATTCGTCAAGTCAATGACGGGCCATTGTGAGAATTGTGTTTGCAGAATTTTAAATCTAAATAGAAAATATATTACCTTCGCCGGAGAAATTAACTTAAACACTTTATTAACAAAATTAACGGCTCTTGAGTTTAGCTATTCGGATAACTAGAGACCGGCTTAATTTAAGGAAACCAATGTGCAATGCAAGCAGAATTTTTGTTACTATTAGGTACCAAAAGCAAAGATTGTTCAGAATCTGCAGAACATGTCATCTGTGTTCATTACGTCCACGTTTTTGAAGGCATTAACTCAATAAATTAATAAAAAAAAGCTATTTGGTAACATATTCGAATTACAATAAACCTTAAAAATTAATTTAGAGGTATATCTTCCAATAATTACTTAAAGTTACAATTAACATAGGAGAATTTAGAAGGGATGTACGGACCCGGCTCCCTCCTAATCTTCACCCATATTTCAATTATTAGTTATTTGATCGTATCCTTCACCGAAAAAGTTACAGAAATAAAATGGGAATTGTTGCCATGTGCAAACTATTAGAACTACTTTAATATATTTATTTATTATAATTGTTTCGTAATTTTTTAAATTCTTGACACGTGCAACATCAAAAAAAAATCTTATTGCACTATCTAAAGATATCGTTTTTTCTTTGTCCTTTGATGGATTTAAAAAAGACAAATCAATTTAACTGCTTACTTGAAGTTCAATCATACTTACGTATGCACATATAAAAACTATAAGTTATCCTAAAGACCCGATATTGGTTTAGAATTTATTTATTTAATTCCCAATGTAGTTAAATATCTACTAGGGCAAAGCATCGGATATTTATAAATCCGAGACTACTTAATTTTTCTGTTGAAATACTCTTCAGTATGCCCAAAAGGATCGGACTTTTACGTTGTATTGTATCCTGGTCACCCTATAGAGTGTACACCCCAGATACAAGCCCGCGTTTCCTATGGAACGTCAAAAATACCCTAAAAGTCGACTGACGCTAGGACTAATTTATCAGTTTTCTATTCTCTGTCTTAAACTGGTCAACACAATACAGAAAAAATTATAAGAAGTCCCGAGATGATCCGGAAAACTGCGTCTATTGAGCACAGACTAAACACTCGAAGAATTTTAACTAAAATAACTATCAGGCAATTTGAAGACTCTACACCTTCTATGTTCTGACAGTATGAACGAATTGTCAGACCTTATTAGCGACTCGCTCTCGGGATTACAGAAATTCGTCTTCACAAATTCACCCCTGACGTTCCCGTTGAGTTGGTCGACACTTCTGGTCAAGCATTCTGGTCTACTGACCAATTTTAATTCATGCGGTTTTTCCTCACGACTGCTGTTAGGCGTTGACGAGTTGGATTGGTTCAGGGGTTGGTACACATTGTCCTTGTTGGGTATCAACTTATGTGACCCGTGGATGATCAGTGTAGATCCTCGGCGTATCGTTTCTTTGCCCAGTTCCATTATCTCAATAGAGTTCTGTCCAAGTACGAAGTTCTTGTAGGCTTTCACGAAGACAGTGATCAGAATTGACAGTCCTATGATTATCATGGAGTAACAAATGACTGGGGCTGCGATGGGTCCCACTGTCGTGGCGAGGAATATCCAGCGCCAGATTGAGGGAGTCACTTCGTGAATACCCTAGAAGATTAAATAAATTATATTTGGGACTTCGTTTGAAAACAGATTGCAGAAATAAGGTATTCTTTGAGGACTTGTATAGTGGAAAAAAATACACCCGTACCATGGATTTACATTTGGCGCGATCCCGGCACACCTCTCCCTTCTACATTTACGTATACATAACAGTGATGGAGCCCACAACAACAACATCTGTTGCACAAATGCAAGCTCAACCGGTGAAATACCACGACCTGACACAAGACAGGCGTCAACTAGAAATATGCTTCTGCAATTCATCCGATGAGGTGCCGGAGGCCAAAATTCCTTATAACCATAGGATGGGCGGAGTGATTGAACGGGAAACGGATGTATATCATCTGCGGCTCATGCTTGACTCACCTCTTCGATCCACATGACCGGGAACATAAGATCCGGGAACTTGTGGATGTTGTTGACCTTGATGTTGGGCGCGCGGTTAACCTTCAGGTTCATCTGCACTCGCACGAAGCCCTCCAGGGGGACCCCAATTTTCTGGACATACACAAATTATATTCGAAGACAGATATAAAATTCCAATTCAAATTAAATCGATTTGGAATTTTACAGATTTAAAATTCCAAATCGATTTAATTAAAAAGCTAAAGGAGCGATATTACTGCATCTGATTAGTATTAAAAGTTATGAGAGCTTATTATAAGACCCCATACTGTTGGCCATAAGGTTACAGTGGTGTACTAATTCAACTTGGAAACAACGTTTTTGAAGTGAATCTTGTTTGCTGCATAATATATGTCACAGGTCCGCATGAACAACGCTCAACACGCGTCAGCAAGATGTTTATTTTAATTTAGAGCAGAATCGACTTTTTAAATTTATTTTTCTTGTATTCAATTTTGAACCTTATTGTTAAGGTACAAAGGCTTATTTTTGTTCATTATTTATTTACTTTTGAACTATATCTGTGCCTTCCCTACCTACTTCCTACAGTCCTTATGTACGCCGTCTCTGAGTGATAACATGTTTTATATGAATGTTTTCGGCAGTGTGAACACGGTGTTAGAATTAAATGCGTATTAAGAAAGCCGTGTGTACGTTACTTACATCTTGTATATAAAAGTATGTTTGATGCCGCTTCTTGTCGGGCTTGAGGCCGTCGAAAGGCTTCAGCAGCGCGGGGTCCGCGTCGTAGAAGTGCGGGTACGACAGGTACACCGGGGCGTCTGTAATTAGATAGAAAGGCAGTTTTATTAGTATGATATTATTAATTATATTGAATAATTGTTAATGCTACATTCTACTATTGTGACCTATAAAAAATCAGCCTTTTATATTCCCCCCTGCAGGGACACGGACCTCAATCTCCGAGAGAGGGAATGGAAGGAAAGGGTGACCTAAAATGTAAATAAAATAAACAAATTAAAACTAAAGCTCATAACACGAATGGACAGGAATTAAGGCTTTCCATTACAGATGGTCCTATCTTTTCAATGTTAGGAAATGCCTACGGATGTATACAGTGTAGATTGTGTCGGCCTCGCACCGACTAAAACCTCACAATGTTCTTCCCGCACACAGCCGCGGCCCAGCCTGCGCCACGGCCGTAGCACACCTCTCTCGCTGTACACCCATCCATTGAGACACTTTTCAGCGGATTATAGAGTACGAATACAGTCCCTACTAATATTATAAATGTGAATGTAAGTTTGTTTGTTACGGTTCCACGCGAAAACTACTCAACCGATCATCATGAAACTTTGTACACATATTCTTGGAGGTATTAAAAGTAACATGGGATACTTTATATGAAAAATAAAGTATATAAAAAGCGAAGTATGTAATGTACCGATTTCGATGAAATTTACAGGGATTGTCCAGATTGGCACATTCCTGTGTTTGGTAGCGATCGGATCAACATAATTAGTGGTACCCGGGCGAAGCCGGGGCGGGTCACTAGTATTTTATAATTGTTGATTAAGGTTACGGCTTTCCTTTTAAATATTTGCTATTCCCATTTAGAGAGACGTGTTCGTGAGGTCTTGTCTTATCGACACAGCCACAAAATTTTGGTACCACAGCCCTTTAAGTATAACGTGACTTACTATATTGGCAGGGGCTGATATTCTGCAGGCCCCGGGGCGGGCACTCCTCGCCCTCGCAGTAGCAGCGGTTGTTGGGGTTCAATTTGGCGCACTCGAACGTCGAACTCGGCGGTGTGTAGAATCCGGCTTTAATGCCTGTAATAGGTCGTCCAAAATAAGATACTACTGTTCTTCACTCACTGCACACTGTCTTCAGCGGTGAGCATGTTGTATCGATAAAAACGAGTAAGTCAAAACGGCACTATACCGCACTTATCGATAACAATAATGCGCAGCATTGCGCACGCTCATAAGACCCATGAGTGGAAGAGTGAGCGAAATACTCGTTCCACCGCTCCCACGTTTAGGAAAGCGTGCAACTGCATCAAAGCCGGTCATCAATAACCCATTAAGTCTATTCTAGTGGACGGGAGGTATTAAAATTTTCAAAAATAAAAAGACGACTCCGCCTCTTTATCAATTTTTTCTCTTTGAAATAAACTATACAAAATAATTTAAATTATTTTTTAATATGATTTAATATTAATAAAAATAATAAAATGCTTAGATGAGAGTAGCCCCTTCCCATTTTAGTTTTCTTGTTTAAATGTCATTTAGAAAGTACGCACCATCTTTGTAGACATCATTCCTGTACTGCAGCGGCAGGATCCTGCAGAGGTCCTTGTCGTACACGTAAACCAGGTCCGACTTGGTGACGGCGCGCGGCGGGAAGAACGAACCCTCGGATGCCCTGTGAGTAAAGTTCTAAATTATTGAACGTACGCTTTAATGGCAATAACTTTATTACATTATCTCCAAAGATCACCAAAATAATAAACGGTTCGTCAAATATTAATTCCTATTTCCTTTTCCTACTCGTCTCCTCCTCCGCCCCTTTCCCTTCTCGTTATTTCTTTATTAGAAAAGGATGGGGAGGGGAAGAGAACTAGAATTAGGCCTCCGGCACCTAACTCGTCGAACAAGACAGAATACTTCACGCCAGTCTTCTGTGAAGTGTATGGAACTTGGAGTCGCATTAGCCAGGATATTAAATAAGTTGAATAAAAATGTTGTAACGAATGAAATACCACACCAAGGAGAGACGTGGCGACGGCGTGGTAACGAAATACAAGAATATACTTTGTAGTACATATTGACTGACTGAATGTTTGTCTCACAAACACGAGGCTCTTGTGTTGTCCGTCTGTTTGTTCTGTCGAAGGTCCCGGACTCGTTTACATATCGATTGGCATTTATTTAAATAAATACGAGTTATGAAAACTCTTGTAGAAAAGTAACCGGGCGTTTTTAGTAAACACAGTTATTTTAATGGGAAGGGACAAAATATAATGGCCATTTGCTAATCTACTAAGATAAGAAACTGGCTGATTAATCAATGCACAGCCTAAACTACTTGGCTAAGACACCTGAAGTTTTGCACAGAGAATTCTGTTATTACGTAGACGAGTACTAAAATAGGATTTCTAAATTCATCCCCTAAAGGTTGAAAACAGGGGATGAAAGTTCGCACGGTAAAATATTTTTCCTTCATTAGAATTATTTGAAAATTGACAAGAACACGTCTCAGTACAAATAATTAACCTATTTTGGAATTTCAAAATTCACCCTCAAAAGGCCTAAAGCCGCGGGGGACAGTTGGTGTGTATATTAAACAGCTAAACGAGTATGTACACTCAAAATAGGTATTCGTTTTCGGTACTTTTTGAGATGTCTGATGACTCCACACAGGCTCTGTAGCCTTGTAGTTAGAATTCCTAGCTGTCGCGTATTGGGTTTGATTGCGACCGAGATATTTTTTTAATTACTGACGCTCTAGCCCTTTTATCATTTTCAAATGGAAAGGATGGGAGAGGGAAGAGGGTTTGACGGAGAAGGGGATGAGATGGGACCCTTTGTCCATTAAAGTTCAACGCATCTGCAACTCATTACCTTGTACACTACTACTTGTACTTGTACTTGTACAAGGTAATGAGTTGCAGATGTCTATGTGTAGCGGTCTCCTAATATCAGGTCAACCGCTAAGGCATCCGCATCTTCTATAAAATAGGTATGATGTCCAGTCTATCTATCTCTTTCTCTGTATCTCTAATAAATAGACAATATTTCAATGTATTTTTGTCATATCTGACACAAATTAGACTTAATTAAAAGCGTAATCGTAAATAACATAGCACAAGTTCTGCAACGTCATGAAGTGGATGATTGTGTGTCAAGACGTCGTAACTGTTTAAACATGATTAGTGTCATGTTTCCGTTTCCAGGTAACACTCGGGGAAAAACAAGTGCATAAATTTTTATGGTCTTTCGTGATGCGACGTGATTGTGCACGAATCGCTTAGTGGCGTGACTAACATTATATTGTAGAGAAATAAATAAAATAAATATGCACGGACGTGACGTAACCCAGAAGGGTAGGCAGAGATAATGGATTTCCATTTGGCGCGATCCTGGCAAACCTCTCTCGCTTCTTCTACATTCATACATCTACGCATACAATTTCGTCGGTTACGGGTACTCCTTATATCGCCCTTGTTTACTATGTGTGATCATTCAATATTATGGTATCATTAGGAAATGTATGCACTTATTATTTAGTTACTTTAGGTTGTGTTTGGTTTTCGTAAGACATACGTATAATTTTTATCGTGTACGTATGTCGTAAATATGCTAGTGTTTTTCTCACCCTGCCCTTTTCCCACTTAGGGTCGGCACATGACCGTAGTATATGAATACGGTTTTGGCTACAGTCATACGACTGCGTAGCGCCAACCCTGCTCGGTATATATGAAATATTAGTATCTTACTAATATTTCCCAACCAAGCTTAAACTTAACCATGTTGCGTTTGTTTCGCCGTCCGTACCATTAAGCTGATATGTAAATGTAATAGGTACAAACTGTTGGTACAAAATGTTCCGTCACATCACTACGTTTAAGTCGCGCGGGACAATCGTGACTGTCTCACACTGATAGACATCTGTATTCTCATTGAGAACTGCTCTGCGGAAGATGCTGTTGGTTTGAGAATGATATCTACAAGCGTGAAGACCAAGTCTTTCTATTGCGTCTCGGAGAGGACGAGACATCTATTGGAGCACCTCGACACTAAAATTAACATATCAACACACATCTGCTCGTGACAGCAATCCTATTTCTTCTTAAATTAACTCTTTTTATCATCAGCTAACCAAAAGAGGATCAACTAACACTAGATAACTCTAGAATATTGTTCTGTCATCAATCCACACCCTTCGATTAAATACAGAATAAAAATACACAATAAAATAAACAACGGCTGTGTATTTGCGATCGCTGTGTCTATTTAAAAGGAAGGAAATCATAGATAGAAGACCTTTTGGTGATTGCAGAAGGTTTATTAATATGGAGGACCTGGAGATATCCAGGTCTGAAGAGAGTCTCATCCTACAAAATCGACCGAGATCAGTATACATGCATCTACCTACCCTTTTCCCGCTTTATTTAGATCGGCATAACATGTTTTCATATGTTATCCACTCGTGTTACTCCACATATCTCAAAATTCGCATTTCTGCCGCATGCACTCTCTTTTCACGCGTTCCATTATCAGCTCAGCATTTCGATCCATACATGTAGACAGGTCTTTTGATGGTAAATTTTTCCCTTTCTTTAAAGGGAACTCGTGGGTTGATTCTCATGTCAAACCCGTGACCTGTCGCCATTTCATCCATTCCCCATTTTTTTCAGTACACATACTATAGTTGTATGGATATATGTTGGTAACTCTTTTGAAAAATAGATACTATATACACATGTAGCTTGAATCAACAATATAACAATTAATTTAATAATGTTTAAAGATATTCTGTTGTTAAGACAATAATTAAGTTATATTAAATGTATGCAATAAACGAGAGACAAATAAATAGTTTTACTTCATTTATATATAATATAATAAATTGGCTATAAATCGTTTCTGAGTAAATAACGAATCATAAAGTCCCAGATAATTATATATACTTGAATACGAGGAGAGCAATATGTTATTTAAGGATGTAGTATTATATATGTCACTGTCCTATCAGTGCATCCTATTTATACCTCCTTGCTGCATCAAATCAAATTCATGCATATAAATTTTAGCCTTTCAAAAATAAAGTAGATTTCCACAAAATGGCCGAATTTGATTTGCAAAAGTCCGAATTTGAATTGCAAAATGCTGAAATTGATTCGTAAAAGTCTGAATTTGAATTGCAAAATGCCGAAATTGATTTGTAAAAGTCCGAATTTGAATTGCAAAATGTCGAAATTGATTTGTAAAAGTCCGAATTTGAATTGCAAAATGCTGAAATTGATTCGTAAAAGTCCGAATTTGAATTGCAAAATGCTGAATTTGATTTTTAAAAATCAAATTTGATGTTAAAAACCAAGAGTTAAAAATAATTTGTTCCTTGACTCGCCTGATATCGTTACAGGGCCGGTCCCTCCAGTGCGGCAGATGGTCCAGCCCGTTCACCTTGTCCAGGTATCCGAAGCGGTCCATCTTCTCGCCGGAGTAGATCGTCGACACCTCGTCCAGTGTACCGTTTCTCTATTAAACCATGTGTATCTTTAATAAAAAAAATTAACAAAAGCTCTCTTGGAGTGGGTAATAAATTTCGAAATGACCCATATTTAGTTTTATTTTACATTTTATACCAGCTATTCGGCCGGTCCTAAAACATTATCATTCACCAATCCTACTATAACTAATTAGGGTCGGCACAACACGTTTCCTTTCTGTCAACCGTCATTTCAGTCACGCCTTTCTTGCTATTCTTTTGCTCTTTCATTTATGTATCAGTGGCACTACTTTCAGGGTCCGCTTAGGTCCCCTTCTTGAGTACCTATATATTCTTGAGTATGTCATATTAAAAATAATTAGGTTAACATAGCGATACTTTCAAATAGTAGGTTCAAATTAAGAGCATAGCTTCTACATATATTAATTACCATTACATTAGTACTATTCATATCAATTAATCACTAGATTGAGTGTATATTAATAAAGGGGGGTCTTACTTACGGCAAGGAGGAGTCCCATCTGGCTGTTGGGCCGCTTGCCCTTAGGGTAGAAGTAGTGAGCGAGGGTCACTAGAGGGTCGTTGTAACTGTTGGTAGCAAGGCCTTCGTTACTCGATATAACAATTAATGAAGCGTTCTATTTAATAATGATAAAATAATAATCAACCTTTTTAATAAATTTCCCCACCGCAGGGACACAGGCCTCTCCTCCGAGAAAGAGCCGTATTCCACCATGCTGGGCCAATGGCTTGGTGGATGTCATATGCGTTCGAATTTGGTGGTTCTAAGACATGCCGGTTTTCCTTCACCGTTTTGGAGCAGTGGTGATGAAATAAATTACACAAAGTAACGCGCCTGCCTGGGTTCGAACCCACGACCTATAGAACGTAAGTCGGGGCCTATACGAATGTGGCCCACTCCTCTTATATATTCAATACATAATTATTATTGTAATTTTATATACTTTCGTCCCTAAGCTATAACAAAGTACGTACATATAGTGCCATGAACCTATAAAATAAGTACAATAGTTTCAGAATCTAACAATTAATACTACAATGCTTAAGTCAACGACATTACAACTATATTCTCCCGTAAAATCGTACCGAAATCCTCCTGACGGCAGTTTTTTAACAAGTCATTTACTCAGAAGGTGCTAGAGTGGAGTCTGCACATCTTAAGATTTTACATAAAATATTATCATTGCTGACAACTAGTACACATGTATTCATCTATGATTATGTATATATGTATTTATATTTAAAAAAATCATTTTTTGGTAGTAGAATTGGGCAAACGAGTAAATGGTTCACCCGATATCAAATGTTCGCTTCCATACGCATTCAACAAGCTAATGAGTTGCAGATTTGCAGTATAAACAGAAAATTGATTATTTCCCTTTCCTAATCATCCCCTCCACGTCAGTCCCCTTCCCCTTACCAGTCTCTCCTGATTAGCTAAGGGCGGGTGGACGAAACGCAGAATACTCTACTTGACGTCTGTCTTCTGAGGTCGTGGTACATCACCGTTCCAGCCGGTCTCCAACAGATTTCCAATCACTTTATATTTTTTGTTTCTTTAATATGCGGTCAACTGGCAGTGTATGGTTATAGGAGTTAAGTCCTGCATTTGTTTTGTTCAAAATAAACAATAAATATATATATACATATTTGCCTCAAATATACAGTTTAAAGGTTAAACTCATACCCGAAGACGAGTTCTTCGGCTGTGACGTGGACGAAGGGCTTGGCGCGGTCCCTGTACGTGATGGCCAGGCCCGACACCAGCAGGTTGAACACGAAGCCCGCCAGGTTTGGGGAGAAAGATGTCACCGTCTGTAAACGAAATGTACTATTAAAAGAAAAGAAGAAGTTAAAAGTTAGCGTTTAATGGCTTACATTGAATAATGGACTTTGTATTGTTAGACGAATATAAATTGATGTAAATGTTTGTAAAGCAATATTCTTACGTTAGAGGTGAACTGTTTTAATAACAGATGGCGTTAGTAGTCATGCAAGCTGTTGTTACTGTAACTATTACTTTAGTTTTAACTCGAATAAATTTATTTATTTCGTATAATAGAATTTGGTGGTTTTGAACGCGCTGAGTTCTCAAATGTATAATTTCATCATTGAACTAACCAGCAGCGGTATGTTGGGCACAAGCAGTTTCTGTGACTTGTCCACCGAGAGCTCGGGCACAAAGCGCAGGATCTTGTTGTGCTGGAAGGTCACCGTGTCATTGTCGTGGAACTTGATGTTGACCTTCTCCATGTCCTCTCTGAAACCAATCGCTAAGGTTAGAATATTCTAAAGTCTGGAAACTTATTGTCATGCCCCATCTTTTAATCATGCTGCTGTACTTTTATTGTCTCTAGGGAGTTTTAGGGTTGTAGATGAACAAGGTTGAAGGGAACATGAATAGGAATTTATATCGTTGGGTTTATTTTCTGAGATTAAACGCAAGAAAAGCTTGATTGTACACTAAAGACAGCAATTACAGAACTATAGAATCTGTTGAGGTCATGCCTTTTGAAACCTATACGAAACGTCTACATTTATAGTTCTGTTCTAAATCCGTATTGTAATGTTGTGATTTATTTCTGTTCAAGTTGTCATGGAGCTATTGTAATTAGGTTTCCATGTAAACACCACAATATATTTTCATAATACCCAATATTAACGTCAATGCTAGGTTTATGTCCCTATGAGGTTTGAAAGGAATAAATATCGCTATACAATGTAATTTATTAAATACATATATAGATTTCCAGTTATCTATTGAGTGATCACGATATCTCTGGAACCATATCGCCTAGAGATTTGAAATTTGGTAGGAATATTCCTTTTCGAGTAGAGGTCAGTTCCGGTTTTTACGATATTCCACCCGCAAGGAGGGTTGCGGAGGGTTTATTAATTAAAAGACTTAACGACGTTTACCGGAGAAATAAACTGGAAACTATAACAAAACAAACGTGTGTACAGAATCCGTGCGTGAAGTATATTACTGTGAGTTCACACTGCCGAAAACATTTATAAATAACATGTTGTCTCAGTTTTTCAAGAGAGAAAACTTGTGTAGCGACGCGATTTTACGCCAGTGGAAACCCACGGTTACTACTTTATGTGTTCCGTGTAGTGAATGAATGAATTCGGGCTTTTAAAACTTTAATAAATTAAAAGGTTTTAGCTTGGGTAAACAACTAAATCAACATTTATGTAATTTAATTTCTGGTTTTCAACTAAAAGTGGATGAGTGTGTATGGGTTAGGTCACTATCCTTGTTAAATCTTAACAAAATTATTCTTGCCAGATTTTGAGAGAAAAATGTTTTTGTACGTATACGCGAAATCGTATTGGGCAAGTGTCGGAGCTAGTTTAAGCATTTCGACAATAAACTGGGTTCCGAGCGAGACCATAACTGGTACAGTCCGGTAGACAAGTGTTTTAACAAATTACATCCGTCCACGTCAATGTTTACAATGTTTTAGAAACATTTGAGATTTCCAAAGTGTGTTTAGGTGTGCATTGTAGTAGTTTAGATTCACGACCATGTTTAGGGATTCGAACCTGGTGTTACAAGGTTGTAGGTTAGCGGTAGAGCTTTCGTTTCGATTTTCAGCCGAAGGGAAATTAGTAACGCAAAAATCAATATTTGTTACAGGCTTTTATAGTTTCCAGGGTGTGCTTATAAGGTTTTCTCATGTCACATTCAACGTCTTGAAAACCTAACATATAAATAAATTGTTGGTGGTCACGATTGGTGCATTAGGAATTACTAAACAACATATAACATTATAAAGAAAGGCGATACAAGGCATGCCTGATAACTGACCAGCATGTATGCGTAGATGTATGAATGTAGAACCGAGAGAGGTGTGCCAGGATCGCGCCAAATGGAAATCCGTTGTCTCTGCCTATAACTTTGGTTTAAGGGCGTGAGCGCATATTTATTTATACACATTCAGAACTATATACTGCTCGAATTCACTAGCACATGTCACCTATTTTTGTAATAATAAAAATGTATTATATATTTACTCAACAATTGCCGTGCTGACTGTACAGGCTGCATGTGAGGAAATCACGCGATTTGCTGTGTAATACGACATATTCGACCAATTATGGTGCGTAATTTAGATTTACGCTTAGTAATTCCTACTAGTGAAGAAATGTAATCTTATGACGGAATATATGTGTAATATGATTTGTGTATATATTATAAGATAATAAAAAAATCTGACGTATAAAAAAGTGCGACTCGGACTCGCGTACAACAGGTTCCGTACCATTATCTATAAAAAAAACACATTGGTTGTATGGGCCCATTAAGTATTTATTTTATTCTGTTTTTTTTTTCATTCATTAAAGTAACTATCACGGTTCATGAGATACAGCCTGCTGACAGACGGACGGACTTAGTAATCGGGTACCCGTTTTACCCTTCGGGTACTTCGAGTACTGAACCCTCAAGACGATATAAACTCGAACCTATCATCATAAGAATTTGAACACATATTTTCAGAAGAACATAGTACCTTTCATTCCGAATAAAAAACTTCCCGAGGACAGGAAATGAAACCTAAGCCGCACTAAATAAAATAAAAAAATAAAGCGATGCAAAAAATAATAACAAGAATATAATAAGTCAGTTTTAATACCTTCTATACTAATGTGGAATTTGATTGTTACGGGCCGTTTGGCCTGGTTAAGGTACTTGCTTTTCACGCCGCAGGTCGTGGGTTCGATTCCCACCCAGGACAGACATTTGTGTGCAAGAACATTTCTGTTTGTCCTGAGTCTGGGTGTCATTATCTATTTAAGTATGTATTTACAAAAGAAAAGTAGTATATGTAGTATATCAGTTATCTGGTTGCCACAGCAGAAGCTCTGCTTAGTTTGGGATCAGCCGTGTGGGAATAATGTCCAAGATATTATTATATCCATTAATATTGTGTCTCCTTGTCTTTTGGGTTAGTAATAGTTTCGTACCTGTATACAAAGGGTCCAACTTCAGCCAGTTTCGGTTTTTCCCCGTGTTCGATGAAGGCGTGAGGGTTGGTAACGTTGAAAATGTAGACCTTGGTGAGGCGCACCACTCCCGGCTTCTGCCAGTAGCTGTAGCTCAGCGACCCGTTCCATAACCTCAGCTCCTAATGTACAGATTTGAAATCGATTGAAAAAAAACTATTGAAATAAACAGATTTCTATCTACCTCTCTAAGTTAATGGCGTGATGGTTGAATTTAAATTAAATCTTTTAGTTAACTAAACAGGATCCTAAGTGTAAAGTGAACTGATCGTACCGCCATCTACTGGTCAAATAAATATAGAAAGTGACAGGCTTCATGAAGAAACTAGTGATCCGCCCTGACTTCGCTCGGGTAGTGGTAATGTCGATCTGAAGGCTACTGAAATTTCTCAGGATCACCCACTACTCCAATCTGAAGATTTCTTGAAAGTTACATATATATCGGACAGATTAATAGGAATTGAAGAGGCAAATGGGAAAGCGGTTCACCTGATATTAAGTGATCACCCATAGACAACAATAATAAGTTGCAGATGTGTTGCTTTTAATGACAGAGTATAAATGTAGATTATAAAAATGATAAGAGGATGGGAATTAAATGATATATTAAGTCACCGTTATCATCAAACGCAACGCGTAAAATAACCACATCAGTCTTTTGTGAGTGATTTTCTGGAGGAGTCTATCTATTCATGCAACGACAGTACAAGGGACTCGAGTCCATAACCTAGTTTAGTTAACAATGTGAGATGATATATAAAACATGACAATTAAATTAATACTCACCCTGAATATGATGTAATCCAACCAGGGCACGAAGGACAGTATGATCCCGAGCACCACCGTGCAGATGCTAAACATGACAACGGCTAGGCGTCCTGAGGGAACACAAACAAACTATTACCCACATGTGAGAGCATCTGCAATTTATAAATTACTAGGTTTTATAAATTCGGAATGAAAAGGTACCTATCCCATTTTGTTTTCTGCGATTTTCGGGAAATTTCCTACCTCGCACGACTGCGTTGTGGAATGATCTGCCGCCAGCGGTATTTCTTAACAAATACGACTTCCTTCAAGAAGCAAGGTTACTTCTTCTTTAAAGGTCAGCAACGAGTCTGCAGTTCCTCTGGTGCTGCGTATGTTCATGGCGTCGGTTATCACTTTAATAATAGACGACCCACTGAATAGACGATCGATTCAATAACATGAGATTGAGTAAAAACGTAACAAACTTACAATTTCATAATTTTAGTTAGGATTCTGAACCACAATATGGTCACATTAGGTGGAGTTATCAGTGACACTGTAAAAGCGAGATGTAAATATTATTCTGTTGTCACCTGCAGCGATCTTAAGCGCATACAAACTGGTATATCGCTAGTTTGTTGGTCACAAATCATATAAGTAGCATAACCAATTCTGGAGCCGACTCGCAGTGCGCCTCCGCGATGCACTTTTATGCATAACTTGAGATTTATCTTGACATTCAAGTCAAGTTAACATCAGTCGCTATGCTCCGACATTACAATTAACATATTCAACCAGTTCGGATAAAATCTTTACCACTTAAATTAATACAGATGATGTGTCGACTATTACAGTGATTTTAATCGCTGGGTTAAGGGAAATAATGGATTCTATTACATGTGGATCAAATATGCACTAGGAAATATCTCTTTGCTCCTGAACCAAAAATTGAGAACGAACTCGAAACTGCAATCTAAAATGCCAACTACTTCATAGAGAATCTCACAAAATGGAAGTAGAAAGTAAGAGATAGCAGAGATAAGAGAGTATGTTACACAGCAATGATCTTTAGCCAAAACTTATACGGCATGGACTTTGGTCATACTGTACGGACCTAACGTGGGAAAGTGTAGGGGTATAATGATGGTGTAATTCTGTGAAAGAAATGTAAATGCTGTACTCAGTGGGAGCTTAAAACAACTTGTAAGGATGTGTTATATTGTAGACTAGCTGTTTCCTGCGACTTCGTCCGCGTAGAAATATATTCGAGAAAACAATTTCGTGGGTTTTTTACTTTTTGCGCGGAACCCTAAATATTGTGCTTAAATTAAATTAGCCTATTTAAATCCCGACAATATTAGCTATCTTCCAGTAAAAGTCCCATCCGAATCGGTTCAGACGTTATGGAGATTACCCGGAATAAACAGACAGACAGAATTTTTTTAAAAAAATTGTATTTGCGTTATAAGTACTGTATATACATCATGTGTATTGAGTACGAAAATGTTATTTTGATACTACATACAGACGCTTCAATTTTATTTATCAGTATAGATTGTGTCCGTAGTCTTCAGTTTCGATCTCAGATTGAAAGACAACTTTATGATAATGTTATTAAACGTATTTATGTACGTGATCAAATGGAATTAATATCAAATTAAGGTCATGTTTATTGCAGTCTTCAGCGTAAGCAATTAACAACCACCGCAAGAAAATACGAGCACAATTATATATTTTAATGATGTTTGTAATAACACATTTGTCGTGTAAGCGTTTAACATAAACTGAGTTTATTTCACAAGCTTATAACAGTTTAAAAAATATTCCGTCCCACTTGACTTTTCCTGCAATCTGATAACTAGAGGTGGCCATCCAAAAAGGGGGTAAAAATTACATTCCCTTGTGCATTGCGTCTCACGGCATTCTGTCAATTGTTGAGTTGTTATTTTAATTAGTGTAAGATTATGAGGTTGTATGACAAGCGATTGTGTGTGTGTTGGTGCGTATAGAAAGTTTTGCACTTTCATACAAACAATTTATGTCGAATATGATGTAGAAACCTCGAGTTAACTGGTTTTTTAATGAAAAAATCCTCCTTTGGCAAACTTTTTCCCGTTTCTACTGCGCTCGTGAGTACCTCCTGATAAGGATCTTTGCATGAGGCCACTGAACTGAATGAAACCGTTTAGAATTCTGAGAGGCAGGATGTTTGGACGTGCTTGCCAAACATTTGGCTTACGTGTTGTTTGCTCGAGGAAGTGTTTGTATTTCCTAAGCACTAATTAACGACTTTAAAATAATTTGCCTACAATTGATCTTCTATATTGGCAAAGAAACCCATACAAACACAAATCTCTCGAATTCCGTTACTATTTAAAATTAAATTTTCATACCATTTGCTGCCGCACTTGTTGTCCTTGCATTGTTCTGATACACTCGTCTCTGCCGACCCTCCTTTAGTTTCTTCTATCTGTTCCATCGCATTAGATATTTAATTTGCCTGGCATATTTTTACTGCCTTGGCCAAAGTAAGATCCTCCGTTCTGAGTAATCTTTCCCTCACGACACCGTCCGCTACTCCGCAAACGATTCTATCACGTATCAAGTCATCTTCTAAATGCTCAAACTTACAGGCTGACTCGATAGTTTTAGGGCGGTAACGTATTGGTCTATGGACTCACCTCGCCTCTTCGTCTCTTAAATATTTGAAGGTCATATTACATCACCTTCTGGCCCGATCAGATTCACTAACAAACTGCTTTGTACATCTTTGGTTTCTTTATGTACTCCATACGCCTTCGAAAACACGTTGAACTAACGATACCACTTTCGCAAGGCGTCCGCGCGCGTTACCGGTCCACCTTTTTAGAATAAGTTCCGCTGGAGGTCTAGCGTGCTCCATATTTACTCAAAATTACTTTAAAATTATTAAATTCTTATTTAACACCGCTGTCTCCATGTAAATGTATTGAACAAGACTGATATTTGAATGTACCTCCACAATTAACATTAAATGCACAAATATATTTCACCCTACCCACATAAACATAATATAATAATTATACACTACAATATGGACCACACACTAACTTATGAACAACCAACAGAGGTATCCCTACCTAATATTATAAATGTGAATGTAAGTTTGTTTGTTACGCTTTCACGCGAAAACTACTCAACTCATCATGAAACTTTGCACACATATTCTTGGCGGTATTAGAAGTAAAATAGGATTCTTTTTATGAAAAAAAATCTATACTGATAAATAAAATTAAAGTGTCTGTATTTAATATCAAAATAACATTTCCATACTCAATACACATGATGTATATACGGTACTTAACGAAAATACAATTTTTAAAATTTTCGTCTGTCTGTCTGTTTATTCCGGTTAATCTCCGAAACGACTGAACCGATTCGGATGGGACTTTTACTGGAAGACAGCTAATATTGTCGAGATTCAAATAGGCTAATTTAATTTAAGCAAAATATTTAGGGTTCCGCGCAAAAAGTGAAAAACCCTCGAAATTGTTTTCTCGAATTTATTTCCACGCGGACGAAGTCGCAGGAAACAGCTAGAAGTATATAAAAAGCGAAGTATGTTGTTCCCTATAGACCTATAGACTACGAAACGGCTGGACCGATTTCGATGAAATTTATAGGGATTGTCCACATTGGCACATTCCTGTGTTTGGTGGCGATCGGTAGTATACGGTAGTATATAAACATTGTCTTAAAATCAAGGTTGATTCACTCTTCCTTGTAATCGGTAAATCTTATAAATTCTCATAGTTTTTTTTAATTCGTTTTTTTTTATAAACTGTACAATTAACTGGGAAGTCATTGAAGCCTCATTTAAATTGTGCAGTAAAAATATACAAACTTCATGATGTGTATTAATTTATTAAAGAAATCCCATACTAAGTATCTCGTTGGTACCTATTTTATTACGCAGTAAAGAAGAAACTGCGTGAAGTTATTTATTGAATAGTGCGTTCAAAAATTAATTGAAAATCTTCCTGGAGTTTGTTTCTTCGTGTGTCCTGCAATATTTTAACTTTCAACGTTGGTGTACGTTCGTGAATGTTTCCAAGATAAATCGGCCCTGCCTTTATGGTCTAAGATCATAAGAAATATATATCCCACCTCATCTGTTATTTGATCGGGTCGAAGATTTTCTTTTCAGTAAAAGATGGTAAACTAGCAAGTGGTTGAACCGATATCAATTGATTTCTAGACATCTGCAACAAGGTAATGACTTGCAGATGCTTTGCCTACCTTTATTAGACATAGCAGAGGATAATTATATATTTCATTACTAACATTCTGATGTACGTCTTAACCCTTAAAATCGTCAATTGCGAATTAAACAAGAGTTCAACTTAATTTGGTTTTTACTATTTATTACATAGTAAAAATGTTGGCCCCAGATTTAGCTCGGAAACCCATTTGTGATTTATCAATGTACATATTAACGGATATAATAACAGATGTGGGTATATATTTCTCATGCCGGATCTTATACTATTGTGTAAATATCTTTTAATGTTGTTTATTGCGTATATATAAGTAAAACAAAACAGCTTATATCTTGTTAGCAACTAACCTAATTACTCTTGTGCAAACGTTTTCTTTTTGTTCGCTTAGAAGTTACGTACGTTACGTCACGTTAAACTAAGTCAGTCTGACTGAGTGCAGAATGACTTACTGGCCTCGTTGAAATAGCAAAATCGACATATTTTGTGAATTAAGGACAGCGTGTAACTGCATTTATGCGTAGTAATTAATTTCCTAACTTCCAAAAGCCGCGTCCGTGCGTCGGAAACCAACAAATACTTATGTCTGTAAAAGGCACCGGGCTCCGACCAGTATTGCTTCATTTAAAACTTGATTTAGTCCTATATTAGATCTCGTTCAACTTTGTATTACTGTATACTTGATTAATGGCAGTGTTTGGTAAAAAACTTTTATATTACTTTGGTACGGCAATTTTTTCTATCTCTTTGACATTCTAGAACTCTGCCTACCTTGTGTGTTAAATCTAGTACATTATTCTTAAAAAAACAACATTTCGCTATTGAATCACTGATTTCTTTATCAAATGGTATCAGTATACTTATTGGTAGATATTTCTGGACTCATTTCTTTCCCTTTCTAGTTTCTTGTCAACATATTTTATGTACCACAATTTTTTATTATATATTTGAATGAAAGGATTAAAAATAGCTTTATAAGGGAAAATACTTCAAAGTTGTGGATATTGTGACTTGACAAACTTTTTTTTATTATTTTTTATGTGAGAAGCTGGCAAACGAGCAAGCGGATCACCTGACGTCAAGTGAACGCCGCCCATGAACATCCGCAACAGACAAATGCGTTGCAGTTGCGTTGCCTACCTTTAAAGGACAAACGAGGACATAGACAGGAAAAAGGATAATTCCTTTCCCCCGTTAACCCCCTCCCCATCCTACCCTCTTCCCCTTCCCGTCCTATCCTTATGAGGAAAGGGTGGGAAGGGGAAGAGGACTAAAATTAGGCCTCCGGCACCTCAGTCATCACACGAAACGCAGAGTACTTCTACTTCACGCCTGTTTTCTGTGAGGTCGTGGTATTTCACCGGTCGAGCCGGCCAATTCGTGCAACAGATGTTGTTGTTGCGGGCTCTACCACTGTTAAAACTTGATTCAGGATTGAGAAGAAAAGAGAATGGCAGTGGTATGGGCGTTCCAGGAGAACTAATCTTTAGATTAGCGATCGCGGATAAACAAATCCGTAAGTTATATTTTTTAAATAAATAAATATGCACTGACGCCCGTAACCCAGAAGGGTAGGCAGAGATAATGGATTTTCATTTGGCGCGATCCTGGCATACCTCTCTCGCTTCGTCTACATTCATACATCTACGCATACAATCTCGTTGGTTACGGGTACTCCTTATTTAGTATGTCACTAATCTGGTCGATATAAGTTCTCCTTGGACGTGCCCTACCAACGCTGCCACTCACTTTTACAACATGAATTTGTTTCGTTACTCTCTCCTTATTCATCCTTTCAACATGCCCGAACCGAAGCATACCTTTCTCAATTCTAGTCACAACGTTCACTTTTAAGCCACACTCTTATATTTTTTATAATTTATATATAAAAAAGTATATGATATAGAGATACTGACAAGGCAAGGCAAAAGTTAAATTTACATACTAATTGACTCTGTACGCACATAAAGAGATATGGTATCGGCTTCCCAGTAAACACCGCCTACGTTAGCTTATAATGCAATTTGCAAGTAATAAATGTAATAAAGCTAATGATACGAGCGATACGCGAGGGAAGTAAGGTTCATGATGCGCGTGCGACGGTCAAAGTGCATTCTATAACTGCTGTGTTATTGAGGTTTGCGCCTCTACTCACATTGGATGGGAAATAATAATGAAATCGTAGTATACATTTTTTGGTGTTTTAGTTAACTTGTTACGTTAATTATTGATTTGTGAGTAGATTAAATAGTTAAGTGAACCATTCAATAACAAAAGTAGATTTTTTGTCTGAATATTTTTTTTGTAGAAAAATTTAATATACTAGGTTAAAAAAAACTAAAAAAATATGCATAGGTTGAGTAAACTTAGGTTTCTTTTATTTTAACTAGGTGGCGTTTTTATTAATTTTGAAATTATTATTATTTCTTTATCCTAAAGATGCTCAGTCTTTGTTCGTAAAGGCGGGATATTTTTCTAAATTAGTCCACCGGTCAGATGAAAAATGTACGTCTTCAGGTCAGATGAAAAATCCCCTTATATTTATAGATATTCGTACACGCCTAAAAAGTAATGATGAACAAAGGAAAAAATAGCTAGCTAACAGTCACATGTCATTTGACTTGCTAGAAGCATGATCTTCAAGTTTTTTCTTATCAATGTATAATGTAAATATGACACAATTGATCGCCTGTGTGCAATTTATTCAAACAGAATTTTTGCTAGAACTGTATAAAAGATATGAAAATCAAACGAACAGATTCTGCCATACTACGATATCCAACCTACAGATCTCCTTAACTGGCTTAATATTAAAGGAGAGTTTTTAATTCGGTACTGTTCTAGACGACTTACGATGCAACACAGTGTAAATTTTCTTGAATAAGATTTTTTTTTCTAATACTTCAATCGCTACCCATGTGTTGTGAACAGTCCTCTGAAGGAACCGTTTATTTCAATTAGACCTTGTTTAACAGCGTACAATTATCACAAAAGTACTTCAGGTACTGTCAGGAAATGCAAATTATTTACCGCCGGCCATGCGGCAAGGGATTTCCAGCCTTTGTCGTTGGCCTAGGTTTTTATTTTAGATAATATATTTAAATAAAAAGTGAGATAATTGCCTTCAACTTTTCTCATGTGCAATATATTTAAATTAGAGATTTTACCCTACAAAAATGTCGTCTAACTCGGCTAAAGAAGTTGTCACTTCAAATTAAATATAAATATGCACTCACGCCCGTAACCACGAGGGGTAGGCCGAGATCATGGATTTCTCTTTGGCGCGATCCTGGCACACCTCGCCCGCTTCTACCACATTCATACATCTACGCATGCTCGTCGGTTATGGGTACTCCTTATATCGCCCTATTTAGTAAGTCATTAAACTGATCGATTTAAGTTCTCCTAGGGCGTCCCCTACCAACACTGCCACTCACTTTTGCAACATAAATTTGTTTTGTTATTCTCTCTTCATTCATCCTTTCAACATGCCCGAACCACCGAAGCATACCTTTCTCAATTCTAGTCACAACGTACACTTTTAAGCCACACTTTTCCCTTATAACATTTTTAACCCTATAATTCAAAGTCACGCCTAACACACTTACACAGATAACTATGTAACAGTTCGCACATGAAGTAATTCAGAGAGTAGGCTGTTAGCCTAGACGGATTCTTAAGAGCATGGATAAGCATGATAATTATTTAATGGGACCCTTGAGACAAGGCGACATCTGACGGTCAAATGCTCGCAATGTTCACTGTATATGGTCAAAGCTTTGCAATACTAGGAAATACCTAATTATCATTTGCATGCGGATTTTGTTTACTTTGTCTTACTTCTAATGTGTTTCCGTGGCATTAATAAAGTACTTTATTAATGAATTGATTTATACTGGATTCCTTGTAATTATTGCTAGCCAGTCATTAATTTATTGTTTTTTTTTAAATATAATTATTTACGTTACGTACGTACTCCAATGTAAATGTATGGGTCTGTCTTGAGTCACCCTTAGAGGTCCAGGGAAACAGTGGAAGGTCATGAACATAGTATGGTACGTATATACAATGTGATGATACGTACCCACGTGGACACCCGTCCATCGCACACTCGAGTCTTTTGTTATTGTGTGAGCGTTGTACTCTGAAATGGGATAATTTACGACTATCTCTGATAATACTATAGCGAAGCGGTCGCTAGCGTATAATTTACACATACAAATTGTTCATTTGACTATACAGCTTTTCCTATATTTCAAACGGACAGTAAGACCAATTTTATGCATGCAACGATCACAATAAATGTACCATGGTGACCGCTTTCCCATAAGAACCTTACTAACTTTCTTCTAGAAAGTGTCCGTATGTTTGTTTATCATTAACGCGAAGTGTCCGCCACTTTCATTATAATTATTTTTTTGTTGTTTCATATTCACGCTACGGCTTTTAAGAAGGTCTGCAAACTTTGATAAAGTTTTATTACTCCTTGAGACTTTGCTAGGCCCTCACAGTGCTCCTGATGTGCATGATGCCAGGGTCACGGGAACAGTGGTAGAGCCCGCAACAACAACATCTCTTTGCACGAATTGGCCGGCTCGACCGGTGAAATACCACGACCTCACAGAAAACAGACGTGAAGCAAAAGTACTCTGCGTTTCGTCTAATAAGTGAGGTGCCGGAGGCCTAATTTAAATCCTCTTCCCCTTCCCACCCTGTCCTTATAAGAATAGGATTGGAACAGGAAGAGGATTGGACGGGGAGAGGGTTAACGGAGAAAAGGAAATATCCTCTTTCCTGTCTATGCCCTCCTCTGTCCATTAAGGTAGGCAACGCATCTGCAACACATTTGTCTGCTGTGGATGTCTATGGGCAGCGTTCACTTGACATCGGGTGATCCGCTTGCTTGTTCGCTTATAACATTTTAAAAAAATGTCTCCCACACACCAGCAACCGCGTCTCCGTGAGATGCAAAATAACTTATTCTGTGGCAAGATTAACCGTCATCTTCAAGAATCGCATTCGGAAATATCGCAAACAAGAATGCTCGGACCCCTCATTATAAGGTCATAAGGTTTCCGGTAATTTTACCCTTGTCGATTATTCCAACTAATAAGTTTAAAACCTGTATTTGTTTCAAACTACCTAAAATCAAAAATCACCAGGTCCACCAGGGAGCCGGGGACAGACACGTGCGCTGGGTCACTTATAGATTCCGGGACAAATACGGTGTCCTGTATTCTTCCAATAACTCGTACACTGTTGTGTACGTCGGCGCTTAGTATTAATATCGATACTATATGCGTCACTACGCTTCCCGTTATACTTGTAAGTGGGACAGAGAGAGACGAGAGGCTCTGTCACATTCCCACATTTTATTGTCCCACGGGCAGCGAGTGCTTGACACGAGTATGACACAAGACAATAAGCGATCTTAACAGATATTTGTTTCTTTTAATTTTAATTTAAAAACATCATAGCTTTGCTATAAATTAAATCCATGCTAGTCGAGGTCGTAAAATATATATTTCAACTACACCTAAAAAGATAAGGAAAAAGAACACAGTGTAGATGATTACAGTAGTTAAACTACGCATTAACTTTACATCAAGGCACATCAAAGCGGTGCGGCGCTTTCGCATTAAGGTCAATGCTTCTACTGAACCAGCTGATTGGTTCAAACCACATAAACTATAGACCTATGCAAATTTTGTGACAATTTTAAATTAAATTTTATCTATATACATTAATGTTTACCTCAATTTTAGAATGTGTTACACATTAACAAGTAATTTAAGTAGATTTCGTATCGTCGTTCGATGGTATGAGATTGGTGGAAAGATGAAGTACGATTGTGGCGCCGCCAATATGTCAGTTGAATTTATTTTCATCATGATCAGTAACCCACCTTTAAAAAAAAACACACGATTTCGTACGAAAATATGTTGGGCACTATTGTGTGTATTTCCAAAAATTCAAAAAAAATCTGTTGATCCTATTTTTCACAGTACGAAGAATGCTCGAATATTTACTAGAAATCATTGTAGTCGTTGTGGAGTCCATACTAACAGACATACACAGGTCAATTTTGATATATAATATATGTAGACATTGTCGTAGTCCGCACAATATGTGTTACAAGCCACTATTTCCCAGGCCCATTGTCTCGTGTCCTTCCGTCGTTGGCCAGCGGCCAGTTGTGACTAATTTGTCGATGGTATTTATTTCTTTGTCACTGAGCCGTGGATTCTTGTTCCTTCCTCATTAAAGTATGTCTGTGGAATCCGCCAGCTGTCTCGGGATTCCTTTACTGACTCATTAGAATTACCACCTAGGGGTGAGTGTGTCTTGATACATAGCACATGTGACAAATGATTTATTGGCAAAAACCGATAAGTCTATTAACAGGACATCTGCAATACTTTCATGAGAAGCACAAATTGAATTTCGATCGGAACCTTACAGTACTTTGGAGAGTGTTTTTTTAAGCTTAGAAATGTTTTATAGTGAAGTATCCGGCGATGATTCGACGTGTGGACGATATTTGGAGTGTAATTTCAAACACATTTAGAGAAACTTCGATACATGAGACAAAAAAGCTTACGCACATAAAGGGCAGAGTAACATGTATGAGAGAGATGAAAAGAGTTGATGCTAATTTTGCATTGTACTGTACTCTATGTAATCTACATTTTTGTTTTAAGAAGTTTAAATAGTAAATAGTGAACTCGCAATTGTTTTACATCATAAAAAGGTTTACAACAACGACTGTCTAGAATCTAGACTAAGCTCTCACTAGTGTAATAAATAAATTAGCTAGTCGTTGGATTGACAGACAGACAAAGTAACGTCCAATTCTTCAGTCTTTTTAGATAAAATGGCTAAACAGTAACTTTTTTAACATAAATTAGTATTTAAGGACTACTTAAACTTAGAAGTTATAGATGTTACCATGGCAACCAATAACTACTTGCCTAAACTAGAATTACAAGTGACTTAATTATACCGTTATCGGTTGTATTTAATTTCTTTTTTAAAAGACGACGACATTTCAACGTCTCTTTAAATATTCTTGAGTCTCTAATTTACTACTTTTCCGTTACAGCCAACCATAAACAATTTGAACGCAATGTGAGCGTGGCAGACATCCAGACGGCTTTAATGTATACATGTATAATGTAAATTGTTATTGAGCCGAACAGAACTTCTGTCTGGTGGTAACAATGCCGGAAATGTAATGACTTTTTTTTAATTTTATTAAACGAGCGGTGTCATTATTTTTAAAGAAGCTTACATATTTATTATTTTTAAGCGTTGACACAAAGGGCTTTTGCCAAGTTGCCAAGGACAAAGTAACCGACAACGAATAAATTTTCGCCTAATCTTTTTTTATTTCTTGCATTTTTTATATCAATTATTTACTTTACCCGACTGACAGGAGGGTAAGGTTTTAGCGGGTATATATGTACAAAATGTATGTCTGTTTGTCGGTACCATCGTGATCATAGTCATTCGGGTTTATTGATTTTTTTAATTATTTGGTTTGGTTATCTTTTGCGTTCTAGAGTCAAGTTTGCCGATTTTATAATTACGTCACTATACCATATTATAACTTATTATCAATTCGAAATAGAATATATCATTTAATTTCTCTCGATATAGAAATAAGCTAGTGACACGCCCCGGCATCGCACGGGTAGTATTTAGAGCAAACTTCACAGTATAACCCGCTAGGCCAACTTGAAAATTTCATCCTCCAGCGGTTACGGTAACATGCACACATCTTTTATCGTTTTTTTTTATAGTACTAGGTGGCAAACGTGCAAGCGGTTCACCCGATGTCAAGTGATCGCTACCCATAGACATCCGCAACTAACTAATGAGTTGCAGATGCGTTGCCCACCTTTAATGGACAAGCAGAAAATGATTATTCCCAATTCCTATACATCCTCCACCGCCAAGTCGTCTTCCCCTTCCTATACTTTCCTTATAAGTAAAGGTTGGGAAGGGGGAGAGAACCAGAATTGGGCCTCCGGCAGCTCACTCGTCGACCGGAACGCAGAATACTCTACTTCACGCCTGTCTCCTGTGAGGTCGTGGTATTTCATCGGTCGAGCCGGCCCATTCGTGCAACAGATGTTATTGTTACGGGTTACCACTGTTAAATAAAAATATAGAAATAAGTATATTAAAATGTCCAGTTTCATTATATCTTTTTGAGCAATAAAAAAATTGCATTCCAACTAGCCTAAGGGCGTTGGATTACAAAATACTACGGAACGAAATAAGCACGATTGTGTAGCAGGTATGTACGCGTAATAGTAACAATTGCAGCTCTTTACACCGAGCAAATGATTATATTAACCTAGTCCGGTGTAAGTGATTCCGACCGGGCGCATGCGCAATGCCGACATGCCGTATACACTCGTAACCATTTCATTCCAAAAAAAGTTAGCCTAGAAGGTCTTTTGAATGGAACATATAACAAAGAACTGTAGTAGTAAATAATACTATAAATCTATATTCAAACGAGCAAATTTTGTTTAAATTTATCAATATGGGTGTATTGTCCATAAAAACGTCAAAAAATAATAATGTAAAAAGATAGCGTCATCTTTTGATAGGTGCATTACCTATTGTTGGATCCTTGTTAAGGGCTAGCCAGCAAATATCACATATTTTTGTTAGATGGCACTGTATTTTATAAATATACGATCTTACATACAGCCAACGTAGAGCGAAGCTCGACCGACTAGCTAGACTTATAGTAATCCGTGAATAGGACATTAAATGTGCCAGAATGTGCTAATGGCAGGACAAGCTTGTTAGTAAATTTGATTCAGTTGAAATGCCGTCTCTGAGAAGTATGCTAGGCGTAACCTTGAATTATAGGATTAGGGATAGCGTTGTAAGGGAAAAGTGTGGCTTAAAACATGATTTGTGATTAGAGATGAGAAACCAACGAAGTTAGGTTCGGTTTGATAGGATGAGATAAAAGAAGATTGACAAGAGATATTTATATTGAGAAAGTAAATGGCCGTGTGAAAGTATAATATATACTAAAGAATTAATGTATGCAGACGAAGCGAGAGAGGTGTGACAGGACCGCGTTAAATGGATCTAATCTCTGCCTGCACTTCTGGGTTAAGGGCGTGAGTGATTTTATTTACAAATACGTAACACACAAGTTTAGTATCATAGTTCGAACATAACCGGGTGACACAGTTAGCGAGATGGTCCGCAAGTGATGAAATTTGTTATATAAGCGCTCTCGCTCCGACCGCTCAACTTAATTACTGCAATAAATTTAATAACATCACATGTTATAATCATGAAGCACTTTACGCTTTACGAAATGCATTCTTACAAGTGAATTATGTAGACGATGTGCTTCCGGGTGACGGACAACAAAATATAATGAACACAACAAATTACAAACATTATAACATAATGATGCAGTGATTATTTACGACAAAGATCCGACGGGCCGGTTGGAGTAGTTAGTAAGATACTTGCTTTTTACGCCGCAGGTCGTGGGTTCGATTCCCACCCACACATAAATTTGTAGAGCCCTGACAACATCTGTTGCACGAATGGGCCGGCTCGACCGGTGAAATACCACGACCTCACAGAAGACAGGCGTGAAGTAGGAGTATTCTGCGTTTCGTGCGATGATTGAGGTGCCGGAGGCCTAATTCTGATTCTCTCCCCCTTCCCACCCTTTTCTTATAAGGACAGGATAGGAAGGGGAAGAGAACTTGACGGTGGAGGGGATGCATAGGAATTGGAAATAACCATTTTCTGTTTGTCCCTCCTCTGAAAGGTGGGCAACGCATCCGCAACTCATTAGTTAGATTTCTATGGGTAGCGATCACTTGACATCGGGTGAACTGCTTGCTCGTTTGTCACCTAGTTCTATAAAAAATTATCTATTTAACTATGTATTTACAAAAGAAAAGTAGTATATCAGTAATCTGGTTTCCATTGTACAAGTTCTGCTTAGTTTGGGATCAGATAGCGCTGTGTGAATTAAAAGGTCCGTATCTTTGTGGCGACAGTTTACTACGTATAGTTGTGGACATGCAGAAAGGAATTGGATTAGAAGGGCCTTGGACCTAAATAATGGTCTTTGTTGTCTCCGCTTCAAGACCACTACGCCTGTAAGGGTAGATAGGTAATTATGAATCGATTCCTCAATACGCATATAACCTTAAATGCGATGTGTGTATGTTCAGTATACACTCTGAAAAGACTAGACCGTTTTCGATGAAATTTTCAGGGAATCTTCAGATTGGCCAAAGGGTTGATACTGTTAAGATTGAAGCTTGGGAGCGATCGGATCAGCGATACCGGAGCGGATCATTACTATGTAATAACGTAATAGTGTCTTTTAGAAAATAACATATTTTTAAATGCGTTTAAATTTAAGTAGGACATTCAGGCTAACTGCTACCATTAACTGATTAAATAAATATTATGTAAACCAGTTATTACGTAATACGAACAGGTCCTTAACCTGTCGCCTTATTACCAAACATCCGGTCCTAAGTTACGACTATAATTGTAATATAAATTAAGTTGGCTCTAAGTATAGGTAATTTTATTATGTATTTTGCTTCTACTACTGATACTTAGATTTAAATAAATAAATAATCTCTTGTGTAACTTAGGGGGATTGGCAAACATTTGATGGGCGAGGGTGTGGATAGGTAAAGGAAATATAGTTTTTCTTGTCTATTCCCTCCCCAACGTAGGCGACGTATCATTAGGTTGTTGCAAATGCCTATGGTGACCTGCTTGCTCGTTTGAAACCATCTTCGTTAAAAAAAATTATTGCCATTTGGAAAGATTAAGGCACGAATCTCTTACTTCTACTTATGTACAGGGCGTCTCACGGAGTTGCCATATGAAGGGAAGAATTATTTGTTATAATTAAAAAAAAAACATTGAACTTGATATCGAACTTGCAACTTTTTTACATATTTACCTTTAACTTCAAGTTATTCTACACGGAATTAAGTTAGGAAATTCTCCAGTGATGAAAAGAAAAACGACAACGGGCGAAGCCGCGAGTCACAGCTAGTCATAGATTAGATAGCACTTTCTTCTAAATAACACGGCAGATCCAACCAAGAGGAAGACAATAAAATTTAATATTTTAATTTAAATAATAACAGTATTGCATACAACATTAAAGTATTAAATAGCAGGCAATACCCTCTTTCCATCCCCTCCTTTGTTTCTCCTCATCCCTCCCCCTTTTTCCAACACAAAGGCTTACGTATAACGTCTCTGAATGTTGCGGATGCCGGTTATGTAACATCAAGTCGTTAGTTCATTTGCCTCCTTACTATAAAAAAATCCGCAGGCACTCTGTCTGCGCCGTCTACGTATAGTATAAGATACGGCACAATAAATGTATACCCTTATCTGTTATTTGATCAGGACAAGGCTGCCGAGCTATATCTGCGTTCAACTGTTAAGTGAAAAAAAAATAGGTTGAACAAGGGTTCAAACTAATTTGGGTTTTTCCCAATGCGAAACACACCGTTGACGATTTTAAGCGTTAAGTTTTTGTGGACTTCAAATAGATTTCGACTCTACAATTCTGTTGTACTGACACATAAGCTTGACCTCGTGATATATCGATGTACCTAGGTAGATAAGCTAAGTCCCGATCAAATAACAGACGAGGGTATACATTTCTGAAGTCGGATCTTAGACCAGGATCAGCGGATGCGTTCGTCACGCCTTCGGTTAGAGTTTTTGCGAGGATTTACAGCGCGGAGCGCACTGCGTTAGATAATGCCAACGTAACATGTAAACTATCAACAAGTTGATTGAAACCTCTTTGGTATATCGTACACGTTAACCTCATGGACAAACTTAAAAAGGTATTTAACCCATTATTTGAACTTCACGTGATTAACATATTCGTTCTATCAACGAAGAATATGTATAAGAAAATGAATATCGCATTTTTAATTTTTTCTTGTCTATGGTAATTAGAATTGTCAAAAGATGAGACTGTCATCCCTTTTTATTATCTATCCATCAGCATTTCCAAACGATAGAAGATAGAACAAGAAGAGAGTATTCATGGACGGCGGTAACAGCATTAGGTGACCAAAAAAAACCAAACAAATCTTTACGTTTAATCCTAACACATATGCCAATATAAGTTGATTTAGTTACGCCTTCCTTACGCTAGGCACACACATTTTTAAGGGCACAGAAAAGGACATAGGGTTCTCACAAAAATAAACGGAATTTAAGGATAATTGATATCCTTAAATTCCGTTTATTTTTGAGCGAGCGAATCCAGGGATAAAAGCTAGTTATTTTATAAATTAAATAAGATAATGACAACGAAGGAAATGTAATGTTATAGCCCCCTCGGCGTAAAGTCCACGCTATCGTAGAAATGTTATTAATTAGTAAAATTGATTCAATATCATGAACGGACTTCCAGTGCGGACTGAGTGATAGGGCTGCCACTGACCTCAGATAATTTATATCGATTATTTCACAATACACTGTTATGCATGCCACAGTCAAGGGCGGACCCTATATGGGGCAGGGTCAAGGCCCTTTCAGATATATGTGTCCTTTTTGCATTACTGACCATGTAATTATAAGATAAATATGGTCTTGCTTTATGCTAACATACTAGTGCTATTTAGATAAAAACAGTTTATATTTGTGTCATAAAATACGAGTAAATATGTCGTACGGTTAACAAGTTCAATTCAACGTAGGCTATTATTTAAAAATCTTTGCTATTTTTAAAATCAAAATGAAGTTGGCTTCTCGTAGCGAGCCAATTCAATTTCATGAACACCATTTTTAATGCGCCTTTAATACTAATCCTGCCTATACCAGATCTTGTACAAACATTTAAAATGCTTTTAACGTTAAAAAGTAAAAACCCTAGTGTGTACGCGGCCTTATATTATGCACTTTGATTTATTATGCGTTATCTGCATTGTAAATCTTTTTTTATTCCGCGCGCTCAATTATAATAATTTTGGCAATGTACATTGTACATACTTATCGTGACGTTGATCGGTAACATCAGGTGTGTTTAACTTGCGGCCCGGATTTGTGTAAATTTTATTTTATTTTAATCAATTTAGGTAATTGTAACAAAAGTTATGTTATAATAAATTATTTATTATGCGATTTGAGCTCCAAAGAATCAATTTTTAAAATTCATAACCACGCATAGTTTAACAGTGGTATAGCCTGCAACAACAACAGTTGAACGAATGGGCCGCCCCGAGTGGTGATTGATACCACGACATCTCAGAAGCAGAAGTATAATGCGTTGCGTGTGATGAGAGAGGTGTGGGAGTCCTAATTTTGTTCCTCTTCGCCTTTAGACAACAGGTGAACCGCTTGTTCGCCACAATCTTCTATGAAAAAAAATGATTACAGACACGTGTTATATGGACACTTGATCTCAACATATCTTCACCATGCTTATTCTAATAAAAAATCTTAATGGAATATATTTTTCTTATTGAGGACCACGAAATTTAAAACGTTGGACACCTCTGACTTAAAGCATTCTTGGCGCCATACACTCATTATAATTCTAGTTCAAATTCTTTATTTAATGAATTGCTTTTTATTTAATTATTTTACTCCCATAGCTAACTTATCTAAAAACTTTATTTAATAGTTTTGGTGCACGGATAAACCTGAATAAAAATATCTCCCTCTTTGAGGTACTCACATTGTAATGGTATACCTCACTAAGGCCTGAGCCCCTATCACAGTAGTCTAATAAGTTGTAGCAAGACTATAATATTTAGTATTAGCTAGTGTGTCTTGAACATTGACTTGCTCGTCAAGAAATTTAAAAATAAACCTCCTGGAACCCAAAGGCAACGCCACCTACCGTCTACAATTGTGTATCATAACTAGGAATGCATCCGATACCGATATACCGGCGATACTTCGAGTTTAGCGATACATCGTGATCACCGATATTTATTTTTATTGCGCGCTTTAAAAAGTGGGTATGAAAAGGTTTGCGTGTTTTCGTATATCATATTTCAGTGTATTTCAGCATCACATATCACAAAGTGTAAACGAAGCATAAACTACGCTAGTAACGTAAATTGAACAATGCTCGGGAAAGCCCACTCTTTACTTAGTGTGTTCACGCATTCCCGTTTTGTTTGCGTTAAATTTTGTATCGGTATCGCCCATACTTTTATAGGAGTATCGGTGCCGGTATTGTATCAGCGAAAGGTGTATCGATGCATTCTTAATCCAACCATCCCGAGAGCCAATACACACATATTTCCTCAAAATCCAGTTTAGTTTTACATTACAATCAAGTGATATCAAAAGAACAAAGCCTATTATATTAAATGATATTTCTAAGAGAATTGGAGTGATGTGGTATCAACCGGATAGCATCGGTTTTACACTATAACTGTGTCAATGCCGTGGGCTTGTATCGTGTTAGTTAAAATTACAAACTTTGTTCCGAGGTCGAGTGTTTTTTTGGTGTCAACTATTTATACAACTTAAATGATTAAGAGTTTACTTTGGCCTTGTCTTACGGGTTAAAGTTTTGAAATCATTTACTGTCGCGATGTTCCCTACACGTGGTCCGAAATATTCTCACTTATGTAGTGTACAATGACCGTAGGCCATAGCGTAGAGGCTTCGGCTACAGTTTTTACGGGCGACGGGATAAGTCCCGTCTATCTTGTAAGATGTTGTTGTGTAAGATAATTCCGTTGGTGATATAGTCAAATGATGCGAGATTCGTTGCTGGTTCCTACCCTTCTCGTCAGGATCGCCGTATTGTACACACGTACCGCTGATCGTCTATCGTCTTTTTATAACGAATTTCGAATGAATGAAACATTGATCAGTCAAGTAAAGATAAACTTATTAAATTATTCAACTAGGTGGCGCTTTTCTCAATCGAAAAATGAAATTTAAATTTATATTGATAACGGTCGTGATATTCGTAAATTATTTTATTTAAATAAATAAATTGGACATATAGTGAAGTCGGTTAAAAGTACATTCAACGATTGCGTTATGTGTACAAGTGATAAAAACGTTTTTTTTGTGACTGAAAGGTCACTGTTTGCCTTGAGGAGGAATTTACAGCTCCACCGGGCTCAAGGCGGCAGGGCGCAGAGTTCGCCTAGCTTAAGCCTCTTTAAGAGTAACTTAGCTCGAGGGCTACCTCCGTAGAGGGAGCCTCGGCTCGGGCCGTTACTTTAAAATTAAAACCGGATTGGGGTTAAAATTATAACCGGATTGGGTTAAAATTATAACCGGATTGGGAGATAAAAACGTGTTACATAGAATTTTCGGCGAGTTAAAAGAACTGAATAATTTACAATGGAAAAGAGACGTCTCAAAAGCCTGTTCAACCATTTTTGGGATAGTGGCCCATCCCCACGATTGTATAGCGGACATATATATCTTACACGCGCAATAATAAATACTCGCCTGATTATAGGGATGTGCTGAAGTCGATAAATCGATGTCGACAAGGTAGTGTTGTTTTTGCAGTAATGTCGATGATTTATGCACTACGGAGATTTCGTCAATGCTATAGATCGCGTGCCAGAACCACATATAACTTAGCTATATGGCAATGACGGTGATGGTTAAAGGAATGTTCATTAAATCATCACATACTTCACTCCTTCATTTGTAAATGGGATTGCAGAGTTTAAGAAGGGGAATTGTGAAATTTGAGTGGCGACGTCGTGGAACGGATTGTCAATGGTGCCAAGTGTAGGCAGTCACGCAGCGCTGGTCTACTTCCCAACAATATAGACCGACTATCTCGGCATGGTTGTGGGATGGAGAGAGCGGCAAGAAAACGATTCTGGCAATCCTTGGAGGTAGTCCGCGTCAGGCGCTGAATACTGAATGAGCAGTTTCACCACTTTTATAATTAAAAAAGATTTAAATAGACATTAAAGTAAGGAAATAACTTGACATGTCATATATTCATGTCGCCGTGAGATTGTAAACATCGTCAGTTTATAATCTCTCTAGTCTAGTGAATATGGAATATTTCAATACCTATGTATGTATTGAGTACTTACAGGTTAGCGCTAAATATGCAACTTAATGCACTTTAAGTTTAAGTAATACACGTGTTAGTTGTATACAGCATTCATTAGTTGTTTATTTTACGTTACTTGTATCTTAATTGCATTGTTTTTTATCAGATACAATAATTACATTTCAGACATTCTTGAAGTATGCTAGAAAAAAACTCGTAATTGTGTCAGCAATTGATACAATTATAAATGAACATAGTAATTCTTTGTGTAAAACATTCATAAGAAACTGTATTTATTTATTATATATACTTACTGTTGGATTGAAATGCATTTAAAATTGCGTACCAATTGTTTAACTATACAATCAGATTCAAAGAACGAGTTAGAGTGAATTAAATGGTTCCGCTCGCGCAGATGAGGGTAGAAGACCGATCTTTGTTGGCATTAAAAGAGGTCGAATATAGGCTGAACAGAGGGAGAAAAATGGTATCCTTTGTGTCCTGACTCCTAGCTTAGTTTACGAGCCAAAGAAAATTTGTTATATCCGCGGCCATAATACTGAAGATTTGTTGGGAAGATGTAGGGTTGATTTTAAGACCTGGGGACAGTTCAACAGTGGTAGAGCCCGCAATATCTTTTGCTCGAATGGGCCGGCTCGACCGGTGTATCAAGTTTTTATAGAAGACAGGCGTGAAGCAGAAGTATTCTGCGGTTGATGTGTACGATGCCTAATTCTAGACCTCTTTCCCTTCCCATCCTTTTATATTAAGGACAGGTTGGGAGATGGAGGAAGGCATCTTTTTAACTAATAGTCTTATTCAATATTTATACGTCAACCCAAGAGAAGTATGACCCTCAAACAGTCAACTTTATGAGTGTCTATGGTGTGAATATGGATTCCATAGAGATTATTTATTTTGTCCATATTGTATAAGGAATCCGTACAAGTGTACTGATTTCTCTATGCATTTCTAGTCTGTGGTTCAACTACTTCCGATGTCTCAAGGATAATTCAATTAATTTTTCGTTCATTATTAATTGAGGTTAAGTGTACACGTGTAAAGGTACGTAAAGTACCTACGACACTCACACGGAAGAATGTTACAAAAACTTGTCTGATATGTTGGTACGGCAGGGATTTCCAAACAATGGTTCGCGACCCACTAGTGGGCTCTAAAATGATTGAAGTAATCTAGGAACAAGCCTTTTGAACATTCTGGTTTGGGGCTAAATCCACCCATTTTTCAAAGACAGCCAAGTGAATTCGAAGATTGGATTTTTTTGGATTTGGTGGGTCGGAGCTCAGTCAAGTTTGGGGAACATTGACCTACGTTAGATTGGTTAGGGATCTTAATTCTTAAGTATATACGTTTGTTCAATTAAAAAAAAAATATATATATTCTTTATTTATCAGGCTCTGAGGAGACTGACTGGCCACTGTTTGCCTACAAGAGGCACCTAGTGCTACACAGGGCTCGAGGCAGAAGGGCGCAGAAGGCGCCCAGCCTAAGCCTCTTTTAGAGTAACTTAGTTCGAGGGCGGTTACTTTATTATAATAACCGGATTGGGAACGCTACCCTACATTTATTTCATTGTAAGGAACTTCGACTTCAGTTATATTTTACGAGTAAACTTTTTGAGTGAACTTGTTACGAATTGAGGGTAAAATTTCAGAAACGCGTGACTAAGTCGTACAGAAGAGCGTGGGCAGAGCTTTGTGTTCTGGGCGTTAAGCTTGTGCATTCTTTGGTTATCCCGGATAGCGATTTCCCGTTACAATAGTTACTTTTTCCGGATAGAAAGTGCTGTGGAGGCAACAGGTCGACACACTAACCCACTCGGGCTGCGTTTCAAACGCACTCGCTGTGCACTGTGCAATTTTTGTGCATTGCCTAACGATCGCGCGATATGCCATTTTCGTAATTATAACGCGGTACAAAGTACGAGAGTCAGCGGGTTGATAAAACATGTTCTTAGCTCGTATTTATACTACTTGTTATTATTAATAAAAATGTATCACGAATATGCATTAGAGGGGTAGACAGAGGACGCGATTCTCTCCCACCTTTACTATTATTAAGTTGTATAACAATATCGGTTAAGGGGATTTTCCGTTTGTGTTACTTAGGAACAGTTCCTTACACTTGCAACATCGTCTGGCCCAAATCTTTTTTTACATTTTTTGAAAAGAATTGCAGTTATTTTTTGACTGTAATATTTTTATTGGTATAACGGGAATATTAACATTTCATCCTCACGTCTAAAGAGTGAACCATTCTCTTGATATTAATTGACCGCTACCCGTCATCAGCAACGATCTAATGAGTTGCAGATGCGTTGCCTCCCTTTCCTTGTTTGCCCTCCTTTTCTTCAGGACAGGGAAGGGGATAGATATTTTTTGGGTTTATATGTAACAAATAAATGTTTCAACATCATCTACCTGCCGTTTTCACACGACATGTGGGCTTGGCACAGCCTGCCTTACACCCAACCCAACCCTCCTCGCGCATAATTTTATCAGTGAAAAATTTGTTTGTTTATATTTTCTTTTCCTATCTATCCCCTCATCAAATCCAGAATAGAATAGACTAGAATTTGGCATCCGGCTCACCAGACGAAACGCAGAATACATTTTAAGGTCTGTCTTCTGTGAGGTCGTGGATATCACAATACGCATGTCATTGCGGCCTCTCCCACTGACTACGAATATAATGTATCTCTTTACCCTTACTGGAAATATATATTAATTATAATAATTGGTATGCAATATGGACGGAAGTAAATATTTATCAAGAAACGCACTTCAATCTTCATTCTTCTAACGAGTTAATTTATATTCCGTCGCTTATGACTTGGACCAGATCGGTGGTCACGCAAGTTATGAAGTTGTCGGCGGGCAGCTGGTCGTCGTGACGTGTCGTGTTGTGTAAACCTGGCATCTCACCTTGTTTGAATTATTCGACGACGATGCATTAACCTGATTTGGTAGATTATTTTGTTTGTATTTTAATTTTATCGTTTTGCTACTTGATTGAAATTCAATTTATGTGGTATCTTTATTACACATATATCTCTTCTATGCGTTGATATGTGATTGAAATCCGAAACGGCTGAAACGATTTTGATGAAATTTCGTTTATATGTTTGCCCAGTAGGTAGCGCTGTGTTCGGTTTCTATTAAATTAAATTTTTGATAAATAATGTATTAGATGAACCCGGTTAGAGCAGAGAAGGCAACATTCTGCTCTGTCTGGTAATTTTGATTGATTAATGATTAAATTGGTAAGTTGTAAGATTACTTGTGTGTTATAAATACGTAGTAATAAAATTATAACTGTTAGGTAGCCAACAAATCTAATGAAATTATAAATTTCAGTACCCTATAAAATAAAGCTTTGCTTGCAGTATGCTCTACCTGTGTTGTAAAATAATGTATGCGCTCTATTGTGTGTGTACCCAGGAGCAAGTGTAATAGATATACGTAAACAAGCGCGACTTTATTATGTAATGTTTCTCGTTTTAAGGACATTGTGAAATACCGACCAAGGAAATATTTGAGTCAGAGATACGTGTCTTAAACGAATGTATATCTGATAAATGTCGTGGCCTCTGGTGACGGAACTAAAGTGGTGGGATGGTGGGGGGATAGAGATCGGATATACCAGAGATGAACCTTGTGCTCGTTAATCATTTGACACCTTGGGTATATGAGAAGTTTGTACGAATAAATAATTGTTATACAAAGTCAACCGTTCGAAGCTTTGACTAACACCATGAAATGGTAATGCGACGCGGATGCTAATTCATCCGTGAAGTTACCAATTACCTAGTTTTTATTCAACCTCCTGTCAAAGTATATACAGCTGTTGATCAATTTGATCGGACATTTGACAGTTATCTAGGTAATTCTTCTATTGATCCGTTGAGGTCTTTCAAAAACCGGACGTTCGTACATCATTTAACTTAGAACCTAAATAATCACGTTCTGAAAAGATTACTATGATATAATATAGTTTCTTAAATATTTAACATCTTTTAAAAAAAAATACCAACAAATTAAATCCGTAGTCTCTGCCCACCCCTCTGGGTTACAAACATATTTATTCTTTACTTAAAACTCATTATATCACATGTGTATGCAAATGCAACAATTAATTTCGGATTCTTTAAGAATAATATAAGAAAAATATGTTACATGTTGTTGTATACGTATAAAAGCAACAAGAAATATCAAAATTTCTTTTATTTGCGAAATAGTGCGTATAGTTTAGATTTCAGTATATTATAGGTCCGTCAAGCTTTGAGATAAACGGGTCAATTAAAATCAAATCAAAGACTCCAGCTATGACTAATCATCTTCAGCAGGTCACAGTGGAACATATATACATAAATGTGAGAATGGTTTGCTCAGAAATGGAAAATGGAATGAAAAACCGAGATAGATAGGACATTTTTTATAGTACGAGGTGGCAAACGAGCAAGCGGTTCACGCGATGTCAAGTGATTGCTACCCATAGACATCTGCAACTAACTAATGAGTTGCAGATGCGTTGCCCACCTTTAATGAACAGGGGACAAACAGAAAATGGTTATTTCCAATTACTATACACCCCCTCCACCGTCAAGTTTTCTTCCCCTTCCCATACTTTCCTTATAAGAAAAGGGTGGGAAGAGGGAGAGAACTAGAATTATGCCTCCGGCACCTCACTCTTCAGACGAAATGCAGAATACTCTACTTCACGCCTGTCTTCTGTGAGGTCGTGGTACTTCACCGGTCGAGCCGGGTCATTCGTGCAGATGTCGTTGCGGACTCTACCACTGTTAAAATTGTTTTTAGTTTATTATAAAACAGTAGTAGATATTATCTGAATCCGATACATACGTACACGCACGCGACAAAACATTACGATTCTGCGTCAGACAGACAAAAGGATAATTGTTTATTATTATTACGTATTTATTTAGACGGTTTAAGTGCAGAAGTAAGTAGCGGCGATAATTTAGTACCACTCCTTCTCCTCCGTAAAAACTTGATTTGTAAATAAGAAATATATTAATTGTAAGAAAGAGATTGCCTTCTGACCACGTTCACCTTGTTTAGAAGCAAAGCACCGCGGTGATTGTGTTGCATAGACTAATGCTTATTTCTTTTGACGTTGTACCTAAATTCGTCCTAATGACCATTCAAGATGATTTATAACCTATAATAGCTTTGTAAAAAGGATGCTTTAAAGTGTCTATTTATATTTAATCTATGCATTTAACTCCATGGTTCGTGTCGGTTGTGTCCTAATGTATCTGAAAGTCTAGTTAATACAATACACATCACACCGTCTGCTTTGTTGTCACGGATAATAATAGGGTTAACCTTATCGTGTCGTGATCCCGGAGCGATCTCATCGTTCAGCCAAAAGAGTTTTTATTGAATACAGTCTCACATAGTTTTGATTTCCTCCCGAGATTTGAATTAGATTTGAACATTTCCTACACCATTTTCATAAGACAAGAGCAGCGGGTCGTCAACCGTCAACCATAATACCAGAGGAGCTACAAATCCGTCTATCTTCTGGGTATATATCAGTATAAGTTTGGAAACTTACCATGGTTTATTTTGCCTTGTTGCGATATCAGCATGTTCAGCGGCAGAGTCCGTGGTAAATTCCGCTTGTCGCCAGATATCCTGGGCGTGAGTCCGAATATCCGGTTCCTGGCAGACTGGCCCACAGCCAGGTATTGTTTGTACCCCATTGTTCTTTACCTCAGCTTATGGAATCGTCTTTGAGGTTGCATTCGTGTGTTTCGATTAGTGTTTCTGCAACAAATTTATATTTTCGTTATGATTTTTTAAAATTAAAAACAGAACATCGTTGTATGATTTTATCTTAGTCGACCTGTCGCTTAGCGGTAAAAATACATTCCTACCATTTTTGGAAAGGTCAGAAATAACTTCAAAAAATGTTTGTTATTAAGCACTAAAAGGTATTTTTTTTAAATTCAACCCTTCTAGGTCTTGGTCTAAGGTAGGGGATGAAATTTTGTATGGAGAAACTACCCGTATCAGTGACGCATACTCAATCCAGGTTAGACCCGTACAGGTGGTCATTTCAAACAAAACAACTTCAACACGTATCACACTACTTTACAGATAGACAGGTTCCCCGGTGCAGGAGGTCATTCAATAATGAATTGCAATTGTAATCTTTTGGCATTTATTTCGCCTTTTTTCTTCAAAGGTGCAAAAAAATACATCATAGATTACTACTACTCTACTAGTTAATCTGTGGCGGAGGCATAGTTAAAAAAAAACTAAAAAGACTTTATTATTCTATTTATTTGAACATGTACACCAAAACATTACATTGTATTCAAGTATTAATTCTTCATAGTAACAACTTTGTTATGATATACTTAAATTGTCATAGCTTCCTATATTTATCGCAATTTACTGACAATTATCGCCTTTATAAGTAATTGTTACAATCTGACAAGTCATTCAGACACGCACTTACTAAACGTGACTTTACCAATAAGGTCTGATAAAATTGGTCCTTCTACCCGGATAATTGGATAGTGACACGTGACAACATAGACCGATCACTATCTATCGGCAATATATTAAGTGTTACCAAGCTGTGCATTGTAATATTTCAGACATCAGTTTTCCTAGGTGCCAGAATGGAAGGCGAAAAGTACGATATTGTTAAAATATTATGACGATGCGCAATGAGGCTTGCGTAAATATATAAAGAACTTGAAGAGTTATATATATATATCATATACAACGAAAAGTATCACCGAGCTTTGCTGGGTATAAAAATAATTTCTAAAAATGAATTCTAGCTAGATTTATCGCTCCCGAAACATCCTGTATACTAAATTACATAAAAATCGTTGGAGCCGTTTCAGATACAGATTATGTATATACAAGAATTGCTCGTTTAAGGGTAAAAAAACTACATCTGACAAGTTAGCACTGACGGTGTTACGTTCGCAAGCGCGAGTGCTGCCACCGAGTTTGTGTATTTCAAATGTGACGGGGGTGAGCCTATCGTCACAAGTCTATCAGGCACAAGCCCAAAACCAACATGAAAATGTTTTATCCAGGCGTGGGGACGTGACTGAATCGCTTGGATACGGAAAAACGATTGAAATTTGTTATCTCTACCTACCTACCTAGTCAAAGGTTTTTTAGTAGTAGTAAACAAAAATATTGCTGTGTCGATTACACATGAATTAACATACTTTTCCATACAGTAAGCATTTTACCGATGCATTACGCAACATGTTCGGACTCCCGCCTCGCATAACTCACGATGTCATCCGCCGCACTTCCATTTTATGTTTTACAGATAATAAATATATTTATAAAGCCCAGCTTAAGTAATCGACGTGCGTCAATAAATTTCATTTATTTATTTAAAATGTTCAATGTTCAAATAATAAATCGTCGAGAACAATAAGCTTTCGTAAATAAATAAAGTTGACAGAATCCTGTCAATCATCTGTTTACTTTAAATGGAAAGGTAATCCTATAACAGTTTAGCGGGTCACTCGAGAAACCAACGTGTGGAGGTACATTAAATGTCATCAGGAAAGGAAATAATAGTAACATTTAACAGTGGTAGAGCCCGCAACATCTGTTGCACGAATTGGCCGGCTCGACCGGTGAAACACCACGACCTCACAGAAGACAGGCGTGAAGGCGTAATTCTGGTCCTCTTCCCCTTTTCATCCTAATTAGAAATTTGATTGAAATTGGACTTGACGAAGTAGGGGATGGATTGGAAAAGAAAATATTTTATCTTTTTATTTATCTATGCATTAAAGGTAGGCAACGCGTCTGCAACTAATTAGCTTGTTGCTGCTCTAAAAAAATAGTACTACAGTGTTAAACTTATCGATAAGTACATCACTAAGCTGATTTATCTGTACAATACGTTAAGTTAAAAAAATGAATTACTAATTACAAGAGGTATATCGATATTGGCATCACTCAAGCTTGGTAGGGGTTATAATATCTGTTGTGTGGAGATCGCGTGTGTGAGGCGCCGTCCCTGACCCAGTTGGTCCATCGCAAACGTTGCTCAGCCGACTCTGGGCGGGCCCCGGTTGGCACATCTTCGCATATTAATGAAATACCAAAACTCTATATGTGGTATATTATGAATGTCGTACCAGAACGGTCGTATCATCTGTCATCGGTAGCTATGGTAGCGGGTTAAAGGTTAAATGTTATAAAAACAATTTTATTTTTGTATTGTTAAAGTATCTTAAAGATTTACTTAGTAGAAAGTGAATTTGTGGTAATAAAAGTAAACAATTATAAGGGAGATTCTATTTGTATGTTTGTTCCCAGTTTCCTTGAAATAGTAGCCTGATTTAGACTTATTGGCATTTATAAAAGTTATTAAAGATACTGCCTAGTTGTTAGGTAAATTTAAATATAAAAGAATTATTAAAATTGATTCAGTGGTTTCAGAGTTCAGTCATTACAAACAAATCTCTCTCATTACCTTTATCTGTATCTATATACATGAAAGATGATGTGTGTATGTATGTTCCGCATAGACTTCGAAACGTGTTTACTGGAAATTTTCAGGAATTGTTCAGTTTTGCCTAGCAGATGTTTGTGGCATAAGTAGTGCTACCTAAGCAAAGCCGGGTTGTATCACTAGTTATACATAATAAAGAAGTAACTTACCTACTTGATATATCAAAGCACAGCCCAAGCTACTGGGCCTAGCCGTCACTCAGCAGTATCAAATAGCAACTGAGTAGCATGCTCGCTACAATGTGTAGCACATTGTAGTTTAAAACAAAATATTATTGTGGAATATAGATACACTCCCGCTCGGGAGGGTGAGCGGAAAACTAAAAAAAATACCCGGCCTACTAAATGAATCTCAAGTATTAATCAAGTCGAATGAATTTTGGTATATGTAAATATTTTTCTTTTAGAATTACTTCAAAATTGACAAAAACCGTTTTTAGTACAAATAATTGAATACCTATTTCAGTATTATTGAAGTTCACATTCTAAATGTCTAAAGGGGATAAAAGTTTCATGTTGAAATGTTTTATAGGATCTATAAGTTTCTAACAGATGACGTTGTAATTCATTGATACAATACTTCAAAAATTTTTGTCATCTTACATCCCAATAAACCACACAAATTTTCATCAAAATGGATTCTGGCGTTTCGGAGGAGTTTAGTCACGAGCACAGAACAAATAAAATAATAAGATTATTGTAAGTAAATAAATATATTCATACGATTGATTTAATAATGTATTCCAATTTATACAGCACATTACCACCGCTATAAACCACCTGGAGTTGTTAATGGCGACATTACAAAGAATTTAATAAGTTAGAGTTACTAGCAACATGTCTACGTGAATTTGTAAGTCTTAACTTAACTTATATATGTACAATATAACCTGAAAAGTACGTTTTTTTATAGTACTAGGTAGCAAACGAGCAAGCGGTTCACCCGATGTCAAGTGATCGCTACCCATAGACATCTGCAACTTACTAATGAGTTGCGGATGCGTTGCCAAACTTTAATGGACGGAGGACGGGACAAACAGAAAATGATTATTTCCAATTCCTATACATCCCTTCCATCGTCAAGTTTTCTTCCCCTTCCCATCTTTTCCTTCTAAGAAAAGAGAACTAGAATTAGGCCTCCGCCACCTCACTCATCAGACGAAACGCAGAGTACTTCTACTTCACGTCTGTTTTCTGTAAGGTCGTGGTATTTCAACGGTCGACGAAAACATGTATGTGTATAAGTTGACTTCAAGAATAACTTCAATTACTTTATAAATAAACTTAAAAGGTTAGCTCTAATCTAAGCGGAGTCTTATCATTTGAGCCGACTCAGAATCCCACTCTCGATATTATATTAGCTAAGTTATTGTGTTATTTCAGAATATATAAAGGTGCAATAAAATCACGCATAAATTCTGTATTGTTGATCTTCGTTACATTCGTGGGTAATTTCACTAGTAGGTACTTGCCGTTTCAAGTTCCTGCGTACATCCTTCGACTGTACGCAAAATATTTAAATGAGGCAACACCGACTTCCTAACAATTAGATTTCGTGCGTTGATTTCGTACTGTTAATTGGTCCATGGCATACTAAACAGCTTTTATATAATAATCTGAATAAAAATAATGAGGTTTCTGTTGGTATCGAAAGTGTTTCATGTTCACTTTTAAACAAAAGCTAGTCCTAGGTCTTCAAATGTAAGGTGTGAGTAGTGTGTAAGGTCCATCATCCATAAACAATTTATTTGACGTATTAGATATAAGAGCAGTGGTGGCTCTTCGGTTTAGGCCCCGACTTACGTACTGTAGGTCGCGGGTTCGAACCCAGGCAGGCGCTTTACTTTGTGTAGTTTATTTCATCACCACTGCTCAAAACGGTGAAGGAAAACATCGTGAGGAAACCGGCATGTCCTAGAACCACCCTTTCGAAGACATGTGACATCCGCCAACCCGCATTGGGCCAGCGTGGTGGATTACGGCTCATTCCCTCTCTGAGAGGAGGCCTGTGACCCTACAGTGGGAACATTCTAAAAATGGCCGATTTATTATTATTTTTATTATTATTAGATATAAGCGCTATATACACTATTCATTGAACTTTTTTAAATACAATTTATAATTGACGTAATATCATTTTAACCATTTAACTTTTAGAAATACGTTAAGTGTTGCCAATAGACGCACGAAATGACAGTTATATGAAACATTTCAAACTATTGAAGTGTAACCGATAGAAAAAAATAGTGAAAAAATATTAAACAACTTATTTCATTAAAAAAATACACTAAACGAGTTCAGCTGCACTTCATAAAATAAAACAAACTATTTGAATGAGAGAAATAAAATAAAAATATGAGTAATCTTGTGTTGACAACCCCGACTGTCACTGACTACAATGTTGCCAGCTATAACAAACGTTTACTTCCTACATTACTACAAGAACTTGCGTTTCAGTTTTTTCTGACTGTTTGGTTTCATGAGGCATCTATAGCTTGAGGTGGCTTAGTGCAAAAGGGGCTTTACTTAAACCTCTAAGAGTAACTAAGATCCCTCGAGAATCTCCTGTCGGACCATTATTACATTTTATTTTAACTAAACTAGTGTATACCATCTTTAAATCTCAACACCATTTAACATCAGATGGTATTGAGGTAAAGCGCTAGTTTGATCATTTTAAGTAAAATAGTAAAATAGCAAAGTATCCGTAACTAAGGAGCATGTGTGAGAAGATGTATGAATGTAGAAGAAGCGAGAGAGGTGTGGTGTGGTGTGTACAGGACCGTGATAAATAGAAATACATATGTGGTTAAATGTTAATCCTCTATATATAAAAATCGATGTGTATGTATTTGTTGCGTATAGACTCCAAAGAGGCTTTCAAGGAATTTAATAGAAATCGTTCTATGAAATCTTCAGGAAAGCTTCAGCTTTGGCCTTTTTTTTGTATCGGGGGGAAATCTTCTAAAGATATCCTGTCCTCTGGGGGAAAGACAGAATTATGTGGGATTTGACCCACTAAAACCCCCTCGGTGATCACCTTCGGGTGCAAGAAGAGGGGCTCCGGGATCTCCAGCGGAACGCACCGGTGCCCCTCTGCACTATGCCTTAGCACCAGCCCGGGAACTAATTTACTTAAATGCTACAGTTTTTACGGCAACTATAGGACCACGCTAAGTTGCCGTCGTCCCGGGCTCCTTTGTTACGTGTTCAGGACCCCCACCCTGATCACGTGAGGAACCTGAGGAAACCCTTGCTGTCGTCGTCGCCCTAGACATCGGTAGCCCTATTTTATCCCGGGACTACTGGGCAGCAGAGCCGCGGCGCCTCCTGTTAGTGCCACCGCTTCGCCGTCTCCGACCGGGTATCGCCCTCTCCCGCTCCCGCTCAGCGATCTCCTTCTGGACCATCACGGTTTCGCAGAAGGAGATTAACGCCGTCCACTGTGATTTCCTTTCCAGCGCATCAGCTACTACTGCTGGCAGGGCTTGGCCTAGAGGGGTGATCCTTTGATCGGATTGTAGATTGGCAGGTGAAGAAGATAATGAGTTGCAAATGCTTTGCTTACCTTTAATTTACCCTTGTTAGGGAAAAGGATAGACTAGAAAAAGGATGTTTCCTTTTTCTATCCATATCCGGGAATCCATATCCATATCTCTTCACCTTCCCATCCTTTCCTTATAAGAAAAGGGTGGGAAGGGGAGAGACCTAGAATTAAGCCTCGGGCACCTCACTCATCAGACGAAACGTAGAATACTCTACTCCACGCCTGTCTTCTGCGAGGTTGTGGTGTGTCACCGGTCGAGCGGGCTCATTCGTGCAACAGATGTTGATGTTGGGATCTCCCATGTTAAAATGAATTAATAATAATTTAGTAATTGAAGGAATATTTTCTTTCTTACTGCCACACCTCTTACTGTCAACGTCCAACGACAATCAGCATAGATTATTATTTAGAAAAAACGTAAATAATGTTGTAATTGCAATTAAATACCTTCCTTGTTCAATTGATTGCTAATAAATATATGTAATTAAATTCAAAGTATAGCATTTACTTGCTGTGAAGAAAAAAAAGGTGTTATTAAGTTGAATGCGGTAAAATTACTCTGGCTGTTTGAAATAAACTTCAGGTCTAGTGTCTGAATAGCTGGCATACCACGAGATCACATTTTTGTCTTTACACTTTAGATTTTTTTTATTTTAAATGTTATTTTTTTACAGTTAACTCATGTAATTTGGGATATCCATACAATGTTTAGCTTGATAAGAAAAATGACAATAATATAAAAATGTAGAAAACGTATCGTTACGGAAATGATATCTCATAATAACATGGAAGGTGTAGTTCTCACCAATTATTGAGCAGTTAAAATTACAACGCCAATTATTTTTCAATTATCACCGCCTCGGTATTCACGATAATTTCGTTAAAGCTCAATGTACCCCCAAAATACTTCGCAATAAGCAATATTTAATTAAAATTACAATTTATCATCATAATTTAATAGATAATTCCATATCTTATTCTAGTCAGTTTATAATCTCACTAGGCACATTGTAAATTACTGTGTATAGCAAACATTTGTGTATTTTATAGTACTATATCCAATTATTTTTTCAATACAATAGATATGTTATACCCATACAAAATAATAGGACAAATGTGTTCCAAAGACATACAGCAACATTCAAACTGTCAAATGGTGTAAAAAGGATAGCGTAATTAAAATAATAAGGAAAAAAGAGGACAGCTAGTGTTTGTCACTTGCGTAAATGTAAACACGTGTGTAACCTATAACAAAAAGCGTCCCAATTAGGACGCTTTTGTTATTTTTGCTTTTGCTTCTTTTGTACGAATGAGCCGGGTCGACCGGTCAATTACCACGACTGGCGGTATGAAGAAATATTCTACGTTTCACCTGATGAGTGAGGTGCCGGAGGCCTAATTCTAGTCTAGGATGCGAAGGGCCTCTCCCTTCCATTTAAGGGATGATGAAGGGATGGATAGGATATGACAAGATCATTTTTTTCATCCTCTCTCTCTCTCTTCTCTGTCCATTACACGTCTTATTAGCTTGTTGTAGATGCCTAGAGGTAGAGTTCACTTAATATTAGGTGCCGCTTGCTCTTTCACCAACATCTTTCATATAATACCTGATGCAAGCAAAATATCAGTTCATCATTTGACGATTTGACTTCCACAGTTTATAAATTGTCTAGTGACACGTCAAATGTGAATTTATATTGTGCCTAGTGAGATTACAAACTGACATAGTTAATAATCTATCAGTGACATATCTAAAGTTGAATTTAAGAATATAGCTAGTACTACAGGAATTTCCGTGACTCCTTGATGTAGAGTTACTGATATCTAGTAAAGAAATAGGCAACATAAAATAATTTCCACGGGTACAAATTCACAGGCAATATTTAGTTAAGAGTGTATACAAATCATCTCTCTCAATGACCTACATATCTTTGATTGATAAAAGAAAACGACAGTGAGTTTTGTTCCACATAACTTGCATTCAACTGTCAAGTAACACAATCTATTACTTTCAAAACATCTTCGCACTTATGACTATGACATGTACCATCTACTTGTGACCTCCAAAAGAGGTAATACAATATTGAAACAGCTTTTAAGGTTTGCTTTAAACGTGTAATAAAAATGTTATCAAAAATTAAGTTGACTTCCGAACTAGAAGAGCCGATCGCATCCAATTTACGGGTCACAGTTGACAGTTTATTATGCCTAGTCCGATTATAAGCTGATAAAGTCCACAATCGATTGGTATCCTATCGCGGTGGTCTCCAAGAACAACTACAACTGTTGCAAGAAGCGTTCTGCTTGACCGGTGAAATGCCACGCCGTCACAGAAGACAGGCGTCACGTAGAATTTATAGCCTTCCTCCTTCTTCCTTATTAGAAAAGGATGGGAATGGAAAGAGGAATAGGCGGAGGTAATGCAATACAGTTTCTGCAACTTATTGGATAACTGCAGACTCCTATGGTCACTTAATATCGGATGAACCGTTTGCTCGTTTGCCACCTTCCATACAAGATAGAAAAAGAACATAAAAACTTAGCTTCGTCCCAGTCGCAAAAACTTTTGCACTCCTCAAGAACAGATCCGTGCAAACTATTTAGGTCAAATACTTCCATAATAAACAAAACATTCGACCAGAAGTTACCAGATTAAAAAAAACAACTGATTCATCTTTCAATCTTCAATTGTTTTTAGGAGTTCTGCTGAGCAAATTCTAATTTTATATATAAAATATCACAAGTCACAAAATGCCTTTAAAGAAATTTTGTTCCATCGAAAATAACGTTCGGAATGTCTTTCGAGTATTTACAATCCCCGCCATGCACATGGAAATAATATACAAGATGTTTCATTACAAAAGTGGGTGTTGGAAAGTGGTCGTGACGACAATGAGGTCAAAAATCGGACCCCTTAAACAAATACTTTGGGCAAAGCACTAACCTTGAATCTACATTTAAAAAAATAAACAAGTCATTAGGGCTACCGATAGAAGTGAAAACTCAAAACAGATGGGAAGCTGCGACAATAACTTACAATAAATAAACAAAAATAAGCCCTTGTCCCTTTACAATAAAATTCAAAATTGAATAATAATGATAATAAAAGGCCTTTTTTAGAATGTTCCCCACTGCAGGGCCACAGGCCTCTTCTCCGAGAGAGGGAATGGGCCATAATCCACCACGCCTGGCCGGTGCTAGTTGGCGGATGTCACATGTCTTCGAATTTAGTGGTTCTAAGACATGCCGGTTTCCTCAAAATGTTTTCCTTCACCGTTTTTGGAGCAGTGGTGTTGAAATAAATTACACAAAGTAAAGCGCCTGCCTGGGTTCGAACCGGGGATGTAGGTCGTACGTAAGTCGGGGCCTAAACCGCTGAGCCACCACTGCTCCAAAATTGAATACACGAAAAATAATAATTCAAAAGTGTTGCTGACGCGTAAACGCGTACCTATAACTTTTTCCTGTACCAAATAAAGTCTAACGCGGCCATAGAAGTTTTCACTTCAAAAACCAATGTACAACAATACACCTCGTTCATCAATACATATCATAAAGCTCTCGCCACGTCTATTTGTCCTCGCGTCTCAACACTTAAATACTTACTTAACCAATACACGTAATGATTACCGAGGTAAGTTCAAAAGCGTAATCAATTAAGTTTTTTGTACAAAATTGGAATATAACGATGTGGTTACATTACGACTACCTACCCCACCGGGTCACGGACGTACTGACTTGGCCACCTGGCTCGGAACCACTTTGATTTTGACCATTATGTTTGACTTCACAACCTGAAAATGTTATGATATCTCTATAGTGGTCATAAATGAAGGAGAAAGCAAGTCGGTCCATTGACCTTTGGTTGACCTTGTAAATGATCAACGCCATCAGAACACCTTGAAGTATAACTGCTATATAGCTTTCTAAAGTCATACTTGGTACCTTTTATGTTTAGCCGTGTTATTTTTAAAAACTAAACCAATTTTATCGTCACCGAGGATCGAACCAAGAACCCACAGCTAGACTATCGGGTTCAAAAAGGTTAAAATTATTACTTCACTTTCAGTAATGAAGTATAGTTTCGGAAGGCTGCGGAGTTGTGCAAGCTCTTGCTGACCGAGACGTGTGATGGGAGAAAAAAAAGCCAAGTAATTTGCAACACCATTTATAAAGTGCGACCCAACTCACTCAAGCATCATATCATTTTTCGTCAAAACGACCAATATAATACCACGGATAACACAAGGTCTTGCAAAAATTACTTGCAATTGAATATTTTAAATCTTGACTACTTAGGTGAAAAGCTTCCTAGGTGGAAAGTTGATTAAGAAAAAATGTTAAAAGTTAGTTGAAATAACGTTTCAAGTGACTACAGATGCCTTCTCACCTTTACTTGATTTTGCTTAAATCTTAATCCTATTTTATAAAATCTTAATCTATATTTATTTAATATTTTAATATTATAAGAGCTAATTTCTAAAATTAAGTATACTGAGTGATTTGACAAACAATCTTCAAATCATTGAAACAGCGTACACGTGAGGAGTGCATCACACCACTCCTAAGAGATATAAGTTTATACCTTGGTTAAACAAGTGGAAATAGCTGTGATAAAAGTAAATAAAAAAGTGATTCATGTGAGGCATACCCGACGATAAAAGGTGTTCCAATTCCTCACATCTGCTACTATCGCCGCGGGCGCTTGTCGACGGAGTCAATATTTTATCGACATAACAGAGTCGTGTCGAATTTTGCAACATAACCAATGAACGCGAAGTAAATAAAAAAAAATCTAGTCGCACGCTGCGTTACAATCTTTATTTGTTTTTGAATGACATTGTAACAAAAACATGGAGCTCATTATATACAATAATAATAATATACAATTTGAAGAATGCTCCTAATGTAGTCACATCTATGTCTAATAGATTAATAGTCCTGTTTGAATGTTTATTCGTATGAAAGTCACTGCAGACGAATGATTAAAATATAATATACTAGTGACCCGCCCCGGCTTTGGCCGGGTTCCACTAATTACGTAGATCCGATCGCTACCAAACACAGGAATGTGCCAATCCCTGTAAATTTCATCGAAATCGGTGCAGCCGTTTCGGAGTCTATAGGTCTATAGGGAACATACATACTTCGCTTTTTATATACTATTTTTTTTCATAAAAAGTATCCTATGTTACTTCTAATACCTTCAAGAATATGTGTACAAAGTTTCATGATGATCTGCTGAGTAGTTTTCGCGTGAAAGCGTAACAAACAAACTTACATTCACATTTATAGTATTAGCAGGGATAAATTAAATCAATATATTTTATATAGTTGCTTAGTTTCATGACGTATTTAAGGTACAGATGATTTAATTCATCCGTTCGTCAGTTTGGACTAACAAAAGAATTTAATAATTTCTTAACATCTTTTAAAGTAAATAGTACATATAATTATTATGGCCACGAGGACAACACACAGGAGCTGAACCCTTCTTATTACAGCTGTAAATCATTTTATAACCTTTAAGTTAAAGTACTTATCAATGAAAACGCAAAGCGTGTCTCAGTTCGCAATATTCGTATACCCTTAGAGAATAAATTTATACCCTGATCTGTTACCTAGATTACCAACAAACGAAATTAGGTTCAACCCTTGTGTAACCCGTCGTTGGCGATTCCACTGTTCAAGTTAATGTAGCCGTTCAACGGAAAGTGAAACTTGAGATATTAATTAACAGATCTGGGTATAATTTTTTATGCCGTCTCTTAGACCATTAAGAAAACATGGTTACTGATTCTCCGATTTATTTGTATGTGGGAAAACCGCAAAGTCTATTTGCATTATTTTATGATAATGAAATATGTCACTCAATATATTTTATTACTGTACCTTGGGATAGCGTTTATAAGCAGTGTAGTGATTCACAGAATTTTAAAGCATTCAGTATGAAAAATACTTTACTGTTTCTCAACAGTTTACTGTCCTATCAAATCGTGAAATTGTGTATTCTATTCTTATGTTTAGCTTGCGTTACTTAAGCATTGAGTTAGAATGGAAAATGATATTTGTTAGTCTGGAAAAGACAAGGCTCAAAAAGATATTTGTTGCGTTGCACACCAAACCGAACCGTTTATCAAATTGTACAACCATAGATTTATGTACCTCCAGATATTGCGTTCAATATAGATTACACATTCAAAAGTGTCATCTCTTTCCGGAGAGAAAGAGACAATATGTTTTAAAAAAAATTGTCGGCAGTGTAAACATGGAACTAGAAGAGATACCTATAATACTCAATTGTAGTAATTATTTTACTGAAATACCAATAAATTTCTCATTTAAAATACGTTGTACCATGATTACTCAACTCTGACCAGCCCATTAGGGTTCAACACACAGTCAAAAAAACATCTACTTCAATTAGTCGGTCAAACGTGTACAGCTCTCTTGTTACCGGGTTCCGTTGTCTTGACATTTAATTTCTGTTTTTAAATTCTTCAGGTCGATGAATTGGATACTAGTAAGTGTTTTTACATACGTAATCTCGAAACTGTGAATTTTTCAACAACTGTCACTTGTGACGTGTTGCAGTTTGACATTTGATTTGGCTGTCTGTCAGGCGCGTTACAGATTTCATTTTTTAAAAGGTTAATTGACCGTGAGTTGTAATTGAGTTTTTTGAGTCTTTGGCCTTGTTATGTTTACACTGGCTACCAAAAAACATCAATAAAAAAGAAATCGGCTGATATATTAACATACAGTCCAAACTACTCAGCCTAAAGACTTGAAATTTTGCACAGAGATTTCTTGTATTAAAAAATATTTTTCTCACAGCTCTAGAGTATGAAAGATTTCTGTAGATAAATATTTATCATGTAACTTCAAATCTTTATGATCAATGATATTAAATAGGTCTCAGGTTAGGCTGGGCAATCATCGATTAAGTTAAATTGAATGGTGTGCGAAACAGCGGGGCACAGCTCGTTATCAATATTGGTAGAGGCTAGAGCAGGATGATCTGTGGAATTAATGAGCCAGATCAACTTAAAACTACCACATCTTTCTCACGGTCTAATAGAAAATCGGCTTGAAGTGGAGATATCGATATTTCTTTTGATGAGTGAGAAGTGGTAGTAGTAGTACCAAGAAATTACGACTACTAGAATCAGGGCCAGTCCTGAAGCTATTGAGGTGGATCAAGATGATTGAAATAGACCTTGCTAAGGATAATTTCATTCGTCGTTCATTTCATTTCAGCATTCGCTGAGGGCGGTTAAAAGATATGATATGGGAAAAGTCGCAGGAGAACCCCAACTTGGTTTGTTAGTGAATGTGTGTGTGAGTATTTGAATGTGTGAAATATTTTTAAAAACAGAATATAATTTTAACGGAACCCTAAAACACTGGCAGCTAATCGTTTTTCTTTTTCTTATTATGCTCATTTAGTACGCACAGCATCGTTATATTTAAAAAGTATCTTTAATGTCAATGATTCTAGACTTTAACGAAATAAAAATAAAGTTTTATTTTATTTGTCAATTTTATAGTAATGATGTGAAACGTCCTCGACGACACATTTGTTATTTAAAACTTGATTATTGTCAATTAGATATATTACTCTGTATTGTAACAAATACGTATAAGTCCAACACTAATGATACCCAATGGTGTACTTGTAGTCGAAAAACATCCTGCATAGCATCTTGTTGTTAATTTGTTAAAATCGTAATATTTTAATGGAAAATTTGTCTGTCAAAATTGCTCTTTGAACCGGAATACAGAAACATTTGCAGTCTCAGAAACTGGCGCAACCATAACCTTACTCTACCTGTCTTATATTATCTATATATCTATGGAATCTATTGTCTCATCACGATATCTCTAGAACCATATGGCGTAGAGACTTGAAATTTGGAAGGATTATTCCTTTCTCCGAGTAGAGGTCTTTAGAGGTAGAGGAAATTACACCCACACTCGGGAGCGTTAATGCCGGGCCAGCTTTTAATATATGTACAACAAGTCAAGCTCCAAGATTCAGCCGTTTGGGTGTGCGCTGGTAGTTGAGTCAATTAGGTTTTTATCAGTGATGTTATTCTCTGAAAAAAGTATATTTCAATGATACGATAATTTTAGCTTCGCATTCAGCCGACAGGGAAAGTGCACGAGCCGGTAGCGGGGCGGAGATGCCGCGACGCTCCCCGCTCGGCTATCGGGGTCAAGTCTTTCACAATATGCCATGAATGCCGCGCACTAGAAGTTAAATTTGGCAATTCAATAGTTCAATATAAATAATTAATATGAATATGTGTGAATATGCAAGTTTTTAACTTTCACATTTCAATTCACTGCAGGTGTTAAGTCTTCCGATTGCCTTTTTCATTGGTCTTTATAAGAACATCAGATTTCTAGCGTGACTGCCTCCTGCGTCACTTCCTGTATACATATTTTTTATGGTATAATCTGACAAACGAGCAAGAAGTTCACCTGATGTTAAGCGACCGCCACCCAAAGACAGCCGCTACTAGCAAATAAGCTGCAGACGTGTTGCGTAGCTTTAATGGACAGAGGAGGGCATGGAAAGGAAAAAGGATATTTCCTTCTCCTTTCCATCCATTTCTTCGTCTTCCACTCCCCATCCTATCCATTGTAGAAAAGAACTGAAAGGAAAAGAGGATTAACATAGAGCCTCCGGCATCTCATTAGACGAAACGCAGAAGTATACTCCTATTTCACGCGTCTTCTGTGAGGTTTTATTTCGCGGGTCCGGGTTGGCCTATTCTGGCCTAACAGATGTTGTTGTTGCAGGCTCACTGTTATTTCTAACTAATATGATTTCATCATAATTTTGATTCGTAAAATCTTCGTTAATTGCTTTTACAGATTTACCGTTCGGGATTTTATTTGTCAGGTCAATGGCAAGCTTATTTCTATTATGTCACCTTTCTTTCATAACAATTAATAAATCAGGGGTCGATTGCAAAGAAGAGTACTCGAGTTCATTTTCACATTCTTACTTAATATCCAATTTGCTTATATAGAATTGCACTTGTTGATAAAAACGCAATAAAAACTCCATGGTTATTATTAAGACTGTCCTCTTGTACCTCCTTTAAATTTACAATTTCAATAATTAAACCTTGTCCAGCATCATCATCCCCTTTTCCCATGTTGTGTGGGGGCAGCACAGTACAACCGTAGTCCAACTGTTTAGGTTTTGGCTACAGTTTTACGGCTGTCTGTCCGACGCCAACTCCCTCGGGAATAATTCAAAGACAATGCCGAGTTAGTCAAATGTCGTGCCGCAAGCGATATTGGTTACTGTATACTGTACACAAAGTATCACTGATCGGCAGTGATCTCTTCTGCGTTACTATAAGATTACTAATTTGTCATTCCTTTAGGATCAGCGCCCTCTTCCGTCTTTATGGAATTCAGCGAGTATCTCTTTCGTGTCGTAATACGTCACCTGTTTATTCTTGTTGCTTTCAAACCAATAGAATTGAGGATTAGAAGGCCAAGCGATTCTATATATGCGAATTGTTTAGGTCAATAACAAACTGCTAGGTATATGACTCGGATAGCAAATCATCCATGAACAGTTGCAAAATGTCTTCCATTGGAATGTAATAATCAGTTTTTTAATTTCCTGCAATAGACAATAATAACCGGCTTAATGAGTTGTTAATTAGTTTATAATTGATTGTGTAATAAAACAGTCACGATAGCCAGCCGACGTCGATTGATATTGATTTTCCGACATTATTTTTTTTGTTTCTGCCCATCCCCCATACCATCGTTGTAGCTTATTTTTTACTTACGAAATCCGCTTGTGTTACTAATTAATATCTCCCCCACCCTTTCTCCTCTTTTTCCATACATATCTCAGGTAAGCTAAGCTTAAAAGCGCTAAGTAAAGTTTTGAATGAAAAAAATGTTTAAATCGTCTCGTTCATCTCGTTTTTGATCTCGCAATCGGACCTCACGTAACCCGACCGCCATAGCAGCAGGAAACGCCGCTGTATGTCACTGGGTAAGTTGTGTAACTGTGCCGCAACGCTGAAGCCGAACGCAAAGTTTGCACAGACATCGACGACTTGTGCGCGTTCTAAGATAATCGATGGCTCTAAGGCCGAACGACATAGCGAGCCTTTGTCTAATAAAAAAACGAATGTCATGGTTGACAGATAACTTTAAAACATATGGCGGTGTTTTGTTTGCACGTTTATAATATCACACTATTAATTGTATTTTTGTCGTTCTTAAATAAATGCGCCATTTGTAATCCAAATGAAAATAGTAATAAAAGCCAACTCACTCGACAATACACGCATTTAAAAGACAAGCAATTCTACGGCGGCCATTTGCAATCTATCAGTATCACAAATGGACGAAAGTACAATTCATTTAAGTAATTTAAAACATTTATACTTAAATGCTTTAAATATAATGAATATAAAAAATTTGTGTTAGGGCAACACCTATTATGTTTTCAATAGGTTTGTCTATACTGAAGCGCCGAATAAGACATATTAAGGAAAATAAATGTGATTACATTTCCACGTAAGCAGACTGAAGTGAGCAATATTCAAGTTAAATGTATCTGTCGCCAACTAATCTGGGTTAGTGAATGTATGTTTGATCAAGGCTGCTTCATATCTTTTTCTATAAGCTGGAAAATCTATTCCAAAAGTTTTCATTCTCATTTTAAATACAGTGAAATTGCAATTAGCTTTTTCCAAAATTAGCACAGTTAAAAAAACACAAAATAGTAACGAAAATAAATGAAGTTACGAGTCAAATTTAAATCTACATTTCACTAACGCTTTGAAATCTACGTGACAGGTCTCGGGTTCAAGCGGTCAAGCGATGTTTTGTCCGTTATAAATTGAGAAAAAGTTGTCGTTGGTTCATTTAAAGGTCCCAGTTGTTGTCTATGGTAGAATTTCTTCAGCTAACGTCGCGCTTATCGTTACTCTATGATACCATAATGTCGCTATATTTGTTCATTGAACATGTAGATTTTATTTTATTTGTTTGTGACAGCGAAAGTTATTGCGGTACTAAGTATGATTGTAATTATAAGCGCGCGAAAGTCTCAAGATGGCCACCGTTTACAACTGTAAAACAACTTTTTCTATATCTTTTAGTTTTCTTATTTAATACGATATTTCGAATTGATATCCTAATGGTGGTAATATTTATAGTTGGACAATGTAAGGTCTTGTGCTTGAGTGTTTTATTTTGTTCTACGTACCTTCCTTCCTTATCTTAATTATATGTAATATCTCTTCAAAAAATGTTTTTGGTTTTGCATCTGCTTATTATGTTACACAGAGTGAAAATAATTTACACACACACACACACAGGCCTCCTCTCCGAGAGAGGGAATGAGCCGTAATCCACTACGCTGGCCCGGGTTGGTGGATGTCACGTCTTCGAATTCAGTGGTTCTAAGACATGTTGGTTTCCTGACGATGTTTTCCCTCACCGTTTTCGGAGCAGTGTTGGTGAAATAAATAGCGTAAAGTAAAGTAACTGCCTGGCTTCAAACCCTTTACCTACAGTACGTAAGTCGGGGCTAATGTTGCGAGGTTTATTTTATCAAAACTGTATAAGTTTTCTATTGTTATTTTTCGTTTAAAATTCAGCGGTTTATATTTGTTGCACAATAGTTGAAGCGAGACCTGGAGGCCGTCAGAGCTGACCAGGTCTGAGGTCGTCGAGCGTACCACCGGATACTGTTTCAATGACAATATTATACAGTTATACAGTTATTTATATCGTAAAAACAGACATTGTCCCAGAATCCCAATTGATGACTTCAGTAATACCGACAAGCTTATGGCCTGTCACCATGCAACAGTGGTAGAGCCGGAGCAGTAACAGCCATTGCAGGAATGAGCCGACTCCACTGCTGCAATACCGCGACGTTACAGAAGATAGAATTGAAGTAGAGTAGTAGTATTCTGTGTTACGGTCGATGAGTGAGGTGCCGGGTCCCAATTCCAGTCCTCTTCCCAAGAGCTAGATACATCCGTATTTCTTCTTATGATATATGAAGTAGAAGGAATTGGCAGAATTTTAATTATGTCTAGTTAAAATTAGTCGCATCACTTGTAACGTGTGAAGCTCGTCTTACAGTCTTTATTCCTGTCCAAACTTAAGTATTGTATTACAGTTGTACTTAGGTAAAATTAAATTTTATTACTCGCCAGTATTTTTCAAGGGCGATATAAGGAGCACCTATAACCGACGAGCATGTATGCGTAGATGTATAGATGTAGAAGAAGCGAGAGATGTTTGCCAGGATCGCGGATGGAAATTCATGATCTTTGCCTACCCCTCTGGGATACGGGCGTGAGCGCATGTTTTTATTTTTCAATGCACCAGTGACGCAGTAATATTTGTTAGTTAAGTCGTAACAATCCTTGTAGCTCGAGTTGATGTACTGAAGCTTGACGGTTACAATACCCAGTCGTCAACAACTATGATTGGTTTGTGTGATGTTTTAAAAATACATTTAAATAATTCAGTCCATACACAACCAAATGAATATGGATTTATAACGTTTTTTTTTTTAAAATTTCAAATTCTGGTGTCCGAATTTGATTTTTAAAAGTTTGGTTTGCGAAATATTGAAAAATTTTTGAAGTAATAGCCTATAGTAGTTATTTTGTCTTATACATTGTACTGACTCTCACAATTCATAACTTGGATAGAAAAGGATTTGCAATTAACACCGCCCAGCTTCCCGGATACCAGCGCCAATATCAGAAGCTGAGAATCGATAAGAATGTATAGAGTGGTAAACCAAAAGACCTTCTCTCTACCTCCACAACCCCACCTTATACAGAGACCTTATCCACGCTTGATATTATAGAAGACTTGCAAAATTATATTCACAACATAAGTGAGTAACTTGATTATAAGTAACATAGCTTAGATATAGTAAGTAAAGATCAAGTTAACATTGTAACTGGAAATAATAATTGACGATAACTTGAAAGATTTTGCAATGTCTTAGTCACAGAAGACTATTGTTACGAGAACACTTTATTCTATCCATTGTCGAGACATCGCGACATCCCGGAACTGAATCCATTCATCGTTAACTCAACGTTCGTGTTTGTCAGTTTGTTAATTTATGTGATTTCTAATGACTAAACCTTTTGTGAAGACAGCAGAGAATTTAAAAGCAAAACCATTGAACACAATTTTTTATCGATGCAAGATTTATGCAAAGATTTTGCTCAACCCGTGTCATTTTTTTCTCTCACATGTAACGAAATGAACAGAAAAAATTACTCGTTCAATTTTTGAATGGTCTAATAAAGTTTCATTTAAATAAATGTTATGTAATCTTTACTTTAGTTTGATTTAAATATAGCCATCGATTATTGGGATTCGCTTTACGCCGATGTTACTATGCAATCAAATGAAATTGTGAGGAACACAAGAGATTTTCTGATACAGTCCTTTCAGAACATGAACCACCACACTTATTTGAGTGATACAAACACGCAGGCCAAGAAGACTCTAAACTTGCTTACGGAATCTTATAAAAATTAAAATGTCACGCATTTTACAATTCATGTTACAATAACGATTGGCAGTATTGGTAGAGGGCGTCGTAGACGAACTTAAATCAACCAGATGACATGACGAGTATGTATGTGTGGATGTATGCATGTAGAAGCGAGAAAGGGAAATTTGTAAGCTCTGCCTACCTCTCTGGATTACCAGCGTAAGTGTTAAAATAACAAGAATCCTTTATAGTTTTTCAAGTGTAAGAAAATCTTGATGTAGCATTAAAAAAAACTAAAAACTACAGAAATAGTGTACTTACAGAAGTACTTTCTTCTCGTGGATTGTAAATCTGAAAAAGAATTAAAACTTTAATAAAAAAATATGACGAATGGACCTAGTGTTACCTTATTGCAAAAAGAGTGGTGACAATAAACCATGAAATACAAAAACATGCTAAGCAGAAATGAATGCGAATGTGTGAATCAGTTTGTTTGTTCGTATTTTATTCTTTACCTCAGGGGTTGGGGTACAAAAAATTCCATTGGGATACTTGTCTTTTATACCGAACACAAAACTGTTACAGGTATACCCGAGGTACATAAAAGCATATATAATATCGGTTGCCATGGTAATGTTCCATAGTTTAACAATAACAACTTTTTGACACATTTAACCAATTAAATTGGCATATTTAATATTTTACTGGTGACCCGCCCCGGCTTCGCCCGGGTACCACTAATTATGTTGATCCGATCGCTACCAAACACAGGAACACCCGCTGTACCAATCTGAATAATCCCTACAAACATCGAAATTTCGGAGTCTTTAGGTCTATACGTCGCCATTTATATACTATATGGCGTTGAAGTAGCTAGTATTTTTAGATTTTTTGACAAAAATTATTTTTCGTAAAAAATAATTTTTTTCATAAAAAGTATCCTATGTTACTTCTAATACCTTCAAGACTATGTGCACAAAGTTTCATGATGATCTGCTGAGTAGTTTTCGCGTGAAAGCGTAACAAACAAACTTACATTCACATTTATACTATCAGTAGGGATTGTTCAATTTTAAAATTAACTCAGGTACAGATAATCCATTATTTTCTACATATAAAATGTCTTCCAGTACTTTATCATATACATATCAATATACTAGCTGTGCCCCGCGGATTGAACCGCTGGGGTTAATTCCTTGCTAACCATGCACAATTCGGTTCTTCTCGGTATTGCTCGGCTAAGCATCGGGCGACCGCTCTCGACTAGTCACAGACCGCATCGCATCTTTCTCGCTTAGCGTTCTTTTTCTTTTTGCTCGGCTCCAATTAGCCGTAGCGTGTGATAAATAATCTAAAACCTTCCTTAATGATGCGACTGTTAAATGTGAAAAGATTTTTTTAACCTGATTGATGGTCCCTGAAATTAGTGCGTTCAAACAAAAAATCTTAAGCTTTATATAAAAAACTATGTATAGGTTATATTGCTTCTGTAACTACGACTAGAAAAGCAGAAGAAAAAAAAGTAAAAAGAAAATAACATAGGCAAAACGAAAGAGTATATTAATATATGAAATAATTTTTAAATGTCATATATATGCCGATGTTTCTGTCTATCCTTAATCGTGTTAAGGCATGATAGCTTATTTATTTCATTACACGATGTCTATGACTACCGTGACGTTATTATTATGTGACATTAAGCCGACGCCATCTTCCTTTGTTATGTCGTCGACGTAATGACAAGACAATAAAATAATGCCACGATGGAAAATAATAATGACATTTGAATTATCAAAAATAAAATGTAGACATTTATTTTTAGTTTTGATGTGTAAGTGTTGGATATTATTATAATTTTGTTTATTAAAAAAGTTAAACATTTTCGCATCAATTGTTCTGTTTTCTTCGACAAGTTCTGCAATGCAAAAACCTCGGGTGTATTTTTAATTACTAATGATTTGGTATAATATAAAGTGTGACAGATAATTATTTTCGATTTTCCATACATCAGTAAACATACATCGATTACTTTCACTTAACATGTAACATCTTTAAACAACAATGTGCCTTCGCTAATTTGTTCCGATCTAAATTGTCTTCGGTATAAAAATAAAACAACAGTTGAAAAGAAGTTGACAATTCTAGGAGTAACTCACATGTCTCACTCATTTTATATATTTTAACCCGTAAAATTATTTAAATATACTATAAAATTATTGTTAACATGAGAAATACTAGTAACCTATATAGTTAAAAATTAAATTTTAATGAAACTTGCAGCTTAATGCTGTAATATTATTTTGACATATTTGGAGAGATTTCAATCAACAAAATATGCAAATACTTTTTAAATATACACGGCATTACAACGCAAGCCGCGTGCAGTTAGTTTAAAATACATAAAGTAATTATTTTCTGCACTGCTAAGAATACATATTTATTAAGTAATTAAGCATTTATTGGTCGAAATAAAGATAACAAAATTGAACAAACGAAAAAACTATAACGATCCACCGTTATCATTTAAAAAACATTTTCTTTTCTTGAATAGTTACATTAAAATATTGTTATTTTAATCATTTACTGTGTATTATCATTAATTATTGAAATGGTATATTCTTAAAACAATATGAGAATGTGGGTCGGTGTGAGTTACACATGTATGTCAATAGCCTTTTCATTCGATGGTTATTTTTATTGACGAGGCAAATGACTCGCAAGCATTGTGACATTGACACATGAACATTTGCCGCCAATTTTGTACGCGTCGAGTTTTTAATTGGTCTTTTAATTTATTTTATATGTAAGATATAATATTTAAAAAATTAAAACTTTGAGTTTTGATAATCTGCGAATAAATTAGTACAAATTTAGCATAGTATCTAAATATTATATTGAATGATGCCATTATACTTGTATTGCACGGTAATAGCTTTATTTAGAAGTCCACCTTGATAAGAATACTCAGGTTTATCGGTTCAAAAGATAGTTTAATGAGGTTGACAGCTAAAGAAATAAAAAGTGTCATTTGTTTTATTATGCAAAAGGGAGTTGCAGTGTTGGTAGGTGACGCCCCAGAACTTATATCGATCAGATTAGTGGCTTACTTAAGAAGAGCGATATAAGGAGCACCCATAACCGACGAGTTTGTATGCGTAGATGTATAAATGTAGAAGCGGTGTGCCAGGATTTTTTTTATAGCATAAGGGGGCAAACGAACAACGGGTCGCCTAAAAACTAAGAGATCACCGCCGCCCATGAACATCCGCAACACCAGGGGACTGCGGATGCGTTGCCGGCCTTTAAGAAAGGAGTACGCTCGCTTCTTGAAGGACCCTAAGTCGTATTGGTTTGGAAATACCGCTGGCGACAGATCATTCCACAATGCGGCTGTCCGAGGCAAGAAATTACGCGAAAACCGCACCGTAGTGGAATGCCAACCATCAAGATGGTGAGGATGGTAATTGGAGTTCTGTCGAATTGAGCGATAACGAAACTCAGCGGCAGGAATTGTTCCAAACAATTCTTCGGAACACTCCCCATGGTAAAGACGATAAAAAATGCAAAGGGAGCTGATGTCCCTTCGCAATGCCAGTGAGTCAAGCCGATCAGTAAGAGCTCGGTCGTAGATGATTCGAGTCGCTCTTCGTTGTACGCGGTCAAGTGGAAGAAGCTGGTAATTGGGGGCTCCAGCCCAGAGATGCGAGCAGTATTCCATATGAGGCCGAACCTGTGCCTTATACGGCTTTAAGCGATGGGCCGGCGTGAAATACTGCTTCGCTCTACCGAGCACACCAAGCTTTTTGGAGGCCAACTTGGCCTTACCTTCCAAATGACCGCGAAATTGTACGTCGCTCGATATATCAACGCCGAGAATACTGATACTAGCAGAGGCAACCAGGGGAGTGTTCTCAAAGTTCAGATTAACGACGAAGGGTTGTTTCTTGGCTGAAAACGCGCAAACTTGAACTTCGCGAAGGATCGCGATATATGCAAATCTCTGCCTACCAATCTAGGTTAAGGGCGTGAGCGTTTATTTATTTATGTCTATAGTGCATAGAATAAGAAATATTATCACCTTCAAGTATACAAAGTATTGTTAATTCGAGAATTTCACAAATCTATGAAGCAATACAAATACGTTTCACATGTTTAGAGGACCTCTAAATAGGTAATGTACTAAAAGAGGTTGTATATAAAACTGTCTTAGAAAAACAAAACAAATATTATTTACATTTTAAAACTATTAATATCGATTTCCACTAGTAACTTTATCGAGTTCAATGAATTGTGAAACGAATGAAATGAGGTTTGCCTTAATTCCACTTCAGAGTTACGCAACGCGCTTACCTCTCATAATAGTTGTTTTTACTTCCTTTAATATTACATTTCTTTGTTATGTAATACTGTTAAATAAAAGGCCACATCTCATTTCTCATCCAGAAAGTGCTGGAACTCTAACACCCCTACAGGACCCTTAATCATTGGATCCAAAAGTAGCAAAAAAAATAACTTTCGTGGCTTACGTAGGTCACACTATAAGACATACATCAGAATAATAAAGAAAAGAAACGTAGATTTTCAAAACTTCTAGACAAAACTCTGTGGTTTCATGCCTCTATAATCTATGGTTAGTCATAATAAACATGTATTAAAAGGTATCGGCCACCACGGAACAGCGCAGCGTTCTGGCTGAAATATTATGATGTGGATTGATAAAAAAAACATAGACCGGTACGTGGTGTGCCCAAAATGTTGGCGTATATGCTTTGCTATCCGTGCGAAGTCGGGGCGGGTCACTAGTGAATAAAATAAAATAAATAAATTACCGTAAACAGCCTACGTTACAAAAACCGTAAGTGAATAAAAACGAAACTGAATGCTGTTGGCGCGCGATAATTTCCCGCGAGACATGTTTCAGTAACGACGATTAACTTCCTTAAACGAAAACCCTAGAATTCACCAGCCAGTGGGCTTAGTTAGGGTTGCCACTCTTGCCTCTAAGTTATGTATAACTAGTGCTCCGCCCGGGTAGCCGTTTCGAAATCCATCCATCTTTTATATATGTACACAAAAAAAATGTATCCCACGGGAACCGTACATTTTTCAGGGATGAAAAGTAGTCTATATGCTATTCCAAACTGTTGTCTATCGCTGTGCCAAATGTTCATCCAGATCCGTTTAGCCGTTTTTGCGTGAAAAGATAACAAACATCCATACATCCATGCTTCCAAATTTCGCATTTATAATATTAGTAGGATTCCCCAGCTCGTAACGTTGAACTCATGTGTGCACCTTCTGTAATGCTTATAATTCCTCAAATAAAATCTATCTTAATAAAGTAATGAGAATGAACGTGGATGGGGTAGAATGTGGTTACAAGGGTAGAAAAAGATCAAAGAATGTATGGATGGATTCTGTAAAAGATGAACTGTGAATTTTTCCATAGGAAATGGCTATTGTCTAAAACTAAATAGACATGCACAAATGTATCATGCCTCAATTGCAACTGGAACGCACATGCTTTGGTTGTTTACAAAGTTAGAAACAGTAGTAGGTACCTAGAGAGATCAAGAATCTAGACAAACCTTGCTTGTGACAGCCCTAACTTGAGAGCCTTTCGTAGGATGTAGCAATAACTGGTTTGTCGGCGACTGTATTGGTATTCGGTCAACAGTTGGTACAGTCGCGTACACACGACATCGCGACCAGTCACATACAAAAACAATCGCGTTCACTCGCGTGAAGCCGCGTACATTTGTAGGTCGACAACTTGTATCAACGAGCCATAATTAGGAAGTCGCTTATGCTGACCGTAGAGCACAGAACAGGTTGAGACCATCGCTATTGGCATAACACGTGGCCAGCATTGGGGCGAGGCTAGTGCGCCTTTCTTCTGGAACTCGAGCTTTCTGGTCTCTCGGAAAGGCTATCCAAGGAAGTTTCAGTAGGCCATTGTTACCATTTTTTGCGGAGGAAGGATGACTCGTTGGCCCATACTGCACAACAGAAGGCAGATCTCCTGGTCTCTTTGCATACACAAGACTTTGGATGACAAAGGTAGCTCACCGCCTAAATTCCCGCGCGGTGAAAACTCTATCGAAAATCTAGGTCTTCCAGAGGTCATATCAGTTTATCTGAAGATCTGTGTCATTGTATGAATGAAAACCGTTCAAGTCTATTTATAGAAGACGCTGCCTCTCAAGGCATTGTTAAATTTATATCGTTCTCACATTTAAATCATTATAATTAGTACAAAACGTTGATTTTTTTTCTATCTTAACATGTTAATCTTAAAGTTATTTTTATATTTTATGCATTTATACTGGTGCCGTAAAAATGCGTTGCCTACCTTTAATAGACAGAGGAGGAGAAAGATGGGGAAAAGGATATTTCCTTTTCCCCGTCTAATCCTCTTCTCCTTCCCGTCCTTCAGAAAAAAAGGCTTTCACGTATGGAATTAAGAGACTAGCCCTATTTTTAAAAGTTAAATAAAAACGCTTATCTTTATCATTGATCGTTTAACAAAAAACTTTCCGTTACCGATATTCGTAAAAGAATTTAGTCGTACCAAAAACGCCACAGACCGAAGTGTAAATAAGAAAAAAAAATCAACGGCGAGTTATACAATAAGATGTAATGAGAGCAGATTTAAGTGGGGTGTGAATCATTTCCACTGGAAATAAAAACAACAAAGATCCGGTTCGACGGAAGCAATCGTGTCGCAGATTAAAAACCAATCTATTTCGCGCCTTTTATACCTCGGCCTTTTATTATTTCGTATTACATCAACGGGAATTTTTATTTTATTGAATACAGGTGGAATTAATGTAAAATACTAACCTATAAATTTCATTAATGCCAATTAATACATTAACATATATGTATTTGGCATAAATTTCACAATTTCTTTGCCTTTACAAAAAAAAGTTAAAATTTCACTCGTAATTCTGTCCATACCGTAGATTACAAAACATTTTCCGACATATTTTTCGTCTGCAATTGTAAAGATCAATGTATTATATTGACCTAAATATTTATATACCAAAACATAGAACCGGTTCACACAACCGGCCACACTTTATTAATTTAAATATGTGAAATGGTTTACTGGTATACTAGTGGATTACCATTATGTCATAATAGCTTTATATCAAACTGGAAGCTCGTGACGGGGGAATTTCAATATTGTACGTTAGTTAGTTATAAAAATAACTTTTGTTACTTCTGACTAATGCATTTTTCTAATTATGCAAAAAATATAACGTTGATAAATAAACGCAGAAGCCGAAGAAGTATTTCCTTTTTCTATTAACCCCTCCCCCGTTTAATGGGACGGAAGAGAGGAGGGGAGGGGAAGAGAACTAGAATAAGACTTAGAGTTTTTAGTACCTGCCATACTGACCTGAATTTATCTATAGTTACAGGCAAAACAAATATTCCCAAAATAATATATTTAAAAATACCAAATACACAATCGTTTCTGGTTGGAAGTACCTCTGTCTTTTACGAATGGATACATATTTATCTTTTCCAAAAAGGTTAGGCAGAGTCTTCTTCGTCTTCTGTCGCCAAGCAATAACATAAGCCTTACTGAGTATAATGCGAAGCGGCTATTGAAGTTGCCGAGATAAAAATGTATACAAGATATTATTAATGTCACGCTTTACGTACATTTTCATGAGGCAATGTAATTGACATAGCCCAGCATAAGTTGGGTAGACATAGCTTATTAAAGGGTCTGATTTAATTCAATTAAACGACTATAAAGCCCATTGCGATGTATCCCTTGACATTCAAAAACATGAAGTAATACGTTTTAAAGGTCTCGTGTTCAAGTTTACAGTGTGATTTACAGATTTTATAAAAAAAATAAGTATATCCTGGCGCAAATTATTCTAACCTCTAACAGTACACAGACATATACGACCAAATGTTTGTTAAACAAACATATTATATAATAATTTTAAACGAAAGTCTCGTGGTCTTTAGGTCTTGGGACGGAGGTCATATCAATGTTATGTCACTCACAACATCCGGTATAGCATAAAGAGTCTAACCCCCACACATAAACATACATACATTCGAGAATTTACCAAAGGTTGCGATGCTCTGAAAATAATGCTTAAATACGCACATTACGATTCTTACGATAGTCTCGAGCAGTGGTTACCGAAGTTTAAACAGTGGTAGAGCCCGCAACGACATCTGTTATACGAATGGACCGGTTCGGTGACACGACCTCACAGAAAACAGGTGTGAGGTAGAATTTTGTGTTTCGTGGAAAGAGTGAGGTGCCTGAGGCCTGATTTTAGTCCTCTTCCCTTTCTCATTCTTCCCTAATACGATGGGAAGAGGATTGGACAGTGACATCTAATTCACCTCTCGTTCTTTGGTACGCCGATCATGGTAAAGCAAATCTTCTCAGCCCCTCTCTACTTTACTTTTCACGACTTCAGGTTTTCACTAAGCGTACATGGCCGCAGAAGACAGAAGAAAATTGGACTGATGTGGACGGTCTTTGCGTCACCTCACTCATCAGACGAATTCCTGACCGAGTTGTATCAACCGTACAAAAGCCGCTTCTGTTGGCTCGACCGCTGTTAGTTAAATACTTTTTTAAAACCGCACCTTAACGGAATTAATTAATATTGGTTAAAATAAAATGTGACAGGTGATATATATAGACACAATAAACCTGCAGTGGCTCACCTTGATGTTAAATTAGGCAATGCTCAAATTTCCGAAGATAAAAAATACAGTTTCAATAGTTTTAAGGTCGTTGACCCAATAATACTTTACATGAATACTTCTATAAGTGTCACAATGTATCACTTTTTGTTTTTCCTGCTTATCATTATACATCTTACTAGCTTAACCACGTGGTTTCACCGCGCGTTATTTTATTTAACCAGCATAAGCTGAACCCTATTTAATATTATTGATTATATATATCTGAGGTCAAGTTGTAGATTTTTTTATATCTCCAGCCAAACTTTCATCCCCTACTTAAGACCTTTAAGGGACGAATTTATAAAAAAAAAACTTTCTTAGTAATCGCCTCCGTAATAACAAGAATCTTTGTGCAAAATTATAAGTCTCTAAACCCAGTAGTTTTGGTTGTGCGTTGCTACATCAGTCAGTCAGTTCTCGTCTTCAATAAATAATAAAGATTAGTGATTTTAAGTCCCTTCACGTCCTAACAAAAGCATATTGATAGTTACACTCATTGTGGCGCGCGCCACTATGCGTGCGTGATTGTCAATATACAGCACTGACTTTAGCAGTGCAGTGAAGCGACGGCAGGGGTTCCTATACAAGCGTTACGCACACATAGAGTCACACCTTTATGAATTTGGGCAGTTTACAATCTCACTAGAAACATTATAATTTGACGGCAAATTGTGAACTGACTGACTTATAATAAACCTATTCTTATACTAACATCATACATACCTATCTAGTTATCTCTTATGCTAATTTAATCTTAACCTTATAACCCAAGAGGTATATATAACAGTTCATAATTTTACTTCGACAGTTTATAAACATTTACGGTATACAGACAGACTCAGCCCTTTTCCCACTCGTGTTGGGTCGGCACAGTATGATTGTAGTCCATGCTGATGCCAACCTTCCTCGGGAATAATTGTACTTAAGTCTTGTGTTATTTTATGACTCGTTCAGTTCATTTGCTTACAATATGCCTTGTAAATTATAAACTCACGGAGATTACAATCGGACGGTTACAAACAAGTGATTGACACTGAAAACAAGATTTTTGCTTTTTCAAACAACTTACCTGTCAGAATAACGCAACTTTATAAGTATTTTATTGCCAACATTATAAATTTAAAACTAATGCATGCATACATATTTAAGCCATTTAAATTTGTAATCTGTCAATATTTTTAGTTTTCGACCGCAATTCCGCGTTTATTGTAATAAATGTGGGAATCAAAAAACATTCAGAGTTGTCAGCTTAAGAATCATAATTACGACAGACAGTCTCTGTAGGCTATGTCAACAAATGCAAACTGAGCTGTAGGCATGGCTTCCCCAGAGATCGCATAATTTCTCAACAGTCAAACCCAAAGATGTTACATACCTTCAAATGGATCATCCGAGACCCAAAAGTGAAACTTTTAAGACACCAATTGGCGACTTCGTATAATCCTGCCCAATCATTAGTTTCCCGCAACACGAATACAAAATTATAAAACACGATAGATTAAAAAAGTGTTATTAAAATATGTTTATTTATTTAATTTATTATTGATTATCATTTGTATGTATGTATGTATGAGTTGGTAAACATTCGCGTCGAAACATTTTGTGCACAATAAACAAAATAAGGGGACATGTTGCGAAATCGAAACGTCAAATCAGCTGAATGCGTTACCTACATTCTGTAACATTGTTTTCGTGTGCAGTAATCTATTGGTCGCTTTGTTACGTAACAATAACAAGAAATTAACTCAATACTTACGAAACAACAGATGTTTTATATATAAGTAAGTGGCAAACGACTCACCTAATATCAAATGACCACTACTCGTGGTCAATTCCAACTAGGCCTTTAATGGACAGATTAAAAAAGGTTATTCCTTTTCGCTTTCACATCGTTTCCTTATTACAAACTCCACCTACTTCTATCAGCCTATAATAGTAGGCAGGTAGTTGAATGTCTGGATCAAATACCACCTACCACCAGCACTTATAACTTAAAATCTATGAGGTATTTATCGGCTGGCTTCTCGTGTAGCCAGTGGTCATGACAGGTCATGTCAACAATGAATGTTAACCTTCAAATGTTTTATATCTCTTATCACAGAAACTTAGGGTTGTCACCCGCTCACTTTGTGTCCATCAAGAATAGACTTTTATTTGTAATAGATAAACTCTGAAAGTACGCAACAGATTTCAATAGTACTTTTACCATTAGAAAGCTATATTCAGAAGTGTCTGGGCGTTTTTACTTTCATCATTGAACTTTACCCGACGTCTTTACTTGATAACTAGCAATAGCGACAACGGCCGCATTTATGTACATACATACAACGACTATCATATTCTCAAGTTGCGTCGCGTCGGTCGCATTGCCGCATTTGTCGTGCACCTAGGACAACTGTCAACTAGGTAAGACTCTGTTGTGTCTATATAATACGCGAACGAGATTTAAATATCATCCCTAAACCTTACATTATATTATTATTAAAAATAAATTCTAACAAGAAAATGGAATGCAGATAAAATCTCGTTTTTTTTAACTGTGGTAGAGCCCACAACAACATCTGTTGCCGAATTGGCCGGCTCGACCGGTGAAATACCACGACCTCACAGAAAACAGGCGTAAAGTAGAACTACTCTGCGTTTCGTCTGATGAGTGAGGTGCCGGAGGCCTAATATCAGTCCTCTTCCCCTTCCCACCCTTTAATCACAAGGATAGGACGGGAAGGGGAAGAGGATTGGACGAGGAGGGGGTTAGCGAGGAAGGGGAAATGGATCCCTTTTCCTGTCTATGCCTGTCCTTTATCCTTTAATGGTAGGCAACGCAAAAAGCAAATGTGTTGCAGATGGCAACACATTTGCTTTTTGCGGATGTCTTTGGGCAGCGCTCACTTAACATCAGGTGATCCGTTTGCTCGTTTGCCACCTTGTCACATAAAAAAAAACATCCACTATCTATCCCGGAAGTTTAAAATATACAATCGACAACCCTATTGCCTGTTTAGTTTGGTGAATCTTATCGCGGTTCAAGGTTGGAAGCTGCGCGTCTTTGTGTTAAGCGAAGAGCACGAAGACTTCCGCACGACGTAAGTGGGTTATGTAGCATTCGTGCCTGGCGTCCATCTCAATATGGTGCTTTAATACGGAATATAAAGTTACTCGTATCGCATTAAGTGGGCATGTTGAAAGGATGAATGAAGAGAGAATAACAAAACAAATTTATGTTGCAAAAGTGAGTGGCAGTGTTGGTAGAGGACGCCCTAGGAGAACTTATATCGATCAGATTAATGACTTACTAAAAAAGGGCGATATAAGGAGCACCCATAACCGACGAGCATGTGTAGATGTATGAATGTTGAAGAAACGAGAGAGGTGTGCCAGGATCGCGCCAAATGGAAATCCACTAAAGGATTATAAATTCTTACGTGCGTATTTAATTATAGAAGGAACAAATAGTTCAACTTAGGCTTGAAAAGGATATAAAATATAAAAGAAACGAAGAAACAAATAATTCCACTTTACACCAGTATTTTCAGTAATCGTGGAATTCGACGCGGATCATTTATATACAAAAAGAACTTGACATGTCTCTATAAAGAAACCTGTCTATGGTCTTGATATTACTCTTTGATTACATTACCATAGACACTTATTACTCTAATAGATAAAGTTTCCGTGAGCATTAAATGATAAAACAGAACCATTATTACAAAATCAGTGTTTAATTTTAATGCATTAATGAATCGAGAAACCGCAGAAGTATACAATTTACAACAAGTAATAATTATTTTATAACTGCATATCATTAAGTACTCGGGAAGTATCACTTATTTATTAGTTTTATTCAATAAAACAAATCTTAATACTCAATAAATCTCACGACTTACAACCTAACTGCTCCTCTTAGGCCTGTACATTTCTCACAGTACAGATTCATAACGGATAAAGACTGGTATATAGCATTAGGTAGGCTGGGCACATAGCTCACAGAACTGGTGGCTGATGGCGCTGTAAGATCCTAGATTGGTAACGCCACTCACAAGACTGATGAGCTCAAGATTGCGGGAGCCCTGGATGAGAATGGCAGGGGACCGATCTGTATGGCGAACAATGTCCAGTATTGGGCGAATATCGTCTGAGAAAACTTGCTTAGATTCAAAGTCTCAGTTCTCTTCGACGACAAACCTCAACTCGCTACAAACAATAAATAATAGCCCATACAATAACCATACATGTATTCTCTAACTCTTTCAAACCTTTCAATTAATGTACTGAATTAATTATAAGGATAAAATTTTCCAGCAAATAAGATCTTCAAAGCAATCAAGACGTTAACTTTATCCCTACTAATATTATAAATGTGAATGTAAGTTTGTTTGTTACGCTTTCACGCGAAAACTACTCAACCGATCATCATGAAACTTTGTACACATATTCTTGGAGGGACTAGAAGTAACATGGGATACTTTTTATGAAAAAAAAATTAGTATGTAACAAGCGAAGTATGTATGTTCCTTATACACCTATAGACTCTGAAACGGCTGCACGGATTTCGATGAAATTTACAGGGATTAGCGGTAACCGATCAACATAATTAGTGGTACCCGGTCGAAGCCGGAGCGGGTCACTAGTAATAATATAAATTAAAAGCTTACGAATCAATTATATTAATAAAATATGTTATATTATTCACTTTAATATAATACAGCTTAAGAGTTTGTTTGTTTGAACGCGATAATTTCTGTAACTACAAGTCTGATTTGAAAAATTAGTTTTGCATTTGATAGACCAGTTATCGAGAAAGGTTATAGGCTATTTAACATCACGCTACGACCGTTGGGTGCTGAGCAAAAAGAAAATAAACGCTAAGCGAAAAACTAAATGGTACGGCGGATGATACCGCGGTACATAGCTAGTATACAAATAAATGCACAGTATTATAATTTACATATTACTTATATATTTATATTCACAAAGACGTCTTTACTTCGGCATCAATAAATTACGATACATAATCGATCATTGGTTAAATTTATTCAGACTTTATTAGCTTCATTTTAATTTATATTTTAAAAAACAATCAGTATCCGCAACAAATCAAGAGAATTATCAATTGCTTCGCAAACATTTATGTAGAAAATAATAGAGATAATTTAGGAAAAGAAAAGAGAACGAGGAATAGGAGAGGGGAGGAGATGGGAGAAAATGAATGGAATCTGGCTACTCTACAGATGGATCGCAGATGTATAAAGTATGATCCTACCGAAAACATTTCATGTAAAATTTGTTGGCGAGACTCACAAGGTCGTAATGGTTTTACCGTTAAAATTAACATATATAGCAGGAATCGAATAATATAAATGTTAATATCACGCTACCGGAACATTTTTCAGTAGGAAACGCATAATCCATCTGGCGGGAGCACTTGTCCCATGATACCATTACTTCTTTTTTTACGGTAGAATGTTACATACGAGATAGGTGTTAAGTAATAATAAATAATAACGATAGGATGGGAAGGAGACGAAATTGAAATTGGGCCTCCGGTACCCCAATCTTCGGACGAAACCCAAACTACTTGACACCTGTCCTCTGTAAGGTTTTATGTGGGAAGGTAGCAAACGAGCAAGCGGATCACCTGATGTAAAGTGAGCGCTACCTATAGACATCTGCAACAAGCAAATATGTTGCAGATGCGTTGCCTACCTTTAGTGGACAGAGGACACAGGGACAGAGACAGGGCATAGACAGGAAAAAGGATATTTCCTTTTCCCCGTTAGCCTCCTCCCCGTCCTATCTTCTTCCCTTTCCCATCCTATCCTTATGAGGAACGGGTTGGAAGGGGAAGAGGACTGAAATTGGGCCTCCGGCATCTCACTCATCAGACGGAACGGTCGTGGTATTTCACCGGTTGAGCCGTTGTCGTGGTGAAGTGAGAGAGGTGTGCCAGGATCACGCCGAATGGAATGATGCCTAACCCTCTGGTTTACGGGCGTGAGCGCATATGTATGTATTTATTTGCATTGGTTTTATATTTTTCGATATAATAGATTTAAGCAGATGTCACTTTTTATGTGTTTCATTTGAATTCGTTAGCGAGGTATGTACAGATACAAAACTAATATGTACCATCGCTAGCTACGCTTGAAATACTTTTATGGCAGCCGTCAAAGACGCTGACACCGTGATGCCGGCATTTAAAAGGAAAGCAATTTTAATTGCATACTATCATAAAAAGATTATATACTGAAGCCTTATAACAACTAGATAACGTAACTTTCTGAAAGTGAAACAATTGTTAAATTCGGTAATAACAGAGTGTTTTTTCAATTACAGACAAATATAAATTTATTGTTTATAATATTAGAATAGATTTAATATTTTTCGTGTTGCAAACAGAGATAGACCAAAACAGTGAATATACGATTCAGGATGAGGTTGTTGTTGCGGGCTCTACCACTGTTACTGTTGGGTTGGGTGACTGAAAACCAGCATGACATGGGATCTTGGTCTCTTGCCGGTAAAGAATGAATCACGCCCCTTTTGCCATAATTTGATATTAATGTAATTCTGATTTCATCTTATGTTAATATCGTTTGTTTATTTATTATTATTATTCATTAGTTACACTAGCACCAATAACCGATGTATGCGCAGATGTATGAATGTAGAAGCGAGAGAGGTGTGCCAGGATCCCGATACATGGAAATCTGTTATCGCTGCCTACTCCGGTTACGGACGTGAGCGCATATTTATTTAATTAAACTATTTAATTAATAAATTAATTCATATTCATTGGTATGACCTTCTATATTATTATATGTCAACCTAAATTTAGTTTTAAATTATTGCTTTGATTTATAATCTACATCAATCGATCTGTCAGAATATGTCATCATAACGAAGTATTGGCGTGTCTTCGTCGATTATCACAGCATTAATTTGAAAGTTGTTCCAAAACCGAACGAAAAATTTAGAAATAGAGTAAGTAGACGCATTGGGGACTTACTTTATCTAATATTTATAATCTATATTCATGTAATAATGCTTATATATTTCTGTCATTATCTATATTAAATATAATAATGTGCTATTACTATTAAATAACTATCCGGTGCTTTAATTTTGTTACCTTAAATATTTTAAAAATATATCATATATTTTTTTAATTAAAATAATTATACATACAACATATAGTTTATAATTTTAGCGTGTCTATAAAAATAAAAGAAATCGGTAGAGTAAATAATTCCATATCTAATACGTAACTTAGCACACATGGTTCTTAGTTATTCGAGTCGATTGCGGCAACCTCATAAAAGCAATGTCCAATAACTCAGACGTAGATCACGCCGCAGCCTCCGTACCTCAAAAGATCACTTTCCAGCGGCCCACTGACCCAAATCCCCACCGCCCGGGCCGCCAAGTGAAAGCATATTATATTAGCGAAAACTAATAATGACATAACACTGCAATCATGACCTACCTCAATTACTTGTGCGAAGTTTCGAAATGCACAATAAATTAAACAAAAAAAACTACTAAATTTGTTTATCACCAAAACACAAACCAATCACATTTCACAAATCACTGAAATGTACGAAACAAAAGCAACTGTCACTGTCGAAAAAGCGCGCGCGCCCGCGAAAGTGAACTGAAACCGTAGAGTTGTGTTTTAACTTTTTTTTATGTTACACTCGCGTGCGCAGACATCAACGCGTACAGCCAAATCGGGCCTCGCTGCCCGACTGCAGTGTTGCAGCCACTCACTGCTTCGAAGGCGGCCGAAGACGTCACAGCTTTTCTGTATAGACAGACGTTCGCGCCGTGAAAAATTGCCTTACGACATAACCTACGTTACCTATTACCGACTGGCTGATCTGGTTTAATAGTCTTAGTATTAGAAGAAAAATAGCGCTGCTTCCGCGTTTTCTCGGATTTGTTTTGTGGTTCCAATAAGACTACCAATAAAAGCCTTTATACAAAAAGGTATATGTTTCTTTTTTTTTAAAGAAAAGTCAACGGCAAATTTCGTATCTAAGTCAGTTAGTTTATAAATCCCAATCACACAGGTATCAGCGCAGGGTAATGACAAAAGGTTAACAGTAACCCCACTTTTTTATCGTAGCGTCGGAACACAACTGTAGTCCATACTGTAATAACCATTCTCAACCAAGCTTAAACTTGGTTGAGAATGGATCAGCACAATAGTCGAATGGCGTATTCGAACCCACGACCCTGTTGTGTATGTTTCGTAGTCCGTCCCGTTAATCATTAAATTATCGGCGCCCGATATAGCGGCGCGATGTGTGTATGTATGTTCCCTATAGACTACGAAACGGATAGACCGATTTTAGTGAACGTTCAGATCGGTCCAGCGGGCGTTCCTGTGTTTGGTAGAGATCGGATCAACATAATTAATGCTACCCAGGCGTCGCCAGGGAGGATCACTAGTAACGTATATAACCATTTTATGACCACTGATACAAATGTATATGTTGCTGCTGGTTGGTCACAGTATTTCATGTTACAGTTACATTTTGTGACGAGAATTATGGGTCCAATTGCCTTTACTGATGATTAGGTGTCATAGTTTTGTAAAAACAAATGATTCAAAATGACTGGGCTCACAGCTAACACAGTGGCGGTATTTTGCGGTTTTGTATATTTAAGTCATTGGTTAGATAGCATTGAATGTTTCGTAAACAACGCTATTATCCTTCGTCTCGTAAGTTTTGGACCTATTATTCGTGGCGTCGCTCGGGTAAATTTCCACATTGTACGCTAATAACAAGAAATATAACCAAGAAACGAGCGTACTGCTCCCTCAAATGCCGGCAACGCGTCTGCAGTTATTCTGGTGTTGCGGATTGCGGTCGGTTTCGTTTGCCCCCTTTTCCCCTCTGCAAATATCTCTCAATCCCAAGACACCCTGTCTTATTACATAGAATAGGGTTAAGACGTAAATTAGATATCTTGGAAGTCGAATAAAAGTAATTTTTGGTTTGACACGGTTTCTATGTTTTTATATAGAGTAAAAATATTTGAAGTTGGCAGCCGAACTCTTATTCAGTAGAAAAAAAGTTTGATATAAGGTAGCCAGCTCAGCGTATGCGGGACGGACTGAACCGTTCCCGCGCTGGTTTTCAGCTGGCTCCTTTGCACTCACCTGAACCGTAACCCATACATGGATAGGGGAATTGAGACGAGTATGTCATAAGCTATTAAAAAAGTAAAATTATAAAGGCACTGAGAAGAACTTTGTCCGTTTCGTAAGCCATTGAAATTTGCGATTTTTAAAATTGTGAAACGGTTGAAAATACGCCTGTCTTCTGGAAACCCGGCCAATTCGTGCATCAGATGTTGTTGCGGACTCTACCACAGTTATTAATTTCCGGAAATCTTGTACGGAGTAATTGTAATTTGGAATTCCAAACAAAATTAATGGACCGGTATTCTAATCTATTGCGTGTGAATCGTTAAATGACAAAGTATTTAAATCGCTGTTTGTTTACGTAAATAATTAGCAAAATTTTGATTTGGCAGAAGGGAATATTAATCGATCCCGAGGTTATCTTTTCTCGACCCAGTTCTGGGTACGTCTTAATTTTGTCAGGTTATCGTGTACCGATAAAACTGTACAAGGCTGTCGAATTATATTATCTCATTAAATCCTAACAAACATGATTACGCAATCGATTTAACACGACTGTGTTGCAAACAAACCAACAACCAAAACTAGCTAATTATAGCTTAGGTTAAATATATTATATGGTAGATAGAAATTAAATAAAATGATAACTATAAATCTAATAAAAATGGTATTAAAAATAGCGTCATAAGGGTGGCTTAAAAGTGGATGTTGTGACTAGAATTGAGAAAGGGATGCTTTGGTCTTTCGGCCATGTTGAAAGGATGAATGAAGAGAGAATAACGAAACAAATTTATGTAGCGGCAGTGAGTGGCAGCGTTGGTAGCGGACGTCCAAGGAGAACTTATATCGACCAGATTAGTGATATACTAAGGAAGGCGATATAAGGAGTACCCGTAACCGAAGCAAGCTTGTATGCGTAGATGTATGGATGTAGAAGCGAGAGAGCGAGGATCGCGCCAAATGGAAATCCATGATCTCTGCCTACCCCTCTGGGTTACGGGCTTGAGCACATATTTATTTCATTTCTTTAAAGCCAATAAATGTGTGATGTTTGCAGACAACATTATGTGTGTTTCATGAAATTTTATAAGCAGAGCGATAAATCGGTCTATCTAGTATTCATTTTAAGAAAATGTCATTTTATCTGTGTGATCAGGCCAGATTTATTTTTTCCCTTTTTTTTCGAGTTCCTTATTTTGTGAGAAAAACTATTGTTTCAATATTCGCGTCTAAATTTAATTTCCAAAATACACGATTTACTAAAGAAAAACAAATACCGGTCTTCCAGGTACTTATTACGAAATCTTAAAAATAAATTTTTAAATGTGGAGAATTTTTTAAAGATCAGAAATAGATTTTAAAATGAAAGGCTCATTGAAAATATTAAGTAAATTGTTATTACTACGAGGGGTCTAGGGGCTAGGGGTCTAACCCCGTCTTTCTGTCTGTTTAGTGTTAAAGATCACGAGGATGATGCCATCACATTTTTATATTTAGCATGGTACACAGTCCAAGACTATATTTTCATACTTGATTTAAATAATGTAATATACTGCCATTAATATATTTATATACAGAGAGTGTTTAAATATACCTTGAATATTTTACGTAGGTACGTACGAGCAATTTTCACGAGCGTTCATAGCCCAGTAGTTTGGGCCGTTATTACGAACATAAGTTTTTTTTAATTTGCAAAGCCTGCTCGACTCAACCAATCATCACAACACAGTCTTTTACAATATCTGTTGCCATGGTAATAATGGTTGCTTAGCTGCATGTTGTGTTTGTTAACAGTATAAGCTTTTTTACGTGTAATTCCAATTATTTACGGAATCGAGGAACAAAAATGAATAAACGATATGCGAGCAAAACCCCGGGCAACAGTTAGTTAATTAAGTATTTATAAAGGTGCAAAAGCATTCAGCAAGGTGCTTTGAACTCCATAATCTCTGCCTTCTTCTATAGTTCATGGTCGTGAGTATAAAAATGCAGATAATGTTGTTTCCTAGAAAATACAATATATTTCATATATCTATAATACATAAATAATAGATTAAATCGCACATTCAAAAACAAAGTAGTTAATTAAATAATTACGCGTACATCTAACACGATTATTATAATAGGTTATTTAGTTCTTGTTTCATCATACCATTTGTCGATTTATAGTTTAATAATATTGTTTTACAAAATATTGCAAAAGTGAGTGGCTGTGTTAGTAGGAGACGCGCTAGGATAACTTATATACTTACTCTCTAAACTAAAACTGTATTTTTCGCTTTCTAGCAATTTTTTACAACTAATCAATTTGCAAGTAGCGACATCTTGTACGTCAAGTTATCGTAAAGTTGTTCCTAATAGATGTCGCTAGTGTCAACTAGATAACAAAGGATACGAAAAGGTCTTCGACGAGTGTGCAGCGTTTGATTAAAATCAAAGGAGTATCAGTAACCGACGATGCGTAGTATGGATGTAGAAGAAGCGAGAGAGATGTGCCAGAATCGTTACGTCCGTGCCAAATCCATTATCTCTGACTACCATTGGGTTATGACCGTGAGCACATATTTATTTATATTGTTATATAACAATTAATTCTTTTCGCATTAACTATACTATGACTATATAACTATATCAAGTAAAAAATATTTTTAGTTAGGAATAATTTGAAAAACCAATAAATGTGACTGAGTTGGGCTATCACGCTAAGGGGAGGGTACTAATGGAATAACTATTCGCTCTTCAAAATAGCAATAGGACATACATACATACACACTAATATAAGTAAGCTGCGCTAAGTCTTACAAAAATAGTAACATGTAACAGAATTTTTTTTAATTGATTAAAGAGACTAGATCTAGACGAAAAGAAATTAATTACGAATAATAAGCCAGTTCTACTGAGGAATAAAACTCAAATCCCGCACATTGTCAGATTTGACATACGTCAAACAGTGTAACACTTTTCATTCTTTATGCATTTGTTGGGTGACGCGGTGTGGGTACGTTCCCTAACGAGTCATAACCTAATTTCTTTTACGTTTTATTAATTTAAAATATAACTATATCTTTCCTTCATCATTCATATTTTTAATTGTAATTTAGTTCAACTAATTGCTAGTTAGTTGTTGCAAATAAAACCGGCCAAGTTCGGACTCCGCAGTCGGAACCGAAGGGTACTATTATCTATAAAAAATCACGTTTGTTGTATGGCAGCCCCCTTAAATATTTAAATTTTCCGTTTTTGAGTTGTTATAGTGGCAACTGAAATACATCATCTGTGAAAATTTCAACTAAATATCACGCTTCATGAGATACAGCCTGGTGACAGACGGACAGCGGAGTCTTAGTAATAGGGTCACGTTTTAACCTTTGGGTACGGAACCCTTAAAACATGTGCGCTGAAGTAACATTTCGTAATACGCAAATAGACTGAGTGCAAACATTTACCGTTTATAGATTCTGATCGCTAAATGATCTAATCGAATTAATCTGTGAAAACCCCGACATATTTTTCTCAGCAAAATATGTGTGTAATACACATGTATGGACGTGACATACATACAAATATTGTTTAAAATTAGTCAGGTATTTCCTTTAAAACTTCCAACGTGAATAATGTTTGGGAAAAAAATAAGGAAATGATTTTCATCAATAGATCTATCGTTTAGGAGATTTTACATGAATCTACTTCATTTTAGGGTTCCGTACCCAACGCGTTTAACAGTGGTAGAGTCCGCAACAACAACATCTGTTGCACGAATTGGCCGGCTCGACCGGTGAAATACCACGACCGTTCCGTCTGATGAGTGAGATGCCGGAGGCCCAATTTCAGTCCTCTTCCCCTTCCCACCCGTTCCTCATAAGGATAGGATGGGAAAGGGAAGAGGATAGGACGGGGAGGGGGCTAACGGGGAAAAAGAAGTATCCTTTTTCCTGTCTATGCCCTGTCTCTGTCCCTGTGTCCTGTCCACTAAAGGTAGGCAACGCATCTGCAACACATTTGCTTTTTGCAGATGTCTATGGGTAGCGCTCACTTTACATCATGTGATCCGCTTGCTCGTTTGCTACCTTCCCACATAAAAAAAAAGCGGACCCTATTACTAAGATTCCATTGTCCGCCCGTCTGTCACCAGGCTGTATCTCATGAAGCGTGATACTTAGACAGTTGAAATATTCATAGATGATGTATTTCTGTTGTCGTTGAATTGTTTCAAGTCGCAGGCAACGACTAGTATCACGACATACCAACACGCCGCCTTAGAAATTCATTGCGCGAAAAAGTATCCAGTCTCTAGCGATGACCGCTCGTCTAACTTTGTTTACGCAGGGTGTTTCGACTTTAAAGTATATAGCTAAGGGACTGATTCATACATGATAGGATAAGGGTTTTTGTTCATTAATTACTTAAAAGGGTACATGAAGTAGACCTTCAAAAATTTTACGTTAATACGAGAGATTTTCTGGCGTTATGCTCTACATGTGCGAAGCCAGGGTGGAGCGCTAGTTTATAATAATTCTCGATGTAAACATAAGTTAATACTCAATACACTTAAGTAGATACCTACCTACATATATAAATTACTAGTGACCCGCCCCGGCTGCGCCCGAGTACCACTAATTATGTTGATCCGATCGCTACCAAACACAGGAATGTGCCAATCTGGACAATCCCTGTAAATTGAATCGAAATCGGTCCAGCCGTTTCGGTCTATAGGTCTGTAGTGAACATACATACTTCGCTTTTTATAGACTATTTTTTTTTCACAAAAAGTATCCTATGTTACTTCTAATACCTCCAAAAATATGTGTACAAAGTTTCATGATGATCGGTTGAGTAGTTGGTGATTGGTTCACGTGGAAGCGTAAACAAACTTAAATTCACATTTATAATATTAGTAGGGATTTCACATGTCGATGTTTCATTCGTGTGTTGTTTTGTTTCACAGAGACACGTGCAGAAGGCGCTAACTACCTGAGATAACATCGTTTCTGCTTATCTGTACAACTTCGTTACGTGGTATCTTTGGTACCGCGAATGCCACGCGGATTCTTGAAATAACGGGAAGCAGATTTTTTAAAGTTAATTTCACTTACTAATGAACGTAGGCATTTCCTTATTTATTAAATAAAGGAATACAAACAGCTTTTGTAATTTTTTTTAATTGTAGTCAGCATTGGCAACTATTTTATAAAAAGGCCATCATAACCTCACCGAACACAGGCGTAAAATAAAACATACAGACGAATTGATAATCTCTTCAATTTTGAAATCAGTTCAAAAAAAGGTATTTATACAACTTAGCAAATGTCATAACACCTGAAGTTGGCGTCGCGCCGCTATTTCGACTCCGCCGCCTGTCACCCCAATTCTTTACTTGTAGGTGCCGCCACCTACAAACCCATCGCGCTCGGTACGTTCAGCCACGACTAGACGACCTAGGCACGTCCTCGACTATCGTTCAGGCTAGGATGAAACAACATCGCAGACAAATCACACGCCGGCGAGGACGGCTATTACCTTCCCGATACGGCCACATAGCCGGCAGAGTTTTTTCCCCTACTCATGATAGAAGCGTTGCTGGAATCTCTTCCGCCACTTCTTCTCCCAGCGCTAACGCTTTCCGAAGTGGTAGTAATGATAGTTGTAATGCTACTTGTAATCAGACAATGGCTACCGATCGAGCCGAGGCTCGGCCCTCTCGGGCGCCCTTGAGCCAAGTCACTCCATGGAGTGTCTGCCGAAGCGACCTAAGAGCTCGGCGGCCTCCCAATCCGGTTATAATTCTAAAGTAACGGCCCGAGCCGATGCCCCTTCTCCGGAGGGAGCCCTCGAGCTAAGTTACTCTCGCCTCGAGCCCGGTGAAGCTGTAAATGCCTCCTCAAGGCAAACAGTGACCTTTCAGTCATAAAAAAAATGTCATAAGATGTTAAGTAACTTATTGTGATTGTAAATAAAATGCGCATTTGGTTTTTTAGTTATTTAAAATTAAAAAGCAGCGTCCGATGAAATTGTTATGAATGTTGCTATAAATAAATTATTTTAATTTTAGCTGCGCATTCGTGAGCATGCTGGAAAGTGCGAGCAGCTAAATAAGATCTGCCCTTCTATTCCTATTTCCTAAACAAAAGCTGGCACTGCACGTATTTGTTGCTGTTAAAAGTCAAAGTGACGTTAAAAATAAAAGGTAATGATCATTGACATTTCTTTGTTTACCTTTTAATGATCTTATTCTGAGACAGCGTATAGATAGATATTTTAAATAATATTAGTAACTAACAAACGCTATAGAGCTGTTGGATGTACCTAATGATACACACGTTTAAACTTGTATTTTTTAGTATTGTTCAAAAAAATAAAGTATACAAATATACAAAGAACTGGCTGTTTGAAATAGGTATTTACTAGGGTGATTGCGGTATGTCTAGTAAATTGAAATGTTTATATACCTCTCTTTCCATCAATAAACGCAACTGTGACTGGTAATTGTTGTCATGCCATATGCCAGATAGCATTAGTTGGAACACCGCGCTCGTTCGCTTCCTTACAGGATTTAAAATCATTACATCGGAAATGGTATCTTGGACGCATTGCGCTTAATATTGACTGTATGTCAACACCAGGGGACGAGTACGGAGGCATAGTTACATATTTAATGAATTTTAACATTATTTTCATTCTTGTGTAAAATCTAACAGTGGTAGGGCCCTCAATGCCAAAGGGTGTGCCAGCTCGACCGGTGAAATACCACGATCTCACAGCAGGCGCAATATGATGAATAAGGTGCTGGGGGCTCAATTTCCTATTATTCCTGCAGGGTGTGCATTGCACACGGGCGCATCGGTGTTAGGGGCGCCGGTCTTGGCACTTACAATGAATCTGCGGTTACTAGAGGGCGGTAGGGTAATAACTTCAACACGGGCGCTACATGGGCTAGAGACGCCTCTGCTAGTATTTATGCCCGTTCTATCTTTTTATAAGGATAGGAAAGGGAAAGAAATGAAAGGATAAGAAAGGGAAGAGGGTTTGACGGGGGACGGGATAGATAGGAAAAGAAAGTATCTTTTTTCTATTTTGTTCTCTCGTCTGGTCACTAAGCCAGGTAGCTCATTACCTTATCGCAGATGCCTATGGGCAGCGGTCACTTAATATCAGTTGAAACGCATGCTCTTTTGCCACCTTCTGCTGTAAAAACAATATCTTACACAAAATATTAGCGCCTGGACAAAAAATATAGCAATTATTCTCTACGAACCTAGAGCTAAATACTCCAGCAATTATTCTCTATGAACCTAGAGCTAAATACTCCAACTCCGCTTTGGACTTGTATTTGATATTTGATTCGGTTTTCAGTCATTATTAATTTACACAGAAAAGATCCTTATGTAGATATTAGCAAAAGTTTGCATTAAGATTTTCCTACGATGTTATATCAGAAATACAGGGCACGTTCCAAAACTGTGACCAGAAAGGTGGTAAAACCAGCAGTAGAAGAAATTACTCGAAGGGACCTACTCGCTTGGGACCGCCACCTCACAAAATACGGACGTCGAGCATTATGACACCGACCGCTTGTGAACGTCAGTTTATAATCGGACTAGTCAAATTAGGAGCCCAGACTTACGTACTGTAGGTTGCGGGTTCGAATCTAGGCAGGCGCACTTTGTGTAATTTATTTCATTACGAAGAGGACTTGTCGGTGGAGGGGATGAATAGGAAAGGGAAGTTACCACGTTCTGTGTATCCCCTCCTCTGTCCATTAAAGGCAGGCAACGCATCTGCAACTCATTAGCTTGTAGGAACTTGCATCTGTGGCTAGCGGTCACTTAACAGTTGAATCGTTTGCTTCTGTTATAAAAAAAAGTGCGTTACCATTTACTTTCAGATGACCAGGAGGCCTTTTTTAACTTATCAAACCAAAAAAATAAGTTTTAACTGATAAAAAACCACTTTTTAGTATTTTTTTTACTTCAATCTTATTAAATTATAAAAAAAATTACTACGAATAAATAGTCTTTCGTGATCTCGTGTTATTACTGAAAAAAACATAGTTTTGTCCTTAATATTATAAATTTAAAACTTAATAAATTTATATACCTGCAGACATCGTGTTCCATACAAATTCAATCGAAATTGAACGTAACAGTAAATTGTCGTACGTACGTTTATCTCACAGTGTAATGTTAAATCTATGTTAAATATAAGCTAGATTAAATAAATGCAAGTTGATGTAAGTTTGATTATTAGATATACAAATTATTTTATTACAAAAAATAATTTAAATTACTGGCCCAATATTAATATGATCGGTGTAAGCACAAAACAATGTAGATACCAAAAGCACAATAAAATTACAACTAGACTCAGTCATTTCAACGTATATCTTGTTTCATAGCAAGATATGATTGTTGTAAACAAACAAACGTCATTTACTAGACATGGCGGCCATTACACTTGGTACACTGTCATCGGAAGTGTTGTAATTTTGTGGAAATCTTGAGAAAAATCTGATTTTCGAAAATATTTTGTAATTCACGAATTTTAACATAAAAATCATTGCTTACAAAAATCACATCTCGCTGTGAAACATGGTACAGTTGTTTACTAACGCTTGACTTTTTGGCATTAGTACCGATTACACACTAATACGTGTAGTGAAGGATTAATGTATTTTTAGGGTTCCGTAACCATAGGATAAAGCGACCCTATTACTAAGACTTCGCTGTCCGTCTGACTGTCTGTCCGCCTGTCACCAGGCTGTATCTCATGAACCGTGACAGTTAGACAGTTGCAATTTTCACAGATGATGTATTTCTGTTACCGCTATAACAATAAATACAAACAAACAGAATAAAATAAAATAAACGTGATTTTTATAATGGTACGGAACCCATCGTGCGGGACTCCGACTCGCACTTGGTCGGTTTTTATCTATACTTTAGTTAGATACTACCCGTTTCTTTATATTGGTGCAGCCCAAATATGTAGTGTGCCTGATTTGGAAGTACATACATTACATTTCGAAAAGCATTATCAATTAATAACTACGGAGTAAATTTGTTTTAAATTACAGATTAACCAAGTTTTATAAGCGATTACTTAACAAAATAACTTAAGTTACTTATCGTCAAGCAATCTAATTAATCTAATGAGATACGTAAATGAGATAATTAATATTGCCGACCACTTTATATAGTGATGTGGCGTATTCGATGTCAAATTATGTATCGATTATGTAACTAATAATAATAAATCGACCTTTTTCAGAATGTTCCCCACTGTTGGGACACAGGCCTCCTCTCCGAGAGAGGGAATGAGCCGTAAGCCACCACGCTGGCCCGATGCGGGTTGATGGACACATGTCTTCGAATTTGGTGGTTCTGAGAACGTGCCGGTTTCCTCAAGATCTTTTCCTTCGCCGTTTTTGGAGCAGTGGTGTTAAATTAATTAAACAAAGTAAAGCGCCTGCCTGGGTTCGAACCGGCAACCTACATAATTCGGGACCTAAACCACTAAGCCACCACTGGTTTAAATTAATGTAACTAACATAGTAAAAATATAGTCGTCAAAAAATAAAAGGCACGTTTCAAACACACATCGAGTATTGAATGCGAAATCTGGCTCTATCTGTGCAATACTACGACCTCACAGACAGGGGTGAAGTAGAAGTATTTATGCTTTCTCTGATGGATGAGGTACCTGAGGCATAATACTCATTGTCCTCTCCTTGGCAGCCTTTTCTAATAAGGGGAAGATTGGCATAGTAGGGGATGGACAGGAAAAGGAAATACCCTTTTTTCTGTTCACCCCCACCTCAATCCATTAACACAACTGCAACTCGTTTGCTTGTTACAGATGCCTATGGGTAGCAGTCATATTAATATCTATAAAAAAGGGACAAAAGATTAACAAAATACCTTTGTAATGATATAAATATACACAACAGATTTTCCCCAAATATAGGGAGCCAGTTCAAAGATTTCAAAAGATAGAAATATTTAAATTTCAAACTTATTACCTTTTTAAATAATATAGTGCTAGGCGATACTATGATATAGCATACATATATTAATAAATACCTTATTGTTTGTTAATACGGAATATAATTACCTAATAAATATTAATACTATGTTAAAAAAGTGTACAAAAGCAATATTGTTATAAAAAAATAAAAAAAATGTCATGAGACAGCCTCTTCACAGACTTGAAAGAGCTATTGTGGAACAGTCTTTAAATTGAAATAATTTATAACTAGCAAAAAATAATACATTATTATCAACTACAATGGTGTGACGTATTTATTATATAACCATTAAAACCACCGTGAGACATTATTAACTGTACAGAAAACGTAGGACCTCCGACAGGTTGGAAACCTATCGGTAGTGTACCGGTAAACACGAACGTAACCGTGGGCTTGCACTGCAAAACAATCATACAAAACATATTGTCGTCTCAGTTTTTTCAGTGAGAAAGAAAGAGAGGTATCTTGTATCGCGATATACGCCAGTGGAAACGCACGAGTAAAGCCGTTGATTATATAAATAAAAACAACTAAAGCGCCTGTCTCACCTCAATGGATTTAAAAGTTGAAAGATTGTCTTAGTACGATGTATAACACCCTTAAGTTTTCTATTCCAGATAGAAAATAAAGGTTTAAATACAATACTGATATAAAAAAAGCATCTATTACTATACAATAACCAACCCCCTGATTCTGCGCACATAACTGTGTCGGAATATTTCAGCATATTTTGTTTTGAAATTTTTCAATGTCCTAGGTGAGAGACAAACGCAATGCGACACGAAAATATCAAGGAGTCAAAAAGTGCGTTATGGTCGCGTCGCACAGTGAGCGACGGAAGGTGACACGATAACATACGACACGACGCGAATAATACTTAAAGTGCGACCTATTATGACGGTAGCGTAAACCACACCATACAAACAAAGACGACTTGATGTTTTCATCGTATTACAACGTTTGTCGTAGGACAATGGTTAACCAATCGCGTCGTATAGATTTGAGAATAGTGTGCTATAACAAAACAATTTAGACATTCAAATAGCGGGATTGAGGGACTGGACGACTTGTGACATCCAGAAGATACATGGATGACCTGAATTCCAGAAGTTACCAGTTGTCCAAGAAGTCGTATCCGGTCTTGGGTAGACTGGTGCCTTCTGTGAGGGTCTCGGTTGACTGGAAGTCGGTGCCGGACGACGCCTGACTAGATGACAGAAGACCACGATTCTCCTCCGACAAGTCTGAAATGTTTAAAGGGATACAAGTTAATTACGATTTAAATATATACTCACCACACCGTACTTTTTTTACACAAATCAGAGCTCAGCCTGGGGTGCAGCTCTACTAGAAATGTTACTTTTTAACAACAAAAGCCTCAACTAGTGAGTTTGGACAAAAAGTTTTACATGAAATGCTTTTGGTGGGATAGATTGTTCAACATTTTAAATTTCTATATTACTGACGCTTGGACTATACAAGAAGACCTCAGGAAACGTATTGAAGCATTCAAGATGTGGGCGTACAGGCCCATGTTGGCCATAACCTGGACTCGGAGTATGTCAAACGAGGAGGTTCTACGACGAGTCCACCAAAAACGCGATCTTTTGCGGTATCATGATGAGAAAAGTATCTCCCCTCGGCCACGGGCTTAAGGAGATATAACTCTTTCAACTCATCTTGATGGGGAAAGTGTTGGCTGTGTAATATCAGAGTGGATTGCGATTGCCGGATCGGAGAGCGGACTTACGAAGATATCACAGACTATTTTACAAGAGCTTATCAAATCCGATAACAAGTGAAAAGCCAATGAAAACGTACAAAAGGTGCATGTTATTTTAGAAATTGCTAAATCGTTTAGTATGGACGTCGCGCGGCGAGTGAGCATGCGGCGCGCAGACATCTCTTTGTAAAAGTTGGTGTTTACGAGATTGCATAAATTACAAATGAATTAACGTAACACGCAAGTGGTATAGTCTTACATAAAAACATATGCCAAGAGCCGGTGATGATCTAACCTTCGTCATTTTATAAAACATGAAACCTTCTTATTTGAAATGCACCAATACATCGATCCTGAATCAGCTCCGAATTATAACACGCACTCCACCATATGCTTACAACGTATTCTTTCAAACTTCAGTCACACAATGCGTTGAGGCGACGTCAGTTTGGAAAAACTAATGTTGGTTGGCAACACTGAAGGCAAAAGACCGCGCGGACCCAAAAGATAAACCGATCAAGTTAAAGACCAGCCTTCGTCCTCTAAATTCTACACGGTCGTAAGAGACGCGCTGGACAGAAACCGGTGGAAGCAGATCATCCGTTCCAGATGCAACCCTAATACTGGCCACGTTGGTTCAGACATGAGGAATGAATGAGGTGGAAAACAAAATTAATTAGTACTAGAAACCAATTGGCATAACGCATGCATGTATGAATGTAAAAAAAGCGAGAGAGGTGTGCCAGGATCGCACCAAATGGAAATCCATTATCTCTGCCTACCCCTCTGGGTAGTATAATTCAACGGAGAAGTCTACCAGGATAGCTGGTAACGTTGTATACGGTTATACATTCAAATTTATTCATCACACATCGTAACTTGATTCACGCGACGTGATCGTTGTTCGTAACGCATTGTGTGACGTGATCGTGGCGCCACCTAGTTGTTAAACACTGCACTAAACCTCGATTGTTTTCTGAATCATTTGGAATAGTAAATAGGCCGATTAATTAGTCAGCTCGATAGCTATCTATCAAAGTTTTGCGACTTATATAATTTTACGCAATTGCTGCATACGTTTAGTGGATTATATAAATAAAAACCTTTAACATGTTTAATGCATTTGAGGTGGATAGAACTTTACCCTTTACCCCCCCCCCCCTATTCACAGAACCTTTATCTATTATTAGGAGGACCCTATCACAAACCTAGATCCAATGCCACACGTTAATGTCGGGAAAACGATTTAAGAAAATGTTTTAATCTTTGAACAAAGTAAGACAGTAATTGAAATAAAGGTTAACGGAAATGTAGTGGAACAGGTGGAAGAGTTCGTGTATTTGGGGTGTATGTTTAGTAGAGATGGTAGGCATGTTAAAGATTTTGAACGACGAGTGCGGGAAATAAAATGAATGGGGCTATAGGTACAGTAGTGAGGAGTCAGAATGTGTCTATGAAGGCTCGTCTGACAATACACAATGCTGTACTAGTCCCCTCTTTAATGTATGGAAGTGAGAGCTGGGTTTGGCAGGAAAAGCATGCTAGAAGAGTTAATGCCGTTGAGATGCGATCCTTATGAAGTAGTGTTAGGCGTGACTTTGAATGATAGGGTTAAAAATAGCGTTATAAGAGTAAAGTGTGGCTTAAAAGTGGACGTTGTGACTAGAATTGAAAAAGGTATGCTTCGGTGGTTCGGGCATGTTGAAAGGATGAAAGAAGAGAGAATAACAAAACAAATTTATGTTGCAAAAGTGAGTGGCAGTGTTGGTAGGGGACGCCCTAGGAGAACTTATATCGATCAGATTAATGACTTACTAAAAAAGGTCGATATAAGGAGCACCCATAACAGACGAGCATGCATGCGTAGATGTATGATATGAATGTAGAAGAAGCGAGAGAGGTGTGCCAGGATCGCGCCAAATGGAAATCCATGATCTCTGCCTACCCCTCTGGGTTACGGGCGTGAGCGCATATTTATTTTTATTTATTTTTAACATCACAATATCACATAATAGAAACGGGGGGAATACCAATAAACCTCGACTTATCCTTCTGATTCTTTTAATTGCCTAATATGTCCTCGTAGGCTGGACAGATTAGAAATATTCATACCAAGCTTTACACTATGAATCATTACAAACATGCCTTATCGTAATCCGAAAATAGCTACCGATCGAGCCGAGGCTCGGCCCTCTCGGGCACCCTCGAATATGAATGCTAAACGCATAATGAGTGACAGCCCAAGGAGGAGGACACTCCATGGAGCGTTCGCCGAAGTGACCTAAGAGCTCGGCGGCCTCCCAATCCGGTTATAATAGTAAAGTAGCGGCCCGCGTCGAAGCTCCCTCTTCGGAGGGAGCCCTCAAGCTTAGTTACTCTTAAAGAGGTTTAGGCTAGGCGCCCTCTGCTCTCTGCCGCCTCAAACACGGTGAATCTAAAATCCTACTCCAGGCTAACAGTGACAAGGCAGTCACAAAAAAACATGCCTTATCATTTCCATTCATTTTAATTTTAATAAATATACATATATCAAACCAACGCATTGTATTTGTACGTGGTGTACGCACAAATTGGGAATCTCAACTCATGTCTCTTGATAAGACTATGAGTATACTATCGCTATTCGCTTCATGGAAGTTCTTTTTGTACCGTAATGAGAAAAAACCGTCCAAGTGCGAGTCGGACACGCGCACGGAGGGTCCCGTACCATTATGTATATAAAATCACGTTTGTTGTAAGGAATCCCTCTTAAATATTTATGTTATTCTGTTTTTTTGTATTTGTTTTTATAGCGGCAATAATTTCAACTGTCTTTGGTTTATAGTACAGACAGACGGACAGCGGAGTTGTAGGAGAAATAACAGGACCCCGTTTTAACCTTTAGGTACGGAACCCTAAAAATTAGCTACCCTTGTCAATTACGTAATTTAAAAGTAATAACGAACGGTGGGTGCCCTCGATTTACTTAAAAAGGTTTAAGTTAAGCATCGTATATGATCCGTTAACTCTAACTATCTCCGTGAGTCTAATTTTAAATGTAACTTGTCGAGTAATTGTTGACACAACCCACATACTGTTTATAACCAACAGTGACTAACAGAGAGATTAATCAGATTAAAAAAAATGTCATGAATCTGCATACGAAGATGCCGAGCAACCAGAAGGAAACGCTTGAAATGTTATACAATGAAATTAATTAAGTTATTTATAAAAGTAGCAAACGATAACTTTAAAAAATATGTATTTTTAAGATTGACGGACACATACATAGATTTTTTAAAGTAAGTAGCAAACGTGCAAGCGGATCACCTGATGTAAAGTGAGCGCTGCCCATAGACATCCGCAACGAGCAAATGAGTTGCAGATGCGTTGCCCAACTTTAATGGACAGAGGACAAACAGAAAATGGTTATTTCCAATTCCTATACATCCCCTCCACCGCCAAGTTTTCTTCCCTTTCCCATGCTTTCCTAATAAGAAAAGGGAGGGAACCTCAATCATCAGACAAAACGCAGAGTACTTTTACTTCACGCCTGTTTTCTGTGAGGTCGTGGTATTTCACCGGTCAAGCCGGCCCATTCGAGCAACAGATGTTGTTGCGGGCTCTACCACTGTTAAACGCCCACCAAAGTTTTTAGACACTATAACAAACATACAAAACTAAAAAAAATTAAACGGCTCCCCAGCTATAATGATTTGAGATTTCAACAGAATAAGCTTTCAGTTCAGTAGTTGAAAAACGAGCACAGATTACTTAATTGCATTTTTTTTTTATAAATTTGGCAAATCACCTTATGTAAACCAGGCCTCATGAGAACAAGGTGAGGTTATGCGTAATAGACCCACTATTACGCAAACGCTGAAAGGATCAGTTCACCAATACACTTATCAAAAAGTTTTTTCTAAATTATCCGTTGAAATGAGAACTGGAGTATCCCTAACCGGCACGAGTTTATTTAAAGCTGTCCAGATGTAAAAGATCCCATCTACAAAAAGCAGAGTGGTCCTAAATTCACGTTTTTCAAGAAGAAGGTGGCAAACCAGCTAGCTGGCAACTAGCTAATGATTTGCAGATGCGTTGCCTACCTTTAATATACAAAGGAGAGAATAGACAGGATGGAATAAGAGAGGTAGCATAGACAAGGATATCTCCTTTTCCTGTCCCTTCCCTCGCCCGATACATCCCCTTCCCATTCCCATACTTCCTTATTAGAAAAGAATTGGAAAGGTCAAGACTAGTTACAGGCCTCCAGTATCTCACTAATCAGACGGCTTCTAGTTTTTGTTTTACACAGTTATTTGATCGCAATTATAGTTTTTATTTCCAGATTAATCCCATTTATATTTCATCTCCATGTATTCGAAGTTGACTTTTTGTAGCGTTACTAACACTAAACTATGTCTTGTTGATAGATTCTTAGACATTCAAAGAACTATTCAAGTTATAAATATATGCAAAAGTATGCACTATAAGTCGCGGTATCGCATAATAATGGATTTTAGCAGCAATAGTACAATTGTTCGTACAAACATTATTACGTGCATAGCGATCCTGAATCAACTTATGAGAGTAATAGAACAGTACATTCATTGAAGCATACTGTTATGTATAAACATTTATATATCTCTATAGTATATTATAAAAACAATCCGTAGTATTATGATTTTATGCCTGTCCGTCCGTACCAATAATAGCGGTTGCCCTTTAATTGTTAGAGGGAACTAATGATCCCGGCTTGGCTGGTAACCGTTTCGGATATACGTAAAATGAAAGATATCATCCCGCGGGAACCGTACATTTTTTCCGGATAAAAAGTAATCTATATGCTATTCCAGACTGTAATCTATCTCTATGCCAAATTTCATCCAGATCTACTCAGCCGTGTTTACGTGAAATAATAACAAACATCCATACATCCATACTTACACACTTTCGCATTTATAATATTACTAGGGCCTTCGCCCTGATACCACTAATTATGTTGATCTGGACAATCCCTGTAAATTTCATCGAAATCCGTCCAATTGTTTCGGAGTCTATAGGTCTATAGAGAACATAAATACTTCGAATTTTATATACAATTTTTCTTAAATTAAAAGTATCCTATGTTACTTCTAATACGTCCAAGAGTATGTGTACAAGGTTTCATGATGATCGGTTGAGTAGTTTTCGCGAGAAAGCGTAACAAACAAACTTACATTCACATTTATAATAGTAGGAGGTAGGTATTTTTCTACTAACAACAATACAATAATAATTATTACAACTTACCGTTATGTGACTTAATAACACTGCTCCTATAATCCTTCTCATATTTGTTCTCACTCTGCGGACTTTTGAAGTTGGTTCTGAAGAAATTATCTGAAGATGCAACAATATGAGTATTCTGTCCTGCCACCAAGCACTCTCTCTCCTCATCCTTACATTTAAAGTTTCCTATAAATTTAGTAAACAATCCCGTAGGAGAGGCCACTTCCCTTTCTTTGGGATCTTTATAAGTATTCTTGAGTACATCATGCGATTTGAGAGCATTTTTCAATTCATTTACTACTTTAGAATGGGATAATGCTAGTTCAGATAAAATCGGAGGAGGTGAATTACATGTAATTTCCTTTGGTAATCTAGATTCATTCAGAATGCATAAGTTCAACTGACTTTTTGTCTGATAGAGAAATGGTGCAGAGTGCTCATCCCTGTATGAACCGTTTTCATCTTGTATTATCTTCGTACCATGATCCTTTCCAAAGAATGACATCAGATCATCATTATTTGAGGGTAGATTGTCCAAATCAAACTCTAACGAATCCAGTAGAGTATATTTGAGAACGATATCTGGTTTGATTATTGTTTCGTTGATTATTTCCGCCTGGAATTTTAATATAATATCTAAACTCTGAATATGATAAAGAGGAATGATTTGTATTTTTGTATATTATTGTAACAAATAAACAGAAAAACTACTGGACCTATTCCAAAAATTCTTTCATTAATAGGAAGCTCTTCTATCAGCAAGTGACATTGCATATATTTTACTATCCCAGGTGAAGCTTTGGCAAGCTGCTAGAATTTTTTTCGAATGTATTTCAAAAGTTGAACACTAGATAGTAAACATACAAACAGAATCTAACTGGAGAGTAGATAGTTAAGTTGTGATTGACATTAAGCGTAATTCATATTTGTCAGAAATGTAGCAGGAAATCAAAATAATACATGTAAGGAGCATTTTTTTATTAAGTATTAGTTTTTAATTGCATATTTCCTTGTTATAAGAAATTTTAGAATTTAATAAATTTCAGCCACTTTTAGTCCATGTTGCATATTTTTTATGGGTAAATTAAATTTAAATAATTTTGGGATAAATATAAATTTAATTTATTTATGGAATTTGACTCATACAAGACACTTAATACGAAAATATTGCCACATTTATACACGAAATTAAAAATATTCAATTTAATAATGAGAACCATCGAAATAATCGTACAGAAAAACTATTCCAGGATTACAGACGCACGAACTGCATTATATAAATATTTATCTAACTAAATTAATATAATGCTCATACGTAACTAATTTATAAATAGATACAGTTTAATATAAATTTTATAATCGCAATTGAATAAGGAAACTAAGCCGTCATTAGTAAAATTAAATCACCTTTTCCTTGAAAGACATAGTATCCCAAATGTTTTCATATGCATTTTTGGCTTCAGTTATATCTTCGTGTATTTTTGCAGCCAGTGGGTTCAATGTACGAAAGTACTCTTCAGCAACATCCCTCAACGCCATTTTTATGATAAACGAAAATGTATTTACTTCAATATTAACTAATAAAAACTAAAGCCATAGTTATTCAACACTAATACTAGAATGAGATGAGAATCGCTTAAATGAATAGACTACAACACAAATAATACGACTATTTCCGCGCACATCAAAACATTCAATGAAATTAACCAAAGACAAGACCACCGAATACTGTCATGTCAGTTAACAAAAGCAAGAATTGACAAGAATGCCAGAACATGGACTTAGTCACAAACAAACCTAAGCAATGAAAAAGCAACGTACACTTTATCTACATATGTCAAGACTCAATTTGGGATACTGTCGTATATTGATAGAGATATCACAGTAGAGGAGGGTGTCTCTTTCTAAAATACGGTCCGTTGAAATTGTACGACAATGGTGACCATCGTTTTGGGAAGTCGAAGATTCTTAGATGCAATTTACCAACTTAAATTTTAGTCATGTTTAACTAAAAAAATAAATCAATATTAAAACCAAAACTTTGTTTTATCTTATTTACCCTGATTCTTTAGATTTTAAAGATTACTCAGGCAGTCGAAATGTAACACATAGATAGAAAAATAAATAATATTATATGTCCTTAAGCCAAAGTCAGACTTAAATTGAACTTTTAGTAACCAAAATCATCATCATCACCTCTTTAGGCCTTTTCCCACGTTCGAGGGTTCGGCACAGTATGACCATAGTTCATACTGTATGGATTTTCATTACAGTTTTTAAGGTTAGCCGCCTGCCTGACGCTAACCGTCCCCAGAAATAATTGGTTATACTTAAGTCTTATTTTATCATTGTGTTCCTAAACAAAACTTGCGTTGCTGAGATAATCTAATGTCACTAGGGCCGTTACTGGTTGGGTACATCATTTTGTCTGGTTCGTTGTTACTATACACTACGTATTGTTGACTATACTAGCATTTAATTCTTCTTCGACATAATAGTGCAGCGCAAATTTCCATTCGTGTAGCACCGGTGCTCTAATCTGTCTCCATGGAATTCCGCCATTATCGCTCCGGTGTCGTAATTCATAACGTGTTTAATTTGTTATTTTCAAAGTAATCAATTTCAGGATGAGTAAGCCTCATGTGGTAGAAATAAAAGATAGAATTTACATCTTGCGACTTATTTTCGCGTTGGTATAACGCTCAGTGTCTTTAGAAGTGTCCTGGCCGCTAGTGCCACATTCGGATTTTTTCTTAGACATTTGTATCATATTGATAACATTAAAAATAAATCCTACAAAATATATAAATCCAAAATAATTTTAGATACATCTGACATCTATGACGTTACGACTCGTGAGTCGTGCGATTTTTATGGTCACACTATTAGAAAGTGACAAATAGCCTCTACGCCCACCTTACTCAGTCTTGGCAGTAACAGTATACATTGCCAGGGATGACTTCAGAGGAAGATCCATAGAAAATATAATACATTGCCACATTATAAAACTGCTATTACCCACATATAGTTTTATAGTGAGTAGGAAAATGAATTGCATTCGCTTAATTTATTTCATACTCCAAAGTAATTTAATAATCGCACTTAGTGCCCTGCCATCTGATACAATTTTTTTGCGTTGATGGTATTAACAGACTTCAGACAGCTAAGAACTCATTAATTACTTATTAAGTACATATTAATTTCTATCTTACCTTACCTAATAGCCTTTATGACATATAGTATAGAGAAAATCTATTTAATGTAACGTTTTCACAGTGCATAAAAATAAGTTCTAAGCCAATTTCGTTGATTCGTGCTGAAAATATAACTGTTGGCTTATAGTTTCTATTATTGTGCATGTAAAATAAAATAAAATTAACGTATGAAGAAACCAGAAACTTACTTTGGTTACGGAGGGTGTGCGCTATCCATACTTTTGCTTTTTTTGTTTAATCAAAGTAAGGTATGGTAAGGAAGCAATATAACATTACTTGATAAACAGCAAAACAAATTGACATTTTCGTTCGACAGGCTGTATTGTCTATGCTGCAAAAAGCCATAGTTACGTTAAGTTTTTTTATCACCTTAAAATTTTATTTGGAATTTGGATACCCCTTGAACGTCAAAATGGCTAACGCAGACAGTGTTTATACACTGATTTTACCGCGGGATGTGCAGTTTGAGCGTTAATAAAGTGTTTTTGTGTGTATTTTACCACAATGTTGCACAACAGCGGTCCTTTTGGACCGAACGAAGTGCCGATCAACATGGGCGCGCCAGTAAACATGACCCCGATGAGTGGTGCAGTGAACATTTCCAATAACATAAATAATTTGTCAAAAATCGGCCACCAGCCGATGGAAACTTCTACCGCACATTACCCTGTACCGAGCTACCAGACTTACGGGCATCCACATTTGAACATGAATCCAGCAATGAGTCCTTTCCCAAGTTATCCCCCTATTGGCTTTCAATCGAGTTATATATCACAGAGTCCTTCGTCACTTCACGAATCAAATTGGCAGAATGGTATGTTACCTATGGGTCTGACCATGCAAAATGATAATGGAACACTTAATTATTCGTCATCTGCAATGAAACGACCTGACCCTATGATTGAGTACAAAGAGCATACTTTGAACAACAAAATGCCTTTGCACATTCCGCAAGTGCATACTAAAGCATTCCATAAACATCTCAGCATGGAAAATAACCATTATAATCATTATCAGCATTATAGTCCTGCTCCAAGTACCTTTAGACAATATGCTGACAGTAATCTAGATTTAAGCACAAAATCTAAAACGGAAATGGATCCAAGACGAAAAAGCTTAGAGACAACTGTTAAACTAATTGAGAATATACTCATTAACAGTACTAGAAAGAATGACACTGCTCCGTCTAAAATAACCGAACAGATCTATACAAACTCTAAACTCCCAAGTCACATTCAGTGTTGTTCTAATAATAATGATTTTCTCAAAGCAGCTTCTGAAATGAATGTAGCTGAAGATCAAAGCAGCCAAGAAGTAGATGAAACAGATGGTAGACAAAAAGAAAATTCAATAGATATAAGAGAAGATGAAAATACTTCTGATTCTTTTATAGAAAAAGAAGATCTATTACCCCAGTCTTCTGAAGCCTTAATGGAAGAAGAACATGTCTCCTCAGATGCAGATAGTGAACCAAAGGCAGAAGATCTTACATCTACAGCTCCTAGTACAGTAGAGAAACAGGATATGATCCTAGACACCAGAGTTGAGGTTAAAGTGGAAGAAACGGGGTGGGTAGACACAGAAATGTTTAACCCATTCCAGAGGGATGTAAATGGTATACCAACTGAAGATGCTGTAAACGCCAATATAGTAGGTAGTGATAAGAGTGTGGAAGAAGCTACCGAGGTTATAAGAAATGGTATAAACATTTTAATTATTATTTGATTTACATTACATGCTAAACATACAACATTATGATAGTATAATTTTTAAATAGTTCACCCTAAAATCAATTTGCATAAGACCAATACTGATAGCCAAATTCTAAAACAATTATATTTATTAAATTGTTGCTGACTAAATAATCTAAATGGGGTCATGGATATATATGGTAAAATGATGAATCAATTAAAATAATTCATAGAAGTTATCCCAATGGGTCAATACATTTTTGGGTTTTTTATAACAAAACTGCTCAATCTTTTAAAGGACATCATGTAAGATTTAGTAATTTTGTTAAAAGACCAAATTACCATTGAGGTTATTAAGTTTTGTATTAAAATACTATTATGGTAAGTAAATCTTAGGACCTAATGTATTGTATATTAAATCAATGTCTAAACTGTGTCATAATGGAAATAACAGCTTGGTACAATCTTAACTAACATCACTGGGACAAGTTAAACTGGATTTTACATTTTAATAGCCAATGAACTTATGTTTACGGTGTTATAGGATCACAGGAAGATAAACATTATGAATGTCCGAATTGCAGTCTGCTTTTCAATCACCCCAAGAGATTCCTTATTCACCACAAATGGCATTCATTTGGTCTCAGCACAATGAAGAAGTTGGATATGGCAAGAGAAAAGGAAATAAAAAAGACTATGAGAAGAGAAGCGAGAGTCATACAGAGGATGAACATGAATGAAGTGACAGACATGAATGCTGCAGGGAAGAAGTATTCATGCAAGGACTGTGATAAAGTCTTCAGTGCTAGAGGAAGTTTGAAGAATCATCGGCAGAGGTAGATCAATTGCTTACTGACTATAAAAAATTAAATTCAATCGCACCTTAAGTTAAAACAAATAACAGGTTAATAGCTCCAGTGGTGTAATAGTTTAGAGCACGATACTTATACTAGTTTGAGATTCCAATGACAGTCTGGTATTTATCATTTTCTAAGGGTGCATCTTATACTGATATAGCGATACAGTTTTCCGTTATATCGGCACGGGCGATATTTATTTTGATAGCTGATACAATGGTTGTGAGAAGCTGGGTTGGTTGGAGTGATTCATATCCCACCCACACGTAAAATACAAGCCAGTTGTGGAGTTGCAGAAAATAGCCCTCTACCAACTAACTAACTAACAATGGTTCTTTTTAAAGTTTGAACTTTTAAAGGTAATCTAAAGGCGGGCATTTTATGTATGTGTAGTGATAATTATTGCTATCGCATTTTTATTGGAGAATCGGTATCGCATCAGCAAAAATGCGTATCGTAGCATCTCTAATTGTTTCCTTTTAACCAGATACCATCCTACACGTGTCCGAGATTGCAAGATCTGTGGCAAGACAGTCCTGGGCTGGATCGCACTGCGCGCGCACTTGACAACCCACACCACCGACTCGGGCTACCAGTGTAGTGACTGTCCCAAACGATTCAAGTATTCACATTCACTGGCTAAGCATCGAGATACTCATTTGGTAAGTTTTGTTTCATATCACAAAGGATTGGAATTGTATTATCAAACCAGATAAATAATAATATAAAAAATAATGGTATTATTCTGAATAAAGTTACAGATTAAAAACTTCAATTCATTTAACTAAAAATTTGTCCGTTTTATTTTTTTTTATTTATTATTATATATATATAATTTAAATTTAATTTAACAAATTTTTAGACTTATTTATTGAATCAGTTGGTCAAATCGAATTTAATATTTTCTGATTAATATGCAGTTGAAATTTAGTATTCAAAAATACTTATGTTTGAGAACAACTTTATAATTTTTAGGAGAAAACCCACGGCTGTGAACAATGTCCAAAGATGTTCGGTTCAGTGAAACTTTTGAAAATGCATATGAAGACGCATGAGCGGGTGCTCCGAGGCACCACCTTTCATTGCACATATTGCGGGAAGGGATTCTTCGAATCATACAGTTTGCAGGTAAAATTTATACATTAATATTTGAAACGAGATTTTTGGGTTAATTTTTAAGAATTTTGTGAGCATGGAAGTGTGTGAGATTTGTCATAGTTAAAATTTACATTAAGGAGATAATGACAGACAGTGCAAGATAAAATTCATACATGTCATATTTCTACATTCAAACAGGTACACATCATACACTCATAATACTGCCTCTCTTTAATCTCGTAAGGGAAACATGCTTTTTATCATGCAGCCACACAAGATAATTTCTTAAAATTCTAGTTTTTTTGTATAAAATTATCGTGAAATGAAAAGAACCATGTATTTTATTTTGTTTTTACAGGTCTGCGATTAATTTTTTTTATTCAAGTGAAAAAATAAATAAACGAGTGTTATGGAGATAAGAACTGCGATGTAATAAGTTTTATTAACGTGCCCTTTAGGTACACGAGCGCACCCACAGGAATGAACGCCCGTTCCTGTGCGAAATCTGCAACACAAGCTTCGGCACCAACTCCAGTCTGAAGAGACATTTGAAAGTGGTGAGGTTTTGAAGTTTAAACTTGTGGTTTTAGATAATATCTGCCGCCGTTGGGCTCCACTGTTAAAAATTGCTTGAGATGTCATTTGATTTTAATGTGCTTGATGTTATTTCTTCGTCAGTCTCACAACTCAGCCAAGCCGTTCGAATGTCCCACGTGTCACCGGTCCTTCGTGTCGGAGGTGATCCGGGAGCGACACGAGCAGCGCGTGCACGGCGATCCTGACAGCTTCAAGTTCCCCTGCAACCAGTGCCCCTGCAGGTGAGACACATTATCCACATGCACAGTGACCCCAACAGCTTAAAATTCCCCTGCATCCAGTGTACAATTCCAGACTACCCTGTAGGTGAGACCGGACCACACAATGCCCAGGAATAATGCTTCTAATGCAGGACTTTGTTCTTCGAATTCATAACTCGATTGTAATATGCATAACCGTGCGTTTCCACCGACGTATAAACTTGTCGCGATACAAGGGTCTCTTTCTTTCACTCTGAAAAAATTGAGACGACAATATGTCTTTTTGTGTATATGTTTTCAGCAGTGTAAGCCCACTGTTAGGTTGATGCCTATCTTCATGTTAGTTAAATAAATATTTGTTGTGTCTTACGGACCGGTCGGCGTGTTTAGTAAGACACTTGCTTTTCAAGCCGTCGGTCGTGGGTTAGATTCTCATGCAGGACAGACATTTGTGTGCATGAATATGTTTGTCCCGAGTCTGGGTGTAATTATCTATTTATGTATGTATTTACATAACAAAAGTAGTATATGTAGTATATCAGTTATCTGGTTTCCATAGATCTCTGCTTAGTTTGGGATCAGATGGCCGTGTGTGAATAATATCCCAGGATTATAAGTTGTAAAATATTCTTCATTCATACTGAATATCTTTGAATCTAACGATCTAATTAATTTTAAAGGATAATTGAAAAACCTTTGACTTATAATATATTCTTTTCAGATACCTTAAAGCTAAGGACTTAAGAAAGCACATGTACAAAGCTCATCCGAAGGGCAAGCGAAAGAGGAAAATTCACAGCGACAGTGAATAGACCTTACCGTTGACAGCATAAGGTACAATTTGTTGAATCATTGATTTTTAAATACAAATGTACTGTATTGAATTGGATAAATAAATATATAATATCCATATTTTACAACAGCCAAGGTAATTTTGATATGATAATATCTGACTGTGGTAGAGCCCGCAACAATGTTGCACGAATTGACTAGCTCGACCGGTGACATAGAACGACCTTACAGAAAACTGGCGTGAAGTAGGAGTACTCTGCGTTTCGTCTGAAGAGTGAGGTGCCGAAGTCCTAATTTCAGTCCTCTTCCTCTTCCCACCCTCTCCTCATAAGGATATGATGGGAAAAGGAAGAGGATTGGACGGCGAGGGGGTGGTGGCGGACGTAGGCAACGTATCTTCAACACATTTGCCTGTTGCGGATGTCTTTGGGCAGCATCATCATCATCATCATCTCCCTGCCCTTTTCCCGCTTTTTGTGGGGTCGGCATAATTAGTTTTCGACTTCCATGTCAATCTATCATCTGTCATTTCAGTCGTCACTTCCTTCTTGATCATGTCATCTTTCACGCAATCCATCTATCTTTTTTTAGGCCTACCCCTACCGACATATCCCTCTACATTCATTTCTAAAACTTTCTTTGTCACATGCCATTCTTTCCTCCTCAAGACATGCCCGTACCATGCTAAACTTTTGCTCCTTAACTTTTCCACTATCGGTGCTACTTTCAGGCTTCCTCTAATATACTCGTTTCTTACCTTATCCATTCGTTAAGCAGCGTTCACTTAATATCAGTTGATCCGCTGCTCGTTTGCCACCTTATAACATTAAAAAAAAAACTAAATGGAAAGTTCAGAATAAACCCCCTAATACTTGAACTGCAATACGCCATTGATATCAATGAAATAGTGAATATATATTTATTTATTCATACTAACAATAAACCTCTGTCATGAAGTTGACAACGAGTGGCTCAAACTGACGCGAATGTTATAGATCTTCTTTCTCTGTCACTCACTGTCTCTCGTGCGTCTGTCTCACTCACTCTTTGTTAAAGTACGAACGTGTCAGCTCACTTCACTTCTTGAGTGTTTCACATATTATTTCGGCTATAAGGAGAAAAAATACTACAGGTGTACTTTCATGTAATATAATTAATTTATGAACTGATAAACCGTTAACAGAATTTTGGAAATCCATTAGAAGCGATAAATAGTCAATTAAAACTGATATTGTTTAAAAAAATTTAGAAAGTACACTTTTGAAGATCTTGTATATTTTAGTGTAGGTACTTTTCAAGTTACAAAACAGATTACAGATATAGTGAGAAAAGATTTTCCTTCGCAATATTTCAAATAGCTTCTTGTAAACATGTGTCTACATTATACAATGACATTCATTTTGACATTTGACACTTAACAATAAAGTTCCATGTGTATGTACATTAACATAAAAATGTCACTTATTTAATACGATCATTCGTAATCCGATAAAAGCTACCGATCGAGCCGAGGCTCGGCCCTCTCGGGCACCCTCGAATCGGAATGCTAAACGCGTAATGAGTGACAGCCCAAGTCAAGGTCCCCTCTCGGGGGCCCTTGAGCTGAATCACTCCATGGAGCGTCCACTGAAGCGATCTAAGAGCTCGGCGGCCTACCAATTCGGTAATAATAATAAAGTAACGGCCCGAGCCGAGGTTCCTTCTACGGAGGGAGCCCTCGAGCTTAGTTACTCTTAAAGAGGCTTAGGCTAGGCGCCCTCTGCGCCCTGCCGCCTCGAGCCCGGTGTAGCTGTAAATGCCTCCTCAAGGCAAACAGTGACCTTTTAGTCAATACGATCATTCATTGACAGTTCAGGTGTCATCGTATTCCAATAAAGATACGAGTTTTCCCGAAGAAAAATAATTTCTCACATCTATACTGTCGTGTTAAAAATGTCTATTAAAAATACGCACTGGACTTAAATAATTCAAGATTAGTATCATAAATAAACCTACCGTTATATGGTTACCAAGAACTTACGTATAGCATTCTAAAGAGCACGCGCATACGCGGGGCAAAGCTATAGGCTTGTTGTTTATATTTTGCTCTTAAGATAATCAGTGGTATGAAATTAAAATTGGTAGTGTCCACGTATTTTTATGGCAACATTTATGGTTGGTAACTGTATTCTATTACATTTTACGTTGGTAACAAATGGTTTAATGTTTTCTAAATAGTAAGTGATGTCATTAAACACATACAATTGTTGGGCACAACCAGTTTTAATTGGACACCGAGAAAAAGTACTTTCACAAATCATTATATTTTTATTTTTCCTTTAAAGATTAAAATGGATAAATTAAGTAGATGATAGATCAGTTATGATGAATAAATGTAAGAATTATTTTTTTAGTTGTAGTACATCAAAATAATATGTAGTCTGTCCAAAATTTAAACCACTATTTAAATATTTAAACACCAGCCGCTAAAACTGGCAACGCTGTATGTGTTGCCAGTTTTATAATATTGGACAGAGTATATTTTAGTTTATATATTAAGAAGACATATATGATTTGTTATATGATTAATGACCATTTATATAAAGGTATAAGGAGTGGGGGGGTAGAAAATAGACGAGTAAATAACAATTTGTACAGTATTAATATGAGGGATTCTTATAAAAAATATATGTAATTATAAAATTTTAACAACGGTGGGACTTAAGGTATTTTGTGTACATTTAACTGTAATATAGTCAGATTGCCAGAGACAATTATTCGTTTTGACAATTAGAATTTATAAAAAAACGGTTGAGTTTAGTACTTGATGTGTCCCTGTCACATAAAGCTTCACTTATCATTTTTTATAACTGGAACCAATTTGTGGTGCATCAAGTGACTGTATAATTTTGAATAAAAAACTCCTTGATGGAGTAGATTTGTCTCTGGTACAGTGGCCGGCAAAAAACTTGAACCATGTGCATTTTTATGCTACAACAAACTAGTTTCTTGGTTGTATAAAATGTACATTGCCTCATGTTCGCAAGCGTAAGGTCCAAAATTGGTCGTGCCTTTTCGATTTATCTGGTACCCTAAGAAGGTGTTAGTAAAACTGTTTTTTTTTACTTGGAGATATTTGCTGGCCACTGTACAATTATCGTAAACTTATCTATATAAATATTTTATATAAAATTACACTTAGATTCATCGCCAAAACAACTTAATGAAAAAAAATGTTTACTTTGGCTAAGATTACATCTCATAGTACTTTTAATGTTTTTGTTTTAAAACAATTAATTTAGGATTAATGTACATAAAATTATTTGCACTTTTGATTTTTTAAATATTGTCATACATATCAATAAAGTTGATTAGAAAAATCTATACGATTGATGCGAATTCCTCATTTAAATGTTCTAATAAGAATTAACCTTTTTAAATTAAATTAACATTTGAGTTTACATCGATAATAAAATGTTATCTGTGGAGAGTGTCGCTAGATGTTATCAAAAATATATTAAACTTAAAAGAGAATTCTTATAATAGATTTAATTTAAAAAAAAACTTTAAATGTTATGTATATATTAACTAGGATAATTGTAGAAAAAAATCAAAAACTGGTATTATTTGCCGCGTACCTGTGAGATTTTTTTAACCACTTTACAAGTAGTCCAAAGTAAATGCTAATTCGTTTATTTAATTAGCTGTTACAATATTTAATATGTGAATAGAATATTTAAAGAAATGACCACATAAATATATTTAACATCGAAATCTGTTGAATTTTCTAGGATTCATGATTTATGTCCGATTTACTGCCATTGGCCTAAAGGAAATATCGTGTACACAGACTATTTAGGGTAAAATATGTGAAAGGAATTCAGACATACGTAAGTTAATGTTGAAGTTGCATTTTTATAAATTTCATAATTATCTGAACTTCTGTCATAATAGCAGTCCCGTTTAACAGCGAAGCAAGACTAAGGAATATTCTACTGTCCCATAAACTTATTTGGCGCGCTGACAGCGTCGCTGTTATCGCGGTTAGTGTTGCCAGCATATATATAGTATAGGTTAGGTTAGTTATAGAAAATTAATAAAAAAAATTAATATCTTATTTATTTTTATTCTATCTCGATAGAAACACGGGAAGATTATGTAAATAAACATTTGCAGCAATGTGTCAATATTCAAAATGTCAAAGAGCGGACAAAATGGCTGCTTTAACTTCACTTGGGCATTGGTAAAAATGTGACGTTGTATGAGATGCTCCAAGGCCCACAGAACTTAAGGCTTATTTAATCTATAGTAGTAATTTTTAATTTTTAAATTATCTGACAAGATTTATTACTTTGGAATGTTTTTACAATTTTTGGTTACCTTCTGGAGAATTGGCAGCTAACTAGACGGGACTGCTATATTTCGATGAATCTAAGAGTGAATTAATTAAAAAAATGTTTAAACTCTATGATTTATTTGAAGCGCGGGTAAAATAGCGTGCATGACGCAATTGCGTCACAAAGGAGGAAAAGACAAATGAGATTTAATAACAAAATTATAAATAAGCTAACCTCTGATAGTTTTAAAAAATCATATTAAATAATATCGGTTGGGCTTAAAATAGTTAATTGGTGTCACAAAACATTTTGCAGTTTTGTACTTTTACAAAGATTTCGTAAATGGTTCGTAGCGTTGAATTAGATAGGAGGGAAAATTATTTCGTTATGTCATACGATCATGTCACAGATTATGCGCACTATATTGTCTAAATTAATGTTGCTCTCACGTGCAATTTTTTTTGTCTTTTATTGTTATATGCCTTCCATTACTTTATTATAAAAAAGATAAGATTTAAAACTTATTTTTTAAGCAATCACAAAGAAGTGTTAATTGATTCACATCTAGGTTTTCATAGTTATTTTGACAAAAAACATTGTTTCTCTTAACCTCGGTGGGTGTACATTTGCGCGAACTCTGGAATATGGAATCCTTTATCTACAATCATAGATTTGCATACAGATTCAAAAGTGAAGCTCGGTTTTTGCCGCTAATAATAAATAATATTTTATTTGAACATTGAGAAAATATTTACATAAGACAGTGTGGTTTCGTGATACATTTTGTAAATGTAAATAAATGTTTGAACCATATTTCAGAGACTGCCATAACATTTATGTGAATGTCGAACACCAGGCTTATGAAATATTTTTTTAAAAAAAAGTCTAGTGTTGCAATACTGGGGTTCGGTCGAAACACACATTCTAACGAATGAACGTCAGCATTTATTTGGTTTCATGGTAAAATTGTACGACAGGTAATTTCGTGCTCACTCACTGTATATCATTTTACATAGATACTAGAGGTAAGTTTAAATTTAAATAGTAACTTTGGTCTCTGTACACCCAACTTGTAGTGTCTGTTTGACATACTCTTTATGTTAATTGTATCAAAATGATTACTTGATGTTTAGTAATATAATTGCAAATACCGGACATTACTGTGTGAAAGTATGTTTTTTTATAGCCCAAAAGTTTTCTTGTTGATAATAATGTAAATGAGGTCATTATCAATCATTATATAATTTATGGTGAGTGGGCACGAAAATTCAGCTTTACCGAGCCCACAAGTACCATGTGAAATACCACGACCTCACAGAAGACAGGCATGAAGTAGATTCTTCTGCGTTTCGTCTGAGTGAGTTGCAGGAGGCCTAATTTCAGTCCTCTTCCCCTACCCACCCTTTCCTCATGGGGTGGGAACGGGAAGAGGATTAGACAATGATGGGGTGGGGTTAGTGGGGAAAGGGAATTAACCAGATTTTATTTCATCACTACATTCTGAACTTTATTGCTCTATAAAATATCACGATATCTTCCTGTTATAAATGTTTCTACGGTTTGTTGATCATTTTGTTTTGGTGTAAGTAACTCGAATCGTATAATATTTTTGTTATTAATTTTACTTAAGTCATTGAAGAGTGTAAATATTCTGAAAACTTTATTATTGTACATTAAATTTGAATAGTATTTGTTGTGTTGTCATTTTTATAGTTCTACACACATCCCTTGTCAATTACACCCCCCTTTTAACTATTAGCCCACAGTTTCACAAAGAGCTCCTAGGTTGATTTTAAAAAAAATCCAGTGTTGTCTCTGGTAGAAAAAGTTTTTAAGAATTGTTCAGTATTTGTAAAAACTTAACTAATAAATCCAATAACGACAGTCGTTTAACATCAAACAGCCTACTTGTGTTATTTATACTCGATTTCTCCCATCTTGGCATGTCTGGTCAGTTTCATACATTGGAAAATGAAGTACATGAGTAAGCATTGTGACCCCATGGAAAAGTAAATCATATTAAAAGCACAATTAAACCGCCATTTAACTTTTGTTTTACGTCAGTGATTTATTTAGTTTTATTCTTCAAAATTTTCAATGATTACTGAATAAAATATGGATTTAAAACAATATTTAATTCATACAGCGCCCTCTTTTTTAAAAATTGAATTGATAAAGTACATCGGCACTACACAATATCGTCAATTCACGATAGATGGCCTAGTTGAAACGACGACGCAATGCGCAGGCGGCGCTAATTTAACAATTCATCTTTATAGCACAGAGATAATATACTACGTACAATTTATAGGGTGGTTTTTACGTAGGTCAGTAGTCTACCTACCTATTTTAGTTATGTTTTCTTATGTTCGTTCTCTGGAAATAGTGTCATTTATAATTTCGACGTAAAGTTAGTAAATAACATACTGACAATCATAGAACTCGTAGTACCAAGCTCGCGCCACGGGCGCCCGCGCAGCGCGACTCGGTGTGGGGTCAAATCGACCCATGGGATTGTCTGTCTGTTGTACGTAGTATATTATTAATTCTGTGTTCTTGTCACCAGCAGTATTTCCAAGCTGGTATACTTATAATACCATACTCTTTTTTCAACATCAGTACTTTGGTACCATATTCATTGGCAGCCATGACCACTTAACAACAGGATGCAAAATATTCGTTTTAGACTACTCAAGCATGATTTTTAGGATTGACCAAGGTTTCAAATAATCATAAAAATAAGGACTATACATATTATACTTGGTTTAAAAAACCAAAAGGTTTTTAATTTAGCTACAGGTCACAATGGAACGGACACAGACCCTTGAAAAACATAACCCTCTTGTCAGTGGTAGTGGGGCAAAATAAAGTAAATAATTAAAAAATCAATTCCAAGAATGGTCCTATTTATTTAACTTATGACAAAATTGAACTTGACCTGTGCATACTAATGAATAAATCAAACATATTCATAGTAAAGACCTATTAAACGAATTGTACACCAGAGTGCGTAATTAAACTACAATTCAAAAATAAAAAAACTACTTATCATTTGGAAGTAAAGAAAAAATAAATGGAAACTGTTGATCATTTTACCAGTAATATAGGTAGGAAATATATAAAAATAAAACTATAATTTATAGATTTATGTAACCTGGACAGTCAATGTTTACATTAAAAAAAAATTACATTACCGCTTGTTTTATACCACTAAGACAATATGAAGGCCTATAAATGTAACAATTTTAATGTATATCTTGTACAAGAGTCGTGACAAGTCAATGGTTGATGATTTACTAGTGCGTTTTGACATAAAACTTTTGGAAACCTGTAGTATGTTGTGTAAGAAATCTGAGTTAGCAAAAGTGAATTAATTGATCAAGTTTTATCACAAAAATATACTATAATACACACTATTCGGCCATACTACATTATTCGGCCAGTTTTAGAGACCTAACTGTAAAAGGATCTGGTATATTTCTAAATAAAAAAACTGAGTAATTAAAGACAATTCACTAATTCCAAGACAAATTTCTTTGCCATTATAAAAACTATAATTTTTGCAATCATACTAGGCACATTTATTTAGATTCTTATGTAAATATGCTGTGTTGATTAAGGAACTTGACATAACACAAAACTATAACTTCACCCAAAATCGTTAGAGTAGTTAGTCAAGATTAATAATCTGTTCTAATAATAAAGAATAACTAAAAAGAGGGAGTGATAAACATAACTTTGAACTAAGTGGACAAATCTATGGTCTAAAATATACATAAAAGTTTTACATTAAATTACACAATAATTCTCCGAGGGTCACTCAGCATCTAACAATTAACACCAAACTAAATGAATGAACTACTGTTATTTTATTGCTGATAACATTTACATGACAATATAAATGTGAGTTTACACTTCTGAAAATATTCACTTACACAATATTGTCATCACATCACATGTTCATGTAAATTCAGCAGTGTGAACATGGTGTAAGGCAACCAGTAACTCATTTTGTGAACCAAACTTAAAAGGTAACAGAGGATTTAGAAAACTTATCGAAAATCTAGCTATACATAAAATTTGATGTATAAAGAATCATTCAAAAAGCAGCAACATATCTGAATATATCATTATTAAAAGTGGATTGTAGAAGATGGGATTAATTTTAGTTATTGCTACATACCCTTATTAAATATTATTATCTTGATAACTCTTTAGTTTTAGTTCAAGATAAACCACACACCACAAGTATTCAAAACTTATCAAACATTTAAATCCAATGTGGTTTGAATTAACACACAGCAACAATTAAACTTTACACAAACAAAAGATTACTGCCTGCTCTAGTCGCTCTGACCGGCTGCTTGACGGAGTAAGATATAGATTTTTTCTTTTATCCAATCCTTGTTGTATGGGGCATACGTATTTGTTGATTTCTGATATACTAAGCAACTAAGATCTGCTAGCTGTAAAATTATAGAATTTAAATTAAAACAAACATTTTAAATTAAATTAAAACAAACATTTTTTACATATTTTACAGTATATTGAGGCAACATTACCTGATCAACGAAATCAAACAACTGGGAAATATCGTATGTTATGGTCGGAGTGTTTGGGTTTTTCCTCTTCAAATGCTCCTCGTATATTTTACAAACGCCTTCCATACAGTCATTGACGCTCTCGTAATCAGAGTAGGTTCTGGTTTCTGGCCTGGAACCAGGTTGGACTAGGAGAATTGTATGCGACTGAAAAATCAAACATAACCTTAATTTTACCTCCATTTTTTTCGAGAGTATTTTTGTATAATCTTAAATATTCATACCATTTTCAATGAAAGAAAAGCACTTTATTTACTTTCTTTAAAAAGTAGTACTTTTAACTTCTAGAATTATCTGAAAATTCACAAAATGTATGTAGGTATTACTCTTAATCCATTCCACTGTTCCACAACCAAAGATTAATATTAGTTAGCAGAATTGCAAAAGCAGAATGCCAGAAGCCAGAATCAGAATGTCAATAATTATTACAGTAGGTTCCAGACACAAAAAAATAAGGGTAGTACTTAAATTGAAATTGCTATAATATAAATTGAACTTACACTTTTGTTGCTAACTTTTTTGGAATGTCTTTACTTTTATTGATTATTAATCTGGTTAAATGTCAGTTGTCACTTCTAGTGTGTTTGTCAATAGATGTCACTGTCAAAATATTAATAAAAGTATCAAAGGTATAAACTAACCGTGGTTATAATGCTTTTCTGCAGTATTATGATATAAACTATAACAATGATGGATGGTGACAATATTAAAATGTTTGAGTCTATTCTACAAAACAACAACTTAAGGAAACAGCAAATTATCTATAGTGGAAAGGCTGAAGGTGTTTCCTCTAGGCTTTGTTCTAAGGAAATTTATACGCCAAAAGACGTTTTATCAAATATTTCCAAGCAGTTGAATGCCTTGCGGAGAGCAGATGGCATAGTATATATAACTGAAAAGAAATGTAAGCTTACATATATTAATGGCATAAAGCCAGCTTTGGAACCCGTTAATTTATTACCCCTGGAGAGTAATGTAAATATACCTCTTATATTCACAATAAATACTAACATATAAACACACTCTTGCCCAAGAAGGCATATATGACATCTTTGATAACAACAACATCTTCATCTTTTAACAACTCTAATTTAACCAACAACACATCTGGAGCTATGTGATGATGGCAATATGGTTGGGTGGTGGCCAATCTTATAGGGATGAGTTATCCAAATTGTAACCAAGACATGGACTAAGCCTATTATTGAAAAAAAATCAGTAGTGTGCAAAACATACATACAAAAAACATTACCCTCCTGTCAGTAGGGCAAAAAAAGAGCAATATAACAAAATAAAATAATTTAAATATAATTTAATTTTCGCTTATGTAGCTTGCATTTCATCTGATATTAAGTTTCTACTCATAGGCATCTGTAAGAAGCTAATGAGTTGCATATGTGTTGCTTACCTGTAATGCACAGAAGAGAGAATAAACTGAAAAAAGGATATTTCCTTTACCTATCCATCCCTTTGCACATCAAATTGTCTTCTCCTTATTACAAAAGGATAGAAAGGGAATAAGGACTAGAATTAAGCCTTTGGGACCTCAACCATCAGACGAAATGCAGAAAACTTCTACTTCACATGCATTTTCTTTGAGGTGATGGTATTTCACCATATGCCCACCTATTTGTGTAATGGATTCTGTTGTTGCATTCTCTATCACTATAAGAATTTACACCAATGTAAAAAAAACACCTATCCTTCCTGTATGAGGAAACAATATTTCTATTAGCTAAAAGCACAACAAAGGGTAGTTGATCATTTTATGGAGGGATATGTTTTTAGAATTGTTTAACTTTTCATTAATTCTGCCGTAATTATTACGGTATCAAGTTAGCAATGGTATTTCAATTAAAAATTGTAAATAATTAATTTTACAGACACCTCTACAATTTAATCACAAATTTGAAACCCAAGGTGTCTCAGACACACAACTTATAAATGTTGTTGTAAATGCTGAAAAATTTGTTACACCAAAGGGTGTAACACAGGAATTTGAAAACTCTTTCTATGAACACCATGTGAAGAAAGAAGGCAAAAACTCATTGATTGATTCACTTGTAATATCAAGTAAGAAAGATTCTAATGCAATGGTAAATGAAGCGCAACATTCATTGAAGTATCCATTTGAAGAAAATGTTCCAGGCACCTCTAAGACTTGTGATGGAAATGAAAAACAACAATCATGTGTTACCAGTGAGAATAACAATATGGCATTTAACAATGAATATTGTACTGAAAAAAGTATTGCATTGAGTCCTGTCGTTAATGATAATAAACCTTTGCAAGTTCCAAAAATTGCATCACCCTTAATTTATACACTAGATGCTTTTGAAAATTTTGAAACATTGGCTTTTCCAGTTGTTGAATTAAATCCTGACGTGGAAGCAGCAAAAGCAATCATAAATTCTCAAATAATAGACAGAGAGTTGTGTTTAACAACTAATGCAAATCCTACAATTAGTAGATATGAAAGATCCGCGAGTCCAATACTGAACAATAGAATATTGGGTACTTCTACTAGTAATAATGTAACTGAGTATAACAAAGTATATAAAGAACCATTTAAAGAACCCGATAAAGGTACAAGAAGAAAGGTGACATTATTAAGTAAAACAGAAGTTAGGAAATGCTTTGATGAAGACATATTTTGCAGTGATGAAGAAAATAGCGCAGAAGATTTTCGAGAACTACCAAAAACGTGTGCTTTGGAAACATCTCTAAGCAATCCAAGTAACATTTTAGATAAAGCTATGTATGTTGGGTTTCAAACAGCTAGTAATAAGAGTATACAAATTCGAACAGAATCATTTTGTAAGGCCCAAAGCATGTTGAAGGACTTAGATGGTTGCAGCAATCTAACATTAACTGAATTAGTTGAAATGTGTGACGATACAGGCAAATATAGTAACGACCAAATAAACACCGCTCATGATAATGGTACAGCAAAAAAACCTGTATCAACAGATGCAACACAACAGCCTCGAAATGAAGATAAGCCTGATATTAAATCCTCAGAAACTGATGCATATGCTAATTGTGCTACAAAAGAACTTAATTGGTCAAGTGAACAAAAAACCCTCGACGAAAAACGTGTGCACGATGACGGAGCAGGAAATACTGTTAGAACAATAAATATACCTTTAAAACCTTCTACAGAAGAAATTGGTTTGGTTAGATTTAAGACAGCAAGTAGTAAGAAAATTAATTTAACTGAAAAAGCTTCAGTTAGGTGTCGTCAAGTATTTCAAGATATAGATCTAGATGAGATATTTGATCCAAAGAAGCTTCAAAATACCTCGTGCAGCTCAATAAATATTGAAGTTGATCAAAATAAAACGCACTATAATAATCACAAAGATAAAAATGAATTACATGAAATATCTGATCAAATAGCACTAGATGATCAAACAATTATTCAAGAATTTGAAAATGACCTAATATCTCCGCATGTTACTGCACCCGCGACAAAACAGATAGAAGTAGAAAGTGTAGATACCACAGAAGACCAGGAAGACAATAAAGCCGTTAAGAAAGATGTAGACTATATGAGAGACGAGCGTGCACCTAACGAAGCTCATTCTTCACTACGAAATAGCGTAATGGATTGGAATGGCGAATTGTGCATTCAACATAAAAGCCTAGATGTTAGTAAAGAAATTTTTGTGGGTTTCAAGACAGCAAATAATAAAATAATCAAGATTTCGGAACATGCGTTAGCTAAGACAAGGAATGTTTTCGAAGATCTTAATCTCTCGAACGATTCTGATAAAATGTATGAAAAAGAAGTTGACAAAATACATACCGTTAAACATCAAAGTATTGAAGTAAATAATCCACCAAATCAGAACATAACTGATGAAACCTCAAGATCCAATATTTCATTAAAAAAATTCGTTAAAGAGTTGGAACCAGTTAAAGCGTGTGGTTTTATAACAGCTAGCAATAAACCGATTAATATATCGTCAGAAGCTATTATCAAAACTAAAAAGATATTTGAAGATATTGAAAGTTCCACGAATGGTGTCATGGGGAAGCCCCAAAAAATTGGAAATACACCTAATCAAGATAATTTACAACATATGATCTGTGATGAAGCCTTAATTAAAACAAAACACGTTTTTAATAATAATAATGAAGTTAAACTGCACAGTTCGAAAAAAAATGTGGAAAATAGTGTTGAAAATAATTGTCATCTTAAATTGGATGGACATCAAACTAAAGGTCCCATAATTGAAACCAACAAATTTAATAAGGCCGATAATGGTGACCATAAATCTAAAAACTTTCAAATAACTACTAAGATTAAAGTTAAGAAGCCTGACAATGTTTACACGAATGATAAAGTGGTTAATAATTTGCTGTTGGATGAAAGTAATGAGCCAGTTAAAGCAAATCAGTCCAAAGTTAACGGCGTTTTAGAAAATAACCACCAAATTAAAGAAATTAATACTATCAATAAAGTTTTTAAAGGTTTTCAAACTGCTAGTAACAAGCAAGTAAACATTTCAGAAAAATCTTTGGCTGCGAGTAGGAAAGTATTTCAAGATTTACAATTAAATGAAGATAAACAAAACGTTGACAATTACATATCGGATAAAAAACAAACCTCAACATCTTCAAAGACACACGAGTCTGCAAGTCCTAAAACAAAAGTTGCCAATGACCAATTGGAAACTGAAAGATTAAATGAATTATTTATAGATAAACCACATTTTCCAGATCAAAAACTTGAAATCGCTCATCATGCTTTCAACGGGTTTCGTTCAGCTAGTAATAAAATAATAAAAATTTCAGATCAAGCTTTAGCCAAAAGTAAGAATTTGTTTTTAGATTTAGACGTCAATAAAGACCTCGAGGAACTTAATAAAAACAGCAGTAAGTCAAGAACTTACGATGAACCTGTTACTGCATCTGATGGTATAGGTCTTGAAAATAAAGACCTAGATCTCTTGCCAAGCAATAATAAAGTAAAATTATCACCTCAAACTTTGGTTAAATGCATGAAATCATCAGAAAATTCAGACGAAGAGAACAAGGAAGTTCCTTTTAATAATAATTCCAACACAGAAAAAAGTACACCGGAAAATTGTAATAATGCTAGAAAGAATAGAACTAGTGAATTATTCTTTAAAACAGCAAATAACAATGATATCGAGGTCTCTGAAGCAGCTTTGCTTAAGACTAAAAAGGTTCTAATGGACTTCAATCAAAACAATCAAATATGTAATTTGTCAGATGCTGACGAAAAAAATGAAGGTAATTTCGTCGAAAATGTAATGAATACCCAATTATTAAATAATTTTGAGGCTACTCTGTACACTGAAGATTTTTGTAAAGACTTACCACCCAACAATGCCAAGAGGAGTGGCAGTCCCATACTATCATGCCCACGAGCTAAAAAGCCAAGGAGATTTGAAGTACCATATAATAAATGGGAAATTCCTAAAATGAAAGTACCCGAGAGCAATATCTGTGAGCTAAATAGTTCTAACATATTTACATTTGATGAAAAATATAAGAAAAACACCAAATTTTCTCTGAAAATGTTATGTGATATTGAGCATCGAAACAAGTCTGTCATTGAAGTAGATCCATACATTTTAACGTTTTATTTCGATAATATATTAGATTTTAAATTCGCGAATGAAAGAAATGAAATCGGCGAACTTGCATGGAGTACTGAGGATTTGAAGACATATTTCTTATCTTTGGTTAACAAAAAGATAATACCAGATGGTTGGTTAGACAATCATGTCAGATTGATCATTTTCAAACTGATGTTATACGAAATGGAATATAAATACGCCATGCAAGGAGTCTGTACTGTCACAAATGTATTAAACCAACTGAAACATCGATACGACAGAGAGTTGTACAATGTGGAAAGACCGGCGCTCAGGAAGTTGTTAGAAAAGGATGATGTATCAACGAAGACAATGGTATTACGAGTGATCGCAATATATGTGGATGGAGTTGCCATGCTTAGGTTGGTATAAACTGACTCATATCTCGCTGGTCTCTGGTCTCGTCTTTCTGGTCGTTAGTGAGCATTATTGAGCTGGGGCTGTATTTTCCGTGCTTTTATTTTTTATGATTGTATATATTACAGTATCACAGACACAAATAATTTGGAACTGCTTTTAACTGACGGCTGGTACTGCATCAAGGCAAGTGTAGACCAGATGCTCAGGAGGCTGGTCCACGACCGTATGATCAGAGTTGGCACAAAACTTGTCACAAATGGCGCCGAACTGTTGAATTGTGAACAGGGTATCGCACCATGGGAGGTAATTTTATTAATTGTATTTTAAAAAAAGGATACTTCTTAGACAATGGTTATGTTTGTCAGTCTGTAGTAGAGACAGGAATAGCAGAAAAAGAAACGGTTTAACAAAGATGGAGCTAGTAACTACAAAAGATTTTGCAAGAAAGCAAACCAAGGTTTATCGTTGAGTTAAACTTACCTCTAAGAATACGATGGTACGTAACCATTGGTTTTAGTCGAGTGCTCGGCCGAGCGCTTGACCTACGAAAGGAGAAATCTTGTACCTCGGTCTCCATTCTACCGACTAGGCCGAGTACTGTCTCGCTGCTCGGTTCGTGTAATCAAGCCTGCCCCACCTCTCTCATTTCTATTGTCCACTCTTCAGCTCTTGTGTTTATTGCGAATGTTGGTTGTCAATTTTTTATGGTAGCGGGGCAACGAGGCTATGGTTCGCCTGATGTCAGTGACCCACATATAAATATTTACAACAATTGAGGTTATATATATAAGGTAAACGAGATGAATGGAATGGAATGCTGGAACTTTTTGTGTGGTAATCGAGAGGATTTCTGTGCTCGGATGTCTCCTACCATAGACAATTCTAAAATTGTTCTAGAATACCTCATCTGTAAGGTTAAAACTGTTTGGCAATTCGACGCGCCGCGCACGCTGGGATGTGAAACTAGGTTACCATAGCGGAGGGGCCATCTTGTGTCCCCTGTCACGTGTCGAGTTGGAAGGCGGGAAAGTTTCAAAATTACGCGCCCTCGTGACACGAGTGTATCCAATGTTATATGTTGAAAAATTTGACGACGGAAGTACAGGTAAATAATAAATATGATAATATCTCTGACGGTAGGGCTGGTCCATAAGTTAAAAGTCGCACAGCGATCGATGGAGAGAACTATGTTCGGTGTTTCTCTAAGGGATAGAATCCGGAACGAAGAAATTCCACGGAGAACTAAGGTACACGACATAGTTCTAAAGGCTGAAGTGGCAATGGGCTGGTCATATCTGTCGAGCGAGCGACGTCAAATGGGGGAGGAAAATCCTGGAATGGAGGCCATGGATGGGGACCAGAAGTGTGGGACGCCCTCCTTTCAGACGGACCGATGACCTCATAAGGACGGCAGGAAGTCGCTGGATGCGATGCGCGGAGGACCGCATACTGTGGAAGGCATTGGGGAAGGCCTATGTCCAGCAGTGGACTGATATAGGCTGATGATGATGATGATGATGATGAAGGTAATTCTTTACAATGGGGTTAACCAAATATTAGAAATTATTTTATTTAATACCATAAAGAGGTGATTTATCTAGGAATTAATTGTCAGATTTTTTGTATAGGTTTATTTTACACTTGCCGTCTTCCTTAATATATTGGGCGATTCAATGTTTAGGAAACAATGTCTATAGTTATAAAGTAATGTTTGTTTGTTTGTTAATTTAGTGACCCGATCCGAGCGCCTTGAACATATGTACGAAATGAAGTATGAGTCGGAGAGACATGCGCTGCTGGAGAAGATTTACGAAGAAGTAGAGAAGGAGTTCGTGGATGAAGTAAGTTTTTCTTCTTACTGCTATAATGTTAACACCTGCTTAGTATCTCACAGAGCATCGGCGAAAAGAAGGCGTATTTTTATATACTAGAAGGTGGGAGTGAGTGAGTGAGCAAGCGGTTCACCCGATATCAAGAGGCCGCCATCCATAGACATTCGCAATAAGCCAATGAGTCGCAGATGCGTTGCTCGCCCTTTATACACAGAGGAGGGGATAAACAGAAAATGATAATTTCCCTCTCCCATCTATTCCCTTCACCGTTGTTTCTCCTTCCCATCCTTTTTTTATTAGAGAAGGACCAGAATCATACATACGACATCTTACACATCAGGCGGAACACAGAATACTCTACTTCACGCTTGTCTTCTGTGAGGTCGTGCTATTTCACCGGTCATGCTGATCCATTCTTGCAACAGATGTTGTTGTGTGCTCTACCGCTGTTAAAATTGCTTCTATTATGTAGAACTAAGTTTTATTTATGTGTATATTGTCATAATATCTCCCGGGGAATTTGTAAAAAACCTAAAAACCTATCAAATTTTCCATTTCAAATAACAGGAATCACAAGACTCGGAATGTGAAGCCGACGTCAGAAATCTAGAGACTGGCTCGCAGATCAATAGACTGATGAAGAGGAGCAGTGATTCAGGAGAGTTTGTTGTGCGTATTATCACTTTACTACAAACCCATGTCTGTATTTACTGGTATGATATAAATAACTGTCCCTGTCCACTGGCCATGTAATATTGTTGTTAACTCTGTATGTATATTAATAATCTTTCCTTCTGCTCCCCTGCTATATGATGTTCTTCTGCACCAATGCTAATTTCATTGAAATTTATAAAGAACCCACAACACGGAATGCGACGCTTCCACCAACAATCATTCGCCTTTAGTACCACGTTTACATAGAGTATTAAAATGACTACAATTCACAGGCAAATTTAACAAGTTCCCAATGCATTATGCTGCAAAAGTACACAGATAAACGCAGAGAGCGTCTCCTGCAAACTTTGCAGGATCGAGTCAAGGACAGGATAAAGGAACAAGGCCTACAAGTCGGAAGGAACGTTGTGCCAGTTCTAAAGATCAGGGTCGCCGATATTACAGATGATGGAGAAGTTTCTAAAGGTACGATATAAAATGTGATGTCCGGGTGTTATTTATAAACAACACTCCGATTTAACTAAATCTATTTGTAAGAATTATTCTATGTGTCAATGTCTATCCAGTCGATTACTCCTAGGCGTTACAATACACTTCCCTATGTTCTTTTTCCCTCATTCATTCATCAACCTTATGGTACTACTTGAGGCACTTGAAAGAGCACACATCTTCCTTAAATTAAAGAAATTGCCTAAGCGTCCCGCTGCTTCCATTTAAAATCTTATAAGATAATAAAATATGCTATAATATTAGATGTTCTTTTAGCGATGATGTCAGTTTGGAGACCAAATGAAGCGCTGCTGGATATTATTAAAGAAGGGACTTGGATTGACGCATTCAATATCGTCCCAACAGCTAAAAGGTAATGTTGAAATACCCGTCTCATCGGTATTGATCTCTCTCTCTCTTTAGTAAGTCCGAACGAACGAAGCTTAACTTTCATAATCTTAACCCCTCTAGCCCCCGAGCGGCGCCCGGGCGCCGCGTGACGTCACAAGTATGAAATTTTTTATGCGAAACAACCTTATTGACAGCCTACTGTTTGTATCATTCAGTAACATATTGTGAATATGTTATTATTTGTGACGTCTTGATGACTCATCACGCTATAAGGCTCACTTTCGTTTAATTTTTTTGACATTTGGCTGTCAGTGGATTTCGCGGGCATAAAGCGGTTAATAACAACACCCTCTCACTCACAACATCATTACGAATCACGCCTAGCATACTTATCAAAGAACGTATCCCAATTCTCAACTGCGTTTATTTTATTAATATCCAATCCCTTCTCTGCTGAACCCAGCTTTCGATTAAATACACTAAAGCGCTGCTTGTATATTTGAGTTATTTTAATAAAAATGGCTTTTAGGTATTCCGAAATACAATTGTCTGCTGGGAGACAGACTGTCTTCAGTCGAGCAAACTACAAGGTAAATGAAAAAGTTCAACACATTGCCGCAACCCTCAAAAGAAACTGTTACAGTATTGAAAGTTTGGTCGACACGGCCACCGCTGTCACTGACTACAACGAAATTGATATGGTGGGATTGATATTTTTAATAGAGCCATCTATCGCCCAATTCGAATCAGCAAAAGGGCAACACTTCCAGGATGTCTATTTGACAGATGCAGATAAAAATATAATTTGCGTTAATTTCTGGGGAGGATTGAAAAAGTTCGGATATGATAATATTCTTGACAGCGGCCTTGTTGTGGCCTGCATGAATCTACAGAAGAGGACGGGGAACTCTAGAAAAGGCATACCACAGTATCGCGCCACAGAATACTCTTATTTCACTAAAACATCAAAACACGCCAACGTGAGGATAATGATGGACGATCTAAATAAAAGACTATCGTCTACAAACATTACAGAGCTCTGTGAATGTTGTGTTGCTATTAAAAATAATTATTCTATATTTAAAAACAACGTTCAAAATGTTTCTCCATATAGAATAAACTACAGCGACTACAATATATCAAAACATAGGGCATTTATAGATTCACCGTTGACACGAAAACCAGATCACGTTGATAACATTTTAAACCTTAGTGGTTTAGACTTCGAGTCGACTTTCAAACAAATCGACACTCAAGACGTGTCTGCTGATGCGTTATTAAGGAAAAAGAAAGTGAATGAGAAAATTGCTAAATTAAAAATGTACGGAGAACCTCCCCCCTTGAAGGCCATTCATATTATAAACAAATCGAAGAATGCAACGAAGGACTTCAAGAGCCCAATAGCTTCAAGAAATGATAGTACAAACGGTGTTGCCAGTGAGAAATTACACGAAAAATCGAATAGTGCCATAGTCTGTGTGGAATCCACTCCTGAGATATCTAATAAGCATTCTTTGAAAAGAATTAAAGCGAATCCTGTTAAATTAAATTTTTCTACTGGTTTTCGAGATAACGACTGCGTTGAAAACAAAATTGATCCGTTTGCAGAAGAATTTGACATCAGTCCGCCTTTGAGTTTGGATTGAATATTTATATTAAATTGTAAACGGGTTTAGAAATACTTATGGACATGAAGTCAAGTGTATTTCATGGCCCACTAGAGTTGTTACCAACATAACCATTGGTGCTTTAGATTACATTGACAGCATTGGTAGATATTGGTGTGAGGTCCCAAATACCGCTTATGGTTATAAAAATAATTGGTATGATTGTTTATAATCTAAACACAATTTAATACGGTTTCTTTTCATTATAGCATGGTATTGTTGTTTTGCCACTTGTACACAATGAAAGACATAAACGAAATGTTTTTTGTTATTCTTATGTTCACAAAAGGTGCAAAACTGGTTTCAAATTTAATACATTTGTAATTCGTAATACAATTACAATTTAGAGATTCATTATTATAAATAACCTAATTGGGTCATTGTGTGGAAACGTTTAACCATCAGCTGTGGTAGCTCTATTATTTAAATTATTAATGTTGTGTGATTGAAATAGTTATTTAGTCATGTATATTTTGTAAAATTGTTATTTTCGTACCAATTAATTGCTTAGCTCCTTGTTACAATTGTTGATTTTATTACATAATATACTTTGTGAACAATTGTTTTTTTTTTCTCATTTCCTTTATTAGTATTTATAGTAATGATATCAGAGGAATATTTCAATTATGAAACCCAAAAATGCTTGCAATATTTAAAATGGAATATCAGAAGTGATAATCCTAAGAGATCGCCTTGTTTCACAGCAACATGGAATTTTTGTAAACAAAGATTTTATACGTTAAAATTCGTGAATTCAAAAAAAAAAACTTCTCACTTTCGCATTTCACTTCTCTTTATCTCACAATTTCCACGAAATTACAAAATTTCCGATGAAATAATAATAAAAACTAATGACCACCATGTAAAATACATGACGTTTGTTTGATTACAAAATCTCTATTGTGCTGTGAAACAAGGTTTACACTTCCACACGATAAAACTGTTAACATAGGCGTATAAACAGAATCCGCAGAAGCAATATTGTAGCTCTATCATAACTCATTGTTCAATAATTATTACTCTGAATATATGATTTTTTCATGTCTCTGGACACAAGCAGCTCTTAGCTCTATTTCGTCTTTTTTTAGTTGGTAAATTAATAATACGTAAAATATTTCTCGTTTAAACTTAGTTCAAGAAATTTTGGTATGAAAAATCTTGTACTAACTAGTACTTTATTAATAATTAGTAGTATCTGTCCGGGAGTTGCCACTGGCGTATAAGCTTGTCGCGATACAAGGTTTTTCTCTATTTTTCTCTCTGAAAAAACTGAGGTGGCAATATGTTTTGTTTGAATGTTGCAGTGTAAACAAGGTAAGAAAATAGATAATAAATAGATAAAAATAATTTAAGGTACACTTAAATTATTTTTACTAATTTCTCATAAGTACAAAAATACTGTGTCCATAATAATGGACACAGTATTATTACATAACAAAAAAATTGTTATATTATATTTATTTATCTTAAAATACTTTTTATTATATTGACTTAATCTTAAAATACTTCTCACCCCACTTTACTAGCAATAAGACAACTTCGAAGGAAATTTCATAAACTAGCAACATAAGATTTTATTGTCAGTTGAAGGTCACCTTGATCTTATTCAAGTTTGACGTTTCATAACCTACAAAATATAATTTCATTTGAATTTTCTACCCGCGCAGTCCTGTGTTATGTGTTTATATCGTATGAAATAAAAACTTAAGTGATAAAAATTGTAATAAAGCTCGATCAGTGCCACGTATGCAGTGAAATAAGTGATTTAGCTGATTTACCCGCAGTTTTCAACTATCGGCGTTTTCTTTTCAATTTCTAATCGGTAAGGAAACTTTTTTTATGGTCCATTGGCCTCCAATTCTTCTCCTTTAATAACTTTTCGACGTAGATAAAAACAGTTACATTTAGTTTCAATTTTCTGTCATAATCTGTAATATTTAAAATGTATTCTGCCGCATAATAATTAAAAAGTGCTTTATTTATTAAGAGAAATAAGTAGGTAGGAAAGTATTCAACGATATAGGTGTAGAAATAGTTATCAAATAGTTTGAACGAAATTATTAATTTATAATTTAGTTAGTCTATGAATAAAGTTTTTATTGGGTTATATAGTTTTTGGCTAACAAATCTATTTTTTTTTAATTTTTGGGTTGTGGTTTCAATACAGCTTGTAAGAAATTTGCTACTAAAAAAAATTGTTATTGATAAATGTATCAAAATTGGGATAATATTTAGTTATTATTTAATGAATTAAAAAATTAATTGATCATTCATTATTTAATAAATAATTATTGTTTTTTCTTTCTATAATCCTTCAATTCTTATCTTTTAATTTTTTTAGATTTGTTAATATATTTTATTACAAGTTTTGAATGAAGAATTCAGTGTAAATTTTGAAATAACAGGGTCAAGATAAGTTATTAATAATTTACTCTGTTGATTTTGTTGTTTTTTGCAGATATTATAAATATGTAAATCTTTACATAGTATGATATTGATAAATAGATGGAGCGATTCTAGAGGAAGGTTAATACCTATAATCTATAATATAGCTAAGAGAAAATTAGGGAAATCCAAAAAATGGTAATGCCATGTTGTATAAAATATATTTTTGTGCACTGACATTGCAAGCGGTGGCTAAACATTACAAGATAGCGCTCATGCACAACGGAATTGCATATCTTAAAAAGATCTGCAAAAAAGCTTACCATGCCCATTCTAAATTCTAAAATATGGGCAATACAATGCGGTAAATGAAAAGCCATTTAGACTGATAATCCTTATCAACGTAAATATGTTAGTTATCTTAGGTATTTCATGTACATTATGTTAATCCTTTACACAATATGATTTAAATGGTTATCTTTGGAGTTATTGCAAAATTAGAACTACCACATTATTTGCGCGAAAATAAAATTACGAGTGGGCTTCACATCTATGTCGGGACTGTTTGCTTGATGCTAATGCAATAAACTCAAATGATTAATTCACATGAGATCTTGGTTGATAACTTAGTCACTGTGTATCTAATAAAAGTTCTGTACATGTACTTTATAATAGATAGAATGAAACTTTGTATTCTGCTTAAATTGTAAGAGAATGAGATGAATACACTATAGAGGAGAAAGAGAAAGAGTAAACAAATTGTCAACTTTATTAGCTTGTTGCAGAAGCTTTTGCCTATAAATCACTTGCTGGTTTGCCTTCTGCTATAAAAAATCTAAACAAACCATTAACAATTTGAAGTGTATGTCAACAGTTTATTAGTAGTTAGTAGTTTCAGTTACACTGAAAGATAAGATAGGTTAAGTTGGACTCATATCCATCGTCAACTGACCTACAAACATGTTTTCTTTAAAGATAACTGTCATTAGTTAGAAAATATGTTGTTGCTTTGGACATGATATATCAAATTGCCAATAATTCATTCACTTCTACTGCTGTCACCTTATAATATGCCTGGTGAGATTACAAGCTGACGATGTTTACAATCAGTGACAGAGATACATAAAACAGTGACACCAGCTGCTTAAATAAGTAAGAAGTCTTTGGACTTAATGTATGTAGCTCTTTTAAATCCACTTGACAACATTTGACATACAAGATTTTAGCAATAATTACTTGTTGTTATTGTCAAGATATCAGTTGACGTAACTGGTATTTGAATATCAGTTGATATCAACGTCAAAGAATATAATTATATGGACGTTTATGTAAACAAAAAACTCATAACACGGGACGGGCAGATTTGGATTATATCTGCACTGTTTTGTTTCAAACAAAACATTTACTTTGAAATCTGGTTATCTTAAGATGGTTAACTTATAATATTCTTAGTAATAAGTGAGTGTGACAACAATGGTAAAGCCTGCAGCATCAGCTGTTGCTTGAAACAGTTAGGCTAAGAACTCACAGAGTGATATCCACCCGCGCCCGCCGCGATTGTGGGCCTGCGGTTTTTGTAGAATTCAGATATGTATGTAAAAAATTGCAAACATTTTCACGACTTGTCTGGTTGTTTACGCCACCCACCGCTACAGCAGGTAATTAGTAGAATCCCGCGAGAACAATCATATCAATCGTAAATAACCACGTAACCGAATACAACTCCAGAGTTTAGAAATAAAACCGCTGGCCAACCGCAGCGGGCGCGGGTGAAAATCGCTCTGTGAGTTCTGAGTCTTTGTCGCGAATAGACAAGGGAAGTTTCACGATCTTACCGAATAAGCGCATACAATAGATTTATTTAGTTGTGTGTTTCGTCTGATAAATAAAGCCGTGTTCTAGCTAAGCTTTAATTAGAATGGGTTATAATAACAGGCTTGTTAGGCTGAACATGATATTTTGCAAAAATAATATCTTAAATAGATGTTTATCAAAGTATAAAATATTTGTTGTTTTGACATAAGTCAATGATTCGTGTATTCACAATTTGCTGATGGCTTGTAATATGCCTAGACAGATTATAAACGGACGAAGTTAAAAATCGATCATATATTTTACTAGCTGGTGCGCCAAACTTCGTTCCGCCTTATAATTATTTAACTCTCTATCAACCGCTTGCGCTAATATGCTGAAAGCTGGCCATCCCTACTAATATTATAAATGTTAATGTAAGTTTGTTTGTTACGTTTTCACGAGAAAACTACTCAACCGATCATAGTCATTTGTACACATATTTTGGACGTATCAGAAAAAGAATAAAAATCAAAGTATGTATGTTCTCTATAGACCTATAGAGTCCCAAACGGCTGGACCGATTTCGATGAAATTTACAGGGATTGTCCAGATTGGCACATTCCTGTGTTGGAAGCGATTGGATCCACATAATTTGTGGTACCCGGGCGAAGCCGGGGCCAGTCACTAGTAATATATAAGGCCCTATACGGTAGAACCATCAATCAATGAATCGGCAACGCATCTACAGTTCCTCTAGTGTTGCGGGTGTCCTTGGGAGTCGTTGATCACCTCGGTGTTCCCGCCTCTCGTTTGTTTATAAAAAAAAATGGTGGCTCAAGATTATTTCTCACTTAGTATTTTCTAGATTGAAAAGCATCTTGATACTTGAATAATCGAACTGTTTCACCGCCTTATCAGTCACGGTCACTCGACCTTAGTATTGATAAGCTGTTATCACGGCAACCTGTAGTAAATACTCATCAATGACTTTACTATGTTTTATCGTAATGTAACCTTAAAATAAGATCGGCACGCTGTCCGTACTGCCCACAGCCCTGTGGTGGTCACACCAGGGAAATCTGCCACCATAATCCGAATAAGCTCTAATATTATATTGTAGTTATTTATCCAGTAGTGAGTGAGATTAGCATGTCCATGAATCGGAATGATAAATGTTCAATCCTAACTAATTATAAATGCGAATTGCTTTAACTCTCTCATGAAATTATAGATACACATTGTCAAGGGTACAGAAAATAACATACAGGTACTATTTACCCCGAAAATAAACTGTTCCCGAAGGAAAGAAAAATACATAGAATTATAAAATCTTTATTTATATTTTTGGTTGCCATGGTAATGTTATGTTTTGACAAAAACTTAAATTCCCATTTATTATACGCGTATAAATTACAAAAAAAAATCTGCGAAGAGACACGCATTCACACGATGCGAAGCCGCAGGCAACAGATAGTGAGCCTTTTAATTAGGTTACTGTGACTCGCAAAAGATGTTTTTATGTCGAATTACAGTGGTAGAGCCCGCAACAACAACATCTGTTGCACGAATGGGCCGGCTCGATCGGTGAAATACCACGACCTCGCAGAAGACAGGCGTGAAGTAGGAGTATTCTGCGCTTCGTCAGACGAGTGAGGTGCCGGAGGCCCAAGGGAACCAAACCCTCTCCCTTCCCACCCTTTTCTTATAAGGAAGGGATTGGAAGGGCAAGAAAACTTGACGGTGTATAGGAATTGGAAATAACCATTTTCTGTTTGTCCCCTCCTCTGTCCATTAAAAGTGGGCAACGCATCTGCAACTCATTAGTTAGTTGCAGATGTCTAAGGGGAAGCGATCACTTGACATCGGGTGAACCGCTTGTTCGTTTGCCACCTAGTACCATAAAAAAAAGATTATCCGTCTTATCTCGTCGTCTGGTAACTTAAAAGCGGTACGGGTTAGAGTCTAGATTCCTAATAAATCCCTCCGATATTAGTTATTTATCGACAATTTTTAGGTTAAACGCCTTCTACACGTCCTCAAACTGCGGAACTGCCAAACGGTAAATGTCAAACCAACAAATAGTCAAGGAAACAAATTGTATTGTTTTTGTTACATGTTACACAACCTAGTTTCATTCCTTTCGCCCTAGATTATTAGTTGTTAAGGTTCAAATACAGGTTTTGTATTTAACGGCGGTACATGATCCCGAATGGCCTGGATACGGTCGGTGAACGGGACGTCGGCCAAGCGTGCCACTGTCCTCCCGAGGACCGAGTGTACCGGTCGCATTACTGTTGGTCCTATAAAATGCGGTGATTATGGCGAAGTTAGATAGCCTTATTGTCGATATCATATATTCTGTGGTAAGTAGCACGCTTTCACTTAGAATGTATCAGTTTTCATATAACATGGCAAGTGATATTATAGCACTTTCACAAAATTTATACCATATTTTATTTATAAAATACAGAGGTTTAAGATTACAATAAAGAACTCTATTGTTTTTTGTACAGTTTAAGCTAATTCTTCGACTTACTTATTGATTGGAGCCGCGTTTTGGAATCCATAGGGAACAACCTTTTATACACATAGACAAAAAACCAAAAAAATATCCCACGGATACCGTACATTTTCCGTGATAAAGCCTATATGTTATTCCGGGCTGTAATCTATCACTTTGCCAAATTTCATCCAGATCCGTTCAGCCATTTTGGCGGGAAAGAGTAACAAACATCCATACTTAAAAAAAATCGCATTTATAATACTAGTTGGATTGTAATGCAATTAAATAGATGTATATATATATATAGGCTATCTGTGCAAAATAATAGGTCAAAGGGCTTACAATCATATGGTTCCTTATTCCAAACACTACAAAGCATTGGAACTTTCCTATATTTTCATGGAAAATGTAAAATACTAGTTGGTGATATTGGTGATAAGTTTGGACTGGGAGGACTGTCGTTAGATCGAAGATTCCATTCAGATAGTCCAGCCGTCGGTACCTAAAGCCTTTGGTGGATGACAATTTAATCTCTCTGAGGTATCACGGTCATATAAAAGGGCGTTAAAATATTTGTTTATTTATTTAATATGAGCCGCCACGGCTTCGCCCGGGTACCACTAATTATATTAATCGAATCGCTACCAAACACAGGAATGTGCCAATCTGGACAATCCCTGTAAATTTCATCGAAATCGGTCCAGCCGTTTCGGAGTCTATATGTCTATAGGGAACATACATACTTTGCTTTTTATATACTATTGTTTTTCATAAAAAGTATCCTATGTTACTTCTAATACCTCCAAGAATATGTGTACAAAGTTTCATGATGATCGGTTGAGTAGTTTTCACGTTAAAGCGTAACAAACAAACTTACATTCACATTTATAATATTAGATATTAGTAAGGATGATATTATGAAATAATTACAAGCACTAGTTCAGTTCCTTCATAATCTATTTCCATAATTTTGTCACGTCACGTCACGGGACAACGTACACGTGCTTTTGGAACTCTTCCAGATAATAATTGTCGATTTATTTATACAGCTTATTATTCATTCTTAGCTCGGAGAGACGCAGAAAACGTATGTTCATAATTGCCACAGAGAAATGAAAATGTAAACATCGTGTAAGACGCCATTAAAGGTGTCTTAAAGGATATCATTTTAAACTAATATCTCTTCCCTCAGCGGTATGCGTCTTGTAAAATTGATTGAAACAAACTAAGAGGTTAGATGTATCCTATTTTAGCTGTTTCAAGATGAGTAACACATAGATAAGTATACTTCATTTGAAGTATTCTACTTCAAGCAAGTATGGTTAACTGAAGTACTTGTATGTATAGATAAAAACTACACGGAGAAGATACGGAAGTTTGGAAAAGCTCACTGTTGTTGGAATACCAAAATCAATCAAATTATATTTATTTAGTTATATAAAGTTATATAATATCCACTAGTTAAGAAGTGACTGCAAATAACCAAAAATTGTAAAATGTTTCTCAAATTTTTGTTTTTAAAATTTATAATTTATAACATAGATGCATAAACCTGTGTGTGAGCGCGGCTAGATTTTATTCGTGAATGTTTACCGGCTCATACATACATACAAATGTTAATCAAAATTAAATAACATATTTTAATAACCCGTTTTTTTAATCTATCGTCTTTTATATTTCGTTGTATTTTTACTGTAATTATAAATCCCTTGGGGTATATAGTTTTTACACGATTTCATAGCACAGACTGTCATTTCTTAAATCACGAACACAGAGTTTTTGTATTTGTGCGGCGGGAAACGAATGTATAAGTCGAAGTCGACAATTGGCGACTTAGTGTAGTCACTCACTTTTGGGTTGGGTAGATTCTTTTATATATTTTGAGACGCAATAGGCAATTTATGTCATGTTATGAGTGCTCTGTCGGCTACTGCACTGCACTTTGGCGACGAATTGATCTTTGCAACCCGATATGTTACCTTTCATTAGCAGTAAAAAAAGATCCGTCGATTATACACGGTCGTAAGAGACGTGCTAGACAGAAACCAGTGGAAGTAGATCCAAGTGCAACCCTGATGCTGACCAGGATCAGATATATGGGACCGAGTCTGGAGTGAAATTAAACCTACGTCCGAGTGATGATAGGATATTCTAATACTGTAATTGAAATAAAGTAATCCCAGCCAAGGCATCACTCCTTGAGTTTAGGTACTGCAAAAAGGGTTAGGCTGGACGCCTTCTCCGCTCTGTTACTTCAAAGTACGTGAATGTGAATGCCACTTCTAGATAAAAATTGAAAAGTCAGTAACAAAAAAGTCAGAATATTTTTTGTATTAGTACAGAAACATGTCAATCTTATAGTTTTTCACGTTCTAGATTTTAGACCATGTTTCTTTTGTTATAGGTGACAATGTCGCGCGACAGGTCGTCTCGCCGCTTCTACAGGGCGGAGTCCATGCACGACCTGCTCTCCTTCATGGACAGAGGGCAAGCCGCGATAGAGGAGAACCGGTGGACCTTCGAGACAGCTTGGGAGGCGGCCAACAAAGGTGAGATACAATCCTAAGGCCTTAACGAGGGAGCGTATGACGTTTACTCTCCGTCTTCAGAAGACATGTGCTGAGACCTTGAGCTGTCTAATTGTGTTCGCGGTGAGAGGCCAATGGGGGCATATGCTTTCGTAATTACTTTGCTTATTGTAATATCTTGCCCCTTAGCTATTTGAAGTCTCCTTATTCTTTTGTGATTTCATGCAATGCTCCATTTCTCACAAGGTCCTGCGCACAATAGCTCTTTGTTCTTCGGCCATTTGCTTGGGCTTGGGACACTTGTATTACTTGAAACCAGTTATTCTTGTCAGATCTACGTCGTCGACACATTTACCATTTTACAGTTATGAATTTGAATTCAGACATTTATCAAAATAGGTTATATTGATAAATGCACATTATTGTAAACCTATATACCAATCCAACGGCAAGGTCAAATCCGAATCGCAAACAAACGCCAAAGATGTACAGACAGACAGACAAGACGAATGAAAAAAAAACGAAAGTACAAGGAGTTACGAGTACTACGTCCAGTTTCTGAAAGGCTCGGAACGGAAAAACTCGCTAGCTTGCTGTCAAATTTCACTTGAATTGCTAGAAGCATGATTATCGCCTATTTTTTTACTGAAAATCGATTTGACAAGGATTTTAACTTGACAGCAGTGTTAGTTAGATAAAAAAGTGTCAAACCTTTCAGAAACCGGTCGTTATTGTGTTAGGATGGACTGATCATTTGTCAGTTTGTTCTAAATAAGCTACAGTGATAAATAGTTTCGGTACGGTATATGTGTATATATGCAACACATTCGTAACTCTATGGCATAAAGTGACTACCACATACCACAGTATAAATATGGTCAGTACAGTAACTAAGCCTACCCTCTATTGAAGCAATAGGGTTGTAACTTTTAAGGGTTTTGATGTATATTTTGACTACCCATACACCCTTGACACTTTTAAAAAGATTGCGAAATTAAACTTATACGTGACCATTCGCGTGGACGACACTCGCTGCTGGCAGTACCGCGAGAAAGGCTTAGGGGTCGTGTCGTTGCGCATGTTTGTGTGAATGTGCCGTTTCGAGCGTTTGTAGGGAGTTTCCGTACCGTACAGAGTGTCTGAAAATGTACAGGCCACAAGTTCCTCCGATATATTTTTTGTTTTTTTTGGCGAGCAATCGTTTGTGTTGACAACACTTAGCTCTTTTTGAAACAAAATTAAATTTTTTAATATCACCTTTCGTCGTGACGCCCAATTAGGTATCATATTTACTAATGTATTTGCAACAGATCGTGACGACGATATCCGTTAATTCATGTATAGGATTCTGTTATAATTTTAAAGTATCAGAACTACAGGATGTTTTTTTGTTTCAGTCGGTGGTATCTATACTGTTATAAGGTCAAAGGCTTATGTCTCCACTGAAGAAATGGGAGAGAACTACTGCCTACTGGGTAAGACGTTATTTTCTTCTGAGAATCTTTCTTTTTGTTATAAGAATCACTATTACTACTTGGCAGAAAGGTCCACCTTTGTCTGTCGCTCGACGGATAATTATAAAAACTATTTTAGTTAATTTTACGCAAAATAAATACTTTTTAAAAAACTATTCAAATACACACAACGCACTTTTATTTCTAGTTATGTTTTCGTTCGTTAGGACCGTACAAGGAACACTGCGCACGTACCGAGGTGGAGGAGGCGGACTTCCCCCCGCACTCCCCGCTTACCACCGCTGTCAATGCTATGAGGAGCCAAGGTTATAAGGTATGTTCAAATATTCTAGTAACTGTTGTGATGTATTGAACAAAAATAATGGTATAGCTCGCAAAAACAATATCTGCACGAATGTGGCGGCTTGACCGGTGAAACACCATGACCTCACAGAAGACAGGTGTGAAGTAGGAGTATTGTGTGTCTCGTCTGATAAGTGAGGTGCCAGAGACCCAGATCCAGTCCTTCTCCTTCCCATTCATTTCTTAGAAGGAATGGGTGGGAAGAGGATGGTCGAGGCTAGGGTGGATGGATAGGAGGCTAGATAGGAAAAGGAAATATCATTTTTCCTGTTCACCCCCTCCTCTGACCATTGAAAGTATAGGTAGCGGTCAATTGATACAAGGTGACCCGTTTGCTTGTTTGACATCTTCTTCCATAAAAAAAAAGTCCTGTTGCTGTAATCGTAAACCTAGTAAACCTAGACAGCATTTCGATTTTATTTTTGAAAAGTTCACCTGTTGTTGTGTGATCACCGTCCATAGACAAACGCAACAAACTGGAGAGTTATGAATGCAACCCTTATATTGGATATGGGAGGAGATTCATTCATTGGGCATTCAACATCGAATCAATAATGCAGACGCGTAAAATGGATTGCCATATTCGGTATACGTGATAACCAGGTTAAGTGGCCTTTAATTCCTTCTAGCTTCATACCGGTACGTGGTTGGTAGACGGCAACCCGCAGATCATTCTCTTTGACATCGGGTCTGGCGCGTGGCAGATGGATGCCTATAAGCAGGAGCTGTGGGATACTTGCAGTTTGGGCATCCCGCATCTGGATGTAGAGGCCAATGATGCGATCATACTCGGCTTTATGGTCGCGCAGTTCATTATTGAAGTGAGTGCACACGGAAAAATCTAAAACCTTCTGTTTTATATTTCACGGAACTATTGTGAATTTCGTCAATTTATAATTGGACTACGCATATTATAAACTGTCAGCAGATTGTGGAATTAATGATTCCTTCATAATTGGACGTGTCATTTCTCGACAGTTTACAATGGCGTTGTGTTTAAGCACTAGTTTGTTCATTATAATAAAACATCGCCATTTCATAAAGCAAATATTTTTTTTTTTTTAATTTATTTATTTATTTATTTATTTATTTAGTACATCCACATCATATATATATCACACTTACCATTAACTATAACTAACATTGAATTAAGTCTTATATATATGAAAACAACGGTGTACATAACATTTATAAAATTACGACTTTAGTCATTTAATGTAAATTTTTTATACTATTAACATACTTTAAACAATTTCTTGGCTTATATAATACTTCGTTACAGTTTCCTTGAAAAGATTATATTTATTATTAAACAAGTCTAAGTTATTTGAGTTATCGAGCTCAGCTATTCCATTGTATTCTCTACAAATCCTGTTGAGAGGCGACTGCTGACCGAGGTTTGTTCTGGAGTTGTTGACGTAGAACACTTTATTGTTTCTGTTTTTGCGTTTGTTTGGTCTCGGTACTGTAAAGAATAGACTCTCAAGTAGCTGCTGACATTGAGCTTTACCGTGGAGTATTTTATGTAAGAAGCATGTGTCCAGGACTCGTCTTCTTGTTCTAAGAGAGATCATGTTGAAATGTTTTAATCTTTGATTGTATGGACTCCGATGCGAAAACCCGCTTGCATGAAATGCCAAGTGGCGTGTGAAGGTACGTTGAATACTCTCAACTCGTTGCGACTGTACCGCGTACAACGGGTTCCAAGCAACACTCGCGTATTCGAGATGACTCCGCACGAAAGTATTATAAAGCATCAGTTTTGTTTGAAGAAGTTTAAAGTCTTTGGTGTTTCGTCTTACAAAACCAAGAGCCTTGGCCGCTTTATTAACTAAATAATTGGTATGCGACGTAAATTTTAATTTACGGTCAATTATAACGCCAAGGTCACGAACTTCTTCTAACTCTGTTATTTCCGTGCCGCCAATCTCGTACCTAGTGACAAGCGGTTTTTTCTTCCTTGTAAATTTTATATGGTGACATTTGTTGACGTTGAGAGACATAAAATTATTTAAACACCATTCCTCGATTGCATTCAAGTCCTGTTGAATAAGATAGGAGTCTTCATAGGATTTAACTGCCATATATAACTTCAGGTCATCTGCGTACATAGACTTTTTGCAGTTTTTAATGCAGTCTGCTATATCATTGACAAAAGCCAAAAATAGCAAAGGTCCTATATGAGAGCCCTGCGGTACGCCGCTGTCCGCATAGAACACATCCGATTGATAGCCTTTGACATATACATATTGTTGTCGCTTCATTAGGTATGACTTCATCCAGTCGAGCATGACCCCAGTTAAACCAAAAGCTTCAAGCTTTTTAATCAGTAAAAAGTGGTTAACTTTGTCAAAAGCGCTGGTGAAGTCAGTGTAGATCACATCAATTTGCATTCCTCTGTCAACCTCCTGTGATATCTCTGAGATAAAATGCACAAGATTTGTCTGGGTAGACCGGCCTGATCTGAATCCGTGCTGGTCGGCGGAAAGATTCATGTCGATTAATCTGTATAGTGTCGGGTATACCAGTGATTCAAATAATTTCGAGAAGGTGGAAAGTATAGAAATGGGACGATAATTTACGACGTTTGCATGGTCACCTTTTTTGAATATGGGTATTATACAGGTCTTCTTCCATATTTCTGGGAATCTCCCTTCTTGAATGGATTGGTTATAGATAATTTTAAGGGGAAGTGCAAGTATCCGACCACATCGTTTCACAAATAAGGGAGGAATGGCATCAGGACCCGCTCCTTTGGAGATATCAAGTTCTCTGATTTTTCGTCTTATTTCATATTCAGTAAACTTTAATTTTGACATAGAGTTATTGGGTTCTGGTAGATGCAAATCAAGCTGCGATCCGCCACAATTTTTGGAATACACAGATGAGAAATGTGTCGCAAACAAGTTGACAATATCTTTACCATTCTGCGCAGTAAGATTGTTCTTATACATTTTCTCTGGAATGTGCGAGCGCCTACCTTGCTTGTTCTTAACATAACCCCACAGAAGTTTTGGATTACTGGAGATATTCTTTTCTATTGTTTGTTTGTAGTATTTGTAACACTCGTCGTAGAGTTTGTGAGCGCGTTTTCTGAGAAGATGATACTCAAATTCATCTCGAGGATTGTTAAATCTACTAAATCGTTTGCGTAGTTTTTCTTTTTCTTTCAAGCATTTAATTAGTGGACTACTAAACCAAGAAGGGTATTTTGATTTGAAAACGGTTTTTTTAGGAACATATTTGTCGATATAACTCTGAAGTGTTTCATAAAATACTGTCACCATGTCATCAACGTTATAGCAATGGGAAAATTTATTATGCCAGTCAACTGCCTCTAATTCACTATTGATAGATTTATAATCAGCTTTATAGTAGTTATATTTCATGTGGGGCTTCTCGCGTAAGTGTTTAATATCCGCGTCAGGAATGTTAAGTAACAGACAAGGATGGTTTCTATAAGACTTAGATAACGGGTGTAAGGGTGTGCTTACGTATACCTTAGGAATATTGCTTATAACAAGGTCAAGAAATCTGTTATCGCTATTGGGAATACAGTTGAACTGATACATGGTATATATGGACATAAAGTCAGTAAGCGCAAGACCAAGAGACGTATTGTGACCAGATGGCTTCATGTAAGTGCAACCTTCGTTTTTACTCCAGTTAATGAAATTTAGGTTGAAATCACCAAGTATTATTATTTCATCGGTTTGATTTATCACTATATCAACACTTTCTAAAAAAAGTTTAAGGGATTCATACTTCACCGGTGGTGGTAAGTAAACGACGCACACTGCAATTTTATGAACAGTGCCATTTTGATTGACATGCAACACGACCCAGATATTTTCCACGTCGATCTCCCAGTTTTCAACTCTTACAGATGGTATGTCCCGTGTGACCGCTAATAACACTCCGCCCCCGTCCTGCTTTGCACTTCCCCCACACACTCTGTCTCTCCGGTAAATAACATATCTGTCATCCATAAGTTCCTTATCAGATATATTATGCTTTAACCACGTCTCGGTAAGCGCTATAACTTTATAACTAGACGTATGTACATTTTTTAATAAATCATTAGTCTTGGTCCTTAGGCCTTGAACGTTCTGATAGTATATATCCACAGTGCTATACCGAAGCGCTGTAACAATTAATGGGATTTTTAACTTAGTTTAGGATACCAAGGCTATCAATGCTTTTTATTAAAAATGCCTGGCAGTGCTCGTCTTTGCGAACATATATACGACCGCTTCTAATCCATACGAACTTGTAAGACAATTCCTTAGCTTTTTTCCTAGTCGCTGCGTGGAGGAATTTGTTTTCAGGAGTGAGGTGTTCCGAAACGTAAATAGGAGAATTAGTGCCACCAATGCCCAGGTGCTGAGTTGCTAATTTTTGCTGGGCGTTGGCTTTGTTAAATTTCATCACAGCAGTTAAAAAAGCATCCCGCTGCCGGGAACTCCGTAATTTGGCAATTACAGCCCGAGGTCTGTTGCTATCCCGGGATATTTTTGCAACCCTAGTAACATGTTGAATATCCTCGGCGACTAAAGGGTGACTTACAGCCTTAGCTAATTGGTTTAATGTGCTAACTAAATTCTCCGATCTGTTTTCTGGAATGCCATTGATCTCAATGTTGCAGTCTCTCATGTGCAATTCCATTGTGCTAAGACGGTTGCTGAGATCCTTAACATCTTTTTTCAATTTATCGTTTTCCGTTTTAAGAGTTGATATAACTGTAGATTTTTCTCGGAGACTGTTTTTTATCTCCTCATATTGTATGTTAATAAAATTTATAGCTTCTTGAAAACTATCAATTTTTTCATTAATTATTTTTAATTCTGTGCTGATAAGTTCTTTTAAGTTAGATTTAAGTGCAGCGGATAATTCCTGCTGTAGAATTTTACGCAAGTTTTCTTCCGTTACAAAATTACAGTCTTGTTGTAATGTAGGTGGTTCTCTGTGTTGCTTACCTCGTATAGTGATATTTGAGTGATCTGTTAAAGTATCATCAGAGTGTGACCGAGTGGGAGTGCTAGTGTTGTCCCCCTTCGGCACATTACTGCAGCATTCCAGACATTTCCAAGACGACCTGTGACGTGATTCCATTGAAGCAAATCGTTTTTGTGTCATATTGGCGCAGACAAAGTCATATTTGGATTTACAATTACTGCAAACCATAAACTCTTTCTTTGGTAAAATAATTTTACAACTAGCGCATTCGTTAATTGGCGGAGCCATTGTCTTACTAAATATGCAATTATTTAGTCGGTAGACAAACTTTAAAAATGATTCGTAATCATGATCCGATGCTGAAGCGTACTGAAGTATAAATTTTGTTGCGGTAAGAAGGTCTTAAGCGCCATGAATAACGCGTCACTTACGCGTTAACTTTAATGACTGACTTGCGGTTAACGTCGGCTAGTTATTTTTAATTGGTTTTCGTGATATTTATGATAACTTTCCACTAATAGTTTTTTCTGATTATTAAGTCGATTCCACAGGTAGGAATGAATAATTGTCACTAAGATTTGTTTCTGAATAAGCACTTTTTCACTACTAAATTGATTTATTTTCGGGACGATCAGCGTTGTACTTGTGTGACATTAGATTCGCGTCTATCTGTTATATTTAAATAATTTATTTAAGTTGTAGCCCGTAACAACAACATCTGTTGCATGACTGGGCCGGCTCGACCGGAAATACCACGACCTCACAAAAGACAGACGTGAAGTAGAAGTACTCTGCGTTTCGTCTGATGAGTGAGGTGTCGGAGGGTTAATTTCAGTGGTCTTTTCCTTCAAATCCTTTCCTAAGGATTGGTGAAGAGTATTGGACGGGGAGGGGATAGTAGGAAAAGGAAATATCCTTTTTCCTGTCTATTCCCTACTTCGTCCATTGTTTGCGGATGCCTATGGGTAGCGGTATCTTAATATCAGAAGACCCGCTTGTTCTTTTGCCACAAATACTTTTTAACTTGCAGTTTAGAAAGGCAGCTGAGAGCTACAGCGACACGCCGCCGAGAGTGGTCGCTCATTTCCACGAATGGCAGGCGGGTATAGGGCTCATCGTGCTGAGGTGAGTGCAACAGTGGCAGACCCAGGAACTATGGGTAGCGTTCTCTTAATATCAGGTGACCAGCTTGCTCGTTTGCCACCTTGTTCATAAAAAAGGTGAGTTGCATACAGCCTTAGGATTAATTCCTACCTCCTCCATAACAGTTGACATGACAGGTCCGTTTTGACATTGATGGTTAGAGAATAATCATAGAGATGAAGCGGTAAGAGATAATGAGTAGAGAGATTGACGCTGAAGCGAAAGAGGTGTGCCAGGACTTTGCCGGATGGAAATTTATATATCTGTCTGAGTATGTCATCTTCTTTATTTCTCCTACTGACTGTTTATTTATTATTTTTATTTGCTGCTATGCTAATCACATTGTTTCTGCTTTCAGAGTACGTCATGTAGATGTCGCTACGGTGTTCACAACTCACGCCACGCTTTTGGGCAGATATTTGTGCGCTGGCAACACCGATTTCTACAATAACCTGGATAAGGTAACATTTGATTTGAGTTATGTTTCTCCGAAACAAAGATTATCATTTTAAAAATAATATACGAGGATTGCTTAATGTTACGCGATCGCATAAACATCTGCAACACCCGAGGGACTGCAGAGACGTCGCCGGCCTGTAAGGAAGCTGTACACTCTTTTCCCTAAGTCGTATTGAACTGGAAATACCGTTATGCTCATGGAACGATCAATGACATTTAAATAGTTTTCCTGCGCACATTTGTCTTACGAATACTATTTTGCTCACTTGTAATAAACGCAGAGGGATAATTTTAGTTGTACCATTAAAATAGAACAGTGGTAGCACATGCAACAGCATGGATAGGCCGGCTCCGGAAATACTACGAGCTTACACAAGACAGGCGTAGAGTAGAAGTATTTCTCGCCTCCCGGCCTAATTATGGTCCTCTCCCCCTTTCTAATACGAAAAGGAGGGGAATGAAGAGGATTTGACGGAGGGAATGGATAGTAAAAGATAGTAACCTTTTTCCTGTCTATGCTCTCCTCTGTCTATTTAAAGTAGGCAACGTATCTGCAACTCATTAGCTTGGTGCATAATCCGCTTGCTTGTTTACCACCTTCTTTAATAAAAAAAAGCTCCAACTGCTTGTTTGTCTTCAGTTTTCAGTGGACGAGGAGGCTGGAAAAAGACAAATATACCATAGATACTGCATGGAGCGCGCCGCCGCGCACATGACTCACATCTTCACCACCGTCTCCGATATCACGGGTAAATCTTTTTAAATCGTGGCTTTGTAACAGTTCTTTGTCTAGGTCTTCAAGCGAGGCAAATGTTACTAACAAACTGACTGGACAATGTATTCATGACTAGGGTACGAGGCGGAGCACCTGCTGAAGCGCAAGCCGGACATCATCACGCCCAATGGCCTGAACGTGAAGAAGTTCTCCGCGCTGCACGAGTTCCAGAACCTGCACGCGCTCGCCAAAGACAAGATACACGAGTTCGCCAGGGGACATTTTTACGGGTCAGCTTATTCTCACACCCCCTACTGCCTTTTCTTTGGTGCTAAAAATCTTCTCAAAAAACGTGATCTTCTGAAGATATCATCTTTTATGGGATCCAATAAAAATTCTTAAGGCCCATCCGGTATTTCGGGAATCTCTTACTGCTTCTGTTGACTGGGTTGACATCTGGGTCCTCATCAGCAGATCATCAGATATGGTAAATTTCTAGTAATGGATCTATTCTAGACTATCCATACATATCCAGTTATTTTATTCTATGCTTGGTGAACTGTTGAGCTGGAGTTTCATACAGAAGATTCAATAAAGTTTTGTTTGTAGGCACTTCAATTTTGACTTAGACAAGACGCTGTACTTTTTCATCGCGGGCCGCTACGAGTACGGCAACAAGGGCGCCGACATCTTCATAGAGGCGTTGGCGCGGCTCAATCACTACTTGAAGGTGAGCGAATTGAATTCATTATGTTGGGCGTACGTTAAAAACTATTTTGTATTTTAAAATCTAAATGGAAATGCATGATCTGGGCCTACCCCTCTGGGTTAACGTATAACCTTGAGTTGATGTCAATAATGTTTAAGAGATTAGAGTAAGGTACATCATTGTTCTGGTCTGATACTACTTAAAATGCTTACTTTGTGGAATTAATTTGTCTATATTTATTTATTTATGTTGCTAATGTGAAAGCATTTATCGCTTGTTTCAAAGCAAGATGGAATTTTTGTAAACAATGGTTTTTATGTTTAAATTCGTAAATTTTAAAAATATATTTTCGACAAAAATACTTTCCCAGTTACCTTGTAACATTAGCAGTCCATATTACTTAATTTTATCTCACGATGTAAATACAGTTACAAGTGATGAAAATATAATAGTGTAATGGCCGCCATGTATGGCAAATGACGTTTGTTTGTTTACATAATTCTATCTTGCGTTGAAACAAGGTATATATGACGTTTTGTGCATAGATAGACGGATGTAGAAGAAGCGAGAGGTGTGCCAGTACTGTGCCATATCTAAATGTTGTCTACAGTCATCAGGCTCGGAGACGACGGTGATAGCGTTCCTCATCTTCCCCGCGAAGACCAACAACTTCAACGTGGAGAGCCTTCGAGGCCATGCCGTCACCAAGGCGCTGCGCGACACCATTCAAGACATACAACAGAAGGTTGGCAAGCGGATGTACGATATATGCCTCAGGTAACAACATCTATTACGATGGGGAGAGGATGAATAGGGAAACGCAATGTTCTTTTTCCTGTGTTCTCTGTCTATCAAAGTTAATCAACGCATTTCCGTATCGTTTGCTTGTTGCAGATGTCTAGTGGTCACTTAACACCAGGTGAAGTGGTTTCTCTGGAAAAAATGATATAAAAACAGGCAATGGCTAAGTTATTAAAAGCTGGATGTTGTATTGAATGTGTTTTTACTTACAGAGGTCATCTACCGGAGGCGTCGGACCTCCTCAACAAGGAGGACACGGTCCGCATGAAGCGCTGCATCTACGCCCTGCAGAGAGACGGCCTGCCGCCCGTCACCACGCACAATGTTGTAAGTCCATTTGTAACTAGTTTTTATTTCTTAAGATAGAGCCTGCAGCTGCACGAATGGGTCGGCTCGACAGGTGAAATATCGCAACATCACAGAAAACAGGTCGAAGTTGAAGTGTGCGTCTACGTTTTGTCTGCTGCTGCTGCAACTCATTAGCTTCTTGCAGATGCCTGTGTCGCTAAAATGTGAACCGCTTACCCGTTTGCCACATTCCTTTAAAAAAATCTACTATAGAATAGAATATAAGGAAAATGTAACTAATTTGTTCATTACACTTACTATCTCCAGGTGGACGACTGGAGCGATCCTGTACTGAACGCGATCCGCAGGTGTCACCTGTTCAACACCGTCAATGACAAAGTCAAGGTTTGTTACGATTCCATATACCTTGAACCTTTCCAACCAGTTATAAGATTACGCTAGGTGGCTTGCGATACACAAAATGGCGGATTCAAACCTCTACCGGCACATAGCTGCAATGGGAAAATATGGCCTAATGATTCGGGACAAATTTAGATAACGTAATTTCTTCCAGGTGATCTTCCATCCAGAGTTCCTGACGTCCACAAACCCGCTATTCGGTCTGGAGTACGAGGAGTTCGTGCGCGGCTGCCACTTGGGCGTGTTCCCGTCGTACTACGAACCTTGGGGGTACACGCCCGCCGAATGCACCGTTATGGGCATACCCAGCGTCACCACCAACCTATCTGGTACGTCAACCTTCATATCTTCTGTATCAGGATTGAGGGCTGGGCGAAAAATTTGCTCGTTTTTCAGGTTTTATCGTCGATTTGGTATTGCACTAATCAATTGTGTCATGGCAGTCATGCTCCCGTTAGGCCCTGTTACATACCATAATGACACCGTTATGACACTATTATGACACCGTTATGACAACATTATGACATCGTTATGATATGATTGTTTAATTTCGTGCGCAGGGTTCGGTTGCTTCATGCAGGATCACATCGCGGATCCGATGTCGTACGGCATCTATGTAGTGGACCGCCGGTACATCTCGCTAGAGGGCTCTGTACAGCAGCTCGCGCAGTATATGTACGACTTCACCAAGTTAGTATGATGCTATATTCAATATTATGGTTGATTCTTACTTTACTTACTTTCTTTTTACTTAAATTACTTGGTTTAAAGTATATTAAGTGAAACGTAGCTTAATGACAGTCCGGTCTTAGTACTGACAACTTGTACCAAAATTCATTTCACAATCCACTTGCGTGAAGGCACATGGTAAATACATGTTCATTTGAAGATGCCCTGTGTACATTTGAAATCGGTTAGTCTAAACATGTAAATCAATCAGTTATATATAAAATTAATTAGTGTAATGGTCTATTCGCACACGCAGACTAACGCGGCGCCAGCGCATCATACAGAGGAACCGAACAGAACGCCTGTCGGACCTCATGGACTGGAGGAATCTTGGCATTGTAAGTTGCTTCATTGTTATTAAAATCTTTCTGAGACATTAAAAAAAACGTAATAATTAAAAAAAACGGCTCATGTTTGCGTACTTCGGTGTTGGCACCTACAAGCTTCGGACCTGCCGGAGGTCCTTAATTCCATCATACCATCCATCATAGTCAGCCCACAGTGTCTTTACTACGCTTATGGTTTAATTTGTTCTGTTCCAGTACTATAGACAAGCGCGTGCGCAGGCTCTCAAGATAGTCTATCCTGATTACGTGGACCACATGGACATAGAGCTGGGCAAGAGGTTCAACTACCCGAGACCGCTATCCGAGCCGCCCAGTCCTACGCATTCCAGTGAGTTACATATACACATAAAATAACATATAAAAGAAAGTCTTTCTAACATATAGCTATATAGTTTGTTCCATCATCATCTGAGGCTCTACAGCCGCGGGTGGGCCTGGGCCTGGTCTAGTAAATGTTTCCATGTAGGTCTACTTTGGGCCTTTTGTCGCCAGCTCTTGACGTCCATATTTTCGTTTCATATCACTATGGAATTTTTGCTAATTTAAACAAAGGTACGCCTGAAATATTATATTTTAAAATTTCGCTTCCTTTATCACACTATATCCACAAGATTACAACATTTGCTAAGAAAGTATAAAAAGTGTAAAGCGTTGTTTACAAAAATTCAATTTTGATTGAGAACAAACTATACATAGATAAATAAAGTACACAACTTTGACGTTGGCTTTCGTTTCGTTGTTCCGAATGACAAATGGCGCGCTTATTAGTTCCTTTGGAAAGATGGCGCCCTACACTTCTTTCTATGCAATCAAAACATCAGAACGATAAATTAAACCTTTCAAAAAATCCAATTAACAGTGCGTCTAACAGCCAATCGTCTGACCGCGTCATACACGATCGATGTCAATCAGAAAGAGACAAAAGATGAAGAAGTTCAAACGAGCGAAGAAGTAGGAGTGCGAAGAAACACTCTGACGGTTCAGAAATCTCTAGAAATACTGGAGATAACCGATGAAGGTGACGATGGTGTTGAAGTGAGCTTTGAGAAGCCATTCACCGAGTCTGAACATGAGAACTATAGGACACCGAATGAGAACTTTCTGGAGCCACTGAACGTAGCGGTCACCGAACAGATAGACGAGCTGATCTCCAAGCTTAGCGACTGCGCAGAGGAGAGGAGAGATGACTAGGTTTCTTCCTTGTCTAGATTTTTATTAAGAGTATATAGCCTTCACAGTAAATGTGTGTTGCGACAGTGTGTTTGTTATTCGATATGATTTCTGTAGTGTTCACGATTTTTATGGCTAGAGGTAGCACAGCTTACCAGTGTTTGACAAGTTAATTAAATATTGCTATATCGTTAACTCGTTATACAGACTAAGACTAGGCGTTTTAAAAAAAATCTATGGTAAAATAGACTTTCGAATATTTTACTATTTGGACTAATTTCAGTTCAAGCTAAATAGGGTGTAGATATGGTGATCCCGCCCCTTCCCTCTCTCGGAGAGGAGGTCGGTCCCTGCATTGGGTAACATTGTAAAAAAAACCTTTTCTAGAACGTTCCCCACTGCAGGGACACAGGCCTCCTCTCCGAAAGAGGGAATGAGCCGTAATCCACCACGCTGGCCCAGTGCGGGTTGGTGGATGTCACGTGTCTTCGACTTTGTGGTTCTAAGACATGTCGGTTTCCTCACGATGTTTTCCTTCACCGTTATTGCAGCAGTGGTAATGAAATAAATTGGGTTCGAACCCGCAACCTACACTACGTAAGTCGGGGCCTAAACCGCTGAGCCACCACTGCTCACTTTTAATTTATGAGGTGATAAATTAGGACAGGAAGTGATATTCATATATTAAAATAAATTCTACACATGCTAACAATTATTTTGTCATAAGAACGTGCAACAGAGAAAAGTAACATGGCTGGCTCCGGGTACAAGCAACTAGTAAAGTAGGTTCACCGATAAACAATTTAAATAAATCACATGTGTTTTTAAATAGTGGTTGTGGGTCTAATTGATTAAATTATACTAAAAAAACGTATAATTAACATGGAAATACTTTATTTTCCAGGAGCAACAACCCCAGCCGCCTCCGTCCATGGTTCTGACGATGAAGACGAGGTCGATGAGGAGAAGGAATTAGCCGAGTTGAGAATAAGCGATAAATAGGTATACCAAGAGAGAATGTTATAAAACAAGAACCTACAGAACACTGAGGAAATTTTATATGTTTATATTACAGATACAAAAATACGTAGGTCAATAACATATTGACGTTTAAGTATCCCATGGTATAGAAACACCAAACATAGCCCAGTGACAGGAAAACTTCATTTGAGAAATGTTTTAAATAAAAAAACAGGTTAGTATATCAGTGTTCTACATACACATATGTAACATAACATTACTTTGTTATAAAATATACATTTGTGTCAAACGGTATGAAATTGAATTGCAGGAAAATTGACCGTTACAATCTATTAATGTCTGTCAAATTAAATTACATATTTCGTAATATTAAATGAAACGATTGAATTTAATTCTCAAAAATTTTTTGAAATAAATATATACAGGTTATATACATTTATATTGTTATGGAAGTAATTTTATTTATAAAATAAATAAAATAAAAAATCATGAAGTTATGAAAAAAAATTGACAGATTGATGTTTTCATTTACCGTGGTATAGAATCAAAAGTGGTTATGAAATATGGCTCAGATGTTATTTCTTGGTTCAAAAAATTGCTATTACTTATATTGTAAAATAATTTATATGTTAACTGTATCTCTCTATTTTGTGATTGAACAACGCTTGCCAGTCTCTTATATAGCGATATATTTTTCTACAGGGATTTTTAAGTATATTTTTTATTATTCCTATATTTATTGTACGATTTTTAAAATGAGCCTTCATAATTAGTTTTTTTTGCTACAATTAATTTGCATTAATTATAAACATCAGCCTTATGAATAATATACCATCCCGTAGTGGTATTATTAGAATACCCAAACACAAAACTATTTCTGTCAGCGTGTTTGAGAAATTCATAATTTATTAGTTAATATTTTTATTAAATAATAAATAAGGAGATAATGTAGAATTATATATTTTTAAATTTATGTTTCACATATTTGTATATCAAGTGTTCGTATGTTTTTTTATTACATAAGCAATATATTTTTATATACATATTTGTCGGAGATGTCAATAGTACAAAGTGTGACATCCTTTACACTTCGTACTATTAACATCTCCGACATTTTTTTATAGTAATGTTAATAGTTTTTCATATGCTTGAATAGCTTCGTAATTGTGCGAGAGAGACGACTGTCGCCTTCATTAGTGTTGCACTATAGAAATATTTTAAATAGATTTGTAGAAATAAGCGAATTCAACTGCCATTATTAAGATTATTCCTAGAGCGTTCCTACTCGATCAGCGCACAAATGAAATACGGTACACAGACTTTTCACTGCCCATATGATAGTAATACATTCTTAAATTCACTTGTATTGTAATACGAGCAAGAAAATAATGTCTATGGTCTTGAACTAACAGCTCAACTCTAACTAACTCTGTGCGCCGTTTAACCAGATGTGCGCTGTCCCCATTTAGTTATAAGTGCCTACACTCAATTTAGTTCTTCTAAAAGTTCCAAGGTAGTTTTTAGTAGATGAGTTTTCTTACTACCTCTATATCTGTCAATGTCAAACGTCACGTCATCTTGTTTTTCACAGTTTGTGTCTATGGTTAGTCAACAATTGTATCGACGCCTGTGTCGATAATATCGATCGATGTGTGCCGAATTATTATTAATTATTACCTGTATTCGAAGAGGTACATTGAAATGTGAATTTAATATAATATTTTACTGATTGTATTCCCACTCGCCCGTGCCATACTGTCTGGAATTTTTATTTAATTTTTTATCAATAAACGTGTTCAATTTATAACTTTTTTTCCTTTATTATTACTGTGGTGGACACACGTGGGTCTCGGTGGGTGCAAACGCAAGTTTATATAGTCACTGCTGCGATACAACCTCTCATTAAATACATATAAATTTAAATAATATTTTATTTTAACTGAACTCATTTTGTCCTGTCTGCCTCCTACCATGAAACAAGGCAGGAATAGAACTATATATCACCGATCGATTATAAATTTCGTCAGTTTATAATCTTACTATGTATATTGTAAATTGTGAACTGTACGAAACTCGCGACATGAATACAACACGTTCAATTTCCCACAGAACTCAAGTCGTCAATTGTGTACCGATTTTTGGTTAAATTTTAATACTAGAATAACATTAGTGGTTGAACTTGATGGCTATAAATAAGAAATAATACCTTAAAAGGTATTTATATATATCAAATTGTCAATGGTTCGTCAGTTCGCTATTTGCTGTCACTCCTGTCACTATAATGCCTTACCGTGCGTTTCCACTGACGTAAAATCTTGTATCGAAACTAGCTTTCTCTCTATCTTTTTCTTTGAAAACAATGAGATGACACTATGTTTTAGATGAATAATTGTGTATTCGGTTGGTGACTCATAGACTGAAAGTGAAAATGGTTTTGGTTTCGACTTTTGAAATGTTGCCATATTAAATTACAGGGTAAACTAAAATAAAACACTACAATAAGGTATATACTTTTTTATTATAAAAATAAAAAGTATAAAAAACTAATGTATTTGAGTTGCGTTTACCACGGCACCCGGGGTCTTCTGCACAAGTTTCGGTGGCACCACAATGACGTCACGCGCTAAACTGTCTATGAAGAATTTACTTCCCTCACTAGTACTTGTGCTGGGATGATTTGGCTTAAGATTTGCATTGTTCGCGTTATACTTTCTTACATCGCCAGGATACTTGTGGAGGTTGTTAGTGTGAATATGTCCGTGGTAAACGACCTTTGCCATCGGCAATGGCGGTTTGTTTGGCGCTAAATACGGATGCTGATAGGCGTACACAAAAGGGATTGCGAAATGCGTATCGTTTTTATTCGGGGTGTGATCGTTGAAAAACGAATCGTGTAAATGATGTACATTCAGTCCCCAATCCTTGGGCAGATCAGGATGTGCTCTTAAATGGTTTGTGTCTTCCGTAACACGTTCTATAACGGGTGGACTATGAGTTGTCTGTACTATAGGCGTTTGATCGAATTTATCTGATAGTTTCTTCAAAAAGCATTGAAGTATATCTGTGTTTTTATTTATTTTAGATAAGATTTCATTTGTTAAATGTTCATGTTCTTTTATGGGAACATCGACTTTATTAGTTTCAGGTTCTTTAGGTGGTTCCACTTTTAGCCTTAGCTCGTGATTTGTTATAGGTAGTACGATATTAGACTCTGTAATCGGCTCTACAGTTGCAGGATTGTGCACATGTAAATGGCTCATATCGTGCAGGAAATCCAGATCATCGTTAGGCTTACTTGGCTCCAAATGCATGAAGTCCTTAAACAAGTCATGTATATTTCTCTCTTTAATGCCATCTCTTTCTCTCAATATACTTTCGAGCCCTTCTTTTTCTTTATTTAAATGTTGCAGTTGTTGTTCTATTTTTTCCTTCTGTAGTGCCAGGAGTAGTTTCATGTTGTTTTCTTGTTCTTGGACTTTGCTATTATCAGTTAATTTATTGCTATATTTTACACTTTCCTTTGTTTTATTAATATTCTCTATTTTAGATATTTCTGAAACATTGACTAGTGAATAATATTGAACACCGTTATTATTATATGTTTTATTTATAACTGTATGCATTTCTTTGAAGCCTGAAGGTGCGTTTGTTATATTTTTAGGTAGTATCTTTACAGTAACTTTGTAGTTACTTTTGGAAGGCATTATAGCGTTGACAATATCAGGTATATGTGCATCCTTTTCTGGTGAGGCGTTATCTGTCGCAACATTCATTCCTAGTAAGTTTTCCAGCTTAAGTTGCTGTTTATTGTCTCTTTTGATTAAAACTTCGTTATCATTACCTAATTGTACTTCTTTTGAGTCCCTCGTGCTACCCGTAAATATATGAGGATATCTTGACATTAAGGCATTCTGTCCATATTTATTGTCAAATATGTTTGTAATAAAGTTTGTTTCCTTGTTGGGATTAGGTTCTTCAAACATAAAGGGGATGGTTTCGTCATTGCGCTGTTCCACCCCCGCCTCGTCTCCAGTGTCACTCTCCGGGAGTTCTATTTCCCTCAGCAATGCTCGGTTGCTGAACAAGTTTTCCCCCGAAACTAAATAAACGTTTTCTTCGGATTGTCGAGTTGGGCCGTGTAAATGGTCTGAAGCAATAATTCTTATCTTATCGATGGCTCGTTTATTTCTTTTGTTTTTAAAAAATAACGCTTTCGATTCCATTTTTTTCGTGTTTATGAACCTAGCCAGCTTAATCCTGGACTTCAAGTTTGTAATTTTTCGAACGTTCAACGAGCGTTTTCTTCTATTTTCCACGTTATTTAACATTAGGCTTGCTAAGCTGAAAATTTCAGATGGCCTCAATTTTTTATCGAAAATTTCATCATTTAATGTAATCGGAAGTGCTTTAATTTTGATATCTTTTGTAAATATCTTTATATTTTTGGGATTATAGTCGTAGTTCCTGATTTTGTACTCATAGTTTGATGGAATCGTTTTGCGATTCGGTTGGTGTAAAATATCTTCATAATTCGCATAGGGCAACATTTTCTTATCGAAAATAATCTTATAAGCATCTGAGTGATAATCATTCTGTACTTCTTGAATTGATCGACGAAACAGAACATGCTCATTTTTATCTAAGTGAACATCTCGTTTCATGAGTTCATGTTGCTTTTCAACGGATTCCTCGATTTCGTTGACATTTTCATTGTTTTTATTATTTTGGTCGTAGTCTTCGTGGTACGTTTTTATTAAGTTTTCTAACCCAGAAAATAATTTCATGCTATCTACGTCCGGGGGCTCATCGACGTATTGATTGAATCCTACGGAAAAACCGCTCCCATCAATGTCCTTTATGAAAAGTGTAACATTACCGGCATCTGCATATGCATTTTTAAGCTTACCTGGCATATCTGCATTTCGAATATTCAAAGGTACTTGTGTTCTTTGTGGAACACCACTGCTTAAGATGTTATTGAATTCGGAAGTTCCCGCTTCGACTGAATTTTCAATGTTCGGCATCAAAAAAGAATTCGGATTGTTGTACAGTTCCTCCAAGTTATCGACAGATCTGACCTCCCCATCTTGCGGGGTGTCTTTTAATTCTAATACTTTGTTGATCGGGTTCAATTGCCGGTGCTCGACTGAATTCTTAATTATATCCTTTTTGGGCTTATGTTTGAGAGGATCTTGAATTCGTTTTTTTATTTGTAACCGCTGATGCGTCTTTTTTCTATCGACATTCCGCGGTCCATCTGATCGTATGGCTTTCTGGATTCTGTCTATAAGGCTTTTTACTAGTTTCTTCTTCCTTTCCCCCTTAGCACCTGATCCATCGAAATGTGTTTCAATTTCTACGTACAATTCGTCATCAGCTTTCTTCATTCCTTTTCGGACTGGTTTTATTCTTGGTGTGGTGGCATCGTAATTTTCGTATCTTACTTTGATTTGCCTTTTCCTTCGATTTATATTGTTCTTATGTAGTTTACTGATAAAAGCTAATCGTTCGTTATTGTAAGCTGAAAACCTTCTTAGATATTCCAAAGCTTTTTTTAGGTAGTAAAGCTGATTAACATGGTCTTTCTTTCTCCTTGAATCTGGTTCCAGTCTTACATTCAATATTGTTTTATGGTCGTCGCTGCTTTCGCGTTCCGTATTTTTAAGGTTAATTTCATTTGTACTTTTAACGTTTTCTTGAGGATCCCTAAAACAAAGATGTTTTGGAAATATTTTTTAAAACAAATTTACTTTATGTCTACTTCATTTATTATTTGGTTACAAACCTTATTTTGCTGTTTACTTCTTTAATATCCAAAGGGTTTATTTCGATTATTGCTTTCATCACACTATCGGAACCTATGTGTTAATGGAAACAAGTCATATGTTATTTTTTAGTTACGAAAAAAATTACCAGGGAATTAGTTTTTTTTAACTTTGTGCCAATTTATAGGTATTTTAATTAAAAAAAAAACAATACGGTGACAGGTCATATTAGGTACACTCTTATCGTCTAACATTGTCTTTTTTATAATCTAAAGATTTTTAGTAAATCAAGTTAAATACTTTCTTTAATTAAAAAATATGTAAAAAATGATTTATACCTTTTTGTGGCAAAGGAATGAAAATTTCCCTAGCGACGGGTATACTGTGTTGTCTCGTGATCGTCTTCAAGATTTCCCCATGAAGTCCTCTGCATCGAATTAATTTCTCAACTAACTTAGACTTTTCTTGGGGTGAAATTTCGAAATTACTTAATGTCATTTCATTTTCGTCATTCATGTCTATTTTGTCACCTAAAACAACATTACCGAATAAAGAAGTTTAGATAAAGAATAAAGTATTATTATTATAGTTTTAGGGTTTTCTTTTATAACGTATATAGAATCAGTTCCGCTTTTCGAAAGTTCTGGTATGTTTTTTAAGATTATTAGATGATATTTCCTTTTCCCATCCGTCCCGTTCCCCATTCCATCATTTCCTTATTGAAAAATGATAGGAAAGTCACCTATTGAATTTACTTTGCTAAGCGTAATAACCTCGAATAAGCATCTATTCTAAGAAAACTTTGTCTAGCAAAAGATTTCAAAACGACGATTAATTATTTGTCTATGGTTCACATTTTGTATTCGCATGATCAAGCCGTCCATAGTTATAGCTGTTTCTACTCAGAACACCATAATGCTTAGCAGGGTATATACATCGACTTTCTTACCTTGTGTACTTGGATGTCTCCTTTTGTTAAAATTCTTTAGTAGTTTACTAAGAGTTTTAGAAATGTCATTAGCTTCGCCTTCTAAAATACCGTGGCGAGGTGTTCCGTGCATGGCCAGGTGTAAGTTTTTATCGTTATTTTTCTTTCTCTTAGCCTCGGCGAAGTTATAGGCATATTCTTCTACAGACGGTATTTTGGTAAAATCAATAGTTGTTTCCTCGTCTCTGTCAAAATATTCCGCTGTTTCGTCGCCACCTTTTACATCGATATTTTCAAGTAGTTTAGTCAATTGTGCAGCAAGTATTTCAATCATTTGATTGCTATGAAAATGATATACTAAGCTTTGAGAATCTGTAAAGATGTTTCATAGAAAATGTACACATAAAGACACATGGTTAGTATTCATATTAGATATAGATGTTCTGAATTGTTTTCTACATCAAATTCTGATCAAAGTGGAAGTCTTGGACGTCCTATAACTGCTATTAGAATATCGGTAGAGCTAGCTGTGACCGCATCTGTTACCAGAATGGGGAAGAACCAGTTTGTCTGATGAGTGTGGTGTCGACACCCTCATTCTCTTCTCAGTTCTTCCTCATTTCTTTCTCTTGAAGAGCGATAAAAAGAGTGACTTCTGATTGTTAGTGGTAGGTAACAAGGATTTCGTAATTTTTCATTTAAGTTTGCCCTTAGAAGAAAAATGACATATGACGGAAAAAGAACTTGAGAATGACAGCATTTTACAAGAACTAATTGATTCGTAGGCTTGGAAGATACCTATTAACATCTGCAATAAGCTAATGAGAAAAAAGAGTATTTCCTTATGCAAGTCATCCCTTCCACCGTAAATTCTCCTCATTCCAATCCTTTTCTTTGGAAAAATGGGAAGGAAAAGAGGACTTGGGCCTCCGTACCTTGCTTATCAGGCGAATACTTCAACATCACGCCTGTCTTGAGGTCGTGGTATGCGACAGATATTGCGCGCTCCACTGCACAAACTGCGATTGTGTTAAACATCTCTCTTACCTAAGGATCTTTTTGTTCTGTACGACGGCTCCGATTGGTCATCGATATAATTCTTATCTAATATATTTTCAGCGGCTGGGTCGGCGGCGAGGCTTGTTGCTTCGCTAGATTTCACACTTTCTTTATATTCGACATTGTCTGCTGTCTCGTGGCTATGTTTTGCTAGAAAATTAAATGTAAAATTTCGTTTTAATACAAAAAGGTTCTATGTTACGCTGAATGTTTTTTTGGGGTGGGGGGAGGGTCGTAATTTCATCAGTGGCTGCTATAGACAAATAAAACTAAATTAAGACTCAAGCTTTTATTGTAGCCTTATTAGAAAAACAAAATAACCTTGAAACACTATTCACTAAAAGTAGTAAAAAAATGTAGTGGGAAGTATGAATCTTTGCAATTCTATTTATGGATGAATGCGAGCTAGTCGCATAAAGTAAGGAAAATTATTGTTAATAAATTTACAAACAAACCAAATACCTTACATTTAGATATATATATATATATATATATATATATATATATATATATATATATATATATATAAATGTACCTTTTTTGGACAACAATCCATCGATGTCGATGAAGACGTTGGTGAGTATGACGGTGAAGGCGAAGGCCGTGGCCAGCAGCGTCACGCAGAACACCCTGTAGAACACGCCGTCGTAGTCGCATCGTGACATATAGGCTGTTCTATTTCACCTTCTCACACAATATCTATACGTATTGTATTGTCTGTACAAATTGTTCTATTTTATATTTTACTTTCACAATTAATTAATAAACAGGAGCTTGACGAGACTTACACACGATATTACGCAATATTTTTGCTTTAAACTAGTCACTGTTTCAAGATTCAAATCGTTTGAACAAAATACGATCCCGGGTAAAATGTAATAAACCAAAAGTTGGGATTAGCCACTGAACGCTCCCTGTTTACCTTTAGTTTAAGGAGTGCCCTTCAGAAGCATACATCCAACACGAATGTATTTCGTTTTCACGCCGTTAAACCCATTGGGGTAGGTACAGTAATACGTACAGTGTCTAAATTTAAAGAAAGCGGAATAAAAGTCTTTGATAGAAAGTCTATCTTATTTGAACATATATTTTCCGGTTGTTGATAAATACGCAATAAATTGTCTAAAAACGAAACAGTGTTACCTAAATATAATCTATTGTCAGTTGGATTTAATTAGTATTAATAAAAATGTCAATATATTGTATACATAGATATATTCTTATTTATAAATAATTCAACCTATCACTGGCTAAAGTAATTTATTAAATTATTAAAAAGTAAAAAAATTACATACAATTACAATTACATTCAAAATACATTTGAAAAATACTCACCGCTTAAAATACGAAAGTTAAAAAACTTTTTGTAGGTGATTTAGATAAGACCCCACACGAGCAAGACTCGGAATTGACTAAATTCCAATACAAACTCCTTGGCTGCATTCAATTGCATTGTTTTATAAACATAGCTATATGCAGCCCATTAAATGTTCAATCCTTTCATCACAGACTAAAAAAATATGAAAAAATAAAAAATACAATGAATGGGTTTTGCATGAATGGATTATGGTTAGGTCACGCTTTCTGAAATGGAATTTTGTGATTTTGTATTAGCTAGTTTGTTAAATAGTTTTTAAGGGTACAATAATATTGAAGTTCGTTTTATACACAGATTGTCCGGAATTTAATGTTCAACGAAAGGTCGTGGGCAAACGTATATAGTTGTTTTATATTTTAAATAATAAAGCATAAACGTGTTGCCCAGAGGCCAGGGCCGGATTCGAAACATTTTAATAGAATGTCTTAACAATTTTTTGATGTGTCTTTTAAAGTTCATTTTCTTAATTTAACTTTAAGAAAATAAAACGTATTCAGTGTGCTTACGATGTACTAGTTTCGATATAATAGTATAATTTAAAAAAAAAATACTCCTAGGACTGGTCAAAGTTGCGGGACTGGGCGAGAGCGACACGGGACCGATCTTTATGGCGATCAATGGAAGTAGAAGCGAGGAATGGGTTGTACATTAGTTATTAGAATGGTTACTAGCGAACTGTACAAATATTTATTACAACTTAACAATGCATTTACGTTATTAGACTCTGCGAGAGTGAGAGGAAAGTTCAACTATGGTATACGGAGTCACGGTAATGCTCATCACATTAATGTGTTTTACAGAATGAGAATCGAAGCTTGGACCGAGAAGTTTATTTATTTTAGGTCAAAGTGAACAAGTACCTTGTGGAGTTATCCCTCCGACGGTATTTACAAAGTCTGACCCTTTCTTAATGGATTCTAAAATGTGGCGGTGATTATTTAATATTCTGCGATCCACTTGTCGTTTGCCGTCTTTATTTAAATTCCTTAAACTTAACAACGGCAGAAACGACATCTGTCGTAACTAATGTGAGTTAAGCGACAACCTTAGCTACATCGATGCCATTGGGGGAGGGGTATCCTATCTATTTGCTTGTCGTAAAGTCTTTTCAAAAAAGTTGCACCAAGAAATGTATTCGCTATTATTTTTTTACGGAAGCAAATGGTGAACGAAGGAAGCAGTATACCTGGTGTTAGTTGCCATTCATTGATGGATCCTGGGAGTTAAGGATTATTCGATATTCTGATGAATTGGAGTCCCATTATTCTTCCGTGGCTCGTGTGAACTTGGTTATAATTTTAACCAGCATTTCGCCGCCCTTGTAAGCTTTAAACTATCAGAAATTACGTGTGGTTATTTAGTTTTTACATTCTTAAAATTTGAATAGGGCTTGAGCCCTCAAAAGTTATCCTGGAGCAGCCAATGTCGGTAGGTCGGAATCCATCAGAGAAAGAGGGGGAAATAGACAAAGAAAAGGAAGGGATCAGAAGTAGTCAGTAACAACCCGGTTAAACAAAATTACGTTTATTGATATAAAAACTGGTATAACATTTTTTATCGATTCATATATAAAGATTGTTCACAATAACTAATTTTAATACATAATTACATTACAATCTATCCCTGGTTCATTTTGCGCATTATGTCTTCGTTGATTCTGAAAAAAATAATTTATTACAATATCCCATCGCTAACAGTAGGAGTGTAGACAGAGATTACAAATTTCAATCCGACACGGTCCCAGCATACCTCTCTTGATTCTCCCACATTCATCTACACGTATATCCTTATCGATTACGGGTATTCTTAATACCGCCTATCTCTAGTATGCTACCAATCAGGTTGGTATAATTTATTCTATCGTATGCTCCATACCAACTCTGCCACTCAGTTTTGTTACATTTGTCATTCTTCATGCATCCTTTAAACATCTCCAAACCACGCACTAAGCATACCTTCGAATATAAGCTCGTCTCCTTTGCTGAAGGTCGAGGGCAACCGGATCGATGTCGACCCTGGAGTCGCTGTCCAGGTCCGGTAGCAGATCCGACATGCCTTCGCTGTCCGGACCTTCTTCAACATAATAAAAATAAGTAATAAATTTGATTTTACATGATCTGTAGCTCCTGAACGCGTTCTATCATTTGTTATTTTCGATTTAAAATAAAACCGTCATGTAATTAATACAGACATAGACATCAAGACGTATCGACATATTGTTTTGTAGTATCCAAGTACTAAGCGTAAGTAATCACGATGATTTCTCAATTGTTCATTTAGTGGTTAACTTATCAATTAAACGCCGGCACCACGTCTGTTGCAGATGTACATGGGCGTAGAGTAAATCAGGAGGACTTTTACACTCGAGGCGCCTTATCCTCTAAAAAAAAATATACTTAAATTAAGGGTGTGTACTCACCGAATTGACTAGCGTGCACACTGCCGTCATAGTAAACCGTCCCTTCCGTATCTGGATTAAACTCTAAAAACAAAGCAACTAAGTTTATAATGGTCATGACAAGGCTATTATTTTTTTCGAGAGATTATTTATTAAATCGCTTTTACCGTGGGTTTCCACTGGCGTAAAATCGCGTTGCGATTCAAGCTCTCTCTCTCTATCTTTCTCTTTGAAAAAACTGCGATGATGTGAATGTTTTCGGCAGTGGAAACATACGTTATTACCTTGCTGTGTATGTATATGTGTAATGGTATCTTTGAACGAGGTTTTGTACCCCTTTAAAACGTCTGCTTAATTTAAAACGCTGCACACTCATTAAGGATCGATGACAATGCAATTATTTAAATAGTTTATCCCATTATTCTTAACAGAATATTTAGGATTTGCGATTGACAATAACGCCATCTAGATCTGTTATAATGTAATGGAACTAGCGTGTTGTGTAGTTGTTGAAACTATGAATTCTTTCAAATGTTTAGCTTGGAGTTGTAACTGCATAAAATGTATGCGATGGAATTTAAGAAAGGAGTGTACATAATGTAACAAGTATTATTTATTGATATGTAAATATTTGGCCTATAAATTCTTATGCAGTTGAAATATTTAACCTATGAATAATTGAAACATTAAAAAAATACTTCGGAGACTATAGATGTAGCTACTTTGGATGAGCAGGATTCATGCTGACGTTTTGTGGCCAATATTTTAGGGAACGTGTTCACATCCTTTCCCCTCACTTCCCTCCCCCTCCTTGGTGACCATCCGTAAGATACTTCCTTCCCTCTCTTTCTATGTCTGACCAATAAGACGCTACGCTCATTTTTGAAAATATCTTAACACGAATCGTTTTGGCAACATTAGGGTAGGTAGTCTTACCATAAATATGCAGTTTTATCTATTAAATTATATTAGTGCAAAGCGGTGTTATAGGTTAAATAGTGCAGTGAACAAAATGAAACGTGGATTACAAAATGAAATGATTTTTTATGGTCTCATTTTCGATTTATTGGAACATATAATTTACTATATCTATGTTCATATACGTTTTTATATCTTAGAGTGTGTATATTCTTTAAAAATGTGTCAACGAATGTTCTAGAACACGGTGTATAGGTAACAAATATGTTCAGATAAACAAGCAAGTAAGATATTGTAACACATTGTATTTATAATTAACTTTTAAACTTATTTGACTAATCAACTAATTGAGTAAAAAAAAACTATGTATATATATATACATATATATATATATATATATATATATACATATATATATATATATATATATATATATATATATATATATCATATTAACAATGATTTTATCTCAGCATAAATAATTAAAAAATAAAAAATACCATGCACACAACTTAATGGAGTGAAGTAATGATTATTATATGAAATAAGCGTGTAAACGTTTTTTAAATATCGTGTAATTACCGAATTGTTTCAGGTTCGTCTCCAGCTGGTCGTTATCTGAAACAATAAATCGTTGTAGATTTCTACCGCGTCATATTTTTTCCTAGAACGATTATAATACTTGAGGATTTCTTCTCATAATCTGCAGAGGAATCATAAAATCTTGGGGCGTTAATTTCACTTGGTAGGACAACATTTCATCACCTACCCTTCCATCGTAACCGTAGTCCATAATGCATAGCGCCGAACCCCAGGATTAAATGGCAGAAAGCCACTTAAGGAGGTACGGTACTTTAAAGAGTGGATGAGAAAAAGTAGTAAAAACAAATTATAAAATGTATGAACCTGGAAAGAACAACGCAGGATCTGTAGTCTCTTGAGCGGCCGTTTTACCGGAATCACTGGCAGGTGACTCCGTAGTGCTTGTAGAGGTTGAAGTCAGGGTTGTTTCTGTTAGAAAAAATAATTATTATCTTGACAATAAAACAAAAAAAATAATAACTCGTGAGGTCAAAAAAATACTAAATAATATTTAACCTTCAAATAGTGTTGTCATTATTATACCCTCCGAATTCCTTTGTTGTATATTCCGCGTCGGTGTTGCTTCACTTGTTACATCCGCATGTTCTGCCAGCATTATTGGCTGTGATCCTTTCGTGTCTGGAATTGTAATGCAAATATAAAGTAAAAATATACAAAGTCACACCCGTGTCCTAGAGGCCTAGGCAGAGATTGCGTATTTGCCGCGACCCTGACATACCTCTCTCACTCCTATGCATACCTGCTTGTTACGCAGGGGCTGCAACTACAACTAGCCCGATTGCAATCAATCAGTTCAATAAATAGTACATTAACGAAAAAGCAATGAAAATCGTCAAATTTTCAGAACAAATGCGTTAAAAAAAGATTCTAGTGATTTAATTCTTCTAAGTTCTAAGATGTCTTCTGAACTCGTCTAGACCGAAAAAAGAATGTTTTTATTAATATTTAAAGATAAATAACACAACACAGCTTTTAACTAAATAACGCGAAATTTTAGTCACACATTGCATATTGCAATTTGGTCCTTAACTATGTAACAGAGAAAGTTAGTAACTATTTTCTACACCAAAAATTGTTAACTTACCAATGGCACGCAGCCTTCTCAAAGCCTTTTCTATACACCAATGCAGAATTTGATCATTTTCGTTCTGACCAATCTCATTGCAAAAACTTAACGCCATAGTCATAAATGGGTCTTTGGTTTTAACCTTTTTACCGAACCGTCTCTCTTTGTAACTGCGGTCAGTTTGATTTGCTTTAGTTATTTTTACATCCTCTTTCTTTAAAACCACGTTAAAATCATTACCCATATGTTTTCTTTTACCACTTTTCGTAGAATACTTTATCCAACGTTTACCACGATTCAGTCGGACGGGTGAATTCGCCACTTGATTGAAGGGTTTGATTTCATTTACAGGAATTAGATTAGTGCTTTTCTGTGTAAATCTTGGACGTTCGTTGCGTTTATTCTTTGCATTGCGTGTGAATGAATTTCCGGGACTGGGTACGAAACTTGACAAGATTTTGTTCTTCATCAAGACGTCGATGTACGTATTGTTAAAATAGTATTTGTAAATCAAATCGTCTACAGGGTGGTCATCCTTTTCTTTCAATAGTTGAGTATCGTAATTTATGATACGACTGATTGAAGGAACCGAAAACAGATTGATTTTGATAGATTCTGTATTTGGCGCTGGAGTACTCGTAGTGGTGACCTGTCTATCATTATCGTTATTTTTAACTTCGCCGTTGTCTTTCGGTTTTGTCAACATTGCACTTAATTTTTGCGGTATTGTATTTTTGGTGTCGATGTAGATTTGCTTAGCTTTCTTTAGGATTCGAGCGAAATTGTTTTGCCTCAGGGATATTTCGTTTTGGGTTTTCGCTATTAAATTTTGTTTTAAGTTTATTTTTTCATTCTGTGCCAACATAAGCTTCTGGATGTTATAAAACTGTTGTTGTTGAATCAAGAATTTCTTCTGTTGATTTTCGAATTCCGCTAAGTTTTTCATCAGTTCCGTTTCTTTAGTATTATAAAATTCTTCTTTGCTTCGTAATCTAGCTTCTAAATCTTTCAAGTTCTCATTGAATTTCATCAAATACAAGTATTTAACATCGAAATCTTGAAATTTCGTCATGAGAAGTTGGGCATTTTTCATAAATTCGTCATTAATAGATGTAACTTTAGTATGTATCCGTTTTATGTCGTTGTGTTGTTTCATAACTTTCTTGAATGTTTTAGTTAACATTGATAGTACTTTGACTAAGCCCTTTTCAGTCATTGGTTTATTTTTTATTGGCTTATTTTCTTCCATTTTTGGTAAAATTTTATATGTATTGACGTCAGGTAACGGAGCTGTTTGATGCCAAGCTCTATCGTCGCCTTCGAATACGTTTCGATCCATTTTGTTTGATTCAAAGCTGTCTTCGGTTTTGTTGAGCTCCTCGCTGAATTCGATTTTTTTAATGATTTCCGATTCATAGTCACGTTGCATGCTTCTTTTTGGAATCACAATTGTTGTATTTTGGTGAGTGCTTGTGTCATTTTGATTTTTTTTAACTTGAGATTCAGTTTTAACCAAACTGTCTATACTAAGCGTTAGATCTGGTATCACTTTAGAAAAGTTATATTCTCTGGTGTCGTGAATGTCTTTAGAAGATGTTCCTTCGGATTGTATGAGATCTCTTTTATTATTTGTTACCATTATTGCAACATCGTATGGGAAATCTTTAAATACTGTTCCTTGCTTGAATTTTGTTGTTAATTTAGATTTCGTAAATGTTGCTTTGTCACTTTTCGTATTCTTTTCATTGGTTGCATTCTTATTTTCTAAGTTTTTATTTTGAATCTGGCCATCTGCAAAAAAAACAATACCTAATAAGTAATCAATAATCTTTAATATATCTGTCATCTGTTATCAATTTAATTTAAAAGCAAAGATTGTTAATGTTGAAATAGTAGTTTACGAATTTAAAAAGAATTTATGTACCTTCGACACTTACAATAGATACTTTTGAGGAAAGTCGATTGAGACACTGGATACGTTAAAAGTTTATATATAACAAGTGTTTTACCCTTTGCTGATCTTTTGGTCCTTTCAATATAGTTGGGGACCATCACCGAGTCAGGCATAAAGTTGTCTCCGAACGGATCGAAGTTATTGCGGAGCAAGCTATCAGCATCCAGGGAGCTCTCCCTGAATATGAAATCGCCCAACCCACCCTTCGTAGGGTGATCATCACCGGCTTTTCTTATCCACACACCTTTGTTTACGATTTTATTCTTTTCCAATTTCGGCTTCATAAATGCTTCATTTTCCAAATACGCTGCAGTAATAAGACCAATTGAAGAAAATATCGATATTAATGTAATTGTTGACATCACTACCAGTTATTCATATCGCGCAGGACCGTGTTGAATGGCTGTTCGGGCTCTTGTGGGGAATTCACTCTGTATGTCAAGTGATATCCGAAACGAAACACCGTTTTTGTCTGTTTGTAAATATTCGTAAAATGATGTGCCCTTGACTTCTATCGATATATTTTATCGACATTTATTGTAGATAGAAGAAGTAGAAAAGAAAAACCAGTCAGTAGGTATTATTGGGATCTCCTTCGGGGATTCTTAGCACCCCCAGACTCACCGTTGTCTATAGCCTGGAACGGGTACTAGGGGCCACGTTTTGTTGTCGCCATAATTGGGTGGGAGGGGAGGGAGGCGAAGTCGCACTACGACTAACGACTAGTACTCCTACTAAAGTAATTAATACAAATAACTGGTGAAACTTAGTCCTGATGAGATGGTACGCATTGGTTACAGATCTTACACTCTTCTCTTGAAGGTATATGTATTGAGACAGAAAAATGCTGATAGCTTCAAATTATGGATCGTAATACATTTTCCAAAACGTATTTAATGGAAAAAACCTAAAACTAACCGAAACTCTGTTTTGAGTTTTATTGCAAGAAGCTTATCGTACTTTTTTAATGTATTTACGGCACTCATCAAACGAAACGCACGTCATCCAATCGAGCCGACAGCCTCCTGAACAGCTGCTAATAGCTGAAACTTAAAGGCTGGTAACTTCTATTATTATTATTGTTGTATATATTGATAAGTAAAATTTATCATATCTTTTATAAGATAAGGAGCAAATGGGTTACGGGTCGCGGTAAAGTGATCGCCGACGCCCATTAACATCTGCAACATCAAAGGAGCTGCAGTTGCTTTGCAGGCATATGCATATGTTATGCAGGCATATGCATAAGTCAAAATAGAGCGTAAGTATATCCAACCGAGGACTTGATATCAGGTGAGCCGCTTTCACCTCTTACCGTAAAAAGTCTGCCAATCCACCTGAGATATCCTGGCAGTCTAAATTATAATTATTTTTCCTGTCTATGCCTTTCTGGCCATTGATGGTAGGAAACGCATCTACACCACATTTGCCTGTTGCGGATGTCTCTGGGCAGCGTTCACTTAACATCAGGTGATCCGCTTGCTCGTTTGCCACCTTCTCAGATAAAAAACTAAAACTTTCCTTGAATGCCTCCACCGAGTGGTGAGAGGGTTTCACTTTTAGAGATTAATAATTAAATGGTAATTTGCATTGGTAAAAATTATCGATATCGCCCACCACTAGTTGTGTTCACATCGCGCTCGTACTCTTTATTTGTTTTTGTTTGTTTTGAGATGAATTTTATTTTTTCCTCGGCTGGCGAATATTTCGGCGTCCTTTTGGCGCGATACCCGTGTTTATAAACAAACGGTGCGTTTCCACCGGCGTGCCGCGTCCACTTTTTATGACTTATGCTTAATCTTTAATTTATAATGAACAAATGACCCGCCCCGGCTTCGCCCGGGTTCCACTAATTATGTTGATCCAATCTCTACGAAACACAGGAATGTGCCAATCTGGACAATCGCTGTAAATGTCATCGAAATCGGTCCGGCCGAGTCTACAAGTCTATAGGGAACATACATAATTCGCCTTTTATACATTTTTTTTTCATAAAAAGTATCCTTTGTTACTTCTAATACCTCCAAGAATATGTGTACAAAGTTTCATGATGATGGGTTGAGTAGTATTCGCGTGAAAGCGTGTTCTTACATTAAAATTTATAATATTAGTAGGCATTGAAAAATAATCTAGTTTAGTCGTAATAAATGTTTTAGAACTATTGGGGTAGACAGAGATCGCTACCTACATTTCACTGAGCTTGGTTATACCTCAAATGTTAGAGGCCCATCGCCTAAGCCGGGTATCAATGAAATCACGACGCATTTGGGATTAAAGTTCGTGTTTGTATGAATGTGGAAAGAACGCTTGAGCGGAGTTGGTAAGCAAATTTGTCAACAATTCTGAGTTTCACTTTTTTTCTTTTCGCTTTCTTTCCTTAGCATTCAATTTGACTTTTTCTTTTAAGTGGTATTAGGAGAGTTACGGGAATCGTTATAAAAACATGTAAATTACTAGAAGAAGTAGATTTTTTATTTTGTCATTTCCTTATATTATTTTACAAATATCATATGAATGTTTTCTATGAACATTTAATACTGTAGCCATCTTCTCTGCCATTTCAACTAAGGTCTGCACTCCCACGTTTAGTTTTTCTGTAAATAATATTCGTATATATAAATTAGACTTGAGTGAATTTGATAGCGATGTTTGTTCAATCGAAATCGATATATTCGACCTGTTTGGTAGCTGAGGAGTTTGAATACTACCAAAGAGGTCGTACTGGCCGCTAAGAAAATAGAAATAAAAAGAAAACATTTAAAAACAGATTATTGTAAAAAAAATAGAAGAAAAGTAAAAAAATCTAACGAATATTAAACACGAAAAATTGTAAATAGATTACAGGAATAAAGTTTCGTATCATATTTTTGGGCTACCGCTCTTGTGTCAGCTCTGTGTTTCATTGGAAATTACACAATGTTGAACTGTGAAAACACCAGGTGACGTGCTTGTTTGTTCTTACTCTATTAATGTAAGAAAATATTTAATATAGAGGGCCTTAGCACGATTGTCATGGTGGTTGCATCTGGTTAATTTACAAAGTGGTTACTTTCACTCTAAGGTACGAATTAAATGTTATTTTGTCCTGTCTCTAGGAGTCTCGCTTCTTTCCATAAAACCACAGATAACAAAAAAAACTTATTTATCGCTAATACTGTAATAAATGATGGAAAATCGCAAAGAGCACACGCGTTGGACGTAGAGACGAAGTTGTAAAATATCAAGGTTTGGATTGGTATTGCCAGCATGGAAGAACTAATTCGATTGGCACAAGTTAGGAATAAATTCGCTGACAGCCAACCTTCAGTAGTGGAGACGCACTGAAAGAAGATCACTAATGCTATCCTACTCGTATCCTACCTGATAGTCTGATATGACCCGTTACCTGGAGAAGCACGGCATGTCCCAGAACTTCTGCCCCCTGCCGTAATCTTCGCCGTCCTGCAGGGTCTGTGGCATATCGCGGCCCGTGGACTCCGGCAGGCACATGCACAGACAGCCACCCGCTATCGCGATCGTGCCGAGGATCAGAAGCGGGATCTCAGTCGCGATTGTAGCCTGTGGAGACGATTGCACCATAAGTTGTTTAAAGTAAAGTATGGTTGCGGTTCAAGTAATGTGAGTAGGGGACCATCGCTACCCATAGATATTGTCTTGAGTTTCAGCTTGAACTGCCTCTGCCATTGATTTGTCAATGGCTGGCCATAATGGCACCAATAATTTTGACAGAATAACATAATGATGTGATTGGTGAATTGTCGTTTATTTCGAAATTGTAAGATCGTATACAAAATGTTCGTACCATGTACACTATGTATGGTACGAGGATGGTAGCCACGTAGCCCGTCATGTGTATCAGCGCCAGGCCCTGCGCCCTCACAACTGTGGGCAGCAGTTCTGCTGCGTACTGCATGCCGATGTTGTACGAAATGTTCACGGAGAACCGACCCACGATCGCCAGCGATGCTGATGGGATACCTGCGGTACCAAAGATAATATTGTGTACACAACTTAGTATTTGAAAGTTGTAACTCAAGAGGTGTTGGTCGCAGAAAAGAGTCTTGGCTATGTAACATCCGTGAATGGGCAGGGATCGTAAGTACTGCCGAGCTATTGCAAAAATATGCGAAGCTGACTTCTGGGGTCGGAGAGCCATCGTGTGATCATATGGGAAGCAGGGCTGTAACTAGGCCTAGACTCACGAGTTGGCGTAGACTTTGTAGACACTTGTAATTCTGGAACATAATCGCGTCACAACGGTCTCTCAATGGTTACTAATTTGTAGACTCCCTCACTAGGCCACTATTATGATAGAATCATGACACTGCTAGGGCATAATTATAATACAATAACAATAGCAGAATTCAGGCCATGGTCTCCCAACTCACCTAATGGTACAGTAGTGGCAAGTAAGCTGAAGATTCCGCTTATCACCATGGATCCAAACGCCAGCCAGCGACGTCCCACTCTGAAAACAAAATTTATGCACTTTAAATATGTAAATTATAAATTAGGATATTTTTTTAATTATTAATTGCCCATCACGGGTCACTCAGTACGGTTGGATTTTTCCCGGTGCTATGTTTAATTAGGAATGTGTGGAAGGTTAGTTTTAATAACGGGGTATACTGACATATCCAAAGTGAGTATGAGCAGAACATCAGCTGGGAACTCGGTGGCGGTCGCAATGGTGAACGTGAGGAATATGTCCAGGCCCAGGGAGCCCACGTTTCGCACGTGGCCGTCGAACGCCATCGCGATGGACATCCAGATGAACAGCAACAGCAAACTGTGGCGACGCAGACGAGGCGTGCGGAAGAGGTCCAGTACCGAGTAGTTCTTGACCTCTTGCTCGGATTTGGCTATTTCTGATGCTGTTTCCTGTAAATGAAGGCATTGTTGAATAAGCGTAAGTTTAGGTGTCAATAAGTGTTTGTCAAGATTATTTGTCAATTAGTTCTTATCGAATAAGGAATATATTCCAGGAATATTTACCACTACGAAGGCAAAAGTTATGGCCAACGATGGCCTCTACCATTTAACTCTATCGGCGTTGAGGAAGTTGCGGAGTGTTGTAACAATGTGATATGTGAGTTTGTTCCCGCCTTAAAGTCCTCTGGCTTGGTATTACCAGAAGATGTTTCCTTACAATACCAGTTATATGGTTTTATGCCTTTAGTAGGGTTGGCTGTATGGACTACGGTCGTACTGTGCCGACCCCATATAATTTGGAAAAGGGGCAGGGAGAAAAAATACGGTTTAATAGTGTCGTACCTTAAATTCGTTTAATACTGCTTCTGGTATTTTCCTTCCATTAACTCTCTCGCACTTCTTCAGAATCTTGATCGCCTCGTCAAAACGCCCCTGTGATATCAGCCATCTAAAGCACAACGAAAGTTCATTTACTTTAAATTACGTGTAGTTGGAGTTTGATTTGAATCATTACCATCAGCAGTCTACTTGGACAAAAGCCTTTTTAAATAACAACTTTAACAGTGGAAGAGCCTGCAAGAACAACATCTGCTGTCACACGAATGGGCGAGAAAACAGGCGTGAAGTAGAAGTACTCTGCGTTTCGTCTGGTGAGTGAGGTGCAGGTTTCAGTCCTCTTCCCCTTCCCACTCTTTTCTCATACGGATAGGATGAGAACAGGACGAGGATTGGACGGGGAGGTTGGTGGCGGGAAAAGGAAATATCCTTTTTCCCGTCCATGGCATCTGTCCATTAAGGTAGACATCGCATCTGAAAAACATTTGCTTGTTGCAAATGTCTATGGGTAGCGGTCACTTATCCGGTGGTCCGCATGCTCGTTTGCCACCTTCTTCTATAAAAAAAACTCACATCGTATTTGACGGAAACTTGAATAAAAATAAAATTTACTAATGTTTTTTTTCTTGGTATTTTTGCTTCCTGATGAATGCGACAGTTGAATGACATTTTTGACTTAAAACATTTGATGAATAAAGACAGGAATAGTAATACAACTTACCCTGATTAAAAATAGATTAAATTTTAGGCAGACAGTGAAAATAAATTTAATTGGTGTTACCTAGCACTCTCTGGTACCACCCATGGCGTGAAGATGGACAGGACTAGGGGCACGCTGGTGATCAGTGTGTAGATCTTCCAGTCAGCTACACCAAGTGCTATCCAAGGCAGAATGCAGGCCGCGAACGTGAAGTACACAGCTATGGACATGTTGGCCACGAACGTGCGCCATTTCGGACCCACGTACTCTACCACTGTGGATAAGTAGACAATTAATAAATCTAACATAAAACGAGGTAATTAACTCAACTACTAATGCAATCCATTTTTAGCCTTGTTAAATTACAATTACCATTCAAAATTGAGACAAAAAACTACAAGAATAATTGCAAAGGTACTATATGGATACATTTGCTTATGACTCCATATTTTTTTCATTATTAGAAATGGATGGGAAGGGGAAGGTGATTGAAATTAGGCCTCCGGCACCTCACTCACCAGGCGAAACGCAGAATACTTCTACTTCACGCCTACCTTCTGTGACGTCGTGGTATTTCACCAGTCGAGCCGGCCAATTCATGCAACAGATGTTGTTGTTGCGGACTCTACCACTGTTAATTGTGCTGCTTCCCCAAAGATGTCACTGAAGAAAAACTCCTTACCAACAATGTACATGATGACGAAACAGTTGTCGTAGGCGAGGCCCACGAGGAACCTGCAGAGACAGAACGACCAGAAACTGTTGGAGAACGCGGTGCCCACGCCCGCGAAGAACCCCGTCATGTTTGTACCTACAATACAATAACTTATATACCTTCTAAGCTTTCGAGACATTATCCAAAAACAACTCAATTTTAATCAATTGGTTTAAATAGAAAAGATGAAAATATAGCATAAACTTACCCACTAATGCTGGTATTCTTCCGTACTTATCAGCGATCCACCCGAATAGCAATCCACCGAAGATGGCGCCACAGAAGAAGATCGACTGCGCCGTCGCTGGATAGTTGTCTCTGTCGCACACCCAGCCCAACTGCCGGGAAGAAAGAGTCTAAATATAATTATAACCTTCTTCTGTTCACATGTATCTATTATGTTATTGTTATCAATGGAGTCTAAACATTCGAAAAAAAATGTAAAATATCCCAGTAATAAAGAGACAGCTAACACTCGTAATAACATTCATCTACAGTGCCGTGCTGTTATCGCAGCCAGGAACAGCGAGGCCATCGGGCACTGGTATACTTACTTTACTTGTCACCATCGTGGGTAACTTTTGCCACAATTGCCTCGCTTGACAAGCGAGTTAGCGATCACAATGGCTCTTACCATGCTGAAAGGAAGCTGCTGCTCATCCTTTGGTGTTTCTTTCAGAAATCGTGAACACCTCACCTGTGTAGCAATCGTCTCATACGGGACATCAGTGAAATTGAATTCCCAATGATCTTGGCACTTTTTCGTTGGCCAATTCTGGTCCGGTTGCCTCACTCCGCTGTCCAGCACCTTCTGCCAATCCACGTCATACACGCGGCACCTGTCGTATTTGTTGTCGCCCAGTAGAGGAATCGATAAATGACGCCTGAAAACAAATACATGATTCTTTACTTCTTACAATCGATATCTGTATTTGAATCTGTAAGCTAAAAAATTCTCCTAATCCGACTCATCGATACCTCTTTGAGACACCAATCGTCAACTAATGCGTGGTCTTCTCTAATACTCACCGTTCTTCTACCGTCAGATTACTCAACTCTGGCACCAAGCACCAGTGCTGCTCCGGCACTATCGTCATGAAGATCTGGGCGAAGTATACGAAAGCGAAGAAGAAGCCGAAGGGTATCATCAGAAGGAAGAGGATCCTTTGATACCAGCCGAAGTCGCCAATGTAAGGGAACAGGTCGTCCAAGTCCTTCAGTTTTCTGGGACTGGTCATCGCTTTAGCTGATGATACTGTGATAAGACACAAATGAACTTGTATTAGGTAGCTAGAAATTTTAAATTTGTGGTAGATATTTGAAATCGGTCACGGTACTTTTTGCTTCACTCGTTACAAACTTACAAAAATAGAACTCTTGCTCTTTATAATTTAGTTTTTTTGGTGATTAACTAGTTTTTTTATTCCGTCCGTTATTTTCTCGATCTAACTTACCATCGTTCATTTCAAAGGCCGCGTTGTCAAGGGCGGACCCCTTGAACTTTTTCTCATGTGATTCCATTTTGGAAAAGAGTTTTTCCCTTAAAAGACACTTTTTTCGACGTTTTTCTGGTTACGAGAACTTTAAGCTGGAGTCACTCTACTGTAACAAAAAAAATATAACAATAAACAAACCTAATAAACTCTAAAATATAAGCACAGTCACCCATAACCCTAGGGGTAGGTTTCCCACTTCTTTTACATCCATACATCTATTTGGTGTCATTAATTTGGTCGGTACAAGTTCGTTTAGGACTTTAGGACCACTCCTACCACCACTAGTCACTCTTTATTCATTTGACAAGGAAAATGTGTTTCCCTAATAGACCACGTAACATTTCGTTTGTCAGTTCCATACTTGTACTTTTATACTAGCGATATGGGTAAGGCTTACTATGAACCGAACAAAGCCATTGTTTTTTTTTAATTACTACTGACTAACTCCCTATATAAGTTTTCTTGAACTGAGTCACAGTAAGAACGGGGAGGCTGCAAATCAGCGCTGCGCAGCGCATCAGCTGATAATCTTCCTTTACTTTATTTTCTTTCTATCCTAGGACATTCACACACGGCCATCTAATCCCAAACTAAGCAGAGCTTGTGCTATGCCAACCAGATAACTGATATACTACATATACTACTTTTCTTTTGTAAATATATACATAAATAGATAATTACACCCAGACTCAGGACAAACAGACATGTTCATAAACACAAATGTCCGTCCTGGGTGGGAATCGAACCCACGACCTTCGGCGTGAAAACCCTATTTACCCTGAAATTGTTTATTTTCCCTGTTTTCAAATTGTATCTAGTGTGACCTAAATAAAGTAACATTGAATCACAAACCTATTTATGGTCACATTACACACAATTCGCTCATCTGTCGGCACAATCACTTTGACTTGTTTGACGCTAGAATCACACACTATGATGTCATATTGCACGCGGCTATTGACTGAACAAGCATCCAGACACATGTCTCAACGCATGTCACCGAGTGTTTAGTATAACATCCGGCATAAGAAATTTAAACCCTCCTCTGTTTTTGATTAGTAACCACATTATTTATATATATTGATAAATAACAGGTGGGTCGCCGAGCACTATTTAGGATCAACACTGTTGTGTTGATGAATACCGAATTAATTTGAACCCTTGCGTAACAAGCCATCAACCCAAATTCTACTTGGGCCACCTATTTGTGATTTATTAATGTCCATTATCTAACTGCCGCAAACATGCACACAAATCGTATTGTCGTCTCAGTTTATTCAGAGAGGAAGATAGTTGTATCGCGACAAGTTTATACGTCGGTGGAAACTCACGGATATAATATATAATTTAGGTTCTGATCAAACAGATGGGACTATAAATTTCTTATAGCGGATCTTAGACCATAATGTGACTATAGTCTGATTTTTTTAAGGTCTCTGTCGTAGTATTTTGTCTTTTTCATAAATGTTAAAAGGGACATTTGGGAATAAATAATTAGCTTCTACGTCTAGACTGGAGCAGTGGTTGCTTAGCGGTTTCGGCCCCGACTTACGTACCGTAGGTTGCGGGTTCGAACCCAGTGTAATTTATTTCATCACCACTGCTCCAAAAACGGCGAAGGAAAACATTGTGAGGAAACTGGCATGTTCTTAGAACCATCAAATTCGAAGACACGTGACATCCACCAACCCGCACTGCGCTAGCGTGGTGGATTACGGCTCATTCCGTCTCTCGGAGAGGCCTGTGTCCCTGCAGTGGGGAACATTCTAGAAAAGGCTCATTTATTATTATTATTATTACTTCTAGACTACAGCGTCTTCTTTTACTGCCTTAAGACCGTGGAGTTCAGATATTTATACAATACTATTTGAAGTTAGAAATGTTTTTACACTGGTTTAAACATACTATTTATATGTTTCTTTTTGTTCTTAAAATTGTCTATCTTATCAACGGATGTTTTAGAAGTAATTTAATTAAAACAACTAGATGTTTACATTAAATAATGCCGTGCTTAGTCTCTCTAGACTCCTAACTCTATCTTTATTTAGTGAAGTCACTATGTTAAACAGAATTAGATAAAATGTCAATACAAAGTAATGTTTGACCTGAGTTAAGGTTATCACGGGACACTTCTGGGAAAGTAATTGTTACTAAGATTCCGCTGCCTGTATGTCTGTCTGTCCGTCTGTCACCAGACCGTATCTCATGCACCGTGACAGTTAGACAGTTGGCATTTTCACAGGTGGTGTATTTCTGTTGCCGCTATAACAACAAATACTAACAAACAGAATAAAATAAATATTTAATGGGGCTCCGATACAACAAACCTGATGTTTTATAGATAACTAGTGACCTGCCCCGGCTTCGCCCGCATCGCTACCAAACACAGGAATGTGTCAATCTGGACGTTCCCTGTAAATTTAATCGAAATCGGTCCAGCCGTTTCGGAGTCTAAAGGTCTATAGGGAACAACAATATATCCTATGTTACTTCTAATACCTCCAAGAATATGCGTACAAAGTTTCATGATGATCGGTTGAATAGTTATCGCGTGAAAGCGTAACAAACAAACTTACATTCACATTTATAATATTAGTAGGGATTGTACAGAACCCTTCATGCGCGAGTCTGACACGCACATTTTTTAAATTTCTGCACGTGAATCGAGATACCTAATTTCGTAACTGCTATATACCAGACTCCCGTGATATGTTCCACAGACATTTATTGTTTTAATACAAGTATTTTACTACATTGAATCGGTTCGGATCGGTTTTTATGATTGAAATATATGTAAGAGTGAACTAGTAATCCTAGGAATTTGCCTAATTGTATCCGTAATATTTTCTGTGTCCCGAATGTAAATGCTATCTCAAGACGGACCTTCACCGTGCAACTCTCAGGCTCGCGCCGCCTGTCTAAATAATCTGTCTCCAGATATGTTTATAAACTGATAGTTGATAGTTTGAGGTCGTGAGTGTAATAATTTCTTAAATATTTCAACTTCCTGGTTCTTCTGGTTCCATTCATGGGCGTTGTTCGATTGGCGTTAGCCGACTCATTGCTCTTTTACTCCCTTATTCTAGAAAACATTTTAAGTATTTGTAAATATATAAAACATCTACTTATATTTTATAGAATCAGTTATACTACTAGTAGTTCTAAAGCGAATACACTACGTATGTTCACTACATCTGGCTTATTACTACATTTAGTAAAACTGCAATCATTTTACTCAGCCCAATGACGCAAACTGTATTTATAGCGGAACAGAAATTGATCAATTAATGTAGATTAAAAAACCTGCAAACTAATGTAATGGAAAGCTGAACGATACGCGATATTACCGGTTTTATTTGCTGTGCTATGTCCAGATCTTTTCTCGGTACATACTGGATATTACTTACCGATATAACTTGGCCTTATTGACATGAATATTTTAAGGTTATGTTTAAGTCTTAGACGTTTAAAGGAACGCATTTGGAAGTCCACTGGGAAAATGTACCTTCAGACCCGTTTTGGGCTTGTGTCTCTAGATTTTGGTTTGATTAGATGGCCACAGTTTCTCTAATTACTACGCTAGAGGTCGCTGAAGTCATGCCTCCTTTGGTGACATTCCAGCATCTAAGAACTTATTCTTACACCTAATACAGACGAGATTTTTCCTCTCCATTTCCCCTCTCCTTCTCCCTCTTTATTAGAGAAAGATGAGAAGTGGAAGAGGACCAGAATTATACCTCAATTATCAGACCAAACGCGAAATACTTCTACTTCACACCTGTCTTCTGTGAGGTCGTGGTATTTCACTGGTCGAGCCGGCACATTCGTGCAACAGACGTTGTTCCGGTCTCTACCTCGTGTTATTATTGACAATGTCCATTATCATTGAGTCTGGACATAGATAGCTATGACAATTTGCTTTTCTAGTAGTTTGTAATGTCACATATACATATGACGGTTGTCAAGTAGACTGGTTAGGTTATATGACGTTGGAACGTTATATAACCTAACCTTAAATCCTGAAACGCTAATACTGAAATCCGACATTTAAATAATAACTCAAATACTTTAAGTTTATTAACAAACTAGTGATCTTACCCAGCTTCGCTCTAGTAGCAGTTTCTGAGCCTGTAAGCAACATACATATATCGCCTTTATTTGGTAGATATGCACTTGTAAGAAACAAGATGTATCCCACAGGATTCGTACATTTTTCCGAAATAAAACCTATAGGCTATTCCAGATTATAATCTATCTCTGTGCCAAATTTCATCCAGATCCGTTCAGCCGTTTTTGTGTGGATGTATAACAAACATCCATACATGCAAACTTTCACAATTGTAATAGCAAGTATAGATATGCGTAAACAATGTATTAAAGTAATAAACATGCCTTAGAAGAGTAATTGTACCTTGTTTAAGCGTTGTTTAGATAATTTAAAGTGATGGGACGTGGGATTGCATACGCGTACACATAAGTATTTACTTGGTACAATTGTAAAGTTATACCGTCTCTAGTTTCCATTGTATAGCTGATGTCGCGAAGCGTGGATAATGGCGAGGTAAAAATATTACCGGCACAAGATAATGCAGAGATTTATGGCTAGGCAATAATGGTTCCGGGTATATCTAAATAGATGGCGCAAGGGGAAAATAAGAACATTTTTGCAAAAGTCAATAAATTTATAATTGAATCGAAAAATTTATAAATATTGTAACTATCTCGATAGAAAATTGCCCTAAAGAACAATATGTGTCTAGGATTAAAATCATCGTCATTTTATTTAATATTATTATATAATTTATATTAATTATTCAATAACGGTAGTGACAATATGAATAATTCAATTAATTCAACCGTCGTAATACTGATTACAATCTAATCTGGAGACTACGGTGGCTCAAAAAGATTCAGAGATAAAACTAAGTTCCGTTGAACTATTCACATGCGTTCAATTTTAATGCAATGAACTTCTTATCCCCGCCCTCTTCCCACCTTTTTTACCTGGGGTCGGCACATACCGTAATTCATAGTGTATTCGAACGTCTGAATTCGAACCCACGGCCATTTTGTGTATGTTTCGCAGTCCGCACCCTTAACCATCAAGCTATTGGCGCTTCATATTTTAATTAATTTTTCGTTCAAAACAAAACTGTATACTTGTTTGGGGACTTCATTAATGTCATGACTTTATAGTAGCATGGTCTCCTCATGTTGTCATATTTAGCACAAGCCTGCGACTTCGTTCGTGTCAATTTAAACCATTTCTTTTTAAATTCGAGATCAGGGGTCAATTTTAGAATTTCGACCCTCCCGCCCGCCGGCTTTATCACATTTAAGTTTCATTTAAATCCGTTCAGTAATTGTTCCACGAAAGAGTATCGTATTAGCGTCACAAGCACGTGTCAATATATCACAATGACCACGTAACCTAACCTCTAAAGTTAGACCTAGCCTAACGTAATTTCGCTCCTCGCCCGAGGTAAAATGTGCCATGGTATTTAAAATCCACCTCCTAAAAATCCTCATTGATCGATAAAATTGTTAATTAATTTATAACACTGTTAAAATACCCAAAGCAAAGAACTTACTCACTCAAAATATTATTTACCGAAAGGTCATGACGTCACAGATTACCTCCACATGCCTATACGCCTCGTGAAATAACAATTATCTATTCTATTAATAGATTTAGGGATATTGTCTGTTTCAAATCACTCGTTACCGTACACACGAGATTTTTTTGCTTAACCAAAGCCATTGTTTAATAAACCGTAAATTAAAACAAAATAATATAAACTAATATTTCATATACTTGTCTGAAGAGGGTTGGCGTCGGTCTGCCTTAAAAAACTATAGCCGAAACCTATTACAGTACGGCTTACGGTCGTGTGCCGAGCACGCATAGAGTATGTAGAATATGTATGTAGTATGTAGAGTAATGGGAAATGGGTAAAAAGATACAATTAATTTACTTGTCGGTACCTATACCGAAGTACGCGAACGTGAGTTACGATTAATTATTTATTTAATTAAAAAAATAATTGTAAATGATCGTTTCTAATAAATAAATTTTTAAATGTAAATTTGTTTTTAACAATTTAATAGAATATAAAATGTATGTAATCTCTGCCTACCCCTCTGGGCTACGGGTGTGAGTATATATTTATTTATTAAACGAACGAGTTATTGTTTTATTTATTAATAATAATTGTGTTCTGTTATTTACATATAATGTTCAATTACACGCCTTTAGATTTAACAGCCACACGATTAGACCCGGTAGATTTAAAGCGCCTCATAATAAAGGCTGTGTCTCACAAAAACGCACGCTTCAGGACTATATTCAATATTTCAAATTTGAAAAAAAAGACACAGAAAAATATTACAGACTAACTTACCAGATAAGTTTTTACTTTTTTAAACTATATTTTCTGTAATAAATACTTTGGCAACTATTTTTGTTGCAACTGTAAGGTACATTACTCAGACTAATTACAGTTTTATGTTTGTTAGTTAGTATTTATTAGTTATTAAAATAATTTCATCACACTTACCCGACTATTAACTCTTTCCCACCAAAGACGCTATCACGTAAGACGACTGAAAATTAATGCAGGACACGCGACACGTGCGCCTCGTCCGGACGCCGGTCGCGGAATGGCGCCAAGCAATTAGCTAATTCCCTTTTGTTATATTTCGCGCGAAACAAATATGTCTCTATATACATATATTTGTATTTATTTATGGACTAAAGTTATTTTTAGTTGACTTCAACTCAAAGATAATACACACAACGGCATTATGTGTTTTTATTTTACACGTTTCGAATGAACTTGTCTGCCATGTCTATTCTACATATATAAATGAACAAACTGACTCACAGATATAACAACGTACAGCCCAAAGTACTAGAAGTTATGCAGTGAGATTCCTAAGAAAGGATTTTTGTTAATTCCCACCCTAAAGGTTTAAAGTAGGTTGACTTCAAGTCTATATGATCAATTAAATATGATGCATGGCTGTTGAAACCGCGGGGCTCAACTTGTGTACTTAGTGACTTCGTGGAAATGTGGATTGGAAGTTCGAGTCCTAGGTGCGACTGACTGTTTTGTCTTGAAGGGCCTTGTGTCACGTCACTCATCAGAAGTAGCACAGAAGTGTGAAACCTCCACTTTATGGTCGTGTTACTTGACCCTATCAACCCTGTCTTTGGTTGTTTGTGATCAACCAAAGATAGGTTTGATTTCAAAAATGACATTTATTTAATGACTAACTTTTTCCCGCGGTTTCGCATCGTTCCTTTCTTATTTTCCTCTATGGTAATTCTTGTAATTTGATATTGCGTTTGTTATTTTTGATTTTTAGGTAACGTAAGTCAAAAAGCCAGCCGAGAATAGAAATTAAGATATTATGTTTCTTCCTATCCCTCGGGATCATGTCCAGTTTATGTTCGGGACTCTTATGTTATATATAAGTCCTCTTGGAATGCGATAAGCCCTGTGTACAAGAAATCAAAATAATCGTTAAAGAACTCTAAGAGTTTACAATATAATTATTCTAGCATTGTCTGTACCGCTGTGTGCTGGTTTACTCCAGCAATCACGGTAACGTCGGATGGATTCAACAACGAATATTGACGCTTATCGAATCAATTAGTAATATTCCATAACAGAGAAAATATTTGAAGACTTATAAAGTAACCAAAAAAATTAGCATGTCCGAAAATGGATATCTATGGCTCTTATTGTCCTCTCCTCTTCCAATTCCTATACATCCCCTCTATAGTCAAGTTTTCTTCCCTTTCCCATCCTTTTCTTTATAAGAACAGGCTGGGAAGGGGGAGATAATTAGAATCAGGCCTCCTTTAGAATTAGGAATTCGGATTTTATACCTTTTACGTTTAAATTCGTAAATTACAAAATGTTTTCGGAAAACATAGTATAAAATTTCCCATCACTTTATTACACGATTACAACAGAATGACAAACATTTTCTATGAAAGTATAAAAAGTGTAATGGCCGCCATGTATGGTAAATGACGTTTGTTTGTTTACAAAATTTCCATCTCGATTTGGAACAAACTTTACGTATGTGTATCTAAGATGCCGCCATAATCAGTAACGCCCCGCGTTGCGTTGCGTTTTTCCCTCTCCTATTCTTACTGTTACTAATGCTAACTAATTTCGCAACTGTTATTACCTGCAACTTAAGTTTACATTGTATCGTGGATGTAAATGGCCGAGAGTAAAGCTCCTTGTACTTTTATTTTACTTGAAATTCAAAATGATATGCTTTAACTTGCTAAAGGACTGTTCTTAGAAAATACATAAGCTATTCAGTTAAGATTAAATCGTAGAATTTATTTTCTCCAAAAATTTATGAAAAACCCCACTGATCATTACTGTTATGTTCGTATGATCATTGGTATATATATGTAGTATATACAATTCTTCTGTACGTGTGTTAACAGTGAACTCCTAAATGGCTGTACCGATTTGAATGAATTTTTGTATAAGCGTACACGTGGATTCGAGGATGGTTTGGATTCACAAATAAGCCCAGCAGATGGCGCTGCAATCTATGTTTGTATGTTCCATACAGACTCCGAAACGGGTGGAATGATTTCGATGTAATATTCTGGAAATTGTCAGATTGCCCTGTAGGGTGGGTGATCCTGTGAATTTTCGTAGCGATTGGATCAACATAATTACCCCGAGCGAAGGCGGAGCGGTCACTAGTATGTAGTATATATATGTTGTACAAGTAATGAGCTATGTGGTATTCCTCGCTGGCACATAGAAACTATTGAGGAGACACGCTCATTCCAATGATAGTCTGTGTACACTCTGTTGCCATGCTGTTTGATTAACTGTACACGATCATTGATTTAGCGAGACCATAGAGTTAGTAACAATCAGACAGCGACATTAATTAATGAGAGAGACATCTGTTAAATTAATAAATTTATCATGGCCGAGTAAGGCATTCATGGATACATAGATTGAGGGGATTTAGAGAAAACTGCCCAGCTGTGGTATTTTCAAGGTTCTCGGTCGGTCCAACGTATCCTGTCTGGTCACGTGCTTCAGGTGATATAGATGTCGCCAGCAGATGGTAGCGGCATCCTACTTCTGTTCTTAACACGAAGACTACATAGTCTAAGCTAGCGGTACCTTTTTTTAACATATCCTTTTTTATTGTACACTGTTCCTTACCATACTTTTTAGAGCATTCTTAACTGTAGGGATGATATGCTTTATGGTGTATTCACCCTACCTAGATATGTATCTAGTCTAGGATAGGTTGATATAACAGCCTGAAATAGTCAGAAAGTCAGTGGTCAGCAACACTGATGAATTTTTACCCCACATCCCTTGGTTTTCTAGATAATGTTGATAAAAACAATTTCAATAGTGTCAAGTCTAACGTTCCTTGCTCTACGGCCAACTGGACGCGGCTTGTACACTTCAATTAAACTTTAATTGTTCCTCGCACCAGTTGCAACAATTAGAGCGCATTGAACCTTAAATAATATACGCAATTATAACCTTTGTTTCCATACCAATTGAAATGAAATTCACTTAAATAATACTGTTAAATGAAACCTTTTGAATTGGCAGCGAGTTGTGAATTGATGAGCTGGATGCACTGGATGAAAAGCGGGAAGGTCGTCCAATATCTTACAATTTGAAGACATGATTCCTGTATTAAATAAACCTTAACAGAGATAATATTTTCAAGGCATAAGTACGTCCAGGCATTTTGGGGTACGCTATACCTCGTCTCCGTCGAGGTGGAGTCGCAGAGGCAGAGGAGACAAATACAATAGGCAGTGTGAGGGAGCGCCTTTCTGGAGGAGAACTGGGCAGGTTCGTCCTTCCCAGAAACGGATCGTCCTCGGAGGCGGACGCTGGGGCCGTGGATCTACGAAGAGCATTCCTGTAGCCCCGCCATTAAACATTGCCAGATAGTATATTAAAAATACTTAATATTATAAGATCGTTTAAAACTATAGTATTTTCTTTAATGTTATGATAAGGATTTCGTGTTGTTTTAAAATTAAACAAACCGCAAAGCCGGTTTCATCCGGTTATCACTGGATGACGCAAATTGTTAAACAGTACTCGCACTGTGGAAATAATTGTCGCAATATTTCATATGTTCATATAGGATTATACTTCTGTACAACTCGTGCACAACGACGTGGGACCTGAGTGCGATGACATCACATCATTCATTTACAATGTGCAAGAAATAGGCTCGATGATCGCCTCTCACTTTTACGTATCGTCGAGCATTCACCAGCTCACTCCCCAAGTGAAGCGTGCATGAAGTTTTCACTTCAAAAACATTACGTCGTATATGTTTCATGTTTCATGTTCGTATATGTTTCGTCGTATAAGATCACACGAGTTATGTTATTGTACACGCGTAGTAATTTAACCACCTTGTATAATTAAAACTGTACTAACGATTTTTCAGGAATATTGTTACGGAAAATACATGGTAGTAGATAGATTAACTGTTCATTATTTCACCTCAAATACAAATACTGTTTAACCTTCTGTCTGTCCCAAATATCACTACAAAGATTGGTCTTGCTTTCATCCACTTGACTCCCGCAACCTTCATCAGATCGTCCTGATCTTTTGGCCTAGCACTGCGTCACTTGTGCGTAACACCATTCTAGAACCCATAGTTTTGTGTAGTAATCTATTATATATATATAAAAATAAAAGTGCGCTTCCCTATATTTCACTTTTTATCCAAAAATATACATCACAGAGCAATTGTTATTGTGTCTTACCGTTCCCATATGTCACTATTGTGGTTGTAGGGGGTGCGTTTTTGAGCAGTGGTGATGAAATAACTTATACAAAGTAAAGCTCCTGCGTGGGTTCGAACCCGCAACCTAAAGTACGTAAGTCGAGGCCTAGACCGCTGAGCCACCACAGCTCCCTTATTGTTTTTATAAAATTATATAATCTTAAAAAATACACTTAAAGAAACGAAATAATAATTTGGTATTATTAGATATTTATTACACTTTTTATATCACAGAATCGTTTTCCAATCGCACAAAAAGATTTGCATATTATTAGCAACAATATTACGTGTTGTAATTTATTTTTCTTACATTTTACAACTAATAAATAACCTTAAATATTACTGAAGTCACTATCACTACAACATACATACAAAAATATTCAATAAAAAAGGTAACATGGAGTTGAAACTAATCGCAATGCACTACTAGAGAGACTGTGAAATGTTTTAAGTTAGGTAATAAATTGTCTACTTTATCCCTTTTTTTTAATATATGCTTCTTCTAGTAGGGACGAATCATTTTATGTATTTAATCATTGGTAGTCATGGAAATATATATTTTTTAACTTGATAGTTTAATTTTATTGTGACTTAAATAATATTTACGTACAATTAAAACAAAAAATCTTATTAAATTACACGGTAAATTAAATCGAAAGACAATTTACAATATACACAAGTAGGATTCATAAGCAACAACCGACTTTAAATATAAACCAATGTTGGTTTTGTTTGATTTTAACAAAACTATTTACAAGTAAAAACAATATTGTAAAATAGTATAAATTAGAATTTCAAAAAATTATAAAAAACTTTATATATCCATTTATCGCTTCTATGCGCTCTGAACGAAGTATTTCGCTCTTAATTCTAGAAGCTTCCATACTTCGAGTATTAATTTCATAAAAAATGTTCTATGGTGTCTATTATATTGTTTCGTATAAGACAAAACAAAGTTATCGCTACGCTTCAACTTAGATTGTTTTGTGTGACGCGTTCCTTATTATCGAAACATAATTTAGATGCTACGAGTTAAAACATCAGAACTTCAAATTTACAAACATTGATTTTACAATAAAAATAAATAATTAGAATACCTATTTGTCACATGAGAATACTGTAGTTGATTAAATTGAGGCAAGAAATCGGGCAAAACCTTACAGAAAAAGTCATGTCATAGTAACGGACCCCTAAAAATTTAAGATCACAAGCCAAGTATTACCTAAATACGCTTTTATGAGACTAAACTTCAGTTATTATTCTGACCACCCCAAGAGAGCTTTATTTTATTCTATTGAAAATATAGTTATTTTTTTTAAATATATGAATACTGGAACACTTGATTCATATTTTACAGCGAGCTCTTGTATACTGGTCACCTCCGGAGGGGAGGTGATCATTATAAGAAGGGGCCTTACATGTCATTGCAAAACTCTACAATATTACATAGCATTACATATGTATATCGAATCAATTGAATTAAGGCCATATCATGTGAATTTCTAAATACTATTATTCCTATGTACATTTTAAGGACTGTCTGTCTGTTGTCTGTCATTTGTACTAAATGTGAAAAACTTTAACAATACAATCGAGATCTATCCAATATGTTTTCCAATAAGTCTTATACAATTTCCCTCTTTCTGCTGACTTCCCTCTTCCTGATGGATCCTCTGGCCGAAGCTCGGACTGATGCCCTGATAGAGGCCCGGGAACTGATCGCGCTTGGCATCGCCCTCACGAAGTGCGCCGGCTCCTCGTGGGTGGTTGGCAATGAGACGCGCTTGGTGTACCTTTCTGGACTCTCGTCATCGACAGTTTTCCTGGATTGTAATAAGATACATAGATATTCTTTAATATGAGTTTTGTTTTGAGATGCGATCCCAGAGAAGTATGCGTCAAACAGGTTAATTATAAGGCGGAACGAAGTTTGCTGAGCCAGTAATATTGCTTCATTTGATAATTGAACAGTAAAAAATAATTGCAACCATGGCTTGGTAGATAGCAGACAAGAGTTTATTCGTTTATTAGTGCGGAGAATGTTTAAATTATTGTTATTATTGGATATTAGCTTGTATTTATTCTTGTTTTAAATTATTGACTCACTGTTAACTAGTGCCTGTTGTAATTATTTATTCAACCATAAGTATGTATTTCTATTGAGCGAGGAAACTAGTTGAATCCAGTTTAAACCGGGTTTTAAGTGATAGACATGGCCTTTGCATAGGTAACAGGTAACAGTCTATTAAATGTATAACAATTGGTTGTTAAATATTTACGAGGATGTTATGTAAATTAGTATGTCATTCTTAGGTATTAAAATGTGTAATTATGTAATGCTTCCACGCTTACTTAACTCACTTATTTCAATCTCAGATCCTACTTAAGTTACTTTTATTTCGTATATCAGACTACTATGACAATTGTTGCCTGTGTATGGTGGACACAATACCTACACCCGGTTTCTGAAAGGCTGATACGGAAAAATTATCTAGCTAGCTTTCATATCCGTTCAAATATTATTTGTGTTACTACAAGCATGACCATCAACTTTTGATTCTGTTATAAAGTGAAATTTGACATGGCTTTTAAATTTACCGGAGCGTTAATTGCATAAACATTTGAAGAACCTTTTAGAAACCGGGCGTAACGACGATAAGAAGTTGCGATCTGTTTGTATTTTGTAAATTTAACATAGTTCAGAAGTAACACCGACGTTTTAAGTTTAAGCCTGATTGAATGTTCAAAATTATATATATAATAATAGTATAGATTACCAACATTTAATATGGTACGAATTTTTCAGTATTCCTAACAGGCTATAAAAAAGGCTGTATAGTACCTGGAGAAGCAAGGGTTATCCCAGAACTTCTGATCTTTCCCGAAGTTCTCCCCGTCCTGCAGGGTCTGCGGCATCTCCGTGTCCATCGTCTCCGGGAGGAAGAGGCATAGCAGGCCCCCGAACACACCCAGCACGCCGAGGATTAGAAGTGGCAGGTCTTGTGAGATGTTGGCCTGAAGAAACATGGAAGTCAATATCTTAAACAATCGATTTTTTCTGTTAGCAGTGCGGATGTAATGGGCTATCTTTGGGTTAATTTAGAGCATGACGATTTCTAGCTCGCTCTATGGACTATTCATCATCCGTTAAAAATCGTTTAAAATGAGTTACCAATTCATATTCTTACCAACTACATTCTGCAAGACAAATAGTTGAACATAGGCTCTAAACTTACTATTGCATCGCATTAGTAGAATAATCATCTGATAAAGACGTCAAAAGGAATCAAAAATTAGATTCTTGGCTGTAGCTTTGGAAAAATTTGTATGATGAATGTCCATAAATACCAGATAAACGACGAAGGGCGCGACAATGGAGGCGACGTAGCCCATGATGTGAATGAGCGCGACGCCCTGCGCGCGCACCACCGTGGGCAGCAGCTCGGCCGCGTACTGCAGCCCGATGTTGTACGATATGTTCACCGCGAACCGGCCCATTATCGCCAGAGACGCTGACGGACCACCTGGACCATCGAGTAAAGTTTTTTCATTAAGTTGTACATTCGTTTGTTTATACGTTCGTTCCTTCCTTATTTTCATGCTTATCATGAAACTTTAATTAATACAGTCTAACTTAACATATGTGTATATTACACATATGTTAACGGAACAACGTACTTCGGACGCTTTATTAATTCATTAAAGACAAATTTAATTTAAACACAACTTACCCACTGGCACAGCTGTTGCGAGTAGACTGAAGATGCCACTGATGACCATGGACCCACAGGCCAGCCATCTCCTGCCCCACCTGCAACGATAATGAAGGAATTTGATGCACATCCAAGACAAATATTACAACCAATTTAATAGACAATAGCCGAATGGCGAATTCAAACCCACGACCTCATTTTTGCAGATAGATCCTTAACCGTACATTTGACGCTTACAATTCAAGGAAAATATCCTTAAAGGAAGGGAAAATAACATTCTTAAATGCGTAAAATTGTTTCACCCATGTCTATTCAGACAACGAGGATGTACAGTCAACGACAAAATAATAATATTTACCTATCAAGCACAGCTGTCAGAAATGTATCAGCAGGAAGCTCAGTCGCAGAAGCGATGGTGAATGTAAGGAATATGTCCAGCCCGAGCGAGCCCACATTCCTCACGTGACCGTCGAAGACCAAGGAAATGGCCATCCAGATGACGATGAGCAGGATCGCGTTTCTCCTCAGACGTGGCGTCTTGAAGAGATCCAGCACGGAGTAGCTACGTGACTCCGCTTCGCATTCTTTGATCGTTTTTAGAGATGATTCCTGCAACATTAACAGTTATATTCTAAATGTGAAGTATTCTGTTGACACGCTGGCCCGATTTCTTGAGAATAGTAGCTAGGACCCGCAAGCCGAAGATCAAAACATTGCAAGAGGCTACACGTTCTGGTGACGTAATCTCTGTTGCTAAAAACCGAAGACCTGGAAATATTCCTCGTAACGAAAAATAGTTCTACGCGATCCAAAGTTACCTGAAAACTTGAATTATGGAATCAGAATGACTTGATACACATTTATTTAAAATCTGAATGCGTTATGAATGCATAATGAATGCCCCAAGATGGGAAGGATTCGGGACTGAAAGGATGGAAGAGGTTGAGAAATAATTACACCGTCTTCTAGAGTGTCAAGAGTATGCTGTTTTTCGTTTTCAACTCCCGCCTCGGCTTCGCCCAGATGGCGTTAATTAAATTAATCCGATCGTTACCACACTTCAAAGGAACATCCGCTGGGCCAATCTAAATATTTTATTGAATTCGGTCTTCTATACACTATTACAACCACTTTTGTCTCCAGAACTTCTGAGGTTTTTTAACCAAACCCTTTGAATCCTTATCTTTTGATTACTATTTAATTTCTATTACTAAAATAAACCATACAGAGTGATACTCACTGTGAATTCGTTGAGTACTTTGTCCGGTATTTTTGTCTTGTTTATCCTTTCGAACTTCTTCATTATTGTTAATGCCTTGTCTATTTTACCTTGTGACACTAGCCATCTGGAAAATATGCACGCCATGAAGGGTCTTCGCTTAAAAAAACTTAAGGAGAACATGACTTACTTACTTAAGATTAAAAAAAACGGATTCCTTCTTATTTTTCAAGAGAATTACGAGCCTGAGGCCCTTTTAAGAATATGTTCAAACTTGTAAAGTGTGCTTAAGATATTTAAATGCCAATAATAATTGTATATTGGAATCGGGTTAGTTCATAGAAAGATCAATGGTTCATGAACTTATTAAAACAAATGAAGAAAAGCAATACATGTGCTTTATAAGTACAATAGACTACGAGATAAAGGCGAGGATGGCACATGAAAGTATAGCTATGGGCTTTGCGACTGATACTTTAAACAGAATAAGTGGCAAGCGGGTGACTTGATGTTAAGTGACCGCTACCCATAGGCATCCGCAATATGCAAATGAGTAAGTCGCAAATGAGTTGTCTCTCTTCAATGGACAGCGGAGGGGATAGACAGGTAAAATAATATATTCTTTTCCCCATTTATCCCCGTCCGATCCTTTTCCCCTTCCGATCACATCCTAATAAGGAAACGATAGGAACGGGAAGCGGACAGAAATTGGGCCTTCAGCACTTCACTCATCAGACTAAACGCAGAATACTTCTACTTCACTCCTATCTTCTGTAAGGTCGTGGTATTTCACCGGTAGATCCGGCCCATTCGTGCAACAGATGTTGCGGGCTCTGTTAAGTCTTGTTAAGTTTTGTTCTTCGGGCCACAGTCATAATATTCAAATTTCCAAACCTAGCACTCTCAGGCACGACCCATGGTGTCGCTAGGGCCAGTATGAAGGGCGCGCTGGTGACCAACGCGAAGATTCGCCAGTCATCCGCCAGCAGCGCTATCCATGGCAATAGAGACGCGGCGAGCGTGAAGAAGAGCGCGATTGACATGTTCGCTACGAATGTCCTCCATTTCGGACCCACATATTCCAAAACTGAAACACAAATAATAGTTGTTATTATAGCACCGAGGACACGATGATCGGATTCCTGCTAGCTAGTCTGCAAGCAAGAAGGAATTTTGTAGACAAGAGTTTCACAATTGTTTTCTTTCGGGCACAAGTAAAATATACAAAAATGCCAGTTACACAGCCGCATTACCAGTTTAAAATATATGTAAGTTTGTTTGCTTTCGCTTTGCTTTGCCAAAAGTGGAATTCCCTTTTTCCTATCGTTCATTATATATCGTATATTTCATTTTAGCTTAAAGACAATGCACTTTTATTTTGTAATTTTTTGCGAATACTAACTCGTCAAGTTCGTCACTATTGAAGGTATAATTAAGCGACAGTAATACCATCTTGGGTTATTTTTTTCAATTACGTTTATGTCGAGCAAGGTTCGCGGCTCGCTATATCGCCGCGGCCTAACCTCGTCCTTGTGTCGGATACAGCCTAGGTCTAGAGTACTACTAAATGTACTAGGATTTTTTTATATAAAAAAATTGTGTCATTTAATTTGATATTATAATCTGACAATAGATTTTTAAAGGGGTATTTAGGTCTTTGCCACATTCGCCTAAAATGTTAGACAATTCTTTTCCTAGTCTTTCCAACTTCGATAGCTTTTGAGGCGAATGGTGAACAAAATAAAGGTTTATTTCACCTTTGATTCACATCAGGTTATCGCATGGCCGTTTGTCTTTATTATTATCTGGGGGAGTTTATAAGCTTACCGAGGATGTACATCATTGTGAAACAGTTGTCGAAGGCGAGGCCCACGAGGAACCTGCACACCGCGAACGACCAGAAAGTCGAACAGAAAGCGGTGCCCACGCCGGCCGTGAAGCCCATCAAGTTTGTACCTGGAATATATATCAGGGATTTTATTAAAAAGTCCTTATGTATTATGTCTACCAATGGATATACATACCTACTCCAATCGGTTCAGTAAGAATCGCTTCTTGGTTGTTTCCTCCATCATTTCAATTTTGAAAGTTATAAACTGATCTAAGTTTAAGATGACATTATAACAATGGCGAATTTTTCTAAGGATTTCATAAGAATTAAGTGTCTACCGAAATGAAACTGTTACAGTGGTAGAGTCCGCAGCAACATCTGTTCATAGAAGACAGGCGTGAAGTAGAAGTACTCCGCGTTTCGTCCGATGAGTGAGGTGCCGAAGGCCTAATTTGAGTCCTCTTCCCTTTCCCACCCTTTTCATATAAGGATAGGATAGGAACGGGAAGAGTGTTGGCCGGGGGGGGGGGGGGTTAACAGGGAAAAGGAAATCCTCTTTCCTGTCTGTGCTCTCGTCTGTCCATTAAAGGTAGGCAACGCATCTGCAACACATTTGCTTGTTGCGGATGTCTATGGGTAGCGTTCACTTAACATCAGGTGATCCGCTTGCTCGTTTGCCGCCTTATAACATATAAAAAAAATGAACGACACTCTATCCGCTTGGGACTATATATTTTGTCGAACAGTACCTACGTAGGTAATATTATACCCTAAATCAACGTATCGGCCAATTTATATTCGGAAGCGTTAAGACTATCCTCACCAACTAACGCCGGTATCCGTCCGTATTTGTCAGCCACCCAGCCAAAGACCAAACCTCCAACAATGGCACCGCAGAAGAAGATGGCTTGCGCGGTAGCCGGCAGGTTGTCTTTCTCGCACACCCAGTCCAGCTATATACAAGTTTAAATGTTATGTTAAGTAACTTAAAACACATACAACCAAAGTTTCCGAGAGAGCCTAGCTAGGCTACAAATAGAGAGGTTCTAATTGAATACGCCTCAACCTCCAATATCAAGAATTATAATCGCAATCCTCCCTTACCTCAGAAGCTATGGTGTCATAAGGTACGTCACTCTTGTTGTACTCCCAGCCGTGCGTACAGGGTATAATGGGCCACTCGTCGTCGGGTGTGGACCTGCCCTGAGCCAGCGCCAGCCCCCAGTCCGCGGAGTACATGCGGCATCTGTCGTGCGGGTAGGGACCGTCTGACTTCGGTGGTATGGCTAATGCTCGTCTATGAACAGAACAATTAAATTTCGTTTAAAAATAAACTCCGACACATCACCTTACAAACGGAAAAACCACAGAAAAATGGTTTTTCGAAAATAAATTTTATCTTGGCTAGGAATCGACTCCAGGCCCTCAATTCAACTAGTTTAATGAAGTCGTGACGGCGCACCATTGACAAATCACTATATCACTTACAGCAATGTAGGAAGCAAGTATTTCCGGTTTTTATAAATTCAAAGTTCTATTAATTGCTTCTAAGCACCTGTCATAATTTTACCGCAAAAACACACAAACTTGATTTTGTAATGGAAGTTTGAAAGTGTATTTTATTTTTTCTTTCCTTTTTAAGAATTGCAATGGTATACCTCTTTATGTTTTTTAATTAATGTACTCATTAAAGGTCAGTTAATTTATGGTTCACATCACGTATCTGGTAAAATATACATCCATCCATCTTGGATTGTATCTCTTTCAATCAATTTGACAATTCTAATTTTTCATCATAATTAAATTAAAGCATCGCACTGACAAAAAAGTGGAAATATAAAAAAATACAATTTGTACAATCGCTAGCACACATCAGACAATATTAATTAACGAGTAACAACCAATTTAGCTCCCAGTTAAATATCATATAACAAGAGACGCCTTTGGACTGACCACTCGACACAAAAACACACCTCAAGGTCCGCTCATTGATACGAAGGCTCTTCCTGCACTACTAGACTTTGAATAGATCCGTGACTTCGGGGAATTAAATAATAAATTGTTATTGACTTGTATCACAGATACGGTAGACAAATGACCGTGTACGTTCAAAGTAAAGAGACGTGATAGTTCCCAGTCTGTGTACAGCGATTAAAACTCAAAAAAACTCCCGGCTTCAACCTAGAGAGGTAGGCAGTACGGATTTCCCTTTAACACTGTCCTAGCACAACTCTCTTGTACAGTCAGGGAAGGTGGCGGTGTTACACCTTACGTACTCGTCCATAGGTAACATATTACTAATTTGCTAAGTCGATAAAAAATATAATGATTTTGATTGAGAACAACGCCACCTAGTTAAAAATATTTTAGTATATAAATAGTTTTCCAATATTTCAAACAAACTAAGTCATCCGCCGTGCAATTTAATTCTACCGACGATGGTTCAGCTAAAGCTGAACCGTATTTGGTAAACACGTGACAGAGAACTATTACAGCCGATATAAATGTATATTCAGCGTATAATAGACCGTAACGTAAGCGTAATACACAAAAGGACACGCAAATTTTGTGTTAACAGTGAACTTGGATAGAGGTCAAACGTATAATTTAGTTATGCGAAAGACGGGGTCAAGAATAGCGTGTTAAGGGCAAATCGCGATAACGTATTTGTTATTTTTTTAAAGTAATCTACCGCTTGGCTACAATCCCATCTGGTGGACAAAAGGTGGTATGCACTCGCTTAGAAACAATTTTTTAATTCTACCCTTGAAGGTACCACTTCATAATTGGACAGTTATGTTGTGTCTAAATGGCCACTGGTAGAATAGAGTTATTTAATTCCAACTATTCATTTTATCGTATAATACTGTTTACTGTTGCAAAAAAGCCTACGAGAAATATTATAAACTAGCGATCCGCCACGACTTCGAACTAAACATATGAAATAATAACCTGTTTGTATTATAAATATTTTTTGCTTTGTACGCTGCTTCTAGTCATGGCATTGAGGGTCACGCATGCTGGTTGCACAGACTAAACAAGTTATCGAAAAAAGTTTAAATGTCCAAAATATGTAGAATAAATGTCTACATTTTATTAAAATACGAGTTAGTTTTTCTTAAAAATATGAACCAGTTAGTTCATACAGTTGTCACAATTGTCATTATGCCCGCCATTTTCTTTTACAAGCCCTTGAGTACAATCTCACATAATTTTTTTAAAAAGATTTCCCTCTGAACCAAAAAAAAGGCAAAAGCCTTACTTATTGAGCACATGTCAAGTGAACCAACTAAACAAAACAATAACAGAAAACATAAAAATAATTATTTATTTATGAGTTTTTAAATTGGCACCGCTATTAATCGCATCACGGAAACATAAAAAAACTCGGAACCAAATATTGCTCGCTTGATTTGATCGTTTTTTAAGGTCAATATTACAATAGTCGGACAAAATCGAAGCGGATTGCTTTATGTTTTGCGACGTAAACATTCAAATTCAGTTTTTAAACGACACCCTCGTAATTTATTGTTTTTTTTAAATTTAATATTAATTAAATATTGTTGGTTTTAATTTAATATTCTTTGGTGAGGGAAGGGCAAAGGATTGATTGCGCAATTGATTTTTAATAGCTTCGCTGTGGCATGGATAGTCCACCAGGGGGAGGACTGTGAGCTTGTGAGAGTGGACCCTGTACTAATAACAATGGGGCGGGAATGGATAGCAAAAGGAAATGTCCTTTTTAGGGTTCCGTGTAACTGTAACTCCGCTGTTCGTCTGTCACCAAGCTGTATCTCATGAACCGTGATAGTTAGACAGTTGAAATTTTCACAGATGATGTATTTCTGTTGCTAAATGTAAAATAGAATAAATATTTAAGGTGGCGCCTATACAACAAACGTATTTTTTTGCCGTTTTTATAGGTACGGAACTCTAAAAGCACGATACCGACTCGCACTCGGCCGGTTTTTTGTTTATCCTCTCCCCTCTGTCGATTAAGGGTGGGCAATGTATCTGCCACTCATTTGATTGTTGCAGATACCTATAACGGTCACTTAATATGAGGTGAACCGCTTCTTAAATAAAAAACAGGCGGCTCTGGACTCGGCGGATTTTTGGTATCGTTTTTTTGTATAATATAATAACCTCGGTAACGTGTTTCAAAACGGTAGTCTCCGAAAGCGACTTCCGGTGGACGCCGTCGAATGGATATAGTTATTTTGAAGCCATCGAACAAGAAATTCTTACTGATATTATTTTTTAATATATATTACACTAGTGACCCGTCCCGGCTTCGCTCGGGTACCACTAATTATGTTACTTCTAATACCTCCAAGAATATGTGTACAAAGTGATGTGACGTAATGATCGGTTGAGTAGTTCGCGTGAAAGCGTAACAAACAAACTTTCATTCACATTTATAATATTAGTAGGGATATTCATATTTGATATATTTAAAATCGCAACAGGATTCAAGCAGTTCACGAATCCTGGTTCACGTCTTTCAAATTCTTAAGAAGAACACTACGAAAAGCCTACTTCAGGAATAGTCTAAAGGTAGGCTACACGATATGGTAGCGAACTTCTAATTGCAACACGCCTGCGACATACTGAAGTAAAAAAAATACGACGGAATGCGCAACACCAGTGTTTTTCAACCTTTTGCATGACCCATAGTATGAAGAAATATTTCCCGACCCCTACTCGTTGCTTCGTTTTCATTTATTGTATTTTGTGACAAATATTCAATCCAATATATTCATTTATTTTTATTGATATATAGGAACGTACAGATAGGTTGCGTAGACATTTAACTCCATCTTGAATAGCTCGGGCGTCGGACGCTAGGGTGAGGAGAATAACACGAAGCGAAGTACATTAGGACATTACAAAATATAATCTTGGATCGATAGTACAGTAAGTAGACCGGCTTCATGTAACGACACTCCAAACACGTAGCGTGTATCCACGATGCAACCCGATTGCCGTCACTCCTCGTAATGTAATGACCGCTAACAGGTTCGCCGTTACGCTAGAGCTTGGGCTTGTGTCAGAGTGACTGACAGCTCGAACGTTTTACTCGTCAAGTCACTCTGCATTCGGCCAGTCCCCGACAAATTTATATAAGTTTCGGATTAATACATAATTAAGTAACGTTAAACACATTTCTTTACATCGAATGCGTTCGCCAAGACTATAATAGAAATGGGTTAATCGCAACCTTCGAGTTCTCATAAGGTTTCTTTTTTTTGTTAATTTAATACAAATTATTATGACCTTTAGTTAACATTTTTCGTAATAAAACCTTTTGCAAGTCCGCTACAGAGGCTTCGCGACCTGACAGGCTTGAAAACACACCCACACGTTGAAAAGCACACCCACACGTTGAAAAACACTACGCAACACGACCCCTATTCCTGGTATGGTCACACTAAAGCGAAATTGCAACTGGTTTTCACCTGAACATCTTGAGGTGTGCAAGAGTATCAGCCTGACCTTAACTGGTATCACAATGGTCTGCAAGTGGCTTAACAATTTGTCGGCTTAGTATTTTACTAAACACTTCAAAATTTGCCAGTTCGAGTTGGTGAGTTAAAAATGCATAATCAAAGGTCTGAGCGGACACCGAACTGTACTCCGTATACCTACTTATTTAAATTAATAAACGTAATGTAACTAGATACGAATTGGTAAACACAAAACCAAAAAAAAAATGTACAACAGTGAAAACAACGAGTAATGGAAAATTCCCAATTACGTATTCAAAAAACCCAAGTGCATTTCTGGCATCAAATGACGGGGTCTATATTATTAATCGACGAGCTTAAAATGAGCAGCGGTTTGCTATTTTTGTGTATTGAAACGCCACCCCATCCCGTCGTTACTGGATAAAGTATTAACGTACTAAAGGTCGTACTAGTAATGACTACACGCTTGTAAGTGGAGCCTATTGAAGCTTTCGAACAAATATCAAGTAACTTCTAACCTAAAGCGTTGAAGTTGATACGTTAATCTCGCAAGCTTGCAAGCTCGCAAGAAGCATAGTATACTGGTTAGCTGGTTAGTGTTGATTTTGTTGCAGTAGTTATTGGGGCTGTTTATAAAGTACTCTTAACTGAATTCGACTAGAGAGGGGGTGGGCATATGACTTCTAAGTGTACATGTTAATGTTACCTTGGATGTGTTAATGACTTTGGATTTACATACAATAAAATAAATATAAAAAATATAAATAACAGTGGTAGAGTCCGCAACAACAACATCTGTTGCACGAATGACCCGGCTCGACCGGTGACACACCACAACCTCACAGAAAACAGGCGTGAAGTAGAAGTATTCTGCGTCTCATCTGATGAGTGCGGTGCCGGAGGTCCAATTCTGGTTCTCTCCCCCTTCCCACTCTTTTCTTATAAGGAAAGAATGGAAAGGCGAAGAAAACTTGACGGTGGAGGGGATGTATAGGAATTGGATATAACCATTTTCTGTTTGTCCCCTCCTCTGTACATTAAAGGTGGGCAACGCATCCGCAACTCATTAGTTAGGTACAGATGTCTATGGGTAGCAAAACAACGCAAAATACTCTACTTCAAGCCTGTCTTCTGTGAGGTTGTGGCATTTCACCGGTCGAGCCGGCCAATTCGTGCAACAGATGTTGTTGCGGGCTCTATCACTCTCAAATGTTAAAAAACTCACCTTTCTTCGACTGTTAAATTCGCCAGCTCAGGTACCCAGCACCAATGCTGCTCGGGGACGATGGTCATGAATATTTGGGAGAAGTAAACGAACGCAACAAAAAATGCAAACGGTATCATCAATAGGAACAACATTTTCTGGTACAACCCGAACTCTCCGACGTAAGGCAACAGATCGTCGAAGTCAGTCGGTTTCTTTGCATTCTCTTCTGTTGCATTATTATTTGTACTATCGCTTATTCTATTAGTCGAACTACTTGTGTTATCTGTGATATCATTCGTGTACGCTTTGTTGACGAAACTGCCGCTTAAATCGATGTTTGACAGGTTGTTGTCTATGCCCGCGTTTTGGCGGGAATCGTCCTCCTGCTCGCAACATGGAGTTCGCTCTTGTGGCGCCATCTTGTTTTTCGTATAATTTTAAATGCTTCTTTAGTGTAGGATATTGTACATGCTCTATTTAATCTTGAGTGGTTTTATCTGTAACAAAAGAAAATTATAAGTAATTAAATTTAGCTTTCTGTCTCTATATGTACTGGCAGACGCAGTTAAAATATATATTTTTAGCGTCAATGGCTTTAGGAATATCTTATTTCTATCCATAACATTTAACGATGATATTTTTATTATAATGGGATTAAAAGGAAGTTTAAGACGTCATAACTTCTGTTTACCCTATTTAAAGTAAAAGGGATTTGACGAAGCAGATGTTCATTCTCTGCTGCAACTTTTTTGAAATTAAGTTATTATATCGTTCAGAAACCGAGAAATACGAGCCGGTACGGTTAATTAACACTATCCGGTTATTAAAGAATCCCAAAATTAGATCGAATGGCCTTTTTTTCTTATATTCCTCTGTTTGTTTGCCAAAATACGAATGATAGTACTATGTCTAATTAATGCAAAGTTGAACTAGGTTTTCACACTTATAGTGGTAATTATAGGTCAAGTAGATTTTTAAGCCAATATTCGTGCCATTCATCGTCGGAACAATGACAGGCCCCGGCCGTCATCCAGTGGGCTCCCTGAACTTACACAATGTGACCTTGAAGTGGCATACAATTCTTTTGCTAATGTTGTTATTTTTTTAAATCAATGTTGCCGTATATTATTATTATTTTATTACTGTCGCCAATAGTTTTAAAGCCTGTGCTACGTGATTGTACATTCAAAAACCGTCAACAAGACGAGAAGATCTGGTCTGCGAAATTATCGATTTTAGTTCTAATAAATTAAATAACCGGATACTCCGTGACCGTTCATGGTCAATAATAATGGTTTCGCTGTGCCATTGGAATAAATAAATACATCTCATTTCAATAAATTTTTTTAAATAGTGTCTATGTATGGAGATACTGGACTTCAACTGTCTTTTGTTATTTTATAGGATTCACTTGGTAATGTCCAGAAATAGAAACCAGAACCAGGAACAGAAATATTAATTGAAAATAATAATAATAATAATACATCGCCAGCAACTTTTGACATTGGGACGTCTGACACCTCAGTCCCCCCGCGACCATGAGTGCTGTAAAGTACTCGGAACGTCGGGAATGAAAAAACGTAAAATACACGCGATAAAATTCGCATTTTTTTTATTTCAATGTATTTGCATAAAGATAAACAAACCATTACTTTCATATTAAAAAATAAACTGACCAAGAGATACAAAAATATAATCCAATATCGGTTGTCATGTACGTTATCCCGGTGACCGATAACCAGTTTTTATATAAGAAAATCGAGCCAGGAAATAAAATCCCAGATGTCTGGGCGCAAGGCGCTCAGACGTTAAATTCGTGACAACGTTTCCTAAAACAATGAGCACACTCGTGCGTTTTCTATCTCTCTCTCATGCCGCGTTCTCGCTTACACGTTGTCACGTCAAAAGAAACAAATGCACGTGAACTCGGAAGCAACAGCTCGTTGTTATAACAACGATGTTGTTTTACACTCAAGTCCGATTAAAATTTTAACTATTTCCGATATTGGTATAATCTATGATTACATTGTTATTAAGTACCATAACATTTATACCATTTAAGAATAGCTTGTATAAATGTCGCATACAAACGTTTTGCTCAACATTGCATATGCTGCCAGTAAACAATATGGCTCCGTTCAGAAAAACGAGGAAGTAACAATTGAATGGTTTTTTTAATCGTTGATGTCTCGAAAGCTGAAATCACCTACGCTAAAATTAGTTCTGAAACAATATTGGAACATTATAGAGAAACTTAACAAATACCTTTCATGTTTCTAAATGCCCACGGCAATATAGTCCATCTAGTCCGAAGAAGGCGAAAGATATAACTGTGACAAGGACCTACAAACTATTCTTGATCGCTCTGTTCTTTACGTAGGTCACTACGTCAGCATGACGTCTCGTTTTTTTTTCTCCCACGAGATTCAACATAAATTGTTAGAAATACGGACGTACATAAAAACATTTACAATATCGGTTGCCATGGTAACGTTACATGTTTTTACAGTAACAAAAATGTGACACATGTTACCTATCTCCGTGGAATCGTCAAAATGAGATACGAATGTGTACAAAACTAACAACTGCAAGATATTGTTTATCAAGAAATATTTCGCTGTACACACACAATCAAACGCGATACTAACGTCTAAAATGGCTTCCGATACAACCTCGAGAAATGAATGCACCGCTGTTGCAATCAACTTTAAAGTCATACGTTATCAAGCCTTAAGCAATCGGACATTTAAATCGTGATTCACTTTGTGTACTTAACGCTATAAGTAACATTACGACCAGCAAAAATAATGAACAAGGACCAATCTCGAAGTGGTAAGACCAGGTAATTAAGGTGGTAGAATTGTTGACGCAATTATAATTATTCCATGAATGGACCAGCTTGATAGTCGTACTACGACCTGGGTTGTATATTTATCGATAAAATTACAATTAAAGCTTCAAGGTTGGTAGGGGACGCCCAAGGAGAACTTATATCGACCAGATTAGTGATATACTAAAGAAGGGCGATACAAGGAGTACCCTTAACCGACGAGCATGTATGCGTAGATGTATGGATGTAGAAGAAGCGACAGAGGTATGCCAGGATCGCGCCAAATGGAAATCCATTATCTCTGCCTACCCCTCTGGGTTACGGGCGTGAGTGCATACATACATAAAGCTTCAACATTAAGAAATCAATACATTGATAAGTTGGTTCAAATATACACGGCTATTGAAACAAGTCAGCGCAAGCCATGGTTTAGTTGGAGGCGAAATGTTCGGAAGGATCCGCCACAAACTGGACTCCCCGTGTGGTATTAAAAAAAATATTTTTTAGGACACAAAACAAAATTACGTTGTAAATATGACAATTTATTTACGAGTTTTTTTTTGTCGATTGCTGTATTTAAAAACTATGACATATCAAGATCCTATGATATAATATCGTTTTTTTTACAATTTAATAGGGAAAAAGAAGACATTTTTGTCATTTCAAAGAATTAGTATTACGTATATATTCAAGTCACAGGATTTTAAAATCGTTTTTCTTTATAATAGAAGGTGGCAGATGAGCAAAGGTCGACCTGACTTCAAGTAACCGCCGCAGACACCAGAGGGCGGGACAAACAGAAAAATCCCATCCTTCTCCCTTTTCCATCCTTTGTTTATTAGAAATGGATAAGAACTCATCAGACAAAACGCAGAATACTTCTACTTCACGTCTTCTGTGAAGTCGTCGTATTTCGCCGGTCGAGCCGGTCTATTCGTCCAGCAGATTATGTTGGGCTCTACCACTGTTAAAATCTGGGTTATACGAAGATAGAGTGAAGAAAGAATTTCACTTCCTTGTGTCCATCCGGAATTAAAATACGACGTTTGAAATAAACTGTGTTTTCGATTCTATAGTCCAGTTGATTATGGTGCCGTGTATATTAGAATCCATTATTTAAAACTGGGCTACTTGAAGGCTTCGGTCGAATCCATTTTGTTTGTAAATGGTGCCTAAATATCTCCCTGGTTATACATTTATTAGTCAAAGACTGAAAAAATCAATACTGCCAACATGTAATTCAAAATATGTATATTTTTTTTATAAAACGACAACCATAGAATGAAAGTCTCTTAGTGCGTTCAAAATAGTACTATTGTAATTAATTCTAAGGTCCAACAATTTCCTGCCTAGTGTCTAAACAAGGCACCTGGCAAATTTTCTAGATAAATCACAATATCTGAATTTTTTGTAGGAACACAATGCTAATAACAATATCGGGATAGTCCTGAAGTAAAAGTTTTTAAATGACACGAAGAAAGACACAAACTTTCACGTTGCTTTACTTAAGCTCTGTCTACCAAGATTGATTAAAAACTGCTTCACATTTCAGGCCAGACTTTGAGTACGAGAAGAGCCCGTAATAACATCTATTGCATCAAGCTAGCTCGACTGGAGAAGTACCAGGACCAGACAAAAGATAGCGTAAAGTAGAAGTATTGTGCGTTTCGTCTGGTAAATGAGGTGCCAGAGGCCTAATCCTAGTTTTATCCTTTCCTATCCTTTTCTTAGATGGAAAAGGATGGGATGGGGAAGAGGATTTAATGGTTAAAGGTAGGCAACGCATCTGCAACTCATTAGCTTGTTGCAAATTTCTGTGGGTAGCGATCACTTGACACCGAGTGGACCGCTTGCTCGTTGCCTTGCGAAAATATCACAATTTTATTCTAGAAATCTAATGCTAAATGTATTTCCGATTCGATAACAAAGCACATTATTGTCATTAAAAAATCTTTGTTAGACGTCCTCTCACTTAGTCCTGTTTTTTAAATATATTTTGTAGACACCCTAATGAAACTAGATGTGGAGCCAAGGTCTCTTGCGCAATGGCTCCGCACAGTAACCCGGCTAGCTGTTTGTTATGGACGCTTTGTCTCCACGTTGCAAGGATCCGGGCCCCAGTCGTGACTACGGAGTGATTTATTCTTCGTAACGACTCCCGCTACCATCTCTAAAAATACCTACTGCTCGTTCTGTTACATAACACCGAGTTCTTAGTACCATGGTATTAACTAGGCTTTTAATTCGTAGGTCATAATTAGATATTTATGTATAAAGGTTTCCGTAACCGGCTGCGTGTATGCGAGAGAGGTGTGCCAGGATCGCGGCAAACGGTGGTGGGAAGGCGAAACAATAGTTCAAAACTTTAAAACACCAAAAATAAACCTTGTATCCTAACAATACAATACAAAATTGAAAGCAGGATTAAAAAAAATCGCCGAAACTGTTCCAAATACAAATAAGGGTGATGACGCAAGTCGAGCCTGCTGCGAACCAATAAGACTTTCACCTATAGTACAGGAGCCGAAGCGGGGATTTCTGTACACCTCTACTGCGTAGTATAGTTCAGCGATTACCTGACATCGGGTGAATCGGCTCGTTTGTCACCTAGTACTTTTTTTGTAACTGAAAGGTCACCGGGCACGAGGCAGCAGGGCGCAGAGGGTGCCTAGACTAAGCCTCTTTAAGATTAACTTAACTCGAGGGCTCCCTCCGTAGGGGGAACCTCGGCTCGGGCCGTTACTTTATTATTATTACCGGATTGGAACATAGTACTATATATAAAAAAAGCTATGACCAATGTGGACTAACCCATTTAAATTTAGGTATGTAGTATTATAATGAAAAAGCCTATGTACTGTTCTTGCTAGGTTACATTAATAAACAGCCTTCAGTAACTGTAAATAAATGTAAACAAAACACGTGAACAAACTATTGTATAACCTAAGTGTTATTACATTCACTTTTGTTGACTGTACCTAAGTTAATTATACTGCCACTATTAAAGCTAAGCAATAAAACACGTAAACATTCTACTGTTAAAAAAACCTAACAAATTCATTGTTATTTACAGTCCTTCCAATCTCTTTGGAATAGAAAATAAGATTGAAAATTGCTTGTAATTGCAGCAAAGTTAATTGTGTGAAATTACAAAGTTATTTACGAATGCATGTCAATCGAAAATGAACTTTATGTGTAGCACTTAAGGAAGAATAATAAATATATGTGCCGCAGTTTGTATGACTGCACGGCGCCGTGGCAGTGACCCCGATGCGCAGCGATCACGAAGCAATTGTGCGCTCCTCGGTCACCATGGATGTGAGAAAATTCGGAGTAGGCATTAATTTATTTTAATAAATAAATAGAAACATATTATTTAATAATTAACGTAATCAATGTTTATTATTTCTATTACAAGTACTAACATTAAAATTGTGCAGTTTATAATTTTACAATCTAAGCTATTTTATATCGGCGTAACTTAACCGTGGGTTTTCACTGGCTTACAATCGTGTCCCATTACAAGCTTTCTCTCTATCACTCTCTATGAAAAAACTGAGATATCGAGATATGCTTTATATCAATATTGCGGCAGTGTAAACCCACGGTTAGACAGACTGCAGACTTGATTGTACGTCGATTCAAAGATATAGAAATAAAGCAACCACCATACGATAATCCATGTTAGAATCGCCAATAACCTAATGGTTAAGGGTATGATAGCAAAACATGAGGTCGAAGGTTCGAATCCGCCTTGCGACTGTTTGTGATCTAGTCCTAACACATGTTCAAATTTGTATAAAATTACGAGTTCCATATCATGCTTATGCATAACTTCTTTTATCATTGCCAGTATAGAAATATAGTCACATGATGACCGAGACTAGTTATTCAAGGAATGAGATATTCAACTCTTATAAGAGAAGTATGTTTACAGTTGATACAGCCATCTTCTAATTTACAACGAAATGATCAGACTTAAAATGATTTACTCAACAGGCTACGTAAAGTGGGAAACTGATTGCAGTAGTAGATAATGGTATAACGATCATTCAACAAGTCTGTTATAAGACTGGAATCAGCTAAATAAAAAGACCGGTCAATGATTAGATTTTCAAAAGGTCTACCTTGAAATCTGCGAACAGCTTATAGCTATAAAATAAATGTATGTAATATTTATGGTTAGATTGTAAGTAATTATTAGCTTGCTTTAATACTACTAGTGTTCTATTAATTAAGCAAATATTAAATTAATATTTCTTAATATTTACCGCATAATAACTTCACGGGCGAACCGTGACTGAAAGATAACCAAAAGAGAAACGGAAGTATTTATAAAGTAAGATCTTAGATTTTTTATACAAATTACCGCATCCATTTATTATAACATCGTTGTCACGCACCCGTGAATTACAGTACAATGCATTTCCTTGAATCTACAGCCTTCAGGCTGTATCTGCTGGCTCGATAGCTCGGCGCTGATTGCCGGATTCAATCCTTGCAGGTTGTAAAGGAACGAAAACCTTCATGAAGCTGAATATTGAAATATATTTTGGCGACTCAGTTATTTGCAAAAACTATCAGAGTTGCTGCACCATAACCAGCCTTTCTATCCCTCGCAAAGGTTTACTTTTGATCCTATGTCATTTTCTGTACTCTTGAAAATATATGTATAAAATTCCATGATGATTGGTCGAGTATTCTACGCATAAAAGCGTAGCAAACAAACTCACATTCGCATTTATAATATTAGTAGGGGCTATTAGTGTTTCTGATTTTGAATTAATTCATATTATAACATTTTCAAACACACACCGATATATAACCTCGTTACAAGGATTTTAGACAATTTATCTATGCCGGTATTAATAGTCGCAAACCCGTCAGTGGTTTGTTTTTACGCATGCTACACTCATAAGAAATTAAATTAGGTAAATAGTGACCACATCATTTAGATTGTAAGGTTGACTTTAAAATTTTGCGCTAACCAAGTTCACTTTCTTTTACCTCCCATTTATAGTTACAGTACTGTGTAAATCTATAGCTTTCAGAAGTTTTCATAGGAGAAAAACGTAGCTGTAGTTTTTTTTATATGATAAGGTGGCAAACGGCAAGCGGATCACCTGATATTAAGTGAGCGCTGCCCATAGACATCTACAACTGGCAAATGTGTTGCAGATGCTTTGCCTACCTTTAATGGACAGAGGAGGGAATAGACAGGAAAAAGGATATTTCCTTTTCCCCGTCCAATTCTCTTTCCCATCCCATCCTTATGAGGAAAGGTTGGGATGGGAAAGAGGATTTAAATTAGGCCTCCGGCACCTCACTCATAAAAAATGGTTCGCTTAGTAGCCCCTGTAATATATTAGTAAAGCTTGTAATATAAAAACCAACATTTGATCTTTTTACGAACGAAGTTACAAAACTTGCGAACTGTCAACATGAGCAATAAACGATTTTTTTATTTAAAAAAACACGTTGATAATAAATCAGTTATAACAAGGTTATTATGCGTTTTCGGTGCCTACCAGTTAAGACCCTTCCACACTGATGTTCCGAATAACGTTGCGTTTCTACAATGAATATAAACTTGTTGCGTGAGAATCTTAGGTTCTATTCAGTGGCAATGAAAAGCGTTTCTGTGCCGGTGTTATAATTATCAATTTATTTTCTACTAATTTTTAGACACTATAAATTTTACTTTATTCTTTTAAAACGTTACTAGTGATGTGAGGGCGAGTTTTATGTCTAACTAGTCAACGAAAAAGTAGTGTAAAGGCAAAAAGAGGTACCACGAATGTTGAATTAGATTATTATTATTTAATAATATAAATAGTTGATAATGTAACAAATTTTTATTATATTATTGTTAATTATTAACTATTATAACGCACTACGCAGCGCACACCCTATGTTCACACCCGTAGGGTTAAATTCGCCTAGCAACAGCGCGCGCGACGGATTGGCTAGCGAGCCGCCACCTTTTGTGTTGTTTAACACGACCGCCCGCGCGCTAGTAGCGACACTATCGCTGTACTACTGTATCTACTACCGTTTTACCTATAATTTGTTGATTGTTTAAGTGTAATAGACGTTATTTACCAATCTCATTCGTTGTTTAACTGAGATCCCAGTAATGTTACCCTTACACTATTTAATATCAAACGTAGCTCGCATACGCACTACAATGATTACGTAGACAGAAACTAACGATGACTGCCAATTTATTTGCAAAATTTGCGTCTATTTTGCGCGTGAAGACAAAACGGCATGTGTGTAGAACGCAGGCGTGTCGCCTGTGTGAATGAACTTTATTTTATCATAAGAGTGTGTAGTAGTGTAGTTTTTGACAGTTTGTTAACACCGATTATAAAATACCGTTTATTGAACTGTAATTGGTCAATTTATGTTTAATTTATTCCAAATATTTCGTTTATTTCAATCGTTGCACCAATTTTGAGTTCAAGTGCGGTTAAATATATTGAAGCTAAATGTAGAGTCCAAGTTAAGCGGGTTATATATCCTTTAGTGGTAGAGTAAGACGGAGACAGTTCCATGAATGAGCCAGCTGGACCTGAGACGTACCACGTCCACACGGAGTGCAGTAGTGGGTCCATTTAATTCTGTATTTTGCCTAGCGCGTTAAGTATCGGAGGCTTGTGAATATAAATTTGTTTGTTACGCATTCACGCGAAAACTACTCAACCGATCATCACGAAACTTTGCACACATATTCTTGGAAGTACTAGAAGTAACATAGGATTTTTATGAAAAAAAATAGTATATAAAAAGCGAATTATGTATGTTCCCTATACACTCCGAAACGGCCGGACCGATTTACAGGGATTGTTCAGATTGGCACAATTCTGTGTTTCTGTGTGGTACCCGGGCGAAGCCGGGGCGGGTCACTAGTCTCTTCATATCTCTTGCTTTCTATCTTAACTTTTTGACTTGAACAATTTATATACGTGTATAATGAAAAGTAGAATTAAAAAACTAGAATAAACACTGTATTGTATCGGAGATTCGTTTAATGGTATGAAAAGGTTTTAAGTTACGTAGTTAATAACTTTGCATAAGTAATAAAGTTTATAGAAAAAATATTTTAGATCCGACGTAATTTTTTTAACTTGCATTTGTAAACAATGTATTTGGTTAATATACGTACAATGTTCTACTTAAGTTACTTAGAGCGTGTCTCATTTAATTATTAAGTTATACAATGCTATAAAACAGTTTTTTTAACAACATGATTTTTGCAAAAAGCGATGTAAAATTCCACAAAATCTTTCCTTTCTCGACGAATACACCCAAAAATAAATTGTATCCAAAAAAAGGGTTAACCATTAATAATCCTTACACACACATATATATATATATATATATATATATATATATATATATATATAAACGACTTATGTTATTACGTTATTAGACGAGCACTAAGAAAAGGTTTTTTCTAAGCTCATCCCTTAATTTCTGAAGTAGGGGATGAAATTTTATACGGAGAAATGACTAATCCAATTTAAGTTGACCTCAGAGCTGATATGGTCACTCATGAATATGAAATAAATAGGGCTGGACAACTGAAACAATAAAATGCATGGCGAGTGAAACCGCGGTGCTCTGCTTGTATGTATACAGTAAAAGTTTGCGACTTAGTTCCGTTACAATGGTTGAATATTGATTTCATATTTAATTTTTTAATTATATAATTTAATTTTAATTCCTTGTAACCATTTTGCAATAAAACTAATTATACGGTTAAATTAATAAGATTACAGAATACAGATACAGTGAGCTCATTTTGCATAGAGCAGAAGTAATTAATTGGAAATAAGTGCGGTACTTCGCCAGAAACTTTTGACATTGGGACATCTGACACCTCAGTCCCCCCGTGACCTTGAGCGCTGTGAAGTACTCGAAACGTCGGGAATCAAAAAACGTAAAATAAACGCGATAAAATCCGTAAAATAAGTTTTATTCCAATGTGTAGTGTTCGCGTAAATATAAGAAATCACATTGTTTCCATTGTAAATTGTATACGAGGTCTATTATTTTTTTTAAATATTTTTTTAATAATATTGTCATCAATAGAAAATACATGAAAATGATTCGGATTAATCGATCCAATTAGCTGAAGTGTGTTGTCTAGTTGTTTTGATTTTTAAATATTGATTGACTGTTTTTTATGAATGGTCCCATTTTATATAGAAAATCCCAGATCTTTATTAGATAGTTGATTAATGTAAAAGTACGACTATATAATGGAACAGTTTAAATTTTTAAATACTTATTTGTTGTATTTATTTTTTATGAATTGGTTTTATTGTTCTATTTTATATTTTGCTAAGTAAGATGTTTGAGAAGAAAAAAAACTTACTAATTTCCTTTCAGGAAGAACAGGTCCCACTCAAAATTAAAAAAGTTCACAACACTGTCCAAAAGTAAAACTAAAAAATATTTACACAAGTAACTAATATCACATAAATTTACTTGATTATCTTAAAGCAAACGCAGCCTCCGCCGCGTCTACCGCGACTGAACGCTTGCGGACCAACCTTGCGCTTAAGTAACTGCTTAAGTTATATCATTGAACCTTACTTGACGTAATCATGCGCTAAATAGACCATTTTGATTCGACCTCCAATCCTACAATATTCACTTAACAATTTCCTAAAATTCGACATAATTATTCACGCGATAGAATTCAACAGGGATCTAATCAATTGGTCAGTAGAGTTAGTATTTAAACCTGAGACCCTCCTCTCTAACTCCTCGTCATTTTTTTTTCATTTCCTATATATACATTTCATATGAACTAGATTTGGGAAATAACTGTTAAAATAACTTATGACATTTAGTGAATGTGTGGAGGGCACACAGACGAAGAGCCATATCCTTTCAGGTCAAGACAAAAACGGTGACGTGACCTATCCGCTTAAAGTTCTTTGTCCAAAAGCTGAAAACTTGGCTGGTCCGAGGTGCTGTTGAAAAATAAGCTGAAAACCTGGCTGGTCCGAGGTGCTGTAGAAAAGAAGCTGAAAACCTGGCTGGTCCGAGGTGCTGTAGAAAAGAAGCTGAAAACCTGGCTGGTCCGAGGTGCTGTTGAAAAATAAGCTGAAAACCTGGCTGGTCCGAGGTGCTGTAGAAAAGAAGCTGAAAACCTGGCTGGTCCGAGGTGCTGTAGAAAAGAAGCTGAAAACCTGGCTGGTCCGAGGTGCTGTTGAAAAATAAGCTGAAAACCTGGCTGGTCCGAGGTGCTGTAGAAAAGAAGCTGAAAACCTGGCTGGTCCGAGGTGCTGTAGAAAAGAAGCTGAAAACCTGGCTGGTCCGAGGTGCTGTTGAAAAGAAGCTGAAAACCTGGCTGGTCCGAGGTGCTGTTGAAAAGAAGCTGTAAACCTGGCTGGTCCGAGGTGCTGTTGAAAAGAAGCTGAAAACCTGGCTGGTCCGAGGTGCTGTTGAAAAGAAGCTGAAAACCTGGCTGGTCCGAGGTGCTGTTGAAAAGAAGCTGAAAACCTGGCTGGTCCGAGGTGCTGTAGAAAAGAAGCTGAAAACCTGGCTGGTCCGAGGTGCTGTTGAAAAGAAGCTGAAAACCTGGCTGGTCCGAGGTGCTGTTGAAAAATAAGCTGAAAACCTGGCTGGTCCGAGGTGCTGTAGAAAAGAAGCTGAAAATCTGGCTGGTCCGAGGTGCTGTTGAAAAGAAGCTGAAAACCTGGCTGGTCCGAGGTGCTGTTGAAAAGAAGCTGTAAACCTGGCTGGTCCGAGGTGCTGTTGAAAAGAAGCTGAAAACCTGGCTGGTCCGAGGTGCTGTTGAAAAGAAGCTGAAAACCTGGCTGGTCCGAGGTGCTGTTGAAAAGAAGCTGAAAACCTGGCTGGTCCGAGGTGCCGTTGAAAAGAAGCTGAAAACCTGGCTGGTCCGAGGTGCTGTTGAAAAGAAGCTGAAAACCTGGCTGGTCCGACGTGCTGTTGAAAAGAAGCTGAAAACCTGGCTGGTCCGAAGTGCTATTGAAAAAAAGCTGAAAGCCCGACTGGTCCAAGGATCTGCAGTTAGTTTTGCCCATGATATTATTATCCATCTTCTTTTTTTGTGTTTTCGTATGCAGAGCCCGCAATAGCAACGTATGTTGCACAAGCGGACCATCTCGACAGATAAAATACCACGACCTCACAGAAGACAGGCTTCAACTGGAAGTATGCCTGATTAAGTTGCCGCAGGCTCAATTTCAGTACCCTTCCCCTTCCCATTCTTGCCTAATAAGTATGCAATGGAAAGAAGAGGATTGGACGGGGGAAGAAATTAATAGGATATCCCTTTTCTGTCTACCGCCTCCTCTATCCATTAAAAGATTCAACAACTAATTAGCTTGTTGGAGATACCTATGGGTAGTGCTCATTAACCCAGGTGAAGTGAACGGCTTGCTCATCGATCGAGCCCCAGTCCCACATACTGTTCAATGTACATATCATCTAGGTTCTGTTCAAATACCAGATGAGAGTTTACATTCCTTAAGCCGGATCTTGGACTATGGTGCTATTTTAATGTCCACAACATACAAATTAAGTGTACTATATGTTTGGATTGCACGTTATTTCGTTACCGTATGCCGACCACAAACTTAAATGACCATGAATTTTACTATTACATGTAAAGTATTAAGGCTGCTTCACACATCACGTATCCTGTACAAATAACATTAGTATTTAAATGTAAATCGCGTTTTATGTATTCCAATAGATTATGTGGATTTATTGGGATTATTTATTATACATTATGGACTACGGTCATACTGTGCCTACCCCAGAATAGGACAGGGAGACGAAGATGTTGTGTGTTAGGGTTTCTTCGATCTGCAAACTTGTACACACTATGAAAACAATTCCCCCCCCCCTATCTTAATCTGATGGGCTCGAGTAAATCCGAGCTATTTTTTTATTATTTAGTTTTAGTTATTTTTTTGCAAATTTAATGGATTTCCCTAAGCGCGCGGCTCTACATAGAGGACGTATTTGTGGTGTAGGGTCCAAAGTAACAATGTCAATCAGACGCGAGGATGTACAGAAATCCCTGCTTCGGCTCCTTTACTAAGCGACGTGCGACCTCCCTTAGGGCGAATTGGAATACGTAAGCTTCTTGCATTATTTTATAATTGTATTGTGTGAAACAGTCTTTATGACCTTGAGTACAACAGTGTGTACGACCATTAAGGCATCATGATTCAGTGAATTTATAATGAACATTTAATTTTTTTTATTAAATTTGAATTAATGTTCTCATTCGACTTTAGTGCTACGATCAATCGAGGATTGCAAAAAGCGCTATTCCCTCAAATACATTCCTTGAAAAGTGCCCAATTTATTTATATTATTCGGATGCCACCCAGGCATAGTTAGTAGCCCATGGTGCGATGAGTGCTCCTCCAATACGCACTCCACAATTCTAACCTATACCTCCCTAATCTTAGAGCGTCGTTAGTAGAGTGAAATAGGACCTCGGTGGTGGACCTTGTGTACAGAGGACTCTCGCCATTATCTCCAACTTGATTTACTTACACTCCATTTGTCAAATTAAATTTTAATAGATATAGTGAGATAAGTCCAGCGCTCAAGGTTGGAAAAGTTAATTTAAAACACAATCAGTTCAAGCGGCACATTCATTATCATTCAAGACTCCTGGAGGTTTGCAGTTTCCCCCACTATTATTGCTACACAGTACCAGATTGTGGTTTGGTGGGAGAGGGGAACCCAAGCGAGATTGGTAATATATTAAGTTTGTATATATCTACATATATTTGGAAATTAACTTAGTATTTACTGAAGAATTAAAATCGTTAAATTAAAAAAAAAATGTCATTTTTTCCATTTTGGATCGGAAAACGATAAGAGGCCCGTACCCGTTTATAATTTAACTAGTGACCCGCCCCGGCTCCGCCAGGGTAGCACTAATTATGTTGATCGGATCGCTACCAAACACAGGAATGTGCCAATCTGGACAATCCCTGTAAATTTCAACGAAATTAGTCCAGCCGTTGCGGAGTCTATAGGTCTATAGGCAACATACATACTTCGCTTTTTATGTACTATTTTTTTACATAAAAAGTCCTATATATCCTACGTTACTTCTAGTAACTCCAAGAATATGTGTACAAAGTTTCATGATGATCGATTGAGTAGTTTTCACGTGAAAGCGTAACAAACAAACTTACATTCACGTTTATAATATTAGTAAGGATTACATGATACAAGAAATAAAAATATTTCCGGATCCATTATTCATCAATAAAATTACACGATTCAGTTCTCTCAGGGTCACTAGATCAGCACACCGCTGTGTTTTTGTACCGCCGCAGCCCTGCCCACCCATCCGGAACTACAAGTTCACGAATCACGACCCATTTTCAGATGTTTTTGTGATAATTAGACAAAAGTTTTGTCTAATAATTAGTTAGGTCTTAATGACTTCTGTCTGAAGACCTTCATGGTACACGTAAGGTTATGTTTCTTGTCTCACATATTTATTTAGGTTCAAGAGGCTGCCTTGTTTCACAGCAAGATGGAATTTTTGTAAACAAATATTTTTCCGTTAAAATGCATAAATTCCAAATTTACAGGAAACGATGGGAAGTGGAAGAGGACTGACACGAGAGAGCCTCCGGCACCTCACTCGTCAGCGAAACGCAGAGTACTTCTACTTCACGCCTGTTTTCTGTGAGATCGTGGTATTTCACCAGTCGAGCCGGCCCATTCGTGCAACAGATGTTGTTGCGGGCTCTGTTAAAATGTTGGTAAATGACGTTTGTTTGTTTACAAAAATTCTATCTAGCTGTAAAACAACCTTCGCATTTGCTCTTGATTAGATACATATCATGGAATCGGTATTGGCGCGAAGTATTGTTTAGTTTATGTTTCCTGTGAGCTCCATGCTCCATGCTCCAGCCCCCATCCCTGCTCTACTCTCCTTTTTACCTGACCTACCGTTCCGTTGTGACTTCGGTAAGGTGTCATTACGTTTGTATTCTTCGCGGATAAATGATGTCACAGTCAGTCGGGTTTCTTAATCAACTATAACTTGTTAAATTAAATTTTACTAGTGCTTAGCTCGCGTTATCTTTCACACACAAACTGGCAACGCACACGCAAGTCTTGTGACTGTTGCCAATGTTGAGGAGTGCTAACTTAACACCAGGAAAGCTGCTTGTTCGCTGCCCTTTTGAACTTAATATATCAAAATGCTTGACACTATGTTGGTCCGCATTGAACCCAATATTTTCAGGTTAAGGAACTCAATATTTTCAGGCGTCCGACAGGAAAAACTTTTGCCCCCAACTTTTACAGTATGGACTACGGTCGTACTGTGCCGATCCTACATAATGTGGGCAAGGGGATGATGATGGATTTAAAGTTATAATAATTTAAGTACCAATACTTACTAACCAGTGCGATTTAGGGTCCTTCAAGAAGCGAGCCTATCTTTTTCTTAGAGGCCGGCAACGCATCTGCAGTTCCTCTGGTGTTGCAGGCGTCCATGGGCGCCGTAGATCACATTGCCGCCCCTTCTCTTTAGGAAAATGTAATAAAAAATAATTAAACATTAAAATCAATTCGTAATCATATATATACTTTTGCAGTTGTCAGGTCGAATCTTGATTTTGAAAAATGGGACCACGTGACAACCAGGAGCGGAGTTCTGAGGTGACATACCTTAAAATACAGATTAATTAATAATCTTCTCCTTTTTGAAGTCGCTTAAAACGACAATACTTACGGATAATTAAGTTGTAACACTTGTGCCGGCACAGGACTCGAACCCGCCAGCCTTCACCCTGATCACTGTTCGTGTTAATGACCTAAATGCGCACGCGCATGTCGCATCGCCTCGGATTCCGCGTCCGAGTTGTCAGATAATCATACCGCAATGATGTTCACGTAATTACATTTATATATTGACAATTTTTAATATATATTAAGACAATAAACGATTGGCACATTAAAACCATATTTCACTTTACAAAAAAAAATTCTTCTCAGAGGACACCAAGTACCACTAACCACTATATCTACAAATATATAGGACTTCATTAAATAAAGTAATGAATATGCTCATACCCGTAACAAACAGAGGTAGGTAGACATCATGGATTTCCATTTGGCGCGATCCTGACACACCTCTCTCTACATCCATACATCTACGCATACATGCTCGTTAGTTCCGATAGGTTAGGTCAAGAATACATCACTCTTCGCACCGACCATTCTGCCAGATCCTTGTACTTCGTCGGTTGTACACTTTTAAAATTTTATTTTCGAGGTATTACGGCCTTTGAAGCCTTTTACGAAGGTATACCGTAATTTCATTGCTATCGAAGTTTCTAATCCACACGTAATCCTTTCATCCTTTCAACTGCAGTCACCCACTGCTGAACGTAGGCCTCCGCCATTGATCGCCGCAAAGATCGGTCCCCTCGCGCTCTCATCTGGTTAACTCCCGCAGGTCAGGGTAGCGTAGGTCTCCCATAATACGGACTCAGTCTGGTCAAAGTACACGTGCGAGCAACTAAAATCACTACAACTGAAGGTTATTAAAGCTGTCTCGATTGCATTAACACAACAATAACTTGTTGCTGTGTATTAGACCTCATTATTGTATTTTCTACTCCAGTAACCGATATAAAGAGCCCATTATTGAGACGTTTGGTTCTAATTATGGTTTACTGAATCAACTTGTTTATTTAATGACTGAAATTTTAAATCACACGCTATCGTAAAAACGACCCCTCACACTTTGTAAGGTGCTCTTTTTGTTCCAGATGTTGTATTGTATACTAGTGACCCGCCCCGGATTCCCCCGGGTACCACTCATTATGTTGATCCGATCGCTAACAAACAACAATGTGCCAATCTGGACAATCCCTGTAAATTTCATCGAAATCGGTCCAGCCGTTTCGGAGTCAATAGGTCTATAGGGAACATATATACATTGCCTTATATACGATGACGTGACCGTTGATAATACAGTGCAGCAGTATTACAGTACACAGCGTTGGAATTTCATTTTTGGACTCCTAGATGGCGTTGAAGTAGCATAACATTTTTTTTATTTTTCCTAATAAGTATTTTTATTCATAACAAAGTATCCTATGTTACTTCTAGTACCTCCAAGAATATGTGTACAAAGTTTCATGATGATCGGTTGAGTAGTTTTCGCGTGGAAGCGTAACAAACAAACTTACATTCGAATTTATAATATTAAGTCAGGGATGTCAGTAAAGTAAGCAAGTTCAAGGTGACATTTAGCAGATTGAAAATTATGTCTGAACTTAAGAAAATAAGTAAGTCACTAGTAACGAGCAAAATAACAGTAGTAGAAATGAGATTGGTGAGTAAAAAGCCTTAATAACCTGGGAGCTTTTTGCTCCAAATCTCTGTGAATGCACATAATTGTGGGACAGGAGTCGCGGTGACTAGGCTCCTTGGCCTTACGATTGAAGTTGATATCTTGGGGATGACGGGATTCGACGATCAAGAGACCTTAAGAGATATAACCAGTAGCCAAAAGTCTAGACGCACTCACCTAGTATTCTTACTAGACAATATAGTTTATGTAGTTGGTCCAGGGACGTTTTACCACTGTCGGACTAAATTGATATAAAGGTAATACCGTCAATTACCACAACATTGTGTCAATCACTTCGCCGACCCTGTACTTAAGATTTTCTGTTAAATATAATTATAATTGCCTCGATGAGTTGTATCGTAGTACGCGTAAGAGACAAGTTACCTTGTGTGATAAGCCAATAAAATATACATCTGATTTTTGTATCACAGCTATTGGCATTACGAAAGAGATTTTTTTTGAACAATCCGGGCTTTTTTTTCTTAGTACCAGTGGTATTGTACAAAAAGTAGCAGATATGCCATTAGTGTTCCAAAAGTTAAGACTCCAAAAGCGTGCTAATAGCACGCCTTTTTTATAGCTTACGTCATTTTACATTTACGCAAATAACAAACACTAGCTGTGCTCTTCATTCGTATTATTTTAATGACGCTATCCTTTTTACACCATTTGACAGTTTGAATGTTGCTGTCCCTGTCTTTGGAACGCATTTGACATGTCATTTTGTATGAGTAAAACGTATCTACGTATAAAATATCATTGCTTTGCGTTCATTAAATAATTTTGGTTTTTTTAAAAGTCGAGAAGTAATTAATGATGTAACTCTATCTCCTTGGAAAATAGTGAGACATTCCGAAATATAGCCATCAACCAACGTAAGTAAATAAACGTTTTACTAGTCGCTCAAAAGCGTTGAATGTTTTACCTCCATAGTGTACTACAAGAAACTTAGAGACAAGGACTTTTGTAATTAGTTCTAGCGTTGTCGAGCGCAGGGCGTGGTGCCACTGATAGCGTGTGAATACAAGTCAATACAACTGCCTTTCTTGTAGTAGAAAATGATATAATCTCTGCATATTCTTAACAGTGGTAGAGCAACAAGAACATCTGTTGCGCGCGTAGGCCGGCTCGACCGGTGACATACCACGACCACACAGAAAACAGGCGTGAAGTAGAGTATTCTGCTTTTCATCCGATGAGTGACGTTCCAGAGGCCTAATTTCAGTCTTCTTCTCCTTCCCACCCTTTCCTCATAAGGATAGGATGGGAACGGGAAGAGGGTTGATCGGAGAGGGGTATAGCGGGGAAAAGGACATATCTTTATTCCTATCTATTGCCTCCTCTGTCCATTAAAGGTAGGCAACGCATCTGCAACACATTTGATTGTTGCGGATGTCTATGGGTAGCGCTCACTTTAAATCAGGTGATGCGGTCGTTTGTCACCTTCTTCTATAAAAAAAATCTCCGACCAAAAATAGAGTTCTATAACATTCTTTTATCAGGCAACATACGGCCACTGCAGGCTGTAAAGCTAGTCCACAAACTTCTATCTTTTCTTTCTTCTTTCTATAACAAACACGAGCCTCTTCCCACTCTCACCGAGTGGACACCCACGGGTCAATCTATATTCTTCTCCTTCTAAAGAATATTATTTAGATATATTACTATTACTTGTGTAGGTCACAATGTCATAGAAGTTTAACTTCTTTAATCTTTTAAATATTTCAAGTAGTTAAACTTGATTCGCCGCTGTCTCTCGCGCCACACCTCATTGCACTTAACTCTTTGGACTGTAGGCAACATGCCAAGGCTTCCGAGCTACGCGGTTTGTTTTACGCTGACATTATGCGTGTATGTGGTGCAGCCTCATTGAAGTAGATTTGTAAAAACGATTGTGGAATGTATATAAACTTAAATTATCAGTTAAATTGTGTACTTTCTCTTTCCCCTATATGGAGATTGCTTGCATAATGTTGGCTTATTCAACTACGGTTTTAGTGGAAGCTACCTTTTTAAGTCGTTTAAAGGTCAAAAATGTCCCAAGGCACTCGGTGAGCTCACCAAAGTGCATTAATGTCATGTAAAGTCATGAAATTGTTTAGGTTTTTGTGCATTAATGTGAACCGATTCTTCTTTTTAATACAGCACTGTTAAATATAGCGGAGGGTATTTAACTTTCAATTCTTGTAGAGAGAAATTGCGTTGCGTCCGCTCAAGATTCTAAATCTCAAAGCAAAGATAAAAACTGCGTGACAGCAATGAGCTTGTAACGATACATTATTAAAAAGAAATAAATGAAATACTACAATCTATTGTTATTATTTATAAAAAACTGGAAATTAATCTTGGTGCTTCATTTTATGACATACTTTATGTACTTAAAATGTGATATAATTACTTAAATATGAGTTGACAGGACTGTTGACATCTAAAGTCAAACATCTGTTGCACGGGGCCAGTTCGACCGGTGAAATACCACGACCTCACAGAAGACACGTCAAGTAGAAGTATGCTCCTTCGTTTAGTTTGATGAGTGAGGTACCGGAGGTTCAATTTCAGTCCTTCCATTGCCATCCTCACCTAATAACGATAGGAAGTAGATGATTGGACCAGGTTGATGTCTCCTTTTCCTATCTGGAATAGCTTTTATTCGGATTTGACCAACTTCTTTAATGAAAAAAGTTCCCGAACTCAGCGCTTAAACTATTCAAAACATCCACAGAGATGGTTTAAGTTATAAATTTTCGATCAAAAGTCCAAAATCTTAACGATATGTTATGATAACTTGAAATGTAAGTCAAGTATTTAAACTACATTATTTAGGCGGATCTAATTGCGATGCAAAAAATCATTTCTACTTCCTGACTCATGTTTATTAATGAGAAGTCAAAAAACCAGTGATTTATGATCACGAAGTAATCAGATCATGAATTGATCGGATCATGAAATGGAGGTATCGAAGTATCTAATGATTCCTATAGGAACTATCCCGTTCCCATCCCCAAGAGCAAGAGGTAGGGTCGACGCAACACACAAATATACATGGTAATTTTTGTACAGTAACTTTGAATTATAGATAACATGTGTCAAAAAGGTGTTATTGTCAGAACATTACACGTCACCATGGCAACCGATATTGTAAATGAATACAACGACCATGTCATTTTCTGTATCACTCACAGTGGTTTTTAATTTATGTAAATGGAATAGATTGGTTGAACCACCTTGACAAACAGACAAAAACTATTTAACGCAAAATTAGAAATGGAGTGGATTTAATGTTGGGCCATCAAATGTCGTGTTAGATTTATTAATTTATAATCATACTGGGGAGAAATACTCTTTGAACTTGTCCAAAATTAGAAACAAATCGGTATGACTTAAATGATAATGGTTTCTTTTTAATGTAAATTTATAAAATATATACTCAACCCGTCTCCAAGGTTGTACATATCTATCTACTTGAAAAAATCTGGCCACGTGCGAATCGGACTCGGGCACGAAGGGGTCCATACCATTATCTATAAAAAACTGCAAAAAAATCAAGTTTGTTTTATGGGAGTCCCTTTAAATACTTATTTTATTCTGTTCTTAGCTGTTATAGTGGCAACAGAAATACATCATCTGTGAAAATTTCAACTGTCTAACTATCACGGTTCATGAGATACAGCCTGGTGACAGACGGACAGACACTGAAAACAGATTGTATATGATTTTGTGAATACATATACATTCTAGTCCACCTGGAATCGCTTCCAGGAACCATCGGATGCTATTCTAATCAACCGTGAAAATACTCACACCTGTAACATTGAACAAAATCGGAGGAATCCATAAAAGGTCAAAGTATTTTAAATATTCGACCTCATAACGAATATAGAAAATGTGCGTAAGTCCACCTCTCGTCTCGTATGATCCAGTTAGCCTTGTTAATGGCACGGGCATGCGACGTCGCAGGTCCTTCCTGCTATGCGACCTCCGCCATCATCGTGAGTATACGTATTAGTTTTCACGTGCCAAGTAACAACCTCCATAAAGCTAAATGTTGATGCGTTATCACTGATTCCCGACTTAAGTTCAGTTTTTACAACTTGAAGAGCACAACATTCTTCTCAGTTTACACTTTAAGTGAATTTTAAAATAAAAAGACTGAACAACTTTAAATTATGTTTTAAACGGCCCCGCCATTATATAAAATTTGATAAACCATAAGTCATCGTCGGTGTTCGTAAAATAACACTGCTTTCTACCCAGGATGATACGCGAGGCTTTTTTTTCAACAGAGAAGATGGCTGGGTACTACCACCAGCTTGATTCCGTGATTGATAAAATTAAATCTCAAACCAAGCATATAACTGCAAGACCTCAAGATACAGTGAGCTCATTCTGCATAGATCGGACCAGAAGTATTTAATTCAAAATAAGTAGGTACTTCGCCAGCAACTTTTGACATTGGGACGTCTGACACCTCAGTCCCCCCGTGACCTTGAGTGCTGTAAAGTACTCGGAACGTCGGGAATCAAAAAACGTAAAATAAACGCGATAAATTCCGTAAAATTAGTTTTATTTCAATATATTCGTGTAATTATAAGAAATTATTATATGATATATCAGTAAGTTAACCCTTGACAATGCTCCATAATACCAAAACCTATCAAAAGATGGCGCCGTATTTAAACATTAATTATTTACATTTTTGTGGCATTTTATGGACCAAACACCTATATAAATGAATTTAAAATTAAAAACCGAATCTAAATAAAAACACGAAAATCGTGGAGCCGTTTGCTCGTTAAATATAACTGTTAAATACATTTTATTATTGTAAATAACAGTTTCAAACCAAAAGAACTTTCTTTATCTAAATGAAACATCACATAAATATAACATTATGCAATAAAATGTCCAATTGACAGTGCACCTCTAAATTTAAATACAAAAATTAATGTATCAATCAATAAATATACGCAATAAGGTCATATGCATGACCTTGATGATTTGTAGTGTTGTGGTCTAGTGTGCAGTCAACACTAGTCAGTAGTTGTGACTACTAAATAGTGTTGTATTGGCTATATAAACGCGTCAGAGGATACGGAAAAGGGTTCTACAGGGTTGGACATAGAACAGACGAATGCTGGTCAGCCATACGTACTGTACAGTAACGGCGAACGGTAGAAGGAATGCGCCCTACAATTAATAAATGGTCCTCGCGATATTTATATCAATTGTTACTACGGAATTGTCAATTATTCCTGAGGATTGGCGGCGGCGGCAGGTGGCCGGTCGTAAAAACTGTAGCCAAAACCTATACAGTATGGACTACATTAAAACTGTGCGACCCTACATAATTGGGAGAAGGACAGGACAACACAACAATACGAAAGAACAATAATATAGGTTGTAAGGACTTAAATCAATTTTGGAGGTTATCTCTGACTTAAGGGCGTTTTTTTCTTGAAGTCCCTAAATAATAATGGTTTGAAAATACTTCTTGTATTAGTCGATTAGACAAGATGGCAGATCCAAGTTACTATCCTTGAAATAATCATTACATAGAAAAACAAAGGGACAGAACAACATTGTAGGCAATTACGATAATAGCGAAAGGATTTTGAGAAGGCTTCAAATGGTTCGCGTGGGCCGCCGCAAAAATGTACCAAGGCTGTGCGATTGCAACACGCCTTAGACTGTACAAGGAATAATCGTCGCGGATTAAACGATTACACATCAATATAGGCTTTTTTCTTCGATAGTCTCCTTACGTCACAAGGTATTGTGTGTGTGAAGTTGGCAAGTAGCTGTTTAGGCGCGTTGCATCTTCTTTCTCATTTGTATGACTCTTGTATGCTTTAAATTAAAAAACGCCTATTAAAATTATTATATGCATAAGTTATAATAAAAAAATAAGTTGTAATAAAAAGCCTTTAAGCATTTTATTAAGTTTTTGGAGTTTACTCCTTAAGAGTCGATTTTAGAGAGGTGTGCCAGGACCGTGACAAATGGGAATCCGTAATATGAAATGAAATGAAAGTTATTATTCAAAAAATAAAGTTACATAAAAAAAAGAGATAAAAAAACAATTTTAGGGTAAAGGAAGATGTTCAGCTGATGCTGCTTCCAGTGTCAAAGTGGAAGTAGCATCAGCGCTGATATTCAGCCTCCCCGTTCTTACTGTGCCTACGTACCTGGTCTACACCTCCGGTTTAGAGGCCTGGAGTGCCTGTATTTCATATATAAGCCCAGTGTATGAAGATTTATGTGAAGTAAAATCAAACTAAGCATTTTCCTGATATTTGGTACAGACCTTTTATATCATAATTAAGCTGCTTGTCAAACGTTATTCGAATTTTTCCTGCCCCTGTTTTCGCGGTTCGGACCAATAGTGAAGCGCCTATCGCGCATGCGTGTCTTCTATTGGGACTTAGTGCTGCCGCGACATAACGAGACATCTAGAGAAAAAAATTGTAAGAGCGCAGCTAAGTTCCGCTCGCGCTCGACTAAAGTAATAAAAATACTGCAAAATAATAACAATGTAAACAAGAATTGTGGACCGACAAATTAACGAAGCCTCCCTGAAAATCGTTCCTGAGTCACCAACGAAGCATTTATCAAAATTGCTCATCGTAGCATATGGCTGGCGGCCGGCCTCATTGAGACCTAATCGACGCTCCAACCAAGACGGACCGAGGTAGGACACGCACCTTATTCACGTTGGAGCCTTTTCCTGAACCGTCGACCGTCCCTTATGTCATTCGATTCAAGTTACCATATATCCGTAAACTTGACCCCAAGACGTGGCGAATTCTTTATTTATCCCTGCAATCGGTTTCGCCACACCTTAAGTTCCGATGAAAACATAATTTTATATATTAAGTATCATTGTAAATCCAAAATGGGCGCCAACACAAAATAGCGGACTACATATTTTTTCACAACTCCCTCAAAATTAGTAATAATTGAAGAGGCTTGACTAGTACAATAGAGTACACATTGAAAAAAAGCAAATCCAATATGGCCGCTAACAAAATGGCCTCTAACATTTAATTTTAATTTCTATATTTTCATGGCTATTTTGTGTATTTTGACGGAATCCTTGTATAATTAATATAAATAAATGTATAATGTATGCTTTAAACAATATAAATGCATTAATTTACCTCTTATACATATAATCTATTTATTTTATATTCGTCCGTAGGGCGTTCAGTCGTGCTGACAAACACACTTTTTTGTGTTATCTAAGTTATTATTTTGTACTATACACGTAAAAGACTATCGCAAAAATAGTATTTATTTTATGTTTTGACAACTTTAAATGTTATGTTTATAAATTGTAATAAATTATAACATATATTAAATATTTATTAACTATAAATCACCCATTTATTAATTCCCATTGTAAATATCGAAGTCACAGATTGTAAACAGGGTGTAAATAAATTAAAATATCTCCATTCAATGCGTATTTGTAAACAAACTTTATAATATTAAATTATATTATTACGCTATTAACAATTAATTTCCGGTTTTATTTATCAAGTACACACACATACACAAAATATTTGCTCAAAGCGACAAACCTGTCAATGTCAGCGACATATTTTTTCAATTATGCAGATTAAAAACGTGTTTTATATCTACGTTTTGTAAATTTTAAAAAAATACATTCTACTTTGGCAATCGAATTCTTGGATTTTAAGGTCATTTTTTTGTATTTTGAGTTCCAAGGCAAGATGCAATTTGACGATGTAAACTAGAGTATTTGATGCAAAAATACCTAACCTGGCTATTTCGCCTTTGGCGCGGCAAATAACATCCCACGCTATTTTATCGAAATATAACATTTCTAAGGAGACTAATTAAGAAAAATCCTTTCTTAGTGAACACTTAATTAATAGCGGAAATCTCTTTGCAAAATTTCAACACGACACCAAAAAAAGTAGGTGTTAAGAATTTACAACTGATATTTAAACTGTTATAAAATGTATCATATTATTTTGTACACACCATATATTTTAATTTTTAAAATGCGCAATTCTTAATCCAAAACAACGACACACGACACCGAAAGCGATACCGACACCGCCACCATCACATCACCACCAACGCTACCTCCATCACCAACAACTCTACCACCATCAGCACCAAATATTTTTATTATTTTACTACTTAAGGCAACCTTTGTGACATTAACGGCAGCGGGCGGCGCTTTCGATACGGCGCCGCGTTATTTATTTATCAATTTTCAGAGTTTTTAACTTTTTACGCGTTACCTTGTTACTTCTAATTCTTTTGCTTAAATTAAATGAGCCCATTTGAATCCTTACAATATTATATATCTTCCTGTAAGATTACCCGGAATAACCGGAGAAACAGACAGAGAAATAAACACTTTTAATATTGTATTTTTGTTATAATTACCTTAGTAAGTTAAATATTACATACAGGTTAAATATTACCATCAAATGAAGAATTGTCAAACCGCTGGGGACTATCGGGACATGACGGTTTTAATTGTATTTTCAACACCCACCGAAAACAACGGTGACAATTTTCCTCTGCCACGATTGAACAGACTGTAAACGTTGACAGCATTCATACAGTGCGTATTTGTTTACCCTTGCTGAGTTACAAAATAAAACACGACATGTAACAAAACCAAAACATTGCGAGGCATAGGTGCTGCACCAATTATGAAACAATGCCGTTGTGGGAGACTAATTATTTCTGATCAGTGTCATTTAGCATTAGAATATCGCGTTGTGGAATTTTCCTTCACCGTTTGTTCCAATTCAAGAGAAGATGAGAGCGTTCTCCTACTGGCTGGCTAGTTCTCTTGGTGTTGTGAACGTTCATGAACGTTAGTGACCATATAACGTTAGACACCTCACTGCTCATTCGCCAATCCTTTGTTATATGCGGTATAAGAATAAACAAAGTAAAAGCAATAGTACTTAATGTAGATACAATACTACAAGCTGATATATAAACGCACAGTCCAAACAACTAGGCCATAGACTTCAAATTTTGAAAAGTTTGTACGGAAATTAGCCTTGCGAAGTCGCTGCGGGTTGCTAGTTGGAAATAATTAAATGTAACTACGAATGACAGGATTAAAACTATCGTTGTAATTTTTGGAAAGACGGAATCAGAAACAATTAATCGATTTAAGACATTGCTGCTAGTGGACACCAACGGTCACGTGGACAAGTTAATTATTTTCATTTGACAGATGTCAAATAGTAGGTTAGGTTTTATTTTTTACTGGTAGAATCGAATGCGAGAGTTTAAACCCACTCTTTCTTTAGTTCTGTATCGCTCGATTTAAAAAATAACATTTCCAACCTTAATTATTATCGAGCGTGGTTCATTTTTATAACATCAACCCTCGAATCCCGGATCAGAACTAATTGACAAATTATTTTACCAAAAATAAACAATGGTTAGGTACGCCTTATATCGACGCGATGGGGAAATCTAAAAGTTTGGCCATATTGATTATACCCGTAACGGTTTCAATACACGTAGTAGAAAGACAAACGTAAACGCTGCTATATCTTGGTAGCTGGCCAGTTTCCTTGCGATGTTTTCCTGCACCATTTTTGGAGCAGTGGTGTTAGAATAAACTACACTAAGTAAAGCGCCTGTCTGGGTTAGAAACCGCAACGTACAGTATGTCGGGGCCTAAACCGCTGGGTCATTTTAATTATGTATTTTAAATGTTTATGGTATGCGGTCATGCAGTTAAGTTATTAGAAAATAAATTAATTCATTTTAGAGTCACGTCAGTCAAATGTCCAATGTTCCGGACGTGAACATCCGGAACTAGGCTTGGGTTGTGCAACCTTGTTGACATTTTCATACCGTCTATTAGAATTAAAAAAAAACTGACGGCCATATACCTCTGGCTAGCTTACACAACTCCAATGTCACTATTGACGTACATGACATAAGGTGAACCTCTTTCTCGAAATAAATGTTAAACATTCTTTAGAAAAATTACTTCCACGTGCCCATGCTCCAATTTCACCGAAGGAATTTCCTTGTTTCGTTGAAGTAATTTCACATTTTACGTCAAATACCCAATGTATTTCACACACACACCCACACACATATTACATGTATATTATTCATACAAATACAAGGTGCATAATATAAGAATCGATAAAAATACCGCCTCGATAACCCAAAGAGTTGCCAACGCATCTGTTTCCTGCTTTATTTTTGATGTTTAGAGAATGAATATGTCCTTTCGCTACCCATCCTCTTTCTCACCCACCATCTTTCCCGTTCCATGCTTTCGTAATAAGATGCGTTGTGGCCTCTTATGTAAATAGAGGAAGGGGGGATTAATGGTGGTTGGTTGGAATGGCACCTCTCTCCTTAGACAAAAAGCAGCCTATCGTCTCCGTGATACCAAAATAGGTCTGATATGATAAACCACTAGTTTATATGCCGTCAATGCCTTAATCACTTGTTTGTTTATTGATTTTCAATGTAAGGAAGTGAACATCGAAAAAACCAACCTTCGGAAACAGGATCTGAAAATATGCGTTGCATAAAAAACACATAAAATGAGTCAAGTTTTTTTTTAATTTTGGTTCCTTGTTGTATGTATAAGTGTACGGTTTTGAAAAATAGATGAAAGTCCCTTTCAATATTGTTTCGTTAAAACGAGGAAGTGCGTTACAGCCTTACGCGAAGCCTACAAAAATTGTGAACACAGAAAATCATTTTATAAAATAAATGAAATAAATCGAAAGGTCAGTTTTGATAAAAAAAATACAAATAACATAGGCTTAAAAACAGAGAAAATATTAAAACCCCCCACAAATTGCTAATGCGACCAGCGTCCATTTTGTTGACGTAATCCCGTGACAGGACATCATGATCATGTTTGCATGCTTTTGTTGGCATGTTTTTTTCCACATTTTAAATGAGGAAAATACTTTAAGCCGGTGCTCGTGAAGTTATTATTCATATATTAAAAACCAGTCAAAGCTACGATTGATTACGGGTAATGAAAATATAAGATATGTTAAACCAAAACATTGATGGTGCCATCAAAAATGGTGCCCACTAATGTGATATCAAAAAAATAACCTATACTAATCAATTCGGTATAAATTCTTCACCAGCATGGGATGGTAAAAAGACACTTGCCAATTTAACGTACAGACTTTTTGTATTACACAGATTTTATAACCTTTTATCCATACAATTATTACTTATGTTATTAAAAATAATAATTTCATAATTTTTAATACACTGAATTCTACTACATATTAGAATTATTTTGTTAACCATACTTTTTAGTTAATGCTGACGTCACGTGGAAGTAAATTTGAAAAGGTTCCAGCGCATTATCGATCATTTGATCTACCACTTCTTGAAGTGGTAGATCAAATGATCAACCCCCGCGAAGACCTTGGTCTAAACTGAAACTTACTGCATGTTCGTCAAGGGCGGATGACAATAGATTTTTAATAACTTAGTTCTGACAGGATCATTTATTTTATCATCCAGAACAACGCCACCTAGTGGATATAACAATCAGTTTGTTTGGCGTGTTTTTTAGTTCTTAAACTGTTGATTGCCTTATTCTATAGACCTTGGGCTTGGACCTTTCTTTTTTTGTATTTTATATTTCCTCAGTAGCTGTAGTAGTACTTCTTTTTCCAAGTTGTAAGTTCTAAGTGCAATCCTGTGAACTTGTTTAAATCGGTGAGTTTTGTTTTTCATTTTTTTCGTAAGATACAATGAGAATTCGATTTGGTTTATATTACGATGTCATTTATTTCGGTGAACATTACTTGTTATGTAAATTATGATTTGCAACAATGGCTTGTTTAACTCTGTCCGAATCTCCGTGGGTCCGTAACAAGTTGGTATACAGAAACAGAGCAGAGTTAAACTCTTCAAAAAATACCCAGTCGAGTCATAAGTTCTGTCTTTTTTTAAATTGTCGAATACTGGCCAAATATTCTTCGACTAATTTTAAAAATGGAACGTTTGCGCTTTACGAATATAAAAAAGAAATTCATTTCCATTCATTACCAAATATGGAGTGGTCGAGGATAGAGTCGCGGTGCACCGCTGTGGTTAGACGCCGACAAAGACTTTTAATATTCTGCAAAATTTAAAAATAACACTACGGTTTTTTATCGCACTGTAAAACGATACACTGAAGATTCAAGCTTCGAAGATCGTAAGAGGACCGGCAGACATCGCACAGTTAGGACACTAACGATCATTAAAGCAGTGAAGGCGCGAATCCAACGAAATTCTGCTCGTAAACAATGGCGGGGATGATGAGATGGGGATAAGCAGAACCACGGTAAAAAGAGTGTTAAATGAAGACCTGGAACTATGAGCCTATCTTAAAAAGACCGGATATTTTTTGAACGAGCTTTTAAAGAAAAAGGTCTGGAAAGATCCCGCGCTTTGATACGGTGGGACGCGCGAAAATAATACCAAGAAATTTGGTTTTCGGATGAATTTTTTTTTACCATCGATGAAAGTTACAATAAACAAAATTATAAGGTGTATGTCCACTGCAGTAAATAAGTCAGCTCACGTATTCCGAGGGTTCAACGAGGGCATTATCTTTCGTCACTCATGGTTTGACTTAGAATATTCAGAAAAACCAAAATACCGCCTGTACCAACATTGTGAACCTTTCTCGAACAACGTTTGAAGCTCAATATTTTCGTTAGCCTAACATACATAATGGATTAATATAATGGCTTAAAACAATTCATGAGAAAACATTTCTGGTTGTTGAATGTTTTCGTGAATTCGACACATATGTTATTGCTAACCTGAACTTCGCCGTTTAGCCATAAGCCGTCTTAGGGTTCGGCCATATTGGATTTTGAGAGAAATGTACTAATCGACTAAATATAATAACACTTTCTATTTATTAGAAAACTTATTCTAAGTAAAATAAGGCACTCTCTTATGAGCGAGCGAACTCAAATCGATTTCCTATTACTAGGTAGTTTTATTTTCAAAAAAAACTTTCTTAGTTCCCGGCTTCATGAAAGTTTATGTAACATATCAGTTTCATATCCCGAAGTCTTGCTTTTTCAGCTTGGCTTTGACTTTTATATGCCATTAATAACGCCAACAAAACACAATACTCTAACTGGTCATTAACATTTCGATAACCAGTTTAAAGGTGGTATATAAGCTCGGGCTTGACTCCATCTGCTACTATGCTATTATCATAGCATAGTAGCAGATCAAGCTGAGCTTTGCGGTTTCACGAGCCTTGCAATTTAATTGAACCGATAATTTTCCAGCCTAAGCTGAACCCTTTTTAATATTATTGATCCGTACAAACTTTCATCCCTTACATGAGGGCTTACGGGGATGAATTTAGAAAAATCCTTTCTTAGCGCTCGCTTAAGTTATGAAAGAAATTTCTTTGCAAAATTTCTAGGCCCAGTGGTTTGGTTGATGTGGTCGCCATTCATCCCACAGCGTTCCAGATTTATGTAGCGATGTAGCTTAGTCGCCGAAAACGAAAACACACAGCTACTCAAAAATTTATAAAAGAAAGTTACTAGTAAGATACAAAACGTTTATTAGACAAAGCAATATAGTAATCAGTTATAGAAATAATTACAATGAGCCGGATGAAACACAACAATCCAACGGTTGGCATGAGCAGTCAGTGATGTTTGAATTAACAATGCCATTGTGGATACATCCTTATTATAAACAGACCGGGTATTACAAGCTTTCATAGGTAACTTCAGTATCAAATCGTATGCCATAATCGATTTGTCGGTTTCCGGAACAGCATTGACTCGAGTGAAGAAAATGATCGCGTGTTTAAATATTTAATTAATTCCTCGTGTTATTGGAAAATAAAAATTGTGACGAGTATATTAAATTTAAAAATGCTGAAATATAATAATGGCATATTAAAGTTTTAAGAGCCAAAGAAATCATAGATTTTAAACATGTAAAACCACTTGTGTTGAGCTGTCGATGTAAAAGCCAATGTGCTGTTGCGAGAATCTAAATTAATTAAATATGACAATGTCGAATGGAATGCTCATATTAGTTCTTAGTTTAGTGCAAGGAAGTCAGTCGCTGAACGTGAAACAAAAGACAGAGTGTGGATACAAGGTAAGTGAACTTGGCAATGGAAATTAACAAAAGATTTTTTTTAAAACAAAAGCAGATTTAAAGTTTCTAAAGCCAAGAATCTTAGTAGATTTTTCTATAAATATGCTTAAAATTATTATATTTCAACCACCATAGTACAAGCGCTGCTTAGATTGGAATCAGATGGCCGTATGTCTCCCAGGGCTTAGAAACTTTATAACAAGTGTGTTATTATCATAATATATATTATGTAACATCGTATAAAGATTATAATTCATTTGTTTATTTATTTATTACATCTGTGAGTTAAAAATGAAGTTATGATTTCAGAGTTACGCATTTTATATTAACAACCATCTGTTACGCGAAGCTTCGCATCCATTCGTTTCTTATTTTCCTCGCGGGAATTTTGTGTAAATCAATGTCGCGTAAAATAACTTGAAATTATTCATAAATGTCTTAGTAATGCATGTCATGTCATGCAACAAAATGTCAAAAAGATGTTGGTATCGTGTCCAAAAAAAATCGAATAAAAACTTCCCACGAGATTTTCTGTATCCCTGACAATGTGTGTGCAAAATTTCATGACAGGTTGTGTCGTTTAGAAGTTAAAGCGTAACAATTAAACTCACATTCGAGCTTATAAGATTAGTAAGGATGTGAAGTATTTATTATATTAAACAAAAAGATGCGATTGTTTATAAAATATATACACATATATAAATATTATCCCAATGTTAATAGCAAAAGTATACCTGTAGCATGCAGACAATATGGTAGGTTTTGTACAATCACATTAATCCGTTATTGTGTAACAATGGTACACCAACATTATTTATGAATCAATACACTTCCTGTTTTGTTTGTTTTACATGCCGATAGAGTAAGTTTTGTTGTAGGGAATTTTCATTGATAGGTTCAGTAGCTCTAGATGAACGACAAGCGCGAAATTACAACGCTACGCCCCGGGAAATCGCGTGTCGTATAGTACTGTGTCGCTTACCTAGGACAAAGGGATACACTCTTAGTGTTATGGAAATAAATCAAAGTGAGTCTTGTTTATTATATTATGTAAATCCATTATGGATTTACGCAAGCTTTTGACACTGTGAACTAGTGTGAACTGGAGATGTAAAGCTGACTTGAACCGACGAATGCAGAAATTCGTGAGGGTAGTTGCCTTTTTCTATTACAATCTCTAAAGTAAAGTGAGACTTTAAAGTTTAAAATCCTTTATTGTCGTATATAAGTTAGGTTTACCCCAAGGTGCATATTTAGGTCCAATGTATTTTATATATATTCCAAATTTAGAGGTACTTTTTGGCAATTTTATTTCTTTATAAATATTATAGACTTTGTCATTTAAAATTATACGTCCTTCAGGTAAAACAAAATGTGCTTTTAATGTCGATAATAACGTAAAAAGGAATCAATCAACAAATTATGTTATTTACCTATGAATAGTATGTTTGTACAGCAATGTCCTCAAACCAGAGACGGTGCTCTGAACGTGCACCTGATCCCTCACTCGCACATGGACGCGGGGTGGGTTAAGACATACGATGAATATTACTACGGGAGTAAGTATCAATCAGGAAATCTTAAATTATTCATTATTACCTCCTATCCCCTCTTATCCTACAAAAAGAATGGAATCAGACAGACCGCTTGCTCGTTGGCCTGAAAAATGCCTCTCGTTACCATTAAATATTTAGTTTAATTTAATTAACAGTCAATTCGATTGCAGTTTCCAAAAGAAAAAGAAGAAAAATGTTGATGATTCTTCTTGCATCTCGAATGATATTTGATCGAACATTTGACAAGTAGAGCTAGGTAATTGTTTCGGCCGATAGACACTTATCACTGATGATATGTGATTCATTCATGAAGAATTCATCATCATTTGAAGAGTTATTTTTTCATTACTATTTATGTCTGAACAGCGGAAGCTTTTGCAACAGCTTGATTAAAAATGCGATGACGTACTGAATATTTAAGCTTAATAGCTCAAACATTATTAAAAAAGTATTTTATACCTTAATTTCTAAAATTGATTGTTATTCTATAATTAAAATTAAATCGAAGTACCTACTGATGTCAGATTTATTTTATTTCAGCAAGGACGTCCGTGAGCACGGCGAATGTACAGCTGATATACCACTCAGTTCTGTCAGAGCTCCTCCACGATAAACGACGGAAGTAAGCATTTTTAAAACGATTTTATAACCTTCATTTGTATGTACCTATTGATTTGACGCAATTTAAAATTTGACGTATTCCTTTAACTGTAGGGTTAGATAATTTACTGACTTGTTTGTAAAAAGTACAGTTTACGAGAAAGATTATAAAAACCCTTCTAAGAACTGCCTTGAAACAATAATCACCTTACCGCTATTGTGTCGTATTAATGAACGTAACCGAAGACGCAAGCACTTACCGGGAACGTGGAATTGAAACTAAGTTAATCCTAATAACAACATGTATACACTTCGGAATCAAGAATTATCGGAAGACAATCAAGCGTAGAATTTTTATCCACCTTCTTCAGTCAATCAGAATTAGAAATTACTTGTAGTAAGAACTAAATAACTCACAAAAATAAGGAGTTTTTAAGAAGGACTAAGCGAATTTTAGGAAAGTACTGTTCTAAGGACAGTTATTTTAATGAGGTGACTATTGCAAGGACCAGCGATATATTTAAAGTGATCGTAGTTTTATTAAGGTTCGGAGTGGATATTTATCACAAAATGTTGGCTTCAGGTTCACGTTCTCTGAAACGGTGTACTTCTGGCGCTGGTGGAAGGAGCAGCGGCCGGCGACACGCGCCACTTTCCGCGCGCTGGTGGCCGAGGGCCGCGTCGAGTTCGCCGGAGGTGGCTGGGTGCAGAACGACGAGGCCACCACAGACTACCTGCAAATTATCGATCAGTATACTTGGGGACTAAGGTAAATGAGTTTTATTAAGACAAACCACGAAACAATGTGCTTGCAGAGACTAATTGATAGAATTACCAACACTAGATATCATTCCACTTTACAAATTTAGTAGTGTCCAAGGGTTTGGGTATTCGTTTTAATTTTCTCTATGTCTTAACTTCAATCAACAATGATAATAAAATGACGACATAACAATGACATGCGTCGCATATGGTGTTCCACGAGATATTGTTTTCTTGTCCATGTGCTGCAAAATTGATAGGGTTTTCTCAAACTGTCTCAAATGGGGAGTGATTTTATTCTGTTGAACTAATAAAACATAGCATTCGCTACTCGGAAGTAGGAACACTAAATTCTCCACAAATATTTATAAAATTGTGATTAGATGAGTAGTGTAGTAGACAGAAATTAATAGAAGGTAAATTATGTTTGATTTACATCTTAGAAAACTCAACGACACGCTGGGTCCGTGCGGCAAACCGAAGGCGGCGTGGCAGGTGGACACGTACGGGCACACCCGGGAGCAGGCCTCGCTCCTGGCGCAGATGGGATACGATGGACTCTTCATTGGTATGAGTTCCATATTCTTATTTAACTGAACTGATAAGGAGTTGTAGCTTATCGTCCCCCACAGACATCCCGTCCGTCCTGTCGTGTGGGACAATATATAATTATGTCGCCTCCAACATAGCTTCTTGGTAGATTGAATAGACGGGAAAGGTTTTTCTGTTTTCACTTTATTAATAACGTGGTAATTCCAGGCCGAGTAGACCATAAAGAACGAGAATCCATGATAGAAGAAGATAGAATGGAGTTCATGTGGCGAGGAAGCAATGTTCTAGGTAAGAGATTAATTTAAAATGTTATTTTCTTGTTTAAACTTTATTGTAACATCTTAGCAATACAATAGCTTACTACCATTACTTCTAATTCCATCGGAACACTGTTCTCAGGCAAAATGTCTGACATAATGACGCACAACCTGTTCAACTTGTACAACGCCCCCGACGGCTTCTGCTTCGACTTCCTCTGCAGCGACGAGCCCATCATAGACGATCCCGACAGCCACGTCTACAACGCCGACGCCAGGGTAAGCTATACAAATCTACAATTTTATGGCATACCAACTTCTTGCATCTGACAAGACTAATACATTCGGAGAACTCCATCCATTTTAAGTCATTTCACCAGGAATTGCTTGAAAATCCAAGAACTTATACCGTCACATTTCAACTTTGATGTGTTTTAAATTTTCATTGATTGACGAAATCAAAGCTAAGGTATCATTATACCGTCATGGTTGATTCATTAACCAATTATTTAAAGGCCTTCAAGAAGAGAGTTTGAGAAGTTGTTTTGCGTCGGGCGATGATTTGTAGTTTATACGTTGCAGTCATCGTGTGATTTAACAAAACAAGAAGTATTCTTTCGGCCACGCACAGCTGTGTTGTAGAATGGTCTGTCCTCGGCGGTATATCCAAACCAATACGACTTAGGGTCCTTCAAGAAGCGATCTTTTTCTTAAAGGCCAGCAACGCATCTGCAGTTCCTCTGGTGTTCCCGCCGCTCCTTTGAACCCTACTCTTATTAAAAAAAAACTAGATATTCGTGTTTCGTCTTTTCAAGGAGTAGCCCTTGCAGTGTTACCCACCAAGACAGCTTCTCTAATTTCTAATGTTAGCATTGTATATGTCACCGACCGATTGTCAGAGCAGGCACTTTATGATTGGGCTAGGCAAATTCTAAACGGTCGGCACATTGTCAGTTTATCAATTTTTGAGAATGTGCAATTACAGGGTAATAACTTAATATTTCTAACTTATATTTTATTATTTCTATGGACACAGGTCGATAGATAATGAATGAAACAAACTTAGCGTGCTTGTAATGAACACAGTGTAATAATTCACTAAAATCAGGGCCAATTAGGGCCATATTTTTAATTGATGTTCCAAGCAATTGAAGCACAAAAACCGACATTGCTTTAGGTAGAATAGAAAATAACGAGACATGAAAAACTTTTTATTATCAGGTCGAATGAAAACCAATCAAACTGAACCGTGACCGCGATTTTCTTACGACTTAATACTGACCTGAGCAATATTTTTAAATAACCCAATTTCCTTAAAAATCTCGAGAAATCCAGTTTGTGTTAGACTGAATACCTCAAGAGTAATAATTATCACAATTTGTGAAATATTGGCAGAGTGGCAAAAATGCAGGAAGATTATGAATAATTTATTGTGTTTTTTAGAAATGATTAAATGAAGTTATATTAAAATCAAGAAACAATTAATTGATAAATATGCACTCACACCCGTAACCCAGAGGGGTAGGAGGATATAATGGATTTCCATTTGGCGCGATCCTGGTACACCTCTCTCGGTTCTTCTATATTCTATACTCGTCGGTTATGGGCGGTCCTTATACCGTCCTTTTTTAGTCAGCAACTAATCTGTTCTTTATAACTTCTCCTAGGGCGTCCCCTGCCAACGCTGCCACTCACTTTCGCTACATAAATTTGTTTTGTCTCTCTTCTTTCATCCTTTCAACACGCCCGAACAACCGAAGCATACCTTACTCAATTCTAGTCACAACATCCACTTTTAAGCCGCACTTTTCCCTTATAACGCTACTTTTAACCCTATCATTCAAAGTCACCACTAACATACTTCTTAAGGAATGCATCTCAACGGCATGAACTCTATTAGCAAACAATAAATATATTGTTATATGACAATAGTAAAACTTTCGAATGCATATTTCAAATGCTATAAATAATTCTATGAAACAGAAAATAATCAACAAACTATTAATACCTAATCTTTATTAAAACATAGTGTTAAATGATTGCTATTTGTTCAGGTGAACGACTTCATAGCGCAGATCGAGCGGCAGGCGAAGTACTACGACCACGACAACATCATGGTGACCATGGGGGGAGACTTCACCTACCAGAGCGCCGCCAACTGGTTCATGAACATCGACAAACTTATCAAGTACGAATCCAAGCAACTTTTTTGTCAAGAAGAAAAGAGAAAGGAACAGTATTAGATTCCGGTACAAGATCGGATTTCACGAATGAGCCGGCTCGACCGATGAAATACCACGATCTCACAGAAAATATACATGAAGTAGAAGTATTCTACGTTTCGTTTGATTGATGCGGTTCCGCAGGTCCAATTTCAATGCTCTTTTGAAGACGATTGGACGTGAATAGGAAAATATCCTACTTCCTGTCCACCTCTGTCTATTACAGGTTGGCAACACATATGTACTTATGCGACTCATTTGCTTGTTGCGAATGCCTATGAGTAGCGGTCATTGCCTTGTTGTGTCATAGTTTAAGTAGTTCTGTACAACTCCCAGTATAAGTCAAGACATGTCCCCTGGGTTTTCTGGTCGAATTTTAAGAGTGTACGCGGGTCGACCCGCATCGTATTGATTAAAATTTATATACGAGACGTACATGAGTTTACTTGTTTTCAGCCACGTGACGACCCATCCAGCGAATCTGTCCGACGTCAACGTCTTCTACTCCACTCCGTCCTGCTACCTGAAGGCTATCTACATGTACGGCAGGCGAGACAAGTCCGTCTTCACTGAGAAGGTAAGGCGAGTCTTAGAGAAGTAAATCTGAGATCATAGCAGATCGCTTGTATGACAACCGAGTGTCGAAATTTATTTAGTTATTTATTTTTGTTTCTTGTTCTGAATGTCTGGTTTGATTTTTCAGGGCGATTATTTGCCGTACGGCAGTGACTCTACGACCTACTGGACTGGTTTTTACACATCGAGGCCTAGTCTCAAATATCTCGCCAGGAAGTCGCACATATTCCTGCAGGTATGATTTTCCTACCGATTTTTTTAACTTCACGTTGCCGCAAAAACTCACGTTACTTTCACGGGTCTTACCTTTCTTTTTAGGCATATGAATCTAGTCGAAGTTAGAGAGAGCGTGTATATGTATATATTTAAAGAGAGAGAGAGACGTGCATCGATAGCTGTTGTCGATAAAGTTGCAGTTGACAATATTTTGTTAATGCATAACATAACACAAGTACAAGACTTTTAATGCTTTGTTCCAGGTGGTGAAACAGTTGACAGTCATATCCAGGATGGGCGACTCGTACGAGCTGCATCTGCTACGGCACGCAGTCAGCTTGCTTCTTCATCACGATGCTATCACAGGTTCTACATTTTAAGCTATTTCATACAACAAATACATTGCAACTTGACCAGCCCCGGCTTCGTACAGGGAGAGCATAGTGGGCAAATTTCTTGATGATTTTTCCAAGAACCAATCTAATTATTTAACTGTTTGTATCTGCAGGAACGAGCCAACAACATGTAACGCTTGACTTCATACGCACCTTAACGGACGCTGTAGAGTCTTGTTCGAAGAAAGTTTCACAATATCTCAGGTATTTTTTTTATTTTAGGCCAGTATTTCTATATTGGCTGAATGGGGAAATTGTGTGTGATATAAAAAAATAAAATAATGATTAACTAAAATTGTTTTGTGCAATCTCAGTCTGGTCTCTCTCTATTCGGAATCTGTAATTTCTGTATCGCCTCCCAGCTCGCTGACGCCGACGTGGGGCGGCAGCCGGCGCTCCAAGAACAACCAGCAATTCATCATCTGCCACCAGCTCAACATGAGCCAGTGCAGGGTGAGTAGGATTTAGTGTGGTAGGCTAGTATAGTGTAATTATTAAATGCTAAATCTTTTCGTGATTTTTTTACATTGTATTGTCAATTCTTATTTTACTATGCCCATCCCGTATCATGACCCAGAGATTAAACAAAAAGTTATAAGGAAGTAGAGCGCTTTTACATACCTTGGATTTCCTAACAAACAACGCAAATGCAAATAAATAGATAAAAGTGTGGTAACTACATTGAAGCTTAGCTATGTCTAGCAATGAATTTCAAAGACTGAAGGAATCTTCTGAGGGTTGTATAACGAGTTTTATGTTCTGTAATAAAGTAAAGAGTACCTTTTGTAATATTACCATTGTTAACTATATTAATTTAATATAAATAAAATAATAAATCGGCCATTTTTAGAATGTTCCCACTGTGGAAGGGACACAGGCCTCCTCTCAGAGAGAGGGAATAAGCCATAATCCACCACGCTGGCCCAATGCGGGTTGGCGGATGTCACATGTCTTCGAATGGGTGGTTCTAGGACATGCCGGTTTCCTCACGATGTTTTCCTTCACCGTTTTGAGCAGTGGTGATGAAATAAATTACACAAAGTAAAGCGCCTGCCTGGGTTCGAACCCGCGACCTACAGTACGTAAGTCGGGGCCTAAACCGCTGAGCCACCACTATCCATTTCCACTCCACTCCATTTAATAACATCTACTCAATTTTTTGTGTCCTCAGAATCTCAAAGTCTCTATCGTCATGTTACAATTTCTGATAATAGAAGAGTTTTCAGTTCTCCGAGAGTCAGGACACGATGCTGCTGCTGGTGTACAACCCGTCCAGCATCAAGACATACTTCCACGTGCGGCTGCCCGCCATCGCCATGCATTACTCTATAAGAGACTACAATGGTAATCACTGGTTTTTGTACATCAATATAAATCAAATGTCAGACTCGCCCTGGCATCGTGAGTGTAGGAGAGCAAATAGGCCCACACTTCTTCTGTGTTATGTCTTACCTGCCATTAACGTCTTCAAAAATTATCTACATGTTTAAGCCTTATAACACAACATCTTAATACTTAAAATACCCAAACCTTCCTCATCAATTAGACCGTCTATAGGTCAGCATCTTTGAAAATCCGATCAATCGTTGTGGAGCTCAAACAGCGAGACTAAATAATTAACTCGCCAATTCACAGACGAGGAAGTGGAGTACCAGTTGATCCCGCTGCCGGCGTCCGTCATCAACTTGCCGGGACGCAGCTCCAGCGCCATCCAGGAGCTCTGCTTCGAGGCGGAGAACATCCCGCCACTTGGCTACACGGCCTACTACCTCGCACCCATTAGGGATCCTTTGGTAAAGTAGCAGGCGACTGACATCTTTGTTACTGCAAAACTGTTCGGAAGGATGAGCGAAAGGTTCTCTCTTACTTGTCTGTTAATGGTTTTTAAGCGCAGTTTCTTAACTAACGGATATATACTTTGTACACCTCTAACGCTAAATATCACATAAAAGAATGATGGCCACAATTATTCCATCACCGATTCGCTTCACTTGTCAACCGCTTAATTTTTTTTCTGTTTCTCAGTTATTACAAAGGCTTCGTAACACGACGACTCAGAAAAACTGGTCAGTCATTAGATATTATACAACCAACTTTCAGGTCATGATTAAATACTGAGTCTGGAACATCACGACGACTCACTGATTTAATGATACAAAAAAAATGCCGAATTGAATCTCCTGACGCCCTGAGAGATCATAGCGTTAGCTTTGAATATTACCAATGTAATTATCTGTAATATTTGATTAAGCAAGCATTTAATGCAAGCCAATAGAATCGCGCTTAAGATATTTTGTCTTTTAACTATGGCTAGTTTGAGATTTGTAGAGCTCCGCAAAGGTGACGGCACCAGTATGAATTGGCCAACTCTACCGAGAAAGCATCGCGATGAAAGTACTCGATTAGTGAAAAATACTCGAGACTCAATCCTCTTCCCATCTCATGCCTTTCTTCTGCCATTTACTTTATCTAATCCCTCCTCTCTTTAAAATAAGGGCAATATAAAGTTATCAAAACATCTCTAACTTCTGCTGCGGATGTCTTATCATTGGGAATCGGTGATTACTCAACATCTACTGGACCGTTATTCTTTCATTCATCATTCTTGTAACATATTTACATCAGAAGATAAAAAATTGTCTTATAAGTATAAAGATAATATATAATTCAATATAAATACAGGGTCACTTTATCTGATATGTGTTGGAAGTTGTTTTCCTTTACTATTTTCTTTTCAGGAAGAATCTACGTTCGTCAAGAAGACGCACCACGGCCCGGAAGCGGACCAAGAACTGACACCCAATATATCCAATGAGGTATGTATCTACATACTCAACATCTTCCAGACCTTTCCCATTCATGTGGGATCGCCGCAGTATGACTACTGCTAATGACGAATCTGACTAGAAGGGATGCGCCCAACCAATAAAAATCCTCGCGACATTTATCTCGACGACGGAATTGTCTTTGATCCCACGTATAAGATACGACTTAAGGACAAGAGAAGGGTTAGCCTCAGGGACACGGCCGGCCGTAAAAACTGTAGCCAAAACCAATACAGATACCAGATAGGGTTAATTAGCTCAACTTGTTCTTTTATTGTAGATTAATCTATTAAGAGTCGTAAAGGTTTCTTTGAAATAGAATTTTTGTAATAAATTACTCTTTCCAGTACCTAAAAGTAACAATAGATAAGGAGACCGGTCTTCTGGAGTCGATCCAGCACGTGGACGGCGTGAAGGTGCAGGTCTCGCAGAACTTCTACTACTACAGCCAGGTGCAGCAGCCGCTGCAGTCCGGCGCCTACAGCTTCCGGCCCTCCAGGAACAGACCCACGCCTGTAAGTTTCAGCAGCATGCGTCCATACATCAATCCTTAAAAGCATATTTGAATTGCTGAATATAAGCCTCCATGGACGAAATTGGCATCCAAATCTAAATTCCCTTGTTACGACTTCAACTCCTTCATCAGGCAAACCAAGGAGGATGGATTTAAAAATGTCCACTTCATCTGGTATTCTATAAGGCTGCAATATTTGAAATTGAATTGCGTTATTGCTACGAGTTGGCTTATTACTACAATGATTTTCTGAAGGTTGCAGAGAAAGTGATCTATCACGCGGTGCGAGGGTCCCTGATCAAGGAGATCCGGCAGCGGTTCAGCGACTGGGTGACGCAGGTGATCCGCCTCTACCGGGGTGAGGAGTTCATCGAGCTCGAGTGGATCATCGGGCCGATTCCTGTTGGGTCGGTATCATGTTGTTCTGTTCACTAGTTCTCCTTCCATGGCTTGGATTTTGGAAGCGATGAACCTAATAATTTTCCTTCTAGTTATCCCACCACACCCTTAGAAGATACGTAATCCCATAACGAGTGCAGTGACATTAGGCTTACAATTTGCAGGAACGACCTCGGCAAGGAGGTGGTGAGCATCCTGAAGACCAACATCAGTAACAACGGCGAGTTCTACACGGACGCGAACAGCCGGCAGATGATGAAACGCAACTGCTGGAACGAGACCAATAGTAAGTTATTACGACGCATCAGACTTTCAAGTTATTCTCATCTCCCGATCCAAGAAGATATATGTATGTGAGCATATATGCATAGAATCGTGAATGTAGAAAACGCGAAAGAAGTGTGCCACGAATCTCGTAATCTTTGTCTACCGTTCACGGAATTCCGTGCATGCTTATCAGTGTTATTACTATTCGTATTTGGACCTGTGTTGCAGGTCACCAGGTGAAGAAGCCGGTGGCGGCGTGCTACTACCCGGTGACGTCGCGCATCTGCCTGCGCGCCAACAACGCCAGCGTGGAGCTGTGCGTGCTGACGGACCGCGCGCAGGGCGGCACCTCCTACAGCGAAGGCGAGATAGAGCTCATGGTAAATATACAAGCAAACTAACAAACAAGCGATTTACCTAATGTTGACTTCCATTGCCCGTATCTTTAGTTTTCTATTTTCTTTTCGTAATTTGGTTGTCGTTTGATATTTTGTACATTACTTTTGTTACAGAAATTCCCTGTGGTGCACTAGACCATTATGATACCGTCATTTTATCTTCATTTCACCATTAAAATAGCTGAATGAATGGCCCGAAGTTTGCAGATGCAATGCTAACGGTAATATAGAACGGAAAATTGTGGGGAAAGAGGAAATGAAATAGATGGATTCTGGATGGCTTACTTTTCTTCCAACCAAACTTTAACAAATAATGAAAGTTTCTCGAGATATTTTTAGTTCATTATTATTTCTCACAACAGATAGAAATGGAACTTGGAGAAGACACGTTTGGTCATTATAATTAGGTCTGCACTAAATAGCGTATTTTTTTGTCTTTTCGCAAGGTTCACAGAAGACTGTTGACTGACGATGGCTTCGGCCTCGAAGAGACCCTGAACGAAGAGGCTTTCGGAGTAGGACTGGTGGTGAAAGGGAAGCACAGAATCATGTTCGGCAACTATCGACAAGAGAGTAAGGAATTCGTTCCAATTATTTTGGCGATTAATGAGAAAACCATTATTTTGGCTAATATTGTTACAGGATTAGTTGTGTATTTTAAATGCTTTAAATCTTGTATAGTGGACGAGCAGACGTTCTCGGAGCGTGTGTCGTACACGGCGAGGAAGTGGCTGATGGAGCCCTGGCTGTTCCTGGCGCCCGGCGAGAAGATCAACAGGAGGAAATGGCAGAACGTCAGGAATAAAAGGGTGTGTTATCTTGTTACCCAATTGATCCAATCTACCTTACTTCTAAACCAACATATACCATATAAACAACCTCTTAGTTGTGAGGATTTACCTCGTACCTCTTCAGGTGCTTCAAAAATATTTTTAAGTGGCCGAAGAAATATTACCGTTACCTCTTATTTGCTAACAACAGCCTATCACTAACCATTTAACAATACAAAGCAATTCAAACTGACGAATTTTGTCCAGTACTCAGCGGTGCGGCTGCACGGACTGCCGCGCCACATCCACGTCATCACGCTCGAGCCGTGGAAAGCGGGCTCCGTGCTACTCAGACTTGAAAACACGCTGGAAAGTTCGGACAAAGGTATCGGAGCTGTCGCGCCGTTGAACATAACATTAGATCATTGCACATTATATCACTTGTTGTCAATTCTACAAATTTTTCTGCTTAGATCTCCAATCTCAACCATTGTGTCAAGTGATATTTTGTTGATGGAAAAATACAAACAGACAAGCGGCTTCCCGTTATTATGTAACCATGGCGACCCATTAACAACTGCAACAAACAGTAAAGTTACGAACTCAGCTTTTCAGTCGGAAAGAAAGGGGAGTGGATAAAGAACAGGGGGGACGACAGGATGTGCGGTATGGTGTAACTGTATCTGCTACATTTGCGACTGTAAAAAATGTTTTTACAGAAATGTTCAAAATGGAAAAGGACACGACCGATGAGAACCCGAGGACCACTCACATAGTGGTGGACCTGCGAAAGATATTCGGTCAGCACGAGGTGAGGATGGTGCGGGAGACCACGCTCGCAGCCAACCAGTGGCTGGAGGAGGCAAGGCAGATGGACTGGAGCACCAGGTGATGTGAAAATTAGCAATATGGTCGAATGTTCAACGCGGAGCATAATCTTCTTTTGTACATACCAAATTCGCAATTTTGGTGTAGACAGAGAAGTAAATAAAATTAAAATAAGGAATATATCAGGGCTCCTGGAATATAAGTGACTGAGAAAGACAATATAAATGTTTAAATTATGTGAATTGATTTGAAATTATACATATAGGTTACCCACCGATTGTAAACTTCGTTAGTTTATAATAGGACAAGGTATATTATAAACTGTCAGCGAATTGTGAACGGATGATTGATGGTGATATGCCGTTAATAGCTCGTCTCTAGATTTTGAATTAATGCTAAGAGATAAAGTAAACACATTATTACGAACAAACCTTAAAACATATATTAAACCTTCCAGGTACGTGTATTCCGGCGGAGACGACGGCATCCTACCCGAGGACAACGTCGACTACACGGACGACAAACTCGCACGCACGGAGAGAAAGGACTCGGGTACAGTTTTGCTTCAATACCAAAATATTGTAAACAAAAGAGAATGCATAGACCACGATACGGATACATCACTTTTATGTTGACATTTCCTTTTAAATACATAACAATTTAAGTAAGAATCTATAATTCTACATACTTCTTATCCTGGAAGCTACTTAAACCTACAGATATTATATATCATATTGTTTCAGAATTTACGCAAGAAGATACGTACTTCTTAAGGAAGCAACCGCGCAAGAAGTTAAACACATCCCTAAAACAGAAGACACATAAATCCAGATACAAGTTCGAAGAGAGACGCAAGAGGTCGCTCAACATCACTGAAAACCTGATCGATATTGTCAGAGAAGCGAACGCATCATATCCCAGCACATTCAGTACTCACGTGGATAGTGCAACGACAGCGTACAACGAAACAGCGTATGGAGAAGTTGGTCATAATAGTTCTATAATACAATCCAACTTCAAACAGATATCGTTTGCTACGAAACCGGATCTGAGCGGTGATCTGCTCAGGACCAGGTTTCGAGCGGACTTTAAAAAGCATCCTAAAGTAAACTACATCCGAAGTAAAGTGAAGCCTATGAAGTTCTTCGTGGAGTGGGGCAACTGCTCCGAGGAGGTGGGGTCCATGGAAGACGAAGACTTCTCGTCGAATCTAAGAAAGAGGTCGGCGAGAAGAAGAAATGGGAGTCACAGCGTGAAAAATAACAGACGTAATGGGGGTATGCGATAGAAACTTAACATCATTGAATTACAAACATTAAGCGCATTTGTAAACTTATAGGTTAATTTTCCAAAACTTTTTATTTTGAGTTTAAAATAAAAAAAATACATAGTCTCGTATCCGTCCTCGTATAAAAAGTGGGTTGGCTTTATCCACTTTTTTATGGCCACCATCGCCTAAAATGTCAGTAGACGCCACTAGACCTCTGTACGTAGACTTCCCCAAAAGTCGCCACAAGCTTCAGTTCCTTGCCACTCTTACTGAACTGGACACGCATGCTTTTCTTTTTGACTCAATAACTTTTTAGTAAGAATAAAATATAATATAATTAACCATTTTTAGTGAAGTGGTTGAAATAAAACGAAAGACTTTTGCAGATTACTATCCTAACGACCCTGACGATGGCATAACGCGATCCATGTACGAAATGTACTACAAGATGAAGCCAGTCAATACTCTGAAACTACGGCCAGAGGTACAGACTCCGACACCGAGGAGGTTCAAGAAGATCAAGGGTAAGAAGAATAGAGTAGAGAAGCATGAAGAAGTTGCGAGAATAGAGCGCACGACGAGGAAATCGAGACGGAACAGGAATAAGAGAAAAGGGAAAACTTACGTCACTACAAGTACTCCATTAGAGACTTATAACACCAAAAGGAGGAATGTAAGAGAAAAACTGCGACAAACGAATGTAGATAGTGGACAAGATAATGGTAGCGAAGCCGATGATACGAAAACATTTACGCAATTACGTAAAGGTATGACCTAAGCATATTTCTAACATTTGTCATAAAAAAATCTATCTGTGGAACCTAGGTACACGTTTTGGATACCTTTTCTCAATTAACAAATACCCGAGACTGTACTTATCTTGCGATACTGGGCGACCGCCACTTACGAATTAAGATTACAAACATGGTTTTACTTGATTAATCTATATCATTGACGGATCCAGAGGGGTGCCTAAGGGCCTTAAGCCTCCCTTCAAATCATGACAATTCTTCAGTGAACTTTAAATGTAAATAATATTTAGAATTATTATTATTCTAAAATTTTTAGTGAGCATTGCATGGCCTGGTTCTGTTTAACTATATAAAATGTTGTGTACTGGTTTTACCTATCCATAGGAGGGTTACGCCCCTCCCCCTCCATCATAATCTTGGATTCGCCACTGATCTATCCGTGTATGATCTTAGGATACAGAATCTTACGGTGTACTTTTAAATTTATTTTAAAGAACGAGATAAAATCATCTAGTTAAAAATTGAAGGAACCTTATTTTACTTCGCGTGTTCTTTAAGGTTTTTTTAGTAAAAATAATTATTATTAAAGTCTCGTGTAGTGATGATTCTTAGTTACCCTGACGTAAGCAGCAATAACCACCATTTAAATTGTTCAATCACTTTAATTAATCTAAACACCCATCGAATGTTAGCTCAATTCACCCACATCGCACCGAAGACAGAGCTGGCACATCTCAGAGCGAAGCGACGCAAAGAAGCGATGAGGAGTTACCAAGACTACGATACTGACACATCTGACGGGGCGGAGGAGGACCTTGAAAGTCGAGAGGGCAGTGACAAGTGGGAGAATACCAGGAGGAAGAGGTAACCGTTCAGATGATTGCTATTAAGATATAAAAGGGATAAAATAGCGTTTTGTTGGTATGGGCTTAATAGTTCAATATTTAAATTTACTATTTAGGGTAAAGGGTAAATATTTTAGGTGGAAAATATATCAAAAACCGATTTGCAATATTCTCTTGACTTGATGGTTTGAGTACGGTCTGATTCCAACGGATTAGTTTGACTGCGTCCGACCTAGTTGTCTTTCGGTGACCAGTGACTATAAATTATTAATAATATAGTCACTGGTGACCTAAAACCGTACCGTATTTAATATTGAACGAGTGACGGTAATGTCGCAGGACGGCGAGCAAGGACGAGGAGATGGCCGACAGCAGCTCGGACTCGCAGGAGAGCAGCGAGTCGGAGTTCGTGGTCACGCTGCGGCCCTCGCAGATACGCACCTTCGTCGTCTGGTTCGTCGACAATCGCAAGACTTATACGTTGTAAGCTGATGTCAGTGACGTCTCTTATACTCCACTTTACTTATGATAGCGATTAAGTATAAAATGACAAAGTCTTGTTTTATTTTATCTTACCTTTTTATGGAAGAACATGGCAAACGAGCAAGCGGCTCGCCCGATGTCAAGTGATCGCTACCCATAGACATCTGCAACTAACTAATGAGTTGCAGATGCGTTGCCCATCTTTAGTGAAGACAGAGAAATAACCTAAATTGCTATGTGTAGGTTAGTTTATTAAGCCATTAGTTTATTTCCTTGGGGGGTTTAGCTAGAAACGCGGAATTGCACCATTAAGGCACATTTTCTTTTTTTTTCGGGCGTTAGACAAACCGCCGGTGTAAATGAAATAAGGTAATAAGTTCAGAAATCGAAAATAAAACTTTGATAAAAAAAATCATTTAATAATTTATTAAATACATTTTATACAAACGATGAGTCAGCTCACCAAAGCCGTTTAAGCGGTTCATGTTTTAAAGAAGTCGAACGGAGCCTTGAAGGAAACACACTAATACAATATTTATACGATAAAGAACCTTCTAGAAGGCAATACGAAAAGAGAGCTTCGTTAGAACACAAACCGATATTGATTGTATTAATACATAAAGGAATGTACAAGTGTATAAGTATTTAGATTTGTACGATTTACAGATTAGCGAAATGTTGCCAATGCTCCACAGTGTTACCAGTACCTGGTCGACACGTAGAGAGTTTATTTTTATACGAATAAATCTTTTTTTTCTCTTGATGTATGCAAAAATTAATATTCCTATGATCCTATTCAATATTATATGGCAGTACAATATATTTTTTTATTTATCTATTTCGCCAGATTATAAAGTTGTGATATGTGATGTTTCCCTACTACCAAAACCCATGAAATATTATCTACAATGCAATTTACCCCTACTTACAAGATATATTGCGCGAGATACCACGCAACGAGCTCACTTTACCAAAACTAAAATTGTAATAATACAATAGGCTCGTGTCTAGAGCTACGAAAGATCCGAATGGCGCCAAAAAAAGCAATTTAAAATGGCAACAAATACTAATCTTGAATTTTAAATTTATAATTACAATCTGGCAACACCGACAGCTTTACAAACGGGCCTATTATATTTTGAAATGAAATACATTATACAAATTGGACATAGTTATTAATTTATTTCGAAACACTAAAAAAATCTATTTAGTGTTCCCTGTGACAAAAAATCATCAAATAATTATAAATAATTTGTGATGCCGTTTTATATATATATATATATATATACAAAATAAATATATTCAAGCTAGACCGTAATAGAATAGGTTGAATGAACACAATTTTGGCGAGTTTTTTTTGAGGCTCAAAACTTGAATGACGCGAGAAATTTTTAAATGATTAAATGATGCAGAGCCTTAGTAAATGAAACCTGCAAGCCTTAGTAAATGAAACCTGGGAGATTCAAACTCTTTTTAAATATATTTATTTATATAAACAGTTTAGTTTTTGATATTTAAATGAAACGAACGAACGAAACTTGCATTAAATGCAATAATTAATTAAAAAATTGTATAGAAAGATATTTGTGTTCCTCTAGAACTAGAAAATAGAGGGATTTTAAAAGTAATATATTGTTTTTTTCTTCAAGTTTATGATTTGTTATTGCTAAATCATGAAGCCATATAATCATTACATTTAACAGTTTGACAACTGGCGTGTTGACAGATGTCAGAAGTTTGGCCGCCATTTTCACTATATACAAACAAATGTTCCCGCCATTTTGATTACCATCGTTTTTGTGTTTCACTAAAATATTTTTCCCCAGAATTTACTACCAAGATGGCTTTCTAGAAAAATAAATTAGAAGGAAAAAATAACCAGTAACTGTATATATCTAAGGGTCGCCAAAAGTCACGATTTATTAGATAATAATGTAACTTACATAATATGTGTTTAGTGTCACAATAAGATAATTAATCTAAAACCAAAAATAGATACAAAAAAGCTACTAACATTTAAAAAAACTACAAAAAAGGTAGGGGTAGGGGGTAGAACTATCCAACTACGGCACACTACATTTCTAAATTAGGATATTTTCGTGTTTCTTTGACATTTAAAGTCACACTCTTACACTCTTGAGTATGTTCAAAATAACAACCAATTAAAAGAGGTTTTTGTAAAGTGAATTATTTCTAGCGCAAGCTCCAGACTAGTTAAAATAAAAAGGTCACTATTAACCGAAATTAAGGTTAAACAAGAAATAAATAACCGTGCTAAAAGCTTACAACTACAACCGAAATGGAACTTTAAGCTCCGGTAACATAACACAATAAAAAATCAACTTTTATTTCGAATTATTGGTTAACAAATTCCCTTTTTTTATATAAATGCAAGCTCTCTGTGAATCACCCAAATGGTATAAAATGGATCGGATTTTTTTCCCTTAAAACACCACTAGTCGTTGAATTTATCTAGAAGTCTCAATTTTGTAAAATTTATAAACACGACTTTTCAACAACAAAGATGGCCGCCAGTATCTGATATTCACTGAGATTTTCAGCTCTCGAGATGTTTTTTAGGTATAAATAACTGGGCGATTGAAAATGAACTATATTAAAATGTGACAGAGTAGCTTTTCGACTGACATTACTAAACGACAAATAATTTAGTGCACGATACAATGCCACAGCCAAGAACAACCACGCTCCTCAATATATACAGTACAATACAATACATACGCATTGATAGTGTCCAAATGAATTCTATTGTTCCATTTCTAGAGCCGTGAGTTTTCGTACGAATTCCGCGCGCTGAGATGGCGTGAGTTCCTGCAAGACGAATATATTAGTAGAAAATGTGAGAGTGACTGGGTTTTTTTTTAAAGTAAAAAGGCTTGTTTGTATCTAGCATTGCGGAAGTGAATACCTAATTTCAGCATGACCTACACCAGGTATATTTTATATATATTGTTAAGTAACCCTATTGTTTTATACCATACATTATGTTGGTAAAGCATGGCAAATGAAGTGTGTATAAAACACGTACGTAGTGCGCGCGTACGTGCGTCCGTGCGTACGCGTATGTGAACCGTGCATGTACGTGTGTGTTCATGATTTGCGTGGTGGTGACGTACGACGTGTCTGTCGCACACGTACCATGACGAGGGTGTTGCAGGCCTGCAGCACGGCGTCCTGCTTGATGGCGCGCAGGTTACGCTCCAGCAGCGAGTCCTCGACGCCAGCCTGCGCCTCCAGCCAATTGCAGACCGCCTCGTTGTCGTTTTCCCACTGGTGCGACTGACACGCAAACACACAATAATTTATATATACTAAATAATTCGTTGTTTAAGTTAAAGTAAAATCAACGTGAGTCAATGTCAAAACAAACAAAATTTGTACCAAGAAAGCAAAGGAGGTAGCTATATATTCTCCCGTTCATATATAAGTTTCACCTCGAAAATAGACTTCTAATCATTCCTTATGTCATCGATGTGTCATGTTATATCTCATCACCACATATTAATCTAAGTGTCTCCTACGTGACAAACGTTTGCTCATACATCTCATTTGTGATATCAAGTTACGTCACCTGCGTCTCGCCTTGGTCCTCTGTGAACCAGCGTCTGAGCGTGGCGGCGGCGGCGCCCTGGTCCATGTGCGTGGCGGGCTGCACCGCGGCCTGCACGCGGCGCTCCTGTGCGTTCTGACGCAGCAGGCGAGCTAGCCGCCAGTACAGCAGGCGCCGGGAGTCGCGCCAAGGGATTATGTCCTGGAACAAGTAATTACTTATATACAAGAAACGGTCTTGAAATACCATTGCTGGAATTATAATTAATCGATCACCAATCCACATGAAAATTTAACTTGAAATCCGGCTCGAAGGACCAAATATATTGACGAAAAGACTACACTTATTAGTTTGCCAAATATTATACAATCGAAACTTTAGTCATTAATTTCAAGAAGCAGTCCCCCATGTCAACGTCTTATTCTAACATAAACTACTAATTTAATATTACGGATGTATCCTTGTCGTCGTAATATATTACAATCGGTTTGTTTGTTCGGTCATTATTTATTTCTTAATTAAATTAAATCAACTTACAAATATGCAGCCCTTCTCCAGCATTCTTTCCGCCGTGTCGTGTAGCTCTGCGAATTGTATGGCGATCTGAAATAATAAAGGGTAACACTGAATTATTAAATGTATAACAAAACATCTTTCAACTTTTTATTAAGGTTAACAAGCATATCCATTACTGCAAATACTTGAAGATTATTTAATTCCGATACGCAATATTAACTGGACAAAACATAACGAGCCTTAATATCAGAACTTGCCTTCGAGGCTCTTAGACGCAATTAGTAAGAATACAGCAGATGTATAGTTATTTTAGGGTTTCATGATCCCTATTTGAAAAGTGTATACTCACTTCGTGATATATAGGACTTAACTCCTTCTCCCTTGCCTTGGCAGTCTTCTCAGCGGCGAGCAGGTCCGCCTCCAACTCACGGACCTTACACTCCGCTGCAATATTATCGACTACCATAAATTATACATAAAAACATAACTGAGGTGATTTAAATCTAAACACCCCGTCATAATAAATACACGTCATGAATTTCTATGTTATATGAAATAACGAATCCGATTGAAATATGAAGTTTGTCCGAGAGTTCTAATGATGAACTTTAATGCTTGGTAATTCTTTGATATATATTCGGTCTGGCAGAGGACCTTTGTAGTGATCAATGGGGGCCTGCGTCCAGAAGGCGACAAACAACGATGACGACATCTTTACGTATATTCAATCTAAAGTTAAGGATCTAATCATTACATTTTCTAGAGTACATTTGTTTTTAGGTCTTTAGTGCGTCAGTTCATTAAATTGTGATATTCTATATTGACGTACCTTGCTTGCCCACATCAGTTCTGACGAGGACGTCGTCTACGGAGCCCCGCCTGTCCAGGTTCTTGGATATTTCATTCATTTGCTCTTTAATTTCTATAAACAACAAGCATGGAACAATTCTTATTAATTCAATATTGTAACTGAATCACTGTAAAATTTACAAATAAAAAAGAGATTGGAAAAGATTTGCTTTCTTGTAAGGTCCTTAGGTTAGAGGTTAAATACCCGTGACATAACCATTTTTTTCTGAAATAAAGATATACTGTAATGATGGTACAGTACTGACCTGAGATTCTGGCACCCAGCCTGAGCAGCTCGGGGTCGAGGCGGTGCATGGTCTTTAGAATGTCGCGCTGTTTGAACTTCACCTCCACGATGCCCTCCGCTTCCAAAACACCGCCCCTGTCGACAAACCAGAACGTCTTTACCAATACATTTTTACAGAAAAGGAAGGAAAGGTATAAGATCCAGTATTGGGAATTTATTATACTCTCTGTTATTAGATCAGGAAAAATGGGTGGCCGAGCTAATCCTGGCGCCAACACTGTTAAAACGTACAAACCAAATTAGGTTGAGCTCTTGCGTAACTCGCTATTAGTGATTCTAGGTGTCAGGTTTATGTGGTAGTACAAATCGTGCTCGAGTCTTTCATTCCGTTGAGTTCCGTCATTCTCTGAGTGCGAACAGATGAGCGTATTTCCTTATCCGGATCTTGTCCTATAAGTCAAAAATACAACTGTGAGAATTTACGAGCCATTGTACGTTTCTACTTTTCGCGTCTTAAGTTGGTACTTCCCCGATCTGTTTTTGGCTCCGGAACTGAAGTGGTATCTCAACCTTTACACTGTTGCTCATTCGTGCGTCCGTGCGTGTGTACCTGGCCTCGGGGTCCGCGTACATCTCCATGCGCTGCGAGTTGACACTGGGGTCGATGACGGCCCAGGCGCCGCCGCGCACCTCTGCGCCGGGCGGGATGTACACCAGCACGGGCGCGGTGGCTCCCCGCAGCGCGCGCACAATCTCCGCCCCAAACTTCAAGATCTGCTCGTACATGTCTGTGCAATATTTAAACAGAATATTAGCATGGGTACAGACAAAATCGGCAGTAAGTAATTAGTGTAAAGAGTATAAAAGAAAAACTGCGATTGTATTACCTTTCTGTCCGCCGCTGAACCCTCGCCAGTTGGCGAAAATGATGATGGGCAGGTTCTCGCGCGAGAAGTCGTTTATAGCCTGCGACGTCTTGTACGCAGAGTCGGGGAACCACACCTGAAGGAGATTAAACACCTTTTAAACCACAATCACTATACGTCTCTGTTATACTGGAATTGAACAAGCATTTAGTAGAGAAAATTATAGGACGGTGAGAATCCCCCATTCCCGGGATCGGGGGAGAGGGAATAGTGAATGTGTACCTGTCCGGCTTGCTGCATGGTCTTGGCCTCGGAGTCGAGGTTGGCGGGGTCTGCGGGCAGCGTAAACTCCACCGTGCGCGTCTCCACCGCGATCACACCCACCGGGATGCCGCCCAGCCTTGCACGACCTGAATACACAAATAAACTTTCAACATTTTCCCTTGTATACTACAACCTCAACGCCTATGTACTTAAAGAAATAACATCACGCCTGCATCTTGAAGGTAGGCAGCAATTACGGATTTTCGTTTGGCACAGTTATATCCCACCTCCACTATATCCAAACATGATGCATGCATGCTCGTTACAAGTCTTCCATGTCAACTTACCGGCAATGACAGTCTGCGCCCAGGGCCGCATGATCTCGTCGAAGGAGCCAGCGTCGAAGAAGCCGGAGCGATGGGCATCACCCGTTAGCATGAGGCGCGGGTCGTGGGCAGAGCGGGGCGGCACCCACTCCACTGCCCGGTCTATTGGATCCACGCACTTCATGATGGGTACCATGCTCAGCTTGTCCTGGTTAACGTAGTTTATGATGAAAATCTACACAGGTGATACCCATACGGAACATAGATAACCTAAAGTAATTAGACAGTTGGAATTCCTGCAGTTATGAAATAATTAATTTATATCTGAAAGGCAGAAAGGTTTTTGTGTTGCGCAAAATTCATTTAGGACTTCGGAAAATACAATTTATTGCAAAAAAATTGAACTCTTATATAAATTAAATCTATTTTTGCAGGCGAGTCCTGAAGAATTATATCACAAGCCGATGTTTTGTTAGACGTAGCATAATACAAAGAATAATCTTTAGTACAAAGCCACCAAGGGCTCGACAGTCCGAACTCTAGGGGACTCCGGTCTCTCATACGAGTATCAATACATAGAAAGCGATGTATGTACGTTTACTAAATCGAATTTCAATATACGACCTCTTTGGTAGTTAAGGAGGTTAAATACTACCAAAGACGTCGAACTGGTCGGCAAGGAACATTCAATAAAAATAAAACACTTTTAAATATAGAACACAAGACGATGTAATGAAAAATTGGGAATGTGATTAGTCCCATCTATAAGAGCTCACCTTGGGCACGTACGACAGCCACTTCAAGGCAGTACGGACAGCCTCTAAGTCTGTGGGCGCCACAGCGTGGGTGACGCCGTTGTTGTGCATGATCTGCACGCCGCCGAGCTGGTTGTTGCTGGCGTACACCGCGCGGCCCAGCACCTTGTTCAGCGCCGCGTACCCCGTCAGGATTATGTAGGAGGACTCCACTTGGATCACGCGGTGGCCGAGCCTGGTAAGAACGAAAACATTGTCACGGAGGGCTGAGTCCTGCTTGGAACCCTGTTTTTACTAAAATCAAGTCTAAAATCATTCAAATCTAAAACCACCGTTGGCAATTAACTCGACAATGCAAATATTTAATGAAACTTCAGTATTAATGGATACAAGTGAACCCTCACCTGACGACGTAGGAGCCGATGCCGATGGCTCTGCAGGTCACGATGGAGATGGTCACGATGTCTTCGTACGCCTGCGCCGTCTCCCCGGCGATCAGGCCGGCGTCGCGCAAGCACTCCACGCCGAGGCCGTCTTCTTTCCCTGAACACCAAAGCACAACCGATATTATCATCTGATCATAAAAATTACATGCTACGTTAATTCTTTAAATAGCTATTTCTGCGGTTTTCTAAGACAGGTACACACACAAGGCGATTTGAAGCGTGCTGTTTAAAGGGCATTTTAATGTCATCCTGACAGTTAGTCAGTCCTGACTGTCAGGGTGACATTATGGCGCACTGGCGCCATCTAACGTCGTACGGAACAAATATCGATGTAGACTTAATTTAATTAAGAACTAAGAAAGAAATAAGGTCAAATGAAAATATATTTTTATATAACTTATTTATTACTTATCATTCTTGAAAGCGTGTAAGTTAGGGGCTGGCGTGTTAAGACGCTTGCTTTTCACGCCACTGGTCGTGGGTTTGATTCCGACACAGGACAGACATTTGTGTGTATAAACATGTTTGTGCTATGTATCTATTTAAGTATGTATTTACAAAAGAAAGTAGTATATGTAGTATATCAGTCATCTGGTTCCTATAGTGCTTAGTTTGGTATCAGGCCGTGTGTGAATTGTTTATGTAAAGCTGTTTTCGTGTTGTGAACCACACAAATGTGACTCACCAATGATATCCGTGATCTTGTACCTGGCTTCCCCCTCGTCGTCGATGAGCTGCGTCTTGACGGACCCGAGCGGGCCCAGCCGTGAGTACGATTCCGGCGTCAGGTATAGATATCTACGTATAAGCATTTATCTTAATAACAGAAATCTAATAATAAACAAGGACACAAACCCTTAACGCAGAGGTGTAGGCAGAGATTAGTGATTTCCCTTTATTCTACATAAATCTCATCTCAATCTTCTATACCCCCATATCATCAGAATTCCCAGAATGTTCACTTAAAATCTACCCTCACGAGGGACAAACTCCCCCAAATGCCATCTATCTATACTAATAATAGAGAAAAGGATTGATTGTTTGTTTGTCCTAGATAAACTCTGGATTTGTTTCGTGGATTGTTGAAAGGATGAATGACGAGAGAGTAACGAAATAAATTTATGTTGGAAAAGTGAGTGGCAGCGTTGGCGGGGGACGTCCCAGGAGAACTTATATCGATCAGATTAGTGATGTATGAATGTAGAATAAGCAAGAGGTGTGACAGGATCGCGTAAATTGGAAATCCGTTAAATTTGCCTACCCCTTTAGTTACGGGCGTGAGTGCATATTTATTCATTTACTTTTTTAATTATTTAAACTAATTAAGTTATTGCGCTACTTAAGGTATTTTTAGACATTTATTATCTTCATGTTTCGGTTGTAATTATAAAGCTTTTGAAATGATTGCATTGACAAATAAGTTAATTTGATATTTTTATCAGATATCAGAATACTTAAGAGTGTATTCGTTAACAAAAATACAAACTTGAATCCCCTCTCTGGGCGCTCGGCGTCGAGCCAGGCCACGTTGAATTCCGACTTGACCTCCTCCGCGACGCCGATGCGGGCGCCAGAGTTCACGCTCACGTAGATCTGCAATGTAAGGTCCAATTCTAAATAAATAATAATAAAATGACATACGTTGCTAAACTAATTTTATATATCCAACGAAACATTAGATAGTTGTCGAAAAACTGAACGATATGTACGTGCACGTGAGTGTGAGATGAGCACTGACCCTGGGTATGTTGTGTAGGCGGGCGTAGTGCGAGGCGCGGTAGAAGAGCCAGTCCTCGTGAGGGCCGAAGGAGCCCATGTAGTACGTGAGGTCGTTGGCGATCAGCACGACGTCCCGACCGCGCGGACACTCCGGCGTGAACAGCGTCAAACGCCACGCCACCATACCGACCTGCAAGAACACAACTTGTTACAATATCGAATGTTCGTATGTTACACACATTACACATGTAAAGATCGATGTAATAACTCACAGTGTTCTGCCCGGGCAGCCGCGTCACCTCGACGACGTGGCGCTCGCCGTCCGGTTCCACCACCAGCTCCACGCACGTCATCACGTTGTCCGGTACCGGACCTGACCACAGAACAATACATTTACAATGAATGAATCATTAACCGCTAAATTCATCGGCAGGAAGCAATTGCTTGGATATTGATTGGTCGCCATTGTTGGTAGGTAAAAGACGAGTAAGGTAAATTTCCCAATGATCTACATTTGAAGATAAATGAGCAAGCATAACTTTCTTTGCTAATTAAATTGCGGCGTCCATTCAGAAACTTTTGTCTACTGCTATATCGCCAGTAATGGTTACGTAACAAGATGGCGGGCGTACCATCGACACTGCCCTCCTCTATGCACTCGCGCCAGCGCTTCTCTATGGTCTGCCGGAACATGTCCGGGATGTCGTACACGTACGTTGTGCCTTGAGACGTCGCCTGCGGACAAAACATACAAACGATAAACAAAGATGACTTACTAAAGGAAACATCTGTAATTCCCTTACCGTCGATTGCTACCATAAAGTTGACGCTTATTGTTTATGCAGAGGCTTTCTTCTCTTCTTCATTCATCTCTATGCTTCTCTAATAATATTGAAGAAATTAACAATTCTCTGTCCACAAAGTCCAGCAACGGATCTGCGACACATCTGTTTGTTTGGATGTCTATGGCCAGTGGCGGTTACGTTAGTGAAGATATCAACACCAGCGACTTACCAAGAACCTCTTCTGCTGCAGGTAGTCTTTGGTGACGTAGGGCGTGGAGATCGGCAGCCCGTGCATGGGGCCCTGTCGCGGACCGTACGATTGGAACAATATCTAGAACCAAAATATACACTTGTAACGTTTTGTCCAAGTCAAAGATGTATAATATATTTTTGTAATTAAGAAGTTGTCAAATAAGATTTTTAATAATGTAGGTGTCAGCAGTCTCGGGCCTTTCTTACAGGGAACAAAAAAAAGAGTGGCCGTGACCTTCTAAACATTAATTACATCAGAAAATACAATGTGGGGTTTTCATAGTCGTTTCAGCCGATATTCAGGATGCTAGCCGTGGGTCTACCCATTCAGTTGGCTCCTGCCACCCTTATCCAGTGGGATTCCGCAACCTTGACCATATCATCGTTCCATCTTATGTGATGCCTAACTACGCTGCGTCGATCTGTAAATGACCCTTTCGTCCATAGTTCTGTCAGCAATGTGGGGTAATCAAAGTAAATAAATAAATTAAAATGTTATGAACTCACCACACCCGTCCGCGGATCTGAGACCTCTTCATACGCGTATATATCGAGCGAGTAGCCGGAGCCGTTGGAGAGGCACAAGCGCACGTTCTTTGTCGGCGCACCGGGGCCTGACCACAACAACATTATACTTAAACTATTGCTTTTTGCTTTTAAAGCTTTTGTTTATTATTTTGTAAAAGAAGGTGGTAAATAAGCATGCGATGCCCCTACTTCAAGCAAGCCAAAGGCCATCTTACAACAGCCTAAAGAGTTGCAGATGCGTTGTCTACATTTAAGGGACCGAAGGGGGACGAACGGGAAAAATGATGCTCCTTCGTTTTCCTATTTATCCCCGGTCAAATCCTCATCCCCCTTCCTATCCTTTCTTTATTATAAATAGATGGGATGGGAAGGTGAACAGGAGTAGAATTACGCCTCCGGTACCTCATTCATCCGACGAAACGCAGAGTACTTCTACTTCACGCCTGTCTTGTGTGAGGTCATGGTATTTCACCGGTCGAGTCAGCCCATTCTTACAACAGATGTTATTGTTGCGGGCTCTACCACTTTTATATGTGCTATATTTAAATCACGTTTAATCTATGTTAACCTCCACTTATTGATTATATATACATTGTATTGACTCACCTATCCTTAGTGTGAACCGTATTTCCGCTTGCAGCACCCTGAGCTTCCACAGGCGAGGCCCGTACCGCATCACCATACCCAGCACTGACTCTTCGATCTAGATATATAACATACAGGATGTTTTATTCTAATGACATGAGACTATTCACGCAAGTACGAGCCTAATGATTAATTATATACTTATATCATTCACCTGCCCTGTTACTAAGTGGGGTCGGCAGAACACGTTTCCTTTTTGGGAAAAATGGGAACATAAAAAAAGAAGGGGAACTTTACTACTTCCACTGCATTTTTCTTCCACTATTAGATACTTAATAATCAGATCCCAAGTCAAACAAAAAAATAATGTTCCTTTATCGTTTTCAAATGACTCGTACCTTAGCAGGGTCCATGATGACTGTGGGTCCGAAGTTAAGGAATATGTGGTTGCAGTCCGTACGCTTGGCCAGCTGGTGCGAGAAAGCCACCTCCAGTTCGTCCATCGCCTCTAGTAACACCCTGTAGCAAAACATTTCATTTATATCTAACATGCAGTGGAGGCGAAAAGGACATCACTGCAAATATCTCTGAAAAGGTCTAGAGGTCTGAAGTTGTCCGAGCAACCGCTAAGGTGATACTATCTTGCCTTTTTACCCCTATTAAGTAGGGTTAAATTTCGTAGTTTCTATGTTTCTTTTTCTTTTTTTTTCTTTTCGAGTATTTTCTAGCTGTTGATAAAGTTATCATGAATAGTTAAATTAAAGTTGACGGGCGGCCCTCTGCGCGTACCGCTCGTAACACATGCGTGTGGTGTATTGCTACATACGTACACATAGCACCGCGCGTCAACTTTTTAAATAATTGACATCTTGGTCAAACCTTTCGCCTTCATTTTGCAGGTATTCGAAACTGGCCTCCTTGGTGATAAGATCCTGATGTCTGATGATCGAGCGGATGAAGAACCGGAAGTCGGTCACCTCCTGGCCTTTCTTCACCTGTGTTTGTTTCGAATTATGATGTCAGTGTTTCGGTTATTCGATGTTATATTAATTTCAAATGTCAAGGCTTTGTGCATCCGGTGATGTCTTGAATAAGGTACTCGGTACTTAAAACATTTACAGAATGTGTACTGTCGGTGAGGTTACCTTGGCCTTGCCCAGATAGAGGTGCATCTTCTGGTTGCTGGTAGGCAGCGCCTCCAGGTCGTAGCTGCGCATGCGGTACAGCTCCAGCTGGAAGGCGGACGCGGGCTCCAGGTGCCGGTAGATCGTGTCCTCGGTGAAGTCGTTGCGCGCCCGGTACGTGAAGAACTTCGGGAACTGACGCCTGGGTTAAATAGTAATCTAACTACGACAGCCAGAAATAAAACAGTCACATTTTAGTTCGATGATAATTTTGTCTTCGTGTTTCAATAAGAAACAGTTTAATATAGCCACCCTTCGATAGCATCGCCACATAATATCAGGTGGTAATGGTGGGTAAATCAAGGGTGGAATTCATACGATCACTAATCCGTTTCCCATTGCTTATTCACTCCCACCACTTTCAGTCCTAGAATGTATCGGTGTCAGAACTAAAGTACCTGTGCGCGTTACTTGTATGCGTACGTATTTGCGTACGTGTGCGTTATATTTTAGTGAGAGGTATGCTAACTTGATGAGCAGCATGAAGGTGATGCGGCGTATCCTCTTGGAGTGCAGGTCGTGGCGGTGCGCGCGGCAGAAGCTGCCGAAGCGACGCGACGCGGCGCCGTCGTCTATCTCACCGTTGTCACGCACACCGATCATCAGGATGTGGATCGGTTCCAGAGGCTGGGGATACAATACCTAGAGTAAGTGTTAACACATACTCTGCCTCACTAGTGAGTGACATACGAAATAGGAAATAACTAGAATGGTACAACGTAGTACTGACCACGTCGTTGGCGTCCACATTCTGTTTGTAGTCCATTCCGACGTTGATGCTGGTGCTCTCGCGGCTCTCGCTGCCGTCTTGAAGCGCTTGCAGGTCCTGACAGACAACACAAAATATCACATATCAACAAAATATATTATACCAGCGACCCGCCTCGGCTTCGGGCATACAAAACTTCATCCGCTAATAGACCTTTAGGGGACGTATCTAGGAAAATCTTTATTTAGCCCTCGCCTACGTTATAACAGAAATCTTTGTACAAAATAACAAGTCTCTACGCCCTATAGTATCATTATACATACCATTCAGACTTCCAAGATTTTATTACTCGCGTCCGCATGAGACCCATATGTTGGACGCATGTTTGGAAGCATGTTGGGCTCACGACTGGACGAATGTTGGACGGATACTGCGCATACATTTGTTCAACTTCTTCCTAGAACATTAGGCTATTGTAGGCTACATTACCTCCCGCCTGACGGTGGCCGAGCTGGCGAAGTCATGGACGAGATCGAGCAGCTCGTCAGCGTACTGCACGAACTGCTCGAAGGACTGGAAGGCGGCCAGCGCGCCCGTGCGGTGGTGACACTTGCGCATGGCCGCCGCGCTCAGCTCTGCTGGAATACCCTCCTGGTCCTCCGCCGATGATAGCTCGATCTCTGACTGGCTGATTGGGATCCTGGCAGTGATTAATAATGTTGTAGTACATATATTTATATCATCATCGGATGATGCTCTACACATATCAACATGTATATGAGATTACAAAGCTCTATTATATAAGCTAATTTCGATAGTATAACAGCGTCAGGAGTAGTCGTATAGTATTCATACTTCTGTGCTTCTATATCTCATCTATACTTCATTAAGTAATTAAGGGCCCGCACAACGGCACAATGTTCGACACAGTAAGATCAAGAGACTCCACTCCCATTGCACTGTACACATATAAGTTAGGTATATAAGCTGGTGACCTGTTTGGATGTCCTGTGGGCAGCACGAACTGGAAGTGCACGACGCCCAGCTCGCCCGACAGCGCCAGGTGCTGCAGGCACGTGATCTCGTACGACGTGTACGCGCGCCGCACGTACACCTCCAGCGCGGCGTTGCACACCTGCACATACCAGATATTTCATGCGTGCACTTATTTAACCTAGATATTGTAAGCGTCGAATTGGGCAGAGAGAATGACTGTTAAAACAGACCTATGGTATTTTAAACTTGTTGGGTTAAATGACGTCTAAATTTTATTTTATACTAGTGACCAACCCCTGCTTCGTACGCCACCAAACTTTACCCATTACCCGCTAGGTCAATATGAAGGTTTCCTGAAAATTTCATCGAAATCGGTCCAGCCGTCTCGGAGTCTATAGTAAGGTACATACATACAGACATAATTTATATATATATAAATAGATTAATATTTGTGTGGTTTCTGTTTGAAGTTTACCTGTTTGTTGCATGAAAATAAAGGCATCTCGTGAAGTTAGTGTCGAATGTCAATGTAGGGTCCTTGTCTCATCTTTTGGGTACCTAATATATAATACCTAATAATAATATTTACGTCTGGAAACGATACGCCTTAGTAATTACTGAAATGAATAAGTATTCTTTTATTTCACAGAAGGCAAAGGCGTCATTAATCTTTCATTCTACTATCTAGAAATTTAAAAGGAATCAATTATTTGAAATGAATTACTCTGGTAATTTAATAATTGGATAATCACAAAAATTTAATTTAATCGGATATTCTAGGGAACAGTATCAAACCAGCATAATTAAGTAGATTAGAAACAACATTAACGAGTAATTTACCGCCTAAGGGCTCGCGATTGAAATGCATTTAATGATTACAATATCTTCCTGCATAGAGGATGTTTTAAAAAACAATTTTACTTTACTATTTTATTTTATTGGTAAGAAATCTGTCTATCACACATTGGTAAAATATATCAACCCTGTTGTTTTCTTTAAAACATTTATTAGAAACTATGGACGACCAACCGCCATCGAACAGTTGTATTTCTTAAACAGACCATGTAGAGTAAATTCATTTTAACACAACTTAAACATCCTGTAACCCGTAAGGTATATATAAGTCTGCAGACCTAACCTCATCCGTTTCTAGAACAGCAAAGCGGTTGAACATCTTGGAGTCCGCAAGCATAAAATATATAGCAAGAACTGTCTGTGTCAATATTTGATTAATACACCAATGGAGGAGCCGCGTTACAGACCATTCCACGAGACCTACAGACTCAGCACCTACGCAATGATCCTCTCTTCGATATACCCCAGCCCAGAGAAACGCAAAAACCGCTGGCTGTTTGCGGGTCTGTATCACCTTACATCTAATAAACCAATCATCACATTTCCTATTTAAAGATACGAGGAAATGGTTGGATATAGAACAAATGGTTGAATACACTGGAAATGGTTGAATACTGAGGAAATGGTTGCATACAGCGCAAACGGTTGTATGTATATTGTATATGGTGGAACGCATTGAAGGACCTTTTCCAGCACTGGAGTACCACAAGCTTAAACTTAAGTAATATCCTAGGACCATATTCACACACGGCTATCTGATCCCAAACTAAGCAGAGCTCTATGAAAACCAGATAACTGACATACTACATATACTACTTTTTTTGTAAATACACACTTAAATAGATAATTACACCCAGACTCAGGACAAACAGACATGTTTATGCACACAAATGTCTGTCCTGGGTGGGAATCGAACCCACGACCTGCGGCGTTAAAAGCAAATATCTTACATACCACGCCAACCGGCCCGTCATAGTGTGTTTAGCAATAGTATTCGAATCGAATAACATACGATTGAATCTACTAACCACTGTCAAATTGCACGCTACCATAGTCCTCTTCTACTTTCGCTCCGTCTCAAGTTTCAAGCTGAATCGGCGTGTAATAATATACTGCTCTGGTTTTATTGCAGTCCTCACCTTAATCTCGGGAGCCCCGTTCGCAATATTCATTACGATCGCCATGTACAGATTCTGGCGGGCCGGGGATGTCATCAACATGTTCCAACAAAGCACCGTGGGAGGACCTTTTCTCGGTGGATTTTTAAAGGTTACAATTATTTTATAAAGTACCATGTCATTCAACCTAACTGGCGCCATGCGGAGGCTTGCATCGAAAAGAAAGTTCAGTTAGACGTGTCAATTAAGATTAAGTCGATCTGTGTAACTGCAACCAGCATAGAAAGACATCTCAAGCCCTCGATCTTCATGACTTATTAGCAACTCGCCCCAGCTTCACCTGGGCAGACAGGTTTAAAGAACCTAGGTTGCCCGCTTTCTATTGTATTTTTTTTTCTTCAAATTGATTCAGTAGTTTTTCAAGAGGACCGGAGTATAAGATGTTTCGTTTGGTTAGATACTTAAATAGCCTATCCGCTAAGAGAAGATGTACCCGACGAGCATGTACGCGTAGATTTATTCCACCACCACCAACTTGTGATCAGTTAGGAGCACGTCATCGGACCTATGTTCGACTCCGCACGCACCGCACTTCACTCTCTACAAGCGTTTCTCATCAAGACATGTCAATCACTCACTCACACACCTCCTCCTTAAGTTGACACCTTTGCCGCAACTACACCAGCGTCTACTCCAACCATCTTTGCACAAACCCACGCAGCGTGGCATAGTTAACTCCTCGCTGTAAAGATCCAGGTAATAAATCGAACCCGCCTCCTGTCGAATCCCATCCCATAATCGCACGCATTGACGTATGAATGTAGGAATTAGAGGTGCACCAGGACCGTGCCAGATAAAAATCCGGATTCTCCACCTATATGCTTTGCAATGAGTGCTTATTTATATTTTTACATCACCAGCGCTATCAATATAAAAGACATGACTCATTCATTATCCTCCAGATGTTTATGATGAACTATCACGAAAAGAACGCCAAAAGTCTAATAGACGAGATAAACGCCGACTACGCGCTATACAACAGGCTGCCAGCACATCACCGATGTATCGTAGACGAGGGCATCAGGGCTAGTAGCGTCTACGCTGAGCGGGGATACATAGCGTTCATCTCTTTCTGTGTTCTAAGCTTTCCCTTCCTCACAACGATCTTGAACGCATACCTCGTCCTCGTCAAATCGGAACCGCCGAAATACCTCGTCCACGACGTGACCATACCTTTCATGGAGCCCGAGCTTACTTTCACTTCACCCTACTTCGAGATAATGTTCGTATACACGGCGTACTGCGCTCTCCTGTACTTGGTACTCTTCACGGGATACGAAGTGTTCTTTGGGCTGTGTATCAACCACGCCTGCTTGAAGATGAGGCTGTACTGTGCGGCCATGGACGACGCCATGAAAGCGACGACGAAGGAGCAGATGTACGAGCGAGTGACTCACGTCATTCAGAGTCAGTGCAAAGTATTCAGGTAACATTTAATAAAGACCACAGTATCAGTGCATCAAGTGACCATAGATAAGGCAAAAGCAACAATTTTTAACCAGCATACTAAGAAATGATGACATTTGGTGATTGTCATTGTGACTACAATAAGCTACGTCCCCTGTGAATACAGACGGATAGTTTCCTATTATATATGTAGTAATAAGTTCGCTGAGGGCAGTCCCGCACAAATACTACAGCTCACTTTGACAACATAAATTATCTTTCTCGCTCTTTCCTCAACATCAAGTACGTAAGTAAGTGATAGGCTAACGCACGAACAATATGTATAGAAGTGGTACAGTCGATAACATTATTATTTCAGCTACATGGAGACAATCCAGAGAGTTTTCAACGTCTATATCGGTGTCATTCTGTTCGCGACGGTAATACAGATATGCACCTGCCTGTACCACGTCACAGAGGTACCTATCCTAATTATTACCAAATTTTACCTAAAGACCCGCCTCGATTTCCGTTCTTCTGTCCTTATGACGTCTATCATGTCTTCTGTAACAAACGCTTTCATATTTCCGTCAACTTAAAACCTTTATTCTTTTATCATGGACAAATATACTAATGTTTTATATTGGGTTGCATTCCAGGGCTACGAGCTAGATCCCAAGTACATCGTGTTTACAATCGGGACAATAGCTTACATCTACTTACCGTGCCAGTACTCCTCCAAGTTGAAGAATACGGTAATCTGTATTAATATAATAAATCTCAAGAGTTTGTATGACCGTGCTAGTCTCAGATACTAGCGATCGCATTAGAAACATTACTTTCACATTTGACAACCCAATTATTAAGAAAGGTTATAGACTTTTTAACACCACGCTGCGGCCTTTAGGAGCCGAGTAAAAAGGAAATGTAAATTAAGCGAGCAGGATGTAATAGGGTGGGCGAGCGATAAGGACAAAGAGGATGGTAAAACGGTTTGTGTGTACGTGTCTAGAGCTCAGAGACCGCGACCTTGCTGTACTGCTGCGGCTGGGAGACGACACCCGAGCCCTGGCCGCGGAAGGTCCTGCTGCTCATGATCCTGCGCGCGCAACGTCCCAAGGAGATCATCGCCTTCAACATGTTTGTCTTCGATATGGAACGATTTGTATCCGTAAGTAAAGTCCAAAGTTATCTTATAAATGAAATCTTATTTCATTGTCTGGTGTACTGAAAAGGATATAGGGTACTTCCTGCTTATCCCGAAAAAGAAATTGGCAACATATGACACGATGACTTGAATTAATATAGTATTAATTTTTATTTCAGATACTGAAGGCTTCGTATTCACTGTACACGCTGTTACGTTCATAGTCAAATTATATTAATCACAGTTTTTAGTCTATTGCATTAACAGGAAGGCCGTTCTTGTGAAATTAATTTAGCTACTGCTTAACTGTATAATTATTTTTTATTATTAAATACATTAATGGAGCAGTGGTGGCTCAGCGTTTTAGGCCCCGACTTACGTACTGTAGGTCGCGGGTTCGAACCCAGGCAGGCGCTTTACGTTGTGTAGTTTATTTCATCACCACTGCTCCGAAAACGGTGAAGGAAAACATCGTGAGGCAACCGGCATGTCTTAGTACCATCTTTCGAAGACGTGACATTCACCAACCCGCACCGGGCCAGCGTGGTGGATTACGGCTCATTCCCTCTCTTATTTCAAGACGTCGACTTTTCCGTACACTATGCAAGCCGTGACGTCATCAGTTTTAAGTACCACGTTATATTATGTACGCACAGATAGTAGATTGTTATTAATTTTTGTTTTTTATGGCTGAGAGTATACGAGAGTTGATGTATTATATATTTTCAATAGGAATTTAGTAGGATAGTTTAGCAATTTAGGTTATTTTATTGTAAGATAGATCTTGTATCTGTGTAATCACTCACTAACGCCGTGTGACCGCGGTACTGCAAGCTACAGAGCGCGTAACCGTAAGCTACTAAAGCTTTATAAATAATAATAAACAAAAAAAATACAAGAGTTGTTATTCTGTAAATGCGATCAACCTGAAAGATTTCACACTTAACTACTTTTAAAAGCACTAAAATGAACCAGATTTCCACAACTTGTTTATAGTAAGTTTATACTTTACGTTAGACCTGAATTATATCATTACATACTTAATAACGACGTCCTAAGCTTCTGTACGAGTGAAAACTAATGGAAAATCCCACGAACAAAGTAAGCCTCTAAACATCAAATGAGAACAAATTATCTGATAATCTTCAGACCCCTGAACAAGCTTACAACTTACAAAAACTTAGAATTACAGTAAATATAGTAGCTTTACGTATTCGTCTGTAGTATAAAATGTATAACATAAACCACACCTTTCTTTACTACGTGGGATAAGATATTGATGACTCACCGCCGCGTTGGTGTGGTAGAAGAAGTCGTGCAGGATATCGAAGATTGAGGTCTCGGAGAGTATGAGCTTCTGGAGGTTCTCGGGGTGGAAGTCGTGACCGTACATGTCCACCGCGCTCAGGAAGATAGATTCCATTTGGTTGTGACGTAACTCGTACGCCGGCTGGTGAGCCGCTATCAAAACCTGACACAATATCACAAGTCATGGTTAAATCACATCACGTACACGTGCACGCACGTTTACGCACATATACGTACACGTGCACGCACGAGTACGTATACGCATGCGGTTACGTACCTGTCTGGCGCGCAGCGCCACGCGGCTGTGCTCGGCGCGGTGGAGGGAGGTCAGCTCGTTTAGGGTAGCAGCCAGCTCGTCAGTTAGACCCGGCTCGTTGGACCACAGATGGTCGATCAGTAGGGTCACCTGTAAACATTTTCAATTACAGCACCGCCAACATCTCATCTTGTTTCTTAAAAATCTTTAAATCGCTTCATGTTATATATTATTTGTAAAAAGTCCAAAGCTATGCGGAATCTTAAGAGATGTACTGACTTCATGTTAAAGCATTCGATTGAAACAAGCCTGTAGTGTTTCCGATTACGCCGTGGACAATTTCAAAAGAAGAGTAAATGAACTAATAAATCTTTAAATTATATCACCCCTTGACGTTCAGGTAGGATTGAAGTCAAGCACTAGTTTAATCAACTGTATGAAACTTAACATTGTTAACTCAAGTTAGAACAAGGTAATGGGTATCGTACATACCAACAGATTCTTCTTGGAGACCTGGTTGTGTGAGAATATGATGTTGGCGACGGCCTGCATGTCGTCCTTGTAGCGGTCGCGGAGCGCCATCACGCACTTGTCGTATGAACCTGCACCATTCACAAAAACCTTTTTTATACAACTATACGCTTGTATATACCTATGGGGACACTTTATTATCACAGGGGCAGGTTAGAAGACAAACAGAACATTCTAGAAAGAGTAAACGAATACCTGTGATAGAAAGAGAAGGATGCGAGAAAAACAGCGAATATATATTAGTGTCTGACATTTGAACTTTCTAGAGCGATATAGCACGTATATGAGGAGGTCGCGCCTATTAGATACACGTACAAGTTTTTCGAGTTAGATATGAAGCGAAGTGAATCAGTGAAAAAGTCTGTGTTCTGTGTATCAAGTGATATTGATTGTCTACTTCTTCTTAGTAGACAATGTACAGCTTGTTACACAGTTAGTTGAAAACAGAACCTTACTCACCCAGCTGGAAGTTGCTCTCGACTTGGTAATATTGTTTCAACAGATCATGGACCGCCGCCTTCATTCTGCCACGTATACCATTCCTGCCGACGAATTTTTTTTTGTGAGGGACAACAAACAAGTGGGATTTTAATTACCTCACTAGATTTAACTTGAACCAACATAAGCGATAGTGGACCAAATGCGCCAATGGTGTTATGTACATAACATGGAAATAGACAGCACTGAGAGCCAGTTCACCCAAAGACTAAGGTCCGTAATTGCCAGAGTATGTGACAGTGGCCTCTGATGTTCAGATATAATATTTAGACCTTTAGCACGTACCTGTAGCGTTGCACCAACACGACCAGGGCCTGCGTGCTCATGAAAAACACGTCCCTGTCAGCTCTCTTCGCAAGCGACGCCGCGTGGCTGTACACACAAACAGCTGTACATATATGCAGTCAGCAACAAAAATGATGACAATGAAAGATAAATTTAAAGGGAAGTGGAGAGATAATTTCTTCTAGTATTGATTGTTAACTTAGTGACGTCATTAAAGACGTGAAAGTTGGTCCTACGTTAAAGAATTTGTGACAACTAACTGGTCGATGACGCTGGCGATCTGCTGGCTGGGGAACTGCGCCAGCACGCTGGTGATGTTCCTCTCGTACAGCGCCATCAGCTTGCGCACCTTCTTCTCTACCCCCACAGGGATGCGACCCGAAGTCGACGATAGCACCTACCACACAACATTTTTGAAGCTATACTTCTTTCAATTCAAAATTAAATTAAGAGATGCGCGCATACACCGTTATGGGACAATCCGACAATAATGGTTGGCCATGAAATATTTTTGACTGTTTGCTTTATGTATATTATCAAAAATAAGGCGTTAAGTTACAGTGAAGAGTTTCTTATCTGAATTAGAATTGAGTTTGGGCCTGAATACAACCTAAGCCGTGGTAGCAAAACCAGTTATTGTGCTTGAGGCATTTTCGCCTGGACCTCAGGCATCAAGTTCAGGTGCTTATACCTCTGAACTTCATCTAGAAAGTGAGTGAGATCGCCACTTTAAAGTGACTAAAAATGAGAAAGGAAAAGAAATTACAATGTTTGAAAAACCACGTTCATAAAATTACACAAACAACTCACTTCTTGCAATTCCAACAAGGGCAGCGATGGATCACGCAGACTCTGCATGAACTTTTCAACGACTTCACGAAGACGCGGCGTGTTGTACGGCTCGGGTAGGCAGTAACCTATAACCACAAGCGTTAGTACAATACCATCTAATTTGATTTTTTGCACATTTTGAATACAAAACAAGTTTGCGATTTGAATAGACACCCTGCAACTACATGTTGTTAGACATAGAAAAAATAAGGGATGGTGGGGAAGTGAATTAGGCTCCTTACACTAATTCCTAGAACATTATTTGCCATCAATTTTTAATGTGTGCACTCACCGAATAATGTGTTTTCTAGTATAGCCCTATACTTGTTGTGGGCGTGGTTAAGTTTCTCTGAGAGTGGGGGGTTGTCCTCCAGCGGGAACTGCCCCTTGTAGGGCTGTGCTGTCGTCACCAGGGATGGGTCGTCCAGCTCTGTGTAACAATTAATCATAATACAGTATGTTGTTTACAGTAAATGTGTTTTGTGCTATTTTGTTACAAGCGCTTTCACTCTCGGTATGAGTATAAAAGCACACCTTGAAGCTTATATGTCCTTGAGCTCACTAAAATCTAAAAACCTACTCTTATAAGTTACTAGCTGTAGCCCGCGGCTTCACCCGCCGTCCAATTTAATTTATTTACAATTGTCCAGGTATGCTGAGCCCTATTTAAAATGCATGATTAAATAGATGAGATCAACTTACATTGGAGTGCTAATATTTGTCTTTAGGGGATCAATTTAGAAAAATCCTTTATTAGTGTAAAGTAATAACAGAAATCTCTGTTCAAAATGTTAAGTCTCTCAGCAGTTTCGCCTTTTATATGCATAGATTAAGTGAGATATCTTATTACATACAACATTAAGTATTAGTACCCAATGTGCCGATGAGCGCGCCCATGTCGAGCACGGCGCCGGGCCGCAGCGCCCACGTCACCTTGCCGGCCTCGGGCGCCATCAGCGTCATCACCATCTTCATCACCTGCTCAATGTCAAATCCTAGTTAGATGGCTTTGAGCCTAAGAAACCTAAGAAATATTTTACAACCACAGTATACAGAAGTCAATAGCCACACAAGTTCTTTTAATAATGGCCATCTCTCTACATTACTCGGTAAAAGTGTAATGAGCAGGCCAAGTGGTATAGGTCCCAGCTTACGTACTGCGTACTGTAGGTCAAGGGTACGAACCCGGACAATTTAATTACTGTTATAATCTACATTGTCATTGTATGCACGAAACGAACGAATCAGCATGTGAAGGTCCCAGTCCCAGTACTTGGTATACTGCTGTTCTACTGACCTCAATCTCAGCATACGGCTGCCCCTTGTCCACGTGCCCACCGTCCTCCACCAATGTGTTGATAAGCTTGCCGGCGGAGGGTGCCCGCAGCTTGGAAGGGTCCTTCTCCTTCTCGAACACAACAGTCTGGTTGCCGATCACTATACGATACTTGTCCACCTCATCCTTTAGGTATGTTGTGTATGAAGAGGAACCGTCCATTGATAGCAGAGTGCCTGTGAGAAAACATACGAATTTATTCGTGGCCCTAATTGCACTACTACACGTGTACCTAATTCCGGACCTAAGTCCGGTGTCGTCACTGCATACAATGCTTCTATATTCATTTTGTGCACTGTGTGGATTTAACGTTCTAAGTCAGTTTTCGGTGTTGTTGGGGTTCACACTGCCGAAACCATTTACATAAAACTTATTGTCATCTCAGTTCTTTTAGATAAAAACATTTTACGCCAGTGAATAAAAGTTGGGTGTCATCCATGTTGAACTTATATCGAAAAGATTAACACACCAAGGTTTTCCATATCGCTTTTCCGACATTACAAATTCCCCATAACCTACGAGCATAATGACGCGAGAGGAACATTGTGACGCGGGAGGAGCATTATGACGACGGAGGAACATGATGACGCGGGAGGAACATTGAGACGCGGGAGGAGCATTATGACGATGGAGGAACATGATGACGCGGGCGGAACATTATGACGCGGGAGGAGCATTATGACGACGGAGGAACATGATGACGCGGGAGGAACATTGTGACGCGGGAGGAGCATTATGACGATGGAGGAACATGATGACGCGGGAGGAACATTATGACGCGGGAGGAGCATTATGACGACGGAGGAACATGATGACGCGGGAGGAACATTGTGACGCGGGAGGAGCATTATGACGATGGAGGAACATGATGACGCGGGAGGAACATTGTGACGCGGGAGGAGCATTATGACGACGGAGGAACATGATGACGCGGGAGGAACATTATGACGCGGGAGGAGCATTATGACGACGGAGGAACATGATGACGCGGGAGGAACATTGTGACGCGGGAGGAGCATTATGACGACGGAGGAACATTATGACGCGGGAGGAGCATTATGACGACGGAGGAACATGATGACGCGGGAGGAACATTGTGACGCGGGAGGAGCATTATGACGACGGAGGAACATGATGACGCGGGAGGAACATTGTGACGCGGGAGGAGCATTATGACGACGGAGGAACATGATGACGCGGGAGGAACATTGTGACGCGGGAGGAGCATTATGACGACGGAAGAACATTATGACGCGGGAGGAGCATTATGACGACGGAGGAACATGATGACGCGGGAGGAACATTGTGACGCGGGAGGAGCATTATGACGACGGAGGAACATGATGACGCGGGAGGAACATTGTGACGCGGGAGGAGCATTATGACGACGGAGGAACATGATGACGCGGGAGGAGCATTATGACGACGGAGGAACATTATAACGCGGGAGGAGCATTGTGACGCGGGAGGAGCATTATGACGACGGAGGAATATTATGACGCGGGAGGAACATTGTGACGTGGTAGAAACGTGAGTTATAATGTATACGAAACATAATGAGTTGTAATAGGTACTGACCGCCATCAGTCAACTTGTGGACCTCCAGCTCCTTGAAGCTGCCGTTCATGGAGAGGAAGTACGACGTGGGACCGGACTTGGTGGCCTGCACGCGGTACTTATGCCCGGTGTGGATCAGCTCGACCTCCACGCAGTTGGATAACTGACCCGACGCCTGGATCTGACCCCTGAATACAATTTACAAGTAAATATGACTTTATTTTACTAATTTCAAAGTAGTTTTATTTAATCTAGGATTGATTCGTCTTGACTTGTGGTTGTTTAATTACTATTAAATCAGTATGTTTTCCTACCGCTATACACAAGTCTTAATAAACAAAAGTTTCGCCCCCCCTTTATTAATTATTTACGTATGATCATTGATACATGATTTTCTTCCTTAACAGTCTTCAAATAAAAAAGTACTAAAATATTGTCATTATTTTATTGCGACTTAGAATATACAATTGGCTTGGCTTTAACGTAAACTTTGCCAGTTTTCCTTCTTGGCTTTAAAATGTTCCTAAATCCACATTTATAGTAATAGTCGACTATTGACAAAATAAGTTACACCTACTTTTCAAGTGCACTCTTGAACTCCTGGAAGTGCGTGGTGATGATGGTGTCGGCGATGAGGATGGAGCCACAGATCACGCCCAACATGACGTCAGGCTTCTCTGACTGAACCTAAATAAAACAGAAACACACAATGTCAATATTTTTTTACCACTTTTAACTAAAGATGCTGTGTAGGTGGCGCTGTCATCGGGTTTCAGGAGCTTGTTGGCGTGACAACGTGTTCTGTGATCATTCCTAATCGAGTATAAATGTCTTTACCCTCTCAGCGATGAGCGCGTCGAGCCAGCTGGTATCGATGTAGTTCTCTTGGAACGCGGGCGTCTCCAGCAACGTGATGAGGTACTCCACCGTCGTACGGAAGTCGCCGCGAATGCTCAGCTCCTTTAGAGCTATCACCAAGTTCCTGGTAAACATAACAAAACGAATTACAACCAATATTACAGACCTTAGTTTAGGCAATTTTATTTTTTTTTAACACGAAAACCTACTGCTTGGTCATATGTCCATCTAATTATGATATGAGTAGCTTCAAGAGAAGGGTGAACAGGCTGTTGCTAACTAGTGCGTACCATCTTTCGACTACGTCACCACATCAGGAGAGATTGTGGTCATCACTAGTTTATTGCATATATAAAATATTACCTATCTACTCTTCTCTTTCTCTTAACGTCTGAACTAATAAGATTAGTAGTTAAGAATCTGTACTCACTCTCTCGCCTGCTCCCTCGTCTCCCCCCAGGAGAAGCAATGACCGAACTGCGAGTCGGCAAACTCGTGTAGACCTCCCGACGCGGCAACACTGAAGTAGCCCCACACGTTCTTTGAGGATCTAAAGTTTAACTCCTGCACCGTGCCCGATGACGGCTTGAAACCTGGATAAATTTAAAAAATATATATATTTATATATATCATATCATATCAGGGAGTGGAGGGGAAGACCCAATGCAGGAAGAACTGGATATCGTTATACCGACAAAACCATAAAAGCTCTTACATTTTGAAGAATTTATCTAAGAAGTAAGTATTGCTAAAGTAGAAAAGTTAAACGAACCCTCGTCAGGGTTTTCCGAGGTGATCCTGGCTGCGATGACGTGGCCCCAAGGCGAGGGCCGCTGCTTGGGCTCGTCGAAGCTGATCTGCGACATGCCCCACGGGGACTCCCCGTACAACAAACGGATGTCCTTGATCTGGTACAGTGGCAGACCCATCGCAATCTGTGCAGAGTCATAAATATAAGAAAAGAACACCTGACACCATGTTATGTATTGGAAATGATTTCTATTGCAATCAAATAAAAGACTTTAATATACTTCACCATCTTGCTTTAATCCCATCTCCCTGTGTGCTCCTAGGGTTGCAATATTTTTAATTTTTAATTTTATTTTAATAGGAAAACTAACAGCTACATAGATACAGCTGTATCTTAAAAAAAATTAAAATCTTATTTGGTATCTTAAGGCTAATCAAAAGTTTCCATGTAACACATAGAGTCCAGTACCAATTACCATAGTGTTTGCCCACCTTGATCCTCTATTAGTTTATTTATTTATATTCTGTTAACATGTACAAACCTGTAGCTGAGCGGCGGGCAAGTTAACATCGGCGACCATCTCCGTGCAAGGGTGCTCCACCTGCAGCCTGGGGTTCAGCTCCAGGAAGTAGTAAGCTCCAGTGGCCTGCTCGTACAGGTACTCCACGGTACCCGCGCTGACATAGCCCACCATTTTGGCCAAACGCACCGCAGCCTAAGAAAGAAATCATTTATGTCAATCATATCATTTATTTCACCAAAGAGAGCAACTAGTGGTGGAATTCAAAGACACTTCGATCGAAAACGTATCTGATGGTAAGCTAGAATTAGCGTAATGAAGCCATGCCAACTTCTAATGTCAGTACTAAAAAGGCGTACTGTATAGCATCATTTAGAAATTATCAATACCTAGTGCGTGACCACAACCCCATCTGATGGTGAGGACTAGTATAGAACAGAGCGAAAGAGACACACTACATTACACCTCGTGTCTTGTACATACAAATTATTCGGCGAAATAACAAATTTTTTGGTTCGAGCGCAAGGTGCTTCTACAAAACCTTGGATACTTATATATGGAGGCCAATGGTAGAATTGAGATTTGGGATTCCTGTGGAACACTTCAGAATGTGACCTTAAAAACGCGTCATATCCTGATGAGTCCTACCTTTTCCATCTCAATGAAGATTTCAGGCCTGGCGACGGCAGCTGGCGCCTCCTCTATGATCTTCTGGTGGCGACGCTGGATGGAGCAGTCACGACCAAACAGGGAGATTGCATTTCCTGAGAGAAAAGTAAGAAACTACTATTATACATCGACACAGGTCTTCCCGAAGGTTCGCCACCGAACTTTACCCGACCGATCGTCAGTCTTATTGGGATGGATGTTAGACCTAGGTTCTGTGTGAAAGAACAATGCCTAAATTATCATACATGTAATGAACTCTTTTCAGTTGAAGTAGCGCTCACCATACTGATCAGCTAACAGCTGCACCTCCAGATGCCTGGCTGACTTGGCCAGCTTCATCACGAAGATGGGTGAGCCAGGAACTTCGGCTTGTACCTACAAGAAACATTGAATTGTTGCTCCAGTCTATAACACGATCAAATAAATGAGATACAATTAGACGGAAGAGCGGATATTTATACTTTGTTTCGGAGCAACATGGAATATTTGTAAACAAAGATTTTTTACGGTTGTTTACGAAGTTTGTTGCGTTCAAATTCGTGAATTCCAAAAATTTTTCTAAAAACAACGTTGTCTCACATAATTAGCTATCATTTCAATTCTCTTTATCCCACGATTTCCATAATATTGCAACATTGCCAATGAAAGTATAATAAAATATAAAAGCGCCATGTTTGGTATATGACATTTGTTTGTTTACAAAAATTCTATCTAGGTGTGAAACAAGGTATAAGCAGTATTTTTTTATGTAAGAAGGTGACAAACGAGCAAGCGGATCACCTCATGATGATGTGAGCTCTGCCCAAAGACATCCACAACAGGCAAGTGTGTTGCCTACCTTTAAAGGAGAAAGGAGGGGGCATAGACAGGAAAAAGGATGTTTGCTTTTTTCCCGTTTACCCCCTCCCCGTCCAATCCTCTTCCTCTTCCCGTCCTATCGTTATGAGGAAAGAGTGGGAAGGGGAAGACGACTGACATTAGGCCTCCGGCACCTCAATCATCAGACGAAACGCAGAATACTCTACTTCACGCCTCTCTTCTGTGAGTATAAGTTTAGCCACTGAATAGAATATGGACACTTGATGAAATATAACTTCCAAAACTCAATACTCTTAAGGCAATTGAAACAAACAGGCTGGCAATGAGAGTAGCTGAAACAAATGGATCGTTCACTTCACCTGTCGGAACATGTTGCCAAAGTCATCGGGGTTTTCCACTTTTCGTATTCCCTTGCCCCCGCCGCCTTCTGACGCCTTGATCATCACGGGAAAGCCTGCAGGACAAAGCTTTATTAAAATTAATAACTAGATACAGTGACTATTATAAGACAATGCCTATTGGAAAGTCTATACAGGGTCCTGTGCTGTTGTAACTCAAACAAGGGTCTGAGGATATTTCATCCGGGTTGATTGGTGTGTTTTATGGGAAATTTAGGAACCTCATATTGTCGCTTTAATATAGTTTAAGTGGGTGTGATCCCACAAAACCTTGTGTTTCCTAGAGGATTGGTATTTTTCGGAGATTTAGCCCGCATAAAAAAATTGACAAGTGCATTTATCGGTAAATATAACTATTTACTTATATTATAAGTTTGATGCAGGGTTGATACAATCAAATCATTGAAGGCCTTGCAACATAACGCACTTACCAATCTTATTGGCAGCCTGCAGGCCCTGCTCGGGTGTGGACACACATCCCTTGCCAAACAGCTCCGATGATATCTTGATCTTTTTGCTGTTGTACTCCGCTTTTAGATCTAAACAAAATATTACATTACTAGATATTACCCTCGACTTTGTCTGCTTTTGTACTATTATATTATATATATTATATACTCTTTGATTTTCTTAGGGGTTGAAGTACCAAATATTTTTTCTTTGTACTTATGTATAATACATTATAAAAGGAAAAAGCTGTGTGTCAAATTTGATAGGTAATTGAGTCAGGTGCTTTTTGAGATAGTGCTAACAATTAATTGGTAACACGAGTTAATTAAACACAACATCAACTCACCACTACCACTCCACGGCAGAGTGGGTATATCAGCGGTCTGCGCTACAATGGATGACGCAATCTTGTCTCCGAGTGCCCACATCGCCTTCTCTGGAGGCCCGATGAACACCACGCCAGCGCGGTGCAACAGCTCCGGCAGCTTGGGGTTCTCCGACGCGTGACCCCAACCAGCCCATACCGCCTACATAAACAAAAATCATTACCAGTCATATTAATAAGTTAGAAAAAAACCAAGTGCGAGGCGGACTCGACGAGGGGTTCCGTACCATTATATATAAAAAATCAATCAAACATTTGTTGTATGGAAGCAATCCTAAAATATTTATTGTTGTAGCGGCAACAGAAACCATTAATCGAAATCTGGTTATTCCTTTGACTGTATTAATCTATTTAAAACTAGGATGCAGTATTCGTGGACGTAAGTCAAAACGACTTATTATGACAATTCCTGTGACAATGCAATAGCATACCTGTACTTGAGTCCTGACAGCAATGTCGACGATGAGCTCAACGTTGGCGTAGTTGTTGTTGTTGGAGCCGCCGGGCACGGGAACATAGTGGTCCGCCATCTTTATGTACTCCGCGTTCGCTTTCAAATCTTCCGGTGTTACCTAAACAGAAATAAAAGCGATTCTTCCTTGGGGAACTATACTATAATACGTGCCCCCTCAACCGTGACCAAGTGTGATATTCCGAAGACCTCCCTCCACCCCTGTACGAATCACGTGATATGGGTACATTCCCAAATATATTCAGGGCTGTTTTTAATTAAAATTAGCAAAGGGAGCATGAAAATATACATTGGTGTCTTTATCTTCGCTTCAAGTACTTGGGTATTGTTACATTTTAGGGGGGATATATCTGTGAATGTAGAAGATAGATTTGAGGGGCCGGTTGGCGTGGTTTGTAAGATACTTGCTTTTCACGCCGCAGGTCGTGGGTTCGATTCCCACCCAGGACAGACATTTGTGTGTATGAACATGTCTGTTTGTCCTGAGTCTGGGTGTCATTATCTATTTAAGTATGTATTTACAAAAGAAAAGTAGTATATGTAGTATATCAGTTATCTGGTTTCCATAGCACAAGCTCTGCTTAGTCCGGGATCAGACGGCCGTGTGTGGATATATCCTAGGATATTATTATTATTACTAGATTGCTAATGAATCGTATACTTCTAAACATATTGTGTTGACTTACCATAACAACGAAGCGCACCGCTCGTTCGTTGCGGAACATCTCGTAGGACCATCTTCGAATCGAACGCATACATTTCACTGCGCCTATACCGTTATTCGCTATCAACACCTGAAATTAGATAATAATCATAAATTAACTATATTTAATGCAGCTGCCTATGGGTAGCAATCACTTAATATCGGTTGAACCGCTTGCACATTTACCACCCTCTAGTATAAAAAAATCCAGCCAAGTGCAAGTCGAACTCGCGCACGAAAGGTTCCGTACCATTATCTATAAAAACGGAAAAAAACCATGTCTGTTGTATGGGGTCCTTAAATATTAATTTAATTATTTATTTTTAAAGTGAATAATATAACTCAATATTCTGTGAATATTTCACCGTCCATCTGTTGCCGTTATCGACGAGCAAAAACATTTTTTTTTAATAGTTGTTATAGCGGCAACAGAAATACATCATCTGTATAAATTTCAACTGTCTAACTATCACAGTTCATGAGACACAGCCTGGTGACAGATGGACAGACAGTAGGACAGACAGCAGTTATGGAATCCTAAAAACTCAACATTAAATGTGGTGAAAGGATGGTGGTTTTCCCATTGCTTTTTCTCATTGAAAAACTTTCTCATTTAGCTCTACCTCCTTTCAACCAGTCGTCGTCCACTGCTGGACTTAGACCAGCGTTTATTTTTATTGCTAGCTCGCTTTACTATATTTAATGTATCCTTTATTTGGTGTGTTCAGTATATTAGTCTTTATTTAAAATACAAAAATACAATTGACACCTGTCTGATATTATCTGGATACATTTTATCAAGATCTTGTCATATATACAAATACATTAGTCATGTAAACACAAAAATAGTGATATGAAGTTATCAATAACAATCATCTTGAGGCCTATTGAAGACTATCAATTCTTACATCACTGTAATTTAAGCCTTATACAATGTATTATTAAGTTTAGTATCCCTTGTCGTATTCACCAACAGGTATGACATTATATGAAAACAGTAAGGAATTATACAAGATATATCCGCAGAAGTAGTGATAAGTTAACTTCTGACTAATACAAAGGCAGCATGTGTGACATGATTCATCAAGACGAAATTAAATTCACCTTTTTCTTTCAATCTTCTTTTAAGTTTTGAAGGGATTTATTCCCTGGTTAGAAAAACTTCCATGAAACTCTCAAAATAATTTTAAAGTAAAACTGCCCCATGGCAGTTATGAATATATCAATAAACTGCAAATAGTTCTGAAGTTTGCAGGTTCTTAACCATGGATCTAGGATTATAATCAGGGGGAGGGTGCATGGTAAAAAGTAAGCAAAAATTCTGTGAATTATGATTTTCCTCTCCTCCCAAAACCTACCAATGTTCCAGATCCCCATAGTACTATTTATAAAGAAGAACAGTCATATCACAGTATAGATAGATATCAACAGAAAAAAATATTAGAAGAGGTGTCCCTAGAACATATTGAATATACAAACAAGTTCAGTTAGGTTTAAGTGTTCAATTCACTGTAAATTCTGATTTTATCAAGAAAACCTACAGTTTGTCTTTTATGCATAAAAACTGTTATTTTGGACAATAAGACATACATACTTTATTAATAGGTTTGGTGCCTTGGAATCTTCTGACGAACTCTTCGGGTGTTGCTACTGTGAAGTCCTTCTCTTGGAAGCGATGGCTGTGGATGACAGTGCCCTGGGACATAGACGGCCTGTAGGAATAAAACAAATACATATAAATTCACAAAAGCTTACATTATGGAAAGTCGTATAAGAAACTGTATACAAAACTCATATCATTGCTAGTTAAGCAATTTACAAATCTTCTAACAGCTTAGTTAAGAACTAATGATTAAAAACAATTTGTCATAAATTTCAAATAAGCATTGAAGCACTGTTACAGGCCTATTCACAAAAGCATGATATAAAACAAAAACTATGATTAAAAATTATACTTTGGCCACGAGCACATAACTTTTTAATGCCTGCAAAATCTAAAATTATATAATATCATATAATTATAATTTAAATTTGTTACTTTTATATCAAGCACAGTGATTAAAGCTTGGTCTGTGTATACAAATTTTCATAAGTATTTTATATAAGTATAGAAGTATTTTATCAATAGCCATTACGTCTGCATTGCCTGGCTGTGAGTACTGAAAGACATAAAGAAAGGAAACAGGGCTCTAAAGGGTACTTGTAACAAAGTAAGCCGGACAAATGTCATCACTTTTTCTTCTATAGTATATCAACTGATGATCCTATGAGACTCCATCATTTGATAAGAGACGAAAAGTCACAATACGAATCTACCACTTCTTAAATACTAGACAGGATAAATTTGTAGCAATCTGCCCAATCAATGCTACCATCAAATCATAGAAAAATTATTACATAGCTACACTTTCTGACCCATGTGAGATTATCCATGTTACGTTTTCAATAAATTTATCATGCCATTTGATAATATAAACGTAGGTTTACAAATGAATAAAATAGTACGAATGGTAAAAAAACCATTTGTTTTATAAAAAATAACATTCAATCGAAGAAGGCAATTCTAATATAAAAACTTTAGAATAAATTTACAATTAAATATGTTACGATTTATATAATGAGATAGATTACTTAAATTATATGATTCATAGAAATGAATAAATAAGAGTCGCATACCGTTAGAGAAATCGAGTGAAATCACTGCTCTGACAAACACTTGTTAAATTTAAAACAATGAAAGAAATTAACATTTTAACTGATGATAAATAAGTTTAAACACTTTAAATTATTCAACCCTGATTTCTATATAAATATTAAATGTAGAATAACTAAAATAAAGTCTTAAAATTCTAACCTGTAAGGTCCTTCCGAATACAATCCATTCATCGCGGGATACATTATCCACGTCAAGGCAATGTAAAAAATTGTTGTTTACAAAGAACGAGGCCGACTTAAGTTTATTTCAATGTAAAAACAACAAAAATCGAACATTACTCGGCCAAAAGTTTTGTTTTCATCCACTGACGTTTGAATTTAATTCGCCAATAGTATAATCATGACAGAAAATCATACGATCCCTCCGTCTCGCTTGCACGCGTGTACAATCCAATGTGCGACAAGGATAGACATGAAACATATTCCGAGTTGCCGTCATTACAAAATTGATGCAATATGAAAATGTTTTTCCGCTTTGTTTACTTAGTGATAACCGGGGTCAATTTTATCGATAGACTAATTTATGCAAAACACAGCTGACACAAATAATAAATACTCAATGTTACATTATCTAGAGCTTGTTCAATAACAATAAATATTCCAGTAAATAAAGAAAATTAATCATGAAAATAAGGTAATTTAACTATGAAAGGTTGACACCATTTACAATAGCCGTGACATTTAATTTAGGTACTACGATTTGTTTATATCCGAGCTTTAGACATGTTAACTGCGTAATATATTGAGAAGAAGAATAGATATTGAGAAGACTAGACCATCGATACCAGGTTCAGTTTATTTATTAGGGACGTCCCAAGAGAACTTATATCGATGAGATTAATGGTATACTAAAGCAAAGAGATATATACTCGCAACCAACGAGGATGTATGCGTCGAGGTATGGATTGGTGTAGATATTTGAAGGCAGAGAAGTATGCCAGGATCGTACCAAAAAGAAGTCCATTGGTACCATCGACGGATTTATTTGTTCCAGTCGTATTTTGTCTTTATCTATTACATAAAACTAATCCTTAGGTATAAGAAACCTTGAATCGACGCCTGTTATGGTGGGATTCTTGACCCCTGTATTCTAGGTCAAATATTTCTGTCGACTTGTACTTATGTAATCACCATTGAATATGTATATTCATTGTGACCAGTGTAAGTGCGCAATAGACGTGAAACTTTATATTCTGGTTGGTTTTTAAAGACATTTTGTAGTTGTAGTTTTTCTTGTTTGAAGTATAAAAGACGAAGAAGTATATAATTTGATAAGAATATATTTTTTTAAATAAAATATTAATCGATTATTGAAATAATTGACTAATATTTGCTTTGACTATTCCAAATAAGGTTATAAGTTTAAAAGCTTACGTACGACAAATGGTCCAATGACCGATTCGAACCCATGAGGCCCTTTAAACTTCTCGTATAATTTAATTAATTCTATAAAACTTTAAACTTTTTCATTTCATTGATCCCAATTCACGTCGTACCAAAAAAAAAATACTTGAAAAACAAAAAAAAACATTACTGATTGTACCTCTATGACCATGAATCGAATGACAACAGCCGTTTAGGCAACAAAAGGTCACAATGGACAACCTCGAAAAACATAATCCTCTTAGTGGGTCAGTCGAGTACGATAGTATTTTTTAAAGGTTCATGTCCTATCTATTCCGCAATACTAACAACACGGGCGATAATTGATTCAACAAGAATGTTGTACGAGAAATGGCGTTACAAATATAACACTGGTCTATATAAGGCAATTCAAATGGTTTACACTGATTTTGGCAGTTCGTCACAACGAGGGATAAATAATAATAATGGTAACACCATTCAACCTTAGCGATTAAAATAAATTTTCTGTAAACTATCTGTGTGTCTACGGACAAGTGATTTCATAAGTTATGGTGGTAAGCTCTTGCCTCGTTACATCAAATTTTAGGTCTTTTATCTTATAGCAGGATTGAGTTAAAGTTTGATATAACGAGACAAAAGAGTTTCCGCTACTTGTAATTACTACACCTAGAAGTATCTAAAACCAGTTGCCTTATAAAAAATCATAAAAGGCAAATGTAACATTTTTTTTTCATAGAGGAATAATAATCGTTTTATTTACCACTTGTCAACATCAACTTTATCCTGGTTAGACCTGTGAAAAGTTAAGCAACAAACATTACGTAAATGTTTACAATTGCCGTTGCATAATTTACCTTCCTATTAGTACCTAAAGCACTATAAGTTGATTGTACAACTACAAGACAACACTTCAAACGTTTTTATTGATACGTACATTCAATTCAAGGACTTAGTAATTCTATTATTGATGTTAGTGGCCAGTTCAAACCAAATAAATGCATATAAATACCCATTTATAAAGATTTAAAGGCTTGAATGTGACTTGAAACGAGAAATTCATTTTTATACGATGACCATAATGACGCATAATTGTAATAATATTTCACAATCGTTAACCAAATTAACACAATGTTTTAAATCACATAATTAAAAGAAAACTTACTGCAAAGTCCCTGTATTAGGTGGTCGTAACAATCTACTATCTTGACCCGCTCCGTGACTGCTATTTTCTCCTTGGATACCGGGTTCAGTTTGCAGGGTCATCTGAAACTTCTGTGCTAAATCGCTCGGTATAACATCCGTGCCATCATCTTGCTCCCAAGTGCTAGGATCCTCTGCAGTCGTATCACCCAGCACAAATCGTTTGGACGTCCTTCTCTTCAGCATCGTTACAAAATTCCGTACGTTGTTAACGATAGTCACAAATGTCGATATGATATTAGAAAAATTCATAAACTTCACTTTTTAGGTCACATCACTAGTTTACGCGCGTAATGTCATTTGATCATTCCTGTGAGTTTGGTTGGGAAAAGTATTTTTATGTACATAAAGTTAAAGTTTGTAGCTTATTGCAATTTAAAAGTACTTTACAATTTATTATAACAAAGTATTTAATATTATTTAACGCCTCATTAGTGCAAAAATTAACTAAAGATTAAATATGCCATATTCTGTGCAAATACTCCTACTCCAGTATCTATTAAAATCATGATAAGAACGTAGAAGCGTCGTAGTTTCATTATATTTTTATTTAACTCTTTGTTAATTTGCGTGTCGTAAATGACTAAGATAGAAAATATAACCTTAAAAAATCTTGTAAAATCCTTGTAAAATCTTACGGCCTTATGCCATATACCTACAACAAAAGATACAAAAAAAACTATGATTTTTTTTTAATTATCGCGTCATTTACGTCAGCATGTCCAAAGCGGAACAAGATTATTATAATATTAGGCCCATTAATAATATGAGGTCGATACTTTGACGCTGGCGAGAAGAATTTTTATATGAAGTTGCGACACCATGCCTCGAACTGGTTAGGCTTGCTTCGTGATTAAACACGTACTTTATAAATAAATTTGATACTGGAACACGAGCTTATATAACTGCGCCAGATCAAATGATAATATACTAGATGTTGTTCGCGGCTTCTCACGCATTTCTCATTTCCCATTGAATTTTTTATTGAGATTCCGCGTATTATGAATAACATGTGTCAAAAAGTTGTCATTGTCAAAACGTGAAACATTACCATGGCAACCGACATTGTGAATGAGAGATTCGGGTGCCTCGGGAACATTTTTATTTACAGGATTAAAGGTTAGTACCCTATGCAATAATATTATAGTACAAAAAGAAACAGATATGCCATTAACGGTTGAAAGTGAAGACTTGAATAGCGTCCCAGTTGAGTAGTTTTTTCACACGTCATGTGTTTACATTTATGCTTAGGTAACAAACACTAGCTGTCGTTTTTTTATTATTTTAATTATGAGCGTAACAAGCAAACAAACTCACAATCGTATTTATAATATTAAGTTAGGATTTTTGCATTTATAGATTACTAATGATCCTCCCGGGTTCGCCCGGGTAGTAGTTTCGGAATCCATAGAGAACATTGCCTTTTACATACGTAGGAAAAAACAAAAAAAATATTCCACGGAAACCGTACTTTTTTTCGGGAAAATATTTAGCTTATATGTTATTCCAGCTTATAATCTATCTCTGTGCCAAATTTCATCCAGCCGCTTTTGCATGAAAGAGTAACAAACATACATCCATACTTACAAACTTTCGCATTTATAATATTAGTAGGATGAGTACAAGAATGTATGAAGAAGAATTAATGTAAAGTGTAATTTCGTCAACAAACAACTTAGATTCGATTTTGCAGATTACGTTACAGCATTACCCCTGTAATGTAACAATCTAACATTGGATGGTGAGCATTCACCTGCAGTCGAATCAATCAATCGATGTTGGACGAAGTGGTCATTACAGATAGCGCGCTGCAATGGTCAGTTCTAACTTATTTATGTAGTTCTCAAATCTGCGCGGTTACAATATAGTTGAGTGCTCCCGGTGTGGGCCCGCCATTTTGTTAAAACACTCTTAATTCAGTCCTCTTCCCCTACCCACCCATTCCTTATAAGGGGGATAGTATGGAAAAGGGAAGCGGATTGGACGGAGAGGGGATTAACGGGGAAAGGGAAATATCCTTTTTCCTGTCTATGCCCTCTGTCTATTAAATGTAGGCAACGAATCTGCAACACATTCGCTTGTTGCGGATGTCTATGGGTATCACTTAACATCAGGTGATACGCTTGCTCGTTTGCCACTTTCCCACATAAAAAAACATAAATCTACAACAACCACAGGAGATTCAAATGCTAAAATGGCAGTCTACCAATTGTTCGCATTTTGTCCGGGATTTATTCATTCTCTATACGTTAGTACACAATTAAATCCAAATCGTTAGAGACATGTATGTGTTTCTATGTATGTATGTATACAGATTGCTCTTCGTACGTATATTAAAACATGAATGTTTACATTGACCAGAAGGAAAATAACAACGGTAGCGTGTTAAATGTGGTTTCCTGTCATCTTACGTTTTCCAACTGGAATTATCCTTAAACTCAATTAACCAGACCTTTACAATTTAAGATTATGCATCCTTATTATTTACTCCACAATCATCAACAATCAGCGAGTAGTTTTTTCTTTAACTCATACGTAAGGTTTAGGGCCTGACGATAGGGAATATGGTAGATGGAAAATGCCCTTCAACAGAGATTACTTTGACAGTAAAAGAGCCCGCAACGACATCTGTTGCACGAACGAGCCGACTCGATCTGACAGAAGACAAGCTTGAAGTTGAACTATTCTGCGTTTCGTCTGATGTTTCACCGGAAACCCAATTTCAAGCCTCTTTTCCTTCCCATCCTTTACTAATAAGGATAGTATGGGAAGGAGAATGGGTGGATTTGGAGGGGATAGAAGAAGGAAAAATCCTTTTTCTTGTCTATGTCTCTGTCACTAAGGGTAGGCAACGCATCTGCAACACATTTGCTTGTTGCGTATGTCTATGGGTAGTGATCACTTAACATCAAATGAACTGCTTGCCATCTTCAGCCATAGAAAAGAGACATCGAGAGGGTGGTAGGGAACCGAGTAACTAAGCCAAAGCCCACAGCCTCTATTTGAACCAATTTTAATGAGGTACACAAATCTATGTGATTGAAAATGTTATACACATAGATTTGTAATTCCATTGGTTACCATTACGGACCGGTTGGCGTGGTTAATAAGAAACATGCTTTTCACGCTGCAGGTCGTGGGTTCGATTCCCAATGGACAGATATTTGTGTGCATGAACATGTCTGTTTGTTCTGAGTCTTGGTGTAATGATGAGATGATATAATATGTACTAGTGATCCGATCCGCCCCGGCTTCGCCCGGGTAGCCGTTTCGTAATCGTTCATTTATTCGGGATAAAAAAAGAGCATACGTGCTATTCCAGATTATAATCTATCCCTGTACCAAATTTCATCCAGATCCGTTCAGCCGTTTTTGAGTGAGTAACAAACATCCATACATATAAACATTCGCATTTATAATATTATGGCGCTGATGTAGCTAGACTTTTAGTTTTTTGACAAAAAAAATATTTTTCGTAAATTATTTTTTTCCGTAAAAAGTATCCTATGTTACTTCTAGTACCTCCAAAAATATGTGTACAAAGTTGCATGATGATCGGTTGAGTAGTTTTCGCGTGAAAGCGTAACAAACAAACTTACATTCACATTTATAAATTCATATATATGTATATATATATATATATATATATATATATATATATATATATATATATTATAGTAGGGATTTACGAAAGAGTTAGTTTTAATTAGTATGTAGTATATCAGTTATCTGGTTTCCATAGTTTGGGATCATGTGTGAATAACATGGCCCAGTATGTTATTGCGTTTAATAATTAATTACCTGGTTGTAAGCTCGTGCGTAGTGCGCATTCGTCAGTTTGTTATTTCCTATAAGATACACATCGTGTGCGTATAGTTTTTTGAAATATATATATATATATATATATATATATATATATATATATATTATTGTATATTTATTATAATTAATGTGAATTTAGTATCGTTAAATTATGACAAGATATGTTACAAACGTCATCAGACATCAGCGGCCGACAAACACTCAAACCGGTTTCTCAGGGTTAAAAGTTACCGCTCGTTTATTTAAGTTGCAATTACCATACAATGTTAGATTTTTTCTCGTCTAAATTAAATAAGTTGATGTTTAAAGGGACATCTAATAATATTAAAATTCAGTTATGTTTGTTTGAAAACTCGAAACTATAAGCCATTAGAAAACTGTACTTTTTTATAGAATAATGTGGCAAACGAGCAAACGGATCATCTGATGTTAAGTGAACGCTACCCATAGACATCCGCAACAAGCAAATGTGTTGCAGATGCGTTGCCTACCTTTAATGGCCAGCGGAGGGCGTAGACAGGATATTTCCTATTCCCCGTTAACCCCCTCTCTGTCCAATCATCTTCCCGTTCCCACCTCATCCTTATAAGGAAAGGGTGAGAAGGGGAAGAGGACTCAAATAGGCCTCCGGCACCTCACTCATCAGACGAAACGCAGGGTACTTCTACTTCACGCCTGTTTTCTGTGGGATGGTATTTCACCGGTCGAGCCGGCCCATTCGGGCTACAGATGTTGTTGTTGCGGACTTTTCAACATACATAAAAGCAGATGTCATTTTAATGGACATTGTATAAACAAGCGACGATCTCTTGTTTTTTTTTCGACAATTATATATTTTTGATTGTTCATTAAAATAATCCGGATGTCTCGTAAAATTAGATAGCAACACTTTAGTAATATAGAGGTGAATTAAAACAAAGGTTTTGTCTATGAGAGATGAATGCCGACCAGGTAATGAACCTAGCGTGAAGGTATGCGCCGACCAGTAACATCCTCGCGACATTTGACACACAGATAAAATAAGACTTAAGTACAACTAAGTCCAAGGAGGGTTGGCGTCAGGGGGCCGGCCGTAACATACTGTAGCCAAAACTTATACAGTATGAACTACAATTATTGTGCCAACCCCACATGAGTGGGAAAAGGGCAGGAAGATGATGATTCGCTCCATCTCGTTCTAACGCATTGCTAGTGGCGAAAAGGGACTAACTACTGTTTTGATATATCACACCAGTCACAGGTATGTGACAGCTTATGTGAAGGACTGCGACTGTTAAATCGGTGCGATTTTACCCTTGACGCTAAATACGACACACCCCTACGCTAGTTACAGTTGCTAATTTCACATTCGCACTTTTAAAAATCAATTTCAGCATATCACAAATCGAATTAGATCAAAATCGTATTTACCTGTGAAATCGACATTGGAAACAATGTGCCATTTATTTTCGATACTAGTGACCCGCCCCGGCTTCGCCCGGGTACCACCAATTATGTTGATCCGATCGCTACCAAATACAGGAATGTGCCAATCTGAACAATCCCCGTAAATTTCATCGAAATCGGTCTAGCCGTTTCGAAGTCCTATAGACTAGAAATCACTCCTAAATCACGTAAAATAAAAAATGCAAAATTTGCAATTTTATCTCGATTCCTGACCTCTCATTTTTTCTCATTTTGACAGTTTCTAAACGACGTCATGTTGTGTTGTACATTTATTTTAAATAAGTAAAAAAATATGCATAAAAAAAATAAAGCGATGACGTTGTAAATACGCTGTAGTAAGATCTTTGACATATTAAAAAAAGATAATAATGGTATCGAATACTAGTTTAATATAAACGAAAAGTCATTTTGTCCGTGTTTCTTAACATCGCTGAGTGTGTTTTTAATGGTATGTAGGTTAAATCCCACTATAATTTTTAATTACGTGCGATTAATTATTACTTTAACCTGAAAGGTGATGAGTTAACAAGCGGCCGGCTTAGTCTAAATACGTGGTATGAGAATTACGAACTTATATATATACAATGGCCTTTTTTGTTCCGTTGATATAAGTTTTTCAGACAATGTTTTCCCTCGACACCGAGTACAGAGTTCATAGCAGCACTTTAGAATTATAACTAGGTAGCTCGGTAGACTTCGTTACGCCTTTGAATTAACTTGTGTATTAATTGCTAGTCGCAAACGGATCGATTCATTTAATTAAAGCCTCTTCAAACATACATTTTTCGTTTTTTTTTGGTGCTGTCATTTCAATAGAGAATAACGTCGCATTTGATTTTTTTTTTATTTGAGACGGTGGCAAACGAGCAAGCGGCTCACCTGATGTAAACTGAGCGCTACCCATAGACATCCGCAACAAGCAAACGTGTTGCAGATGCGTTGCCTACCTTTAATGGACAGAGGAGGGCATAGACAGGAAAAAGGATATTTCCTTTTCCCCGTTAACGCCCTCCCCGTCCAATCCTCTTCCCTTTCCCATCCTATCCCCCTTATGAGGAACGGGTGGTAAGGGGAAGAGGACTGAAATTAGGCCTCCGGCACCTCACTCGTCGGACGAAACGCAGAATACTCTACTTCACGCCTGTTTTCTGTGTGGTCGTGGTATTTCACCGTCGTGCAACAGATGTTGTTGTTGCGGACTCTACCACTGTTAAAAAAAAATTATAAGAACACGCTATTTCTTAATATTTTTTTCGTCATTTTTTAGATATTTCTATTAGTTATTGTACTATTCGGGCCGGAGACAATCAAAAAATCGGCGCAGCAGTTGTTGAGTTACAAATTGTGTAACTGACACGACTTTTATATATGTAGCCCTACATTTAAAGTACTTGCCAATTGTCCTGGGTTTGAAGTGAACCTATGCAAAATTTTAATAGTTGAACGTAAAAAAAACAAGGTCACTATTAAGTGACCTTGTTCGTTCTTCCCATTCGTCTGATGAGTGAGGTGCTGGAGGCCCAAATCCAGTCCTATTCCCTTACCATTCTTTTCTAAAAAAAAGTATGATAAGGGGATTGACTGGCCATGGTATGCATACTAACGAAAATATCCATTTACATATCTATCCCCTCCACTATCCATTAAAGGTAGGCAAAGGTAGATAGACAACAATCATTTGCGCATTGCGTCTGCCTACAGGTATCACTTAATATCAGGTGAATCGCTTGCTCGTTTCACGTCTTTATTCTCTGCCTGAGAGTTAGAAAGTTACCACCATTCGCTTCAGAAAGACATTTATGTCTTATTAAAATATATGTTTAATTTATTTAATGTACTATTCTGACTCATTGAAATCAGTTGCAATCAGTATTAACAGTGGTAGAGTCCGCAACAACATCTGTTGCGCTGCAGGGCCGGCTCGCCCGGTGAAATACCACAACCTCGCAGAAGACAGGCGTGAAGTAGAAGTACTCTGCGTTTCGTCTGATGAGTGAGATGTCGGAGGCCTAAGTATCGTTCCCTCCCCTTTCCCACCCGTTTCTTTTAAGGAAGGGATGGGAAGGGAAGAGAACTTGACGGTGGAGGCAATGTATAGGAATTTGAAATAACCATTTTCTGTTTGTTCTCCCTCCTCTGTCCATTAAAGTTTGGCAACGCATCTGCAAGTCATTAGTTAGTTGCAGATGTCTATGGGTAGCGATCACTTGACATCGGGTGAACCGCTTGCTCGTTTGCCTCCTAGTACTATAAAAAAAAGTTATCAAACTAGAACGTATGATCCAATACCTGAGAGAATTGTTGGAGTAAGTCGTGAACTTTTGCACTTTGTCAACTCGTAATCGTTGAATCAATGAGGTCGGAAAAATTAAAACTTTACAATGTCTTTTTACTTTATCAAAATGTCACTTGTTTTTCGGCTTCGGCTGTATTCTGGCTGCAGACGGTCTGCCAACCGTCAGTTAGCATAGTAACAAGTTGTAACACACACCCTTATTGAACTGATTGACATATTGAACGCTGAACTTGTAATATTTAGACAAATACGCTCTTTTTATTATGTAGACCATTTTGACCAATGTTTAAAACATACAATGTATGTACTTGTGTATTATATCCCTACTATTATAAATGTGAATGTAAGTTTGTTTGTTACGCTTTTGTTGTTGAGTAGCTTTCATGCGAAAACTACTCAACCGATCATCATGAAACTTTGTACAAATATTCTTGGAGATATTAGAAGTAACATAGGATACTTTTATGAAAAAATAGTATATATATATATATATATATATATATATATAAAGCGAAGTATGTATGTTCCCTATAGACCTATAGACTCCGAAACGGCTGGACCAATTTCGTTGAAATTTACAGGGATTGTCCAGATTGGCACATTCCTGTGTTTCGTAGCGATCGGATCAACATAATTAGTGGTACCCGGGCGAAGCCGGGGCGGGTCACTAGTAAGTATATAAATGTAGGTCGATTAATTTAACAATGCTTTAAATGCAAATTAATATATAATTATTTTAAGGCTCAATTAAAAATTGAGGTTGACAAAAATATAATGGAAGATAATTAAGTATTAACTGGTAATGTATAATTCAAATAAAAAAAATATATAAAGTAATCGTAAACAATTGTATATTGAATTAACAAACAGAAACTGTGGAGAATCTATGTTTTGTCCTACTTCGAGTTAACTAATTACACAACGCTACACGAATTATTAATCAATGTAACAAAATGTAATTTATTTTTTAAATAAATTTTGTCAATACGACTTACAGAGAAATTGTCAAATGAAGGTTTAGTTAATATTTTACGTACGTTAGCGTAACTTTTAATTTTGGGGTTAAAAAAAACAAATAAAATACAATTGTTATCTCTAAATGGCAACAATGTTAAAAAATACATTTTCCCAACCAAACCAACTTTGAACATAGAACTTCAATAATAGCGCGCAATTGAATCGCAATAAATACACTGCACTTTAAATCATAAGCATTCAGTAATCTTACCAGAAATGGAAAACACTTTTAAATTATTTTCACTTATCACTTATTACGTCTATCGTAATAATCCGATCTGATGCCGAGCGTAACGCGTTGCGCGCAAAGGTTATTCGACTACTGACAGGTGTCGGTTTGCCGCCATTTCTGTCAGCAACAGCTATACACAGAAACCTAGAAACCCACAACATATTCTTAAGGAATAAGTACACTAATACGCCATTGATAATTAAATTTTTAGGCATTTTTTTGTAATTTTCGATTTGATGGAACACAGATTATTTTTCTAAAAATAGTGGGAATAATAGTAAATGTGTGATAGTTACACTTTACTTTCTATAATTTTCTACGTTTATTTAATTTTGTCATCTTATCGAGTGACATGTTTCAAGAATAAAAAAATATAAATCTGTTTCTTGGTCTTTTCTATAGTGGAAATTATAAATTACACAATATTTTGTTCCATGCTGATACAAATATTTTCTATTTATTATAAAAGAGATGATGGGTTCCATATCGTTCGATATAATATTGCCTTTTAATAATTAAAAATGTATCATACGTTATTTCTGGAAATGTAGCTTTTGAAGTTTACATATAGGTATAAGAATTATTTAAAGTTGTTCTGTAAGATTTGGTTACAAATTTTCTTTTTAAAATGTTGATATTAAAGCAAAAAAAAGGGACTGACAGTTTCTGTATTAGTAGAAATAAAATTTACACTTCAATAATATTCGGATTTTTTTATTAAATAAAATAATTAATCATTAAATATTAGATTGCGTATAAGTGTACGTTGTACTTAACGTCGGCCGTTTATGACGCTATATTACGTCGCTCTATGTCCATTGCATTACGATGAGAATTCAAATTCATGTACGTATTAAATTGAGGCGCAGGTTATATAATGTTACTCATCCGTGTTGACAACACTTAATTAACTAACTTTAATTAATATTAATAACTTATTTTTATTATTAAAACAGCAACAAAAGAAAGGAGTGACAAAATAATATAGATTGATATGTTTTAAACACAATATGGTTAATTGACAGATCACACAGATGTTCTGTATACCATACTGGAAGGTCAAGGTCAATGACAACAAACAACATTTTTTTGTAAAATGCCATAGATTTTTGAATTAGGTCGATAGAGAAACTCAGCGCCAGGAATTGTTCAATATTTTCATAGTTATTCAACACAGTAACCAAAAATCCTTAATTAGTAATAAAACGAATTTATCTTTTTAATGTGTTTACTGTCTTACCGTATATTATTATTACTTCGAACGTTAAAACAAAGTCGATTGTACCTCAATACCCAAAGTAATGAATAATTTACAACGGCCTTCTTTAGTTTTTGTTTTGTTTAATAAATGACTATGCTATTAGGCGAATGGTGTTGCTTCATGATTAGATGTATCCTAGATATTGGGTACGTTTCCATTGCGGCTTAAATCAAGTAATAAGAAAGTGTTACATTTTCACAGGTTAATTAATTTTGATGAATTATAAGGGTTGAACGTTAATTAATAACTAGTGTTTGTAATTTTAAAAAGATAAAATTATAATTAAATGAAGAACTTAAGTTGCAGCAAAATTGAATCTTTTTGAAGTGAAACTTCCTTACCCGCCTTAAATATTTGGTAGGGGAAAATCTTATAGATTCGGATAATCGATATGCTTGACATCCATAATAACATGCTTATTTGAATTCGGAACAGTTTCGCCGAACTTTCATTGATTTTCTTGTATTCAATTTTGAATTTTATTGTTAAGGTACAAGGGTTTATTTTTGTTCATTATTTATATATTTTTGAACTATTGTGGCGAAGCAGCTGGAATTTGAGTTTTCACTTCTGTCGGCATTCGATGCCTATGTTTTTTATACACTAGTAACCCGCCCCGGCTTCGCCCTGGTCTGACTTATTATGTTAATCCGATCGCTACCAAAATGTCGTTGAAATTGCTACTCCCGTTTCGGAGTTCATAGGGAACATACATACACACACAACAGATTTAGTGTATTGTTAGTAAAATTGCTGCGTAATCAATAGAGGTTCGGATCGCTATAATCGCTAGCGTTATCGAAACTATTAAAGTAATCGATACGTCGCCAGCACGCCGCCATTTTACGATGCCACGAAACACGTCATTTATGTAAAAAAACATATTTTTACGGCTTGTATGATCCTTGCTCGCTCTTTAGCAAATATAGATTACTAGTGCCCCGCCCCGGCTTCGCCCGGGTACCACTAATTATGTTGATCCGATCGCTACCAAACACAAGAATGTGCCAATCTGGACATTCCCTGTAAATTTCATCGAAATCGGTCTAGTCGTTTTTATATATATATTTTTTTCATAAAAAGTATCTTATGTTACTTCTAGTACCTCCAAGAATATGTGTACAAAGTTTCATGATGATCGGTTGAGTAGTTTTCACGTGAAAGCGTAACAAACAAACTTACATTCACATTTATAATATTAAGTAGGGATACACTTATATGTTACCGGATGTTTATACACTTTGTCAATTTAACAACACCCGTCTGGGTCATGGGCGTGAGCGCATATTTATTTACTATTAAAATTTCTTTGGCGGTCCCTACTTCCCATGATGTATTGTTGTATGTGAATCATTCAATCTGTGCAATTCAAAATAATAATTAATAATTCTCCAATTGGAAATAAAATCTTTACCAATCGCGAATAGAGCGCGATAGATTAGCGTTAATCAAGAAAGTGATTTGCAGAAGGAAAATATTAATGAAATATGTCGAGTTTTCTCTGTTGAGTTGTTAAGGCCGACCAGTGAGCGCAGCATTGAACAGACCTCGCCGAGCTTAACTTCAATAACGTTAAGGAATGAGGCGCTGTTGAATTTTTTAAGTGAATAATTATCGTATTACCTCGATCCATGAACACTATCATGGTACTATACCTCTCAATATCTTTTTATAACAATTTCATATTTTACAAACACTTATGTGACCCTTAACTAAGAAAGCAAGATCTGTATACGTACAATATATAGACAACGACAAAAATATTTTGATTTTCGATTAGTTCTTAAGCCCTAGCTCGAGGTCCCTTATATCCACGGGCCCTGAGCAGCCCAAGTAGCCAGGTATAGGTGTTAAAGTATTAACCAACGTACGGGTATTATTGTACAGGTGTGCCATGACCAGTACCAAACGGGAATCCGTAATCACTTGTTAGGAGACCCTCTTACAAGACATCGCGGCGCGGGATTCGACCCCCCCTCCTCCTCTCCCCCAGTGACCCCGCGGGCATGTCATTGCGCAACATTGTAACGTTATTGTAAAGCTCGTTGTAAATTGATAAATATTGGAACCTAGATTCATTATTTGTACTTGTGAACTAAAGTAATTATGTGTTGTGAGTACATTTCGTTTTTATTTTACTATATTTTCTTCTGATTTATGGGCATAAGTGGTTATTTGTTTTATTCAGTCCTTTGAACGTTATTGCTTCTGCCTGAACAAGCGCCCTTAGCCCTAAACCACGGAGGATTTAAAGTATGCAGAAATGGTACCTTAACTGGCTTCTCTTTTCAGCGAGGGCCAGCTGCTGAGCCGGAGTCAGCATTCTCCTGATGTTTGGCAACGGCACGTTGGGGAAGGAGTCCCTGCCTTCGTGGGAAGGACCCTCGTCCTCTTGCTCGTCCACCGCCTCATCGCCAACGATAAACTTAGGATCATTGCCCTGTATAAAGACAGTCTTAATGACATTTTATTGTTGATTTCATAGTAGTGCGCGAAAACGAAACCATTAGCTCCTCTGTCATTTGATCAGGACCTGAGTTATATGTTAGATATAATGAAAAACTTGACCCCTAGATATAAAGGTCGACGACGAAATAAAGGTTTAACATAATTTGTTACAGTTGGCTCTAGATTTAACTCGTCCACCCATTAGGTCCTGATCAAATAACAAATGAATTATACTATCGTGTAGTTTCTTACTTGTTGGTGAGATTGTATTGTGAAAAAGATTGAATTTAGGAGAAAACATTAAAAAAATATATTTTGTCACAAATACTTTTTTGTACATTCCGAGATAACGAATAAAAACTTATTTAAAATGAAAACATGACATAGAAATAAACAAAACGCCTATAAATGGGTTATGTTTCTATCCAGTCTACGAAATACAGGTCATCGGTTCGAATCCGTCATTTGACTATTGTCCTGAAACATTCCTAGCACACTAAATTATGTCATTTTTTTGTGTACTTTATTATGCATTTGCATTGTAATATGTTAATTGATTTTTTAATTAGAAACAAAGCTAAAACGTGTATGTAATACAGCAAATTATAATTTAATAAAACCAACCTTCCGCTGGTCACTTTAAGGATTTCATTAAAAAATATATACTGAGTTTTTTCTTCATAAATATTATAAGCAAACTTATTTAGGGGTCGTTTTTCATTTTTAAATTATTTTTAATGGTAACAATGACCAATTTATACTAATTCTGACCCCGCTTTGGGCTAAAATCAGCAGTCAAAAGCATTTTTATTAACGGCTTAAATATGCAATGCAAGTAGGTAAAAGGAATACAAATGTACATTTGTGTTAGGGACATCTTCTGACTCGATCTTCTCGAAGTTGTCGCTCTCGCTGGACGAGCACCGCACCTCCGGCTCCTGCTGTCCCTGGTCGGCCATGCCGCCTGCAACAACAAACATTTAAAGATCTTAAGTTTGTACAAAAAAAACATGAGTAATGAGGTTTGTATTTAGTGGTCGGTTGCCAATAGCATTGTTTCTGGTAGTGTCAGTGACGATAGGTTATAATCCCCAAGCGAATGCTTGTACCTGTCCTAATGACCCCTTAGTCTTACTACTCTACTACTACTACTACTTAGTAAATTACATTCGATAACATTAATTATTTCATGTTATTAGTATTTTACGGTATCAAACTGAAAAACTAAGGCAGATAATTCTGTTGTTTAATAAATTAAATTGTTAAAACTAAGTCGTAAGGAAAAATTTGTGCAACGTATTACTAGAGCACGAGGCTTTCTTAAATAATTATTTTAAGCGCCTGTAAATTATCTCATAGCAAATAATACGTGGAGTATATTTAGCAACACTAAACAATAAGTAAGTAATTTTTTTTATATGTTTTTTTGCCTCACATCCGCACTGTTTCGTTTAAGTTTTAAAAAACGACTTTAAAATTTCTAATCCCAACCACCAGGGTTTAATTAACTTTGTACGATTTTACCGTTTTTTTTTCACCTGGACTGGTTCGTTTCAATTCAAATTAGTATTGTTAATATTCTTGGACTTCGAACCATTGACTCTTGACACCGTGTTGACGTAGACCGCAGATTTATACGCGTAATTGTAATACTATAAAATTCGAAACAGTTTAACTGTACTTCGTTTATATTTTGTACATGCGTAGGAAATTCTAAGCAGACGTGTAGCCTTTTTTGGGTACACAATTACCCCTAAACATCCCCAATAACAGGATTATTAGGGGTATAAGTAGAGCGAGCAAAGCCTCGATTTCTGGACTCAAAAAAACAAAAAGTCGATTGTATTCTACTGTACAAATGAAGGTCCTATCATCACTTCCTTTTAGTTCTGGCATCCCTGTCTACTATTGCGTATAATCATGACGATTAATTATCTTTAAACACATTGTGATATCTGCGTTTAAGCAATTCATCAATTTAAGACGATATTTTAGTGGTAGAGCCCGCAACAACATCTGTTGCACGAATTGGCCGGCTCGACCGGTGGAATACCACGACCTCACAGAAAACAGGCGTGAAGTAGAAGTACTCTGCGTTTCGTCTGATGAGTGAGGTGCCGGAGGCCGTATTTCAGTCCTCCCTTTCCACCCTTTCCACATAAGGATAGGATGGGAAAAGGAAGAGGATTGCACGGGGAGGGGGTTTATGGGGAAAAGGAGATATCCTTTTTCCTGTCTATGCCCTCCATTAAAGGTAGGCAACGCATCTGCAACACATTTGCCTGTTGGTGATCCGCTTGCTCGTTTGCCACCAACTCACATAAAAAAAAATATTTAAGAAATGGAACCATTACGACGCCCAATAGCGACCTCATTCCAACGCACAGGGAATTCCCCGCCCGGAATGTTTTTATTAAAATCGACCGCATATCTTATTTCGATGGAAAATTCTTGACCGAAATAAAACGAATAAAGGTAGACGCACGGATAGTCTTGAATTTAATGTTTACTAGCGAACCGCCCCGGCTTCGGTAGGAAAGCACATTGCGCCAATATTTTTTCTATCCTATTATCTACATAGTCACCTCAAACAGGTTTCTATAAGCGTGTTATCTGCGTATTTGTGGCGACACCAAGTCACAACACGTTTTGCGTTTGCCACGCGTTCTAACGTTCAACGCCCGTTGGCTGCGCGCACAAAAAACGTCGTGTGCATGGCTCTAATATCTATACTATGACGCTTTTATAGGAATAGGAAGGATATTGAATAATAAGGCGACATTGATTGAACGAATTTAGCATAAATATTTTGTTTATAATGATTAGATTAAATTGTCGACCAATTTCATTATATCAAATAAACTAACTTATCTTGCATGGATTAATATTTTATATTAACTGTTTTAGAATGTCCTCTGAAATAAAAGAGGCTTCCAATCATTTTCATAGCCCTTATTAGATCCCTCTTAATCCAACTCCTTGCCGTTGGTTTTATCACGACTTGCACTGAAGCGTGGGTGGCGTGGCGATCGCCTGGTGTTTTGTTAAATTTAAACGTCATTTTTCATTAATAAGTATTATATAAATCAGCCCAGTCATCTTGTAGGTTACCCATAACAAACATAAATAAAAAAAATGTTCTATTAGAAGTGCCACTTTATGTGTAAAAATTATTTTGATATGACAAACTGACACTATAATTTAATTTATCTTTAAAGATACATTTTGCCTGTTTTTGCGGTTCGATTTTAAAGTTGGTTGACAATTTGTATACGTACAATTGGTAAACCGAGACAAATAGTTCTTAGACAACGCAATTCAAGCGTAATGACGCACGCCTTCTAGACATTTAGCGAGAACAAATAAAACGACTGGAAATACCTGGAAATACACAAATGTTAAGTTGGAAGCCTTTTGTAAGCTGATGCAATGAACAATAATATTGATAAATATCTATTGACGTCGGATTACAATTTTAATTTCTGTTTCGTCCGATTTTTTCATCGGACTACCGAACCGTGAATAAAATCGGGCCGGTGCATTCAGCTTCGGCATAAATAGCTCGCCGGACAGGTACCATCATACTAGTGTTTTGTCCATAAAAACGTCAAAACAATTAATATGCGCCATCTTTTGATAGGTATTTGCATTATCTATTGTTGAAGTGTTGTCAAGTGCTAACTTACTGATATATCAATTTACTGTTAGATGGCGCTTTATACATCCACGGCTTGTAAGTGTATAAGCCGATTCATTGTTGTTTTGTTTCCCGTTGCAATTTTTGTTTAGTGGCCTTTTACGTGCTTTTAGAAAGGGCTGATTTACATGTATGTATGACTCATGGGTGTAAAAACAGGTTTTATGTGTGTTTCCGTCCAATTATGATATGGGGTACCCATGACATTCAAAACAAGAGCGAATAGGCTGTTGATATACTAGTGCGTAACATTTTTCGACCAATTAACGTCACGTGAGATTGTGGACAAGCAATTTATTCTTCTTAAGATACCATCTTCTTTCAAAAGTCAGCGATCATCACAGAAACTTGTACTTTTGATACCGTGGCTCGGAAAAGCGGATGCTCGCGACGCTCTTTGCGAACATCTGGCGTGGATTCTTTAGCGGCCGACACTTCGATTTCCTCGGATCTCTCCCTATACGGTGAACTGCAGTAGTCCGTTGATCTATACAAAAGTGAATGCCTATTTCCCTTGGTCACATCACACGTGAACGGCTGATTTCGCCAATTATTATTTTTTGTATTGGTCTGGAGAAGGTCCTTAATAAAAAACATGTCCATATTAACTTTTCTAATGTACGTAACCTTAGCGCTTTTGGCATAACTGTCAGTCGTTTGACAGTTGGCGCGATTACCTTGATTAGGAGAAACTACCCGTAAAAATGGAGAACCTTGTTACTTTTCTTATTTTAAAACTAGCTTAAGTAATTCCTTACAATATTAGACAGACAAAATTTTTAAAAATCATATAATTGTTGTCGAATAGACACTACAATTTTATTTATTTAAGATTTTTATTGTCCTATATTATCTTTTAATTTGCCTATTATTGACAAAAGTTAATCCGTACGAAGAAAACAAGCACAGCATAATAATAGTACGTGAAGTTTCCACAGTTTGTAATTAATTCTAGGTTATCTGTGGTTATCTTGTGTCAAAGCTCAAATGACAGGAGCATCTGAGAGGCGCGTGCGTTGAAGGTGAAAAAGGACGTGATACGAGTTAGGAAGTGAAATAGAGGACGTTTGTGACACTTGTAGCATCTACAACGTTGCGCATTTTATGTAATAACAAAAAGTTATTAAAAAAACCTAAACTTACATAATTTATGTACATTATATCATCCATTAGCAGATCTAGGGATAGACGGGCATGCCATTTAACATTAATATTGATCAAGCACTATGTATAAACATTAAAATGATAGTTAGTAGGGGGTTATTTTCAGCAACTCAACGTCGAGCGCGTATGCGTGTGGATGACACATTGATTACTCCAGCCAACCCACTGCTCAACACAACGCCACAACTCAAGGAATCACAGCAACCATTTGGTACTGCCTTCGATCTCCGGGAGCGATCCCTGTGATATGAATTGGTGTAAAATATTCAATGAATATGTTACTACAGGGTATAGTCATATAGTTACACAAAATCGTATTTATTTTAATAGCACGACAACACTAGAGGAACTGTATTTGAGCAGTCGGCGTTGAGGAAGGAGCTTACTCTTTTCACTTAATAATGAACCCGTCCTCCTTGACGTATCCGTCAACCAAGGGCAACCGCCTTAATTCACAGCAAGATGGAATTTTTGTAAACAAAGGTTTTTACGATACATCTGATATTATAAAAACAATGCAATTATGACACGAACGGCTTCAACAATGTGTATAAAATGAAGTAAATTATCAAAAACTAGCTGTTGCCCGTGTCTCTGAACACCATTCCTATCTTATTTTCCTCGCTGGATATTTATGTATATGTGTCAAAAGTTATTATTGTCAAGACAATACCTTGACCCTAATCAAACTTCAAAAACCCTATTACAGCAAGGACTGTTGTACTGTGCCGGTACATGAGCAAGTGAGAAAAGGGAAGGGAGGATCAAATAGGACTCTAAGCTAGTGGTAAAGAAATTACAAAAAAAAAACTTGGTCAATTGCATACCAATCTAATGAATAAGACAAAACTCAAAACTATATTACAATAACGTAGTTTCAATTATTGATATTTAATGTAATTCATAAGTTGATTATTCTAATAGCGTTTTTCTTCACAACGCCGTTATCGTTAAATGCTAATTACAGCGTTATTTTTGAAGACCAACTAGTTAAAACTAAATCTACATTGATAAGTCTTATTGATTAACTATGGGTATATCAGTCCAAGATAAAATCGATTTTAATTGTTATTCGGACTCGAGTTCTTAATATTATCTGGAATTAATTTGTCTATGATGATCGAACTGCGACTTGATCTGTTATAACGTGACAGGCTTGTTTCGGCAATTAAAGAAAAACAAAGAAATCAACAGCTGCCCTTGGGTAGACCGGGAGGTCCAAAACGCTCTAAGAAGAAACCCCAAGAAAATGTTAGAATAAAAATTTTCGTACCGAATAAAAATTAAATATCAAGAAAATAAATAAAGACGCACGGTGAATAAAACGGGCGCCAAAAGACAACATCGCTCTAATTTATTGGAAGCTAGGATCGGCACCGAAAGAAATCCGATTCCTAGGCGTAATGTGCTAACCGATTGTGCCCTAATCCTTGCGTCTCATAAGTGCTTACACTGACAGCTGTCAAAAGGATCCTGTTATAATAATAATAATAAAGACTTTATTGCAGACTATAGTGTCCATTTTCTAAACAACAATGTTATTATGTACTATCTACTTCATAAAGAAATTAAAAAGAAAACAAATTCACCACTCATTACTGTGCCATTCCATGAGAAATGGCGCAGCAGTGACTGATGTAACTGCAGTCCAGCCGACTAGCGATCATGCAAAGGATACTGTTGGTACTGCCACGTACTCTGCGTGTTATTATTATTATTATGTCATTTGTTTATATTTAATACATATTTTTTATAATATACCTTAAAAAATCTACCAAAACAACAGACATTCTAAAACATATTATATAAAAATAGTGTTCAACCGGCTGCGGAGTCCTTTTATTTCAAGGAACCAGTGGTCAGAGTTACAGAGAGAGGAACTTTCTCACAATGCGGGTAGACTCTAAAATTACCGCTTTTTGTATCAAACCCTTAACCCAACCGTCTAGCGAGAGCTTCTTAAGATGTTGGTCGAAGCTCTTCGCTAAAAGTCCGTTCACTGATACGACCACCGGAATAATGGTAGTCGAGTTCATACCCCACATGGCGGTAATCTCGTGAGCCAAGTCTAGGTACTTCATCAACTTTTCTTTCTCAGCTTTCACGAGATTTTCGTCATGCGGGATAGTGATATCGACCAACACTACACGACTCTCAGATCGGTCTATTATCACAATATCAGGTCTGTTGGCGACAATATTCCTGTCTGTGATAATAGATCGATCCCAGTAGAGCGTGTTATGACTATTTTCCAGGACTGGTGACGGCTGGTATTGGTAATACGGTACCTCAGTATCCACAAGGGCAAGTTGCTGATGGATGATCTTGGCTATTTGGTTATGTTTATGCAAGTATGCACCGTCCGCAAGACGAGAACAGCCGGAGACAATATGTCTAATAGATTCCCCGGGACGACGACATGCCCGACAAATGTCAATCGTCCCGTCCTTTATAATATGCCTCCGGTAGTTGTTCGTTATGATGACTTCTTCCATAATTGCAAAGACAAAACCTTCAGTTATTATTATTATATATATTATTATTAATTATTGTTATTTTATAGCAACTCTAGTAAATAACTATAAATAAAAACTTTTATTTTTATAAAAGTTTTTTTTAGCAATTCGAAGAGTAACGGTGGACCATTTAAGTTACATCAAGAATGAAAAGAGAATATTTATTTATCTCTGAAGACGCCTCTCTAAAGTCGAGGTGTACGAAACGTTGACAATGAAGATTAAAAATAAAACCATTGTATAATTCAGAGGTTAAATATTCAGTGCCCGCAAACGCAACACGCCGCCTTGTAATGTCTTGATGAAATCTTCCTCCTTATCTGTTCTAAGTTCGTATATATATATATATATATATATACTAGTGACCCGCCCCGGATTCGCCCGGTTAGCCGTTTCGGAATCTACAGCTAACATCGCCTTTTATATACGTAAACGAATTAAATGCATTGAATGAATACATACACAAAAGTTCGTTCAAATCGATTCAGCAGTTTACTTGCAGTATATATATATATATATATATATATATATATATTGCAGCGCCATCTACTGGGTTTATTTGTGAATCTACATCATTCTCGAATCCACTTGAACACATACACAGAAATTCATTGAAATCGGTTCAGCCGTTTAGGAGGAGTTCACTCTGAACACACGTACAGAAGAATCATATATAACTAGTGAGCAGCCCCGGCTTCGCCCGGGTACCACTGACTATGTTGATCAGATCGCTACCAAACACAGGAATGTGCTGATACGGACAATCCCTGTAAATTTCATAAAATCGGTTGAGTAGTTTTCGCGTGAAAGCGTAACAAACAAACATACATTCACATTTATAATATTATAGATAGATAGAAACCTATTCTCAGAGCTACCGAATGCATATGCAAAATTTCATTGAAATCGGTTAAGCCGTTTCGGAGGAGTATGGTGACTGACAGTGTGATATATATATAATCTTGGTGGAATTATGAACTAACCTGATATTTTAACAAGATATCCTATGCTATGAATGTATTCCAAAATAGCATACCTTTTGACCATGGACGGAATAATTTGCGGTCAGATAAACTGCCTGCTTCAGTATAGACCTAATGGTATTAAATATCAACAGATGGCGTAAGACAACTGTAATTCAATTATATTACCTTTTTATTGTTCGTTGTTTACTTAAGTAATGTTAATCAAGTAATTTACAATCGGAATGGATACAGAAAGGCCTCGATTGATAACAATGTACGAGTCTCTTTGACATCTGAACATATTTAAAAAGAAACTTAAAATAGTTGCGGCACTAAAATCCTAAACTCCCTGGATTCTATCTGAAGACTAGCCCCACTGATTCTTCTTACAGAACTGTGCCACAACTGTCAAACAACTATTCATTTGAAACTTCTCTAACCAATTCAACAGTGGTAGAGCCTACAACAACATCTGTGAATGGGCCAGCTCAACCGGAGAAATACCACGACCTCACAGAAGACAGGCGTGGAGTAGAAGTATTCTGCGTTTCGTCTGGTGAGTGAGGTGCCGGAGGCCCAATTCTAATTCTCTCCCCCTTCCCACCTTTTCATTATAAGTAAAGAATGGGAAGGGGAAGAAAACTTGACGGTGGAGGGGATGGGGACTCTCCATTTAAGGTGGGCAACGCATCTGCGACTCATTAGCTTGTTGCAGATGTCTATGGGTAGCGATCACTTGACATCGGGTGAACCGCTTGCTCGTTTGCCACCTAGTACCATAAAAAAAATCTTATAGAATTGACCATTTGACAGTGACACGCCGTTACGAAACTATAAAATCATTATAATACCAGAATTGATACCTGTTCAAAGGGAAAAATTAGCTCCAGCTAGCCTGTACAACTAGCACAGACGTAGGCGAAGCGCTAACTTGAGTGAGAACATTCCGGAACCCCTCGTAATCGACATAGAATGAGCATAGTGAAGTTTCAAACAGTGCCTAACATATCCCAACTTGACCTTACGAGCGCTGATATGAGATGGCATTACCTCACGTGAAAACTACACCTCTCGGTCTTCAACTTATCGTATACGCTTTAATTCGACAAGATTACTTATCATCGTGATAACAACATCAATATGAAACCATGAGATTACGATGGTTACGTGCACCGGATGTATCTTATCATTTCTCGTTTCAATATAGGTCAAAGTTATGCGAAAATTTCTTTAATAACGCCACAAACCGTACGAAGACAGTGTGTACGTCGTAATAAAGAACTTGCTTCTTTTAGCGTTAATGCCGTTGAGATGCGATCCTTAAGTATGTTTTTTTTAAGTACTAAGTGGCAAACGAGCAAGCGGTCCAACCGATGTCAAGTGATCTGCAACTAACTAATGAGTTGCAGATGCGTTGCCCACCTTTAATGAACAGAGGAGGGGACAAACAGAAAATGGTTAATTCCAATTCCTGTACATCCCCTCCACCGTTAAGTTCTCTTCCCTTTCCCATCCTTTCCTTATAAGAATTAGGCCTCCGGCACCTCACTCATCAGACGAAACGCAGAATACTCTACTTCACTTTACTTCATGTTAGGCGTGACATTAAATGATAGGATTAAAAATAGCGTTATAAGAGAAGAGTGTGGCTTAAAAGTAGATGTTGTGATTAGAATTGAGAAATGTATGCTTCGGTGGTTTGCATGTTGAAAGGATGAATGAACAAAACAAATTTATGTTCCGGCAGTGAGTGGCAGTGTTGGCAGGGGACGCCCAAGGAGAACTTATATCGATCAGATTAGTGACATACTAAAGAAGGGCGATATAAGGAGTACCCGTAATCGACGAGCATGTATGATTAGATGTATGGATGTAGAAGAAGCGAGAGAGGTGTGCCAGGATCGCGCCAAATGGAAGTCCAATCTTGTCGGTGGAGCTATTTCCAATCCTCCCTGCATTGTGCCTTCCTCTTGAATTCGAGATACGATACGACATCTGCTTCATTTCTTCCATTAAAGATCTTCTCTGCCTTCCTCTTCTATCTTCTGTAATTGTGTTTATAAGATCGTCGTGTCGTATCAGGTGTCCCAAGTTGTTCTGTTTTCTATGGTTTCTATGAACTGTATATCTTCTCTTACTCTGCCTAAGATCAACTCATTTGTTACTTTCACCGTCCAACGAATTCTTTCACTACTCCAACACCACATCTCAAAGGCCTCCAGCCTTCCCTTATCCATCTCGGTCATTGTCCATTTTTCCCTTTAATATAAGGCTAAAGTGATATAACATACAATTTTGGGACGTAGTCGTTGTCTTAGGGTAATAAAAAAGAGGAAAGTCTCAAGTTCCATGTGACAGACTGACTGTATAGATTGTTGTAATAAAATGGTTTCTTCTTTGTAAAGTAAGTAAAATCAATAACAAGTTTGTTTAAAAGACAACGTCGGAAAGATACAAGTATGTTATTTGTGGTATCCAGTAGAGGGCGCCAGTATATCGAACAAATTTAAGACGTAGTATCCGTAACTATGGATGCCTTGGTGTAAAGATCTCGAAGGAAATAGAGATACCGAAATCTATGTGCACAATTAACTCACCTATTCTTGTAGGGCTGCCGACAAAAGTGAAAACTCAAAACAGGACGGCGCGACAGTAGTTCGAAAATAAATAAATAATAACCAAAAAATAAATTGCACCTTAACAATAAAATTGGATAAAAGAAAAAAAATCGTCGAAACTGTTCCAAATTCAAATCAACGTGTTACGACGAAATTTCCGCATGTTCCACTTAGTAGCTTATCCCCTACCAAATATTAACGCAAAAAGTTTTTATTCCAAGAAATATTTTATCGATAGCCTTTGTAGTGTTCTGTAGTAGTGTTCTGGCAAAATTTCAAAGTTCTTTAGTATCGAATTATTTGTGAAATGAGAGCAACTGTAATAGTATTGATTTATTTCTACTGAAATAAATAAAAAATGCAATAATTTATACCCATAATCCAAAGTGATAAATATTTTTTTAATGTGTTAAACTATAAAGCTGAAAAACTTTATCGAATCTACATTGTAATTTATTTTTTTTATTTCACAGTCACGCCGCCCTAAATTTTACGACATAGAAAACAAATAAAGATATGCAAAATAATGCTACTAATACGCTGCTTTTAATTTATTAACCATTCAATGTAAATAATGTCGGGTTTGACGAGCCCGAGTGCTGTCAAAACTTGTGCTATGCCGACACACAATATTAACACATTGTTTTGTTAAATTTCTTTACGTTTACGTTTAGGTATAACGAATGATTATGAGTCTCGTCAAAGTTAATTAATAACAGACACTAATCTTAAATTCAAATTTTAATATAGATAAATGGAATCGGTAATAACAAAAAATATATATTGTGCTTTTTTTACTTGATCACAGTTTATAGTACACAATTCATAGGTTATTTAAAATTATAAACTCGCGCTAACGCCCGTAAACAAGAGGGGTAGGCTGAGATCACGGATTACCATTTGGTGCGATCCTGACGATAATTTATTTCTATAAATATGCGCTCACGTCAGTATCCCACAAAGATCATAGGTTACCATTTAGCGAGATCCTGGCACACTTCTCTCTCTTCTATATTTATATATTAATTTATATTTAATACAAATAAATGCTCATTATAACCTGATACTTTAATATATCTGTCAAAATAGAAAAAAAATAAACGAAGCCTCCGAGTTCTTTAACCGCAAAAATATGCAAATTTTCTTCTTCGTTATTTTTTCTTTGTTATTTTTAAGTAAAAAATTACATTAAACTTACCTGATTGTATATCCTTTTCGGATATCGTTTGAACTAATAACCTAACAAAATAAATTATAACTATTCCCAGAGAAAAAGCCAAAATTAACATCAATTATTTAATAGGTATCACATCACATCACTATTCACAGCGCTTCATATAGAAAAGAAAACAATAACGTCTTCCCGCCAATGTATTGTGAAGCGACTGGTTGTCGAACGTTAAACGTCAAAACTATCGAATTGTAAATCGAAATCAAATCAAATCGGCGCTGTAATCACACGGAATATAAACTGAACCCAATCACTTCTACTATATTTACAAAACTAACGGAGGAGTTTTATTAAATGTGATTATAAAACGTGCACGAGGGACGACATGCTTCATTCACGCAGCTATGGTTTGTATCACGCCACTAACGTCAAGCGAACCTGTCCTTGCTATATAATTAGACGTCTAGATGTACAGCAAACGTATCGAAAAATGCTAAGCGCTTTTTCGCTACATTGTATAACATAATCGTATGATCCCAATGAACTCTTATTGATACCATCACGAATGATTGTGGCTACCTATTGCAATTACGGCAAATAAAATGGACAGAAGATTATATATTAAATATAATACAACCGGTTTTTTACTAGTGGCAAAAGAACAGCTTTTGCAAAGCAAAATTATTTCTAATGAATAATTCACGAAGGGTTAAAGTACCTATAAGTAATAAATATGTATGTATATTGTTCCTTACTTACATTTTTAGAATATATATAATATAATGGTTATTTGATTTCAATAGTCCTCTTTCCATTATTGGAATGGGACGCTGCAGCGCGCAGTGTACTGTCATTTCTATTGCGTTCTAAGAATCTGGTTAGTTTAATTTCCGATGCTTTGTTCTTTAATACATACTAGAATTCGTGGTCAAGTTTTAGCTTCATAGCTCTAATCCTAAATTGAATTTTATATAAATGTCTTGTTTGAATCGATCGACTACAGGTTAACGACCTCGTCTTCACAGAATCGTACTGTAAAGGCAAAAAAAATACGAGCTGTGTTTCGTACAGTTTGTAAAGGAACCAAACACATATTCTAATTACGTTATGTCCTGGTGGTGAAAGATGTTGAGTTTTCGCTAAGTGGCCTGAGTTTTAATGGCATAAAAACTAAACTACTCACATATTAGGTACTTAAACTTTACCTTTCTTTATCAATATTGTCTATAGTTCGCATAGATTCTCTGGCCAACTCTGCCACTCACTTTAGCACCATAAATTCGCCTTGTGCATTTTCCCATAGTGGTTTATTTTTACATAACAATTTTTCAAATTGTTTTAATATTGTAGTGCGTAGTAACGCTGAGCGATGTTGTCGTATATTCTAAAATTAATTAAATATGCGGTCACGCCCGTTACCCAGAGGGGTAGACAGAGATCATGGATTTCCATTTGGCGCGATCCTTGCACACCTCTCTCGCTTCTTCTACATTCATATATCTACGCATACATGCTCGATCGATATAAGTTCTTCTAGGGCGTCCCCTACCAACACTACCACTCACTTTTGCAACATAAATCTGTTTCGTTATTCTCTCTTCATTCTTACTTCCAAAAGTAAATTAAATAAAAATTGAAAGCCGATTGCGATAAAGTCATTAAACGACTCTGGTGGTTACCACGAATTCGTCGACTCATTTTTGTCACATTAATGCTATACTAGGACGGTAATCATTTGTTGAATTAATTAATTAATGGAATAAATTGAAATCATTATAATTGATGAATAATTAATCTATTTCAGTTTGAAGAAACCATATTACCACCAACCATTATGTAGTATCCTTATAACACCAAAGCGCCAATAGCTTAATGGTTAAGGCGCTCCCTTAACTGCAGACTATTTTGTGGTAGAGCCCGCAATAACAACATCTTTTGCACGAATGGGCCGGCTCGACCGGTGAAATACCACGACGTCACAGAAAACAGGCGTGAAGTAGAAGTATTCTGCGTTTCGTCTGATGAGTGACGTGCCGGAGGCCTAATTGTAGTCCTCTTCCCCCTCCTACCCTCCTCTAATAAGGAAAGGATGGGAAGAGGAAGAGCATTTGATGGATGAGGAGGGGATGGACAGGGAATGGAATTATCCTTTTTTCTGTTTGTCCCCTCCTTTGTCCATGAAGGTAGGCAACGCATCTGCAACTCATTAGCTTGTTGCGGATACCTATGGGTAGCGGTTCTTATTTCCAGGGGCCGCTTGCTTGTTTGCCACTTACCTTACTACCGAGCTTGGGGTCGTGGGTTCGACTGCATAGCTCATTCAAGTTGGAAAGCTTAAAGTATATATTGGTAAATTATTTGAAAACTGAATAATATTTTTTAAAAGATTGTCAGGAGAGGTAGTTTCAGAGTTTGTCTTTGTTTCACGGTCCACGGAATTCTAAATAATTCGTTTTGTACATTAGAAGATCGACCAGGTAAATTTTTTTCTCTTCGTACTTGTTTGCAATACATCGTGTAATTAAATTACATCGTAAGATTTTCTTTATGTTTTAATTATTAATTTTAAAAAAATATTATCATAATTATCTAAATTCTTTGACTTACATATATGTCCTGCCATTTTATGGACGTATCCAATGCGTAATGGCCATATTGTATCTATTATCTGTACAAAATTTAAAACGACGAATTATTTGTTTGCTTGTAATAGGTCAAAACTGAAACTAGCAAATCGATTTTATAAATTCTTTCCACTAGCAGTACCAACTGTAGGCGAATGTGGTGTAGTGCGAGATGGTCATTGAAGACCTTGTCTTAAGTGCTCACTCTACTAACAAACATCTTCTGGCAGTCCGATCACCAGACGCATAGTTATAAATACTTATATTTCATGCTGGTATTCTGTGAGGTCGCGCGTTAAGCGCATCTTAAATCTTGAAATCAACAGTGGCAGAGTCCGCAACATCTGTAGCACGAATTGGCTGGCTCGACCGGTGAAATACCACGACCTCGCAGAAAACAGGCGTGAAGTACAAGAACTCTGCGTTTCGTCTGTTGAGTGAGGTGCCGAAGGCCTTATTTGAGTGTTCTTCCCCTTCCCACCCTTTCCTTATGAGGATAGTATGGGAGCGAGAAAAGGATTGGACGGGGACGGGGTTAACGGGGAAGAGGAAATATCCTTTTTCCTGTCTATGCCCTCCTCTCTCCATTAAAGGTGGGCAGCGCATCTGCAACACATTTGCTTGTTGCGGATGTCTATTGGTAGCGCTCACTTAATATCAGGTGATCCGCTTGCTCGTTTGCCACCTAATTTCATAAAAAAACCTTCTATACTAACACCCTACTAATATTATAAATGCGAAAGTTTGTATGTAGGAACGTTTATTTATCTCTCTCTCTTTCACGCAAAAACGAATGAAGAGATTTGGAAGAAATGCGGCACAGGTGCATAAAAGCGTATAGCGATGTTTCCTATACATTCCTATTAGAGATTAATATTTAGTTTTTTTTAACTTATTACCATTAATACCCAATAATGAATTCGTTAACTAATTAAATAATTATAGAGCATTAAGTAAAAATAACGAAACCAATAAGTGGTAAATTATAAAATTAACTACAAGCGATTAATAAATGATACTTTGGCAATTAAGAGAAAGAAACATTTACTTACTAACAAAAAAAAACATAAGGACTGCCGACAGAAGAAATACCCAAAACAGTTGGGAGAGCGAGACAGCACTTCAAAAATAAATAAATAATTACCAGAAATTGGGAGAGAGACCGTTGCTTTTTAAAAATAAAATTAAAAATCGTATACAAGAAAAATAAATGAAAACAAGTTCGTCAAACTGTTCCTAATTCAAATAAGCATGTAACTGAAGCATATTGCGCATATTGTTCACGCGAACCTATAAGATTTTCTCCTAGCAAATATCGTCTAAGGCGGCTAAGTTGGAATTAACATCAAAAATCGTCACATGAAAGCGCGTACGCATCAGATTTCTGAGACAAAATTAAGAATTTAAGTGTAGAATTACTGTTCTCTCTTACGATATTAAAATTATAAGAAAATACATAAAAATACGCTCATAATCAAAAAATCAGAGAAACATTTTTAATGACACTGACTGCGGGCACTATGTCAAGTATGACATCCCGGAGAGTTACGAAAGTATGCCTGAATGCTCTTAATACTTTCTAAATCTGAGAATATCCACAGGCTATATGTATTCCAAACATTAGAAATAATCCTGGACACAGTTGCAAGTATATTTGTTCAAAAGATTTTCAATCACATGACAAGTCTCTTCGGGGATACAATACGAAATATAATTATCAATAATAAATAATACCTTACTTATAATACGGTACTTTATAATTGCTAATTTAATTATACTTGCATTAGTACTATGTGTACTGTGTGTACTATGCTAGAAGTCACTGTCATATCATTAAAAAGAGTGTTGTAAGATTAAAGTGTAGCTTAAAAGAGAAGCTTTTTATTTTAGAGGATTTGGAGAACCAACAACAAGAAATAAAAATTCAGCCTTATAAAGGTATCGCCAATAAAAAGTAATTATCTAAATTGTTCTGTTAAAAAATAACAATAAATATACTTTTTACATAATTTATTGGAATTATCGCATTAGGCAACATTATTTTATTCCACAGACTATATAAGTCGTGACATATATTTTTGTCTAAAACAACTTCACGCTTGTATACTCTATACTCTTTGGTTTACGTAGCAAAAATAGCAAAAAGTACAGTCTAGAAACGAGCGAAAAAAGACGTGAAGTGTTACGATACTCTACTGACGATTTGTGTGATTGTTAAAACTATTTTATTTTACAAGTTGAAGAACGTGTGCTTTTATGGATTGTCTTGTATAACGCTAATACATTGTACGCGAAATGATTATTGAAAATCCAGACGCTTTCAAATCATGGTTGACGTCCATATTGCAACCCCTGTAAGTAGTTTTGAAGCCATCTTTATCAATTATCCCTATCTAAACTAAAAAAAATAACCTTTTGAATAAAATTTGAGTTGTATGAGACATCCAGCTTTATTTCAAATAGAAACCATTTAATTTATAAAGAGAAACGATTAGGTGTCAAATTACAGTTTCGTAATAAGCTTTATCGCAATCAGCTCCACTGGCGTGGTGCAATGACACTAATGTCAATTTTTTTTAATGTATTACAGGAAAGTACTATTTTAAAAGAAATGTGAAAGTGAAGCTTTCAATATCGTATTGTAAAGTACTTAATAAAGTTTAAAATTATTCGATAAATAGCTGTGAATTAGTTTACCTAATTAGATACAAAATGTAGAGATAAGAATTATTAGCTTGACTCAAATTCCGTCACTACATATTAATAAAGTCTATAGCTTATCTGAGCTTGTGACGGATTATGATTAGTTACTGAATTGTGGCTTATACTGGAGCTATTATTGCACTTACAATGTATTAAATATCTAAACAACCTTGATTAATAATGATATATATAATAATCACCCTTTTTTAGTATGTTTCCCCACTGCAAGGACACGGGCCTTCTCCGAGAGAGGAATTTAGGATTTATTCCGACCCAGATAAAAGCATAGCAGTTTTTCTAAATGCCTTTTAATAAAATAGTGTCTGTAATTACTGGCACTGGTCTGAAACAATTTCTATATTTGGTATAAACACATGTATCAAAACATTGTATGTGTAACAACAATGATTTGTATTATTGTAGGCAAATGCATACATAATCAGACAAGATAACAAAAACCAATTAACTTATCACCATCATAATCTTTAACTGATTTTTCCATAAGATGAATTTGAACGTATGTACTGGTAGTGCAATTTAGTTAACTATAATAAATCAACTAAAACAAATTTGACTACAATTTTTTTATTGTTTGTATGTATTAAGATTTGTTTGCATTCAAAAATAGCAACTTGTCTCACAGGTGGATGCAATGCGAGTTTTAAAAACATCTATTTTGAATAGACCTCCACAGCCAATCTATTCTAAGATTTATTACCGCACATGACTCATGTTGTAACATGTTATTTGTGTAGCTGTGAAAATAGCTTTTATATGCTGAATAGTTAAATTACGAAGATTAGGCAGTACACTTCGGTGTCTAGAAATCCATAACAAAATCCATAGGGGTATCCATATTTGGAATTTAGTACAAATTAAATTAATAGGCTTTTTTTTTACTAGGCTTAAGATATATACTAAATGTTTTGAGGATGATCCCATCTGATCTAGATATTCTTAGCAATTCATTTTATATGATAAGTAAGTATAAGAAATTAAACTCTTATTGATTTATTCTTGGCTTTTCTTGTTACCCCGCTATTTATCTATTTGTACCTCTCTTGCCCTACAGGGTTGCCTGAAGGAGATCGCTTATAGCAATAAGGCCGCCCTTGCCCACATTTAGGTTATAAGTTTAGTTTTAGTAAATTTGTATTTAGTTTAATGTGAGCAATAAAGTGTCTATCTATCTATCTGTCTAAACTTTCAATCAATCATCATTTCAAATTACGAGTTCCATATACCATACTCCACTATATGGCTGCTATGCTGTTCTTTATAGAGATATCATTTCTATCACACTACCACTAAACAGCCTGCTGGCCAAGGTACAATAGATACAGGAAAAGACAATTTGGTTGTCATCATAGACTTTTTGCTTAGTATCCATATCCACCCAAATTATGACTGTATTTGTGATTGGGCTTCCGCTGGTGTAAAATTGTGTCGTAATACAAGCTTTCTCTTTATCTTTTTCTTTAAAAAAACTGAGATGGCAATATGTTTTATGTGTGTGTTTGTGTGTGTGAGAGATGGCGTGTTTTACGCACATTCAGTAGTGTATTAAACATTATACTACTAGTTACCATATCAACCTTTTTTAGATATAACATCTACTTTATAACTTGCTAATTTGATTGTAGACAACAATAAAAAATTAAAGAACTCGCAATGTGATATAGACAGATTATAGATTTCCATTTTAGTCTCTTATATCCATACATCTGTCTACTTTAACCGGCCTTTTCCCATTTCTATTTTGGGTTGAGTCACCCTCATCAAAAGAATCATTGTTGGCTGTTTACATCTTTACATTATTCCGTGTATATATATTTTAGTTTTAAATACTCTTAGGTGTGTAATTTGGTTGTTATTTGTTCACCCGGAGTGTCCCTGACCAACATTGACAGGTTTACAACATATTTGTATGTCTGTTTCTTCATTTACTACTTAATATGTTGAAGTAACAAAGAGATAACAATATAACTTACAGCCGCAAGTGTGGAAAATGCTATACTGATATGGTTATCTGTTATGTAACTCTATTTAATATGTCACTAAATTACTTTGTGTACATGTTTTCATACAGTAGTAATCTTTTACGTAATTATTATATGTTGGTGTCAACCCAGTGTGTATGTTCTATCTGTACATACAATACAACATATCTTTCTTAATTGATTCATTAATCTTATTTAAAAATGAATACAATAAACCCCAACTTCATTAACTTCCAAAAATCCAGTCCAGTACTTGGATACAAATCTCTCTTAAGTTTTGGTGCTCCAATCTGTTCTCAGAATTTTATCACAAATATATTAAATCATTACCAGCATAAGATGGTGGTTAGTTAGAGTCATTCAAGATCATAAATAAGATACAATGAGGCAATATATCACTGGAATGTACCGTAAATTTGGAAATGTCACATTTTCACTCTAATTAAAGATTTCTTAGTCGGAATTTTTTACTTAAATCGCATCCAAACACCTGAGAAAGCTTAAAACTTTTACTTAAATAAATGTAATTTTAAATATGTTGTAGATTTAATATAGCTACTATGCAATTAAGAACCAAATGTGTTATTTTTCGTCAGGTGCGATGCGGACCCCGCTGCATTGGCAAAGTATGTATATGCGCTAGTGAAGAAGGATAAGCCGCTTGAGGAGCTACGAGAAGGCATGTTGGACCAACTAGATGTTTTCTTGCAACGCGGTAAGGTTATACTCTATACTAGAATATTAATAACACTAGGTGCATTACATTGCTAAGTGAATACACAGGGGATCCACAGCACTTACATTCTACTATTGTAGGTATACTCCAATGCTAAAAGTTAACTTAATGTAGTTTTAAATGAAATAAAAAAACTTCCTGTAAACAACAAGTGTAACATTAATTCCGGCTTCCATTTTCACAACACAAAACATTGAACACTCACTATAGGATGATAATGTACATCAGTGGTAAAGCCCGTAACAATGTCGCACCGAATGGGCTGACTCGACTGGTGAAATACCACAACCTAACCTTTTATCTGATATTGAGATCCCGGAAGCCTTATTTCAGTTCTGTTACCCATTCTATCCTTTTCTTATAATGATGGGTAGGGGATGAGGATTGAATGTGCTTACCACATGAATAGATAAAGGTAATTTCCTTTTTGCATCCCATCCTCTCACCATGAATGGTAAGCAACGCCTCTGTGACTCATTTGCTTGTTGGAGAGACCTAAAGGTAGTCATTTAACATCATGTGTATTGCTTGCTAGTTTGCCAACTATTCCATAAAACAAAAATGTAGCTGTAGATTTGACTCCTATCCAGTTTTAAATACGAAAAAAACTTTAATTACTGTTACTACTGTACTGTTGATGTTTAGTGTGTAAAGTGCATATACGAAAAATGAATTTAAAAATATATTTTAATTGAATTCTGAAAAAAAGGCACTTGTCAGTTTGATTGACTTATAATTTTTATGACTAAAAGTCAGTTTATATGCATATAAAGAGCCACAAAGTTGATTGAGCTCAGATAACAAAACCAATAACATGTTTTTTTTTTATAAATGCGAGAAATTACATAGTTAAATTTTGTATGCATATAAAGTAGCGGAATTCAATTGCAAATGTTATTACTGTGTAAATTCTTTACAATACATTAGATATACACACATTAGAATAGATAATTTTTCAACTCTATAGGCAATTTTCAGTAATTAAGTGACAAAAGATAAACCCAATTCAAAATAATGTTTAACATCTGCTTTTTTTTTATTTATATTTGTTTTGTAAAATGCTAAAGAAGTATGAGTTCTTACCTGCCTACAAGTACATACACACTTCTTTTTCAATCGCTTCATATTCCAGTCCAATTTATTTATTTGAATGTAATTTTTAACAGAAACTAGGCAGTTTGTGGACATGCTGTTCAAGTCTTTGAACAACAATGAGTACTTGAAAAGCAACCCTGAGAAACAACCCAGCCCTGAGCATAATGCTAAACACATTGAAAAGCAGTTAGATGTCGAAGAGCAACGTAAGTAAAAATAAATTAATTAAATAATCTCACACCCTCAACCCCAACAACCCAATAGACAGATTGAATTTCCATGAGACAAGGTTCCGGCGAACTCCACACCTCTACATTCATACATCTATGCATACATGTACTCTTACTTATTATAAATTTCTCTAGTATGTCATCATCTCTTTTAAGTAAATCTTTAGGTTTGTATAGATCTGGCCAAACGTGGTCGTATAGTAACTTCACTTATATTTTTATTTGTGAAATTTTTACTTGAAGCTATTTAGGTATATATTTGAAGCCCTATAGCCCTATATGTTTATCAGTCTCATGAAATCAGTGAACGACTAATAAGTTGAATTTGTGTAGCGGCGTGTGCGACGAGCGCTTCTGCGCCGGGTGCGAAGTCCCCCGCGGGTGCGAGCGCGGTGGCGGACGCGCCCGCGCTGGCCGCGGAGGCGCCGCGCCACCGCCTCGTGCTGCCACGGGCCCGCGTCCCTCACCAGGAGCAGACACTTGTGAAGGTATACCCTAACTAATCTTGTGATCTACAGGTTCATGTAACTTTTTCAAAACTCCTCAGATTATATTCTCTTAATGTCGCAACCACATGCTTTACTTAGACCTTATAAGGTTGGTGTAAATTGGATAGCGATTTCTACTTGGTTTTAGTATGTACAGTAGATAGGCACAGATTATGGCCTGCTATTTTTCATGGATCTGAGACATCTGGCTTTCTTATATCCCTACATAGTGGTCAGTTTTGTGTAGTTTCAAAATCACCTTTCTGGCAACGCACCACCATTAAGAATGATAAATGTTCACATTACACTACAGGTTTTGCCGTTGACTGAACTACTCGAAGAACCATTGGATCAACCGCCGCGGAGAAGAGATCGCAGGAGCGACTCGGTGAGTCAATTTTTCTCACTCATTTTGTTTTATACTACTTTAGTTCTACTAATTTCTCTTTAGTCATTTTTTCTTTCCCATCCATTTCTAATGAGGAGAGGATGGGAAGGGGAAGAGGATTTTATGTATAGGAAATATCCATTCCTCTGTCCATTAAAAGTAGGCAAGGTGTCTGTATCTCATTAGCTTGTTGCAGATGTCAATGGGGTCACTTAATATCAAGTGTGTTCACTGAAATACTCTTAAGTTTGTGGACCAGCATGGCATAGCAAAGAAAATATCCTAGAATGACAATATAGTAAATTGTATAGCAATTGTTTTCCGCTACGTGTGAATTCCTAATTAATTTTCTATTGGTGTATATTTAATTTAAATAAATTTCAAATGCCCAGCTCCGTGACAAAGAGGAGCGTCGTCGTCGGCGGTCACGGTCATGGGAGAGACGCGCTCGGCCGCGGCGGCACGCGCGCGAGCCCGAGCACGCCGCGCACGTGGCGCACCCAGCCCACGCGGCCCACCCTGTCCACGCGGCTCACGCTATCCACGCGACCCATCCCAACGACGTCCGGAGGTACGACAAGAGGTAATCACTAACACTACTAACAATGTGGAATGTTACAGTTGTGTGTAGTTAAGCTATTTACTTGCTACTAATTTAACTTAATCGCTTTGCTTGCTTGCTCGTCCCCTTCCGATTTCCCACCACTGAACTTTATTCTATTAGTGAGCTGGTCTCGATCAGAAAACTGTACATCTTACAAGCCATGTTGAAATAACAAATCATTAAACTATAATCCAGTCATAGTAAAAATGAGTTTTGCTAAAAGACAATTTGACAGACAACCGGCTCACCTACAACACGAATAATAAACATGTCAATATTTATCACAAGAATTACCAAGAATGCAAAAAATCATTACAAACATGGCTTAAAACTAAAAGTTACGATGAGATTGAAGCTCTTTTTTAAAATTATATTCATACCCGAGACAGAAAAGTTTATGTATACATGGTGCTATTCACTAAAATTGCATTACCATATCTGATGTATAGATTTGGTATGAATCACTTTATAAATACTTGAAAAATATGTAAACATAGTAACTATGTAAAACAATTGTACAACAATAATACTTCGTATATATATATATATATATATATATATATATATGTTTGTATAAACTTCCAACAACATTGTTGGCAGTATGCTAGGTCTGTCACTTATGGATATTGTATGTAATAGTTGGAAGTATCAATATATCAATCAACCGATTCCCTCCCGATCATCCCCAATGCCTTCCATCATAATGTGGGTATGTTTTCTTCATTTAACCATTCGTTCCGTTACACTAGGTTTGGTCCGACATTATCCCTTGTCTCATCGGGGACACAATATGGGAGTAAACTATTTTGTCTGTTACTATGATCTAGATGATTTAAATATGACGTGAAATTTTAAAATATGATGAATAATATTGCCATATACAATCATGGAGGCCACAGATAGCGCATAAGTGTGGGTCGCTCCCTTCCAGATGGACCGATGACCTTATGAGGGCGGCAGCCAGTCGCTGGATGTGAAAAGTAGAGGACCGCGTACTGTGGAAGTACAAATATTATATAGAATAATTGCCACGTAAAATAATTATACAGTTACAATAAACACGGGCGACACTAGCGCCACAATGTTATCGCGAACAGTCCATCCTTAAGTTATGGCATCATACACATGTTTATTAATTTCTTATTTCTCATAAGCACGATGTTAATATCATTGCAGGCGCCCTCTGTCCCGGTCACCGTCGCCGCGCGGCCGGTACCGGAACAGGAGTCCCCCGCCAGCTGTAATAGAGAGACAGTCTAGCAGGTCTAGGTGAGATGTTACCTGATCACTACACCAGTCTGTATCAAGTCTCTGCTCTGTCCCCACGTCATGTGGAGTCGGTGCAGCATGACAGTAGTATAGGCTTAGGCTACCGTTCTTACGGCCGGCCGTCTGCCTGACGCCAACTCTCATACTTCAGTATGTATACTGTTCGTATTTATCTGTAACAATATGTGTTTGCAGAATTATAGTGACAAGACATAATTCATGTTGCCAAAGTGAGCATTGGTGAGGGAGGTCCCAGAAGAACTTATATATCAGATTAGTGACATACTAGAGAAAAGGTGATAAGGAGTGCCCCTAACCGTCAAGCGTGTATGCCTAGATGTGTGGATGTAAAAGAAACGAGAGGGGTGTGCTTCGCACCAAATGGCCATCCGTGATCTCTGCCTACCCCTTCTAGTTTACAGGCGTGAGTGCCTATTTTTATTTAATAGTATCAACGGATATATAATGAAGAGAAGAGAATGTTATGTCACAGTCGCCTTACCCTCTATGGGACATTTTTTTTTTTTTTTTTTTTTATATTACCAAGTGGCAAACGAGCAAGCGGCCCCTGGAAATAAGTACCGCTACCCATAGGCATCCGCAACAAGATAATGAGTTGCAGATGCGTTGCCTACCTTCATGGACGAAGGAGGAGACAAACAGAAAAAAGGATAATTCCATTCCCTGTCCATCCCCTCCTCATCCTTCAAATCCTCTTCCTCTTCCCATCCTTTCCTTATTAGAAAAGGGTAGGAGGGGGAAGAGGACTACAATTAGGCCTCCGGCACGTCACTCATCAGACGAAACGCAGAATACTTCTACTTCACGCCTGTCTTCTGTGACGTCGTGGTATCTCACCGGTCGAGCCGGCCCATTCGTGCAAAAGATGTTGTTATTGCGGGCTCTACCACTGTACCACATCTATAAATTACTACTGAAGTCTTCTACTGTTCATATATTTATATTCTGTGAGATGCGATTCTTGTCTATGGCTCTGCTATTATGCTTTTTTTTGTAATGATTAACAGATCGAGGTCGCCTGTACCATTGCGCGACAGGGAGTACGACCGCGAGCGAGAAAGGCTGCGCATTCCCCGGGAGATGGAGAGAGACAGGATATCGAGGGACAGGGAGCACAGGGATAGAGTGTCCAGGTCTAGGGATAGAGATCGGTAATTGTATTTATTTATAAGTCATACATTTGTATAGTTTTTTGGGTATTAGAGATGTAAAATGTTTCTGTATGTGACAATGTTTTGTGGCATATTGATATCAATTCGTTTGATTTTTCTAAGTTCATCCCTTAATGGATAAACTTCCCGTGTGAAGGCCACTACTATCTAATAATGGAGGGTAACGAACAAGTAATGTGTAGATTCAAGACTCCTTACCTAAATGATTGTTAAGTTTGTGTTGTACAGATCCCGCGATCGGTCCCGCGACCGCTCCCGCGACTCGGCTTCGCCCCGGCTCGAGGTGCCCGACGCCTACAAGCGACGCTGCAGGGACTACGACGGTGAGTCTAGCATGTCTATACTTGCCATGGTTTTTACATATAGTATCCGTTATTATTTAAATTTTAACACCTAGATGGCGTTATTATTAAAAAATACTGAAAATTAGTCATCGACCGTCGATTCTTCGCTTTGAAAGGATTCAAAATCAAGTTTTTCAATTAAAATAATCGTCTACTCAACTATTAGTTTGTAAATATTTTATTCAATATATGTTTTAATTATGTTCCCACAGAGAAAGGTTACTGCATGCGGGGAGACTTCTGTGAGTGGGACCACGGCACCGACCCCCTGGTCCTAGAAGATGCCACACTCTCCAGAGTGCTGCCCATGCAGCCGCCAGTGCCAGGTGAGATCTGCGTACCCAAATATACGAACTTTTTATTACAATTTATGCACATACACCAGTAAAAATATTAATTGGTGGTTTTTTTAATGTAAAAATGAACACCTGGAAACCTCACTGATTGTAAATGGCTTTAGATATGAATTTAAATTGTTAAATAATGATGTGTTTCAGAGTACAACCCCTTGACGCCGGACATCTGGTGCGGCGCGGGCTTTCCGCCGTTCGGCGCGCACCAGCACCCCCTGCCGCACCACCCGCCTCACCACCCGCTGCCGCCCCTCCCGCCGCACGGGAACCATCCGCCGCGGGAGCTTGTACCCATACCCAGGTATATACAACCCGTTTGTTACCTATTCCTGTTTACTACCTGCGAAATTTCTATGCGTATTCCGATATTAATTGGAATAAATGATAATTAACGTCCGCTCCATATTTATGTCGCAAAAGGCTGAGGTTATTTGCTCGCCATATCTCCCGTTCATTTTTGAAACGATGCAGGGCGTGTATTTATGTTGGTGGTAGACATTTCGAACATTTTATTTGAATAAATTATTGCAATATTGTTTATTTTTTAGTTACATTTGAAACGATTGCAATACAATTACCTGTCTTTTTTTTGTTTAAGGAAGAGAATAGACATTTAAAAATGTATTTGCGTACGAATTTGAGACTATTGTTTTATTGGTATGTTTTGTTTTGAAGGGGTATTGTTCGCAAAAAATATTTTTAAATGTCCTAGTATGATTTTTTTAAGCAAGTATTATACCATTTTGGAATTGTAATAAAATTACCCATCTTTTTAAGTTACTTGCCGGAGTTGCCTAGTACTTTTTTTTTCAGTACACTTGGAGGAAGTTGATTGAAATCGTAATTACTTAGTTCTTGACTGGACAAGAACTTAATTTTCTTTAAAATCTTTGTTAGTTGTATTGTTTTTTTTTATTTCATATTGATAAAGGGTTATTGACGATAACATAATAGCTTTTTTTTAAAATGTAGCAATATTTGTAGGTTTGATTGGTTACAAAATTGCCCCAGAAGGTGTAAAATTTTTAAGTTTTTAAAAAATGCCCTTTATTTTTTTTAATACCCAGAGGTGAATTTTTATTTTATTTTTCTGGTGACCCTTGTGACCACCCCTATCATCCCCCTTCCTATGTACGTAACCTTTTGGGACACCCTGTATATATTATGCCCCTTTTATAATTTTATATAATAACCACTTACTAAAACAATATGTAGTATGTCATGACGTGATTGGTCTAACGTGTTGTCTGTCCGTTCGCAGAGTGCGTCACGAGAGTCGTGCGGAAGCGCGCGCAGAGGCCCGCGCCGAGGCGAGATCGGAGGCTCCGCCCGCGCCGAGACACGACCGACCGCCGCCAAAGAAGAACTTCGATTACCACCGCTTAGGTATATCTTTTGTTATACAACCAATTTAACGAAACCAATTAGCAGTTACGTTCGCTCACATTTTAATGCGCCCTAGGGAATCCCAGAATGGTCTAAGAAGGCCCTGATCCCATCACCATTCCGTTTTTTTTATTTGAGAATGTGGCAAACGAGCTACCCATAGACATCAAGCGAAAGTGTTAATGATGATGAATGATGCGTTGCCCACCTTTAATGGACAGAGGAGTTCACAGACGGGAAAAAGGATACTTCTCTCCCCCCGTCAACCCCCTCCGCGTCCAATTCTCTTCCCCTTGCCATCTTATCCTTATAGAAAGGGGAAGAGGACTGAAATTACCCTGAAATCTGTTAGGTCGTGGTGTTTCACCGCTCGACTCGGCTCATTCGTGCAACAGATGTTGTTGTGGACTCTAGCACTGTTTCTTTTTATTCTAAGGTGGTATTGATAACTAGTTTATTTTGTGCCGTTTATAAGAAAGATATAACTTCGTTATGCTTAATAAAATGGGCTCCGTTACTTAAAAAACATTATATTTATGCCTTCTTAGGTACCCGAGCTCCCCCCCTACCGGCTAACGCGGCCAACTGCTCGCTGGAGGTGAAAAAGGTGCCTCGCGGTCTGAACGACATCACGCACCTCAACAATCACTTCAGCAAGTTTGGCAAGATTGTCAACATACAAGTAAGATCATAATTGTTCTGTTAAGCGCCGCCCATGAACATCCGCAACAGGCAACGTGTCGCAGATGCGTTGCCTACCTTTAATGGACAGAGGAGGGCAAAGACAGGAAAAAGGATATTTCCTTTTCCCTGTAAACCCCCTTCCCGTCCTATCCTTATAGGGACAGAGTGGGAAGGGGAAGAGGACTCAAATTAGGCGTCCGGCACCTCACTCATCAGAGTACTTCTACTTCACGCCTGTTTTCTGTGAGGTCGTGGTATGTCACCGGTCGAGCCGGCCCTGCAGTGCAACAGATGTTGTTGTTGCGGGCTCTACCACTGTTAAATATATTAATTATATAGAATACATTATTATATTTTATTCATTCATTTTTTTTAAACAGTTACAGTTGTATTTATTCATTAAATCCGGAGTGACTAGTGTCACAATTTTGTAAGTTAACGTCTATACTAAGTGATCAGAAGATCTCATGGCTCCGTGACATCATAAATGGTCACTTCATGCTAACGATAGCTTGACTTCAAGACATGGTTCAGTAACTTGATTAAATTGGATAAGCATACATTTATTTTAAAATGTCATATAGTTTCATTGAAATATGGTAATTTTTCTGAAATTCAATTGCAATAACTTTCCAGGTGAGTTTCGAAGGTGACCCCGAGGCGGCGCTGATCACATTCTCCAATCCTACGGAAGCTAATGTCGCGTATAAGAGCACAGAGGCCGTGCTCAACAACAGGTTTATCAAGGTCTTCTGGCACAACCCAGAGGTATGTAACTAACTGGTACAATTTAAAATTTATTAAATAAACATTTATGAGTAACTTCTGGAACAAGCTACTTGTGTTGCCCACCTTTAATGGACAGAAGAGATAGTCAAATCCTCTTCCCCAATCCTTATCAGAAAAAGATGAGAAGGACTAGATTTGGTCTTTGTCACTCATCAGACGAAACACAGAACTACTTCAAAACTTAGGATCGATTTCTCTTGATATTAGGGAATTATCTTGCAATGAAATCTATCACATTAACAATTTATACACTGTCTTATGAAAATTTAGTAGTTGTAGACGTGTACACGAATTTTTATCTCGCATCTATATCGAAACAATTTGACTTTCCAGAATAAGCAGGAGAACATGGCGCCCGGCGGCCAGCAGGTGAACAAACAAGCGGACAGACAGAACTCGCACCACCCCATGTCGCACAATAAGGTGCTCATCAACAGGGACAATATCAAGGCCACCGCCGACAACAAACAGACCATGCAAGCTGAAAAGGTATAAATGCTTCCGAGTTTAATTTGTAACAGGTGTACAAATATTGAAATTTTGTTAATTTTTATAAAAAATCAAGCTAGAAGAGAATTAGAATGGGATCGAATCTACCCAGTTTAACTTCAAACTCTTGAGGTCGTGGTATCCCCCATGTAATAGCTACTGCTTTTCTGCCTGGTTCCTCCAACGGTTGTCACCATTATAGTACTGTTCTTCACAAGTTGCACACTAAATTTGTCATGAATTGCATTAATCATATAAACGGTAAGACTAGAGCGGTGAGCATGTTGCGCGTGCGCAACAAGTGAGTCGTAATAGTACCGAATCGTACGTGCACGGTTCGCTATCGTTTAACGTTACCAATGTGGCAACACTACGCCAACCCTTAAGATCCAAGACTGAGAGAGAGAGCGAAATACTCTGCACCGTTCGCACGACTTATTTTCTGTTTAATTGTAATTGTTACGAGGAAACCCTTTCACTATTCCAGGCAAAAGAGATAACGAACGGACAGGAACTTAAGAAGGAACCTATGAAGTCGATAGAGAAGAACAAGCAGTTGCTGGACGTGCAGAAGCGGTGTCAAGCGCTGCTGCAGACACAGCTCCAGCAGCAGCGGCTGCTCATACAGCGCCTGGAGTCGGGTGAGCCTCGCCTTCGTCACTTTATATATACAATACTAGTGACTCGCTACCACTAATTATGTTGATCCGACTGCTACCAAACACAGGAATGTGCCAATGAAAGCGTAACAAACAAACTTACGTTCACATTTATAATATTAGTAGGGTACTTTTGTCGATGAACTTAATGTATTGTGATGGAAAACTTAATCACAATTCATGATAAACACTAATTTATATTAAACTAGCTTCGCTCTGCGGATTTACCCATCGCATCATTTAGTTTAAACGAAATCAGAATACTTATTTCTAAAGAGAGTACTTCGAAGTATCTTTTGGCCATCCTGCTTATGTCCTTTTCGCTTAGCTTGCTTGATAATTAAACTGTCAATTGCAAATATTTAGCTGTGTTTTAAATTTGATATGTGTCGCAGGCAACGTGACGGGCGCGCAGAAGCCGGTGCTGCTGGAGGCGATCAACTCTGCGCAGGAGGCCATCGAGAAGCTGCGCAAGGAGCTCAACTTCACCATGAAACAACTACAGGTACGTGCCGTGTATTCCCAACAAACTAGTACTACCAGCTTAGCTGGCTTAGGGTAGTCTTCTAAGAGGAGGGTAGGAATGTATTTGAAAAATTCTGAGGAGATTGTATTCAGATGTAATGGGTACGATCCCCAACAGCTTCAAAAATGATTATTCTGCTAAAATTACATTATATATGTTATTTTTTTATCTACTGGTTACTATCTATATTTATATTAGAAAGTTAACGCTTGTAATTTACAAATCCATGCCTTTTTTAGTTTCTTTCAGGCATTTATTTGGACTTTGCGTAATATACAACGACCATACTTTATTATACCTGATTTAAAATAACCTGTCATCTCCTAATTAAAATATTAATACAGTAAATGAAACCTAGAGGTGTGACAGCATGGAGTATATCCGGCAGTGTACTTTTGATATTTAAATATGTTGGTAAAAATAACGTGTTGTGGACGGCAGGAAGAGGGCGTCGCGCGGTCGATGTCGCGGCTCCAGCTCGCTCAGGTACCGCCGTGCGCGTGCGCATGCCCACCGCGCGTCTTGTGCTATGCGTGCATTGTACTCTGACAGGGATGACGAACCCAACCGCGACAATACACGACCGCAAACATATTGTCATCTCAGCCTTTTTATAGAAAAAAAGAGAGATAACAACATGTTTTATATAGTGTAACAAAAGCGATATCGTAAAGGAATAAACCAGAATTAAAATGATTTGAAATGTACATAAATGTACATTAGTGTCATATAAGAAGGACAAATAGACGAATATTAGTCGGGTTTGTTAAATAATTATATCTAATGTTAATTTGTTTTCATAAGGTCGCTTTATTGTTATAAATAAAAATTAATTAATTGAACAAAAAGGTTCGTTGTCCCTTCTGTATGTTCTCACGAGACATCCTGGTCATTGGGTTCATGTCCATTCATAATTTTTTTGACCGTTTTCAATTCAAGTTGCATTGTAACATTCATACTACAACATACAATTCAACTGATCATTTATGCGGGGTAATAGCCATTGAAATTACATCACGAATAAAACGAAATAGGGTTTTTTTTAATTCATAACAGCTCTTTATCCATTCTGAGAAACACATCGCATTACATAATTGACTTAATACGACCATAAACTGTGTCATGTCATAGTTTCTATTGATTTTTGCCAAAATTTAGGATAAACAATGAATTAAAAATTTAATGGTATTCCAATATTATGGATTAAGAAAGAATACCCTGTACAAATTACACAAGTGAAAAGAATTATGAGTGAAAAATAACCTATATTCTCTGCCTACACCACAACTAGCTGCAAATATTTTAGTTATTATTTTTGTATGTTGTCTGTGGAAATCTTTGTGACATCATTTTGCTTCCTTCTGCTCGTATGCAAGCATTCCATTCCTTTTATAATCGTTGCTTAATTTTGAACTTAAATGCTTAATTTATTTAAGATTTCTGTTTTTATGTGTGTCTAGTTTTGTGTGTGAGTTTATTTAATCAACCAGTCCGGGTCCTCCCTCCCCTACCATCACTTCCACTCTATTTTTCTAATATAAATCTTGTTACTCTCTCTTTATCCCTTCACGTTACCTTGTCTGTTTACCAGCCAATGTTAACTATTACGAATTCACCGTATTAGGTACAATTTTCCAATGACTAGGTGTCTCGTAGCGTTGTCACAAGAGAGCACGTCGCATGCGCACCCGAAGGCACATATACTATCGTATTCAGCATATATAACCATGTATGTAACCATCGTATGTATATATATACATGTTGAATTGGCGCATATTTGTATAGTGTATTAAATAAATATATTAGTACATTAATTTGTTGATACATACTAGATATATGACTAGCTTCTATCTGTTATATGTAATTAGTGTAGTTTATATAGGTTTGAAATATTAGTAGCTTAAATAATCACCAAGTTACTGAATTTTCTTAGTGTTACTTGGAAGTTGTTACATATTACCAGTTACCTTCCTATTCGATAGAATCCTTTTTAAAGTTCAAATATTTCAGTAGATCTAGTTTACGATCAAGCAATGGTACAAGAGCAGAGTGACAGCTTAACTAAGTAATTTAAACCGGAGTTCACTTACTAACTTTTTATGTTTATTTCACTTTTAATGATAAGGCTTGGAGATATTTGACAATGAGTTTCATGAACTCATTTCTGATCTTCGGAAATTGCTACGGAATAAAGAAATAATGTTTATTAAAAAAACTTTGTGCCCATCAAATAACACGTCTAAGTTGGTTGGTCATGGTTGGTAAGGTTAACATTTTGTGTGTCATATCAATGGGATGTGTTAGGATAATAAAGTAATTATCAGTCTAACATAGTCCTCTACTGTTTGGTGTCACGTTGTACATATTAAGTTTGAAACTTTAAGTGATTTCATCAAGTCTTAAGTGATTTGCATCTGCAGTTCCTCTGGTGTACATGGGCGTCGTTGATCACCTCGGTGTTCCGCCGCTCGTGTACCCCCTTCTTTAAAAAAATATGCTGTTCTGAGCTGGTTTTCATTATATTTAAATTCATGCAATAATTAAATTCTCTCTTTGTTAATAAACTTTTAAATGATTGAAGATCGGATAGGTTAAGAAGGTTTTTTTAACATCTTATGAATAACGCATCTAACTTTAAGCTTTGATTAAAAGAGATTGTCTGTCTGTCTAAAACTGAATTGTCAATGTTAATTCAACTCTGTAAAACATAGATTGCAATATCGTGACACTAAATATTTCGTAGTGACGTATATAAAAGCTTTGTATATAGCACGGTAGATAATTCAAGTCTGTCAGCAGGTAAAGAAGCCGAAGACACGGGAGGAGGCGCAGAAGGAGATACTAGATGCTGAATTGGATATGTTCACGAAACAACAGGTTAGTCCTCGTTTTTTTAAATTAATCATAGATTATAGGTATGGGAATAAAGGCTTATAAGTAAACGAATAATTCGACTCTCTAGGACGGGAGGGGTGGGGGGGGGGTGGAAGAATAGAGAAATAAATTATTTGTATTATTCCTGTTTATCCCCTTATGAAAGGTAGCAACCTTGTTCCATGATAAAAACGATTTTGTGTCCTCTAGGAGGGTCAGGATGTGACGGAGTTGTTGAAGAAGATTTCTGAGCTAAGGCGACAGATGGCGCAACAGTTCCCATCGCATCCATCCATAAGGAGAGGCCATTCCAGGTTTGTAGATTACTTTGGTCTTCAATTAAGCTATTTTATATGTACTTTAGAAGTACGAGGCAATCTATGGAACTATTTAAATTGTTTTTAAGTGCCCTTAACCTAATCTGAAATCCTAGAGTAGGGAGAGGGTTAATACCAAAACTAATCTGGGGTGGGAATGTAACTCAGGATATGCACGGGAGCTGGGAGACCCCTAGCAGGCTAACTTGCTTCAGTATAAAAATATTGGATAGGCAGTTTCGTAACAGAGTAAAGTAAGTTATAAATGAATCCAATAATGTTAGTAATACAAAACTTAAGACTGACTTGGTAAACTTGAATTATAACATTACTTAGTTTTCGTAATTGGGGAAATCAAATTGTAATTTTGTTCGCTAGATGCACGGATAGAATTATTAACAGGTAATTTAATTTGTTTTTTTATACTTCTTTCAAGCTACCGTATCGTGAAAAGAAAACTTCGGTAAGATGGCAACATTCCACGTTTGTTTAATATTACAAACAAAATTAATATGAACTCTGCATAAAGATCAGTTTGCTAAGCAGTGTGAATTGTGACCACAAGCTACACAATCTTATAATTCGAACGTGACGCGTGACAACGACGTGTTGGACAAAAGCATTTCAATGAAATTTCTACGAGTTGCCACGTGTTTAATATGTAACATGAATAAGGGGAATATATCATCTGCTATGCATCAGGTTACCGACATTGTTCGAAGAATTGCAAGGCTTAAGCGCCAAGTTGCCTCCGACAAGATGCACCGATGATCTGGTTAGGTTGTGGGAGCAGGACAGGTGATGCTTGTGGCGATCAATGTGGGAGGTCTACCTCCAGCAGTAGACGTTCGTCTAAGATTCATCTTTGTGGTGTAACGCATTATTTCGTGTTTAGGGGCGGTCGGTTCAGCAGCACGCGGTTCGTGCGCGGCGGCAGCACGGCGGCCGGCAAGACCTTCAGCGTCAACCAGAGCATCGACCACCGGCCGCGCGCGCTCCTCGTCTCCGGCTTCGAGCCCGACGAGCTGGATACGCTGTTGGCACACTTTGCGGTACGTTATGCCAACATAACTGTAAACAATAGTCGCTAGCCTGAGCTATCGCAATGTAGAGGTATTGACTAGACCACTAAAAAGATAAATCCCTACTAATATTATAAATGTGAATGTAAGTTTGTTTGTTTGTAACGCAAAAACTACTCAACCGATCATCATGAAACTTTGTACACATATTCTTGGAGGTACTAGAAGTAACATAGGATACTTTTTCTGAAAAAAATAGTATATAAAAAGCGAAGTATGTTCCCTATAGACCTATAGACTCCAAAACGGCTGGACCGATTTCGATGAAATTTACAGGGATTGTCCAGATGTCAGACTTCCTGTGTTAGGTAGCGATCGGATCAACATAATTAGTGGTACCCGGGCGAAGCCGGGGCATGTCACTAGTGTAATATAATTTTATAGTATCCGCCATACTGCCATAACAAATCCTCATACTTCATTAACTTCAATTAAAGTGCGTACGTAATTATTGCGTATATACGTCACACACGTGTTCGTATGCGTTCACATTAAATCTAAGATTGTTTATATCCAGCAATTCGGTGAGGTTACCGGCAAGGAAGTGAACCTGGCGGTGCCCGAGCTGGTGCTGCAGTACAGAGCGCGCGCGCAGGCCGAGCTGGCGATGCAGCGCGCGCGGCACTACAACGACCGCACTCTCTCCGTGAGTAACCTTTCAAATAAAGTTCCTTTACTAATCTACAAAGATCGGATCCCATCGGCCATAAAAACCATCCAACCTAGAACCTTCTCTGAAATAGGAGTGAAGCATAGATTTTTTTTCGATGGAAGAAGATGGCAAACGAGCAAACGGATCACCTGATACTAAGTGAGCTCTACCCATAGACATCCGCAACAAGCAAATGTGTTGCAGATTCGTTGCCTACCTTTAATGGGCAGAGGAAGGCATAGACAGGCAAGAGGGTATTTCCTTTTCCCCCCAACCCCCTCCCCGTCCAATCCTCTTCCCGTTCCCATCCTATCCTTGAAAGGGTAGGGTGGGAAGAAGAGGACTGAAATCAGGCCTCCGGCACCTCACTCATCAGACGATACGCAGAATACTTCTACTTCGCTATCTTCTGTGAGGTCGTGGTATTTCACCGGTCCAGCCGGCCCATTCGTGCAGCAGATGTTGCGGGCTTTCATGTTCAAATTCGCGTAAATTGTTACTTCAGTTGTACTTAACACTACATCTATCAGCCTTGCATACTTGAATAATTATAATGGTGATAGATAACGTGGGTAACGAATAACAAGCCCATCGGAGCGAGCCAGCCGACGACGCAGGCGCAGAACGGCGACGCGGCGTCCGACGAACCCAAGGAAAACGAGGTCAGAGCAAATACTCCACCACTGTCGCAACTCACACTATTCTAATGACATACGACAAATTAAACATTGTCCACATTGGAATATGTTTCCGCGTAAAACTTCGGTTATTGTAAAAACATGACACATCACCATGTGTCATGTTTTTATTAATGTAGGCGAAATAATGCAAGCTAAATCCAATAAAAATGGCATGTAATTAATTGCTGGCAATAAAAAAAATAACAAATTTATTGGGTTCGTGGGCCCGAACCTTGGCTTGGCGTCACGCTTCCTTTTCATCAAATTTGTCTCCACCGTCACGTTAAGTTCATTTCCTTCAGAGTGTCCTGGTCAGTTATATGTCTGGCGAGCACGACACTTAATAATCTTCATGCAAGCGTTGTAGGACAGTCTCGACACCAGTCTAGATAAATTCGTTGACAAAAATCTCGTAGTTTATGTATTATCGCTAGACGAATTCTTCAACTTGCCACACAAACATATTGGTAGGTTGTAATTCTAATATATTGAACAATACCACAGCTGATAATTTGTAATTAAACCAGCGGTAAATAACAAATTTGCATTAACAGCAATTCTTGGAAGGTCGTACAGCGTGCATCGCACGAGTGACATTAGGCGCACAGACTAAAAAAAACCGGTTCAAGAAAGCACAGACTAAACAATAAAAAGAACTTTATTAATATTAATTGAATTACAAAAGAAATTTATAAAATTAATTACACAGTACACAGGGCAACCGACAGAAGATTCCGTGTACCTCGGGAACCGTACACGCTCAGGCATGATATTTTAAATTTGATTGTGTTTCAAGTATTGCTTCTATATGTACTCCATATTTACTGTGTCACAGAAGCATCAGGCTGATGAGGCGTTGCTGCGCTTCGACGAGGAAGAGGAAGACGATGCTGAAGAGGACAGGTCCTGGAGACGTTGACGCCGCGCCGGCCGCTAGCGGCAGCGGCACTCTGCGGGCGTGACGTCACGTCGCGTCACGCTGCGGGCTCTACGTCACGCTGCGGTCACGCGAACCTTGTATATACACGTAGCTTTGTCTAACATAGCGCTTAAACTGTTTATTTTTGACTACAAAATTAATTCATAGCCTTAGATACGAATTACGAATAGGTTTTTATAATCCGTAGTGTTGTCATATGACACCAACTACGTGGTTTGTTTAGCTGTATTGTATGGCTGCGGGTTGCCAGCTAATAATAATTATTATGCAATTAATTCATTCATGTTTCTATGTCTTATACAATTTTTACATTTAATTTGAAATAATTCAGTATTTTGGTTTCGTCTTAAATGTAAATATATAGTAATTGAATGCTTCGAATTCGTTACATTTTTGTAGGGGGCCCTGCGCTAGGTGAAGGGGGTAGGGGAGTAAATATCACGATGAACATGCCCTTAAGTTTTTTTATTTAAATTTAAATGTTCAGAATTAATAGATGAGTTTGTGTACTTGTCGGCGATTTGTTTTAACGCTAACAATAGGAATGATTCAAACAAACAAACAGAAAACTTAATTATTTGATAGTATTTTGATCTGTGAAAGTGCCTTTAGGGTTAGAATAATTTAGATATTTTTTACAAAGCTCTCGGAGTATTGTCTAAGGATTCTGAACACTTGAAATTCTAAATATTTATCGATTTTAGCTTAGGTACGGCTGTTCGCTGAACATTACCTCATTTAAAGCAATAAATAGACCATAGGTTGTGTAGTCGTTTATTGTCATTCGGCAGATATTAACCGATAACTTACTGGTTAAGTTAATTAACTTAGGCATGGTCGTCAGAAAGTTATCGTTAGATATCTTCCTCGCGTCACAGACAAGGTATGCGTGCCGGTAGTCGGATATCAATTTGACCGCGGCTGCGTCGTATATTGCCTTAATAACATATTCGATAGTGTTACGGTGGCATTGGTAGTTTGGCTGCGACATACAGGAATACTGACGTTAACTAGAATTTTGATGTTTCACCTAAAACTATCTTATAAATTATTACATAACACCATTGCTAAAATCATTTTGCAATATGTTGAACAGAAAATATGTTTACTGATGAAAAACTGACATAATTTTGTTGGTGACATATTAAAAGTATAGTATGTTCCGCATCAGTATGGGATTTTTGTAAACAAACACCTTTACTGTGATATTAAAAGTCGTAAATCTTAAAATATTTTAGAAAAACATTATGCAATTTCAACTATTTATCTCAATTACCACAAGATTACAACATTCCCGATGAAAGTATAAAAAGTGTAAGCGTATTTGAAGTGACGTTTGTTTGTTTACAAAAATTCTATCGTGATGTGAAGCATATATGAAATATATGCCCAACAAGATAGTCGACTTGAAAAATTAGTTTTTTTTGGTTGTATGTAGATTAAAATGGACATTGTACAGAATACATTTTATTTCACGTCAGTATTTCTGGAAGTGCTATTTTATTAGTAGTGTAGTGTCGAGCGACGCCGGGCGACGTCTAACTTATTATCGGATAATCTTTAATAGACTGATATGTACAAAATACGTATGTATGTACGTTTAAATTGTTTTAGGACGTAAGGTTTAACTTTAAGTGAAGGAGTCCCCCCCCCCCCTGCTTCTAAGCCGTAAGGCTTCTCTCGATCCTCGTTCAATTATAAAATGCATCCTCAAAACACTATTCCTTTTGGTCAGATTATTAAAGTTCATATTTTTGTTGCGTAATTTATGGGTTTTACATTATGTGTTTCTCAATTCTAATACTATAAATGCGACAGTTTGTATGTATGGATGTTTGGATATTTGTTCATCTTTCATACAAAAACTGCTAAACGGATCTGGATGGAATTTGTCACAGAGATAGATTACAGTCTGGAATAACATATGGGTTACTTTTTATCCCGGAAAAATGTACGGTTTGCGTCGGATTTTTTTTGTCTAAGGCGATGTTTCCTATGGATTCCGATACGGCTACCCGGGCGCGGCCGGGCGGATCGCTAGTGTTTGAAATATCGTATTTGTTGCGTCACAATGAATAGTGCAATATAATAACAACTTTACAAGCTTTTTTAATATATTAAATTTTATATTAATTGAAGGAAAATTTCTTAAAGTTAAAAATATACACTAACCCCGTACACATAACAAAGCAACAACTTTATTAAAAAGACGGGTTTAGAGGTTTGCTGAATCGGTTTCGATTAATTTAAAGTTAACCCTGTTACTTATTAGTGCAAGTTACAAAGTTACCGTTCAAGTTCTCACGGGGAGACCATATCTAATAGCACAGAAGACTTATCTCACTTGTGCCCACTACCTAACGATGGCTCCCGCCGTGTAACGCAGTAATCTGCAATGTGGTTTTTAAATACTTTTTTCGCTGGGTTTTTATATTTTTTTTCTTCCAATTATACAATTATTGTTCTACATCCTACAAATACAGTGACACATGGGAACTCAGACTAGAACCACCCACAAGCACAATCGCTCTGTGATGTCTTGTGTCACATGTATGTACGTCCCATTGCTGTACTTAGAATATATCCAATCCGAGCAGGATACGAATGCATCAAATCCAGATGTTTTAATTGTTGGATATATACGAGACTTACAGACAGCTTAACTTACTGTACATTTCTTATAGTTTTACATATGGGTTTCTCTAATGGGTCAATAGACATGGTAAACTGTGAATCTGTTGATAAACATCCCGAGCACAAGCTTTGGTGTATTCCAGTTAGATATTATTACATATTTGTTTAAAATCTTTGTAATATCGTTTAATTAGAGCTTGAATTCTATGAAATATTAATAATTGTAAGTGAAGGTAAAAGTTTAATACTAAAAAATTGTGGGTAGTCCGTTCTCTATCAAAATTAAGTACAAATTTACAAGCGCATGTTTGTTGTTTCTTAAAAATATCTAATTAATTGTCAATACATCTTGAATTAATTTGGAAATATCAACCCGGGTAACTGTTAATTAAAACAGTTACCCTGTCACACCTGTGCTGAAATAATCCATTTTTCTTTCCCAGTCTCCTTTCCTCGAATTTCTTAGACTTTCGTATTATTTGCTAAATGTTTTTTGAGGAAGGAGTCCGAGGTCAAACTAAATTTAGCCCCCTACAGCACAGCACATAATGTCAGTGACAGGTACCTCACGTATTACTAAAACCAACTAGTCAAGCCCAGTCTAAAAATTTGCATCTCAAAATGCAATGTTTCATAGACAAGTTTATTTAAAAATCCTCTAAGTTGTCTATTGTCGGTCAAAGGCCTTCATTGAGAGTTGAAAAATTGGTCCCTTGACCTAATGGATTCTCCGGATCTTGTGGGAGGCTGCCTTTTCAGAACTGTAGCCAAAATAATTATCTGATCTGTCCATACTAACCGAAATTAATGAAATATCTGTTAAAGTAGTAATGTTTGATACTACGACACTGTTATAACACTTAAGTGTTTAACTTCGCCTTAAGATAAGTTAAGTACAAATGATCGAAGTGTAGAGGAAATTATTAAGGCATTTTTAAACTACATTTTAATGTTCGATAATATGCGATTTGAAGCGAATGAAAATCGTCGATAGCTCAGCAGCCATCCAGTGGAAACGTCAGTAGGTTCAAATCCCGGTAATATTGTACCGATAAAAATACATCTAAAGCATATTAACTGCAAGTAATATTAACGTGGCCGCCAAAATTAGGCAAATATTTACATTTCCCCATAACCGTTTTTGTCCTAAAAATCAGTTATAAGGAGTTTTTTTTTTCTATTACTTATTATTGGAAAAGCTCTTGAAAAATAAATTAAGTAAATGACTTAAGTCGAAAAGAGGGATTTCCACTGAAAGTTAGATTTATTCTCTTTACGTGCTTAACTGTCCCGAAAAAATTACTTTAACTTTTCATTGCACTGCCTACACCATATGTATTTAATGTATTGTATGAATAATTTAATGAATTCTCACACAACAAATTGATTTCATTACACAATTCAATAGAATTTCATTCGTTGCTTGTAATTTTTTGTCCGTAATGTTACAACTGTTACTTAGGAACGCGATGAGCTCGACAGATTTAGAGCTATTAGAAAATAATATGGGAACTGGATGACAATTTGTTGATTACTTTTTAAGTCTTATAGTGAATCAATGGCGGATTTGAAAGGTGTTGGACTCAAGTCCCCAAAGCTGAAATCTACCCTAAAAGGTACCCCTAAATAGGGGTAAAGCCATCCAAAGCAAGCAGATCCGCCGTTGTAGTGGATATAATTTGTACGTGACTGCGTGATATTGTGATGTCTACAAAATTTATAAATAATTTTTTGGCAATTATTAATGCAAGTTTTAGATGTATAATGTAAATTAGATTTTAATTGTAATGCTATCAATCAGTTTGGAATACACAATTTTAAAATACTTTTTGTATTGATGTGGAAGAAGCAAAACGAATAAGCTCTCACGTGCCTCAAACCGATTGCGATGAAATGTCGAATTGTATAAAGTTAAAGCGACTAACTTAATGTTTATTTAGTCATATTTTAGTTCGATACAGATATGTAGACCTGTCTTAGCATATTTCGTAATATCAATCATTGACATAATACATGTATACAATATGTTACGTGGGAGCTTATTTATTCGATGACGTCACGTGCCGCGGATTCTATAGTAAATAATTGTATTTAATGGATCCGAGGAACTTGACCTCGAAAAATTTTTAATTTTCGTGTAGTTTTGTGTTATTTGACCTTAAATAATGGTGAAGATAAACCTGGTGTATTTAAGTCCTGTTCACATTAATTCTGGCGATTGTGTTAATTGATAGTTTTTGTTTTACGAGAAAAAGGATTTATTAGCATGTGTGAAGAGGTCCTTACAAGCTACTTCTATATTTATACTGTATTGTGTGGTCGTTGGAAATATGTTATAATGTATTGCGTAGTTTTATTTTATTATTTCTAAATGTTAATTGTTAGGATGGGGGTCGAAATGTCATTTTAACTGCATTAAAACTGGGTTTTATTTTTGTTTTACTGCTTTGAATTAATTTTTTTTATGTTTGTTTCGCCTAAAACGAAAGCCAAACTCGTTCTGATGTAGTTTTGACCCGTTTTGTATATAATTTGAGGGTTTTTTTTGTAATAGTTAAGGAGTTTGTACATTATGTTTAGTAATAACTAGCTTGATGTGTTACTGACCTAGCTGTAAATCTTGTATAAAAAGGTTTGAAAAAAAAAAGAAATGTACGCCGCTTAAAAAAAATTATAGAAGCGAAACGCGGCTGTAAAAGATATTTTTTTGAAGGAGTCAGTGCATATTTTTAATGGCGGTTGCTTGGTTTTTTAAATGAAAGAAACAGTAATTGTAACACAAGAAAAAAGTGACTTGTGAGTTGAGTTTGTTTTTTGTAAAAAAAATGGCTGAATAAAAAAAGATTGCAACCGCCAAAATAAAAAAAAATGTTTCGGAGTTTCTGTGTGAAGGAACGTCACTAAACGTCAAATGTCAAAAACGTCAAAGGTTTTTCTTTCAGCCGCAATTACATATGATGAATTGGAATTCAGCCACGCGACTAGGATCCGCCGCGCATGGGTAATGTATAATTGATTAGATATTTTCTTCACCCATCTCCATGGCGGAATGGAACTGGGTTGAATACCCCCATGTCCAACCCGATAACTCTTAGTTGAGGCCAAACTGTCTGGAACAATAACTTTACGACCAAGGCAGGCAAGGTAAGTAAAACAAAGCAAAGTAATACAAATTCTTGACTTAATTTTAGTTACTAGAAAATTAAAGTAAGCAAATGCAAGACTGGTTGTATGGAATACGATAATTTCAATCTAAAGTTATTTAACTTCCTTCGCGATATGTCCTTCGTACATTTTGATAAGAAAAAAGATATTTAATATATTTTCCAGGATTTATTTCTGATTAATTATAATTATATAAAAATACACATATCCTCATTATTGACTAAGCAGTTACAAGTTTGCAGTTAACTATAACTAGGTACAGTACAGCCGGCGCGGCGCCGCTGCACTTCGAAGTCCTTACGATATCACCCAACAAAGATTTAACTACATAAAGTTCCAGGGACAAAAACCAAAATTATTTAATTTTTTTAGGAACTAATTTATGTATTTAAATCTTAGAGAGTACACATTTTTCCGTCGTCATCGGTAAAATAATGAAATGTCTATTCATAATATATCATAAAATTATAATTGCAATAAAATAATAAGGCACTAAACATCACTATATATTTTTTTTCGATTTTATACAATTCAATTAAATAATTTAGTGACAGTCTGACTAAATCTTTATTTATAATCATAATTTTTTTCTTATAAATGTTTATTAAGCCTTGTGATGGCAACACTAGAAACGTTCATTTACAAACGAAAAGATTTTCTTTTTGCCGAAATTTACAACATAACTTAAATCTTTAGAAGGAATGTTTTTATAAATATTGTTACGACTAAAAAAATTGTATGCGAGTGACCAGCACTTTACTTCTTGCCGCCGAGGGACTCGAAGAAGTTGACAAATTTGTTGACCCCTATGTTCTTGGGTAGGTCGTCTTCCGGGGGATCGTTGGCTCGGATGACGTCTTTAGGGTGACCATTCCCGTGCTGCACCATCTTGATTTCGTTCGACGTCCTGGGCTTTCTATCGATGTTGCCGTTCACTTGGGTCTCCTTAAAGCCGTTTTGTGGCGCGGGGTCCGTCACCTGCGGGGCATCTACGACTGTTTGCGGTACGAACACCGGTTCCGGTGCAGACGAGGGCTCCGGCACCGAAGGCAAGTCTGGTACGGACGGTTCCAGGACGAATTCAGATTCAAAGGTTGTTTGAACTTGATCCCGCGACTCGTGCATGGTCTGGACGATAGTTTCGACGGTGGTCTCTTGGATGACGACGGAACCTGAGTTCTCGTGCGTCACGTAGCTGACGATTTCAATGGTCGAGGGCAACACCGTGGTCTTCGTCTCCGGCAGGTTCCAGATCTTGAAGTGTTTGCTGTAGAGGTCGTCCCAGAAGTCCATCTTGTCCTTGTCGGGGCTGGTCTCTAGGGCGAGCTCGCTGCCCAGCTTGAGGTAGTAGAGGCTGTCCGTGGCGACGGGCTGCCACGTCACAGTCAGGTAGTGGTTCTCGTCGGGCGTTGGATTCCTGGAAAATGAATTAATGGTAAGATTTGTTTATATATCTCTTATGTAAGTAAAGTCAGATTTATGCTTTGTACGGAAAACTTTTGTCATGCTTTTAGAATAGCTTAAGTTAAAGTGATACAGTGATTGCTTGGATCAAAGTGGTTATGAATTAAAATTAAAGTGAGTATGTAAGTTGGTTGGAAAAATGCAAGTACTTGCTAAAATTCTTAGGTTTTTTAAGGCTTATTGAATAAAATAGTAATTACTATGTATTGTTGGTTTCAGTTTGTTGTTGTGTGACGCTGTAAGTGTAAAGTATTTATAAGTTGTTCAACTCACCCGACTTTAGCGAAGTTAGTCCAGAGCCTCACCATCCTCTCCCTCATCTTGATGTCCTGGGCGGTCGGCTCCACGTCTCTCTGCAAGTCACTCTTGAACAGATAACTTAGCTCGTCCGCATGCGCCGCGTATTTAAGATCCAGACTTTCATACAGTTTTTTCGACTGATTCAGTTCGCCCATGTAATCGAATTTGTAATAATATATAGGTCTGTTCGTCGCCTTCACCAGATACTGTACGTATCTGTGCGTGTCGATGTTGATCAGGACATCAGACAGGAGCTGGTACCTCTGCATGAGGCTGTCGGCCCCCGTGTGGTCACCCTTGAAGTACAGCTTCTTGATCTGCTCGGCGGCCGCCAGGCACTCCTCGCTGTTCCTCTCCAGGTTCAGCGCCGACGGAATGTAGGACTGCAGGTCGTCGGTCTTCTTCTCGTGAGGGAACTCGAGAGTCGTGGTCCCGATCATGATCGGAATGTCCGCCACGCGGCCCGATGTTAGCAAGTCTATGAAAGACTCCGTCAACGCCGCTTCGACTCCTTGGAACTCTTTTTCGATAACAGGCGCGAAGAGTGTCGATCCTTTTTGGAAGAAATCATCTTCGGCGTGATGACACGACGCTTCCACGATGTCCTTGACTGGCGTCGTAGACAGGAACTCCAGGACCTCGTCAACGTCCTCCGCCTCACAGCCGAGAGACCTGGCCAGTTCTCTCGCGTTCTTCAGCGGGTTGCTCTGGAATGCCCAACTGTTCAAGGCCGTTCCGGATTGAATGACGGCTTTGCTGATCAAGCTCCTGGTCAGGGGGCTGGCTGTGAGCATCGAGACTGCTACACCGCCGGCACTCTCGCCGAATATCGTCAAGTTTCCGGGGTTGCCGCCGAAATTTTGTATGTTTTCCTTAACCCAGCGTATAGCTTGTACCATGTCCTTGAGGCCGGCGTTTCCTGGCACCTCGGGCGTGTCCAGGCTGAGGAAGCCGAGCGGCCCCAGTCTGTAATTGATGGTCACCACGACCACATCCTTTTCGACTAGGTAATCGGGCCCGTAAATTGATGTGTTCCCTGAACCGAACCAGAATCCGCCTCCGTGTATGTACACCATGACCGGAAGGAACTGCCCATCTAGGTTTGGCGTGTAGACGTTAAGGAATAGACAATTCTCATCACCGATGTACTGATTGTTGCCCATCGGGTCAATCTGCGCGCTGACGTTGCCCTCAGAGGTCGCATCGCGGACATCCTCCCACGGCTCCGGAGGCTGCGGAGCCTGGAATATAAAAAAAACAAACTTGGTTTATACCACTATCATTTCAAATGCACGTATGTTTGTCTCAACTCGTAGATCTTCATTAGTAGTGTAATTGTTTCTCCTGTAAGCGCTGGAATTCAGTATGACGGTTGATAGAGAGATCTGAGAGAAGAGAACCTACTGTGACGACCCTGTAAAGATGGGAGAAGGCCTGGAACATGATGAAGATTGACATTGCAATGACAAGAACAATGTCGCCAGCTAATGTGGTCTAATAGTTGTCAAAACAATCAGAGATTTATGATTACTTGGTATATTGTACGTGTAATCATCTGGAAATCCAAGATTCGAAAATAAATTTAATTCACTTTGGTTATTTTGACAAATATAGCAACAAGACCGCGAAGTTTGTGTAAACTGCGATAGCGGCGTATCTGAACAAACATCTTGATACTAACATAAACCTATGACATGTCGCAGTATCGTCCGTCAGATTTTGTTACGGAACCATACCTTTCCCTAGTTATCCCCAGGACATACATACATTTATCTAAATTTGAAGAAGAGAAAATTGTCCCAACTTTTGGTTGTTATAGGGCAACTCTTTAGTAAAAGTATTTGATTTTAGATTGGTCCGTTGTTGATAAAATTTGACAGAAAAGTGTTCTCTTCACGACTCTTCTCCACTATTGTCCGTTGAAATTATTTCTGCTGAATTAAGATGTGAGAAAACTTGAAGAAAAAAATCAGATTGTAAGAGTAATCATACCATATCAAAGTAAAATCAAGTATTAAGAACAGTAACTTACTTTAAACCTGAGCGAACCGAGTGGCGGCTTAGCGTAGGGGATGCCCTGGAAGCTGTAGAAGGCCCTGCCCGAGGGCCCGCTGACAACGCGGCCCTGCAGCGCCCCCTGCGCCACCCTCACTATTGGTGCCTCGCTCATTCTGCCGCCACTGAAAAATAACAAATACCCATGAGTAACACTCGTCTTTTGTGACTGCGACCAGAACGAACCCTGAATTAAAGGTGGAAAACCTCATCAGCTCCTATTTATAGTCTCTTATGTGAATAATCTCTGAGCACAATCTTAGGTGTATATTCTCCCAGGTCCTAGTTGCGAACTATAGTCATCTGAGCATGTTGAAGGTATTAAGGGATCCTTGCTCCTCCCAGTTTGCTGATCCAATACATCATCAGGATCTGGACGAAGATTTACGACCAGACATATACTCGACGTTGACTTCCCGTGTATTGTTAAGTTATCGGACCCGAGTGGCCTAAGGACTTTGTGGCCACGATATAATCGCGTTGTATTCCTCAGTCAATACGCGTTACGTAAACCAGCAACCAGCTTATCATTTCACGCCATATTTATTAATATGCAACATAATTAGCCGCGGCATGCATTGTAAACTGTATGTAGATTATATTAAGATAAATATTAAATGTTATGGCTGCCACAAATATACGCTCACACTCATAACGCGGCGAGGTAGGCAGAGATTATGGATTTCCATTTGGTGCGATCAAGGCACATTTCTCTCGCTTCTTCTACATCCATACATCTACGCATACAAGCTTGTCGGTTATGGATACGCCTTATATCTTAGTAGTTCTCCTTGGATGGCCCCTGCCAACGCTGCCACTCACTTTTGCAACATAAATTTATTTCCTTATCCTCTCTTCATTCATCCTTTCAACATGCCCGAACCACCGAAGCATACTTTTCGCAATTCTAGTCACAACATTCACTTTTAAGGCACACTTTTCCCTTATAATGCTATTTTTAATCCTATCATTCAAAGTCACGCCTAACATACTTCTTAAGGATCGCATCTCAACGGCATTAACTCTACTAGCATGCTTTTTAATTGTTTAACAAAACAAGATTAACATGGCAATATGGCAAACGTGTGTTTAAAAAAAATAATTGGCTTGTCTGTCTTAATACCGATTAAATCCTTATTTATTTGGATATTATATTTAAAACTACTACATATAATATTATCGTGTTTTAATTTTTTTCTCAGAAATGAGTAAGCATTATGTCACAAGCCTACAAAACCAATAAGAAATGTTCAGTTAGGCCGTTTAGTCTTAACTTTAACCTGTGCTCGAGACCTGTTACATATATGTAACTTAGTTAGTTTTATTACGTCGCAAACTATCCACTAGTTAATAAACTTTATGAACAGATACACGATAGTAGACATACAGGGTTGCGGTTGCAAGTAGTAGTTATATGCGATATAAAAACAGACAGAATCTTCTAGTTGTTTAGTAAAGAAAGAATTTAATACGTATTAAAAATGTATATGACAGTGGTAGAGCCCGCAACAACATCTGTTGCACGAATGAGCCGGCTCGCCCGGTGAAATACCACGACCACACAGAAGACAGGCCTGAAGTAGAAGTACTCTGCGTTTCGTCTGATGAGTGAAGTGTCGGAGGCCTAATTTCAGTCCTCTTCCCCTTCCCAGTCTTTTCTCATAAGAAGATGGGAACGGGAATAGGAAATATCCTTTTTCCTCTCTATGCCCTCCTCTGTCCATTAAAGGTAGGCAACGCATCTGCAGCACCTTTGCTTGTTGCGGATGTCTATGGGTAGCGCTCACCTAACATAAGGTGATCCGCTTGCACAAGTCGTGCCTATATTAGAACGGTTCAAAAGAATGTCAGACAAATTTGTTAATATTATAAAAAAATTACTCGATATTCTGGAAATAGAAGTGAAATCAATAGGCCTATCAAGCCTTATCAGTTATCAATGTTAACACGTGATATCGTTATATTGGAATTTGGTTATCTCGAATTGTTACTTGAAATCTCTTTCGAGTTCTTAAGAGATCTTAAGTTTTAAGTTAAACTTAAAAGCACATTCTCTTGGTTAATAAAATTCGAATCTCGTGCCAAAATTTGTAAGTCGACGGTTTTAGGTCAAATCTTGAATTCTTTTAAAATTGTTATTACACTCTGCTCTGAACTTGTATGAAATACGATCGCAGGAACTGGGAAGCAAGTTTTGTGCCAATTTTCCCAGTTTATTCGGTATATTTCATGTCAAAGTTAGTTAAATAGATGTTTGTGTGTTATATAACATATTTATAAGAAATAAGTCATAAATTGGGTCATTAACTCAATGTGGGGAGACAAATTTAGAAATCTGTGACCATTACACGTATAATTTTCTTTACAATTGATTTTAAAATTTAATATACATGAAGCCAACATTAAATCTATTCAATTATCCAACCATTAGAATTCCACGCACAACACTGGTCTGCCTTCTTGGCTATCTCAAGTTATACTTTTAATGAACTTAAATAGATCAAAAGTGTGATAACTTACTTACCTATAATCCCAAGCCCACTTTCCCACCGCTGCACGAGTGAGTTCAAACACAGTGCGAAACAAACTACAGGAATCAAGTACCATGTACAAGATATCAAAACGATAAGATTACCACGCGATACAAGATGTTTCGCAACTATCAGATACTTCTTGTATTTAAAAAAAACTATTTTTTTTATAGTACGGGGTGGCAAACGAGCAAGGGGTTCACTCGAAGTCAAGTGATCGCTACCCATAGACATCTGCAACTAACTAATGAGTTGCAGATGCGTTGCCCAACTTTAATGGACAGAGGAGGGGGCAAACAGAAAATGGTTATTTCCAATTACTATAAATCCCCTCCACCGTCAAGTTTTCTTTCCCTTCCCATCCTTTCCTTATAAGAAAAGGATGGAAAGGGGGAGAGAACCAGAATTTGGCCGGCACCTCTCAACTATAATGGTAATATAAAAATCTATTGGAAAAAAAGTATAACCATCGATTATGGAGGGTGTTGTGTTACCCAGACTGATGGCTCGTCAATCCGTGTTGATCGACGGATCTGGTAACAATCTTAAAATGTAACTAAAATTAAATTCTTGTCTAATTATAAGTCACTTCTTGTCTATTGTTGATTGAATTGATCCCAATATTAATTCACAGTAATATACTTCCAACAAGGAGCATGAAATCCCCAACGAGATTCGTGTTAACAAAGCTCGTTTGGTTTGCGACGGACGGACAGAGCGACCGCTGTGTTCGCTGACAGTTGTATCGCTGTTGATAACGTATCGTTTGCACTTCACAACATTTTATCTACCGAGAATTTTTTTTCAATCCGTTTCTTTGGTTATCTCATTCACGTGCGATGAAAACAGTTGGTTACTATTTTAATCACAAATGTATACTATTATGTTGTATGCTATAAGTAATTGGTAAATATTTCGTATTTTATTCGGATTACGGTAGATATCGCTATCTCGCGTGAAATAAGGTTATATGTCACAAATGTAAATACAGATGAACTCATAAAAATTATTATATCTTGGGTAATCTCCAAAACATAAATAAAATATGTTTTTTTTTCAATTTTAATGAAAAGACGTCAATAAATTAAACTTACTTCTACGTTCGTTCCGGTTTAACTCAAAAATTACTGAGCCGATTACAAAAACTACTGAACAGAAATAGAAAGGTCTTCTGTCAGCGAGTAACCTAAGCTTTATTTTCATTTGTCTATCTACCCGAGCGAAGCTGGCGGGTAGTTCAATATTTTTTTAAGTTTTATATTGATTTATAACAGTTCTATGTGTACACATTACCGCGACATGTTATATATATGACGTCAGCAGAGTTAAGTTGCCGCGGTATCGCATTGTGTACGGATTGGCGCGCTAAATAAGCTGCACTAGCCGCGTACTTAAACTTGATCTGGTGCTGCGGCGAGCTGAATACAAAATAGGTTGTTTTGGCCTCTCGCCGACGCATATATAACTAGATATTGCTGTTTCCGACCACTTTATGCTCCGTTCTTTGACAATCCACGTGAAATAGTTATTTAGACAATACATTTAACATAAGGTACATTTTCTGACGTAACATGGATTGATACATAAATGATAAAAATGCAATTTTTAGGTTGTTGTTTTATAGTACGAGGTGGCAAGCGAGCAAGCGGTTCACCCGATGTCAAGTAATCGCTAACCATTGACATCTGCAAGTAACTAATGAGTTGCAGACGCGTTGCCCACCTTTAATGGACAGAATATGGTTATCTCCAATTCCTACACATCCCCTCCACCGTCAAATTTTCTTCCCTCCCTATCCTTCCTTTATAAGAAAAGGGTGTGAAGGGGAAGAGGAACTCGTCAGACGAAACGCAGAATACTCTACTTCATGCCTGTCTTCTGTGAGGTCGTGGTATTTCACCGGTCGAGCCAGTCCATTCGTGCAACAGATGTTGTTGTTGCGGGCTACCACTGTTCGTTACGGAGATTTGGAGTTGAATATTGTAATGCAATAGAATATTAAATTTTTCTTACCGGAATCGTACTTTTCGATACCTAAAAACGTCAATACAATTTACATCAAGACATTTCCCCCCCAACACGTGTCGCCTAGCCTCATCTTTGAATTTCATTTGGTAAATATTTAGATTTCTCGTCAAATCCTCGTTGAATGCATCCAAAAAATCTGTCCACACGTTCGCTTCGTGAGTGCGAACGAAATTTAAAATCTTTTTATTGACTGGCTTCTTTCCTAACGCCAAGAGACGGGATTCTCTCGCGAGAATAAACCTTAGAGCAGTTCTCTTCAAGATAATGAGTTCTTCTAGACTCCTAGCCATAAACCGCACAATTACACAACCTTATTATTCAATATGGTAACACTGCTCAATTGTAAGAAATAATATTAAATTTATCTATTGAATAAAGACACAAACACTACTGTAGTGTTGAGTTTAGAAGTATAAAAAAATTACACTCAATGCTGGTATATACAAGACCAATTAGCACACTTTTGGATCGTGAAATGGTAACCAACGCTACATGCGTCATTTTGAATGTTGACACCTGTCAGAGTGACATTACAGGAACTCAAAAGTCAAGTTATACAATAATTAGTCATGCGAAATCGTTTCAAAGTTAGTTCAGTGCATTAATTAATGTATTATGTTTAATTATCTAAATTTATTTGTGGATTTTAGTTGTAAGAACGTGCATTATGCCCACTATACTGTAGTATTACCATAACTAAATAATAGCAAGTTCAAGGTCGCCCTGCGTATCTTTTATGCAACCAGTTTGGAAATTACACAGCACGTTACGTATGTACACTTACGTCATTTATCCGTGAACAAACAGTCGTAGATGTGACTTGATTACTACTGTGTATTTTATTAATTTGTATTCGAATTGTCTTTTTTAAATGAGTTCGATAAAATGAATACGAGTTTCGAAAACTTTGAATGTACCTGCACCATCTTATAGGGCGTGTTTAGGATAATTTTAAAGGCCTGCTTGTTGAATACTCACGGCTTACAAGAGAGCGGTGTTCCCCTGTGAACATAGTGTAATACAGTATTCTAAATCGCTTCTATTGACGATTCAGTTCAATTTAACTAACATCGTTAAGATGTAACATCATATGTATTGATACATTACAATATACAGGCTGTTCCTTAATTAATGGGAGTAGTGAAAGTTTGTTTTTTTTCCATTGGCATTATTCCGTTAGTCTATTTGTTACGAAACACCCTGTATAACAATGCCTATATGTTGGCATTGTGTGACAACTTGTCACTTCCCTAATGAACTGATTCACGCCAGATTTAACCGCAAGTGACTAAGTTGGTGTGGTGCCTCAATACTAAGTAATTGATAATGTTTGTAGAAATACCGATAGTGATGCATTAATTTCATTGTAATTCCGGTTAAGATTATTTTAGACACTAATCTGTTGAAGGAATTCTATGGTAATCCTTCAAACCATTTATTTTAATGGGAGAAGGTGCCAAACGAGCTAGCGGGTCACCTGATGTTATAATTGATCGCTACCCGTAGACAGGCTTTAATGGACAAAGAAGGTGATAGACCGGAAAAAGGATATTTCCTTTGCCCAGCTCATTCCCTCTCCGTCCAATCCTCTTCCATTTCCCATCCTATCCTTATAAAGAAACGGTGGGTGGGAAGAGGATTGAAACTGGGCATGCACCTTACTCATCAGACGAAACGCAGAGTACTTCTACTTCACGTGACTATTCACTTTGAGGTCGTGGTATTTCACCGGTCGAGTCGGCCCTGCAGTGCAACAGATGTTGCGGGCTCTACCACTGTTAAATGCGTTTTATAGCTATTTTTTCTTCTTCTAAGAATGTTCAAGGCCCTTACAATTTGAAGACTCCCTAGAGGAAGGTATATCGTCTACTAAACCGGCGTTTTAGTCAGTAAAGTTATGTAATAACGATTCTATATGCAACTGAATACAACATTAATTACTATTTCTGCATACAACGGTTAAATTCAATAAAAAATACATTTTTATACATGGATATATGTAAACATTGGACAATGGCACCCTGAAGGCAGAACCTTCAATGGACCATTGTCAAATGTTCGGCCAATGTATTGTACATGCATAGAGTGACCGGGCCGAATTCGGAGGATATTTAGCGCCGTTCGGCCTACTAATGCCCGCCAATTACATTCACAATGAATGAATAATAAAACGGCACGCTATTATTACGGACACCATTGCAATTATTTATCATTATCCTGTTAATGTTATTTATACTTATATTTTAAGCGCCAATAGCCTAATGGTTAATGGTATGGACTGCGAAACATGCACATGGTCTTGGGTTCGAATCCACCATTCGACTATTGTAGTGTATTTTGAACCAAGTTTAAACTTGATTTGGTATTGTTATTTTATGAAATATAGTAATTGAGTTCATCTGAGAATACGTTCTAATGATAAGTTCCATATAAAACCCCTTTTATTTGGCACAGATTTGGTTTTAAAAACATACATAATACGGGAGTTACTTTTCATTAAAGTTGTTAGTACTTAGTTATATGTAGCACAGTTAGTGTTAGTTGGTAGTTAGACGGGGCAGTTAGTTATCTGCGAGGCGTATTGACAGGCTGACTCACCGCAGGTCATCTAAAAAGTCATTCACCGCTGCTATCATTTCTCCAAGTTTATTGTACTGTAAACATAAAACATATATATTTACTGAGTGAAAGTTCAACATACATAACAAGAAAATAACCTAAAATGGTAGGTTTAAAAAAAACTTTTCCGGAAGTTAAATATACCCTACCCGTCACAATTGAAGTTATTTGAAGTGGCGATGGGTGAATTAATTGTCTGGAGGTCCGATTTCTAATAAGGATAGGAAGAGGAGGACTGGACAGCGGGTTGGATAGGGAATGGTATTTCCATTTCCTGTCTTTCACCTCCTCTGTCCATTAAAGGTAGGCAACGCATCTATATCATTTGCTTGTTACTGATGTCTATGGGTAGCGGTCACTTAACATACTTGCTTGCCAGGGTTGATCACCTTCTACAATATAAAAAAAATATTGTCACCCCTAGTTAATAAATCTTTACTACACCTTGTATTATTACTAAAAATAATTGTATTCAATGATACGATATCAAACTGACAACATTGTTATTACATTTTAACACGCTATTGTTAGTTAGGTGTATATGTTTGTTTGCATGTAACGGAATAGCGATTTTGAACGCCTTCAAAACGTCGAATTAATTTTAAACATTGCACACTTAAGACAAGGCAATCGTTTAACATTGTTTGTCCAATTATCCTTACCGGGATCTTCAGGATTTGTGGTTTTATTTATAATTGAGAATAACGCCATCTAGGTGTGAACATTGATATTATATGTAATGGAACTTACAGTATGTACAGACATGTATCTAAAATGTATCTTTCTTTGTCCTCTATTGTTTACATTAAATAAAACTTTATAAATAACACCAAACAACAGCCGGCCAGTTGAGTGGTCGCCCTACAAATATCGTTAAATCCTCATCAGACATCGTTAGTACCTTCGGCTGCTTTGTTTATCACTATATGACAAGCTAAACTTATTACGTACATATATCTATATTAAAATATAGTTCTGCCTGTGATTTCGTAATCCAAAATCCATTCAACTTTAAGTCCTAAAAGTTACTCCTAAACCTTGGATAAAAAAACTGTATACATTTCTGATCGTATTTGGACTTTCATATAGAGTATGTCAGATGGTGATCGCATGGCTACCCTTCAAGAAGCTTGTATAGCCAAGAAAAAACTTCATATATCTGCATATTACAACAAATTAAATTAAAAATAATATAAAATCCAAGAGTGTTTCAACACTTCATCATCCGCTATGGAAACTTCTACAGTCATCATCAAGCCCACAATTATGGTATGTTTTGGCGAAGAAATAAAAACAAACAATTTGCACCTGTACCTATCTCTAGGGAGGATATTCCCCATTAAACTACCTTACCTTATTACAAAAGGATAGAAAGATATAGGCTGGAATTAAATCTGGAGATTGGTAATGTTGGTTGAAAGATGGGTTCAGTTTCACTGGAAGTGTCCGGAGCATTGCCTTGCCCCTTGCATACACTTTCACTTGCAACGACAGTGGTGCGGCGAGTTGTCGACGCCTTTTGGGCCGCGTCTCAACCGGTTCCGTATCTCGACTTAATTTAAATGAAATTCCGTTAAGCAAAAGATAACTAAATAAGGTAACTGTAATTAAACGAGATATATGCATTTCACTTATCGGCGTAATGTTTCCGATGTAGCTCAACTCGTTCAGGGGTTCTCAACCTGTATTCCTTTCTAAATTTATACTAACTTTGTCATTGAAAAAAAAACAGTCATAAGGACTTCCTATAGAATTTCCTACTCCTTTCTAAATTACTCTCCAATTAAGTAACTCCTAATTTCCCACCATATTATTATAACGTCTAACGCGGCTTAAGAAGTTTTCAATTCAAAAATTGTTTATCAAAATGATAGGATATCGAACCGAAGTCAAGATATATTAGGATTGCCTAGATTTTGTCGCAAATATCTTTTTTGTTTTACTAGAAGCAGTGTTGGTAGGAGATGCCCTAGGAGAACATATCGATTAAATTAGTGACATACTAAAAAATATATATATACATATATAAGGAGGACCTATAACCGACGAGCTTGCATGCGTAGATGTATGAATGTAGAAGCGAGAGGGGTGTGCCAGGATCGCGTCAAATGAAAATCCATGATGTCTGCCTACCCATCTGGGTTACAGGCATGAGCGCATATTTATTTAGAAGCACTAATTATCTTTATAGCCAGGAAAACACATGTGACGTGTGACGACAGCCTAAATGAGAAAAGATGTTTGTGTTTCAATAAACTTACAGCGCCATCTGTTAGAGACTTTGGAACTAAAAAATAATTATTTTATTTGCTATAAGGTGTAGTGTAGTACGAGATAAGATAAAACCAAACTCAATTCTCAATTTAAACCAAATTACACATAGTACACATGTCATTAAGATCGGTTGGGTAGTTATTCTCGGACCAACATCGCGACACGGGAATTTTATATATTTAGATGTTAGAAGGCAAATAGTAACGGAAATGATTTCGAATCATCGTCTATGACCACTGGATTGATATTTTTTATGATCTATCTAGTTAAATCGTAAACTTAATGCATTTTGATAGACTTTTGTATGTCTGTTATAATGAAACGTGCATATATTGAGACATATTTCGCGAATCTCGCACATTCCGCAGCGGAATTGTATTGAGAGAGGTGTTATCTGTTATCAGCGGGCATCAAGGCGCTCTGTCCGTTTGTTTATCGCTATCTCTGTGCTCGGTGACACGGCGGTATTGCGCCGCTGATGTCATCCGACTCGAGATACCACATCACGAGTGCCCTGTATTAGTTAGAAAAATACAGAAATACTGTACTGTACGATGGCATTACTAAGTTCTTATATTTTAATTGTTATATAACTTTTACAAGTCAAAACAGTTTTAACAGTGGTAGAGCCCGCAACAATATCTGTTGCACGAATGGGTAAATACCACGACCTCACAGAAGACAGACGTGTGAGGTTTAAGTTACTTCTGCGTTTTGCCCGATGAGTAACCGAGTGGTGATCCTTTCCTAATAAGGATAGGATGGGAAGGGAAAGAGGATAATACGGGGAGGGGATGGATAGGGGAATTCTTGTCTAACAACCCCTCTGTCCATTGGTACGCAACGCATCTGGGAGTCATTTGCTAGTTGCGGATGTCACTTAAAACCAGGTGACCTGCTCGCTCGTGCGTCACCTTCTACCATAAAAACCAAGTTGAGATGTCATAATATCCACACCTTTAAGGTAAATATTAATTATTATCATTGAATCTTAAAGCTTTGGTGCTTCAATCATACTGGGATAGACAGAGTTAGCATTCTTTTATGTTCGCTTATGTGATAGGACCTGTGGTAATCGGGCTCCCATTAAGGAGGTTCATTAAAAGTATGCGTTGGTTAGGTAAATTACAGTACATTCGTCTGTATAATAAACTCAATAAATGAAAAGTTTTATTAAGGGGTACGGAAGCGAAAAAAGGTTGAGAACCACTGGGACAGGTTGTTAGTCTACACATAGTTACATACTAAAAACAACCTTAATTCGTAATTGGGGATCCGTGCATTGATAGATCAGTGATTCCAATTTCCAAGAAGGAGAACATTTACACACCAAGTTAAAGAGAAGATTAACCTATTGTATCAGAAAGTCGATGGTAAGGTCCAATAGAGCGCAATGGAGATTGGTTCACTATCCAAGAAAACGGCTTCTACCTCTCCCTATGACCCCACAACATGCAATCGTGTCCGCAATAAATCTACTATATATTACGACACGTTAAGATAACGCAGTTATTATATTTTCTCAGTAACTGTTAAGTTTATCACAAGAAAAAAAATATTATCTGACATTAATTGAGAATGAATAAACATCGTGTGCATTGCAACGATAAGTGTTATTACTTGGTTATTACTCTGCTGACCCTATTATTTATAGCACAGGAAGAGTTGCAGGTTAAGTTTTGTGGATGATTTTTTTTAAAGTAAAAACTTCTTTAGACGCTTTAAGACGATATTTAGTAAGGTATTTTATAGGTTTTTTTATTATATATAAAATAATAAGGCGGCAAACGAGCAAGCGAATCACCTGATGTTAAGTAAGCGCTAGCCATAGACATCCGCAACAAGGAAATGTGTTGAAGATGCGTTGCCGACCTTTAATGGACAGAGGAGGGCTAGACAGGAAAATGGATATTTCCTTTTCCCCGTTAACCTACCCTCCCCGTCCAATCCTCTTTCCGTTCCATCCTATCCTTATGAGGAAAGGGTGGGCAGGGGAAGGGGAAGAGGACTCAAATTAGGCCTCCGGCACCTCACTCATCAGGCGAAAAGCAGAGTACTTTCACTTCACGCCTGTTTTCTGTGGGGTTGTGGTATTTCACCGGATCCGGCCCATTCGTGCGACAGATGTTGTTGCAGGCTCTACCACTGTCAATATCTTATAGGCTCAAATGAACATGCTTATTTAAATTTGGAAGAGTTACGAGTAACTTTTTTTTTCAATTATTTTTCTTGTATTCAATTTTGAATTTTATCGTTAAGAAGCAAGGGTTTATTATTGTTGGTTATTTATTTAGTTTTGAACTATTCTCGCGCCCTCACAACTGTTTTCAGCCTGTGTATTTTTTGTTTTAAGTCTACCCCAAAATTGTACAACAGTATGAAAAATCCATTTATTATATAACAGTATATACATTATCCCTACCACTCCTTACTAATATTATAAATGTGAATGTAAGTTTGTTTGTTACGCTTCCACGCGAAAACTACTCAACCGATCATCATGAAACTTTGTACACATATTCTTGAAGATATTAGAAGTAATATAGTATACTTTTTAGGAAAAATAGAACATAAAAAGCAAAGTATGAATGTTCCCTATAGACCTATAGACTCCAAAACGGCTGGACCGATTTCAATGAAGTTTTTTTTTTATGCGAGAAGGTGGCAAACGAGCAAGCGGATCACCTGATGTCAAGTGAGCGCCGCCCATGAACATCCGCAACAGACAAATGTGTTGCAGATGCGTTGCCTACCTTTAAAGGACAAAGGAGGACATAGAAAGGAAAAAGGATAATTCCTTTCCCCCGTTAACCCCCTCCCCATCCTATCCTCTTCCCCTTCCCGTCCTATCCTTTTGAGGAAAGGGTGGGAAGGGGAAGAGGACTAAAATTAGGCCTCCGGCACCTCACTCATCAGACGAAACGCAGAGTACTTCTACTTCACGCCTGTTTTCTGTGAGGTCGTGGTATTTCACCGGTCGAGTCGGCCAATTCGTGCAACAGATGTTGTTGTTGCGGACTCTACCACTATAAACAGCGAAACAGCGCTGTTAACAGCGATTTTCCAGATTGGCACAGCGGGTGTTCCTGTGTTTGGTAGCGATCGAATCCACAAAAATAGTGGCCGGCTTCGCCAGGGCGTGTCACTAGTTATTTAATAATCTCTCACCATGTTTTATGTTTAGAAACTTAAATGATTTAGGACAGAGATAGATTGACTAGTTTTGTTTAAAATCGAAAGCGAATAATTCGTTATAAACCGGTTAAAGTAGCAGGCTGGTTCAAATATTTTCAGTTATAAAACCTCTTTGATAAAAAAATAAGTAAGTGGTACAAAAGAATGTGTAACATGACAGGTTTATATAAACGTAATAGACAGATAAAATTTTTATATTCTACCGTTATTGTGCCAATCATTTGAGTCATATATAGCAACACTGTGAGTCATCCAGCCAATGACATTCATACGGTACAATAACTTAATCATTTGTCTGTGATAACTTACAGTTTGTAAGAATTAGATTTACTTAGATTTACATAAATTCTTTACAACGCAAGTATATTACATTCATTACATTTCCGTAATGTATTTTCGTGATAGTCAACAAGGACATTATTGTCAATAGATATTGACTTGCGAAAGTTTACGTTACCTTTTTCGTTGTGTAAGTAAGGTAAGTAAAATGTGACGAGGCGAACGGAATATTACCCTTTTTTTTCATTACAATTTCACAGGGTAGTATGAGAAAACAAATGTATCTGCTTTCGATTGAAATAATTAAATATCAGTAAAAATGTGGCTGATCGTGAATGGAACTCACATGCAATTTGGTTTATTACTGAATTCCAAGGGTGCGTTCATGCGGGTCATCTATGCGTTTCTGAACCATTGACCAGATTGTAATTAAACTTTGGAGTACTCCGAGGACCCGCAAAGGAGGTGTCTCAAAAAAAATTACATAAAAAATGTTTTAATTCGAATTTATTTAAACGTTTAGTAAAATGCTTCGATATTTTTTGACATATTTGGAGAGACAAATAGAAGATGCAACCAAAGACTTTTTTAATTTACGTGGCATCGCAACGCAAGCCAGGTGCAGAAAGCTAGCTATAATTATAAATATTTTTCTCTTAACGCCATGACTAATGTTTAAATAATAATTGATCGGCCGCGTTCTGGTTTGTTTATGTTAAAATGGACTTTCACCGCTGACGTGTGGCGAGTGGAATCTGTACATTTGTGTCTATTGAAATGTCAAATAAACATATTAGTTCAAAATCCGACTTACGTATCTTTCGTGTCCAAACTCTTGCTTGATTTTTTATCAATTCTAAAACAGTAAATTACAGTACAAAATCGGCGATACTTTATACCCGGGCAGTTTTTAACTGAAGTTAAGTGAACGCTACCCAAGGACATCCGGAACAAGAAAATATGTTGCGGATGCGTTGCCTACCTTTAATGACAGAGGAGGGCGTAGACAGGAAAAAGGATATTTCCCTTTCCCGTTAACCTGTCCAATCCTCTTCCCGTTCCCATCCCATCCTTACAAGGAAAGGGTGGGAAGGGGAAGAGGACTCAAATTAGACCTCCGGCACCTCACTTATCAGACGAAATGCGGAGTACGTCTACTTCACGACTGTCTTCTGTGAGGTCGTAGTATTTCACCGGTCGAGCCGGCCCATTCGGCAACAGATGCTGTTGCGGACTGTACCACTGTTTGGCTAGTGTAATAACCATAAGAAATTCTAATATTAAAAGGCTTATTCTAATCAATTGGCTTTAAAGATACGCTTACAACAGTCAGAATGCCGCAACAACGCCTAATGAGAGTCGTATGAGACGAGAGAGTGCGGGAAATTGTCCGCCGATAGCGATCTCGCCTCGTGCATTCTCAATCAACTTAGGAATGTAAAAGTTTTTAATGTAAGCATACATACATAAAACATTAGCAGCAATCGGATCATCGGCCTCGGAACTGTCTAGTAAAAACCGGCTGAAACCCCTACTGTGAGGTCGGAAGTCTACACTACCATCAGCGACTATTGGTGTAGGTAAGAGCTCAGAGGTCTACACATACCCTTAAGTTAAAACACATACATATGGTACATTTGGAAAAGACACTAGTATGCGTCGCCTATTGTAGCGGATACCTTAAACTACCTTTAAGGCGCCTACACGACATCGTTTGTGCAGGTAAATTAATTGTCAGTTTTCATTCGCTGTAATTAAAAGTATTTACGGACTAGTAGCCATTTATCAATCGCTATAATATAAAGGGTTGTTCATCCCTATGTTGGTAGGCTTCACTGTGCCTCACGCTATCTTTATCGAGTTTCCAGGAAATCTAGATTTGTTTTAAGGTAACGTAACGTTACCTAAATTAACAATAGATTTTACAACGTAAATATATTATTTAAAGATGTTTTTTCATGTACCGTAACTTAGGTTTGCCATTAGGATGATACAAGTTGGAAAGGAAATTTTAAAAGTAAAATGTAATTTATACATTGAATATTTATGAATAAATATATAATCGAATTAATTTGCATACAAAAAGCATGTATCTCGTAATGTTAAGTAATTTACGTGATGGAATCAAAAATTAATTTAAGAGTTGTAGAGAATCGACTTCAAGTATTCAAGTTTTAAGCCGTATTACTTTTTACCACCAACATAGATATAGGAGCAGTTACTTATAGCCTTAGGAAGAGTTTCCGCTATATACCTCCACAAGAAAAAGGTCTAGACAGGATAGGAAGGAATTTGACCCTCCGGATACCCATTTGGAAGATTTGATATACCACAAATTCTGGCAAAACACCAACTTGGGAGTCACCTCATTCCTTCCCGTGAACATGTGTAAAATACTAGTAACGTCGGATTAAATAATCCCTACTAATATTATAAATGTGAATATAAGTTTGTTTGTTACGCTTTCACGCAAAAACTACTCAACCGATCATCATGAAACCTTGTACACATATTCTTGGAGGTATTAGAAGTAACATAGGATACTTTTTATGGAAAAAAATAGTATACAAAAAGCGAAGTATGTATGTATGTTCCCTATAGACCTGTAGACTCCGAAACGGCTGAAAAGATTTCGATGAAATTTCCAGGGATTGTCCAGATTAGCATTTTCCTGTGTTCGGTAGCGATCGGATCAACATAATTAGTGGTACCTGGGCGAAGCCGGGGCGGGTCACTAGTAATAATAAGTAAGAAAAAATGTTTCAGGCACACAGGCCTCCTCTTCGAGGGAGGGAAGTGGCCCTAATCCACCACGCTGGCCCGGTGTTGGATGGTGGATGCCGGTTTCCTCACTACGTTTTCCTTGCGGTTATTGTAACAGTGGTAATGAAATAAATAACACAGAGTAAGGCGCCTTCCTGGGTTCGAAACGACCTCGATTCGTAAGTCGGGGCCTAAACCACTGCTCCACTCTACACTACTTGACGTCGGAAACAAAATATTTTAAAAAAAACATGGTAACATCCGCAGTTTTCATTGTTTAGTATTGGCAAATATAAATCATAGTGAGAAATCACTCCGGATACAGATTCGCTAATTCCGTTACTAATTTGTAAAGTTAAATTACAATTTAAATACTCATTTCCTGTTTACGGAGTGCATCGAACGTATTGGTAAAAAATGAATCGGTTAAGTGTTATTACTGTGTTGAAAGTTTCATTGTTCTTTCCAAACACAATTTGCTTTTCAGTTTTATTTGTGTTCCTTTCAAACATTACACGCTGTAGCTCATCGGTACTACATCTAGTCACGCGGTAAAATACCCTATAGATATACGTACGCCGATTTTTATATCAAAGCAAATTCCCAATTCCCAATTCCAGCGAGTTAACAGTGGTAGAGCCCGCAACATCTGTTGCCGAATCGACCGGTGAAATACCACGACCTCAAAGGACAGGCGTGAAGTAACTGAGATCCTTTTGACCAGTAAGGTCATGGGAAGAGGATTTGACAGGGGAGGGGATGGAAAGGTAAAGGAATTTTAGCCCCCACCAGTCCATTAAAGGTGGGCAACGCATCTGTAACTTACTAGCTTGTTGCAGGTACATATATCGGATGACCCGCTAGCTCGTTTGCTAATATAAAAATCAATCCGCAGTGTAACCTAGGACAGAGCTTCTGGCATTTACTCTGGGCATTATATAATTGTTTAAAGATATCTGATAAAAAATTAAAAGTATTTTAATATTTGCGAGTCCCGAAGAAGAATACGCGTGTATTGGTAGTTTGCTGTCGTATAGCTGTAGGTAACTTGGAAGCTGACGCCGGCCGGACGTGCCTTCGTCACAATATGTTCATAGAACAATTGCAAATCGTGTTATTACCAACGTACACCGGTGAACACATCCGTCCTTACAAAAAATAGGTAAATTATAGATTTATTTTAAGACGCTTTTATTAACTTGGTCTGGTAAGTACGTAATGGAACCTATCGGTCATAATTTAAACTCGTATAATTCCGATTGCCTTGAAATCAGTATCAACCGAAGACAATACATTTTTCATAACATTGTCTTAGTCCTGTTCAGGATTATGTGGATAGAATGAATAATTTAATTTTAGATTAATAATAACGCCATCTATATACAAATTTCAGAAACCAATTACAAAAATAATAGCGACCCGCCCCGGCTTTGCCTAGGTATCACTAATGAATCTTCCTACTAACTAACTCCCTCCAAGAATATGTGTACAAAGTTTCATGATGATCGGTTGAGTAGTTCTCGCGTGAAAGCGTAACAAACAAACCTACATTCACATTTATAATATTAGTAGTGATTAATCTAGTTTATTGTTTATACAGTCTATTTCAAAATATAAGAAGCGTACGAGAAAATCTTTAAGCTTCCTTTAACTATTATAATTAACGGTTGGTAAGATACCATAATAATTTACGAACTAAACTCGAAAACTATTGAATATGGATACCGTTTTTGTTTTAAAGCAAGAAAGCACACAAGCAAAGACGTTCTGGTGAAATAAGACCACGGAAGACCACAACACAACCAAGAAGGAATGTGCCTCGGTTACAATGCCCTTAAGGACAATATAAAGCTATAAATATGTCGACAAATATGAAATAATTAAATCCGATAATGGTTACCGAACGAGCCGAGGCTCGGCCCTTTTGAGCACCCTCGAATCGGAATGCTAAACGCATAATGAGTGACAGCCCAAGGAGGAGGACACTCCATGGAGCGTCCGCCGAAGCGACCTAAGAGCTCGGCGGTCTCCCAATCCGGTTATAAAAATAAAGTAACGGCCTCAGCCGAGGCGCCCTCTACGGAGGGAGTCATTTGGTATATACTCTTCTCGCAATAGCGAAAGCCTCGTGCACCTGGTAAGACTTACCGTTAGACAAAAATCGAGAGTTATATTTGTTACAATTGTAAAAATATTTGATGCTATAATATTTTGTTCAAGTGAACGGAATGTAGCGGTATGGTCAGCTTTAGCAAGCGCGATCGCTTTACTTTCACTGCACTCTGTGGGATACAATTTATTTGCGCTTTTATTACTTACGTCCTGGGAACACTCACTTCATTGTTGACGAGAAAGTGTGTGTCCCGTTTTATCTGTATGCAAGTGAACGTTTCTTGATGACGGCCAGATGAGAACATGATTTTAATTATGACCGTCGCCAAAGTCGAATGGTTCGGTGGTGATTCATGCGACGGGCCAGATGATATGATTTGTACGTATGACGTATTTTGTTAAATATAAGTATATCAAGTGTCGTCGTCGGCCCGACAGTGTCTGACTCAAGCGTGCCTCAAGTTTACGCACCCTATAAGCCAAATTACATGTACTATATCCATAAAGTACACTTAAAGTCATATTATGACGGGTTGAATAGTTAGACTTCAACTAGTATAATACATATGCGTAAAGGAGTGGGGGGTGTTAAGAAGAGCTCGAGAGAAACTATACTATCATAAATTTTAGATCCCAAAATAACTTGGAGTCTGTGAAAACCTGTTTGCATCAGAGTGCCGTCCACCTTGGACCCACTGTCTATAAACCAATGTTTTTACGATTAATTTGCACTCACTAAATGCTTGACAATGGTCGCGTGTTACCTTATTGAAAACAATCGAAGGATGGCGGTACAGCCCGTGTGACTCAACTCGCATACTGTCTTGTCAATGTACGACTACTTAGCGTATTCTCGTTACCACGTTCCAGAATGAATCCTTAAATTCAACATTCCGTTGATTTGTGATTCTCTCCCGATGTGGTACAAAGAGGACTTCGCCGTTTAAGCCCAGAAATACTTCAAAACGTCGATGTATGGTTGGTTTTATTAATACTTCGTCATTGGTTGGGACTCACTATTATTTGTTTGGTATAATTACAATTATAATAATAACAATTATCGAACCATTGCAACGTCAAGCGCCCAACGTAGCATCCTAATCGATTTGTGTTAATTGGATAGCAAATATTAGTACAGTTGTGTAAAAACGTTAGTGTGTAAATTAATCTATATTTATTTTATTGTACTGTATTTAATAGGTTTTCCACTGACTTATTTTTTTAACTAAATAACACAGTGCACGAACCCAATTGATATTAGGTAATGGTTCCAAAGAGGCCAAGTTAGTATTACCCTATTCAAGCTTCTCTTGAAGGTAACCCCACGTCGTTACCGGACGGAAACGCTAACGCCAGCAACTTTACAAATAATTTAAAATGATAATGTGGAAGGAAAAATGTTGACATATAACTAACAGATTCAAATAGCATTGTATTCAAGGGTAGTCACGTTACAAACGTCCGTAAATCGATATAAAAATCGATGACTCACATATGTATGTTTAATTCGATTTAAGCGCCGGTTAGTCGGACTGAGTCACGGCAGGTGAAAGATGCGGCCAAGGCGCGATTATACGCGGCCTTTAAAGGAAGTAAGGTTGAGGGCTGGCCTGTGAGGCTTCACCTCGGCAGAGGGCAGACTGGATCGATAGCCCACTTGAAAGTTAGCCCATTTCTTCGAGGATTGCGATATTTAAGTAAGCTCCAGATAACCGGATCGGAATGCTAGGTTTATGATTTACTAATTGATTCTTTCGCAAATTTAAATCAAACACGATATGTATATTTAAGTCAACAAGGTACTAAAACATGGTCCCTCACTGCGAGCACTATTAGACGGTCAATCGAAGGGTAATGGAGATGGCAATCATAGTAGTCTTTCTGCGAGATTGTGTGATCCTCAGTAGAACCAAAGTAACTGGTATTGCCCGAAGAATTGCACACCAAGTGGATGGCAGAAAGGATGGACGCAGCGTAGGTAGACCTCCCAAACGATGAACCGATGATCTGGTCAGAGTTGTGAGGGCGCACAGGATAAGGATGGCAGGCCTACCCCCAGCTGGGGACGAATATCGGCTGAAACGACGGTACAAGTCAAAACCAAATAGAAATAAAAGCTACCTCGATAATCAGATGGTACAGGAAAGATTATATTATTGTACAAGGATGGCAAGCTAACAAATATCTAACCTTACGTTTAGCGATCACCGTAAACTACGAATATATGTACATAGTACATAACACCATAAGAGATACGTTACCTACATTTAAATAAAGCTTACGGTCATAAAAGTCGTTATATTTGGAAAACTGTAAACTATAAGCTTTACCTTTTTAAGTACGATCCAATCGACAACAGATCACCTGTGAGAATTTCTACTGTCTAAATATCACGGTTTATGAGATACTTCCCAGGTGACACACGAACAGACAGATGTGCGGTCAGCGGAGTCTTAGTAGGGTTCGAGCTGACAGATGATCATGTATATTTTTTTATTTATCTTAAATACATTCCCATCTGCCAGTTTTTCGGTGACTTAATGACGTGGGTTATCTACAAGAGAAGGTAGTGTAGGCTGCTACATATTACCCGCGTACAATTTTTCACCATTACTTCGGCACCTTTGGAATGGAGGTCAAATTAAAATTATAAACAATCTAAGTTGACAGGAAAAATAATTAGTGATGTATAAATAACTGCCGGCTACAAGGAAAATGTTATTAATATATTAATTACTGTACATACCCATTATTTAATAGGCTGACAGGAGTACAAGCTGAGACTCCTTTCTTTGATACGTGCTTATAAGTCTCTTGCTGTCTAAAGTCAGCTACGCAACTTTACGTTTCGTAAGGCGACAAAATGAAGAAAGATTTGTGAACTATTTTCTTTTATTATTTTATTATTAACAATTGCCTAATCCTAATCTTCATTCCAAATGTACAATAACTACCTGAACCACCCCAACTACCTCGCCCCCACTACCGCACCGCAGCAACGTCGCACGTCTTGTATAGTCGAGACAAGATTTATTCTTGTTCAACGCCGAAGCAGTGTACACACGATTGCATATTCCCAGCGACATTTCTTAGCATGTACAACGGCCTTTAGTCTACAATAACCCGCATAGCTCAGAAAAACTGTCTGATACTTTTGACATTGGATCCGGCATCCGATATTTGGCTGTTCCATCCAACCCAACCGACTCTCAGGTTTCTTCATACCGTAAAAGTTATTTCGTAAGTTCCTTTTACACACTTTCATACTGACGAGCATGATGTTAACATACATGAGAAGTGAGATGGTATGAAAGTGAATTCAGTATTTGCGAGGCAGTAGACCTTGAGACGAGGCGTTGCGGGATCGCGCGCTACACGGCCGCGGCCGCGGTTTCTGTCGATTTATCACTGCGATGACGTCACGCGGCTGTGGGAACAATAGTCCGCAGCGCATTCCTACTGCTACAGGCTATACAAATAATGCGACTCGTCTTCAATATTCACAAAATATATTGCTATAAAGTGAAATTCTGTACCTGTACTTGATTAATCTAGAGTCGGAATTCGATTAGACTTAAAGGTACCCATGGATATATTTCTTGCACACTTAAGTCTCCCCCAAATTTAATGATACATTCAAAATACACATTGAAGTATCCACCGGCTGTATAAGCGTATTATTATTACGGCTGTTGTAGCGGAATCAGACGAAGTCGTATAATATTAATCTTATTTGTGGTACGGGCCTCTCGCAATCACATCACTGGTGGATCTGGCTAACCTAACGAACGCCTGTCTATCTGTATTTTAAATATAGTTATATAAGTAACTAGTGACCAACCCCGCCTTCGCTCGGGGTGTTGTTGATGTTGATCCAATCGCTACGAAAATTCTCAGGGCAATCTGACAATTTCCAGAATATTACATCGAAATCGGTGTATAAAACACACAAACATAGATTACAGCGCCATCTGCTGGGTTCAGTCGTTTAGAAGTTCACTGCACACACGTACAGAAGAATAATATATATATAAAGAAATTGGAATAAGAGCCCGGAATACGGACGTTACTAAATAAGTAGAACACGCGAGATGCAATTGACAAAGGTTACAATACATTCTGTTAATGAATGCCCCGTAGAAGACAGATAATTAAAAAAAATTATTAAGCATATATAAATTAAAAAAAATACTAAGCATAAGTCATCGTAGATGTATATTAATTAACTGATTTAGGTTTATGGATAGTTTATGGCTTTATTAAAACCACAGATAATATCTATTAAAGGGACCGAGCGATTTGATTAGGCCTGTTTTATGCTATATATATAGGAACGTACAGATAGGCTGCGTAGACATTTAACTCCATCTTGAATAGCTCGGGCGTCGGACGCTAGGGTGAGGAGAATGACACGAAGCGAAGTACATTAGGACATTACAAAATATAACCTTGGATCGACAGTACAGTAAGTAGACCGGCTTCATGTATCGACACTCCACCAAACACGTAGCGCGTGTCTACGATGCAACCCGATTGTCGTAATGTAATGCGCGCTACCAGGTTCGCCGTTACGCTAGAGCTTGCGCTTGTGTCAGAGTGACTGACAGCTGACGTTGTACTCGTCAAGTCACTCTGCATTCGGCCAGTCCCCGACATATACATTACCACAATATTGTGGTAGATGTCGAGTTTTGCAAAACAATTCGTCATACTAGACCAGTTGTTTTGTTTAATATACTATGATGAAAAGCTGATCTTACGCAGAGCATGTCACCGTCAGATTGTGAACTTCGTCATTTTAAAATCACACTACCCATATAATAAACCGTCAGCAACTGTAAACTGTGTAAGCTGAACGAATCGTACATTTGACGTGTCTACAGTTGACCAACTGTCGAAAACACATCGTCAAATTGTGAACTGATATTTTGCTTGGGTCATTACGTTAAACTTTAAATTAAAAATGAAAGAAAATAAGGAATAGCTTACTAAAAAAGGCCAAAGGAGCACATGTATGAATGTAGAAGAGGCGAGATAGGCTATGATCTCTGTCTACCCCCATGGGTCACGGGCGTGAGCGCATATTTATTTTTTTGGAAGAAAATAACGACGAGACGAAAAGGCGTGATAGTTTGTTGTACCTCTTCACGCCTGTACTCTGTGATGCTACATAGACAGCATTCGAGCAACAGTTGCTGCCTTTACTGGGTCTGCTTTTATATCTAAGAAGGCGATGTGTGTGTGTATGTATGTTCCCTATAAGCTTGCAAACAGCTGGACAGATTTCGATGACATTTTCAGAAAAGAGGATTTGACGGATGAGGAGGGGATGGACAGGGAATGGAATTATCCTTTTTTCTGTTTGTCCCCTCCTTCGTCCATGAAGGTAGGCAACGCATCTGCAACTCATTAGCTTGTTCCGGATGCCTATGGGTAGCGGTACTTATTTCCAGGGGCCGCTTGCTCGTTTGCCACTTTGTAATATAAAAAAAAACATTGGCCTAACGGGTGATCCGGTGAAGTTTGGTAGCGATCAGATCAACATAATTAATGCTACCCAGGAGAAGCTGGGGTGAAATACTAGTCTGTTTTAAAAGACCAGCAAGATGGAATATAAAACTGCAATCATTCTTGCTACCTCTACTACATAGTGTAATGATCTATGCGTCATCGGGCTTGTTTAACCTATTCGTAGGCATAAAGAAGCGTGTAAGGTGTGTCAATAAGGCATGCTCCTTTGAAGATACCAATACCCTCTCCAGTCACTTACGTGGATGACCACCGAGAATTTTAGTGAATAAAATCTCAAATATATACGTCTATCATATATCACATAGCCCTGTCTTTCTCCCAGAAGCAGATTATCTTTTTAGGGGACCCCCCCAACCCCCAGAACTAAAAAGGGCATAAAGCGAAAGGCATGAAGGGGTGATTATGAGAATCATTCCGTATTCTGGATAGGAACGTAATATATTTCCGATTTTTATGCCTTTGAAGCCACACAGCTCGTAAATCCGATAAAACGAAATCCTAAAAACATTTACAGCCTACATTCGATACATGCCGCAAAATAAATGAGTAAACCATTTACGAGGAAAGAAAAAAACCTACGTCACGGTTGTTATCTAACCCCTTATGCATGACATTTTAATGGCAACTTAATTAGAAAAACGTTAAGGAGAACACTTCGTATAGGCGTCAATACACTATACTATTGACATATTTTATTGGTAGCCCTAACGAAACAAGTTTTGTATTTTCAACAGGATTCACTTATTTATATCGACAATGTCGGTCAAGTCAAGGCACAAAACGAGTTTGAACAAGGCTCCATGGCTGTCAGAGTTAAATAAAAACATGAAACGAAATGCAATGAAATATTTCATTATCACCCACAAATGTTTGAAGTGACAAATTAAAAACACTCGCGGTCTTGGCATTGTTTATACCACTTCAACTTAAAATCGTTTATTTAAGGATTTTAGGAAGATTCCCCATACTTTATTAGTATTAAAAATATTTTAACTATTTACGAAATTTTCAGATACCGGTTTACTATTTTTTATGTCCATGGACAAGAAGGACAATGACAGAAATTAAAAATAAAACGTTATTATTCTATTTAAACCATATTTCAACCTAATTTCATTAGTAAAACTGTATAAGTATAAAGCGGAAAGAAAATAATTTCATTTAATGCGCTACTGTGCATTAATGTGTAAAATACCAAAAAGTACCAATCTTGATTATTAAGTTTTTAACGATGGCCCTAATTATTGCACAAAAAAGTTTATTGTAAAACTACCTACGAAATTCCATTATCAAAGTTGCAAGATGATTAAATTGTTACAATTCATCACTATTCAATAAATATTAATAAGAAAATGATAGAATTGTTTATAAGCAAATATATATGCCTTATATTTGAGAAAGAAAGACAAGATTCGTTCAGAATAAGCTTAAGCACACAATGATGCACTTTAAATCAAAAAGGAATTAAAAAACCAAAGCATCAAAGCAAACCTGTTTGCAAAAATATCACTATTTCGCGCGGCCGGCAATGCAACTTTTTTTAATCTTCATTCAACACACAAAACGGCACTAATCATATTCAAGACTTATTTAAAATTACAGTAATTACAAAATTTTAGGCGCCACTCACCTGTACGCGATTCAATGACACAATTTTACTAATCTCTGATTAAATTCACAGCAGTTTGAATTCACGATTTGCTAGCGCACTCGTGACCTAGCGGGCATTAGCACTCGCAGTGCCGCCAACCAATGTACTTGGTACCGGTCTTGGATTACTAAAGTTGTGCCGTCGCTCGGCTCGTCGTCGCACTAAAATATTATGTTGGTAGTGCAATTTCCTAGCGTTGCTCAATGCTTTGCTCGTTTTATTGCCAGATTGAAAAAACAACACTTATGCAAGATACATAAATGGTGTTGTTTTACTTATTTTTTCTTTTCATAAAAAAAGATATGAAACATGTATTGCTAAAAAATATTGTCTTACTATTTGACGATATATTTTATTTTGTAATTTTTGTAAGTCGCACAGATAAAATAACCGGAACAAAATTATCTAAAAGTTTTTAAAACAAATTCTATAGTAAATTTAGCGCTTAAATTTTAATTTAAGATGTATTTTAGTTTTTATCGTCAAACTTTGCTTACTCACATACTTTTTGTTATAACAGTAAATAACTAAATATGGTAAATAAAACAAGCACACATGGCATTCCTAAATGGTACGCCGCCAAACATATTTAAAATTCAGCCGTTTTAACCGTCACTTGGTCCGTACTCTGTACTCTCAGTCAATTAGCAATTGTATTTAGTTTTAGCTTAATTTAGCTTTCCTTTCGAACTAGATACGAAATATATGATTTGCATGAAGTGTAATTGAAGATAAGAACACTGATTTTTGTTGTTTAGCGGTATTTTCTGGAGATAAATTGTGAGTTACTGTTTTCTTCTCCGTAAGTATAAAAAACAATTGCTTCAAACTCTGAGTACTTCATTTCCATCACTACTAACATTGTGCTTTATAATTGAATTTCAACAATACATTATGTGTACCATGGTGATTATCGTCGAATATATACTTTTAGACTACGACTGATAAGAAATTAAAAAAATATATATTCTCCAATTTGCTTGGTCTACTAACTACTACTACTAAACTACTAGATGAACTATCCTCTACAGTCATACCGACCCGACGATACCCGACTGATGATGGGCAGCTTAAACAATAAAAGGGAGTGTATCTGCTGAAATTAAAAAAAAATCTAATTTATTATTTCTATTTATTGCATTATTCCTTTTTAATTATACTGCCTATATTAATTCTGCATTTTTGTGGGTAATAAATATTTTTTTTTGTGTTTCTATTTTTTGAATACCTCTAAATAAAGGGTTCTTGTGTAGGTGTACAATATTTATATGAACACAAATAGTTTAATTGCCGTGTTAACACATATATTTATGATTGAATTAATGTAAATTTACAGAGAGCCATGTCTTCGGTTAATGAAAGACTTGCCAAATTGAGAGAGGAAAGAAAAGCAAGAGAGGAGGAAAGAATTAGAAAGGTATCTGCATTTATATTGAAATTAATGATAATTATTAGGAAACCATAAAATTTGGTATATAATGGGATTTTTTGCAGGTGTTATATGTTTATAGGACAAAAATGTTCCATAACTATTAGGCTACAGCAATATTTAATACTTTTTCTTCTCTGTCATGATGTTGTGTGGAGCTCTGGTTTACCAGATTGTAAGTAACCACCCACCCATAGTACTCTTTCCAGTCGCAGAGCCCGCAACAACATCTGTTGCACAAATGGGCTGGCTCAACCGGTGAAATACCACTACCTCACAGAAAATAGGCATGAAGTACTGTGCATTTCATCTGAGTGTGATGAGTGAGGTGCAGGTGGCCTAATTTCAGTCGACGACGACCAGTACAACTTGGGGTCCTCCAATAGGCGAGCCTATCTTTTTCTAAAAGGCCGGCAACGCATCTGCAGTTCCTCTGGTGTTACGGGTGTCCATGGGCGCCCCCTTCTCTTATATATAAAAAAAATTCAGTCTTCCCATTTCCACATAGGAATAGGATAAAAACGGGGAAGAGGTTGGCAGGTAAATGATATATCCTTTTTCCTGTCTATGCCCTCCTCTGTCCACTAAAGGTTGGCCATGCATTTACAACACATTTGCCTGTTGCAGATGTCTATGGGTAGCATTCACTTTACTGCAGGTGATCCGCTTGCTCATTTGCCACCTTCGTCCATAAAAAAAAGTTGGATAAAGTATAGTAGAAAGCAAGTAGTTTCAAGTAAGGTCTGGATACTGTTGAAAAAACTTTATTGAGGTCCAGGAAAAAAGGAGCCTTTCAAACTTATAAAAATAAAACTAGTTATATGAAAATATAATTTAACTTAAAATATTTGGCTATCCTTGCTTGAATTTTTGCCGTCTGCCTGTTGCCGAGCTCTAGAATATCTGTAAATACATATGCTCTAAAATTTTCAAGCATTAGCAGATTTAAAATTAGTACTTAATATATGCCTAGTTTGTTGTATTGATAAACTGAACAGTTTAATGTCTACCCTGTTGTGGTAAAAAGAGAAATATTTGACATTTTTTTATTTCCTTGCAGTTAAGAGACCTTAATTTGAAAAAATATAACAGTTATGACTTGAAATCAGATTCTGCGACAAAAAATGGTGTGACTAATTCAGTCAAAAATAAACCTCGTGCTTTTAGTACAGCTAGAGGATCTGTTTCAAGTCTGGCAAGTAAACCTTCTACTAGTAAAGATGTGGCTTCAAACAGTAGACAAGAAGCCTTCTCAAATATAAAACGACAAAAGAGTTCTGAAATCAGACCAAAAAGCAGCACATACAATGGAAGCCATGTTGGAACAAAACATATACCACAAAAGTGTAATATTAATGCAAACAAGCAACAACTGAATGTAAACAAACCTTTTCATTGCACAGGCTCAGGAACCAGTAATACTTCTGATGTAATTAAGAATAATGTCCATGTTAATAACACAAATAAAAGACATTCCCCAATTCCTAGACCTATAAAAAAACCTATAGTTTCAAATAATGGTCAATCTGTCAGTAAAACTGAAGTCACTTGTGATCTTAAGCAAACTAATACAGAAGTTGAATCGAAAGGCAATGCAAATGATGATAAACAACCCTCGAATATTCCAAATGCTGGAATTCAATTGCCACTTAAAAGTATTGCTGAAAACTTGCCACAGACTAGCAAAGGTACTGAACAAAATTCAAATGTTAACACAAAAGCTTGTAATACAACCACTAACAAGATAACCATCACTAACAATCGTAAGACTCTGGCACCAATTTCTACCAAGTCCAGCATTGCATTGAAATTATTTACAACTTCCAAAATTGATAATCGAAAAAGTCTTCCAGCTCCAAAACCAATTAAAGATGTTAAAAAATTATCTCCTAGACAGGAATCAGTGTTCGAAAGATTGTATAAACCAAAGGTAGTTCATAAGCAGGTTGTGGATGATGCGCAGAGATTGAGGACAGATCCTAGCTATCTTAAAAAGGTTATCGAAGATTCGCAACTGACGACGGGAGTTAAGCGACCCATTCCGCAAGCCAGACCCATTAGGAGGTCCATATCGGCTGTGCATTTAAGAAAAGTTAGTAAAAGTGAGAAAAAAAAATGTGGTTTTACATGGGCATCTGTCGGGGAAAAGCTTGACAAAGTGAATGTTAATGAAATAGATGAAGAAGATTGTGTTAATTATGAGAAGGTCGTTTCTGCTGTTAAAAGTGAGAGGAAGAAAGTGAAACTTATGACTCCAGTCACAGTGAAATACAACACTCCGAGTACAGAAGAATTGCAGACTAGGTTGCATAAGTGGTTACAGAAACGTGGTAAATCAATGGACTCGTATCATCATCTACAATGCTTTGGAATCCGCCATTTAGCCAATAAAACACTGGAATTGCCCAGCATTCCAGTATTTGATGGTGAGGATGAGAATAAAGAGAATGTTGCATTGGATTCTGATAGTGATAAGCAATCTTACACGGACAACTTGAACCACCAAACCGATGACTTTCCGAAAGAAGACAAAGATGGTATTGGCATGGACGAGTGGCGTAGTGCAAGTTTTGCCAGTGAAAACGTAAGTTTCAATGAAGTAAATGATGCAACATTAACACCTTCCATGGACTACAATCATATGGATGTCTTACTGCACGGCGCTCTCAATGACTTGACTGAGTTGTTACAAGGGGTAAACACTTTTCCTAATTTATAATTTGGTTTTACAACTCTTTATTTATACCTACTATTATTAATTGCAACTTTGTTTAACTAGTAATTTTGTTACAATGTCTCCTTAAATAAATAAATAAATAAATACCCTTTGTTCTTTTCTGTACAATGTCTGTGCAAAATTTCATGATGTTCAGTTGTATCTTTAAGGCATGAAAGCGTAATAAAGTAACAAAGTTAGATTCGAATTTATATTACTTGTAATATTCCAGGGCTATGATTGGGGTCAATGTGCTTGCTGGCTGCGCTCCATCCGAGGCCGCTTTCCGTCCGTGACGCAAACCGCCGCGTACTGGGAATGCAAAGCAGCGCTGGAGGAACGCAGAGGCCACCTGCCGGCCTCCATGCAGTGCTGGGAGGAAGCCCTTGTTATGGGGACCAAGGTGAGTTTTGGTAGGGGAAATGCTTGTTTAAGCCCAGGCCTAACTGTTGTTAATGAATTCCAAAGAGAGAAATCTTCATTCTTAATTAAATGATTCCTAAGGCTTAGGCTGACCGAGACAATTGAAATATTTTATCAGATAATATACCTTTCCGGTGTCATAATTATTCTGCACTCATGGACTCAAGACATTCATTTTCTTGGTAACATTGACAGCTGCTGTGGGTGTCTTAGCTAAATAGTTAGGGGCTACTTTCCCGCAGCTTTAGGACTAGGTATTTTGTCTAACTTAAATTCAACTTATACCTTAATACTATTGGAATACACAAACTGCTTCTTGTAAAATTACATTATACACCTACAGTGCTCTGTAGTAGAAGAAAATCTGGATCAGCTGCTGGATAAGTTTATGCAACTGAAGATCAGCCCCAGCAATCGCCATGTGCCGCAGGTGGACCCAAAAATGGTGGATGTGAAGAATGTTTTGAAGAGCACCATTATAAGATTTGCAGTGCACAAGGCGAAAATGTGAGTAAATCCCTACATTATATGTATTTTATTAAGTAACAAGATTTAAGGGTCATTTATTGTTTACTAGTGACCCGCCCCGGCTTACCACTAATTATGGTGATCCCATCGCTACCAAGCACAGGAATATGCCAATCTGGACAATCCCTGTAAATTTAATCGTAATCGGTCCAGCCGTTTTGGAGTCTATAGGTCTATAGGGAACATACATACTTCGCTTTTTATATATTTTTTTCATAAAAAGTATCCTATACCTTCATGAATATGTCTACATAGTTTCATGATGATCTGCTGAGTAGTTTTCGCGTGAAAGCGTAACAAATAAACTTGCATTCACGCTTATAATATTAGTAGGGATTAGCAGAGCCACCCAGTAACAGCTGGAAAATACATACTAGTCTACTTTTTTATAGTAGAAGGTGGGCAAACAAGCAAGCGGGTCACCCGATGTTAACCAAATGCTATCCATAGACATCTACAACAAGCTAATGAGTTGCATTTGCATTGTCTACCTTAATGGACATAGGAGGGGATAGACATAAAATGGTTATTTCCTTTTTCTATTCATCCCCTCCACCATCAAGTCCTCTGCCCCTTCCCATCCTTTCTTTATTAGCAAAGCATCTAGATAGATAAGACCCACTGCGCCACACTCCGACGGAACGGCGAAAACTACTTCACGTCTGTCTTCTGTGAGGTAGTGGTATTTCACCAGTCGAGTCGGCGCAATCGTACAACAGATGTCGTTGTTGCGGGTTTAGCGCTGTTAAAACTTGATCAGAGAGACGTGATCTTACAAAATATTGTCATACTTATACTGCATTCCGCTGAAGGTATTGTTAATTAATCATTAATAACATTAAATTGTTGATGCTAATGTTGTATCTGACAGCATTCCATATATTTATTTAGTAGCACTCTGTACCTTAATTTTAATCCTTACCTTTCATAACAGACCTAATCCTAGTACTCCTGAACATGTAATACCTGGACGGGCTCATAACACAAGCCCCATTGCACCCAGACATAGGCAAGTGTGACCCCTTATCAATATTATGTATACAATGTATTTTGACAGTGGTAGACAATCGGTAAACATCTATTGTACAAATGGGCCGACTCGACTGGTGAGATACCACAACCTTTCAGAAGACAAATATCAAGCGGAATTATTCTGTGTTTCGTCTGATTGGGCTTGCTGTAGGCCTAATAATAACCCTCTTCCTCTTCCCCTTCCCATCCTACCCTATGAAAGAGATGGGAGTAATGGCATACCCAGTGGCTTTTTTTATTTAGGTGTTTGTTTTGTCTTATAATTATTTCATTACCAATAATCTGTATTTAAAAAAGAGTGTGGTTTCCTTCCTTAAAGGCCTCCAACTCATCTACAGTTCTTCTGGTGTTGTGGATGTTCATGGATGGTGACTTAATGTTAGGTGACCCGCTCGTTTGCCCACTACCAAATTTATAAATAATTAAAAAATACATGCCCTCAGGTGATAAACTGTTTTTTAATGGATGGAGGAGGTAAAAAATAGTTCATGTGTTAAGTGCCCATAGATATCCACAACAAACATGGATTGAAAATGTGTTGCCAGCAGTTATGTAGGCAATGAAGATATTTTACCATGCCACAATGCTTAGTATAATTATCTCCTACAACCCCAAACAATTACACTTTTTTATATTTTGAATCTTTTCAGTCGCAATTCAACTAATCCTGAGCCTATCAAGTACACCGTGACTCCTGTGCGGCGCAGCGCGCGACTCAGCATGCACTATGGCAACGCCAGGCGCACGCCCCTCCAGGAGTGTGCCACCGTCAGCCAGGCATCGCACCTAGGACATCCTGTAGTGTTTGTGCCTAATGATCAGCTAAATGGAACACCCTAAACAACTTGTACTAGCGCTGGCCCTAGAATTTAATCCAGGAAGGAATCAAAATTCTCTTTGCAACACTTTTCTTTTCTTCATTTTGTCATTTTCATTTAGGGAGCCCTGTAAATGTATTTTTTTTTGCTCCCCCTGCTACCTGGCGCCTAAAGCGACCGGTCCTGTCGCTCTACCCTAGGGCCTCTCCTATGTACTATATCCAGTGCACGCAACTACAGGAGTGTGTTGCCGTCAGCCAGGCTTCCAACCTCATGCTGTAGTATTTGTGCCAAACGACTAAATGGAACCTAGACATGATGGTTGTTACAAATATTTCTGTTAAATGATTTGAAATTATTTATTGGAACTTTATTTCTTTTTCCTTTCACTATTTGATCTATTTATAAATTTAATATTTTGTTTTAATATAATTTTGTTTATTTTTGTATTTGGATAGAAATAAAAATTATGTGAACATTTTATGTTAGACAATGTTGCTAGATGCGAACAAATGCCAGTAATTCTTTTGTAAATAGGTTTGTCTATGTGTTACTGTGTTTTATATTTTTTTATTACTATAACCAATGATTGTAATGATAATAATAAATGATTTACAATAAAAACAATGTTTTTTTACCAAAATAATTACCAGATTTTAGAAACTATTTTAAATTATTATTTAAATCAACAACTATGGCAATAGTGTGGATTTGAAATAATCTTGCGTTTCGAAGATCGTAGCCCAATCATTGGGACTACTGGCGCTTAAAAAATTCCTTAGCTATTTTTTTTTCTCATGCAGGAAAACCCTTACCGTCCTTTGTTTTTACAATATATATGTTGTACTCATACCTATATTGACTCTAATGTATCTAAAACTAAAACTTTGTCAGTTTACAAATGTAATGTGTAACACTTTCCTTATAGATATTGGTAGCTTTAGTAGAACTCAGATATAGAGAAATAGCCTAATGTTTTGCTGCTTTATACAAAATGAGATTTAATCGTTCATCTTTGTATCTTTTGTTGCATTCTGTGGACTTGAGAAATGAGGCTTAACTGATAAAATAATTTGCAGAGCTCAATCTATAATGATACCAATAGTATGACAATGGAGTGAATGAAATAACATATTAATGTTTTTGTTATTTAATTTTACTCCAAGCTATTTAATAAAGTTTTTTTTTAAATTCACTGGTTTATCTTACTATAAACTATAAAATGAATACAATTATTTTTAATTATCAAGTATTCTTTTTTTTCTACCACGGTAGCAAAGTTTTTTACGATGGCATCACTGAAACCCGATCATTCATCTGTCAATTTAACATCTCGTGTATCGCGTATCATTGTCATTGTAAGAATTTCATTCTTTGTACACGCTTCATTCGCATCTGTAAATAGTGTCAAATTATTGACAATTAATTTGAATTAATCAATGTGCGGGTGAATTTAAATGATTTTTTACTTACAAATATAGCTGGATTACAAACAATATTCAATAAATAATTATTTTTAATCATTATGAAGTTTTGTGTTGTGATAATACTGTGATTTTCTGATCAGCTGATTTGAGCGCCCGTTGAGAATAAAATTGACGTCGGTAAGTTTAGTACAGTTATAGCGTAATGTATGGACCTTGTTAGCTCCGTTATTCACCTATATTCGAAACACTGAGTACCGAATTCGCTACAAACATGCTGTAATGTTATAAAACAATTAAATAAAACCGCCGCAACGAAACCTTTTCAGTTACTAGGCACTAGGAAGTGTATTGTTTCAACCTAGAAATCAAGTGTAGATGAGGCGGGTTTAAACCAAAAATATTTTTTTAACATCTGTACTTGATAGTCCTGCGTTGGATTTTTAATTTAAACATAAATTATATTATATTTTAATTTAAACATAAAGTATGAGCTATAATTTTAATATTCTATGGCCTTAAAACTAACTTGTCAAATATTACACTTAGCTATTGTTTGCCTTGAAAGTTTACGAAATATAACAATTATTTATTTTCTGCCTCATTTTTTAATACTAATACTTATTATCAATAAAAAATTAATTTGAATGGAATTTTTCTCTTTTTTTTAAATAACAAATGTAGTTTTTAATGAATATAAATAATTATATAACACTAATCTGTATTTGCGTCAGTTTAAAATAGATTCCATGTATCAAACAAATTAAAACATTGTGTAAACATGTCCTAAAATAGGTAAAAAAGATTCGATAGTCGACTGGTAGTTTAAATTTAAATCACAATGTAATCGCGTTCCTAAAAATATTTATCAATTTAAATTACCAATAAAAATAAATAAAACACAAATAATAACTTACACAATTTTTCGTCGTTCGTGAATAAAAAAAATATTTTTGCACAATCTTTAAAAAAGTTAGGTAATCTGTGCTTCTGTTTGTTGAATATTTAATATAGTTTTTTTATTGTCTCGTGTCCAGTCGGTCACGGTATTGGAATCGTGTACGTTTTGGTTTTGTTTCGATACATTTTTTTACTCACTTGATCAATAAAAAATAATATTAGCTGTATCGAAAGTAACACGTGTACATTGGTTTTAAGAACTATAGCCTATAATTTCTCGCAAACATAAATATATATATATATATATATATATATATATATATATATATTCGAGGAGTACCCGTTACCCGTTAAGAGGATGAGTGTATATCAGGAGCATGCCAGGTACAAGTAGTCATTATCGAGAGTTTTACTAGACTATTTTCGAAAATTTGAAGTATCGAATACGTTTAACGTTAACTGTACAGCTATCATAATAGTTTAATTTATGCATTACACTTTACTTTAAAGGAGCATTAGAAGGTGAATAACTTGTTAGGTGACGTCGACCAAACCTGTTTTAGTCGACCTGACTACCGCTCGCGGACTTCACACTACAAGAACCGTTATTTTGTTTATACCTGTTATTTCGCAAGGATCTGCTGCAGACTGATGGTACGGATTATTTCCACATACATTGGCTTCTACAATTTGATAATTGTTTTGGCAGTTGTGGTTGTGAGTTCGTACCCGTCATTCTTGAGCAGTTGTGGCTCAGCGGTTTAGGCCCCGACTTACCTACTGTAGGTTGCGGGCCGAACCCAGACAGGCGCTTTACTTTTTGTAATTTATTTCGTCACCATCGCTCCAAAAAGGTGAAGGAAAACATCGTGAGGAAACCGGTATGTTCTTAGAAACAAGTTCAAAGACATGTGACATCCACCAACCCGCACTGGGCCAGCGTGGTGGATTATGACTCATTCCGTCTCTCGGAGAGGCCTGTGTCCCTGCAGTGGGGAACATTCTAGAAAGCGCTGATTTATTATTATTATTATCCGTCATTCGACTATTGTCGTGAGCCACGTCCAAGCCAAGTTAAAGCTTAGTTGGGTATTGTTAGAATTAATATTATATTAGTAAATTATTTTGATAAACTACTAACACCCTACTAATATTATAAATGTGAATGTAAGTTTGTTTGTTACGCTTTCACGCGAGAACTACTCAACCGATCATCATGAAACTTTGTACACATATTCTTGGAGGTATAAGAAGTAACATAGCGGGTGTTCCTGTGTTTGATAGCGATCGGATCGACATAATTAGTGGTACCGGGGCTAGGCCGGGGCGTGTCATTAGTTTCATATACACGCCTGGGTAGGGTTGGCATCGGGGAGGAGGCCGGCTGTATAATACTATAACCCTAACCTATTACAGTATGGATTTGGACTGCAGTCGTACTGTGCCGACCGATAAGTTGGAAAGGGTAGGTAGAAAAAAAAATTATGCGAAAAAATAAGCTATACTTATTATCGTTTGAATTATTCATGTAATATGTTATTAAAACTAAGAATATTTACCAAAAAAAAGTAAACAATCTTGTCCAAAAGGGCTCTTTGATATTAAGTATTTGTTGGCACGGTCCTGGCACACGTGTCTCGGTTCTTCTACATCCATACATTACCACCATGTTTTTTGTTTTCATTTAAATATTACCTTCAGTTAGAAGTTATTTAAAGTAACTTTGGTAAGTAAGTGACGTCATATCTGCTGCCAAGTTATTTGATCTCGACTCTCAGTTCCTCGTAACAAACAGTAGTAATTGTTGCGGTCAATTATCTTACAATTGGTAGCACATTGTATTGTGGGCTGCGGACTGGATACAATCTCAAAGTACATATTTATGTGGCCAATGTCCACTTAAGAGATGTTTCTAATCTACCATCATAATATTATCCAGGTGAACAAAGTAGTGTGCTATATTTATAGCTTAGTACGCATTCGTTTCCTGATTTTCTCGCTGAATTTTTTTGTAACACGATTCCTTGTCTTTCGTTTCCGAGGAGGGTTGGCGTCAGGCGGCTGGCGGAAAAAACTGCAGCCAGTATCGACTAGTCATACTGTGCCGACCCGGCAGGGAGATGATGTTGTGTCTTTGTTGGACGTATAGGTAAAATGTGTTAACAAGTGAATATCAAATGTAGTATCATATCATATAGGAAGGTTATATATTTATTCTATAGCTCGCAAACAGGTTTTTTTTCTGATTGAAAGGTGCATTTATTACATTTTGAACGAAAATAATACGGCTTTGCGTCAATGTTTTCGGTGTAAACCATGGTAACAAACAAACAATCTTAAACAATCTGTTATTAGCATTTACCCGGTCTAACCGGCCTCTTTCATTGTTTTGACCGTAGTCTAATGACATAATAAGATCCCAAATAAGGCAGGTAACTTTACAAATGTTTCTCACTTCAATATCTAAATTCGATCTACTGGAAAGTTCACAATAAACCTAATAACATTATTAAGTCAATAATTAGGACCTTGGAGCTATTTCTACAATTAATAACCTTAATTATAATTAAATACTGTAATAAGAACTGTAGAGGTATTATCGTAAAGACATCGAGGCGCGCAAATATTTGCCTCTCGAAGGACCTTGTGATACGCAACTGTCATAACAAGGTTCGTAGTATTCGAATTATTAATGGAATAGATAAATTGTTTTCGAATTAACTAACTAGAGTGGCGCAGTGACCCAAAGTGGGCCTTGGCCTCAGACGACAGAAGTCTCCACTCTCTCCTATCCTGCGCCATCTCTCGCCAGCTACTTCAGCTTTCCATCGGGACATTGGGCGGTCGACTGGGCGTCTGTCACTCGCCGTCTCAAGTATGTACGCTTCACGGTCCTTTCCAGGTGGCCGAGCTAACGCAGTCTGTGTGCTTTTATTTATCCAGTGACGTTCGGCTTGGCTACCGGTTTCTCTATTTCTGCGTTTTTACTGATTCGCCATGTTCCGGAAAGATCAACAGCGCCCTTAGGTTTTTCGAAATATTTGTTTTCGAATTAGTCTTAGTCTATTTGCTAAAGCATATCTCTATCTATCCAGTTTGTAAGACCGCATACTGTGGTAGGCCTAGGTCCAGAAATAGACTGATGATGGATGAGGATTTAAACAAGAAATAAAGATTTGAAAGATACTAAATCATCAACTTCCTTGTGTATTATTCCGGTCGTTAATGGTTGTTAAGAAAACATAATTTCGTTCATTCTTTGTCCCCATCGGTTGAGTAAAGATGTTTGAAGATTTCCACATTTTTCCATGACTCAGTCGCAGCTGGCCGGTGCTGACGTCATCTCACAGCATCCGTACAAACAGCGTACGGATTGAAAGTGGTTAAATGAACGCGTTTAGTGTAGTATTAATATAGATTATTATGAACCGGTTTGCGGTAGACCAAAGCATTCTCTCTTGTACAACGCAATAAGTAACTGAACTTACTAAAGCCAGTAAAGTAAACGCTGAAAACCCTCTAATGTCCTGAGACCTGCGACCCGCCTAATGTCCCTTTTGACATTTAAAATCCGGTACATTGACTCTTGGATGTTTTTTTTAACAAGCGATCCAGATCGAAGGATTGTCGGTCGAGACGAATTTGTAATTTAAACAAGCCTTAAAAATAGCTTCTGCGATGTTTTTGGTCCGCTTGTCTCGGTGCATATTACAGTGACATCTTGGAGCGCGGTCATTTTTATGTTATTTTAAAGGTTCAAGGATCGTGATCTGATGAATTTAACAAGTCGAAGTAATGGGTAAAGTCTGTAGACCCTTTTCCTAAAAGTAAAAATGTATTTTTTTTAATCCATGACGCTCGATGCTGTACAAGTTTACCATTATCGGCTGCTATAATAAATGCCTAACAAATTATATTTTTTATACTTATCCTGAGGCTTTATATAGTGGTGAGTGATTTATAGTCTTAGATACGACATAAAAAATATATACTTTCATCTGATATTTGACCAAGACCTAGATTATATGTTCTAATATTGATAAATCATGCTCATTATCAGCCAAATCATCATCATCATGGTCTGTCGAGCTAACTCTGGGGTTAACATTGTTAAATCTTTGAATCAGCTAGTCTAGGAGTCAAGTCAATTGACACTTAGTCAATTTACATATAATCTAGTTCCTGATCAAGTAACTACTATCTTCTGTTCTGTTCTTCGATCTGCCAGTGTGTTCACATCTTCAGGTCATCAGATCATGTTTTGTATCTTCTGGAGTTCAGAGGATCTCGCCTAGTGAATCACTCGTCTTTGTCCGAGTTACTGCATGTTTAAATCGAACAGAAGGTACTATTCCCTTGAACACTGTCAATGCATTCTCTATACGACGTGGCTTGCTAATGAAGTCCCTCTTATCGCAGTATGCGGCTCGTCGTTGGTCTTCCTTGCCACGTCAGATGCTGCCTTGTTTGTGTATTGTGTACAATGTCCTTTATGTGTACATGAGTACGTGTTGACAATCCTTTGTCTTTATGTTACTTCAGGATTTTTAAATAGATCCTGCGCCACGCACGAATTATATTGAGTATGTAATATATATATTGATATGTGTATAATGTTATACATATATATAAACTGATGTTTTTTTGAACGCGTTAATCTTAGGAACTGACGATCGGATTTCGAAAATTCTTTATGTATTTGACAGCCTGTTTATCAAGGAGGGTTATAGGCTATTTAACATCACGTTACAACAGTAAGGAGCCGAGCAGAGAGAAATTAATTTACGTGTTAGGATGCGATAACGCGAGCGAGTGATGTGTGGAGCCACGGGGGACGGCTAATTACTTATTAATTTTATCAAATTATTTCGTGTCGGTGTGAATAAACTCTAGCCTCTAGTTAAATTCTTGTTTTATAACCTATTTTTTTTACAATTAATTAATCCATGCGAAATTTTAGTACTTGTGCTGTGTTCTTCACTATTGTGCCCTCGTATTTTATTATGCAGAAGGGCTTGCGTTCGCCAATAATAATAGGGGTTAGGTGACACGATCGCTTGCTCTGGGAAAAGCGGTGACTTAACTAAACCCTTGTGACTACGTATACACATACGAATACGAACAAAACTTTTTATCCACCTAATAGTTGAACCTTCTCGTGAATATATAAGAAACTAAACCAGAAACGCGTAGGGATGGGGAAGCATAAATTCCCGTCTATTTGGCATACAAGAAACTTGATTAATGTTTGACATCAATCACCAGGACGTGAAAAGTTAATAGTGGTCAAGTCGATTTCTACGCGACTTAAACGATCAGCTCACGTTATGTTAGTTGACCGAATTGGTTCAATACGGAATCTTCAGGGCTTGAGGTGCCAAGTAGCTACTATGTAATTACATGTCGTAGTCCGCATATTGTATGGTTTAAGTCCTTGATGCTTTATAAATAATGGTTTAAGTGAACATTTAAATGAATTTGAAGACACTCGAATTGACTTATCACGGATGGGCGAGGACTTTCAATTGTGACGTTGCAGATACGGTTGATGGTAGTATATTGGTGCCAGTTTGGATGTAACTAGGCGATATCTGTGAAACAACCACAAAGTCTCTAGTGCAAGTTGGGAGAAAAAAATAAAAGTAGGAGGTATTTTTTATGTGAAGTGTGTAGCAAAAATAGTAAGCCGAGAGTAAACGTTACATCCAAAACATTGATGCATCTGAGCCACGGACGCTTTTGAGCTGAACTGAAAACAAATTAAAAGGTTTATTAAGCGATCGCTCACATTAAAACCTGATGGGAAATAATGCATACTTTTTTGAAGGCAAACTATTTTTATCAGTTGCAACCTTCATTGAATTTAAACCGTAAAACTAAGTAATCGGATTCGACAATACACAATTATTACGTACACTAATCGAACTCCAGCTCTGTGGATTCACAACAAACGTTCCTACGTCACTCCTAACGCACTGTTGATGGTTACTGCCATCCAACACTATGTTTGTCCGCCGCCGTGCGCGCTTGTTATAGAATCGATTACATTTCTCCGAAACACTCTCATTTTGTCGTAACATCACGGAAACAAGAAAGAAACACTTGAGGAATATATCATTTTTTTTATGTGAGAATGTGGCAAAAGGGCAAGCGGGGCACCTCATGTTAAGGGAGCGCTACCCATAGACATCCGCAACAAGCAAATGTGTTGCAGATGCGTTGCCTACCTTTAATGGACAGAGGAGGGCACAGACAGGAAAAAGGATATTTCCTTTTACCGGTTATCCCCCTCCCCGTCCAATCCTCTTCCCTTTCCCACTCCATCCTATGAGGAAAGGGTGGGAAGGAGAAGAGGACTGAAATTAGGCGTCCGACACCTCACTCATTAGACGAAACGCAGAGTACTTCTACTTCACGCCTGCTTTCTGTGAGGTCGTGGTATTTCACCAGTCGAGCCGGCCCTGCAGTGCAACAGATGTTGTTGCAGGCTCTACCACTGTTATAATAATCTGTTTAATTCGTACATTCACGTATGGGAATATAAAAGGACTGCACCTACATGATCAGGTTAAAAAATTGGGTATAATTTCCATGACACTACCATAGGACGTACTTTTTGTTGATCAACTAATTGCCGGTGGAACGGTGAAACGTTTATACTTTGTCTGTTTGTCTATTCATATTAAAACAAACGAGATACTGTGCGTAGTAACAACACATAGCTACATCTATACTGATAAATAAAATTGAAGTGTCTGTATGTAATATCGAAATAACATTTCCATACTCAATACACATGATGTATATACGGTACGTATGACGAAAATATTTTTTTATAATTTTTGTCTGTCTGTCTGTCTGTTTATTCCGGGTAATCTCCGAAACGACTAAACCGATTCGGATGGGACTTGTACTGGAAGATAGCTCGGGATTCAAATAGGCTAATTTAATTTAAGCATTTAGGGTTCCGCGCAAAAAGTGAAACACCCTCAAAATTGATTTCTCGAATTTATTTCCACGCGTACCAAGTCGCAGGAAACAGCTAGTACATAAATATAACAAGAAGTTTTATCATACACTCTAAAGTATGTCAATATATGTCGAAGTGAGTAGATCCTGATGAATCACAAACTGATTGAAAAGTTCGTAGGAGTTTGTTTCCATTGTTAGCCAAGGGGCCAAGAAAATGGCGATTGTTATATTTCTTTATTTTTGTAACGTTAGCTTGATACTTTGTCCGAATCTTATAAAAAATTCCAAATGACGAATGGAAACCTCAAATCATTAATTTTAATTTATGTTAGTTATTCATAACGGTCTCCTGAATTCATATACGTGAGACGTTTTAAAAGACACGTGGGCTCTTTTAATTCACTTAAGAATAGAAAGATATGAGGCAGCCTTAGCTGAACCCTATTGAATATGACCTAAGCTCAAATTACATTGGATTACATCCCCTACGTTACCTTTAGGGAATAATCCATGTTAGTGCTTACCTACGTGCTTACCTAACAGATATCTCTGTATAAAAAATTCAGGCTGTGCGTTGATATATCAGTCATTCAATTTGTTCTTTTATAATATTTGGAGGATTGTCCAGGTAAGGGATATATTTAGACGTATAATTCAAACAGATATCTCATAGAATCCCTACTAATATTATAAATGTAAATGTAAGTTTGTTTGTTACGCTTTCACGCGAAAACTACTCAACCGACCATCATGAAACTTTGTACATATATTCTTGGAGGTACTAGAAGTAACGTATACGATACTTCTTTTATAAAAAAAACAAAATGATTGTGTAAAATCTAAAAATCTAGCTACTTCAACGCTATAATATTATAAATGCGAATGTTTATATGTGTGGATGTTTGTTACTCTTTCACTCAAAACCGGCTGAACGGATCTGGATGAAATTTGGTACAGGGATAGATTATACTCTGGAATAGCACATAGGCTATTTTTATCCCGGAAAAATGTACGGTTCCCGTGGGATACGTTTTGTATTTTTACGGGTGCATATCTACATATCGATGTTCCGTATAGATTCCGTAACAGCTACCCGGGCGAAGCCGGGACGGATCACTAGTAAAAAATAAAGCTTATCGCATGTTTAATGGCCCCGTACTCGTGGATTGAAACACATTGCGCAATATCAGAAATAGTTTTGCGCTGTTCTTCATGTAAACGATAAACGTGTGTACCCATGCCCTCGTATGTTTGAACATTTGTTTATTCGTTCGCAAATAAGTAGCTCGGTTGATTGTTTGCGAAACAATAAAGAGTTTACGAGACAATGGCTGACGATTTGTGCAAATAGAAATGAGGTTTTATTCTGACTGAGATAAGTTTATACATTTAAATATTACATAAGATAAGAAACATGTGTATTTATACAATAAAGAGAAAAAAAATACAAACGACTAATATATTTTTTAAAATAATTTAGCTACCTTGTCTATTTGTTAAATAAAATCAATAGGCACCCACGACCGTAACCAAGAGGGGTATGCAGAGATCATGGATTTCCATTTGGCGCGATCCTGGCACACCTCTCTCGCTTCTTCTACATCTACGCATACATCTATTTATTATAAATTATTATATTTTTTATTGTTAATAGGTGCAATTAAATAGGTTAATTAATGCCTGATGGAGCCTCAGGGACCCAAAAGTAAAGCAACTTAAGTCGCCAGTTGGCGACTATTTAAAAAATAGATCAGAAAATAAAAAAAATTGCGTGTTTTTAATTTAAAAAATGACGGTTTGTGCTCGATAAAAGATGAGTGTACGAACACATTTCACAAGTAATTTATTTATTTTATTATTTTTTACACAAGTAAATATAAAATGTGACGCCATGACATGTTATAAGTGCTGTCAACTGCATTACAAAATTATATTAAAACTAAAAATACAAAAAAAGAAGGAAGATTAAAAATTTGTTGTTACAATATGTATTGTTATTTAATTTAATTTTGATTAACATTTGTATGTATGTATGAGCCGGTAAACATTCGCGACTAAAATTACGCCTCACTTTTGAATGTTTAATTTGTGTGTAACGCGGTATCTGAAGATACGTCTATGGATGCAGTATTACAAAATTAGTAAATAGATATGACATAGAATGGTGAATTCCGTGAGTTTGCAAACAAACGAAATAAATAAAATAAATGTCGTCTAAAATTAGATGTAGCGGTATAAGAGACCATACGCAATACGCAGGTAACCGTAACGTGGTCACACACTCAGTTTTCTTTTGTATATCCACCGCTGCAGTGCTAATGAAAACAATTAAGTCAAGAAACTGTTGAATGAAGTTGTTGCTATAAGCGCTGTGTGCCGCGCGGTTGTTATACGTAGTGCGAATTGCGTTTAATCGCCATCGAGATGTCGACGTTGCGGCTGTTCGTACGAAGTTCAGTAGCAACCGCGGCAAACTGCTGCATCCGCTCAGTACGTGCCCTAATTTTTTTCTTTTCGTGTCACTTTAACTTCTACATTTAATTGATTTGGTTCCAAAGACGTTACGTATGTTTAGAAAAGAAGCGGGAGCGTGTTAGGATCGTGACGGATTAAAATTCGAAATCATTGGATTTTACAAGCATGATTGCTAGCTTACTTTTGAATTTTCGAATATGTCAGTGTGTAGGGTCCTTATGAGTGTTACATGAAATGTTATTCAAAATCAATACCGTGATAACAATAGTTCATATTAGAGATAAACAGACAGGCGAGGTCGTAATGGAGTTTATATTATCTGTAATCTTTGGTAGTTCACTTTCATGTACTGAGAGCGAATAGGTTTTGGTTTGGACTTCGCACAACTGTTCTAGTGTTGCGGATGTTCGTGGGCGTCGATGATTTAATATGAAGTGATAAACGTAAACGAGCGGGAAAACGCAGCGGGTCGCATGGTACCCGGCGCCCAAGAATATCTGCAACACCAGAGGAACTGCAGATGCGTTGCCGGCCTTTAAGGAAGGATAATGGTACTACCTACTTGAAGGATCTTAATTCACATCTGGAAATAACGCTAGTGGTAGACCATTTTACAATGCGGTTGTGCTCTGTCAGGTTAAGCGATGAGAAATTGCGTCCAAACTATTCGGTACCACTCTATTGCGAGGCCAGAGGTTGGTTCGATGTAATATAAACATTTCCACTCTCCTGGATAAAAAAACTCACGTCATAGCAAAACCTTCGAAACATTCAATGCAAACCGTTCTTAGTTAACATGTTAAGATATATATTTTTAAATATTGTTTACTAGTGACCCGCCCCGGCTTCGCCCGGGTACAACTAATTATGTTGATCCGATCGCTACCAAACACAGGAATGTGCCAATCTGGACAATCCCTGTAAATTTCATCGAAATGGTCCAGCCGTTTCGGAGTCTATAGGTCTACAGGGAACATACTTCGCTTTTTATATACGATTTCTTATAATAAGTATCCTATGTTACTTCTAGTACCTCCAAGAATATGTGTACAAAGTTTCATGATGATCGGTTGAGTAGTTTTCGCGTGAAAGCGTAACAAACAAACTTACATTCACATTTATAATATTAAGTAAGTATTGATTAGTATGGATATCGTTTCACCCCGATCAGAGTGCACTTTCTTCTTCATTTAATTCATTTTTTATTTTCCTTTTACACTGAGCACATATCAGGATGGGGCTTCTGGTCTGAGTCGAGAAACTCGTTTGGCGGCTGACAATATAAAAAGCGAATGGCACGCGGGTATCGGCGAAAGTGACCGAGGCGTCTCTTGCTATTTGTTATGAATATCTAAGTCCGCGTCCACACTGCCGAAAATATTCAAATAACACGTTATAATTTGTTATAATTACGCGAATACTAAACATGTGTTGGATTTTACGGTCTTATCGTGTTTATTTTACGTATTTCCTAACGTTTCGAGTACTTCACAGCTCTCATGGTCACGGGGGAGGGAGGTGGGAGGGTGTCTTCAGACATCTCAGTACACCTTATAATTAGTTTAATTCCATCATATTAAATATGTTGTTATTTTTCGGCTGTGAACTCACGGTAAGGGTTTACTTTGTGTTTCATGTCTGTATGATCTATTATATTATAGTTCACTTCAGTTGACAGTTGCGGTTTATTACCCAGTGACTTTATACGTATCTATCTATCAGATTTTCACCTGCAAAAGACACATTTAGTAGATATTATTCTTGTGTACCCTAAACCCCTATTGGTAGTTTGTAGGTTTTGCAGGCATTTAAAGGTGAATCAAAGTCATCTTGATCATTAATTGAAGTAATGACGTCAGTATGATAGGCGCCAGTAATGCAAGTAACGTGTTGCCACCTGTACTAATTGGGAAGGTTGTTGAGCGTGTTGCGCGCGGGGAAAACCGTGTCAGTATGTGCGCGGAAATTCTCGCGAATCCATGCTGAGAATATGTTTTCTAATTTACTATTGAGATGGAGGGATTGTGTTTGGTTTACTTTCTTTGTTTTGCTCCAATACATCTTGTATGAGACAAAATCCATTCAACATGTATGGTTCCTTTGTTACCATCAGCGGACATGTATGAATGTGGAAGAAGCGAAGGTCAGCACGAGCTAAATGAAAATCAGTTTAACAGTGGTAGAGGCTGCAACAACATCTGCTGCACGAATGGGGCTGGCTCGACCGGTGAAATACCGCCGACTTCACAGAAGACAGGCGTGAAGTAGAAGTACTTTGTAGTAGAAATCTGAAGTAGAAATACCGGAGGCCTAATTCTAGTTTTCTACCCATTCTTTCCTTATAAGAAAAGGGTGGGAAGGGGAAGAAAACTTGACGGTGGAGGGGATGTATAGGAATTGGAAATAACCATTTTCTGTTTGTCACCTCCTCTGTACATTAAAGTTTGGCAACGCATCTGCAACTCATTAGTTAGTGGCAGATGTCTATGGGTAGCGATCACTTGACATCGGGTGAACCGCTTGCTCGTTTGCCGCCTAGTACAATTAAAAAAAACAGTGACCTCTACCTACCCACCTGTGTGGTGGGAATGCAAGAATATTATATGTTTCAGTTTTGACTTGAGTTATTTTATGTTCTAAAGGTTTTATTGCCGTATGTGTGCAAAACCCAGTTTCGCTCCTATGAATATCGCGTCATAAAATGGGTGGGCGCTTTGAAGGGTTAATCAATCGTCTCTCGAAGGTTATTGTGTGACCGCACCCCAAGGGTAAGCTACAACGATAGACCTATACGTCAACCGAACAAACGTTTACACGGCCCGAGAAATTTACTACAATTTATAAGACGTGGAATTGAAACAGGAACGTTTTTAATATTTCTGACGTATGGAAATTTTAAGATTTCCAAACGATCGGATTCTTAACTTCTGCTTAAATTGTAGTTTTAACTATCACATCACAGAACCAATGTAACTTTGGTTGTAGGCGCCATGTGTCACTGGTTGCATGTGGATGGATGTAGGGATGTAAAAAATACGGTCGTATACATTATTTTGGAACGATGTATACCTGATAGTTTTTTATTTATAGAAACAAAAACCAAGGAAGCGGGTGTTTGCAGGTAAAGTGTACTTGATAAAGGAACCTTTACGAGACCTTTACGATCTATGCTAGAGAATTCTAGGACGAACCGGTACTATAAAGTAAAATTTCACTTTGCACAGAGCTTGTGTGACGTAGCCTGCTAATGGCCGTTGTGACGTTCTTGTCGCGTGACGGAGGCCGTCTGTTGGCGCCCTTCGAGCTATTTTCGGCGGCTTGTCGTCATGGGGAATCACGATTGGATTATTCAAGTGCAAAAAGTAGCATTGCGTAAATTGGTTACAGATACCAATTGTTGTCATTGACTTGCCTAAGCTTATGTTTTTTATGGAATAAGGCGGCAAACGAGCAAGCGGATCATATGATGTTAAGTGAACGCTATCCATAGACATCCGCAACAAGCAAATGTGTTGCAGATGCGTTGCCTACTTCTATCGGATAGAGAGTAGACAGGAAAAAGGATATTTATTTTCCCGTTCCCATCCTATCTGTATGAGGAAAGGGTGGGAAGGGGAAGAGGGCTGAAATGAGGCCTCCGGCACCTCATTCATCAGACGAAGAGTACTTCTACTTCACGCCTGTCTTCTGTGAGGTGAATATTACGGTGTCTACTAGGATGACTGGTAATTTTCATACATATATCAAACAAGTTTTATTAGTGTAATGGCAAATGACGTAGTAATCTCGTCATGAATTTTGTATGTAAATTAAAACGAAAATATTATACGATACTATGTTCTCCTTATTTCAAGTAATGTTTTGCATTTTACTCGTATAATTTACAGAGTTCAACTAAACGCAGAAACGGAAAAATCATGTAAACTTCATATCTGTTAGACGGGTACAGCTCGATATATTACGTCAGAATGTGAAATTCCTTAGTTTTTAATCTCGCCAGCCATATTATGAACTGACGGCGAATTATGAACCGAATCATCGACAATTTGACGGTTCATTTCTCTACAGTTTATAATCTATCGATATCAAACTGTTAAAATTTGAACTGAAATCTTGATATATTTTCAGTTCAGGTTGTTAAAGACTCAGTTCGTAATATGACTAGTGATATTATAAAGTAACGATGTTTACAATCTGACGGTGGCAGATATATTCATCATGCCCTCGGCATTTTTGTTGCATTTTTCCTCGTTGCTTATGTATTATTTTAGGAAGTAACAAAGAACTATTTATGACCACACAGAGAGAAATAATATACATATCACAACAATAATTAGAAAAAAGTGTGCCAAGGTAGCCAGTTCAGCGTATGCGGGGACGGACTGAACCGTTCCCGCGCTGGTTTTCAGCTGGCTACTTTGCACTCACCTGAATCGTAACCCATACATGGATAGGGTAAATGAGACAAGAATGTTATAAGCTATTAAAAAAAGGAAAACACATATAAGGAAAATACAAGAACTGATAGACTGACCGACGTGTCATATTCAGAAGGTAGACAACACCGAATTCTAGGAATAACATACAAATGTTTACAGAACCCATTCAGATGAGAAATTGTTGTCACGTTTAATGATATTTTGATACGAGATAAAACCCGTTAATTTACGCTGTGTTGAAAGGATGAACGATGAGAGAGTGACAAGATTGCAAGTGTGAGTGGCAGCGTTGGCAGTTCCAAAGAGAACTTGTATCCATCAATAAAATGTTTCCAACAACCTTTTCTCACATTACCTTATAACATTATTTATTATAAATTACAACATTTCCGATGAAAGTATAAAAAATGTAATGGCCGCCATGTTTGTTTGTTTACAAAAATCATATCTTGCTACGAAACAAAGTATAATTAGTAACATTCTGTAAATATGCAACAATTTGTAACAAATTAATTTAAACATAGCTAACGAAGCTACCGTTGTTATTCTTAAAGTGGTAGTTTAACAATCAACTGTTTTTGTTAACACATTTACTGCGCCCTTGAGAGGTAAACTGTGGTCTTGTGTGGTTGCGGCTTCGGGGAAAACCATTTTATTATTTCGTACAAGAGGAAAATGCCTTCGAAGATGGGACTTGTGACTTATCACCTTGTATATTGTCGCTCGTTTACTTTTGAATTAATGAAGGAAAACTGTAGATATTTCACATCACAATCTGTGTATTAATTTATTATATTTGCAAACATCCTGTAATTTATCATTTAGCTCCAATTTTACCCAAGTAGATTATATTTTTTTCCAAGCATAAAGCTTGTTATTTGTTCCCATATAACCATTATTTCATTTCAAATTTGCGAATTGCGCGATCAATTATTTTGTTTCAGTTCAGATCCATTGCGATCTCTTAACGTAATCTATTCGCCAAACACTGGTTAATTGTCTGATTAACGAAAGCCCAGTACATCTGATCCTACGAGCTAAGACAATATCATTGTGTGACGGATCATGGTAAACTGGCCACCGGTCACATGTGGGGCAATGACTGTCTGTAGGTTTGCGTGTACCGTCTTATCAGTTATTTAATTAGAACGATATTTCGCGTTAATGTTAACTGAGTTTTGTTCAGTTTAAATGTTGCTTAACATTTAGTTGAAGTTAATTTTATTTAACTTTATTATACTATTTATAGAGTAGATATTATCAGCCAATTTAATATTAATTAAGTTTCGCGGTTCATTAGTTATTTATCAAGTTAATAAAAGTTGCAGTTAGCGAAAAGTCAATTTTTTTTCCATTTATTTAATAAATAAATACCCGCTCACATTCCTGGCACACCTGTCTCGCTTCTCCTACATCCACTCGTGGTACTTCTTCAGGTTCTGTGATGCCTTTCTCAAAGGTGATTCCCCGTCTCTGACTCACTCGTACAACAATCGCCGGCTTTATCACATCTCCTTGCAGTTTTAGGATGTATTAGAGTTTGTAGATTAACATAATAACCACCCTTCGCGTCGATGGAAAAATAAAATCTAGCCTAGATTACTCGCGTATAAAACAGCTTTCATGTGACGAAAGATTTATTTAAATCGGTTCAGTAGTTTTTGAGTTTATTCGGAACAAACGGGGAATTAATTCTTTTCTAATTATAATATTAGTGTAGATTACTAGTTACTGCCCCTTTTCGCGCGTGTAGTTTCTCAATACAAACTTTCATCACTTACTTTAGACCTTTAGGGGATGAATTTGCAAAAATACTTTTTTATTGGTCGTCTACGTATTAACAGAAACATCTGTGTAAAGTTTCAAGTCTCTAGGCACAGAAGATTGAGCTGTCCTTTGATCAGTCAGTCAGTTTCTTATTTTATGTATAGATTATATTATACTAGTGACCCGGCTTCACCCGAGTACCACTATGTATGTAGTATGTTGATCCGATCGCTACCTAACACAGGAATGTGCCAATCTGGACAATCCCTGTAAATTCCATCGAAATCGGTCCAGCCGTTTCGGAGTCTATAGGGAATATACTTCGCTTGTTATGTACTATTTTTTTTTCAAAAGTCTCCTTTATGTTATTTCTAGTCCCTCCAAGAATATGTGTACAAAGTTTCATGATGATTGGTTTAGCAGTTTTCGCGTGAAAGCGTAACAAACAAACTTACGTTCGCATTTATGATATTAGTAGGGATTATATTATACAACATCGTTATAAATATTCGTATTAGGTATCACATAGTGTGAAAAGGCTCTTATAATTTCAGAGTAAACCGGCGCGCGTTGAATCACCGAGCGCGTGCACTCTTCGTATATTATTTTTATAACTTTTAGTTGCAAGGTACATACATACATAATTTGTATAAGAAATGTATGTTATGAAAGAACGGGACAACCTGTCACAAGTATATTTATATACATAAAAGGCTGTCCCTGCATCTGTTGTAATGTTTTTGGAAACAAATAAACTATTTCTATTTTATGTCTATCGTTAAGTATTTGACCCGAAGGTCTCTAAATTAAGGAGCGATCACAATTCACTTGTCTATCATGTGTGAATTAACCCAAGTTTTTGTATGTGAAAAGAGTTTTGACATTTCATCGTGACCTTCGCGCCCAACGCCCATGCAGTATAAAATGACCTTTAATGTTTCTTGACTTTTATATGGTTTTAGGGTCAATAGGACAAATTACAGATAAGATACGGTTATGTACGTTGTATAAGATCGGCTTAGCGACCTAAATTTTTTTTGTAAATTATGGCGTCGTATCTCTTTTGAACGTGTTTCTGTCTGCACGCTTTCACGCTCGTTCGCCTGAGGAAATTTAATATACAATTTTAAATATGTAAGGCTGTTTATTTAAAGTAGCGAGGTCAATATAGTTATGGAGTGCCTTTTTCTTTTAAATAAAATGTACTTGGTGTATGATTGTACTACACGGTGAACCTGTGTAAGTAAAAAATCTGAATAATAAAAATGCTGTGTTTATACCGTTAGCAAAAAGATTTTGAAGTTACGAGTATACTGTTTGCGTCGGTAATTGAACGAGAAAGGAGAAATAAAATAATAATAAATAAATATGTGCTCACCCCCGTAACCCAGAGGGGTAGGCAGAGGTCATGGGTTTTGTCGCGAACCTGGCATACCTCTCTCGCTTCTTCTACTCTCATACATCTACGCATGCTCGTCGATTATGGGTGCTCCTTTTTTAGTATGTCACTGATCTGGTCGATGTAAGTTCTACTAGGACGTCCCCTACCAACACTGCCACTCACTTTTGCAACATAAAATTGTTTCGTTACTCTCTCTTCATTCATCCTTTCAACAAACTACCGAAGCATACCTTTCTCAACTCTAGTCACAACATCCAATTTTAAGCCACAATTTTCCATTCTTTTATAAAATACTTAATTATCATATACAAATTATATATTACGTAAGAGATAATAGTAATAAGGGGGATTGAATTTCGACCCCTAGGAGATCTCTAATTTACATAAATATCTAGTTTTTTTTATAATTTTCAGATTGAAATGTCAACGGGTTAATAAGAAATAAAACGAAGGCTTGAAACGTATCACAAATTGAGACCGCGAACCTGCGCACAGCAACCGTAATTAATCATAAGCAATCGTAATGGATCAAGGATACTTTGATACAGAGAGGAAACAGAACCCGCGGGAGACTGCCAATCTCTTCTCCAAGACATGCTACTGGTAAGCGAGGATGCATCGTATTACTTTTGTTTTTCTTTGTAGAACTATTCAAGGTAAACATTTCCATTTTACATTACTAGTGACCCCCCGGCTTCCCCCGGGTACCACTAAGTATGTTGCTCCGATCGCTACCAAACACAGGAATGTGTCAACCTGGACAATCCCTGTAAATTTAATCGAAATCGGTCCAGCCGTTGCGGAGTCTAGGTCTATAGGGAGCAACATACTTCGCGTTTTATATACTATTTTTTTTCATAAAAAGTATCCTATGTTACTTGTAGTACCTCCAAGAATATGTCTACAAAGTTTCATGATGATCGGTTGAGTAGTTTTCGCGTGAAAGCGTAACAAACAAACTTACATCCACACTTACAAACTTTAGCATTTATAATGTTAGTAGGATTAGAAAACTATTGTTTGGCGTCCCTAATAATCGTTCACCAATATCTTTGGAACTTAATTAAATTGTTTTCAAATGAAGTTGATATGTTATGTAATAGTTACTCCTAAATAACATGAATACATTTTCAGGTACACTCGGCCCGTATTTGAGAAGGGTCGCAATGGACAGCTGAGCATATCAGACCTCTACAGGTACATGTTTTGAATTGATTTCTTAGTAATAACTTTATATAAAAAGATAAAGTGGTAGGAGCCGAAGCTGGGATTTCTGTACAACTTTAGATTTACATATCGGGATACCTTGGACCCTGTCAAGTACCCTACGTGAGTAATTTATGTAGATACGCAAGCTTAGAGTAGACATACTGGACTGCGTTAGATTAAGATAGGGTTGTTTACATGGTAAAGTGTATTTCAGTATTCGGGCGATTTGAGCGCCATTCAAATGAGTGGCAGGTATCACAAACTTGTTATACAAAACTTGGATATCCTCGAGCGAGGGTAACAACCCTTCTTAGAATAATTATTAAGATTTAAGTGGACACACGAAAAAACAAAATTGTAGTTATTTGAAAAAGATCCCACAAATATTTTACGTTAACCCTAAAGCTATAAACCTCAGCCTAATAACATTTCCCTTCAAGAGAATTTGTTATTTAATTATTTATTTTATTTTATATAGTTGGTGATACTAGGTTCAAAGAATTAAATAGCATTTAATATATTGATAGATGTACACCAGGGCACCGGGCGGCGCCGCGGGGCGACGTTATAGGAGAACAATGGAAACACGAGAAACTGAAACAAGGTATTTTTCGTGAGTTAATTTTAGAACCATAATATACCAGTATCCTAGTCACATACGAGCAAGTCGCTAAATGTATGAAGGAGAAATTTATTAAAATTTTAATTATTAATTGTGTGTAAAAGATGAATTCGTTTTACGGCGTACGGGTGAAATGTGAAGTAATCTGCATGGAAAAAAATATATCAAGTCAAACGTTGACGTCTTCTGGACCTTTAGGCCTTTCCCTATTGTGGTGCGGGCGTCCTAATCGTGTTCAACGGGAAAAAGGTAATATCCTATTCCTGTCCCTCCTCTATCCATTAAGGGTAGGCAACGCATCTGCAACACATTTGCGTGTTGCGGATGTCTATGGGTAGCGCTCACTTAATCAGGTGATCCGCTTGCTCGTTTGCCACCTTGAAAAAACCACTGCGCGACGCTATGTTGACAGTCTCATCCAGAAGAGGTACAGATGCGTTGTCAGATTTTGGGAATCGAAGGGAAAGGGAGCAGATCAAGTGGGATTGGAAAGGATTTTAATCTTTTAACATTACTTTTCAGATAAAAATAAAAAGCCATCGTTACTAAGAACTATAGTGAAGATATACGGCACTAAGTTCATAGTGGTCAATTTATTATTTGCATTTATGGACGCCAGTATCAGGTAAGTTGTAATTTAAGGTCCAAAATTATATTTAGTTTAGATTTTAACAGTAGAATGCATTTTAGTTCTTATATGAATCAATAATACTAGGATATTGATGCCGTCGGATTTGAAAGAGCACTAAGATTTGATGAATTCATTTATTTAATTACTTTGCGGAATAGCGAACAGTTGTATTACGAACTCGCCACGCCCAAGTCGCATGGCGTCATGATAGGTCCAGACGGATAATGCATAAATATCCTGACATCTCTTTTGTTTCAAAGCACAGTATTATTTCTTAAATATCAAAATATACTGTAGAAGATCAGACCACGCATTGAATATTTAAACACATTTTTTATGGTACTAGTTGGTAAACGAGCAAGCGGTTCACCCGATGTCAAGTGATCGCTACCCATAGACATCTGCCACTAACTAATGAGGTGCAGATGCGTTGCCCACCTTTAATGGACAGAGGAGGGAGGACAAACAGAAAATGATTTTTTCCACTTCCTATACATCCCTTCCACCTTCAAGTCCTCTTCCCCTTCCCATCGTTTCCTTATAAGACAAGGGTGGGAAGGGGAAGAGAACTAGAATAAGGCCTCCTGCGCCTCACTCATCAGACGAAACGCAGAATACACTACTTCACGCCTGTCTTCTGTGAGGTCGTGGTATTTCACCGGTCGAGCCGGCCAATACGTGCAACAAATGTTGTTGTTGCGGACTCTACCACTGTAAATACTTTCAGATATATAGAGCTTGGCCTAAGAACCGTAGGTTTCCACTGGCTTAAAATCCTGTCGCGATTTATCAGCTAAATTAGCTTTCTCTTCTTTCCTCTAAAAAAAAATGAGAGGACAATATGTTTTGTGTGAATGTTGTCAGTAGTGAAAACCAACGGTAATGTTGTCATTTTGTTGGTCACCAACTTACCTTATGTGTAATGCTGGCAGGCTGTCAATACCGATGTGCCTGGAGGGCCTTATCAACTACTTCTCCCCGGCACATGCAGGGGTCACGGCCACGGAGGCTTACCTGTACGCCTTGGGGGTTGTAGGGTGAGTTTTAATATTATACTACTTCCTTTTGTGTGATATACTGCAACCACCGACGTGACAAGCGTCGTGTCTTTCAGCAAAACTTTGACATGGCTTGAGTCTACAGATGGAGAGATTTCAATTAGATTTTAGAATTTATCAATGAATATTACTGAGCAAGTTAATGTTTTAAAGAGTCAAAAATGTTCACTGAGCCGAGGGAAGTATAAATCAAACATTCAGCCATGTCAATGTCAATTCTTTTTTAACCTTATCACGTAGTAATATGACCGAATTTCAGTTGTAACATGTTTTAGGAAATCAATACTTGAAAACAAATTTACATATAAATTGACATTGCTTGTTTGTTCAACACACACGCACGTTTCTGGTGATACGTGATCTCTCCATTTACACTTAACTATATCAAAAATTATGTAACCTATATTCAATACCAAATGATGCACTAAAAAGTATAATGTATTTTACGAAAGTACCATAAGATTTCAACAGAACAATTCTTAATACCAATATGCTAGTATATCTTAAGAAAAATATTTTACAAATGAACTTTATACTATACTAGTGACCCGTCCCGGCTTCGCCCGGATCCGATCGGATGTTGATCCGATCGCTACATGAACATCCGCTGTGCTTTTGTTGTTTTTGTATAAAGGTTTTTTGAGGTCGGTTTTGTTTTTGTTTATTGTTACGAAACGCAAACGGAAATTAATATAATAGCTGGTGACAAAAACACCTCCTAAACGGCTCCACGGATTTGGATGAAATTTTGTATGTATATTTCAATGAGTTAATGGATGAGTCGAAAACACAATTTGATCCGGTAGTTGACGCTGTTATCGGATTATGTTAGGACCAGGTCATAGCAGGCAAGTTAGTATGTTATAAATCCTATACTCCGTTTGTCTACTTTCAGATTCATGGCGATAAGTGCCAGCATGATCCATCCCATGCTCCTCTGGCTGCTCACCATGAGCATGAAGATCAGGGTCGCGTGCTGCTCCCTCATATACAGAAAGGTACGCATGCATCAGTTAAATATCGATGACCCAATTCTTATGTGACATGGTACAAACTTTTAGAATTAGTAATACGTTACGTTACGTTATACGTTACATTATGACATTTTGCACATAAATTGTCACGGGTACAGAATATAACAGGGGTACCTTAACCCGAAATGTAAGCTTCGCGAGGGGTAAGAAAATAAAAACTAATATAGGTTGCCATGGTAATGTAAACACGACACTAACAGATAACTATAATTCAAGTTATTATGCCAAATCTAGTTTGAAAATCCAGCGAAGAAGATGAGAAACGAATGTGTGCGAAGCCGCGGGAAACCTCTAGTCTTTAAAACGTCATAGACAAAGTGAAAAGCGAAAAAAGATTGTCTGAACTCACAACACTAGATTTGTAGGTCGATTGACACACTAAGAATCTAGAAAAGAAGCGGGCCATACCTTCCATACTAATGATAATTTAATTATTGTTCAGCTTCTAAGACTTGATCTTACAACCGGCGGCAAGGCTTCCGAGGGTCTGGCTGGTCATGTAGTCAACTTGCTGACCACGGATGCCCAGCGCTTCGACATGGCCAGCCTGTTCATGGTCGACCTGGTGCGAACTCCCATCGAGAGCGTCCTCATCATCTACCTCATGTACCGACAAATCGGTGTCGCGACACTCATCGGGGTGTCATTTCTCCTGCTGTTTATACCGCTGCAAGGTATGTTACTTTGCGTGCACGATAACGTGGAACTTTTTGGACTTTATGAAATAACGCTGCTGTGACGTTATTGTACTTTTTTTATAATGAATAAACTGGTATTTGACCACAATCCCACCATATTTTAGGTGGTGATGTGATCGAAAGCTGATACGCATTAGTTTAGTTACAGCCTATTCACTAATAAATGATAACGTATTCTCAGGATACCTAGGCAAGATATCGAGCAAGCTGCGTCGCCAGACCGCCGTCCGGACAGACAACCGCATCCGGCTGATGAACGAGGTCATACAGAGCATCGAGGCCATCAAGATGTACGCCTGGGAGAACGCCTTCGTCAGGATCATCGGCCAGGCTAGGAAGTAAGTGATAAATGAATTACATCACACAAGACACACCTTATTGTTTAACTCTTACGTCACTAACTTACGGCAACTAACTTAACTAATGCAGATGGACAAAGATTTGCCCAACTGTTGTACTTGAAGTCTAGGGAGTTTGTTCGTAGAGACATCTTTCAAAGAAGGTATCACTGTAGGAAATCGTCAAATAATTTACGAAAAATCGGTAACTTATTCGCCTGGCTCCTCCTCTTCTTCTTTTAGAAGGAATACTTCTTAAGAAATGTTACCCGGCTGTAAGAATTTAGTTGGTGGGGTTAGACCCGCGACTAGCACGCTAATCAAACGACAATATAATAATGATGTATGTAAATTACGTTTGTCTTTCACAGAAAGGAAATGACTGTAATAAAGAAAATGTCGTGGCTACGCGCAGTAATGATATCCTGCGTGAAACTAAACACAAAGGTCGCCATATTCCTCAGCATCATCTCTTTCCTCTCCTTCCAAAACGAGTTGACTGCCTCCAAGGTCTTCGTCATTTTCTCCTACTATGATATCCTCAAGTATACGTTAGTGGACTTCTTACCTTTGGCCATAACGTTCACCCTGGAAGCGTATGTCAGCGTGAAGAGGATACAAGAGTTCCTTCTGCTGCCAGAAGTTGACAATCAGGATAATGTCAATCTGATAACTATAGAAGAGAGTAAGAGTGCTGCACATAGTAATGGTGTCTTCGAGAAGATTGGGAATGGGTGAGTCTTCTGTTATTGTATTTATGTATCATACCACGAGATAGGTCAAGTGGAAGACTATTTTACGGTCATATATATTTATTAGGTCATTTGCATGACATAAAGTATAGTTTAATATTAAAGATTCATGCAATAGCTCCAAATAAATGGACAGTCTCAATTAAAACACTTCACTCCACTTCACAAACTATGCCGCTACTTTTCCTCTTTTATTCTCTTGCTTCTTCTTTATTGCTTCTTCTCCTTCCTGTTGTTTGTAATTTAATTGCTTCTTTTTTTCTTTCGAGTACAAAAGGAGCACTATTAAAAAAAGAAAAATAGTTTTCTTTCCTTTTAAAACAAGCTTTATTTTCAGTCAGCAGGCATACATAAAGTCGGAGTCGAACCTGGAACGTATCAAGCCGGACGTGCTGCTGAGCTTCAAGGATTACACGGCACACTGGAGGAACGTGGACGACGAAGCCGTGGACGGGAAGGTCGTCGCCCTATCTGATATCAACTTAAGCGTAAGTGTTTATTTAGTAAAGAAATATTTGTGCATTTTTTTTATGGAATAAGGCGGCAAACGAGCAAGCGGATCACTTGAAGTTAAGTGAACGCTACCCATAGACATCCGCAACAAGCAAATGTGTTGCAGATGCGTTGCCTACCTTTAATGGCCAGCGGAGGGCATAGACAGGATATTTCCTATTCCCCGTTAACCCCCTCCCTGTCCAATCATCTTCCCGTTCCCACCTCATCCTTATAAGGAAAGGGTGAGAAGGGGAAGAGGACTCAAATTAGGCCAATATGATTAGCTAAGATTTTGTTGTTTGCATAATGTCTTTGAAACTGCATCAGAATATTTCTAAAGTATTCCTATTAATATGTTACTGGGTGAACGTTTAAATTATTTATTTATTTATGGTAAAGTATATAAATGGCCAAGCGGCTCACCACCACTGCCACACATCTACATACATAACAATCACAATAGTTGTAGATACGTTGCCATCTTTTTTAGGAAAGAGAGGAGGGATAAATAGGGGAATCAAGAGAGAAGAAAAGAAGAGAGAGAATGAAAGGCAAAGGCATTTGGCATTTGAGACCTGTCTCATTTAACTAAACAAAAGTGCCTATTTCCAATCGAATACATCTATTTGACACCATGTGGTCGTAGTACCCTCCCCGTTGGAGTTTCGATCGATGTCCACTAACTCTACCTATTGTCTTCCAGATAAAGCCAGAGAGCCTGACCACGGTGGTGGGGGTTGTGGGCGCTGGCAAGTCGACACTGTTCCAGGCGGCGCTGCGCGAGCTGGTGCCAAGCAGTGGACAGCTGGACGTGCGCGGCACCATCGCATACGCCGCACAGGATCCATGGCTGTTTGATGCGTCCGTACGTATGTTGTATGTAGTATGGTAGGTGAAAGCAATGTACAGCAGAGTATCTGCTGTAACCTGAAGATTTCAAGGTTTATTGACAGATGTTTTAGAGTATGGAAGGCACGAAGTATCCTTTAGCTTAATATATATTCCATAACATAAAATACGAGATTTTTCTTCTCAAACAACACGTTAATTTCGTGTTCCAGGTGCGGCAGAACATCCTCTTCGGTCAGGAGCTGGACCTGCGTCGATACAAGCAGGTGATAAAATGCTGCCAGCTGAAGAGCGACCTGGACATCCTACCGCATGGGGATAAGACTGTCGTTGGAGAGAGAGGTCAGTACGTGTAATATCAGGCGCGAAGTAGAAGTATTCCGCGTTGTCTGATGAGTGAAGTGTCGGAAGTCTAATCCTAGTTTTCTCCCCTTCCTATTCTTTTCTAATATGGAAAGGGTGAGAAGGGGATGTGGATTTGACGAGGGAGGAGATGAATAGGAAAAGGAAATACCCTTTTTTTGTTTATCCCCTCTTATTCTTAAACAAGACAAATGATCACGAATTACAACTAGTATATAAAATGTTGTCTCATTGTAGGTTCATCGTTGTCCGGCGGGCAGCGCGCACGCGTCTCGCTCGCCCGCTGCGTGTACCAGGCCGCCGACATATATTTGTTGGACGATCCGCTCGCTGCTGTCGACGCCAAGGTAATACAACTATGTGTGCCCCACGGTTGCGCTCGCTAGGCGATTTAACTGGCGATTGTCCAGTTAAGTTGAACCGTATTTAATATGTTTGATCATGTAGATCTGATGTCAACTTACATTGGAATCAAGTATCAGTTTCAGATTTAGGTATATTTATTGGGTAATAACAATGATCAACTGCTATATTCCAAAAGTTGCCACAGTAACTTTTATTCTTAACGTCTCTCTCTCTCTACTGTCTTTGTCTCCCTTAATCTCATGCACCCATTGATAGTTGAGTGTGGTACATTTATAAAAATTGAATTTCTAACTACTAAATAACAATATCTAACAAGTTTACTTCTCAACCGGTAGGTGGCGCAGGCGATCTACGAGGAGTGCGTGCGCGGTTTCCTGCGGGAGCGCGCGGTTGTTCTTGTGACGCACCACGTGCAGTACGCGCGCCACGCGGACAACGTGTGCGTCATGCGCGGGGGCAGGGTACGGCTCTGTTATAGACACGAGGAATATATCAGTCTATAATTCTTATTGCGAAAAATAAAACGAGTAAATTTAAATCTACGAGTGTATATCGAATCGTAATTTTTCCTAGTCTTTTCTAGAACTAGGGTTCCTAGGTCTTAATTAATGGACAAGAGAGTTCAATCGAGTCTGGTTTACCACTTAGTTCAGCAATTAGTAGTAGTGGATATTTTTGTATAGTATAAAACAGAAGCTATTAAAGCGAATATATATAATTATAAATTGTGTTATTGACAGTGTATTTTTGTCGTAATAGATGGCGCTAGTAGCGATATATATATATATATATATATATATATATATATATATATGCTCTACAGTAACATTATTTACCAGTTTTCAAGACTGACGTGTCCTTCATTTACTATTTTTGTTTATATTTAGATCGTCGCTCAAGGCACCTACCAAGAATTGAAAACTGGAGTTCCGGAGTTTGAGAAGCTGATAGAAATGGGGGAGCGCGTCGAAGAACAGAAGCAGAAGCTAAAAGCCGGCTACGAGAAGCATGATAGCATTGTGAGTACACACGTACAACGTATACATTCAATCATCTAATCTAGAGGCATGGACAGTGATGTCTTCATCGACGTCCATTGTGTTGTCCTATAATCTACTAAATTAGTGATCTGACTTGTTTTGCTTGCATACATTAATCCATCCATCAAAGTATCCATCTATCCAAATAAGTAAATCCATGAACGCAAATAAAACATGGAAGCATTCTCTCGCTCTAAAAATGCTAACACGAAAACTGAACTGAATGGGCGGGGCTTATAAACTGTACGCGCCATTTTAGTTTTTTCATGGCAGCTGATAGGTGTGGACGTTTGGAGTTCTCTTTGACAACTTTTGCAGGCCAGCAGATTGTTACGTGATCAATTCACGCACCAATAATACCGTTATTACTGTGCCGCTCAGCCAATTAGCGACGAGCGTTGACAGCAGAGCCAATCATTACTTCGCGGTCGTAGAGAACAAACTGTTGATCTTAGTGTACATTGCAGGTATACCCTGCCGGTGCCATAGTTGAACACCAAGCGGATATTAGTAAAAACGTAAAAAAATATTCGTTCACTTATTAGATATTAATTAATTGATTTACAACTTTGTAGAGTAGATAACTAACTTGGGTGTTTATAAATGGTGGCATACATTTGATATACGCATTACGTAGTAGGTAAAGTGCTACTGTATCTTTCATCTGGTTTCAATTCATACGTAAAATAAATATACGATCCCTTTTAGCACTTGTAGTAATGTTAGGAAGTTATAAATCAATGTCTTGTGTTTTCGTACATCCTATAAATGTTCTAACTGTCCTTTTTAAGTGAAAAAACTTTTTTTAACTAGTGGAAATACCGTACGTATCCCTCGAGGGTTGAAGTAGGAGTTATGTCCGACTTGAATTTATTCCACGGTGGTCATCAACAGTGCTGATGGGAGGTCACGGGATATCCATTCGGAACTCATCGTTTTGCTTAAGTGAAAAGTAGCTTAAGCTAGTTAAATCTTTTCCCTTAAAAGGACAGTGAAGTTAGGCTAAGGCTAGATTAACAATATGTTGGTATTTAGTTATGTTGTGTTGTTTTTATTTGCCTGTTATTGTTTAATGAAGCATGTGGTTTGTGTACAGTATATTTACGGTATTAACAGTTGATTAATGCTAAAATACGTAGGAAATTGTTAACCATTGCCAGGAATTCTAAAATAAACAGTATTAAATAAATATTTGGTGTTGCCAGGATAACATCCACAAGCTGCGTTCTCAGCGGTCCATGTCGGAGGCGTCACAGCTCTCCTTCAACATGGACCTCGACAACAACATTGACCCCACGTACGAAGGTGAGTTTACTAGAAGAACTAGAAGATAGTTCAGAAGCAATCACGCCCTTAGCCCAGAGGTTAAGGGCAGAGATGGTTTTATGTTCAATGTTTAATAATAATTTTGTTTGTTTCAAAGCAGTTCGCCGTATTGGTTGGCTGTTGCCCATAGGCAACAACCTGATGAGTCGCAGATGAGTTGCGTAGTTTTGATGGACAGAAGAGGGGATGAATAAGAAAAAGGATTATATTATTGCCTTTTCCTATCCAGATTAGACCTCCAGTACCTCACTCGTCGGACGAAATGGACGCCAGTCTATTGTGAGATGGTGGTATTTTACCGGTCGAGCCGGCCCATTGGAGTATGGACTACTGTCATAATGGGCCGACTCCACCTAACATGGGACAAGGGATGATGATATTGACTACAATTGCACAAATATTTGTTGCGAGTATTAGTCGTTCTTTCATTCAATCAATCCATTCGTCGATCCATTCATTCATTCACTAGTTTACCAATTCATACACATTCTTTAACACATTCTAAGCTGCTTGAATGTTCTTCAGGTGAGAACCAGAACAAGGGCTCCGTGGACAACAGCGTTTACCTGTCGTATATCAAGAGTGGCGGCAGCGTGTGGTCCATGATGCTGTTGTTCGCGCTCTTCCTCTTGGCGCAGATCTTCTACTCATCAACAGACGTCTGGCTCAAGGAGTGGTCAGTGTCTGTCTAATTAATTATCTATGGGTTAAAATAGATGGCGGTATTATTAGATATTGCGGCTACCGTTACCCCTCAACCTGCGCAACGGAGTTAGAGAGAAGAGTAAGGAAGGGAAGGAGGGGATAGATGGATAAAGTCTGAACGGAGGAATTAATATGTAATGTTGAATCTCTCCGATTAGGTCACAGTCCACTTTTTATCACGTCAATTGCATTCTAACAATTCTTAGTAATTTTATTTCGTATACAGGTCATAATAAAGATGGCGTGCCTCGTGTATTTCTTTACTTCTACCGTGTTCTGAAACCTTTCTGAATAAAGTCACTTTGGAATGTTTACGGCTTTGTGCTATGTGTCTTGTTTCGGTGTGATACTATCGCTCTCTAAATGACTTAGCAGAGAACTATAGAACTATTTGTCACATCGCATGATCGCTAATCGGATCTAATCAAATCTAATCGGATTAATTGAAAAATTAATCCGATTAGTTGAAAAATTAATCCGATTAGCTTAAAGCTCAGCTTTCTTTATTTAAGGGATGATAATTAATTTAAAATACAATTAATTATATATAAATAATATTTGAAATTGTAACATTGCGTTTTATTTCAGGGTGAATATGGAAGAAAAAAACAGTGCCTACAGCTCCGCGAGAATGAATTACACGAACAATTCCTCTGACGCCCCTCCGCCAGGTAATGTTCAATACATTCCCCCTATTTGATAGACTTGGCACACGTCTGTCTGTCTTGTCACAAGATCTTATAGTTCCTTAGTTAAAGAAGTTCGAAATAATAATGTACTTTTCTATTAAATGTTTATTCCATAATTCAGATTTCCGAGACATACCCGATAACTATTTCCAACTGTCGCGTAACGAGTGCGTGTACATCTACGCCAGTCTGATCGCCATCTGCATCTTCTTCACCGGCAACAAGCTGATCGTCTTCTACAACACCTGCATCAAGGCTTCCATCACGCTGCACGACAATATGTTTAGGTGACGAAACAAAAACTAAAAAAATATCCTTTTTGGTTGTAAGATTACTAACAGTGGTAGAGTCTGCAACAATGACATCTGATACACTGGAGAGTCGGTTTAATGCCACGACCTCACAGAAGACAAGCGTGAATGTACTTCTGCGTATCGTTTGATGAGTGAGGTGTCGGAGACATCATCATCATTGTGCTTCTCCTTTCTATGCTTTTATAATAAGGAAAAGATGGGAGAAGAGGTTTTATTTGTCAAACCCCACTACATTAAAGGTAGGCTGGCAACGCATAAGACATTTTGTACACGAAAAACTTACGTATTTATTGTCAGGTTTACAGAAAGAGGAGGGGGGAGGAATGAGTGGTTATAGAAAAGGAAAGGCAGGGATAGGAAATAGATGGGGTTTGGGGCCCATCATCATCAAATAACATTTTGACATCGTATAACTTCTTGACTAGTACAAACATTGTGATTATATATAATGTATGTTTCGTATACACAGAGGCGTGACGAACGCTCCGATGTGGTTCTTCCATCACAATCCCTCCGGCCGCATCCTGAACCGCTTCTCCAAGGACATGGGGCAGGTGGACACCTTGCTACCCGTCGCCCTCGTCGACTGCCTCGGGGTGAGTGAATGTGATGGGTAATATAGGAAGTAAGGGTTGGACTAATCTGTTATCATCGATGCTGAACGAGTTAGGGAACAGGGTTCGGAGAAATCAAATTGTTTGTTCCACCATTACCGGAGGACTTGTATTACTGAGTAATTCTAATATTAGTGTAATAATTCCTATAGTTATCGTCATAGTTTTTTTAAACTGTTGGGCACAAATATAGGTCCCTTAAACATGGATATTTATTGTAAGGGCTTTTGCACACGAAGTTTTTTCAGTTCAGTTCAGTTTGCAAAGGTCCTTAGGTGTTTGTTCATTTAATTTGATATGTGTGTTTATTTCGTCAGTTTTTCTTGGAAGTGGTGTCGATTCTGGTGGTGGTGTGCCTGGTTAACTGGTGGCTGCTGCTGCCCACGGCTGTGGTGGCTTTCCTCTTGCATTTGCTGAGGAACCTCTTCCTGAACACCAGTCGTGAGCTCAAGAGGATAGAGGCTATTGGTTAGTTTATTTTATATTCGTGGCTCATCTGCTGTTAGTGAGAAGTGCTTTTCATTAAGATTAGCATTTTAAGAGTTGCCTTGCCAAACCAGTTGTAAGGAAAGGAGGGAGTGACTAATAAAATAAAAGAAGGAAGGTAGTTAAATGAAGGAGAGGGGAATGGGGGTAGAATGAGTAGGTAATAGAGGAGGGAATAGAAAGCTGGAAAGGTGATGTGTAGATCGTGGAAGCGAATTTTACACTTGCTGTCTTGCGTAAGAGTGCATGTGATCTGAATAACACACTGTGTGCACGTATCGTCCGGAAGACGTGTCAGTTCCTCTAACACCCGTCTGCTTGCATTTATAATGTCCTATATCTACAGAACAAATCTTTGTATGTTCCACCAGCTCGAAGTCAGAGCCTGAATCACGCGGCGGCGACGGTGTCGGGGCTGACGACGATCAGGTCGTGCGGCGCGCGGCAACGCACGCTTGCGCGCGAGTTCGACAAGCTGCAGGACCTGCACAGCTGCGCCTGGACCCTTGTACTCAACACTAACCGCGCCTTCGGCTTCTGGATGGACATGGTCTGCTGCCTGTACCTCGCCTTCGTCACCTTCAGTTTCTTCTTGTTAGTCGGCAACGGTGAGTGTTTATATCATTTATTAGCACTTTCACCAATTTGTAGACATTCTTGTCTTGAAATTTAGTACTTAATTTTTTTTGCACTTAAAACATAAAAAACGGTCTCTGCCCCAGAAAACCACGGTGTTGTTTTACTGATGAGTCGAGTCACATAAAGAATTATTGGCCAAAGCATGCTATTAATGTAACTAGTATACCAAAGTAATGTATGTATATCATAACTTCGGCTGTGGTTCAGTAGCTTATCTCTCGTTGGACCAACTTTAAATGGATAATTGGTTGCAGATACGATGGGTGGTAACGTGGGTCTTGCCATAACGCAGGTGATCGGTCTGGTGGGGATGTGCCAGTACGGCATGAGGCAAACCGCTGAGGTCGAGAATCAGATGACATCGGTTAGTGTAAAGCTATATTTTATTAACTGTCAAGTTTTAAATCGCAATACAAAATTGATTAAAGAATACGAATTTCATTTAAGGTTGAAAGAATATTGGAGTACACGAATCTGCCGGCGGAACGGCCTGTAGACGTCAACGAAAAGCTATTGAAGACTGAACATCCTAATCTAGATTTTGATAAATGGCCTAGTAAAGGTAAGAAGAATATATTTCTTAATTTTTTTTGTGATAGATGATAGAGGGGGGTAAACAGGAAAATTATATTAATTTTTCCTATATATCCCCGGTCAAATCCTCCTCCCCTTCCCATCTTTTATTTATTGTAATGGAAGAGTAGAATTAGGCCTCCATACTCATCAGACATGAAAACGGAGCAGAAAGCTTGGATAATCTAATTGTGGTCGGCAATACGCGGCCGCTCAACCACAAGATCAAGTTAAGAACCAGCTTTCGTCTTCTAAATTCTACTCGGTCGTAAGAGGCGCGCTGGAGAGAAACCTGTGGATGCAGATCATCCGTTGCAGATACCCTGATACTGACGATCCACAGACATGAGGGACCGACCCTAGAGAAGCTCATCAGACGAAACGAAGAAAACGCAGGTCGTGGTATTTCACCGGTCGAGCCGACTACACAAACATACTTCAATGAAACAACGTTAAACCGGTAGATGCGAATAAGTTTGGAGTTAAACTAATTTAGAAATGTGATTTTAAAATGTAAAATATTTAATTATGCAAACTTGTTCTAGGTGAAATAGTGTTCGATGATGTCTCACTAGAGTACGAGAAGCCACCAAAGAAGGAGGTAGTCCAGACCGAGTTGGTACACAAGGTGGAGGAGCCCGCGTACGCCATCCGCGGCGTCAGCTTCAGGGTCAAGCCGGCGGAGAAGGTGGCTGTGGTCGGTAGGACCGGTGCCGGCAAGAGCTCGCTAATCGCAGCGCTCTTTAGGTAAAATGGCAACGAAATTTTAATTGCATTATACATAATATTAATAAGAAATCGGCCTTTTCTAGAATGTTTCCCACTTCAGGGACACGGGCCTCCTCTCCGAGAGAGGGAATGAGACGTAATCATTTAATTGCATTAGTAAGTGATAATTAGAATAACTTCAACGGAGCTTGTCCGCTCGTCACCTGAAATCTACTATAGCTTTGTATAAGTTTACCGAGACCACTTGCCCTTTCCCCTTCTTCAAATTGCTGCGAATGCCGATGGTTAGTGGTGTTCACTAAAATAAAAAGATATTTGCTACATCTGGAGTTTTAAGGATGACTAGTAACGGCATCTAGTGGTATTGTTTTCTAAACAGAAGGGAAGGGCGGGTAGGGAGGAGGATTGGACAGGGGAGGGGATAAATAGGAAAAGGATCATTTCTGTTTGTCCCCTCTGTCCATTAAAAGTAGGCAACGCATATACCTCCAAAAAAATAAAACAATGCTTTGTGTACAGGTTAAGCAAAGTTTCTGGGTCGATAACGGTGGACGGCGTGAGCGCGGAGGTGTGCGGGCTGCGGGCGTGGCGCGCGCGGCTGTGCGCACTGCCGCAGCGCCCCGCGCTCTTCGCCGCCACGCTGCGCGACAACCTCGACCCCGAGAACAAGTACAGCGACGCACAGATATACGCCGCGCTGGATCAGGTTTGTTTACATCAACACAGATATTGCCAGCATTAGCATGCGAGGCATGAACGGTCCCTTTAGTTGGGGAAAGCACAAGGACCTTGTAAGTGAGCGTGAAGGAGACCGTATACGCCTACGTTTGGATGAGTGAGATGGTCCTTTCTTTCTCTACTTAACCTCATCTTGATCTTTCTTCTGCTGTCGCTGAACAAACACTGTCAACTCATCTGCAACTAATCTGAGAACAGTGGATGTAGCCATTAACACCACATGAATTGTTTGCTTGTTTGTTTTCCTAATCCCTACATTTTGTGTACTAATAAAAACTAAATTGTTCCAGGTGGAGTTGCGAGAGATGGTGTCCGCCATGCCGGCGGGGCTGATGACGAAGGTGGGCGACGGCGGCGGCAACCTGTCGTCCGGGCAGCGCCAGTTGCTGTGCCTGGCGCGCGCCGCGCTCGCCAGCTGCGCCGTGCTCGTGCTGGACGAGGCCACCGCCAACGTCGATACCGAGTCAGTACACAACGCTTCTACCCCACATCAGACCTATTCTAGCCGGCGAGCTGATGTTATGACAAGCTGTTGTTGTTGCAGGACGGACAAGCATATCCAGGAGACGATCAGGAGCAAGTTTGCGTCGGCCACGGTGCTGACTATAGCTCACCGCCTCAACACAGTCATGGACTACGACCGCGTCATCGTCATGGACAAGTCAGTTCACATTCACGTACATGTAAAAAGATCGTCTGTAGACTAAGAAGCTATTGTGTTACATAGAATTGGAATAAATAAACAATTTAACTATTACTTGTAGGGGCCGCGTGGTAGAGTCGGGGCACCCCTTCGAGCTGCTGACGAGCGCGCAGGGCAGGACCGACCTGCCGCCCAGGAGGACGCTGCTGACCAAGAGTCAAGTGAGTTGACATGCATAAGTATGTCGTAAATATGATGATGTAAGGAGAAAAACTCCGCAGCAGTCAGAACAGAAGAGCTACAGATGCTAGCATTTGTTTAGGAAAGAGAAGGGGAGTGGGTAAGAAAATGGAAAAGGAGGAGGGATGGTGATGACGAAAGAGTATCCACAGCATCTCACGGTGTTTCAAGCTGTTGTCTAGTGTGATGGAGATGAGCTCTGGATTTTGTTTGAATGCCCTAAAAAATTATATGTAATAAAATGGAAACCTCTGCAGGCACCGCTGGCCATACCGGAGAACTTCCCGTTCGACGCGGCGCCGGAGCGGCCTGACGACCTCAACGAGACCTTCGTGCTCTCCCGGGACCGGATCAGGACCTACTCCAATAGGTAACATCTATAGCATTTCATTACATACCTAAGAGAACCAATTAACAGTTTTTTTGTGGCAAACGATTAAGCGGAGCATTCGAAGTTAAGTGTCCATCACGACCCATTAATATCCGCTATCACAAAACTGGTCTATCTATGTGTGGGAAAGAAAAGAAGCAGATTGGAGAAAGAAGAAGAGTTGGAAAGAGAAAGAGAGTGGCTCTTGCGGGACCTACTACGGCCCACTTTCCGCCTCGAACAACGACTGGTTACTCTTAGCTCTACCGGAATCTGTTCTGATCGTAGTTTCAGTAAGCAATCATCTCCATAATCTTCTGTCTACCCTGTATGGTATTCAGGTCGGAGGTGAGCGAGCACGAGGGCGGCATCTTCAAGACCCTGGTGGAGCAGACCGGACCGGAGACCGCCGCCTTGCTGCACAACATGGCGGAGGAGGTATACCATATATTGTTACTTTAACTAGGTCAATGGTCCAGTAATACTTGTTTGTTTTTTCATTATAAACCGATTAAAAAATAATATTAAATACTTGTGTAATATTAAACTAGTTTTTGAGCTTAAAATTGTTAATATTAATTTATAAAATATTTTTTTAAAGGCCTTCATTGCATATAGGTTTAAAAAACGACTGAAAAATCATTTTCGGCAACGTTTTTCAATAAACTTGTTACAAAAAAAATATATTTTGTCAGTTTCAACCGCCATAATTGACCTTATGTTGACTTTTCCTTTAACAGAGCTACAAGAAACTGCAAGAGAGTAAAAAGACCTGCTGAACAACATGTTTTTTATGAACCTACACCTAAGCTATTGAAAGAAACACCACGTGCCTTCTAGAAGGTTCCTTCGATATGTTACTAATTATATTAGATTGTTGAATTTAAGGCTGGCCCTTAAAGATTTACATTAATTATATACCACGTATAATACATTTCAATTGATTTAACCTGCATTGTACGTAACGGATATAAAGCTTTGTCACAAAAACGTTCCATGCGAATCTAAAGCGTTCGATGAGCTATAATTAACAAATTTTTTAAAACTAACTTTTACCCTTTCATGTGTAAGAGGGTTTATGTAGCAGCCTTAATAAGAGGGTATACCTAATTTTTGTTGAAAACTGCCACTATGTAAATATTAAGGCGTTTACCAAAGTTGAACCCGGTGACCTCAATATTCCAAACTTGAGACTTTCGAATTTAAATATATATATATATATATATATATATAGTATGTCAGTTTGAAAATTGGTTTTGGCTGGTTTTTTTATCTATATGCTTCCTATTTCAAAATACATACAATGAATTGTACAAAATGTATTGCAATGAGATTTAAACACAAATAAGCAAAAATAGACTTTATCCCTAACGTGTAAAGTCTATTATCTTTCGCCACAAACTTTACAATACATATTTCTGAAACATGCTGTTTTGTTACAGCCTGTATAATAGAAATATATCTCTGTCAGTTAGTACTTATCTACGTCGTCGAGCGCTAGTGTGCCACGTCCCGGGTTGAAGTGTGACTTAAAACAAAGATAAAGGCTGATTTTCTGTACTTAGACATTGTAATCTTTTGTATTGGTAAATATATATGTCACGTCTAATACATTTACTTATAATATTAAAATACACAGTCACAAGGACTACTAAAGAAGTTATCGATGATTCAAGGTTTGAATTGTATGAACGAGCATGTAAAACATCCATTTGTTCATTTCTAACGTTTAAAATTGTCTGCATATTATTACCATTCAATATTTGGATTACCTTTACAAAGTAGCAGTGTACTTAAAGTCCGGGTGCTATTCTCACGGAGCGTCTCATTTGTAATGTTAAAGGTGCTACTTTTGATTTAAATTTGTATTCTTGTACAGTAATACGCCTGATTAGCTAAAATCGACCTTAACTATTGGAATTTGAGTCAATTTTCTAATGAATTTATAATATTTATGTACTTAATAATATCCTACTATAATAGTTCTTAACAATCGACGAGAAACTGTAAATCAATAAAAAAATTATTGTCATTGTTTCAGCAAGGTTTCCTACCAATTATTTCGGAAATAGTTTATATATCATAATTATTATTTTTGACATATTTAATAATTGCAATAATCAATACACTTTTAATTTCTCACCAAATTCGATCGGTTTCGCATCATTTTATTTTATCGTATATAGTTGACTTTAAATTTTTAAATTGCAATCAACGCTGGGACTTAAGTAAGCTCTTATTTAAGGAAAATTGTGATACAACGTTTATTTGCCAGTATTTACGCTTTATAAAGCGCTTTAGTTTGGTTGAGCATAATTTATTAATCAGCGATCATGGGCACAACCAGTTAAATGGGCAAATGTAGTTATTGTAATGGGCGAATGCAGTTTTTATTCGAATAGGCTAATTGGGATTAACGTAATGTGCCGATTGAACATTTATGCTTTTGATATTTTTGATAATTTCTGTAGATTTTGCTACCTTTATTTTTTTTGTAATCGAATGACCGGCTGTGCCCTTACTAGACTGTGCCCATGCCAGTGATTTTGCCCAAGGCATGTGTTTAGCGAATTTGTAATCATAGTGTCAATTATAAATATATTATAATTATTAATTATTTGTGTAGTAAAAGTATAGATACTGTGTCAGGCGATAACGAGGCGGGTACTAGGGGAATCTGTTATAAAAATATTGTATTGGCCTTCTGTCGCTGTACTTAATGTGATATAATGTTACTATCAACTAATAAATGTTTTAAAAAAGTTAATTGTTTTATTTTGACAGTAGTAGAGTCCGCAAATACATCTGTTGCATTACAGGGCCGTCTCGACCGGTGAAATACCACGACCTCACAGAAGACAGGCGTGAAGTAGAGTATTCTGCGTATCGTCTGGTGAGTGCGGTGCGGGAGGAATAATTTTAGTCTTATTCCCCTTCCCAGCCTTTCCTCATAAGGATTGGACGGAAATAGGAAATATCCTTTTTCCTGTCTATGCCTCCTCTGTCCATTAACTCAAGACAGACATGTTCATGAACACAAATGTCTGTCCTGGGAATCGAACCCACGACCTGCGGCGTGAAAAGCCAGTATCTTACTAACCACGCCAATCGGTCTATCAATAATTCCAACTTAAGTTGTACAACTTGATATATTTGGTTGTTATGTTATTGCTATGTGATTCAGAGCACGCGGTTAGTATTGAACTGGTGAGTCGCCGCTCGGCGGGCGCACTCCGCTCCTGCTTATTGTTCTACATTAACAAACAATGCCTTTACAATAACTTAATATTTATAACATTACAAGTATACGGGAACAAGCGATGCACGTAGAATAATATTATTATTTTGTACCGTGTAAATATAAGCTAAGAGGCACTGGTGGAATACGGACGTTGTCATTTAGAAATGTTTATTGATAAACGTATTGATGCTACAATAAAGTGGTACTTCTCTCGCTTCTTCTACACCCATACAAGCTCGTCGGTTACGGGTACTCACGGTCACTAATCTGATCGATATAAGTTCTCCTTGGACGTCTCCTACTAAATTCGCCACTCACTTTTGCAACGCAAATTTGTTTCGTGCCTATTCATTTATCCTTTCAACATGCCCGAACCAAAGAAGTGTAGCTTAGCAATTCCACTCACGACATTCACTTTCAAACCATACTTTTCCCTTCTAATAGTTTTCAAGGATCGCATCTCAACGGCATTAACTCTACTAGCATGCTTTTCCTGTCAAACCCAGCTCTCACTTCCATACATTAAAGTGGGGACTAGTACAGCATTGTGTATTGCCAGACGAGCCTCTATTTCAATTAATGTGTTACTTTGTTCTCTTTAAAACACCGTTATTTTCGTCTTGACTATATTTATCTTCATACCTTTACCTTCCAATGAATCATTCCTCCAACAAGTCCTACAACGATGACGCCAACACCACCTGATCATCCATCAGCTTACAAGAGAAATTTTACAATCAATTCACCCATCCTTAATCCACACTCTTCGTCTTTCAAAGCTTTCAAACAACCATCCATAAAGAGATTGAACAGCCACGGGGATGCCACACAACCCTGTCTTACACCTTTATTGATGTTAACCAGTCGGAGTAGGCCCCGTTAATGCTACACAAGCAGTGGAACCTTTATAAACAGCCTTTAACGTTTGTATTACATCACTGTTCAATACAAACTCAACAGAAGTTGATCACAGATCAGCTCTTTTAACTTTATCATAGGCCTTTTCCAAATCACTGAAGGTATCGATTTTAGATCAATAAATCTATCTGATATGATGATGCTTGCATATCCCACATAATTTCTTATACTTCTTTCGTAACATGACCAGATCACCACTTTAAATCGGACGTGCTCAAGCGCTACTTGATACCAGTGAATATGTATACAAAAAACAAAAAATGATCCCACGGGAACCGTAAATGTTTTCGGGATAAAAAGTAACCTATATACTGTTTCAGACTGTAATCTCTGTGCCAAATTTCCAGATCCGTTCAGCTGTTTTTTGGGTGAAAGAATAACATACATCCATATACATACAAACTTTCGCATTTATTAGTGGGATTAAAATGAATTAATGGCGTGGCGTGCGGGAGTGGCGGTTTCGTTTTATTTTGATTAAATAATTAAATGATTCAAAAAACAATAAATGTTGACTGATTAAGTCACCGTCTGAGTCGTCACGGTACGTTGCTTGAAGCTTGACGCAGTTCTGCGTTGTAAGTTTTTGTTTACAGATTTCATTATGAATTAAAACTTTTATATAAATAAATATATAATCACGGGATGAATAAATTATGAGAAAGGACGGTCAGACGTTAAATTTGTGGGTAAAAAACAGAATAAGATACTTAAAAAGTAACTAAAATTAATATAAAACTTTATATTTTCATAATTAACTCGTTTATCTGCGACGAATCTCCGTTTATTTTATTAAGCTGCAACAAAAATACAAACTGGACTCTAACATTAAATATGTCAATGTCAGTCGCCATACTCCTCCAAAACGGCTTAACCGATTTCAATGAAATTTAGTATATACATTCGGTAGCTCTGAGAATAGGTTTTTATCTATCTATAATGTTATAAATGTGACTGCAAGTTTGTTTGTTACGATTTCACGCGAAAACTACTCAACCGATCATCATGAAACTTTGTACACATATTCTTGGAGGTACTACAAGTAACATAGGATACTTTTTATGAAAAAAAATAGTATATAAAACGCGAAGTATGTTGCTCCCTATAGACCTAGACTCCGCAACGGCTGGACCGATTTCGATTAAATTTACAGGGATTGTCCAGATTGGCATATTCCTGTGTCCATAGCGATCGGATCAACATACTTAGTGGTACCCGGGGGAAGCCGGGGGGTCACTAGTAATGTATAATGGAAATGTTTACCTTGAATAGTTCTACAAAGAAAAACAAAAGTAATACGATGCATCCTCGCTTACCAGTAGCATGTCTTGGAGAAGAGATTGGCAGTCTCCCGCGGGTTCCGTTTCCTCTCTGTATCAAAGTATCCTTGATCCATTACGATTGCTTATGATTAATTACGGTTGCTGTGCGCAGGTTAGCGGTCTCAACTTGAGATACGTTTCAAGCCTTCGTTTTATTTCTTACTAACCCGTTGACATTTCAATCTGAAAATTAAAAAAAAACTAATTATTTATGTAAATTAGAGATCTCCTAGGGGTCCGGGCGAAGCCGGGGCGGGTCACTAGTCTATTTATAAAAAGTACCTGACTGATTCATTAGGAGCCGGGCTTTGGATATGATCACTTGAAGACTATAAAATTTGCGCATAATACGTACGTACGAAATATAATTTTGATGTAGCTAATGTAAACGCTAAAAAAAAATAGGTAGGTTTTAGTCAGCACTCCCCCTCCCCTCCCTCTCCCCCTTTAGGGCATTGATCAAATTCAAAAATGAAATTATTGGACGTAGCGAAATCTAAGATGGATCTAGGACTCGCGCTTTTGATTTTGTCTGCAAGGCGCACAGGGCAGTGCCTGATTTGGCCGATTTTCCAGTCTGTCAGAAGAGTGCCATGAGATATGATTTAAGTATTCGACTCTACAAGGTTTGAAGTCTCGTAGTGATTTGGAATTCTTCAAATATCTGTTCTTTTGATGGATTTCATTAAAATATGCGTGTAAGTTGAAAAAATTACAAATAGCAGTAAGATTGTCGCAGTTTCATTACTTTCACCAAATCGTACAGAAAGCTGACCTACAAGTGAACCAGTTCAGCTGCCGCACCGAGGCTGTAAGACATCGAATTCGTGCTAGAGGTGAATCCCTTGCCGGTCATCTGTATATAGATCACGTAAATTAACACGTTATTGTAAGTCAGCGATAACTTAAGTGGGTTCCACAGCTCCAAGAGTTCTAGGAAGAATTCTGTTCTCTCATTCAATTCTCAGATCATATTAAACTGTTACGATAAACGTTAATAATGGAAGTGTATTAAAATAATTCTAATAATGGTTATATTTTACAATTGAACTTGTAATGTCTTTCAATAATAATTGATGAGTTCCGTAAGATAAAATAGTTTAGTTACGAGTTCCGTTGTGTAAAAATTTTCAAGAAGGACCCATGATTTGATTGGATTGGTGGTCACACAACGTACAGCTCGGAATAAGTGTTCTATATAAGCCAAATGTAATACACGTTATGAGTATGCTGCGATATCCTGTTTAATTCATCGCTTAAGTAATAAGTGTTCAGTTTAATGTCTCTGCTATTCAGTTTAAAAGTTAGTGAATACTTGTACCGGGACACGTTGTAAGCGACGCTCTTGTTGTACGACGTCGCGGTGAGCTACTTAAACAACTTGAAGTTAAACACAATAACTTTATACAAAATTCAAAACATGAGCATGTGTTTATTGAAGGCATTCTCCCTCGATTGTCTTGATGTCTGAGCCGAGTATTTGCGTTAATATGGTCGATGCGAACGCACGCGGTTCAACCATCGTATAACTTTTTAAATATTTAAAAAAAATATACAAACACGTCTTTGGATAAAAGTACTTCGGCAGCGGGGAGACTGTGAGTATTATATTTATTTATATTGTATCAATTTAAACGTTCAAAAATTAGAAAAGTATTTCTTTTTCAATAGTTAATTGTTTTAAATACATATATAAAAGTATATGTAAAACGAATGGGCCGACTCGACCGGTGAAATACCACGATCTCACAGAAAACAAGTGTAAAGTAGAAGTACTCTGCGTTTCGTCTGACGAGTGAGGTGCTGGGAGCCTAATTTCAGTTCTCTTCCCCTTCCCACCCTTTCCTCATAAGGATAGGACGGGAAGGGGAAGAGGGTAGGACGGGGAGGAGGTTAACGGGGAAAAGGAAATATCCTTTTTCCTGTCTATTACCCTCCTTTGTCCTTTAAAGGTAGGCAACGCATCTGCAACACATTTGCTTGTTGCGGATGTCTATGGGTAGCGTTCACTTAACATCAGTTATCCGCTTGCTCGTTTGCCACCTTCTCACATAAAAAAAACATTCTTCATACGTCTCGTATTTGCATTCCAAATATGTATTTATTCATTCTTTGAAGGCCCAATGATGATAATGGTTACTTTTGCAATGAATGAACTAACCCTTGAACACAATACGATCTTATTGGCACAATATCATTGGCATAAGGAATTTATACTGTCATTTGTTCAGAACCAGAATGTGAGGAGTCAGAATACATGACCCATAGAATTGCCAACAGTGGATTACGTAAAGTATCAAATAACAGACGAGGGTATAAAGTCCTTGTGTCGGATCTTAGACTATGTTTAATGGTGTGGTCGAAAGGTAGATAATTTTTTAATTTGGCGCACCTTCTCAACTGAAAATTCCTCGAAGTTTGGTTTGGCGCTTTTACAGGAAGATAGGTAATATTGTAGGGAATAACAGGTTTATTAAATTTTAGGAAAAGAATTACGATTCCGCGCAAAAAGTAAAAAAATCGTGTAGAAATTAGCAGATTTTACCTTAAATACCATAGACCAAAAGCGTTATCAACAGCGGTGAAATTTGTTCACGTTCCGAAGTCAATTTAATATCAAATGTCAATAAATATTTTTGTTTCTTATCAGTTTACACGTACAGCATTACACTTTGATTGCATTATCTAGGTCATGTTGGTCTCAGTTGCTACGAGTCGTATACTAAATTTAAAACCGAAAACCGAAAATGCCAGGTAAAATGTATTAATCGGGACGTCCCATACTACGTGACCTGTTCGGGAGATTTCCAAAATACCACGCTTGCTCACAATGGTTGGTAAGGGGTTTAGATTTTCGTTACGTAGGCGATATCCTGTAGGGAAATTTTGGGCTTTTTCAAGCTATATTTAAATATGGCGCTTAGCGCTTTTTAAGCCGACGTAATAATGAAAAGATATTATTTAATTTGCTGATTGCAAACAAATACAATTTTTTTTGTTATCTGTCTGTTTGTCCGGTTATTCCGGGTAATCTCCGGAACGATTTGGGTGGGACTTGTACTGGAAGATAGGTAATATTGTATGGATTAAAATAGGCTTTAATTTAAACAAAACAATTAGGGTTCAGCGCAAAAAATTTAAAAAGTCGAAATTGTGAATAACAACCTAATCTAATTATAATTTCAGATTAAAAATGAACCGAGAAAAATGCGCATACTTAAACAAAGGATTTGAAATAACCGAAGAATTGAAAAATGGAAAGAGGAATATGGAATCCAAGAACAATGCAGACAAAGTGAATCGTTCATTAGTTTGTCATAAAAAGAATAAACTAGAATATCGTAACACTATTGACGGTTACATTGATATGATCGTTGCACCAGATTCGGACGCTGACTACGCTGGAGTGCCGTCGACAGCCAGCAAGGAGTTCCGCAATACTAACACAAGGGACGTTAAACGACGCGGTGATTATAAAGTTGCGCAAGCCAAGAGAAACCGCCACTTATCATCTTCTAGTTCCGATAGTTATTATACATTCAGTGGTCCTGCTTACAAGAGCTTCAATGAACAAATCGCGAAAAAGTCTTGGATACGCCAGTCGCTGCGAGAAGAAAAGACTGGCATTGAGCAGCCGTAAGTTCTTTTCCACTTTAATGTTTAGTTTTTAATATATCTAACCATTTTGCTATAGTAAATTTGTAAAAGAAGCTTTGTTGTCCTAATATACGCAATATATGGCCAATGATTTTGAAATCATGTGACTTTTAGTATCACGAAATCGATTTAGTCGAATATAATATAGTAGGGGTCAAAGCCACAACGTGTCAATGCATGGATATATAAAAAAGGTTGTTCACACCTGGATTCAATCCACTTTTAGCTGGTTCGCCATCTTCTAAACTATTCCGCTATCGCATTTTCATGTATACAGGGATAAACTTTTTGATTTTCAACCTTCTTTGTCACCTTGCCGTGATCCTGTACACCTCTCGCTTCTTATCATATCGACTCCATTTATACATGTGTATTAATGTATATAGGCCGAAGTTTGCTTTGATAAAAAAAAATATGACGTGAATGTTTTCCGTCAATAATAATTTTATGTTACTTGAAACGTTTTGGAAAAAATAAACTCCGGATTGAACTAATTAAATAAATGATTTATTGTCGAACAAATCAATACACTTACATGTCGAAAGTGAAGAGAGGAGAGAAAGTAATAAACACAGATTATGCAACCAAAAAAGTCATAGACAAATCGATACCAATCATAGATTATATACAAACAGATTGTTTCGATTACATATAAATTCTTCCATTACCACTAATAACTTTTCTGCAATCTAATTGATAAATTGTGATGGTAGCGAAAAAATAGGTAATTATATTATACTTATGTGTTAATCTGCGTGCATAATCAAATTAATTAAATACTGTCTGTCTATTACTAAGTCAACGTGTTTATTTATACAAAAAAAGCGTGTGTTGTCTCTTTGAATTATAATCAATTGTACTAATTTATAATTACACACATTAAATCTCGTTCTCGGAATTATTTAACACTAGTAATGACTTGTCTGTCTCAAGGACAACACTACCTAATACCGACTTTAATTTTTGAAATCGCATTAGAGTAAGCATTTAAAAAAAACCGGCCAAGTGCGAGTCGGACTCGCGCACGGAGGGTTTCGTACCATTATCTATAAAAAATCACGTTTGTTGTACAGAAGCCCCCTTAAATATTTATTTTATTCTGTTTTGTCTATATCTATTTGTTGTTATAGCGACAACAGAAATACATCATCTGTGAAAATTTCAACTGTCTAACTATCACGGTTCATGAGATACAGCGTGGTGACAGACGGACAGCGGAGTCATAGTAATAGGATCACGTTTTACCCGACCGACCGGGGTGGTTTTTCGACTGAAATTATCCCGATAGTTGTTTCTACAAACGGGTTCAGCCTCTTCGGACTCCGGGACGGTGTGCTCAGAATCCAATGTACTCAAATGGCAAAGGTGAGGTCCGCCGGTTTCCAATTGTAATTCTAATATATTGAACAATACCACAGCTGATAATTTGTAATTAAGCCAGCGGTAAATAACAAATTTGCATTAACAGCAATTCTTGGAAGGTGCATCGCACGAGAGTGACATTAGGCGCACAGACTAAAAAAAACCGGTTCAAGAAAGCACAGACTAAACAATAAAAAGAAACTTATTAATATTGATTGAATTACAAAAGAAATTTATAAAATTAATTGCACATTACAACTAGACGACGACGAAACTTAGTTATGCCCAATTGATTGCCACAGAGATCTTCCAGTGACCTCCCGCAACCTTGTTCATCGGTTCATCTTGTGGGAGGCTTACCGAATCCCAACGTCTCAGCCCCACCGGTTAGCAGGCAATGTGCATTGTCCATCGTAATTTCCAATTCAAGAAATCCAAAAATAACTTTAACTTTTTCTGTAATGTTTTATCTAGTCTAACATGTTTTCATTGTCAATGTAAACTTCTTGCCACACGAAGGACAAACAATAGTCTATATTAAAACGTATTCCTGAACTCTATTGCTAAGTGTCGTGCGGTGGTGACGACAAACTCTTGCCACTCGTGTCACTCGGCAGATGACGTCACCTGTGTCATAAATAATGGTATGCAAATAGAAGATTGCAATGTGACCTTGAGGCATATCGCATCAATTTTCCACACGTATGTCCGCGCAAATAACAATTAAATATAGTTTCCTTTGTTAACACAGTTGCTGGATCAATTTGACTTATTTCCTTGTCAAATCGAGTAAGTATTACTACTGAGCAGTGGTGCTGCGACTTAAGTGCTGTAGGGGTTACGAACCCAAGTAGGCGCTTTACTTTGTGTAATTTATTTCATCATCACTGCTCCAAAAACGGTGAAGGAAAACATCGTGAGGAAACCTTAGAACCAAATTCGAAGACATGTGATATCCACCAACCCGCACTGGGCCAGTGTTGTGGATTACGGCCCCCCCTCTCCCAAGGAGGAGGCCTGTGTCCCTGCTGTGGGGAAACATACTAAAAAAGGCTGATTTATTACTATAAGTGCTAATATATCTTCTTTTTTGGTTTATTACGGTGTTCAAAAACATTTTGGGTCAATTATAACGGAAAGTAAGTCAGAGAGACACCAAACAATTATTCTCTTGGATTTATTCAAATGGGAAACGCGTGCCGCCTGAAGGCAACTGTTTGTAGCACGTGTTGATAAGTAGCGAGGTTACTTACGTGAGTTCACATATTGTTATCTCAGGTTTTTTCGTATAGAAAAAAAAAGATAGCAGCATGTTTCATCTGCGTACATGGTGTAACATCAGACTTACAAAAAAAACAACCTCAATCCTAATGCCTTGATCTCCCAGGTTTCTCTGATTGTTTCGTTCATTACATTGAATTAAATGATAATTTCCAACCACCCCATAATAATAACAAATAATAAATAAACTTTAATAAGCACATAAGAAGTGTTACTTTGCGTTTGGGATGTGCCATGGCGCAAAAAAAACTACGAATACAAAAAATAATCACACGATAAGTGACCAACAAACATTTTTTATCAACAACAACACAGACAAAATTATTTACTCGTTTTTTACTACCTATATTTGCCTAGTTAACATTTGTACGTAGATGTATTACAACACACTTAAAAGATGACAGGCTTGTCTCTTGTGATCTATCTTTAGGAAGGCAAAGGCACGATGAAAGTTGGTTTCAACTTCCATCGTGCCTTTGCTATATATATAATATAACTTGTTAAGAATGAAGAAATTAAAGTTTTAGAGCAAAATTTCCTAAATACAGTTCAAGTTTTCTTACCTTTTTTGGTTTCGGAGGGGGAGAGAGGGGGGGAATCTTAACAAAGATACCACCTCTACACTCCAGGCTTACTCCCTAAAACTCTCTTTGGCTTTACTTGAGGGTGACGAGGGTCAAAGGTCTCCAAAGGAACACAATGGAGCCGAATGCATTCAACTTTTGCATGCTCCAAACCCAAGAGAGACAGAACCCCGTGTGCCTTTGCCGGTGCGGCAACGTGTGCGGTAATTTATTTTGATATGATTTGACTTACCTAAAGAATTTCTTAAATAGTCTAAGCGCAATGTCTACAACGTAAATCTTAACAATAACATAGGCGTATTTAAATAAAGATAGAAGGTTTTTAACAAATATATTCTGTAAACTTTCTATGAAACGGAGGTCCTTCTCCGACAGGTCCGAAACTTGTCGGTACAAAATACACCGAGAAAAACGCGAACGTGAGTAAAGCCGTTTCATAGAAAGTTTATTGATAATGTCTCACGATAGTTTTAATAATTTTAAATATATTCTGTATAAAAATAATTTATTTTAGTAGAATATAAAAATATATTGAATGGTTTAGTTTGACCATAAATATTATTCATGTTGATTGGCAATTTGTCAGTGGTAGAGCCCGCAACAACAACATTTGTTGCACGTATTGGCCGGCTCGACCGGTGAAATACCACGACCTCACAGAAGACAGGCGTAAAGTAGAGTATTCTGCGTTTCGTCTGATGAGTGAGGTGGCGGAGGCCTAATTCTAGTTCTCTTCCCCTTCCCACCCTTTTCTTATAAGGAAAGGATAGGAAGGCGAAGAAAACATGACGGTGGGGGGATGTATAGAATTTGGAAATAACCATTTTCTGTTTGTCCTCTTCTATGTCCATTAAAGGTGGGCAACGCATCTGCAACTCGTTAGTTAGTTGCAGATGTCTATGGGTAGCGATCACTTGACATCGGGTGAACCGCTTGCTCGTTTGCCACCTCGTACAATAAAAAGAATTACCTCGTTCAGTGCGTCAAGTTCGCTGATTATTTCTTTCGGGTGAATTTGAAAGACCTTAAATCGTGTTTTCGGTTTTATCCTGATGTTTTACTTGTTTGAGCAGCTGCTAAAAATATTCCTTGCAACCTTCACTCATGAGAAATTGATAAGTGAGATTTTTATAAAAATGCGTTCATTCGAACATTTTGTGTGACAGTAATATCTCTCTCTCGAAGCCCCGCCGCCTTCGAGGATGGCCACCGAGGGAAATGTAGGGAGTTTTAGGGGCAGCTCTCTATCAATTCCTACAGACATTTTCAATATTATAAATGTAAATTTAAGTTTGTTTATTACGCTTTCACGCAAAAATTACTCAACCGGTCATCATGAAACTTTGTACACATATTCTTGGAGGTATTAGAAGTAACATAGTATACTTTTTATGAAATAAAAGTATATAAAAAGCCAAGCATGTTCCTAAACATCCCTATGGACCTATAGACTCCGAAACTGCTGGACCAATTTCGATGAAATTTACAGGGATTGTCCCGATTGGCACATTCCTGTGTTTGGTAGCGATCGGATCAACATAATTAGTGGTACCCGGGCGAAGCCAAATCGGGTCACTAGTAGTCTATATATTTATATGAATGGTCAAATGACTTCGCGGCTCATCTAATGCTATTCATCAGGTACCCATTTCTATTTGCAACAAACACAAGACTTAGAAACTGGGTTACCATTAGGGAGTTAAACAGATATGTATCAAAAAATTATGTCAAAACGTTACCAAGGCAACCGGTATTGTAAATAAAGGTGCTGTTGTTATAACTATCCATAGAGAATTTTTTTTCGGGGAAAATGGTCCCCTTGTGCTTTTTTACCTCTGACAATTTGTGCAACCATCTTACATTCGATTTTATAATATTAATTATGGTTTAGACTGTTTAATATATTTAAAGTAACATAAGAAATTCCAATGTTTAATAGCAGTTTACATAGGTACAAAACGACAAAAGTGAAGTCACGAATCGTATCTTATCGGATACAATGTTTTTCTTGGCGTTGTTAAATATTGTTTGTCTATTGTTTGTGTTGCAGCTACACGTGCCGCTCTATAGTCTATGGCATAGCATAGAGACGACGTCTAAGCCATAAGCAATTGAGGTTAGTTATGTTGGTTAGTCAGAGTGCGGCTTTTTTTTACTGGCAACTAACTTCGCTCGGGTAATAGACACAGAAAAATATAGTCTAGGTTACCCGCCAATAGTACAGCTTTACATTGATGAAATCGGGTTCGATTTAACGTCCACATAAACGTGACACTTAGATTCGTCTATCGGGATTTACGCAAGGGTTCAACCTAATATGTTTTTTTTAAGATTTAATACTGTTAGTCCCAGATTTAGCTCTGAAACTTTGCGCTAGTACTATTACCACACGCAGCACATTTATTTATTTTTTAAATTGAGAACAACGCCACCTAGTTATAAATTGTCGACAATATTTTTTGCAACGAGGGCTTGCGTGTGTTTAAGGTTTCGTACCCAAAGGGTAAAACGCGACCGTATTACTAAGACTCCGCTGTTCGTCCGTCTGTCTGTCTGTCAGTCTGTCACCAGGCTGTATCTCATGAACCGTGATAGTTAGACAGTCAAAATTTTCACAGATGATGTATTTCTGTTGTCGCTATAACAACAAATATTAAAAAACAGAATAAAATCAATATTTAACGGGTCTCCCATACAACAAACGTTGATCACGTTTTGTTTATTTTACGGTTTTTCAGGTTTTAAGGTATTCATTTATTGTAAATAACGAAGAATGTAGTTTTTTTGCAAAAAAATTGACAAGTTATGAGTACGGTACTGAAACGTTAAGTTGCGTAGCTGACTTTAGACAGAAAGAATCTTTATAAGCACTTGTCAAAGGAAGGAGACTCAGCAACGGTCGTGACAACACCTCTTGAGGCCCGAGCCTTGACTGATTATTATAAGTAGTCCTATATAGTGTGTACATTATATTATCTAGTGAAAATATTAGGCTACAACCTGTGTGAAATATCACTACAAGAAATTGCCTTCCGATAGAGCGGAGCCGAGTGACGGTTGCAATAAATCGACATTGGCCACACGCGCTAACGTGATATGATATCAGTTAGTTGTGATAAGCGATCCATTATCTCAGTTGCTTTATATTTATGTTTACAAATTATCATAACGCCGATGTCAACTGCACTTTACGGAATATTAATGAAGCTATTAATTTAATTACGTATTTGTTTATTGCCAAAGTACCGATTTATTAATTAATTAATCATTTGCTATGAAAAACAAATTTAATTTAATTGTAAAAACACGCTGACAATCTGCGAATATGGCTGAAGCAGTAACTTGCTCGTGATTCCTTTAACTCGATCGTAGTGGATTGCTTAAATTTAAGGTGGTATGAATATTTAGCCCTAGTGCCTACAACAACATCTGTTGCACTGCAGGGCCGGCTCGACCGGTGAAATAACACGACCTCACAGAAAACAGGCGTGAAGTAGAAGTACTCTGCGTTTCGTCTGATGAGTAAGCCACTCTCCCACCCTTGCCTCAGCGTCAGGTAGAAGTTGACCTTTCCATGCTTACGATCCTTCCGATATCTTGTGGTTTCTTCTGTTGGTGTATGTATTGCTTTGCGCCAGATCAGCCCCTAAACCATAGATTTCGGGTTTGATCTGCATTTTTGTAATAAGTCAACTTATTTTGTCGTAATTAGCGGTTTCATTTCAAAACTTTCATTGGCACGTGCAATATTATTGACGTCGCTAATACTGCGACTATTTCATGATCAAATATGACAAGAATAATCATTTCATTTAGGTGCCAGAAAAGACCACTGCCCAGACTGTGTCCAGAAATATCCCAGTAATGATATTAAAGGGATACCAATTTATTTTTAGCTAGAAACCCGCCCTGGTACATAAATAGACAAGAAAAAGAATATAGCCTAGTTATTATTTAATTGGTAGGTAATATTGAATTGTATGTATGTATGTTCATGGTTATTTTAAAAATTACTGAACTGATTTTAAAAATTCATTTGCCAATAGACAGCCCTATCAACGGGTAACCGAGTTCGTTATTTTTTAAAATTTGAATGAAAAGTATATGATACACTCAAACCTTCCTCAAATTAAATGGCGCACGATTATAATAATGCTTAAATTTGTAAAGCGCAGAGCCTTCAGAGTTCGAACACCACAAAAAAACACATTAATTTATGGCTTACAAAATCAAATTTGATCCATTTTTAGGATTTTACGATGCTAAGCGATATTGTAACGTAATAACTTTACAATATCGCGTCCTAAGACAACTCTCTGTTTGTCATTTTTGTAATATATCTTTAGTTATCTTTGTAGGCCATAGATGTCATAATATTAAAAATATTGAGTCACCTGGCTTACTTCCACTATCCTAGATATATATATATATATATATATATATATATATATATATATATATATATGTGTGTGTGTGTGTGTGTGTGTGCGTGTGTGTGTGTGTAAAATAAAAATAAAATCTAATGTAAATTGACCTAAGATATATATGATCAATCATATTAAATAGAGCTCAACTTAAGCTGGATGAATGTCGGTGAAATTTATTTACTCAGGCAATAGCGTAATAAGTAGCGCAAGCTTATAACTTATATTTTTGCTTGAATTTTTTTTTTCTATTTAGTTATCAATCAATTAAAAAATCTCGATTTGTGTGCACACGCTTTTGCAAGTTTTTTGTTAAGCATTTTAAATAATACCTAAGATTACGATTGACCCATAAACTTTAATAAATAGCAAAATTACCGGTTGACCATAGACACAAGTAATAGATAACACACAAATGGTCATCTGTATGCAATGAAACACTCGAAGCGTTGGTAATCTACATGTCAACCTTTTTAATCTATATAGAAAATTACTTTTATGTTAATCTATTTCATATGTATGTTAAAGAGCAACATTCACACATGTCAAATGGTGTAAAAAGGATAGCGTAATTAAAATAATAAGACAAAAGAGGACAGCTAGTGTTTGTCACTGAAGCGTGAATGTAAACAGATCACATTAGCTATAGAAAGAACGTCCTAATTAAGACGTTTTCGTGTCTTCACTGTTCGACCGCTGATGACATATCTGCTACATTTTTATATAATATTATTCTGAGTATGCATCTCAACAATAAATGCTGTTTGTAACAGCAATTTAAGAACTTGCAACTTAAACAGATGCTACAATTCTCTCTCTATCTATTTCCCCGTTCTTCTCACTTGCATTTCTCACTCCCAATTTTATTACATCGTAACCACAGAATAGATATGGATTCACAATGACAATAAAGGACATTAAAGTACTGTGTCCCCGTTCAATGGGGTATTTGAATCACAGTAATTGTTCTAATTAATTTTACCCGATATTTGTAGTCATGTGCCATAATAACCTCGGGGAAATCTGTCAACTCTTAAAATGTTTATTTAATTGTTTGTTCATTACAAGAAAGTACATTGTTTAATAAACACTGTTAGAGATTTACAATCACAGATACATGTGTCTTGTGCGTTTGTGTATTGCCATAAACGTTCAACAGATGTCACATAAAACCATGAAGATCAACAATAAGACATGGCATGTAATGGCATCATTACATCTAGTAAATAATATTAAGTCTCCAAGTACCAGTTCGCCATGATTTTGAATCGATCTTGATGTAGTCACTTTATAACTGCACTGTCCTTTACAGTGCACGGGAAAAGGTTTTATTATCGCTCATATGCATTGGCCATTAGCACAGATTATTAAAAAAAACGAAATTTTTGGTGCTTCGTTTTTAAAAAGAGAAAAAAGAAAGGAAAGTCAAACATAATAAAAATAAATTAATATTCAAGTATGATCTCCATTTTGTTATTTAATTTTAACAGGTTATATAGAAAAATAAAATTAAAACAACAAATACGTCCAAAGGTTGTTGTTGTTAATGGGTTTTTAATGACTTGTAAAATAATTAATCTATAATTATCATAAGAATGCGCGTTGTATTAAATACGATTAAATATTTTCTAATGGCAAAGCTGTTGATAACGAGTCGGCTGATAAAATCGCTTTTCTGTTTACAAACTGAGCCAGTTCGATGCGTCGCGCGCGCGTTTCCGAACGTGTGTCTGAGATATAAACCACAAAAAAAAAAGTTATAACGTCATAAAGCGCGCGAAAATAATCCGAGGTGACTTGTGAAAATTCTTTGTGTTGTGAAGTAAATAATGGGTCATTGACAATATTTTTTGTTTGTAAATATAAATATTGTGAAACTGTTAATTTGTGTGGAACATAGCCAATATTGTCTTGTGATTGCTAGATGCCAGTTGAATGAGGTTTTGATTTATAATTAATTCAAGAGTATTTTTACCACATTATTCTTTACGTATACTTACTATACGTATTATACGTATTACTTATTATTTTATAAATACTTTTTAGTTATTAGACAATCTTTCAGGTGTTTCATCTGTGAACTCATCAAATTGTTAGACTTACGCTTTTTAATTGTTATCGGGAATCTTCTGTGTGTATTTTGGTCATAAATTGGGCGACCCATGAAATATTGAACACAAATCTTAGGAGTCGGGAGCTTTTAACATATTTCTTTAATTTCGAATTGTAAAAGAAAACTAACACAAACCGCATACTTTACGACTATAGACGAACGGAACCCATCTCGTGTATCGCGCTACACCAAACATAAACAAATTAGTTAATATTTTTGTTGATGCATTGGCACACAACACCTGTGATTCTTGAGGAACGGAAAATTTATAATGTAAAAGTGAGTGGCGATGTTGGTCGTATGTATTAGGTTAGGTTATAGATTCGTGTCTTGTTAGAAGGGAAGTACCCGTAGTCAAGCTATACAGAAATGTGTAAATCTAAAAACTAAGGAGTGAGGTTTGCGAGGGCCTTCCATAATAGAATATTATACGTCCTATTGGTTGATTCGTTTAATTTATAAAAATCGAAAAATAACATAAACGCTTTAATGAAAAGAGTTTAAGTAAGAAAAGAATGAGGGCAAAAATAAAATCATAATGTTTCTTCACTTCACTTCACTTCACTTCACTAGTGGTCCTAAATCATCAAGAGCTCCATTAAAATGCATTCAGAATTTTATGATCCATTACTTTTATTTTGATCTTGAAGGTATCATTGTTTCACTTTGTAAATAAATAAAAACATTAACATGTTATTGGAATTGGTTTCAATGCAGCCATTTATTGAAGAAGGCAATTAGATACTTAAGTCGGTGTTTTAATTAATTTAATAGCTTAGCTTACATCAATATTATGGTTGCTGATACTGTAGTATGTAAAATAAATATTTAAAATCCGGTAACCGGCTTTCTTGTTAAATTGCATTTACTATAAACAATAGTTAAATTAAATAATAATAATACACACATTCCCGAGGAGGCGTCAGGCGGGCCAGCAAACAACTGAACTAAAAAACTGTAGCCAAAACTATACAGTATGGACTACAATCATACTGTGCCGACCCCACATGAGTGGGAAAAGGACAGGGAGATGATGAGTTAAATTAAATCCTTCGGGACAGAACGACACCACAGTCTTTAAAATCAGTCTAGCCATTTGGGCAGGACCGGACATACATACAATACCCTCGAAATACATTATCCTCCTGTCAAAAGCAAAAAAAGATGGCTGAAGATCTTTTTTTTGCATTCGTAACGTAAACTGACGCTTTAACAACAGAGCCACAGTATAAATATAATTTATTAAATAAGTTGATTTATTAGATTTCCGTTGGAGCTAATTGACTGTATAATTTTATAATAGGCGATATCGTAACAATACTCGAAGTCTTTGGAACATTCTGTAGCGGCTAGTGTAATATATGCGTAATATGTTAAATATTATGTCATCGGATGACGGTTGCACCTAGGAATGAGGACTGTTAAACCACCCACGAGTCGCAGATCGCTATTACAAAAAAATTTACAATTTAGATTTGTTAAGACACTCGTAATTATAGATAAAAAAGCAAAATCGTAAGCCAGTTCTATAAGCTTTGCATTATTAGTCTTACCCGGTATAAATTAATAATTAAAAAAAACTCGAGACGAAGCTATCGAGGGACAGTTCAAGCTAAGTTTCTGCAAAGAGGTTTAGTGCACTCTGTGCGTTGCTACTTTAAGCCTGGTGTAGCTGAAGATTTCTCCTTTAGGGACGACTGGGAATGGGACACAGTGATGTTATTTCTCTAGATAAATAAACGATAGATTAAACTTAAAAACTAGTCAAAGCGACTAGTTGCACATTCACGAAGAAATTCGATTAATGCCGTCATAAAAAGATTATGCAATCAGAAGTGGGATGTTCACCTTAAAGCAATCTATCGCACGTTCCATAAGTCCATAGTTCTTGTCAGTAGTTCAGAAGCAAGAAGTTATCCAAATAGATTTAACCTTTATTATTAATTAGGATTTAAATATGAACTATTTCCTTGATACTTTAAGTTTATTAAATTGAAGAAATATTTTAATAATAGCTCCTTCTGCACTAAAAGCTATGAAAACTACTGAGGAGTTTTTATCTATTTATAAAAGAACTGACAAACTGACTGACTGATACACTATTACTGGGCCTAGAGACTTGAAATTTTGCTCAGAAGCTTCTGTTATTACGGAGGCGAGCACTAAAAAGATTTTTTCTTATTTCATCCCTTAAACGTCTAAGGTTCGGGTTAGGTTAGGTTGAAAGTTTGTATGTTCAAATGTAAGTAGACCATCTATACGGTTAATCGTATTAAATCGGACTTAGCTAAGAAAATCGTCAGTCAAATTAAATCGAAATTGATCACGGGAAATCGCGGTGCTTCTAATGAATTTCAGATGTCCAATTTAAGTCCTTCCCTTAAGTTTTCTTAAATTTTCTTACCTTCCTTTGAGTTTCAGAAAGCTGAATAACTTTGTCTTGACCAATAACAATATAATGCAACAGTCACCAACAATAACAATATGGTGCTTCGTGCAAGTAATTTTCATTCATAATCGTTTCGTCTAATTGGTAGACAACCTTGAAGTTATAGGTAACTTGTGTATAGTTAACCACAACAATGGTTGCTTTGTAATTCGTGCAAAACAAATAAAATAGCCTAGTTCATATTTATGGCCGTTTTTGTGGCCACGGACGTGACTAAAGTGCAGTTTGTTATGTGACTCCCATGTTATCATAACAGCACCGTTGCGGCTATTTTAACGCTTATCGTTTCACCGTATAACCTGCCGAATCATATTGGAACAGCTCAACATAGTATGTAAATGGCAGAGATCAGAATATAGGTTATAGTTTTGTCTAAGGTTTTCTCAAACGACCATTATGCAGTACACTTTCGGAACCTTGACCAGATCGTTGTTGGATTATATTGCCTCGTCCGTGTTCATTTTAAGATTCGTTCGTGCGGAGTTTCTATAGAATCCTTCTAACAGTAGAAATGCAGTGGTACTAAATGTATTCTGGGTTTTTCTGTTGAATAAAGTGTACATATTTTATTATTTATTTACTAGATAATTAAGATTTGTTTACTCTAGACGATAGCAAGTCGCTTTGCAGTGTGTATGGCAGTTTGAATCAAATCGTGGAATGAATTAATCGTTGTGACCGCGTGTAAAGTGGTGTTCATTTTTTTTTATCGTGAACGTTGGAATTGGAGCTTTCGTAAATCTGACGGGGTTACTTTAATTGACAGCTGCCATATGAGTTTCCTTATGAGAATTCTAAAGATATACTCTCAATACTATTTGAAACCTTTCATATTCTCGTAGCATAGGCGAAGACAGTTTTTATGTTATGATTTGTGATTGATTGAATTGGCTCTCATTTCTAATTGCATTAAATACTTTCCCGTCTTAAAAACCCTGTTGCGAATTAAGCAAGAGTTACTTAAAATTCTTTAGATCGTTCTAAGACTGAGATCTGGGTCTGGGAACTCATGATGTATCTTATATTACGGATTACATGCATACGATGTTGAATAGGTACAAAGATCACAGGTTGGTTCCTATGGCTTGTCGGCAAAGCTCGCCAGTGTACCATTCCAATACCGTGGTTGTATACACTGATGAACGATTGTCCTCCTAACGCTGTCGCCAATAACTGCCGACTCACCTCGCCGACCAAGATCGAACCTTGATTTTGACTAGGGTGGTAAGGGGAAGAGAAGTGAAATTAGACCTCCGGCACCTCTCATCAGATAAAACGCAGAGTACTTCTTGACGTCTGTCTTCTGTGAGGTCGTGGTATTTCACCAGTCGTGAAAAATATGTCATTTAGTTAATATTTTTATAGGTATAGTTGTAATGGATCAGGTATGACTAAGTTCACGATAACATTGAAAATTAAGTATACGTAATTAAAGAAGGCGTAATATGGCGTCCGCCTTGCCCTTTGAGTTACCTAAATACATAATATGATGAACTGTGTCTTAATAGATACTAGTGACCCACCTCGGCTTCGCCCAGCTACCATTAATTATGGTGATCCGATCGCTACCAAACACTGGAATGTGCCAATCTGGACAATCCCTTTAAATTTCATCGAAATTGGTCCAGCCGTTTCGGAGTCTATAGGTCTATAGGGAACATACATACTTCGCTTTTTATATACTTTTTTTTCATAAAAAGTATCCTATGTTACTTCTAGTATCTCTGTAAGAATATGTGTACAAAGTTTCATGATGATCGGTTGAGTAGTTTTCGCGAAAGCGTAACAAACAAACTTACATTGACATTTATAATAGTAGGGATTTCCGAATTTTAAATTATGGTCGGGCATGTTGAAAGGATGAATGAAGAGAGAATAACGAAACAGATTTATGTTGCAAAATAGAGTGGTAGTGTTGGTAGGGGACGGGGGAACTTATATTGATCAGATTAGTGGCTTATTAAGAAAGGGCGATATAAGGAGCACCCATAACCGATAAGCATGTATATGGTGATGTGACGGTGACTATACGTACGGATGTTGGAAGGATATCCAGTTAAGATAATGATGACAAAGACCAGTACGTTGTTTGAAATGGTTCTTGAGGTCTAACTCCTTTCACCCGCTATCTCTCTTCTCTTCGTTACCCCTTCTACTCTTTTCTGCATAAAGGCTGGCAAATTATCTTCAGCTCGATAAGTTATTGCTGATTGAACGGCTTCTTCGTTTACTTCTTCTACTTAGAACTAACTTGACTTGACTTGACTGGTCGTATTTTAAGCAACAGTAGAGACGTTAAAACTTAAGTGCACAGAAATATATATATATATATATATATATATATATATATATATATATATATATATATATATTCACGCTAGGTTCGTGCGATTTATAAAACAAGGTAAAATCAGTATAACTAATTGTTATAAATGGCTGTAGACGGACTGCAAGCGTGGCTGTATGAATAAAACGTGTGTATTTACTCGCAGACGATGCATTGGGAACGCTCTAGGGGCGTTAGCCTTTACGCGACGGTTCAGCTGGCGGTGGATGTGCAATGTACGTACACTGCGTTGCACGTGTACTGCACAAGTCTGGCATGTACAGACACCATGTTTTGTAAATATTGTAGGATGTTTATTATCCGTGTTGCCCTGGTTGGAGTGGAGAAGCGATCCTCTCTTCTGGAAATGTTGCTAGATGCGAGTAATTGAAGTATTTTACCAACATAAAAGTAATTTCGTGTTGGTCATTTATCAATTAAAGCTCTATTTGGACATCACTTAGGATTGCATTGCCGAATTTAACAGATGGATATAAATTTAATGCGAACTAGTCTGTCTTTTTGTATGACGCACGACTCACGCACGAAGGGTTCCGTACCATTACCTATAAAAATATTACGTTTGTTGTATAGGCTCATTTAAATATTTATTTTATTATGTTTTTTTAGTACTTGTAGTTGTAACGGCAACAGAAATACATAATCTGTGAATTTCAACTAACTATCACGGTTCATGAGATACAGCCTGGTAACAGAGGGACAGACAGACGGAGTCTTAGTAATAGGGTTCCATTTTAACGTGTAGTGTACGAAACCCTAAGAAAGAAGGCTGAGTAAAGCTCGTTCCACACAGCTAGTACGCTTTTATATGACTTAAGTTATTTTCAACTCTTGATTTTTGCGCGACTGCCGAGGGTAACGTAAGTATGTATATATATTTGTCGGGGACTGGCCGAATGCAGTGACTTGACGAGTACAACGTTCAAGCTGTCATTCACTCTGACACAACCCCTAGCTCTAGCGTAACGGCGAACCTGGTAGCGGGTATTACAATACGAAGAGTGACGGCAATCGAGTTGCATCGCGGATACACGCTACGTGTTTGGTGGAGTGTCGATACATGAAGCTGGTCTACTCATTGTACTATCGATCCAAGATTAAATTTTGTAATGTCCTAATGTATTTCGCTGCGTGTCATTCTCCTTGCCCGACGCCCGAGCTATTCAGGATGGAGTTAAATGTCAACGCAACCTATTAAAAGCTCGAGTGAAAAAAGTGAGGGTGTGTTTCGATTCGTATGCGTACCCGGGATGTCAAAGCACATATGACGTTACGATATGATTTTATTTAATTATTAATTTTGGAATTTTATATCCTGCCAGTTATTACATTTATAGTCATACTAAAAGCCCTCGATTGTGAACAGCTTCACGTAGGTTCTATTGCCGTCTCACTTCGCAGGGGCCAGGCAATTCGTTTAAAGTGTTCGCTATTCACACTATAGATTTCATTTCATGTTCTTTGATATTTATATATTTCTTTTTATGTGTATTATTATTTATCATATCTCGCGTAGTGTTCGGATAAAATGGACGTTTGTTCTGGACACTACTTATATAAAAATACTAACCCAATCTAGAAGAGACATTCTCGTTGTTTTTGTTTTTTTTATAGGTGGCAAACGAGCAAGCGGTTCACCCAATGTTAAGTGATCGCTACCCATAGACATCTGCAACTAACTAATGACTTGCTGATGCGTTACCCACCTTTAATGGATAGAGGATGGGATAAACAGAAAATGGTTATTCCCAATTCCTATACATCCCCTCCACCGTCAAGTTTTCTTCCCTTTCCCATCCTTTACTTATAAGAAGAGGGCAGGAAGGGAGGGAAAACTAGAATTAGGCCTGCAGATTAGGACTCATCAGACGAAACGCAGAATAGTCTACTTCACGCCTGTCTTCTGTGAGGTCGTGGTATTTCACCGGTCGAGTCGGCCCATTCGTTGTTCCAACAGATGTTATTGCGGGCTCTACCACTGTTAAGCCGTGGTCTTGGTTGAACTTTCATAATTAGGGCAGCGTCATATCTACTCTTTGATTTTATATAAATCGATTCTAAGACATATGGAACAATCTGCCAGCTTATTGCGATTTCTGGTACTACTAGTTCGACGTGGTCACAGAACACAAAATTTCTAAATATTTCTTCAAATCAAAACTTGGTTTTTAATGTACCTGTTCCTAACTACTCTCAATTAATAAGGTTGTATGTTATGAAGCTTTTTTCTCCGACAATATTTACTTGTCTTGTAGCTTGGGGACTTTAAATCTTCCAGAATGAAAACGTTACTGTGATTTTCAAGTAAAATATTTAGACTCTGTATTGTAAAATACGTACACTTATGAAAGGTGGGTTAACTAAAGCTGGCGTGTTCACAGTACTCACACTGATGCAATTTCACTATACAGTTTGTTCAAAATTAAATTGATTTTGATTGAAAATGCAATAATTTTAAAATCTCTAGTCTAATCTGGTTTTAGTAAGGTCGGATGGGTTGTGAATACATTTAAAAAATAATGTGTTACTTATAATTTATTCTATTTTAATATATTATTGGTTGTAATGAGAATTGTAAATTAAATCAATTTCAAAAAAACAACAGTGGCAAAAACAATAACTGTCTCCTTTATACTCATAAGCTTGACCGCGCGCGCGAGAGAGACGGACAGACTTTTCATGATGCACAGACGTTGCATCAGAGTAACTTGTGAATGTGTGAAGGTGTCAGCTTTGTTAACTGATATAAATGATTTATTGTTGATTTTCTTATTAAATACTTATTTCACATTATTGGCTTTAAATGTATATCTATATCTGTTTAATTTCTTTATCAGAAAAAAATCTAGCAGTCACATTGACAGTGAACTTCACATAAAAGTCGAATACAAATTTACAGTGTTGGGATTTTAAAAAAACAATTGTTATGATACTTGTGTAAAACAAGATGTCGAAATTCGTTAAAAATGTAAAGAAGTGGACGGGCGTGTCCAGGCCGACCAGCCAGGAGCTGAACCGCAGCCAGTACTCGCTGGTCTCCTGCGGGGAGCTCACGGCAGAGGCTATCCAGATCTGGCTAGGGCTGCCCAAGAAGATCAAGTATGACCCCGAGTTGGCGCCCTTCAGACAACGGTACGAAAAGGAATTCGGTAAGTTAACCTGTATTTTTTTTATATAAACTTAAGTCTTTATCTTTCTATAAATATTTTTAATAATTGTATTACTTGGTAAATCTAAGAAAATTTAGTTACTATTTTTTCTTTTAAAAACATTGCAATACCATGATAGGAATAAAAATAGCGTTATAAGGAAAAAGTGTGGTTTAAAGTGGATGTTGTGACTAGAATTAAAAAGGTATGCTTCGGTGGTTCGGGCATGTTGGAAGGATGAATGATGAACTGAATCCATTTATATCTTTTTAACCGTGTGTTCACACTGCCGAAAACATTGACTTAAAACATATTGTAATCTCAGTTTTTTTCTGAGAAAAAGAAAGAGAAAGCTTATATCGCGACACGCTTTTACGTCAGTATAAATCCACGGTAATACATTCCTAAGACGGGCCGGTTGGCGTGGTTTGTAAGTTACTTGCTTTTCACGCCGCAGGTCGTGGGTTCGATTACCACCCAGGACAAACATTTGTGTGCATGAACATGTCTATTTGTCCTGAGTCTGGGTGTAATTTATGTATTTAAGTATGTACATATTTACAAAAGAAAAGTAGTATATGTAGTGTATCAGTTATCTGGTTGCCATAGCACAAGCTCTGCCTAGTTTGGGATCAGACGGCCGTGTGGGAATATGTCCTAGGATATTATTATTATAGTTACATGTCATAAACAGCTTATGAATGCATATTTGTTATCACGCACAGTTACAATCTGTCTACACTAAGAACAATTATATAATTATAATTTTCGCTATGGTTTGGGCGGCTTCTTGCTTGGTTTCGCCTGACCTGGGACCAGTTATAATTCAGAAGTAATGTAACGATAATTCTCTTCCCAACTCATTTGTTTTGGACTCTACATATAATTTTGTCAAACAATAATTTTTGTAATGGAAAAATAAATAGCTAATATATTATGTCTCATGATATTTATTGCAGTCGTAAAGTTGTTTGAAATATTTTTAAAATCTTTTGTGGAACCATTAGTTACTTGTTTATTGAAATGAGAGTACGTACAGTCACCGACAAGCAACGTAGTGCGTAGCGAGAAAACGTTAACAAGAAAAAACTAAGACTAAATACTATTGTTCTTTAATTACTGCTGTAAAAATGGACGCGTACGCGTGAGTCAATTGAGTACATTTAATACAAATGGACATAATTTTTTTTTCGAGATATTCGTAGGTCACTGTACTGTGCGCGCGTTATCCGTGTCAAGGCCGCCCCCTCGTTAATCCGATCAATAAATCGCTTTTTAATGTTAAATAAACATCGTGTTATCAATTGGTAATATCCCTTGCCCTAATAAACACAACATGTTTTAATTTTCTCATTACGACTTCCTCATTTCGCTAAAGCCCGTGTAACACAACACGCCGACTGCATGTCTGTGGCGTGACGATGTTTGTGTGATGCGCACTTTAAATCAATAACGACTTATTGCTTTAAAGTGCGCTTCACACAAACGATAGCGTTGCAGAAGCGTTTTTCCTGTCAAAAATGTGGTAATATTATAAAGAGAATTACTGAACCGATTTTAAAATTTATTTTACCAATAGAAAGCTGTGCTAGTACGGAGTATCTATGATTTTTTACAAATTTAATGGCAAGAAGGGTAGGTACTCCCGATATGTAAATCTAAGGCGCTCGAAGATGTATAGAACATTCAAGAAGCTTTAAATGTGATTAAAAAACTCGATGTATTGAATCTGAAACTATACTACGTCTTTGGATGCACCCGAGGCGTCCATTGCGAACCGGATCGAACCGGTTTAAAATAGCATGGCTCGTCTGCCACTTGGAAGCGTGTCAAAAAATGAAAAATACCAAGTCGCTTGTGGATCGTGTATGTGCGTCTGATTTTGTAATTCCTGTCCAAGGTTTCTTGGAATCGATGGCTCAACATTGTTTACCTGCTCGTAAAATGTTAATGACAATATTTATGTTTTGGTAACAATCATTGTGACACAAAATACAAGCTTTATGTTGCAGCCAAAAGAGACCAATAGTCCTCCCTCTGAGAGAAAGAAGCCTTTGAAACTCAAATTAATATACATAATATATTTACACTAGCTGTTACCGCGACTTCGTCCGCGTTGAATCCAATAAAAATATGTTTTCATCGCCCAAAATTAATGATAACGTTGTAAAGTTGTTTTACAGCCATGTACAATCTACGGCGACTATGGTTTTTGTCCCTATGGGAACAGGTCAGGTCCCTGTTTATATTATTAATAATTGGGCTGTAAATCCTGTCTTAGTACTCACCTCCGTAAAAAAAAATTCTGCGCAAAATTTCAAGTCTCTGGAGCCATAAGCTTGAGTTGTTGATATATCATTCTGTCAGTTTTTAATTTTTATATATAGATATATTGTTTTCTCACTAACATATGACGATATCATTCCAAGTAAATATGCGAAATCAAATAAAAGTTTCAAGCGAGGAAGATTTGAGAACAATGAGTGCGAAGCCGCGGGCCACATCTAGTTTACAATATATCTATGTCAACGACAACTAAATGTAAAATAATAATACTACTTAGGATTTGTTGTTGCGTGTCAACCTCACAAATGTTTTACCTTCATAGGACAAGGTCTTGTGGAATACAACATTGAGGTAAATGCAAAAGCCATATTTGATACGGCGGCTGTGTTTTTCCACGAAATTGTGTACATAAGAAAATTCAATTCGTAACATATTCATATTGCCTTTGTCTGTTCTTGAACAGACGACATACTTGACATCACCTGCTACAAATAACACTAGTTGGCTCGCCAAACTTCGTTCCATCACCAACTTTGCGGTTGGGTTTTCGCAAAACCTGACGCAGACTTCTACTCGGCGAAAGGAATATTCCTACCAAATTTCAAGTCTCTAGACGATATGGTTCCAGAGATATCGTGATGACTCAATAGATACCTGGAAAGGAATTATATGCATATATATAAGAGATTTACAGGTATCTATTCTAAGACGTCAAGCAACCGAAGATGCTCTGGGCGCAGAAACTTCACTATGGCTATCCGTCCGCGGTTGCTAAACGCACTGCGTAGACGCGGACGCTAGCGAGCCGTTGCTGTCCATTTACAGTCGTCCGCTTAGTGTGTAAGGGCTCTTAGGTATCTAATATTCAACATTGATTGGAGCTTTAGATTTGGACGTACTAACTTCCAAATAAAATAAATATAAATACGCCCGTAGCCCAGAGGAGTAGACAGAGATCATGGATTTCCAGTTGGCGCGATCCTGGCACACCTCTCACGCTTCTTCTACATGCATACATCTACGCATAGATGCTCGTAGGTTATGGGTGCTCCTTATATCGCCCTTTCTTAATAAGCCACTATTTGATCGATATAAGTCCTACTAGGGCGTGCCTACCAACGCTACCACTCGCTTTTGCAACATAAATCTGTTTCGTTACTCTCTCTCTTCTTTTAACATGCGAACCACCGAAGCACACCTTTCTCAATTCTAGTCACAACATCAACATCTAAGCCACACTCTTCTCTTATAACGCTATTTTTAATCCTATCATAAAACGTCACTCCTAACATACTTCTTAAGGATCCCATTTCAACGGCATTAACTCTACTAGCATGCTTTTCCTGCCAAACCCAGCTCTCACTTCCATACATTAATGAGGTATTTGTTCGTAATTGTTGTCACTACTGTACCTATAGCCCCATTCATTTTATTTCCCGCAGTCACTCGTCGTTCGAAATGTGAATGTAAGTTTGTTTGTTCTATCGATAAAAACCTATTCGCAGACCTACCGAATGTATACGCAAAATTATTTAATTTACTACAACTAACTACTATATATATATATAAAATTACAACAATTCTTTACAAATAGCACAAAGATATCGAAGTTGCGTCAAGTTTTACAACCTTGGAATATTTATCATGTCCTATGCCCTTTATGGTGGGTAATAATTGTGCAGCATTTTGTCCGCCTACGTTTGTACCGCCACGTATCTACTAATTTGGCAATGTGTATTCCTTTGATAGTACATTTTGTTATCTACACGGTCATTGTACAACTCGTTATAGGAACGCAGTAAGTGCGTAGATCAATTCTGAGGTGTAATATTTGACAACACCAAATAACTACGCTTGAATATTTGTCTAGTTGATATAATGAAGAAACCATTCTTCAAAATGTTGTTACAATATATTTTATGGTAGGAAAAAATTAGTAAGCATTTTGGTGTTAATAATAATTTGTTACTTGCGAATTGCCTCGGATGTAATCATGGGTTCGTGAAGTCATTGAATACCTTATTATATATATATATATATATGAATGTAAGTTTGTTTGTTACGCTTTCACGCGAAAACTACTCAACCGATCATCATGAAACTTTGTACAAAGTTTGTACTTTGTAAAAAGCGAAGTATGTTTGTTCCCTATAGACCTATAGACTCGGAAACGGCTGAACCGATTTCGATTAAATTTACAGGGATTGTCCAGATTGGCACATTCCTGTGTTTGGTAGCGATTTGATCAACATAGTTAGTGGTACCCGAGCGAAGCCGGGGCGGGTCACTAGCTTAAAATAGATGACAATTTTTTTTAAAACATTACATTCAAAATCTACACGTTATTTCGATGAACTAAACTGACCAATTTGTTTATAATTGTACATATGTTGCTAACAATCCAATATCTAATAATCTGTATAAATACTATATAATCGTACCAATTTAAGTATCACACTAATGTCGGTTTTATTATTTGACTTTAATGTGTTTATAATCTCGGTGATTAATTTTTGAAGTCAGTTATTTGTTAACACAAGTATAATAGTTGGAACTTGTTGGAAAAGTATTTAATACGTTTACTATTCTTAAATAAATAAGCGTTTACATCTACAACCTAGAGAAGAGAAGAGAAGGTAAAGATTTAATTCTCGAGGTCTCGGCTCGTCGACACATCCCACGCAAAACGTGGCGAAAGGGCAGGGATAGGATGAGTAGCTTGTTGCAGATGCCTACGGGTAGACCACTTATTTAACCAACCGTTAACCAAGATTAATTTAACCAGCTGTCTATTACCACTTTCACACTTTTGAAAATTTTATCTAGTTCCAATTCGTTGCAATTTTTTCAACTGTTGCCGACCCCTGGCAACTATCTACACAATGCACGTGTATCGTTCTCCAAACGGAGTAGTGGCGATGCAATTACGATGTAATCAGTAATATTATTGACGCAGTAAATTACATATCATGTAATTACGTATATCCTGCGTCAATTTATATAGTTAAAATCTTTACAATACCGGGGCCCCGAGTAGACCAATATCGGGTTTTATTATACGTACTGGTTTGATCTCTAATCTTATAAGGAGCCCAAATTGAATAGGTTTAGGAATACCGCTCGAGACTGATGTGAAAGCCTTGTGTAACGAATTTGGATATATTTATGTATTATGTTATACTAGTGACTCGCCCCGGCTTCGCCCGGGTACCATAAATTATGTTGATCCGATCGCTACAAAACACAGGAATGTGCTAATCTGGACAATCCTTGTAAATTTCATCGAAATCGGTCCAGCCATTTCGGAGTCTATAGGTCTATAGGGAACATATAAACTTCGCTTTCTATATACAATTTTTTTCATAAAAAGTTCTATGTTACTTCTAATACCTCCAAGAATATGTGTACAAAGTTTCATGACGATCGGTTGTGTAGTTTTCGCGTGACAAACAAACATACATTCACATTTATAATATTATAAATATAAATAATGACGCCTATTGCTTACTTCAATTAAGTAATACCATCATTTTCTAATTCATACAAGGTATATTAATTTTGAAGGAGTTATAAGCATAATCATGGCTGATTCTGAAGGTTTCGTCTAATATTTATACGACTGATTTTTCAATCATCTTCCTCGTTCTCTGCGAATTCGTATCGGAAAAGATGGGGTCCGCAGTAGAACCAAAGCAAACACGCCCGAGGAGTTGCAAACCTTAAGTGGCAATGGACCGTACACATTGCTCGCATAACGGATGGCCGATGTGGCCAAAAAGTTGTGGAATGGACGCCACGTACAGAACGACGCAGCATAGGCCTCCCAATCTGGTCAATGTTGAGGGAGTACAATGGATGTAGGTAGGGATCTTTGTGGCGATCAACGGGGGAGGCCTACGTCCAGTAGTGGACGACTTTTGGCTGAGAAGAAAAGAAGATTTCTCCATCGATTTATTTTAAATAATAAATGAAATATGTATTATTGGTCTATGTAATAAATTGCTGTAACGAGGTCCGGACATCGCCCAACTATGTAAAATTAAGAAACAAGCAAGCAAGTGTTGAATTCAAAGAGCTTGGTATTTATCCGAATGGATATTTTCTTAATTATCAAAACAATTTGTCATTATTCCTCTTTTATAATCCCCCTACTCCAGAGACATCGGCCCCAGATTGTAGTTGGGTCAGGTTAACAAAAAAACAACTCTTTTGTTTCCACAGGTAACGCCGAGAACATCCCCCTCTCCTCCAATCAGTCTTCCAATGGCTCCGCGCCAGAGTCCAAGCGGCTGCCGCTGGTCAAGTCAGCACCGCATCTGAACAACAACAACATCAAGGCGCTATCATCGGCCAACGACGTTGCCGTCAATATAAAAGACCCCGAAAAATCGGGTAATAACATTGGAAAAAATGGCGAGAAGTAAGTGAGATTTGTTCTGTTCTATCCTTTAGTTTTTTAGTTCTTTGGTTTTTATATAACGAGTTGAGACGAAGAGGATATAATGCAAAAGAGAAAGGGATGGGGCGCACCTAACTAATTAGAAGAAACATTGAAATATTCGTCTTCTTGAAGCTTTTATTCCGGGGTAGTGGCATTGATAACCCTGGTCAAGCCAGCTCATTCGCAAACAGCTGATGCTACTGATGGGTCTAGGATTGTTCCTATCGTTTATTTTTTGAGCAAGGGATTCGCTTGATGTTCGGTGATCATTGTTTCCCATGAACCAACACTAGAACCGACTCCATTACGGCTTTGCAAGGGTTAGAAGCTCACCGGACCCTTGTTAGGTCCCCGGTATCTCAGTGGCTATTAATATGTCGCGCTGTCAGTCTGTGGTACCCATAAACCTCACCAGTATTTTTGAGTGACTGTAACTTTTATTGCCCGTATAGGTTGAGATAGTATTGGCTTAACCGACACGGGTTATATACTAAGGCAAAGTAAGTATGTGACGCGGCGTGGATTTGGGATTGAATTATACAAGACTATGAGCGAGCAAGAAAACGGATGATTTTGGTTTGGTCTCCGCGTTCAGGCAAATTGCCGAGAAAACCCTTGCCTCCAAGCGCCTCAACATTTAATCCGCCTCGTAAAGAGTAGGCGTCATGTTATAAGTATATTATACACACACATGGTACTTTAATTTTTATTTTCCCTTACATATTTGTTTTAGGGAGGACCAAGGCCAAACGCGTAAGAAACAAACAAAGGTAAGTTTGGCATTTTATTTGATGCACAATATAGTTTTTCAAATATTTGATATCGGATTTGAATCAACGCCTTTTCCATGTTTATTCCGCTATTACATTTCTGGTAAAGCTACGTAGAATTACATACCGTAATATTTTGATTTACATTTAAAAACAGATTGCCTTGATTTGTAACGATGTCGACAATCTCAATAAATTTATCATGCAGAAAGGTTCATTAGACAAAGGGCCAAGCTACCTGCCACAAGGTCACCTTGATAGGGCAAGGCTACAATCGCAGTGTAGTGAGAACGTGCTATATTATAATAGTCAAGTTATGGTATATCAAAGCAATTAAGTTAATTAATAAAATATGAGCCTTCGCATCCTAGATTTAAATCAGTAAAGTTCTTATTCTATTCTTAGGCATCTGCAACAACCTTAAGGTACAGAGGGGGTAATAGAAAGGAAAAGAATATTTCCTTTTTATATCCTGTTCCCCTGCCATCCTTTCCTTATAAGGTAGAGAGCAGAGGAGACTAGATTTGGGACTCACTCATCAAACGAATCGGAGCCTACTTCTACTTCACGCCTGTCTTCTGTGAGGTCGTGGTATTTCACCGGTGTAGCCGGCCCATGCGTGCAAGCGCTGTTGCGGGCTCTACCACTGATGATAAATTAATTCTTACGTGTAATTCTAAATATTTGTTAATCTTTCAGATGGAGACGGCGAGCCACTACGTGAAGATGATTCTGCTCATCGCCTGCTGGATCTTCTTTACGATTGTTTTCATGCTTTACAACGAGAAGGAAGTAATTAAAATGTACACATTCATCGATCCTGGAGAAATTAAGGGTTAGTACATGAACTTAAGAGACATAATAACTAACAATGGTAGAGCCCGCAAAAACAACATCTGTCGCACGAATGGGCTGGCTCGATCGGTGAAGTTCTACCACCTCACAGAAAACAGGCGTCAAGTAGAGTCACTCTGCGTTTCGACTGATGAGAGGTGCCGGAGGCATAATATCAGTCCTCTTCCCCTTCCCACCCTTGAGGACATAAGGATAGGATGGGAACGGGAAAAGGAAATATCCTTTTCCTGCCTTCTGTCCTTTAATAGGCAACGCATCTGCAACACATTTTCTTGTTGTGGATGTTCATGGGTAGCGTTCACTTAACATCAGGTGATGCTTGCTCGTTTCCCATCTTATTCCATAAAAAAATGTATATATTTAATGTTATGTGAAACTCACAAAGAACAAAGAACAACTGTTTAGTATATTTGGATCTTTGAACAAAATAGGTTTGAACATAGGCAGCCCAAAAGCGACTCTTAGATATTTGAAAAAAGTGAAAGTGAATACGAAATTTCCTTTAAATGGGAGTGTTGAGAAAAGGGGGAATACCCCTCTTCCGAACCATCCCGACTTCTCAAAACCAATCCTGCTTCGATCGGGGAAGTACCGTGACGTCATATGATTGAGAAATAAAGGTTAAACATCTCTCTTTCGTAATTAATATGGAGATCCTGTACCCTCCATATTACTTTTTCTTCTATTTTCTTATGCTCCCTTCCCTTTTTCGGTGGAATTCCTCTAATCCTGTAATGACTACAACGTCGCTAGTTCTCTGTGAGTCTTAAAACTTGTTAGGGGAGGGGCTTGTCCAATAGTGAAATTATAGTGTTTGAATTGGGCCTACATATTCATTAAATTCTTTGGATATTTTAAACTGCATTCAGTATGAACTCTTATTTAATGTTTCATTGTACACGTGTAGGGGCAATTTACACGTAGCTTGTTCGCTACAGAACAGAACCGGTTTTGTGTAATGGGTGCTATGCTGTGAATAATGTATGAATGGGTCATTCATTCTTAATAATATCTGTTAATGCATCAAGTTAACAAGTATTGAGTTGTTAATCTTTATACACTTTGAGAATAGAATCTTTTTTGTTATATAACTTTAAACTTTCGTTGTTTTTACTAATATAAGGTTTGTAAGAGACGGAATTATTACCACGGTTAGCCTTTTTGAGCTCCCAATATTTCGACACAGTTCACGGGCTGACTGGAGTTATGCGGTAATTCGAAAAAATGTTTAGGTAGCCGTATCGATCTACCTTCTTTCTAGTGGTCGCGGAATCAGATAAGCTTGGAGGATTAGCAACTGTGCCGAAATATCGGGAGCTCAAAAAGGCTAATCTTATATCTTTTTTAAACTCATATATTTTTTGTATTCATTACTCAATTGTAATTACATTAGTGTCCGTATATGTCCCATTAAGTTCGTCTTAAAAATACTTAGATGACAATATGTTTTCAGTAGTGAAAACCCACAGTTAGAGAGTGATTTTATTTCATACCTGATTTAAAACGTTCTTTCCTTTTGTTTAAGGTTATTTCTTTAACGCATCTGAAAGCGGTAAATTGGCGGTACTGGTGAAATTATCAGGACCATTCCTACCGGAACATATGGAGAAGCATTTGAACTTGACGGAAATTGACTCTGCCGAGAAAATGACGGTGTGGCTGGAGAGATGGACTCTGGCTGATGAGGGCCCTACGAATGACTCCGGGGTGACCAAGGTTGTGGTAAGTCTGCTTGAGCAAGACATCAAAATGCAGTATTTGAATGAACGTTGCGTTCAGAACAAAGGCTAAGAAGATGAAAGAAAATACTTGTGAAAGCCATTTAAAGACGAAGATTGGGGATAGCATTAATTAAATGTACTCCATATATCCATTGGTTTCAGGCTTCCGACAAATGGTCGGTATTACTACAAGAATATCAGTTCCTGGACTTCAGTCAAGGGGAGCGTCGGGCGGAGACAATTACCCTCGGGAAGAATACCGCGAGTCCCAACTCCTCAACCGTATACGCTATTCGTATGCAGAGCACCTCGAATCAGACCATCCCGCTAACGTTGAGCTACACAGTGAACCCCATAGATGTCGCTAGCGGAGTGACGTACGCTTGTTTGTTGCTGTGCAGTTTGTATGTGCTAATTATATTTGAGGTGAGTAGAACATCAACAATCTAGAAATAACAAATTATTTCCTCCAGTCTAGTCCTTGATATCGAACCTTAGGTCACACAAAGCCTGGGAAAATGTTTCAATGTAATTCCATTCCCCAGAAGGCGGGGTAAATAAATAAGTTGGAAGATAGGGTCTACAAAAATTCAATCTCTTATCAGAAAACGAAGTACAGAGGTCTGAACATTGATTCCCAGAAATACTTTTGAATTAATTATGTCGTGGTACCTTGTTTAATTGGAAATTCAATTACTAGGACATACAGTTCTTTATTTATTTATCTTCCTCTCTGGGTCCTGCTGATTCCTAAACAATGGTTTTAGATATTCTAATTTCCTGAGCTATAAAATAACGTTCTTAGCTTCTTAAGTGGATTGTGTGTTTTATGTTTATAGGCATAAGGCAGTTAATTGAACGCCATTGTATTTTTTATCTGAATGTCATGCTTCTGTGTTATGTTGTGTGTTCCGGTGTGATAGTGTCAAGAGAAATATATATTTGTTTATTTTATATTATTATGTCATTTGATTGCCCTGTAGCATGGCGGTTGAGCTCCAGGTCCCGGGTTTATTTCCAGACAGTTTGTTTAGTTTTGAAACAAATTGTTTCACACTTGGGTCTTTAAAGTTAGAACAATACCTATCCTTCCAAAGAGGTACATTTAAGATTAATTTAGGGGATGTTTCTCGAATTCCAAGTTCGTCAATCCGGTACAGTTGAGACAGTGTACAGATTAGGAATAGAAAAGGATATTTCCTTTTCCACGCTAACCCGCTCCCCGTCCAATCCTCTTCCCGTTCCCATATCTGTACGAGGAAAGGGGGGATAGAGAAGATTAAATTAAGCCTCCTTACCAACCGGGCGTCCGTAAGACACCGCTCCCTTTACTTTATACAGTTATTACAAATGATTACTGTGAATATTTCTAACTTACATTCAGTATTTTTATATCGACGAAATTCATTAGTTTTTTACACAATAGTAATTACTTGCAGGTATCATCGAAGTAACCTGCGCCATTTGCAAAAGCTCGGCCACAAAAATAACGATATATAACGGCTCAAAATAATTACCAAATTCATTTTATATTCTAGAATATTCTATCTAAACAATGATTACTTATCCTTTTGTTATTCAGATTATAAACCGAACGATGGCGGCCATCATCGTGTCCTCCGCGTCCCTGGCGGTGCTAGCGCTGGTCGGGGAGAGACCGTCGGTGCCGGAGCTGGTCTCCTGGCTGGACGTGGAGACGCTGCTGCTACTGTTCAGCATGATGCTGCTTGTCGCGATCACAGCTGAGACGGGCATCTTCGATTTTCTTGCCGTGTTCACGTTTGAGGTATTTTAATTACCACAAAATCTAATTTCTTTCTAAAAAAAGTCTTACCTCAGAAGCTAAATGTCTTACAAGCGTGTAAAACCTAACCGGTATTGGTATAAAGAACGCCAGCTTATTGCTTTATGTGCTAACTTTATAATTAACTAGTGACCCGCCCCGGCTTCGCTTGGGTACCACTAATTATGTTGGTCCGATCGCTACCAAACACAGGAATGTGCCAATCTGGACAATCCCTGGAAATTTCATCGAAATCGGTCCAGTCGTTTCGGACTCTATAGGTCTATAGGGAACATACTTCGCTTTTTATATACTATATTTTTTTCATAAAAGTATCCTATGTTACTTCTAGCACCTCTAATAATATGTGTACAAAGTTTCATGATGATCGGTTGAGTAGTTTTTGCGTAACGCGTAACGAACAAACTTACATTCACATTTATAATATACGTTGGGATTTCGGATTCACCGTAATGACAGTAATTATTGTCCAACATTTGTTACCTACAGTTCTCCTCTTCTGTTTATCATTTCTTTAATGTATTCCAGGTAACAAGAGGGAAGCTCTGGCCACTGATATCCTTGCTGTGCGCCATCACTGGCTTTCTGTCAACTTTCCTCGACAACGTGACCACTGTTCTGCTGATGACGCCCGTGACCATCAGGTGAGTGATTGGCACAAGTCTTTAGCGTCAATGTTGCCGTACACATTGTGTTATGTTATATTGTGTAGTCCATTAATTGCAAATAACTCATTTGCTAGTAGCTAGCTCTTAGTTACTGATAACTTCATATGAAAGTATACTGTTCCTCACGGATTTCTTTTGTCTGAAGATAGCTTCTGAAATATTATACGCATTGAGCATGAAGTGATCTTAGCTTTGACAGAGTAAGCTGATCTCCAACTGAACATCCTTCGGTCAACGCGTGTGAATGCGCGGCTACATATTGTCTTCAGAAGTACAGTACCCCTCTTTTGCGGTGTGGTTACAAAAAAAAGGGAAGACCCTTGCAACGAGCCAAACTTCCCCCGTTCATACAAATAACGAATTAGGTGGCAGTGAGACGACGGGATAATGGTAAAATACAATCAGTTGTGTACTACTCTGTATCCCTGTGTTTTTAATACCTCTGCCGCAACCACAACACATTTAAAAGAGACGTCCTATTGGTTATTGATTCTGCGTCATCGTCTTGGTGTACCTTCAAACGATTGTCTCCTTCAAGGTGGAATACCGCCGATGAAGGCGACTGTACCTAGACTTGATTTTCAATGAGAATTCTTAAATATTTTTTCAATGTTTTCAGATTATGTGAAGTGATGAACTTGGATCCCATCCCAATACTGATGTCTATGGTACTATTCAGCAATATCGGGGGGACCGCTACTCCTGTGGGGGATCCCCCTAATGTCATTATTGCTTCTAATAAGGCTGTAGTTCAATCTGTAAGTAAAATAATGTATAAAATTTGTAACACGCCTACTTCGTGGGTTGTTACTTGGTGGTCATTAACTCCTGGTCCTTTATTGGTTACCATTAATTCTTGCTGTTCCTTATAGCTAAGGGGGACTACCCTCTGGAATAAATGATACGGAAATTCACATGAACGTTGATATTGTTTGTATAACTTTATCAGTGTCTTAGAAATTATGTACACAGTATTGAGAAGAGAGTAATAAAGTTGGCGCAACCCATCGACTAAGCTTCAGTTTGGACAAGTCTACGTATTAGGGGTCAGAAATATACTAAAGGTCAATAAATTAATGTAGTTAATATATTTGCTATACGTATTTACGCTATTAGGGAAACAGAAAAATGTGGCTTAAAGTGGATGTTGTGACTAGAATTGAGAAAGGTGTGCTTCGGTGGTTCGCATGTTGAAAGGATGAATGAAGAGAGAGAGTAACGAAACTAATTTATGTTGCAAAAGTGAGTGGCAGCGTTGGTAGGGGACGTCCTAAGAGAACTTATATCGATCAGTGACATACTAAAGAAGGGCGATATAAGGAGTACCCATAACCGACGAACAGGTAAACGAAGTGATGTAGAAGAAAGGTGTGCGAGGATCGTGCCAATGGAAATCCTTACTATCTGTATACACCTCTGTGTTTAGGGCGTATATTTGCTTAAATCAGAATTATTAAAAAAAATTATTAGCGCATAGTAAAGTTTGACATTATTTTGTGCCTAGGGTATAAATTTCACCAACTTCACCCTGCACATGTCGCTGGGCATCGTGCTGGTGTGCGTGCAGACCTACTTCCAGCTCCGCTACATCTACCGTGACACGAGTAAGCTGAGGTTAAACGTGCCCAGAGAGATTCAAGGTTATTCATTCAAATATATGATTTCTTCTTTATGATTCTAACGTCGAATTTAACTTCTTAAAATGAGGTTAAGGTTTGCTTACTTTCACTACTACATTATTTATTTAACTTTTTAGCAAATTGCTAATTTGTATACGAAATATCTAGTAACATTTTGTTTTGCGTTTGATGTAGCGCTTTAGTCCTGTGAATTACTAGTAATCCGCACCGGCTTCGTGCAGCACTAATTGTGCTGATCTGATCGCTTCACAGGATCACCCGATAGGTCAATTTGAACGTTTACTGAAAAGTTCTTCAATAAAGTTTATCTTCACTTGTATATATAGTAGATAATACAGGAATACCTTTTAACTGTATTACAGAGCCTTTACATGATTGTGGCAATAAATACGTAGTCAACTGCGTCAACAACAACGTCTTCAGCTGATATATCTACGTTTACCTAGCCAGTTGTTAAATGTACACCAGTTACAGGAAATTTATTACAATTTACTGATGACTGACTAATATTCACTTGGTTGAAGGCCGAAAACGAGAGTGGCGCACCGGAGTGGAGCGTGCAACAAAGACAATGTGCATTTAGTTACAACGCCCTCTTTTGCATGGCTGATTCACTGGTTCATTTGTTAAATCAGTATTCGAAAATACAATCAATTGTTGACACTTATTTCAGATCTTCGTCATCAGATATCAATTTGGCGTCGTGCGATTGAATCTCTTCCTCACTTAAGTCAAGACCAGCAAGTGGTGAGGGAAAGGCTCGAAAGGAAAGTTGCGAAACTGAATCTGAAGCTGACAACATTGGAAAAGGAACGCATCAAGAGAGTATTCCCTAAAGAGACTTTCCAGAGTACGCTAATCGAGTTGAAGGAAAAGGTAAACTATGTGCGCTTTATTGGTTTCATGAAAATAATTTTGAGCTGTCGCAAATTAACGGACAGCTGAACTTTCGTCAGTCAGTACTGTTCTAAAAGTTTTTTTTATATTACTAGGTGGCAAACGAGCAAGCGGTTCACTTGATATCAAGTGATCGCTACCCATAGACATCTGCAACTAACTAATGAGTTGCAGATGCGTTGCCAAACTTTAATGGACAGAGAAGGGGGCAAACAGAAAATGGTTATTTCCAATTCCTATACATCCCCTCCACCGTCAAGTTTTCTTCCCCTTCCCATCCTTTCCTTACAAGAAAAGGGTGGGAAGTGGGAGAGAACTAGAATTAGGCCTCCGGCACCTCACTCATCGGACGAAACGCAGAATACTCTATTATACTTCACGCCTGTCTTCTGTGAGGGTGAAATACCACGAGGTATTTCACCGGTCGAAACGGCCCATTCGCGCAACAGATGTTGTTGTGGGCTCTTCAACTGTTAAAACCTGAAAAGATATTGAAAACCGCATTGTGACTATTTCAGTATAAGATTCGTGACAAGGCGCTCCTCGTGAAAGCATCGGTCGCTATCAGTTTTGTCGTGGTGGTATTCTTCCTCCACTCCATCCCTGAACTCAGTGAGTACTTCATCGTGTGTACCTTTGTACTTTGCTTGTGGTTTTCATTAATTGAGAGCATTCGTCTATAAATATGTTTTTTTATGTGAAAAGGTGGCAAACGAGGAAGATCACCTGATGTTAAGTGACGCTACCCGTAGACCTCCACAACAGGCAAATGTGTTGCAGATGCGTTGCCTACCTTTTAAGGACAAAGTCTCCCCTCCCCGTTCTGTCCTTATGAGGAAAGGGTGGGAAGAGGAAGAGGACTGAAATTAGGCCTAATAGCTTTATAGTTACTGTCTATTTGAATTATTTATCCCAACACGTTACTTTGAATTTTAACAAGCTATAGAATATTTATTTATAATATGAAAGTTACGATTGAATATCTCAAGTAACACTGCAATTCTAGACCGCGTATCGCTCGGCTGGACGGCACTACTCGGCGCCATCTTGTTGCTGACGCTGGCGGACCGCGAGGACTTAGAACCGATTCTGCATCGAGTTGAATGGTCTACACTGCTGTTCTTCGCTTCGCTATTCGTATTGATGGAGGTGAGATGTCGTCATATGTTTCTCCTTATACAAACCTTGTAATCTCGGCATCTATCGCTGTATGTGCTGTATATAAAAAAACCATTAGTTACAGCCGGGTTCTGAAAGGCTTGTCAAATTTAAATTCAACTAACACTCCACATGCTACTCAATGATATGTCATCAGTCATTTGATAGCTACATATGATAGCTAGCTGACTTTTCCGTTGATCATCCTTGTGGTAGAGCCCGCAACAACATCTGTTGCACGAATTGGCTGGCTCGACCGGTGAAATACCACGACCTCACGGAAAACAGGTGTGAAGTAGAAGTACTCTGCGTTCCGCCTGATGAGGTGCCGGAGGCCTAATTTGAGTCCCCTTCCCCTTCACACCCTTTCCTTAAAAGGATAGGATGTGATGGGAGGAGGATTGGACGGGGAGCGGGTTAACGGGGAAAAGGAAATATCCTCTTTACTGTCTATTCCTTCCTCTGTCCATTAAAGGTAGGCAACACATTTGCTTGTTACGGATTAATATAATTCAGTTTTCTTTTCAGGCATTATCCAAGTTAGGTCTCATAGAGTTCATCGGGGGCCTTACGGAATCTATTATCCTCAAAGTAGATGAAAATGCTAGATTGGCGGTTGCACTATTAATGATGTTATGGGTAAGGTCAATCAATTGTTGCTATACGAGTAGGTTATAACCTAAAAAATGTATCACCCTGAGTCTTTAGATATCTTTATTGCCATTATTCACGTTACAAATTACATCTTCGGTATTTTATAGGCTCGTTTATAATTAATTAAATGTTTGGAAAGATTCCTGCCGCTGAGTTTCGTCATCGGACGACACGACAGATCGCCAGGTACCATCCACACCATCTGGATGGCTGGCATTAAAAGTGCGGTTCTCTCGAAATTTCCTGGGAGTCACGGCCACGTTGTGGAATGGTCTGTCCTCTGCGGTATTTTCAAACCAGTATGACTTAGGGTCCTTCAAGAAGCGAGCTTATCTATTTTTCAAGGGCCGGCAACGCATCTGCAGTTCCTCTTGTGTTGGTGTCCATGGGCGTCGTTGATCACCTCGGTGCTCACGCCGCTCGTTTGCCCCCTTCTCTTATTAAAATAATAAGACACAACATGGTTAACAATAAGCTAATCTAAAAACTCTCGACATCATATACATATAATGTCTCTAATTCTCACTAAATCTATTGGAATCATTCTTACTTAGGTGTCAGGAGTGACATCAGCGTTTGTGGACAACATACCGCTGACAACTATGATGGTGCGAGTCGTGACCACGCTCGGATCCAATCCACAGCTGGGCCTACCCATGGCACCATTAATTTGGGCCCTGTCTTTCGGAGCCTGTTTGGGAGGTAAGCTGTATAAAGATTATCTTCTCTTATCTGATGTGCAATTGGATACCGATTAGAAGTTTGACATCTGTATTTTTTCTGCAGCCAAGCAAATCAAGTGCGAAGAGATGTGTCATTTGGACAAGCAAATTCTCCTCCACAGAGTTTTATTTTATTTGGCAGGGTAGCAGAGTAATGGGGGCATTACTAAATTGTCTGGCAGTTCCCACAACTCTAATATAAAATCACGTTTGATGATAATGAAGTCAATTGAATTTTATTTCTCTACAGGCAACGGCACGCTGATCGGCGCGAGCGCCAACGTGGTGTGCGCCGGGGTCGCCGAGCAGCACGGCTACCGCTTCTCCTTCTTGCAATTCTTTAGGGTCGGCTTCCCCGTCATGATCGGACACCTCATCGTGGTCTCTTTCTATCTCCTCATCTGCCACTGTGTTTTTACTTGGCACTGAAACAGATTAGGATAAATTAAATAGCGTCCGTGAACATTTGAACAATTTCCAAACTAAAGTGTAGAGAAAAATTGGACCGTTTCAAGTTATATTGTATTTTGGATTGGTAATATCAAATTATTTTATACATAAATTAACCCTGCGACATCATGGTCGAAGGTACAGAAAGCTCTATGTATGCTCTATGAAAGTCACAGGACAGTGGTTTTGACAGCTGTCAAGTAATTAGGGATGGCCCAAAAACCGATTCAAGATTTTATGACAAAATTTGATTCTTTTCATGTTTTTAGATTTACGCTTTAAGCGTCTTCTTAGTATAATTCGGGTTTATTATCTTATAACACGCTGCTGCTGGGACGGTTATAATTAATGACACTGTTGAAATTAATGACTTAATTTTAATATAATTAATTTATGTCCGTTTTAAAGTGCTAATGTTGAATGTGCAGTAATTTTAATTATATTTTACAATGTAGAAGTACAAAATGTGTAGAAAACTGTGATAATTTTGTTATTTTGCTACTTAAAATACGCACTTTGAAAACTTTGGTGACACTAAATGCAGCACCGCAATCATTTTGATATGGAACCCATTGCCGTATATAGAAATGTAATATGTTTTTTGTACTTGAAATAAATGTAAGCGATTAATTTACAATCGGTCAGTCACAAATCCTAAAGTGGAGTGTGTCAAAGAGGTATGAACTTATAATTGAAAAATTTTTTCATATCTGTGGCAAATAATATTACACAAAGACTTGCCACGCTACTTTTTTAATTTCCTACCGTTTTGTTAGCTCTTTTTTTGACTTATGATTCTTATAGTACTCACTGGAGATATATTTAGTATTTTTACTTTTAATTAATCAAATTTGAATCATTTACAACGTTAGATTACATTTTAGTTTTCAATGTGCGTTTAGTGACACGGCAATTGCTTATATTCAGTATTGTAAGTGCGTTTAGCGAGATTTATAGATGTGTACAAATTCGTACTACAATCCTTTAACTGCAAAATTGACATTTCGAACTTGTTTCTGTCACTTTTTGGTTTGTCCAATTCTCTTGCTATTCTCATGCCTTGTCCAATATTTTAGTTAATAAAATAAGTTTATTTACTTCAATTATAATTTATTTTTCTAAATGGTTTTTTAATACTTTAGGGAATTGCTGTGTCTATTTTGTAGTTTTATAAATTTAGGGAGATCGTAGTAACAGTATTTTACAGTACTTTTTAAACATTTAGACATGTTTTAAACTAAATATTTATATCTATATTGTAATTTAAATAAATGATTTGAACAAAATAGCTAGTGGCGAGTGATTACTTGGAATGTATCCTTAGGAACTTCAATATATTTTTAGATAATACTTATTTGTATTCTTATATAAGCTTATAAAATATTAACGTAAATATTTCCATGATAGAAATATTAATTACTTAGTTTCTAATTCCCCAGACGGCAAGTTTTGATAAGAAATATATTTGTAGTAAAATAAGTTTATTGTATATGTGTCACCAACCTATTGTAAACTTGTCACTTTATTATCTCACAATACATATAAATTCAAAGCACATTGTGAACTGAATGTATTTGACGTCAAACGCAACACTATTTTTTTACAAACATCTATATCATGCCCAGCCCAACAAACCAGATTTATATCTAAAATACATTTTAACGTAATAACGCAATTAAAATATCAGTTGACAATTTGACGAATGGTTTGTTCTGTTTACAATTTGCTGCCAGATTATAAAGGGACGAAGTTCACATCGCTCGGTGACGTAATCTTCATTGCCAAAGATTATCTGAGCACAAGCGAGCGCTCTCGGCGTCCGTCCATTGAAACTTGATGTTGCCAGATAAATATATTTTTTGTGTTGAACGTTTTATGGCTAAATATGTTCAGCTTGGGTTTCTTTATTCAATGTTAATTGACTTGTACTGTACTTATATTTAATTTGTTTGTGCCCTTTTGACGAATCTTTTTATAAACGCTGATATGTCGCGTATGTATTTACGAATATTCATGATAAGTTGGTACTAACAGATTTATAAAATTATGTACCTGTTTGGTTGTGCTATTTAATGGTTTCTTTTATTATATACTACTCAGGGCAAGGTATCTACTTATATAGGTAATACCTAGCTATATGCTAGATGGATGCATCGAAAATATAAATTACAGAATACTTCTGTTAATATAATTGCTCTATGACATTGAAATGTTGTCATCTAACGATGTTTTAACTAGCATTGAAATTTTATTATTTACTTTCCTTGTTTTATCAATATATTTTAAATAGAAGTTTACATTCCAAAAAAATATCAGAAAATTCGTCATTCGCACCTCTTTATTAATTTAAGGTTAATAAATTATTAACATTATTATATTAAATATAACTATGTCACACATGATTGTTATTTAATTTAATTGTTTGAAATAAAGAAAAATAGAAGTTTATTAGTGTTTCCATATAAGTTAACAGTTTTCCTTTGCCGGTTGCCAGCTCTAGTGGGCGCTGTAGTTTTCCGGTAGCTGGTCAATAGGCCAATGCTTTGACAGTTAGTACAAATAATTACGAAGTAGGAACCTATGATCCGATCCATCGATAGGGCCTTACATTGATGAGGTCATCATTACTATCAATACTACAAAACTTCAATAAAGCAATATATAAAAAATACTTTTTTGAAGTGAAAACTTCTTAAGCCGCGTTAGACGATATTTGGTAAGGGAAAATATTACAGGTTCGCGTAAGCAATATGCTAAACTAACGTCAGTAATATGCTTATTTCAATATTTGAATATTTTTTTCATTCATTTTTCTAATTTTATTGTTAACAAGGGTTTATTTTTGAACTATTGTCGCGGCTTCCCACCTGTTTTTAATTTTCACTTTGTCGGGAGTCCTTATGACTGCCTGTGTTTTTTTTTATTTTGATTCGTCTATAAATGATTCATTGAACCTTGTTCTTTTATTGTTGGCTTAAATAGAACATATTGCAAATTTTACTTAGTCACAGGATGTCATTGAACAATGAACAAAGTCCGACGAAACTATCCGGCCCACCGACAGCTTCGCTGTTTTCACGGTTAGTGTTGCCAGAAATTATATACTGCTAAAATGTGAACGTTGTTAATAAAAACATGGAGGCGAGACGTTCATTCAATATCAAACGGATAAAAATATAACCGTTCCTAAATTTAACTTAATAATAATAATAATTTGTTTATTATCAGACCATGAGTCCATACATATAGTTTAAAAAATGTACAAAGAGAAACTTAAATATGTAAAATTAATTACAAGTAACGATTATTAATTAGCAATTCTGTGAAAATGTATTGTTATTTAACTTCCCTTGGCACTTTATAGTTTGCAATTGATATTTTATAGCTGTGAAATCACTGACCCTGTTAAAGTATTATAATATATGTATATTTATACGTAGAGGTTACTATTTGTAATAATTAATAGATTATTATACAATAAAGTGGATGTCAATTTAGCCCTGGGAGTAGTTCCTATCACAACTTAATTTCTATTTATGTTTAAATATAAAAATAGCTATGCAATAATGAATTCCTCACATTACTAACATTTAATTTGATTGAGAAAGGATAAATTTTGGTAAATATAATAACTTTTAATATGGCAACACCTTATTTGATGCATTCGCTCATGCATTATTTACTATCTACAATACAGTCGCGAATTTCGCGCGTCTAGTTCATGACGCGTTCTGTTTATCATATTTTATTTAAAACATTATAAAAATAAATACGTGATGTGTGAATTAAAATAGATAGTAATAATAATAAATCGTAAATAAAAATGTGATTAACATTTCTCAGTGGTTACAGGAAGAATGTGTAGAAGTTTATTATGTTGGTAAATATAAAAATTATGTTTGATTGTATATGGGCATAGTTGCCGAGAGCCAAGCGTTACTGCTCGAATGATAATATTGATGACATGTATATTTATCGCTGTTTCTTGGCGCAAAAAGGTTTAGCAAACGCCACATTATTTTGTTACCGTAATAACATGGAGCTCGATCTTCTATAAATAACTTCTATGTTAAGGTCCGCTAAATAAAGGTCGTAGGTTGGGATGCGTAGGAGTTTAAATATATTTTAGTCAATATTTCGTACCGGACTTGTTATTGGTATTTCGAAGACAATAGTGGTCAAGGTGAGATGTCCGTTTCGGTCCCTTTTCTGTGCTTCTGTCACTCTTCTAATATTGTACTACTCAGTCACTCATCACTAGTTTACACAGTCACAGGATGTCGTAATCAGCGAGAGAAATGTGTGCACAATTAAATATCGCTTGCTGCACACAATAAGCGACCTTCGCTAGCGACAGATGTTCGTTAACTGTGGGTTTACACTGTTTTTTTTTTGTGACTCTTGTCACTGTTTGTCCAGAAGAGGCATTTACTTTTCATTTTATTATTATAACCGGATTAGGAGGCCACCCAGCTCTTAGGTCGCTTTGGCGGACGCTCTATGGAGTGACTCGGCTCAAGGGCCTCTAGAGGGAACCTGGTCTTGGGTTGTCGACTGATTACGTGATTTAGCATTCCGATTCGAGGGTGCGCGAGAGTAGCAAGTTACTTGGCTAGGCTACTGCCTATATCGGATTACGTTTACACCGCCGAAACCATTTACAGAAAACATTGTCATCTATTTTTTTTCAGAGAAAAAGATAGGGATAAAGTTTGTATCGCGACACGATTTGACGCCAGTGGAAACCCACGGTAATGTCTTATTTCATATCAAAAAACGTTTTTATTCTTATAAACGTAGGTTTCCTTATCACTTAGAATTACATATATTTATCTTAACAATGCGTTACAATAAAATCATGAATACCTTTATATCTTTATTATTATATTTCTTAAATAAATTACTTAAACAACCATTTACGTCATATCGTTATCTAAAGGAATACAATTTATTTTCGTAATATTACGAAGTTTTTTTTGTACTATCTTTTAAAAATTTACAAAATATTTTTTTAGATTATATAAAATTAAATAATGATTGTCAAATAGATTGCGTTCCCTGCGCCAATAGCCCAATGGTTTAGGGTACGGTTTATTACGGAAGTATTAGTAGTGTTAATATTAGCGGGAAGAAATGTTACAGGACGCAATAAGGTGGGTGACGGGCGCCAATATTGCCTGCATTACGTAAGATCTCTCGGAAAAAATTGAGATGGCAATACCTTTTAAGTGATTTTTTTCAGTAGTGTAAACCCACGGTTATAAAATCGTGTTCCTTGACAATTTCTCTACTACGTTAATACGTTTATTGACTTAAATGCTATCCAGGCACAAATTCCCCAAGCTAATGACGTAAAGCTGTTGTTTATTCGTATCATTATAGTGTCAAATTCAAGTTGTTAGCTGTGCATGTTGACTACAAACACGCGACATATTGATTTTTGGTACATACATATATTCTATATGATGACATATAACAAGCAATAGCTAATTAAGAAAACCAACAAGCCTCTGCCTGTACCCTATGACACTTTAGGGAAGGGTGCGAATCTTATGACACCTCACTCTTCAAAATCAGTCAAGTTACAGGTCACAATGGACCTCCCGACAGTCAAGCAGTTATCATGGAAGAATCTAGTTGTTATATGAGGTCAAATTATAAAGCACTAGAGACTGGCTTCGCCCGGGTACCACTAATTATGTTGATCCGATCGCTACCAAACACAGGAATGTGCCAATCTGGACAATGCCTGTAAATTTCATCGAAATCGGTCCAGCCGTTGCGGAGTCTATAGGTCTATAGGGAACATACATACTTCGCTTTTTATATGCTATTTTTTCATAAAAAGCTTTGAAAAGTCATCTTTCTACGTGTCTTCCAGTCCATAAAAATAAAATGAGGGTGGTGCGAAGACTTCTTCTTCAAATATCAAATGCTAACCATGACCAACATTGTAACTTTTAAGGGTAAAAACAAGGGAAAGTGTGTAGCGGATGTAAGTCGGCTGTGAGGTCATTCTTAACGATGGACACATGAACTACGATAAGACATTTAAAAAAGTAATCTAATGCTGGACCATAATCCCACTCGATGTTAATTTAAAAAGCTAATAATGGATGGTACGCAATTGCTTAGTATAAAGCTTTATTCCCTCATGTCTAACAGTGGGCTTCCACTGCCGAAAACATTTACACAGGAACCATTGTCATCTTGATTTTTTCAAAGAGACAGTGGTAGAGCCCGCAATAATAACATCTTTTGCACGAATGGGCCGGCTCGACCGGTGAAATACCACGACGTCACAGAAGACAGGCGTGAAGTAGAAGTATTCTGCGTTTCGTCTGATGAGTGACGTGCCGGAGGCCTAATTGTAGTCCTCTTCTCCCTCCTACCCTTTTCTAATAAGGAAAGGATGGGAAGAGGAAGAGGATTTGACTGATGAGGAGGGGATGGACAGGGAATGGAATTATCCTTTTTTCTGTTTGTCCCCTCCTTCGTCCATGAAGGTAGGCAACGCATCTGCAACTCATTAGCCTGTTGCGGATGCATATGGGTAGCGGTACCTATTTCCAGGGGCTGCTTGCTCGTTTGCCACTTGGTAATATAAAAAAAAAAAAGATCTCTCGTGTCTTGACACGATTATACGCCAGTGGAAACCCACGCTTACGTTACGCACAATCGTACGGAAATACTGATCAGTTTTGTCACAAATCCTATCAAATATCAGCTAAAGAGCGAGTTGTACGAGTACGTCCATACGGAAGAAGTCACAAGTATAACCTTGTATTGTAAAACAATGTTCCACGTGGAACTCATTTTGTCATCATAATTATTGTGCCGTAGCGCACGCAACTAACACGGCACATGTTGAATCCGGTTAAATCCTGTCACGGATAGGTACAAGCTATAATCAATGTAAAAACCTTGCCGCCGCACCGTCGCAAATCAGTACTCTACCACCATTGTTCCTCTATACACCTCTGTTAGGTAAGAGACTTAACTAATCTTTGATAATTCTATGATTTACAGACAGACGAGTTGATATTATACATATTATGTAGCGCGGCTAATATGTATTGTCATATCCAATTATTAAGTTGCTAGGACTATAGCAGGAACTACGGACTACTCTCATTAGAGTGTAGTAATGTTCCTTGGACCACGGTCATTTTTCGATTTCAGTCACGTATGACATTAAGGAGCGATTCCTTTGGGTTTTCATTTAAATAATTTTGTAGATTGATTTCTGTTATTGTTTTCAGATATAGCAAAAGTAATAGGTCTTCTTTGCGATGGATAGACTATGGAGGGCCTTGAAGGGCTCCAAGAGACCAAACCAAGAGCTGAACCGCAGCCGGTATTCGCTAGTATCATGCGGTGACGTCAGCCCGGACACGCTGCAGCTTTGGCTGACGCTACCTGAAGAAGTCAAGTACGACCCTGAGCTTGACAAGTTCAGGAAGCAGTATGAAGAGACTGGTATGTTTTTGTTCCGAACTAAAGTGGGGGTGCAGCTCTTCTGGTGAAGAATACCGCTCTGAAGCAACCACTCGCGTCGCATGGAGTCGCCACAACCGGGGAAGTATCACGCAACAAACATGTGTGTTGGGTAGCGGTGGCCGTAATACCGTCCTGATTCCTTCCTACCCCCCTCATTTTTTGGTATATGCATTTGCAAGTCAACAGTGGTAGACTCCGCAACAACATCTGTTGCACGAATGGGCCGACACGACCGATGAAGTACCACGACCTCACAGAAGACAGGTGTGAAGGATGAATGAGGTGCTAGGTCTAATTCTAGTCCTCTTCACCTTTCCATCCTTTGATTATAAGAAGAGGATTTTAAGGGGGAGGAAACTTGACAGTGGAGGGGATGAATAGGAAAGCGAAATAACCATTCTCTGTGTATCCCCTGTCCATTAAAGGTAGACAATGCGTCTGCAACTCATTAGCTTGTTGGAGATGTCTATGGGTAGCAATCACTTGATATCGGGTGAACGTACAATTTTTTGTTATCTGTGCAGGATTATCTATAAAGATATATCTTTTTTATTATATCGTTCCATTTCTTTGTTTGAAGATAGTTTGTAGTGTTTTTCAAGCGTCTACATCTAAAATATCCTGTTTTTTTGGTAATGGAAATTATACTTTACTTCTATTTGTGGTTATCGCTGGTTATCTTAAGTCGATTGTAACTTATCCTCTCCACTTTAAATTACCAGTTTGGCATTCCTCAACAGTGCGGTTCTCTCGACATTTCCTGCCACATACAGCCGCGTTGTGGAATAGTCTGTCCTCGGTGGTATTTCCAAACCAGTACCACTTAGGGTCCTTCAAGAAGCGAGCCTATCTATTCCTCAAGGGCGGGCAACGCATCTGCAGTTCCTTATATAAAAAAAAATCACGTATTTGTTTTACGTAACTCTGAAACTGGTCAACTTAGCTGAGCCATGGATGGACCTATAATGTGGTCAAAGTTGCGGGTATGGTCTGGATCAATGTGTAGACCCAAATGCCACTTGGGTTTAACAATTCTTCGGGCAATACACCTCCAGTATGTTGTTTGTTGTACGTTGATAAAATTATTCATTGTACATACAACTATGACGTACACACACACACACACACACACATATATATATATATATATATATATATTGTATGTATGTCTAGAAAACGATATTAGCCTTATATACCTCGATAGTAACTAATCTTGTGTACTAAAGTAAACAACAAGTGTTTAGATATCAATGACGCCCGCATCGCGGCGCACACTGACTCAGCGGTCAGCCAGGCTCAGCAACACATAAAGCAATTATTGTTTACTAATGAAATATTGTAATACGCTAAGTATTTTACGGCGTAAACATCAACGAAGGCACCAAGGTCTAGCATATTTTAAATCTAAATATGCCTTAAAATGTTGACCGTAACTCACCGGTCTGGTGCATGAATGTCTCGTCAGAGGTGTGGGGAGGTGATTGGTAAACCTCAGAGAATAATCTATCACAATATAAGATTCGATTCCGGGATTTAAATATGTGGTTGAACTCTTTTAATATCTCTATCTACCCCTAATTAAATAAGATCAGTAGATTACGTAATCAGTAGCACGTGATAGCGTATTCAAGGTTATTGAACTTGCAAACAAAATATAACACAGAAGACCTAGTGATAACAAAAATGGAGGTGCTAAAACGCTGAGTGGTAAATCCACGTATTGGCACACAACATCGGCAAATACTTCCTTATCAAGCGATAGGTTCTATTCTCAGTATACCGTATAAGCTGCGTCAATAATGAGCTTTGGAAGTTTACAACCTAGCTGACAAGGTCGTATATATTTTATTAAGAAGAAATCTATTAGGACAATCAGAGTTAAAGTTAACTATTAGTATGCAAACCTTTCACCAGAGCTTTCTAAGTAGAAGATTTTCCATCCATAACGTGACATCGGTCATGATGATCAGAAATCATCATGGCCGATCCGATCCAAAATGCAATGTCTTCAAACTTTTTCAGATCAGTCGAAGGTCAACCCAGTAGACCAGAATGTAACAGAAGCCGTGCCAAAGCGCTTGCCCACGGTCCAATCAGCGCCGCTACTTGACGGTAGAGACAGGACCGAGGGGAACACGAACGAGGCCGCCGTAACTGGTGCTGGAAAGGAAGCCAAAGATAATGTGTATGTGTTGTATGATTATTTAAACGTCTTTATCTGAAGAGAAAAATCTGTAATCTGATATTTAATTTATTATAATTCTATTATTATGGTGGCAATAAATGGTGGCCCATTCATTATCAATGGCTAGTCACAGGTTATTTTTTTATTTGCAGACAAATTCAACGCCCAATCAGCAAACTAAGAAAAAAGGTAATTTATGTTTTTATATCCTTCAAAATACATCCTACTAATATTATAAATGTGAATGTAAGTTTGTTTGTTACGCTTTCACGCGAAAACTACTCAACCGATCATCATGAAACTTTGTACACATATTCTTGAAGGTATTAGAAGTAACATAGGATACTTTTATAAAAAAAAATAGTATATAAAAAGCGAAGTATGTATGTTCCCTATAGAGTCCGAAACGGCTGGACCGATTTCGATGAAATTTACAGGGATTGTCCAGATTGGCACATTCCTGTGTTTGGTAGCGATCGGAGCAACAACAATGGTACCCGGGCGAAGCCGGGGCGGGTCACTAGTAACATTATAAACTCTACAATAATATAACTTATACATCAGAATAACAAATAGAGTATAATTGATAAAGATATTTAGTGAATTGACCAAAATATAACGATGTGTCAAGTAAGGAAAAGAAAATTCCGCCATATGCGAGCTATTCTGGCATGTACTGCGAAAACCGCAAGATTTACATATATATAATGTATAACGGAAATGTTTACCTTAAATAGTCCTACAAAAAAGCACGCGACAGCATATATCTATCTTTTACATGTAAGCCATTATCGCCAAAATAGTGAACCATCTATTAATTATACGGCGCAGCGAAGTATGCGGCCAGCTAGTCAATTATATTTTTAACTTTGAAGTGTGATTTCTCGTGACACAGCGACGATTTTTTTGCCACACATTTATGTAAACGGGTTGTTTGACCTTTTGCTGCCTAATATTTTAAATTTAAGTGTAATATTATTAAGCGTCTTGTCATAATAAATTTATGATCGTGTTTTGGTAAAATGAGATTTTATTGAGATATTTCTTTAGAAGTTTATACAACATAAATTGTGGATACATATGCTGTTCACAATGGGATAAGTATGGGGTGCATGCAACCCTACAAAAAACAGGATTTCGAGATAAAATCTTACGTAAACCAACAAGGACCAGAGGATGGATGATACGGGACAGCTATACTCTCACTCACATTCGGAATATTTGGTATTCTTTGACATTCCATGGCTTATCCTCTAGTAACTTCATTGTTACTTTCAAGATGGTTACACTTATTATTCCAGATGTTGGATGCGAAGTACTACATAAAGATGACGGTATTGCTGGGCTGCTGGCTGTTCTTTACAGCGGTCTTCTTAACGTGTAACGAGAGGAAGGAAGTCTTCAAGAACACGGCCATAGCAGCAGGCGAAATCAAAAGTATGTTCTACTGACATTAACATGAGTTATTCAGTTGTTTAAATGACAGAGGAGGGGATAAACAAAAAAGAATGTTTTCTCTCCTCATTTATCCCTTCCCATTCTTCCCTTATTAGAATTGGAGAAGGGGAGGAGTACAATTAGGTCTCCGGCACCTCGATCGTCGGAACACAGAATACTTGTCTTCTGTGAGATTGTGGTATTTCAGCGGCCGAATTATAAACACTATATTCTTGGAATATTTTTGATTAACTATTCCAACTCGGTATGTTGAAAGAATTAATGAAGGGAGAGTAACGAAAAAAATTTATGTTGCGGCAGTGAGTGGCAGTGTTGGCAGGGGACGTCCTAGGAGAAATTATATCGACCGGATTAGTGAAACACTAAAGAAGGGCGATGGAAGGAGTACCCGTAACCGACGAGCATGTATGCGTAGATGTATGGATGTAGAAGAAGCGAGAGAGGTGTGCCAGGATCGCGCCAAATGGGAATCCATAATCTCTGCCTACCCCTCTGGGTTACGGGTGTGAGCGTAAATATTTTTTTGAAAACGGATACCTATAACTTTAGAAGCTGTCATACTTCGACCCTCGACAAATTCCAGATTACACCATCGGTTCGTCACATGCGAAGTCCATTTTAGTGAAGATATCAGGACCGGTTTTATCGGAGCATGCGGAGGTCAAGATGAACTCGAGTGAGCTGGAGACCAAGGAGAAGATGGTAATCTGGATGGAGAAGTTGAACCCGTTTTTAGATACTAATGGAGGGCAAGAGGAAACGGTAATTATGATACCTTATGAGTTTTTGTCTTATGATATAGCATTGTTCAGTTAAACTCTCGTAATTTCAACTGTCTCGCTTCGTTATAGCCACCAGATTCCTGGACAATTATCCTAGAAGACGAGGATCTGGACTTCAACGCAGGTGAACCAAGGTCCAGGACGTTTCACTTGGGGCAGAATAGCACATACGCTCTTCGCGTGAGGACCACGTCGGGAAAGACGGTGGCGCTGGCGCTGACCTGGTCACCCGATCCCCTGGATGTCACGGGCGTGGTGTACGCGTGCGTGCTGCTGTGTGGATTGTACGTGCTCATTATATTTGAGGCAAGTTTACTGAATAAGTACAACGAGGCTAGGAAATAGAAGGTTGAAAGACGTTTGTATCTGGGGTTAGAAGGGAGAATAGTAAGATATTATATTTTTCTTTGCGGAAGCGATGATAAAGAAAGCTGAAGTCTTCCCTGAAAACTGTCATGGCTTGCCGTTTATTTGTTTGGCAAACTGAGATTACTTGAGGATCTATAGCCTTTTCTCTTTTCAGCGGAAGAGAGAGGAGTGCGTTAGGATTGTGATAATTGAGGCGCTTTATTCTCTGATCTATTATAATTAGATTATTTATAGGAATAAGCTACAGGAAGCTCTGAAGGCCAGTATAACATATTCTGTCATGTCTAGATTATAAACCGCACAATGGCCGCCATCGTGGTGTCCACCACATCGATAGCAGCACTGGCGCTGGTAGGCGAGAGACCCTCCCTGCCTGAGATCATCTCTTGGCTGGATGTGGAAACCCTCCTCCTGCTGTTCAGCATGATGTTGCTGGTGGCCATTATGGCAGAGACTGGCATATTTGATTTCTTAGCAGTCTTCGCATTTGAGGTAAGTCTTGGGGATTTGACAGAATACGTAATACTGAAATTATTGACATTTGAGCTGGTATGCATCTGATAATTCATGTACACAGGTAATAATTGTGAACGTGGACGTAACTATGTCCTAAAATTACGACTAGAACGAAGTTGGAGACAGTAGCAGCTGTGGGAAAAACTTATGGACTCGACCGCGAAGAAATAGAGAGAGAAAGAGATAGAGAGAGGATTAAAAGATAAGGGGGAAAGGATGGGAGTAGTATGGGGAGTCTTTGCTTTCCAGTGTTGGTAAATACAAGTATTTGTACAATATGACAGGTAACAGGTGGTCGCTTGTGGTCGCTAGTATTCCTGCTTTGCGGCATCACCGCCGTGCTCTCCACGTTCCTCGACAACGTTACCACCGTGCTGCTCATGTCACCAGTCACCATCAGGTAACATACAATTCCTACAACCTTATAGGTAACCCGGCTGTGGGTGTTCGTTGGCGAGTCTGGACTGACTGAAGAAGTATATTCGCAGATTATGCGAAGTGATGGACCTGGACCCGGTGCCGATCCTGATGCTGATGGCGATCTACAGCAACATCGGCGGCACCGCGACTCCCGTGGGCGACCCGCCCAACGTCATCGTGGCCTCCAACAAAGCCGTCATACAAGCCGTGAGTACCATAAAAAATATTTCAGTGACTAAAGCGTTCGTAAAAATAAAATGAGTACAAGAAGTTTCGAAATAAAAGTTAAAATAATGTCAGTGATTACCCAAGCGATCAGAAAAATATGCGTGTGTAGCGAAGAAAAACATACTTAAGAAAACAACACACACCCTGCCTCAACAGATGGCGATGGCATCGAATTGGATCGCGCTATGGTTTGGTAATTAAATTATAAACACAAAACATACAAAGTATCGATATATCTTGGTCGGGATGTGCACCAATCCGGTAATAATTATAAAGTAACGACCCGAGCCGAGCTGGAGCTAAGTTACTCTTAAAGAGGCTTAGGCTAGGCGCCCTCTGCGCCCTGCCGCCTCGAGCCCGGTGTAGCTGTAAATGCCTCGTCAGGCATATAGTTTTTTGGTTTAATGTTAGCATGAATGTCCTTAGGGCATCAACTTCAGTAACTTCACCATGCACATGGCGCTGGGCATCCTGCTGGTCTGCGCGCAGACCACGCTGCAGGTCCGCTTCATGTTCCGCGACACCAACAAGCTTCGGCTCAAGGAGCCCCGAGAGATACAAGGTCTGACCAATTATAACTTTATACTCAAAGTAGAATGCAAGTTGTTACTCCTTACCGCCAACCGCCTTTTACATTTTTGATCGTAATAAGTCTGCCAGAGATATCACTTGCCGCCCTAAAAATGACCTTAAATCTCTGCCAGATGTTCGCAACCAGATATCAATATGGCGTCGTGCGGCAGAATCCCTGCCGCATCTCAGCAAAGATGTGCACGTCGTGAGGGAGAGGCTGGAGAGGAAGATAAAGAAGTTAAGAGCACAGCTAGAGAAGATGACGCGAGAGAGTAGCAAGAGAGCCTGTCCCAAAGAGACGTTTAAGAGCACTCTTGTCGACTTGAAAGATAAGGTTAGAAGGAATGTACTATATACTATATACTAACTTAGTTGCATTCTAAAATCATTGTTCGAGTGTGTCATAAGTTATGTTTGAGTTTATACAGGATTTTACTAGCTTCACCTTATCTTGTAGTATAGATGTTTATAAATTCTAAAGTATTGCATACTACGTTGAGAAAAGCGACATCTAGTTGAAATTTTAGTTCATTGTTTTAGTATGAAGCCTGTAGCACTTATTAGGCTGATCCGATCGCTGTCAAACTTCACAGGAACACCTGCTGGGCCAATCCGAACGTTTACCTAAAATTTCGTTGATATCCGCCGAGTCGTTTCAGAGTCTAAAGGGAACATATATACATACATCGCTTTTTATATATATGTCAGTTGCTATATATTTTGATTGTGTCAACCCTGTCCTGTCCGCTAATTCTAATCTAAGTGAATAATTGGCAGTCTTGTTGCGCAGTACAAGATCCGCGACGAGGTGCTCCTCGTGAAGGCGTCCGTCGCCGTGGCTTTCGTGGTGGTCGTGTTCTTCCTGCACTCCATACCCGAATTCAGTAAGTGAATTCCTCTTGTCTACATCATATGGAGTGGCCAGCTAAGATTGGACTTCATGGCGTGATTTAATTTGTAAGCCAATGAAATAATTTAAAGAAATCGAAATATGTCACAAACTTACTTAAAACACTTCCAATACATTCCATGCATACATCGAATGTTAAATGAGATGGTATTTTGCATAATGGAACCAAATACCTCATTGCAAAAATGATAATTTAACCATTTCTTTCTTCATTTCATGATATCAGCGTGTCAAAAGTGAAATCACTTAACAGTCGCCAATTGGCGACTTCGAAAACCATAGTCGGGCGTACGCAGTACGAAATCAACGTATCCATGTTTGTAATGGAAATAAATGACTGGTTTGTACTGTGAATCGTGTCAGGCATCGAGGAAATATAAGTAATTATTTATTACAAATATTCTGCACAACTAAAGAAGGATGTGGAGTGTAGCGTGGGGGAGGTCGGAGGAAAATCTGTGATTCACTGATGCCATGTGGTCTTTCGTCCATGTAAAAGCGGTCTCCTTAGACAGGGTGTCTCTGAGCTGGACCGCGCTGCTGGGCGCCATCCTGCTGCTCCTGCTGGCGGACCGCGCGGACCTGGAGCCGGTGCTGCACCGCGTCGAGTGGTCCACGCTGCTGTTCTTTGCTGCGCTCTTCGTGCTCATGGAGGTAGACTTGACACTGTTATTTATTTGACCTCTATGTATGTGTCTGAGCGGCGTAGTGACACTATTGGAAAGAGTACCCATGTGTTTGACCCTTTTCATTTTAACATGGCAATACATTGTTAGTAACCTTGACCTAATGTTCTGACTTTTTTAATAAATTATTTTTTTATTCTAATGAATCTCATTAAAATAAAAAAATAATTTCATTTGAGATTGAAAATGACGCCATCTATTAATAATAAAGGAAAACTTAAGTCAATTTAATAGACTTACATAAGTCTTTTGTGCGTTTCTTACTTTAAATGTTGTGTTCTTTCGGTGATAATTCCAGGCGCTATCGAAGCTTGGTCTGATCGCGTTCGTGGGCGGGCTGATGCAGGACCTGGTGCTGCAGGTGCAGGGCCGCGCGCGTCTCGCAGTCGCCATCCTGCTCATACTCTGGGTACACAACAAGCTACACTTGGTACGCCACCAGCTCGATGAGTAATGACAAAATGATATTAAGAACTCTGTTGCCAGGTGTCCGGCATGATATCCGCGTTCGTGGACAACATCCCGCTCACCACCATGATGGTGCGCGTGGTGGTGGCCATCGGCTCCGACCCCCGCCTCGACCTTCCGCTGGCGCCGCTCATATGGGCGCTGCTATTTGGTGCTTGTTTGGGAGGTGAGTGAACTTGATATGGTTTGTTTCATTCAATAGGTCTACCATCAAACGATTGTCGAATAATCGTTCTATCTCTTTCCTCACGCTGTTTGCCCCCCCCCCCCCAACCCCAACATCATCTCCTTCAATAAATCATTAAATTTAAACTCATATTTTTTTAAACAGTACTACTACTGGTGCTGATACAATTACTTTAGTGTCTAGTGTCTATTGTCAGTGGAAAAGCAGAAGGAATGTGCTGTGAAGATGTGACAAATGAATACAAGGCGGGCATTGAAGTATTTAGACCCTAAGGTCCATATTAATTTTAATGTGTATAACGAGTGTATTTTAAGAGGTCATGCCTTGGATCCTTATAGGCAACGGCACGCTGATCGGCGCGAGCGCCAACGTGGTGTGCGCCGGGGTCGCCGAGCAGCACGGCTACCGCTTCTCCTTCTTGCAATTCTTTAGGGTCGGCTTCCCCGTCATGATCGGACACCTCATCACCGGCTCGGTCTACCTTCTGATCTGTCACTGCGTGTTCGCCTGGCATTAGCAACGCTGCTCCATCGTGTATTGTCTATGGTATGCCTGATACTCTATGGAATTACCAAATTTTTTAGATAAGTATATACTTGTATTACTATAGTTTTTGTAATAAATCAATTTTTAATATTGTTAACCAACGAAGTCTTATTCATAAATAGACCGGCATGATGCATACTTATTGTACCTTGATTTAATTAAGTTAATTATCCCGAGGCTTCGAAGGACTTCGCTCCGTCCGGTGTACAATCCCGCATCGCCTCTTGTAGGCGAAACAGTCGAATACGTTGTGTGATTTATTGAAGTAAGTGATAATATGTTGTAGTACAAATCGTTATTTTTGTATTTGTTTTACTTTTTAAATTGTATTTTATAGTTTTATTGATGTTCTGAAATTATAAGCGACGGTAAGTTATTAAACAATTGTTATGTCTTCGCTTGTACTAAGCGTAGCCAGGAGCGGCCGGCTGCGCCCACCGTCACTCGCAGCGACGTGAATAAACCAGTCTGCACTGAGCAAGCTATCGTTTCCATACTCCCTATACTTATTGTGATAAAATACAATGCATTTTAATCCGGCGTCTCGAAGCGTTAGCGGGACATGAACCTTGACAAATGGGTTTAAGGTCAGTTTCCTCTGAAGGTTTATTAAATATCCGCTCAAGGCAGCACCATTTGCTGCTATGCTTATTTTATAATTACAAACTTATTTAAGTTGAATAATCTAGATTATTCAACTTTATTGATTTATTTATTTTAATGTGTTTAACTTAATGATCAATAGACAAATACACAACAAGACACCAAGCACGTGACTTCCCACTAGTGCTGCCTCTGGCGGATATTTTTTAAATCTTCAGAGAACACAGGCTATAATAATATCCTGGGACATATTCCCACACGGCCTGATCCCAAACTAAGCAGAGCTTGTGCTATGGTAACCAGATAACTGATATACTACATATACTACTTTTGTATTGTAAATACAGGGCCGTCTTAACCCGGGGGTTCAAGGGGTGCGGGTCACCCGGGCGCAAGCCGACCGCCATTCCAATAGGTGGCTACCGGGTACTACAATGACAGCACGCGAGCGGAGTCGCGGGCACAGTTAGTTCATTAAACATTATGGGTATTGTTAAAGTAAAGATGCTGCATTCGGTTTCGGCACGTTTCATACCACTCGATGATGAGTGAGGTGCCGGAATCTTAATTTCAGTCCTCTTGCCCTTCCCACCCTTACCTCATACGGATAGGATCGGGAAGAGGATTGGACGGGGAGGGGTCGGGGATAAGGATATATCGTTTTTCTTGTCTAAGACGGCCCTGTGTAAATACATACTTAAATAGATAATTGCACCCAGACTCAGGACAAAAAGTACATGCACACAAATGTCTGTCCTGTGTGGGAATCAAACCCACGATCTGTGGCGTGAAAACCACGCTAAACGGCCCGTCTTGATGTCAATGAGTTGAAAGTAAAACGCGTATATTTACTCAATATTTATTAATCACAACACGCCGTACAGTTCACAACTAAAGTTTTGTTTGTTTCTTCCAGCGATCGCCATTCAACACAACGGTATAAATGTTGGTACATTCATGTGTAATGTTTTGAGCAATTACTTATGTTCCACAATCTCTTATTTATTCTAATAAAATATAATCCGTACATATATGACAAGAGTACGAGGCGTGACTACCGAGATATTTTCCACATACGAGACTAAATAAGTTGATCGTCAACAACTAATAATAATAAATCGTCCTTTTCTAGAATGTTCCCCACTGCAGAGACACAGGCCTCCGCTCCGAGAGAGGGAATGAGCCGTAATCCACCACGCTGGCCCGGTGCGGGTTGGCGGATGTCACATGTCTTCGAATTTGGTGGTTCTAAGAACATGCCGGTTTCCTCACGATGTTTTCCTTCACCGTTTTTTGAAGCAGTGGTGATGAAATAAATTACACAAAGTAAGGCGCCTGTCTGGGTTCGAACCTACTTATAGTACGTAAGGGCCTAAACCGCTGAGCCACCACTGCTCCACTAACAACTTATACATAAACTAAACTAACTTTGAATTGAAAAGCAATATATATTGCTAATAATATATTGAATATTTCAGCGTATTTCATTTAAGCCTTACTATAACTAGGACGAACAAACACCACGACCTAATACAGGCACTACTACTAAATGTACTGACACGGAATACACAAGATGGCGGACGTGTTTGAATTATCTTTTCCCGCCATATTTGACAGCGCTTTGGGGTTATAAGCGGAAGTTAACTTCACGTAATATATAGTCCGGGGAAGGTGTAAGCGAGACCGAATAGGGATTTTATAAAAAAATATGGCGTAATACGGATAGAATAAATGTTACAATGATAAAATCAGAAATTGGTTATATATTGCAAAGACAAGATGATAAAGTGTAGGATTTTTGATTATTACGCCGATCTGTTAGGGTGTGTCTACATCTGGCGAATGCGCGAAAACGCCACGAAATCGCGTTCCCGGCGCAACCGTCAGATCTGAACGCACCCTAATAAAAATCCAATCACTTTTGCAATCAAAAATAAAATTAGTAAATTATTTACAGTTGCAGAGTTTCTTGTAAATATATGTGTTGATATAATAATAAAAAGATATTCCCATAGTAATGTAGACATATACGTATATATTATAATTAGAATATATTATTATATATATAGTATATATATATATATATATATTCGTATATGGTATTTTAGTGGACACTAAACTAATAGGCTTGTAGATTTTTTCTAATATTACCTAGAATAAGAAACCATAATTGATATCATTAAAGTTCCGTAAATTAGCAAATTTTATTGAGTTCTGGGATTTTTCTGGGATGGGCTTATAAAACAGTACCCACCCCTTCCACCTTATTGCCCGTGAAAATTAACGTCTACACTATGTAGCTTCCTAGGACACGAAAAGAACTTTAAATAAAATCTAATAAAATTCCCACTCACCATTCACTTGAAACGAGCTTTATAAATTTTAGAAGTTTATTAAAATATCTTGTTGCTTCTGGCATGTTTTTAATTTCAGTACGTACACGTGCACTGCACACACGTACTCAGTACGTACACGTGCACTGCAGACACGTACTCAGTACGTACACGTGCACTGCACACACGTACTCAGTACTTACACGTGCGCTGCACACACGTACTCAGTACTTACACGTGCACTGCACACACGTACTCAGTACGTACACGTGCACTGCAGACACGTACTCAGTACGTACACGTGCACTGCACACACGTACTCAGTACTTACACGTGCACTGCACACACGTACTCAGTACTTACACGTGCACTGCACACACGTACTCAGTACGTACACGTGCACTGCACACACGTACTCAGTACGTACACGTGCACTGCACACACGTACTCAGTACGTACACGTGCACTGCACACACGTACTCACGAGTACCGCTAAGCTCGAGGTATCTCCTAAAGTCTAACGCGCAAAATATTTACCACTTTCGTTAATTCTTTGGTACATTGCTCGCGGCTAAGGCATTTATAACGCGCCCTATGTTATATTTATTTACATTTTTTTAATTGGCAGCTTTCGGCAGTATACGGTCACAATTTTGAAGTTTTTTTTTAATTCAAATTTCCTAATCGGTAAAATAACAAGCTTGGTTTGGTTTTATTCTAGACAGGGATTGGTATTATCCGAATATACTGAATGTATTATCACAAAGATGGCGCTGTAAGCAAAGTTTAGATTTTTTTAACCAAGCAGAAGAAGAGAGTGATAACTGCTTTCTCTTTCATTTAAGCTGGATGTGGTTAAGTTACGAGTGCGCCTGCAGGTTGTGCGGCCGAAGCGGCCTGATCTGCTTCAACTTGGTGGACTGCCCGTCGAATTTGATATCCACGTCGCAGTCACTTAGCGGGTGGGAGACAACCGACGCGCTGTCCTCTCTCTTCTCCATTTCGTTGGGACTCAGAGGTGTCACAAACCCGCTGTCATTTAGTTTAGACTCTTGCGCCTTGGTATTCGGTTTCAAATTCAATGACATACTCTTCCTACTCTGGAAGATGCTCAGATCGTCTATATACGAAGTCGGTGTCAGTTTCTGGTCCAACTTCCTCAAATTCTCATCGAAGTCGTGCTTCAATTGCTGCTCGAACAGTCGCTCCTGGCGTATCTGCTCGTGTGTATTCGCGAAGTATCCGGAACTCTTCCTTCCGAGTTCCCGAAGCGATTCGGAGATGATCTCTGTTCGGAACTGCTGTTGATTCTCCGGTTTCTCGTCTAGAACCTTCATCGCGTAGTGTTTCGGTGCGATCAAACCAGAGTGAATTGATTGGGACTTCTTCAACATGAACTGCCTTCTGTCGGTGTCCGGTGATGATTTGTTGGCTTCTCTGTGCACCGCATTCATCACTTCCTCTTTCGATATCTTAGAGAAGAGGTTCGGTGCACTGGCACCAGTCTTGAAGTTCTTTTTCGGGTCTTCTTCTTCCTCAGTGGCAAACTTGGAGGAGAAGATCTTGGAGCTGAAAGAGAGTTTCTTGGTGTAGGGCTGGATGACCCTTTTGACCTCGATGGGCAAGTCCTGGCGCTGGCTCGTGACGTACCGGCTCAGCAGGGTCAGCTGCTGCTCCATCGCCTTGTTCTGCGCCTCGAGCCGCGCTTGTGTCTTTTGGTAGTTGGTAATAGCGTCCATTGCTGACTGAAATTCAAGTTACACGTGTATTTATTGGAATTATTCATTTTGCTAAGATAATATTTATATCAAAGGGGTAAACAAATCGAGAAATTAGTACAGTGGATCCATTTAAAGGCAGTAATTGGTGTAGTAAATCACGAAGCTACGGTCCCAAGTGAAAACCAATAATACATTGTGGGTGTAGTGTTCAGTACTAACATCGAGTTCATCGGCCATGCGCTGGTTGTCGGCGGTGAGGCGCTGGTTGGCGGCGCCGAGCGCGGCCAGGCGCGGCATCTCCTCCCTCAGCACAGCGTACTCCACCGCGTACTCGCTGAGCTGCCGGCTGATGTCCAGGCTGGCTACCTGCACAACGACCTAGCTTTAATATCAATGGCAGAAGTAAACGTCGAGTACCGGGATCGGGATTCAGCGAAGCAATCAGAATAATATGAAATGATAGATTAGTGTAAGAAAACATTGCTTTCTTGCGCCTTGGTACTAAAGACTACCGTTAGTTAAATGTATGAGTTCGAAGGCGTATTGGTTAATTTCTTTTCCCACCTTCTTCATGACTTTATCGTAGATGTTGTTGTCGATGTCGGGCAGCTTGTGCTTGAGGTACTCGGCGGCCTCCTCGCAGCTGGTGCACATCATGAGCCCGTCCTTGTGCGCGGAGAGCAGCGCCAGCGACACCGAGAACACCACGTCCAGGGACTCCAGGAAGATCATGTCTGTAAGCAATAACCTGCTATAATGAACGCTACATCAGAATTGTAGTCTTCATACACAGTGCAGCAGCACTAGAAGTTCTTCAAGTGCTGCTGCACTGTGTAAGTGTACTTCAATACGGATGTGGAAGTGGAACTGACCGAAGACCCTGACGACGAAGCCGAGCGGGAACTGGCTGGTGAAGAGCGTGAGCATCCAGGGCGCTGCGTAGAGCGCGGGCGCCACGTCCAGCGCCACCAGCCGCGCCTGCAGCTCCGGCTCGTGGTCGCGCACGAGGCGGGACAGCTGGTACAGCTGCGATATACATTGCTTGGTACACATGACGAGAAGGAAACGAGCACCGACCGCGGCAGCGATGTACATTGTCTATATTACTATATATGTTACTAATGTAAAGCGAGTAACTACTAAATTTTCAAAGTGGTATTTCTAAAAATAATCAGACACTGGGAACTTGTTGCGATTTTTGGACTTTAGCGATTTGAATCGCTTATTGTATTAAAGTGTAATTGTTTTTGTTGTAATTTCAGTTATTACTAAATATTATACTCTACATAAGTATATAGCGCCATCTATTGACGTGTTTGAGTATCATGATGTGAGGTAAAATAACTGTCATGGCGTCACTTCCCACACATCCGTTTTTATATTCGCATCGTAGACAATGTGATCCGGTGTAGTTTAATATGTAATAAAATAAAGTTAAAGGAAGGAAAAAATACAGTTTTCATTTAGAGTACATCATTCTAACATTTTTAAAAGAGGGTTTAATACCTGGACCTGCAGCGCGCTCATGTCGGGCAGGTACTGCTTGCGGAGCCCGCGCCGGAACATGAGGTGCCGCAGCAACGCGAACGCCTCCGCCTCGTCCATCTGACACACATAACTTGTATTTTTATGACTACGGGACAACTTAGATCTTTGACCTTGTCAAAGTAACATTCCATAAGCGAAATCGCTAGTACAAAAGTCCAAAATGTATGGTAAGCTCATGTTAGAGCTTTCGAAATTTCACACAAAAAATGTGCTTATCACTCCAATTCCGCCACAGGAATCGACAATTTAGCAATCGTCAATCTATACAAATACGTTGACAAGTGGCACATTCTAACACGCGATGTCGCGAGCTAGCAATTGTTGTGTTAAGTACTATAGCGACGGCAAAGTTCTGACAGCTCCTAGACGTTACCTCCTTGGTTACCTTGGTTACTTATTGGTCTTACTTGGTCCATACCATTGAAATCGGACCATCTCGGTTTGTATTCAAATGGCAGATAGCAGCTAGCCCTATTTGTTTCCTTGGTATTACCATCTAATCGTGTATGTCTGGCGAGTTGACTCACGTGCAGCAGTAGAACGCCGGCGACGAAGCTGAGTCCCTGGCAGTAGCCGACGTCGGGGTCGAGCAGCGAGTACGCCTTGAGGATGTTGTAGAGCGCCAGCTGGCCGGGGCCCAGCGCCGCCGCGAAGTACGAGTGCTTCGGGAACGTGCGGCCTACAACACACAAACAATCCCCTTGCACGTTCTTTCATTGTACGTGGAAAGCTAAGCCCAAATAGCAGCGCCATCTAGTGATGCAGCGATTATAAAATACGCAGCGTAAGAATTACAGTTGGTTATCGACTACTGCACCATCACAAGTCTATATATATAAAAGTCGATGTGTCTGTATGTATGTTTCCTACAAACTCCAAAACGTATAGAAATTTCCAGGAAATGTTTAGACCCACCCAACTGGTAATCCCATCAGTTTGGACGCGATCTGTAGTTTATTTATAGAATCCGTACCGAGATCGATGAGTATGGCGTGCTGGTGCTTGGTGAGGGCTGCGAGCAGCGCGCGGTAGGGCGTGTGGTAGCGCGGCCAGGCGCGAGCGTCCGCCGGCGGCAGCCGCAGGCTCGCCTGCTCCGCCAGGAAGTACCACACCGCGCCGCGAGACACGCGCGGCACACCTGAAACGCCACTTTCATTTTATAGACTATTTCTTGCAGAATAGGAACCTGGACAAACAGCTAACAAACATCGGATCCTTGCTGCATCCCCCACTATGGGGTCGGCGCAGTGTGTTCTCTTCTTCTGCATCTCTCTATCAGCTGTCATATCTAAATTCGCACCCTTCTTACACATATCGCCTTCACACCATCCATACTTTTTTCGGTCTTCCTATACGCTTGTAGCCAACCATCCACGTTAATTTTCGTTACTTTCTTTGCTATATGTCCCTCATCCCTCTGCATAACATGCTCACCTCTTGCTCCTCGATATGACGTGGTGCGAGGTTAGAACCATGGCAGAGCCCCAAGAAACGTTGTATGTCAAGCGCTTAATAGCGATGAAATAGCATACTAGATTTTAACAAAACAGGTTGAAACGTACCTCTGCGCACGGCCTGCGTGAGCATGTGTCTGTCTACCCTGGCGGCGGGCTGCGAGGGATCGCGGGCCAGCAGCGAGTCCCACATCTGCACCACGCCCGCGTCGCACCCGCCCAGCTCCGCGTACTCCAGCTTGATGCGTCTAACGGCTGAGGATTCCTCGCTCTCTGTTCAGAACAAAAGCGATATTGAAGCACGAGAAAGAGTGAGTGGTGTTAGTTGGTGATATGACATTTATTGTTATTTTTGACATTGTATAACACTTGACTTTCATGATAGAAGGTTCTCACCTCTCAACCTTGCGTTCTCCTTTTCCATCCTGACGAGCAGTATCGTCTGGTCGATGGCCATCTTCCACAGCTGGCGCAGCTGCTCACGGCTGCGCTTACCCTGGCTGCCAGCTGGTCGGCCCAGGAGTTGATTTGATGTTAGTTCACCTACAGTTATAGCATATTATGAACATAGTTACATAGCAGATTGCAGCACAATCAAGGGAGATGAGAGAAGAAAAAAGAAGAAAAGAACAAGAGAATATTCTAGGTTATTGACACACAATATTATGGTCACACATTTGGACGATACGTCCAGATACCACATTTCACACCCCCGACACCCCAAAATACCTTCGAGTTTTTCGAGAAATAAAAATAATCTGATTAATTGTGAATGCTTCCTGAACCACAATAGAAAAGTAACGTTTATTTTACTTGGTAACGGGTACTTTAATAAGCCAAGCCAAGGTCGTAACTTCACAATACTTCAACCAATACCAAAACTTTCATCGTAATCCGTCCAGAATCCTTATGATTTATGTTAGCATAGAACGCGAGAGTTACCGAGAGGTTACACTTGCAAGGGAAATTATGAAACATTGTTGGTAATATACCTTCCATCACGTCTGGTGGTTGCGTCGCCTTCTCGTAGATGGCCTGCCGCCAGGTGGCGTCCGACTCGCTGCCCGGCTCGTCGTTGGTTGGACGCGAATCGCTCACTTTAAGGAAGCTGAGACAAAAAAGAGGAGTTGGCGTTAGGAACCGGCAATAGCCCTAATGGTTGTGGGTACGGACTGCGACACATGAGGTCATATGTTGGAATACGCCGCTACGACTTACATGAACCATGTCTCCAGCTCTTAATAAAGCTTAGTTGGAATGGTTTAAGGAAATATTAGCAATTTATTTACAGACTATTAATTATTAAAGGAGAAGTAAGCCCTTGCGTATTAACAATAAAATTCAAAATTGAATAAATGTAAAATAAATTTAAAAAAATTGTAGAAACTGTTCCAAATGCAACTATACGACTGTTAAATATCTAAAACTACACTGTAAGTTTAGTCTATGTGGTTCTACAAGGTCAACACAACAAATCAACGTATACCCTGTTTCATACCAAGATGAGATTGTTGTAAACAAAACGTCACTCACCATACATGGCGGACATTACACGTATACTTTCATTGGAAATGTTGTTATTTTACGGAAATCGTGAGATAAAGTGAAATGAAATTACACGGATAGCAAATTTTAACGTAAAATGAGAAAAATTTTTTTTGGAATACACGAATTTTAACTTAAAAACCTTTGTTTACAAAAATCCCAAGGTATTACTTACATATCCATCATGGGAGAATTTACAGGCGTGCCTTCCTCTCTCATGTCTCCTGGTTCCCCCTCCAGTGGCGGAGGAATCGAGGGAGATCCCGGTTGTTCTGGAAAAATAAATGGAAGTCAAGAAGGAAGGAAAGAAAGAAAAACTATTTCCATTTAACGCTCTCGTGTTGAACTGTCCGCTCGGTGACCTCCATTGACAATTAATGGTCGTCAATAAAGATGCTATTGGTGCGAGCAGACATGGCAAGCTAAGGAATTAGCCTTTGAGTTTATTAGATCCTGCAATTATTACTTTACCGCAAAAATTTTGGTAACCTTCAGCAAGTCTTTGCCAGTGAATGTTGCACAGAAATCACCTTTTTCAACTGCGTGTATGCCGGGCGACATGGACCTGGATCTGTTGACGTCCGGAGGCAAGAGTTCCCCACCTCCCGGCTCCGAGGATGTCTCCAGCACCAGAGGAGGTGTCAGAACTGCTGGTTCCTGAGATATTTCAATAGTGTGATTTTCTTTAAAGGTAGATTAATGGTAGGTTCTAATTTAAGGTGGAACCGGGTACGACTTAAAGTGTGCCAGAATTGCCCAATCCCTGAATCATCCCTCATTCTTATTCCCTCCCCTGTGGTACATAAAGGCTTCTCGGGAAAATGTTACAAAAATCATTTTTTTAATATCTTTCCGATTCTGTCTCTCAGTCCATCTCTAGTAGTCTTACCTTCTTAACTTGTGCGACGACCAAGCTGGTATCATCTCTGCTGGCCTTCCTCTTCAGCAAGTGGTCGAAGCCGCTGGATAGAGAACGCTTCGCCTTCATGAATATCGTACTGCCTCCCAAGTACTGGTTCAGGAACTCCGACCTTCGTGTAGTAATTAACAATATTGTAGAATTTGAAATAATTAAAAAAAAGTACATATATGAGTCAATTTACACACGTGTGCTAAAACCTAACTCTAGCTGCCTAGAATTAGATTCAATAGCCAGTCAATGTTATATTGTTTAGACACAATATCACCGTCTCACCGTATCACTGTCACTAGTTTTATATGTATGTTATGTTATATGTCATGTTATGTTGGGACCTGTTCTCTGCGGTGTCGTGGACGTGTCGCAGCTGCTTGGACTCGCAATGCGCGCGTAGTAGCATCATCAGGAACGCGTTGTGTTCGCTCACCTGAAATTTTAATTTACGCTTCTTATCCATAGAAATTGAGGTCTTTTGGCACGAATGTTAGTGGAATTAGGACTGTGAGACATAAAATTTTTGGGGTGATCTGACCTCGTACATGTGGTTAGTGCCACCCTGGTACTTGGTGACGATGAGCTCCTGCTCATCTTCTGGCAGCTGCTCGATGCGTCGCAGGATGAACGCGTGAGTTTTCTTGTCGTTCATACCTTCGGACACAGCATATCGTTAATTATGGACACAGAGAAAGACGCTAAGCACCTTCTGTGATCTACCAAGCTATGTGTAGCTGCGAATGCCTCATTAAGGCAAACTGATATGTCATATCATGTAGAGGGAACTAGCCTGTCGCCTGTCGCACATTAGGACTCACAAAAGTCAAAACAAAACTTTTGTCATGTTTTTAGTGTTTGGTAATCAGTTCGGAATATATGTGCTGTTTCTCCAACTCCTTGGCCTACGCTCACCTTCGATGTCATGGCACAGCCTGTGGTACCAGAGCATGGGGCAGTGCTCGCAGGTCATGTTGGGCGACTTCTCCCGCGACTTCTTCAGCAGATCAGCATGTGCAACGAAAGCCTGTCTAATTGCTGGAAAACAAAGGAGATACTCTTCTTTTAACCCCTTATCTAGCGACCAGCTATTTACTTATGTACTAAACTTTAATTACCATGTTACTATACGTATAGACATATTCCACACACGGCCATCTGATCCCAAGCTAAGCAGAACTGATATACTAAATACGCTAATTTTGTTTTATAAATACATACTTATATAGATAAATTACACCCGAAATCAGGACAAACAGACATGTTCATGTCCATAAATGTCTATCCTGGGTATTTAGAAAATTACCTCAAACACACGCAAAAGAATTCACATCACTGGTTATTTATCATTTAAATATCTAGAAATAATAAATATTATTATTACATGTAGGCTTGGAGTTACATTTATTAAATATACAAATATTAATGAATAAACTAAATATTTCGTTTGAAATACTTAATATTTAACATTTCATTTCTTTATTTAATTAATAAGCGGTTTTCCTCGTTAATGGCTGCGGCCGATTAATTTTTTTAATATCAGTTACCGATAAGTTTGTATGAGACGCGAATGGAAATATGCTACTGGTTTTCCATCATACAGCATCCTAGGTGAGTATCTACTTTAGTTCACTAAATAACATCATGCCGAACATACAAACTGTTTGCAAGAGGTTATAAATGGGTCGACAGACAGACATAACGTAACCGTGTGTCAAGGATGTAATTGTTCAGTAGATTTTTTATTCAGTTTTCCTTTCTAAAGACTGGTCAAAGTTCTGGTCAATTTCGGGCTGGAGGGAAGCCTTTTTGGGCATCCTGGGGGACGAAGTCCTGTCCATAATGAATGTGCTGAATACATATCTTATATCACGGGTCTGTTGGCGTGGATAAGATTCTTGCTTTTCACGCTTCAGGTCGTGGGTTCGATTCCCAGGACAGACATTTGTGTGAATGAACATGTCTGTTTGTTCTAAGTCTGGGTGTAATTATCTATTTAAGTATGTATTCCGAATCCGATTTTTTGACACATTTTTTTTTATTTTACGTAAAAAATTTCTCTTCATAAAAAGTATCTTATGTTACTTCTAATACCTCCAAGAATATGTGTACAAAGTTTGATGATGATCGGTTGAGTAGTTTTCGCGTGAAAGCGTAACAAACAAACTTACATTCACATTTATAATATTAGTAGAGTTGAGAGAGTTGCAGTGATCCTTTAGCATATTACAACAACAAAATACGAACCATTAACAACTTCAGTAGCGATGGAATCACTCTCACACTTGAACACGTAGCAGGCGTAGGTGTCGTTAGTCTCTCGGCAGACGAAGCCGAAGTGGTCCTTGCTGGTCCTGCCGAGCACGCAGCTCGCCACGTCGCGGAACGCGCGGTGCAGCAGGATCTGCTTGCGGTCCGGGCTGATCAGACGCAGCTCGGAGCGGCCGACCTGAAGGTAGTATATAGTTAATAATTGTGTAGAAATTCTTCTTAGAGTACCAATTTAAAAAGTTTAAAGGAACCGTGCACTAAAAGTAAGGGCCTTACACAAGATGCTTGTGTGCACAGAAACGCGTCCGCTGCGCTTCAACTACGCTTTTGTGGTGATACAGTAATGCGTCGACGGTCTTGTCTTCGCTAGGCGTCCTAATCGCGTTCAATCGTCGTCTGTACGCACTAAAAACGTCGTGTGTAAAGGCCCTAATGAAAAATCTGTGGCAGATAATGTCTAGAAGGAATTACATGACAAATCAATTGTGTTGCAGTGTATTTGAACGCATCGCTTCTTTCGAGCCTTTAAGTAAAAATAATGTTTTAAATAAATATTACCTGAAATAGCATAGTCCTGTTTTGCTCTCCGATTAAATGAGCAAGAGGTGTTTTGATATTTAGCGTGCCAATTGAAGCGGATCTGTCCCTCAGGAACGGTTTGTTTTCTGGCATCGCACCGATTTTAGCATTATTTCTATTGAGTTTCAACTTCTGCGTTCCAAAATTATCAGTTGGACTATCTGGGATATTTTCTTTAGATTTAGTGTCTTTCTTGTCTGGAATAGTAATTTTAATTGGTATGTTGAGTAGGGGGTCTTTTAAATTTTCCGTCTCATCGGTTGCTTCACAAACTTCTTTGTGAAATGGATTGGTTTCTGTGTTATTTGAATTTATGAGATTTGTTTGACAAAATTGCGTTATTGAGGAGGCAGTTTCAGATATAACCGATTGGTTTTCTTCAGTCTTTTCCTCGTCTTCTTTCACCGTGCCCAGGTTTGTGGGCACGTTTAGAACTAGAATAGATGTATCTAAAGTTTGACTAGGTTTTCGTACTTGTGTATTCTTCTCAACTCTTTCTTTACTAAACATATCAAATTCTTTGTCTATTTCATTGGTTTCACTTTTGAAAAGATTTTTACTTTGGTGTAAATTGTCGACGCTTTTCCATGCGTGGTGTTTATCGGGTTCCAAGGGAGTTGTGCTCGTGATGAGATTGCTGTTCCTGTTGTTTACATTTTCACTGACTTCATCAGACTTTATATCATCCTTTAAGTTTTCTGATGATGTACTGTACAGCGAAGTCTGGAAAAATGCATTGAAATAAACTAAATAGCACGATTGAAAAAAAGTTGACAAACGCCTCAATAATTATCTGTTTCAGATTGCCAAGAATACGATACTATACTTACGCCGGTAGAAGATATAAGACTGTGCCGTCTCTGATTCTTGATTTTGTCAGCCTCATGCTGAGCGAACTTGTGAAGAGCGTCATCTATAAGGCTTTCCGGGACTTTTCTTTGTGAAATTCTAACTTTACCGATGTATAGAACCTGTAAGCACCACATTATGTAAGAAAACAAAGTACTTTGTTACTCTTATTGGTAGATGTGGGCCGGAGGAAGGTTTACCTCAAAGAAATGTGAGTCGGATGGAGAAAGGTCAGCGCATAACGAAGTAAGAGCGGAAGCGTTGCTGACACTCCGTACCAAGCCCGACGAGTCATTTGTTCTGCAACAATACGAAATAAACTGTTTAATACAATCACTTCTTTGTTTTCAGCTTTTGTTATATGACTGAACGTTGTCGTGTTTTGTTATTGCCTCTTGTTATGTTTACCTATATCCAGAACATAAGACATGTAATGGTCTCCGTAGCTTAAGAAATGTATACCCTCATCTGTTATTTGATCAGGAACTTGATTATATGTTACATAATATGACCATTGATAAAACACAAGTGGGTTGCAGAGATACATCTGTTGGCGATTCTAGACTAGAATTCGATTTGAACAGTCGAACAGATAGGGGGATGATTCTAAGAACTTTAAGGTTGACAATCGGATATCTGAGGAACAAGTTTTGACATGACGACAAAACCAATGACTGGCAGAATATTACCGTATTAAATAAGAAACGAATAATTTTCGAAAGAAGCGGTTTACGTAGGATTTATTTTTGGGTTCTCTTAGGTATTAACTGTCGTAGTTCATTGGCACGCCTGTCGGAAATTTGGCAAGTTCAACGTCGGGACGGTTACGTATGTGACGAACGATAACACTGTTTTAGACATAAAGTGTTTCTTTTGTGATATTTCTCATAATCCAGGTCATTTTCCTTTGTTGACGTCATAGGAGAATGAAGTAGCTGATTTATTCACTTCAACATGTTCAGAGATACGATAATTGGCCATAAAAGCTATGAAAGTGGGATGACGTATCTGTTAGTTTTTTTATGGAATAAGGTGGCAAACGAGCAAGCGGATCACCTGATGTAAGGCGAACGCTATCCATTGAATTCCCAACAAGGAAATTGAGTTGCCTACCTTTAATGGACAGAGAGGGGCATAGACAGGAAAGAGGATATTTCCTTTTCCCCGCTAACCCCCTCCCCCCATTCTCATCCTATCCTTATAAGGAAAGGGTGCGAAGGGGAAGAGGACTCAAATTAGGCCTCCGGTAGCATTGGCATTTGGCTGGAAGGCTTCTCATAGTTCAAATTTAATTTTACACTGATATGTTGATCGTAAGCGACAAGACTTGTGCCACGTAACGTATGCAGAGCGGCGGTAGGTCACCACAATATATGTTATGACCAAGCCAAGTATAACGAACGTAACAATTTAGGAGAACAATATTATTTCACTTGAGCAGCATGCATAAGCATGAGTTTCACATAATCAACAATTTCACTTCACTGTATCACACGATTTCCACAAAATTATTATAAGTTTCCGATGAAAGGATAAAAAAGTGTAATGGCCGCCATGTGACGTTCGTTTGTTTACAAATATTGTATCTTGTTGTGGAAGGAACATATGTGTACGTAATGTGGAAAAGATCTTTTCACTGTTCTATGCGGTTTATTGACTAAATATGGATATATGTATATACCTTTCCTAAGGAAAATGTAGGTTATATGTTGATTGTCATAGCATATAGTTAGCCTGTCATCATATAATGATAATTATGCCATAAATTGAGCAGTTCGGAGATACTCGCGCTCTACGAGTGCTTGGTTCACCTTGACTCTAATCTGTATACATTACTTCTATTTTAGTGCTCGTTGATTCATGGACGCATTTCTACTCACACGTGTTTATTTTGCTTCAATTCGGCTAAAATTTTATATAACCACAAGCTGGCCCGGCAAACTTCGCTCCGCCCTATAATTAATAGATGGTTCACTATTTTGGCCTACATGTAAAAGATAGATAGATAGATATGCTGTCGCGGGCTTTTTTGTAGGACTATTTAAGGTAAACATTTCCGTTATATGTACATTACATACATGTAACTCTAGCGGTTTTTGCAGCGCATGCGAAAATAGCTCGCATATGACGGAAATTTTTCCTCCTTACGTGACATTTCATTTATACGTGACGTTATATTTTGGACAACGCACACAATATATTTATAAATTATAGCGTATGTGTTATTCTGATGTATAAGCTATATTATTGTAAACTTTCATTAAAATCCATCTAGTAGTTTTACGTGAAAGAGTAACAAACATCCATACATCCATTTGTTATGTTAAATAGTGAGATTAGTAGGATGAAAGCACAAAATGCTCTTAAACGGAGAAATAGCTAATTCCCGCGTATCACAATTACGGATTTGGTAGTCATCTAATCAGTTGTGCTAAAAGTTTATGTAGACTGTCCAATGGTAGGCCTAACAACCTTCCTGTTCCGTTATTTTCTACTTCTTTTTCCTGATTTGTGGCTATAAACTGGTAACGTATACAAATAACTTGATAATGTCACGTAACAACATCACAAGAACTGACTCATTTGTTCATAAAATGCCTTCTAATAATTGTAGTCGAGACATCATTCCAATTGCAACAGTGGTAGAGCCTGCAACAACATCTGTTGCATGAATGAACCGGTCGACCGGTGAAATACCACGACCTCACAGAAGACTGACATCAACTAGAAGTATACTGCGTGTAGTCTGATGAGTGGGGTGCTGGAGTAAGCATAAATCTGATCCTCCCAGCCCATCCTTTCTTGTAGTGAAAGGATGGGAACACACGATCGTTTTGTAAACCCTTTTTACCGATTTTTTTGGCTTTAGTTGCTATAAGCATAAATAAAATAAATTCTTCGGAACGTGTTTATTTCGGTCGACTGTCCCGGTAGAATTCCATACACTTCCTTATATTTAGCAAGGCGAGTATATCTCTCTAAGTGACGCAGTATTGGACTCGGGCCAGATAGATTTCGTCACCGAAGTCCGTCTACTAAACTAGGGATTTGAAGAAAATACTAGTTACATACTGTTTGTTACGATTTACAAAAGTACATACTTGTTTAAAGGGCAACATTTTTTAAATTTTAATGCAGGAAAATGACAAAGGAGTAATCAATTTACTTGATATAATATGACTTTGAAGATTTTGTACGTAATTATTACTTGCTCACTACTGCTTCTGTGTGGACGTTTGTGACCAAACCAAATCACGCATGCTACACAAAAACCATACACTTGGTGTATGTGCCAAGTAAAGGTCACTGCTAACCTTGTCTCATTTTTGCATTCGCCAAAGGGAATTCCCCACTTTGAAATGTAGCCAAGCAAGCTTTTTTTATGTTAGTAGGTGGCAAACGAGCAAGCGGATCACCTGATGTAAAGTGAGCGCTACCTGCGTCGCCTATGTTTACTGGACAGAGGGAATAGACAGGAAAACGGATATTTCCTTTTCCCCGTTAACCCCCTATCCGTCCAATCCTCTTCTCTTTCCCATCCTATTCTTATGAGGCAAGGGTGGGAAGGGGAACAGGACTGAAGTTAGGCCTCCGGCACCTCACTCATCAGACGAAACGCAGAGTACTTCTACGTCACGCCTGTTTTCTGTGAGGACGTGGTATTTCACCGGTCGAGCCGGCCAATTCGTGCAACACTGTTGTTTTAAAAATACTGAGGATTGTTTTATATGTCTAGAAGACTAAGAAAGAGGAAGACGAGAGACGAGCAAAGGGTTCAGGCAGTGCTAAGTGATATCTACCCATAGTCATCTGCATCAACAAAATAGGTTGCCTGTGTACAATGGACAGAGGAGAAGATAAGGAATCAAAAGGAAATGAAAAAAGAATGGGAAGAAGATTAAAATTAGCCGGCGGCATCACTGTTAAGAAGAAACGCAGACGTGTAAACAACCTCTACTTCGTCTCTCTTCTGTAATATTGTAGTTCTCAGTTGAGCTCATCAATTCATGAAAAGACTGTCGCCACTGGAGCTCTATTACACTCTCTTTCTTCTGACATCTCTTTTTCTCTTAAGCCATCATCAGCACACCACAAAGATCGATCCCCTGTCGACCTCGTCCAGTGGGCTCCCGCAATCTTGATCAGATCTATTGTAAATATAAATCATGCTATAGAATAAATCACTTACAGGTTAGAATTACAGTTGCCAGGCAGTGATATAGCTGGATTGCTCCAGGGTAAGTGCTCGGAGCCGTTCGTCTGCTGGAAGCCGATGTTCCTGGTGACCGCGCCGCTGTTCAGGGAACTTGTGGACCCTCTGGGGCTGGCGGCCCCTGGGGACGGTTCCCGCATCTGGGTGAAGAGGTCAGTCACCTATAACGAAGAATGGTTTTCATTTAGTTTGATTTTGGGTCTAAAAGTAGGTTTGTGATTTTCCATACGCGTTTTTGTAATTTAAAACGAGATAGAGTGGAAAAGATAAAACTACAGATGGTGTCATGTTCACAAAATGGTTCTCCTTGAAACAAATCCTTCAAAACTCGATGAGTAGAGACCGTAATCAAGACTTAACTAAGGCAAGTTAAACTATATTAGCCGCCTCACTAGCCAACCCAAGAATCAAACATGTACACACACGTTTAAATAAAATAAATAAATATGCACTCACGCCCGTAACCCAGAGGGGTAGGCAGAGATAATGGATATCCATTTGGCGCGATCCATAAGTCTCTCGCTTCTTCTACTTCCATACATCTAAGCATACATGTTCGTCGGTTACGGGTACTCCTTATATCGCCCTTTAGTATGTCACTAATCTGGTCGCTATAAGTTCTCCTTGGGCGTCCCCTGCCAACGCTGCTACTCACTTTTGCAACATAAATTTGTTTCGTTACTCTCTCTTCATTCATCCTTTCAACATGCCCGAACCACCGAAGTGTACCTTTCTCAATTCTAGTCACAACATCCACTTTTAAGCCACACTCTTCTCTTATAACGTTATTTTTAATCCTATCATTTAATGTCACGCCTAACATACTTCTTAAGGGTACGTTTAAATACATACATAGTTATAAGCGCATATATATCAATAGGTTATTAAGTAAGATTATAGTAGACATAAGCAGGCCATCAATCACTTCCTGTCTTGTCCAAACAAAAACACACATCACAAGAACCATTACGTCACGTTACATGCTTGTTGAAGAAGACAGAATCAATTCGACACTGCATCCAACACAGAAAGCATAAACAAATTCAACAATGAAAATTAAACTGCTATTAAACTTTAGAAACAATTTCCTTACATTTTTGTTTGAATCCCCAGGATAAGCAGCTCAAACCGTTAGGTTACTAGAAATGTATGACGTGAATGATAGGTTTATAGTAATCAATTAAAAGAAATATGCTACCCTTAACACACTAACCCCTAACTAGGCTAGACGCTGCGCACAAGGCACGGCCTTGAGCTGCATACCGTTAGTAAATGTAGCCCAAGGTATGGTATTAAATGAGAACCATGGAACTGTTATACATTTATGTATGTATGAGTTGGACTATGGTTCCGAAAATGGTAAATCAATATGACTAACTAAGACTTTAAACTCGTATTTTAAAGTCTACGCGTACGCGTTTAGTAGAAGAGGGAGTCCCAACTCTTACACTCGAAGATGAACACATGGGTTTTTGGTACGGTCTTGCATTAATATGAATAATGGGGAATCCTGTTGAGTTCGGAGTACGCACTCAACAACAACTTTTCATTTTGAACGGTTATTAGCTACCTAAATAAAATATGCGCTGACGCCCGTAACAGTAGGGTAGGCAGTGTTTACGGATTTTCATCCCAGCACATTCACTTTTTCTACATCCTTACATCTACGTCCATCCGCATGGGTTACGGGTACTCCTTATATCGCCTATTTTAATATGTCCGGATGACGTAAGTTTTAAAATTATGGCCAATTAATAAACATTTTTAAAGACAGACATGACGTGGGCCCCTTTAAAAGAAGCGTGTAAAGGTGCTGACTAACCTAGTGCCTGCCATTGTTCGATCACATCAGGACACAACTTTATTTGGGACTAAAATATCTTAAGCCCATAGATAAATGCAAAGAATAGCAAAACTTTACTAGGATGATATGAAATACAGTAACTAATTTGATATTGGATTTATTAAAATGTTGACTGTGGTCACACACATCCATACATACAAACGTGAAGATGCTTTTCTGCATTTCGTCTGATGAGTGAGATGCCAGAGGCCCAATTTCAGTTCTCTTCCCCTTTTAAGAAAAGGAAAGGATGGGAAAGAGACCACCTCCTCCCAAATAAATGTTCAGTGTTCTTACTCATCAACCACTTATTGTATCATTGAATTGATGGTACGCTACAATCGGTCAGGTCCATTAGTATTACGTAACTCGATACTATAATGGTGGGCGGACTTCACACAGTCGTGCCTGTACGCTAATGAAGCACTGACGATGTCATAAGTACGCTTATCAATTCCTATAGTCGAGCTGATGACACGTAATTAATACTTACGCTATCGAATAGACTGTAGTGTTTAAGACTAAAGTAGTAAATAATAATTTGATACAAAAGCCAAACTACTGGAGTCTAGAGACTTGGAATTTCACAAAGACTTGTGTTTTTATTTTCTCTATTCATCCCTTCAAGGTCTAGAGGAGGGGATCATAATACCTACCTAAGCGTTCCTCATGAACAACTAGGTCTTTGATCGAAATCTTATGGAAATCCTTACAATGATTGACAATCAGAAAGACTTGACGAACGGATATTGGCTACATGTATAATTTGCAATTTGTTACATTATTACTGTGACTTAGTAAATGCACAGCTACTGCCTGACCTCTGACTGCAAATAGCGCGCACTCGAGGGCAAGGTGACCGCCTTTAATTGCATTTCAAGTATACCATGAACCACGCGGGTCCATTAACGCCACATTATTCCAGCTCAGTTCATCACTCGTCACCACTAGGTTCGATCACATGTACGGCATTTTTTATATTACATTTTGATTTTTTGGTAGTTCAGTGCAGAAGTACAACAGTATAGTGTTAACAGTGCTAGACACCCCAACAGCAACAGCTGTATGACGAATGTGCTCACTCGAGTGAAATACCACGACCTCACAAAACAGGCGTAAGTGTGTTCTGGGTTTCGTCTGATAAGAGAGTTGCGAAGACCCGATTCCAGTCATCGGAAGAGGATTTGACGGCGTAGGGCATGGATAGGAAAAGAAGAAATCGTAAGCAACTCAATTGCTTGTTGCGGATGCCTATGGGTAGCGGACCGCTTGCTCGTTCGCCATTATACTTATTACTACCTGACCCGGCAAACCATGTTCTGCCAGAGTATTAATTGTATTAATTGCTGGATGGATTGCACAGTAGGCAGCTGCAAGGGGCATGGAGTCGCATCAAGCGAACAGTCCCGAAATCAGTGTGAGACCCGCGCTTGATTTTATTTTGCACACATTACTTAATCGTTTTATTTAGGCGTTAAATAAAGATATAATCTTCTATAAAAAGTGCAATTTGCCGTTACAGAAGCAAACACCTGTGCGTTGCAAACGACAATTGATTACATAACATCGACGCCAATAAATCGTCTAATGGCGGTGCGTGCGGTACGAACTGAGTCTATTGCTTGGCCCTAATTGATCGCGCACAATGTGGTAGCCTTGGAGGCCAATCGACGGTGCGCAGGGAAGGAAAACTATTCGATTTATTTATATTTTTATCGATAAGAGCCACAAAACAATACATGGAGAAATTTAATTTGGTATCAACCAAGTAGCACGCTCGTATAGACAGAAAGAAAATAGTTAAATTTATATATTTAACTACGTTCAAAGTACAAGAGTATAAGCAGTTATAAGCATTTTTGGTCTCTTCTTCGCTATCCAATAGCGATAGGTTTGTCAAATTCTAGATTTGAGTTGAAAGGGTCTAATACTAAATTTGTCACAATATAAAGGTCTTTTCAGGTAGTGCAGGGTGATGACTGAAATTAATCAACAAATCGGAAACAAAGCCTTCTCATCGAAATTTATATACATGTATAGATATATATACGAAGGCGGGGCAGGTCAGTAGTAAATTTATATATCTCTACATACGTACGAATACATACGAATTCAACATTCAAAAGTGAGGCTCGATTTTGGTCACGAATGTTTACCGGCTCATACATACATACATACAAATGATAACCAAAACTAAATAAAATTAAAAAATATATTTTAACAACAATATTTTAATCTATCGTCTTTTATATTTCGTTGTATTTTTAGTTATTTCGTAATGCGATTGACACTTGTAAAATGTAATGACGTCACATTGTTATTGTTAAAATGTTATATTTTGTTAGGATACATCATAAAATTAATTAATTACTTGAGAAGTATGATGTTCGCGCACGTATCTTTGTTTGAGATGTGGTTTAATCACGATTTCATAGCACAAACCGTTATTTTTTAAATTACAAATACGAGATTTTGTATTCGTGAAGCGGAAAAGGAATAACACCTGGATTTTACGAAGTCACCAAATGGCGACTAACATGGCTTCGCTTTTGTGTTCCATCTGGAGGTAATCTTTGATAACTATACTAAAAAAATAATTCCAACTTAAATCATCAAGGTTACATATATATTTATAATATTAATTAATTCGCTTGATATCGCAGAACCTTGCCATTTTTAGGAAGATTCTCGATGTGTTGCTAATGAATCAAAGCCTTGGCTTAAACCCATTACTGTTGTACAGAGGTCACAATCCGCTCGACTAGATCCGCCATGATGACGACTTCGTCGCCATGGTTTTTTTTTTGTGAGAAGGTAACAAGCGAGCAAGCGGATCGCCTGATGTACAGTGAGCGCTACCCATAGACATCCGCAACAAGCAAATGTGTTTCAGATGCACTGCCTACCTTTAAAGGACAGAGGAGGGCATAGACAGGAAAAAGGATATTTCCTTTTCCCCGTAAACCCCCTCCCCGTCCAATTATCTTCCCTTACCCATCCTAGCTCCTTATGAGGAACTGGTGCGAAGGGGAAGAGGACCGAAATTAGGCCAAACGCAGAGTACTTCTACTTTGCGCCTGTTTTCTGTGAGGTCGTGGTATTTCACCGGTCGAGCCGGCCCATTCGTGCAACAGATGTTGTTGCGGACTCTACCACTGTTTAGTCCATGACAAAGAGGCACAAATAAAAGTGAGTAGAAAATTCTGTTAAAACTGACTACACTTTTGAGCAGTAGACAGTTACCGTGATGTCTCGTTCCAGTTAAATGTTCAGTATTTAATTATATGTTATTTAAACAATTCCTTATGCTGTAATAACAGAAGGTTAACATGTTATGAGGCGGTGAGTACGTGACAAGACGAGTTTTAATTAATTACATGAATGTTGGTATCGGCATGAATCGATATGGATAGGGTTTAAAGATGGATGGATGGCGAAAGTTTTTACGCTTAAGATTATAATTTAAATAAAAATGTTAACTTACAGCGAAATCATAAACATATTTACAACAATGTTAACGATAAAACACTTTTTTTTATTAGGGAAGTTACGACTGAAATGGTAAATTGATGTGGAAGTCGAAAATCTGTTATTACCCCACATAAAGTGTGACACATGATGTACATGGCAATATTAACAATTGATACAATTAATAGCTATAGTTACCAAGTCTGTAAATTGAAAACAATTTATTACAGGTATTTTTTTTTAAGAGAAGGGGGCAAACGAGCGGCGTGAACACGGAGGTGTTCAACGACGTACCTGGACACCCGCAACACCAGAGGAACTGCAAATGCGTTGCCGGCCTTTAAGAGATAGGCTCGCTTCTTGAAGGACCCTAAGTCGTACTGGTTTGGAAATACCGCCGAGGACAGACCATTCCACAAGGCGGCTGTGCGTGGCAGGATTTCGCGAGAACCGCACTGTTGAGGAATACCAGCCATCCAGGTGGTGCGAATGATACCTTGCGGTCGGTCGTGTCGTCCGATGACGAAACTCGGCGGCAGGAATCGTTCCAAACATTTCTAACAAAAGGTTCTAAACATGGTGTTATATAAAAACTCACGAGTATCCATCATTTAATGTGGTAGAGTTATTTTAATTCAACGAGCGTTAACATGCCAAAAGTTTTATAACGTAAACAGAAAATAGTATTTATTAGTCACCAAGAACTCTTAATTTCAAGGTTGTTGATTTCTTAAATCTATGTTTTTTTGGAATAAAAACAAAACACATGTATTAATAAAAGATCACACATGTAAACAGTACAAAAACCATGCGATCACACAACATGAAACAATGGTTTCGAGTACGGACTAAGAAACGTGAGGCCGTGAGTTCGAATCCATTTGGTTATATATTTTGTACTCAGTACAAGCTATGTTAAGAACACGCACAACAAGAATTACCAAATGTTTGACGTTTATAGCTGATGTATCCGAATGTGAGGCAAACAGTGGCTTATTGGGTATCATGGCTCACGATCTGTTAAAATAAGAAAACAATTTTAATATTATGTTGGTTTATGAGCAAGACGTACAGGGCGTTCAGAATGCAACGGCAATTCGAAATTCGTTTTAACTAAAATTACCTATTTGTCTCATCTAGCAGAGTTAAGTTGTCACATCTAGCAGCGGTATATCTTTATTCTTATTTGTGCCAGAAATGTATTCGTAAACAAATGAGCATGTTACCTTTTACGTTAAAATTCGTGAAATCCTAAATATTTTGGGACACCAACGTTTTCTCACATTATGACATTAGATATTTATACTACACAATTTCGCTTCACATAATTACAACATTTCCATGGCAAATATAAAAACTAGATGGGTTAATATGTAAATAAATAAAATGGTCTACATCGAGAACTTACTGAAAAATAAAATCAAGTCAAGAATAAATTAAATGTTTTTTTACTTTTTAAAAACCTTATTGTTTATTTAATACAAAGTAACGTGATTTTAAAGAAAAACAAGAGCGGGTATTTTATGTGGGTAGTCGGAAATAGAGCTATCCTAAGTAATAACCGCCTAAAGCAGCTTAGATTTAGTATCTACGATCTACTAGTAACATACGAAATTGTTATGTTATTGTGCTTAGGATGTTGACTTACTTACTTACGTAACTTAAATACATAAACATGACATTACGACGAGATTGGAGGTTAAGTAAATTGAAACAACAAAGTTAAGTTTAACATAACATTAACATACTTCGGTACATGTTAAGTTAAACGCGTGTTCACGTTTCGATGCACATGTTAAGAGTCACTGGAAGTGTCAACCCCCATTTATTTTATGAATCTGAATAAATAATAGGTGGAAAATTTATACAGGGTGCTCATTAACATAATAACTTCAGTGTGAATATTTAATAGAACAAGGACTTATTTTAATTTATATCGGTTTTCGCACATCTCTCGCATAATATACTTTGCCAAATTTGCCAGTTTACTTGTCAAATAACTATACCTGTACATTTTGTATTATGTACAGGTATAATTATTTGACAAGTACACTTTGATTCACCTATATTTAAGCCCTTAGGGTACTTATTTCAATTTACCGGTCACAACAGTGGTAGAGTCCGCAACAACATCTGTTGCACGAATTGGCCGGCTCGAACGGTAAAATACCACGACCTCACAGAAAACGGGCGTAAAGTAGAAGTACTCTGCGTTTCGTCTGATGAGTGAGGTGCCGGAGGACTAATTTTAGCCCTCTTCCCCTTCCCACCCGTTCATCGTAAGGGGGATAGAATGGGAAAGGGAAGAGGATTGGACCGGGAGGGGGTTAACGGGGAAAAGGAAATATCCTTTTTCCTGTCTATGCCCTCCTCTGTTCCTTAAAGGTAGGCAACGTAGGCGATGCTTGTTGCGGATGTCTATGGGTAGCGCTCACTTTACATCAGGTGATCCGCTTGCTCGTTTGCCACCTACTCATATAAAAACCACAACCCGGCGTTGTCCCAATCCTTTTTGGATGATATGGATTAACACCCAACAGAGCCAAGACAATAGAGAATAACGTCACATTTAAAACCTAAGCTCTACTCTAAAAGGCGCAAGCAACACATTGGCGCAAGAGGAACAATGTGAGGACATAACGACGTATATATGTATATGCGTACGCCTTTACTCACATAAAGAAAAAAAAAGTTTTAAGTAATAACTTTAAGTTGTTCAACTTAATGTATATTTTTCAAATAATAATTATTAAAAATAGTTTTTGCTTAAAAAAATATTTCTGTTCCTAAATAACTTTGTTCGTCTGCCGCTTGGCATTCGCCTCTTAACGAGTTGTTCGACGTAAAAGGTTCGCTTGAACTCTAAAGGCTAGGGGTCTCTTGACTTCCGCAGGCTTTCACCTCACACTCCAATAAGGTATTATCCATTATACATGGGGAAAAGGTTAAAGCGGTATGCGTTTCTGTAGTTCCTTAACGTATATACAGACAGAACCATATATCGTGAATTAATATTAGTGTAAGTTATCTTATATATACATATTATTACATATACATAGTATAAGATAGGTGGGGGGGGGGGGGTATAAAGGTTTGTATGAATTTACAAAAACACTTTTCAATACAAATAATTGCGTACCTATTTCGAAAATAAGAAATTAATTCGTGCAAAGTCACTGGGAATAGCTTTGGTAAATAGTATATATATGTTGTACATTTCATAAAAAGAAATACATATACAATACTATATTTAAATACCCTGACCCACATTGGAAGATGTAAGAACACAGTGGCGACATTAAGTGTTCCACAGACAAAGGCTTCACTCGATTCTACAGAACTGTTTATATTACTTCTCTCTGACCAAGATTATTGACTTTTATAATTATCAAGAATGCTAGGTCGGCGTAGTTGTCTTGCACGTCATGAGGTACTACAACAGCAGGAATTTCTCAGTCTATTCATGGAACCGTATGAAAATCCGTCGTGTAGTTGAGTAGCTTTAAGTAAAGAGAAGGGGTTAGCCAATCACTAGTAAGCGAGCACAGATATTAGCGTGTTCTAATTTGAAACTCATTCGTATGTATGTGACTGCGATAGACCATTTTATAAGCCAGAGGAGATTATTAAAAGTCCAAGTGCCTTACAGAGATGTACTACAGACGTTAAAAGTGTGGTAGCCATGTGTAAATGTGGCTGTAAATGACGGGTACTGTATACATAAATGTGGCTGTAAATGACGGGTACTGTATACATAAATGTGGCTGTAAATGACGGGTACTGTATACATAAATGTGGCTGTAAATGACGGGTACTGTATACATAAGTGCGATGTTAATAAGGGTTGTTGTAAACTTATACCTGGAATTAAATTCCTCGGACGTATGTGTACAGTGTACAACGGAAGACCGTAGATTTCTTCAGCGAACATACGGAGATTTAACTCCAAAGTGGTGCTAGACCAGCAGGGCTACAAGGCTACAAGGACGGTGAGTTTTTCTCTTTTTATAACTAAAAATAGTATATAAAAAGCGAAATGTTCCCTATAGACCTATAGACTCCGAAACGACTGGACCGATTTCGATGAAATTTACAGGGATTGTCCAGATCACGTCCTGTGTTTGGTAGCGATCGGAGCAGCATAATTAGTGGTACCCAGGCGAGGCCGGGGCGGGACTAGTATTAAATAAAAACAAACAATAGTTTATTTTACAATTATTTGTCACCAGATATTTATTTTCTAAAAACTTAATTCAGTTCTGTATGTGCTAATCTGTGTATGGAATATAATATTTAAGCAACGCTAGCAGTTGTATCACGATCTAATACGATGACATTATGTAACTTCCTAGCAATATTCAGATTTCGTGTTCAAACTGAACCTTATTTCTTGAACCTCCTTGCGTAATAGTCTCACCTGATAATGCACCGTTATAAACACTATCGCTAAGCAAACCGAGGTATTCAGGACGTACGTTGCGAGGTGTTTACGATAGTTCAAATAAACGAAAACGCGATTAGGCTTCTTGCGGAATAAAATTAAAAGCTTCATTTCATTCCAACAGTGGGAAAATATATACACTCGCACCCTTAAACCAGTGGTGTAGGCAGATATTAGTTTCCACTTGGCCCGGTCCTGGCAATGTCCATGCCAGTCAGTTTGGTATGGTCCTATTCCCTTGACGATGAATCAATACTCGAACCACGGAAGCATACATTTCTAAGTCACAATTTTCCCTTACTATTTCCCATAATAATTGTCGAAAGATGCTATATGGAGGAGTGCATTAAAAACAATAATATTCAGACCACCTTGGTGTTTATGCAGTTTGAAAACGATTCTTGGAAATGTTTGGCCTCAGTCCAACATCCATGGCACTAGCGTTTGTGTATTCGCTTTGTGGACGATTGATTCAGTCTTACGTAATCTTCACACGCTACCTGCGTGTTCGCATCATTGTAGAAGCAATCGAGTTGTGTGATCTTACATCGATTGTACACGACGACTCGGATTTGTTATTGAAAATAAATAGATGTTCAGATATCTTGTGTACCGTAGACGGCAATGAGAACTGAAAAATCCATTATAGACCAACTTGAGATCACTAATGGACTATCCACTATTTAATACCAACAACTTCTCAGGTACTTTAGACATATTGCCCGGAGACAACCAGACAATCTGGACAAACTGGTTTTAATAGGAAGGATTACGGGTAAAAGATTGAGTCGACTCAGTGATCGATCACCCGTTGGTCTGACCAAGTACAATCAATATTAGGACTTGAAATCCCGACTGCCCTGAGACACGCTGAAGACAGAGCGGTGTAGGGTAGGTAGTCAACGTTGATAAGTCTGAAGGCACACCAAGCACGACCTTCAGTAATGACGAAGATGTAGGGTTTTAAATGATGGTATTAAAAGCCATACATAAATCGAGGATGTCGAAAAGGCCATTCTTATTGTTAACACATAACTGAGACAATGAGATTAGTACAATCCATTGCTCCTAGTTTTACTGTCAATTATTATATCATCCCTACTTCCCTACTATTATAAATGTGAATGTAAGTTTGTTTGTGCTTTCACGGGAAAACTACTCAACCGATCATCATGAAACTTTGTACAATATTCTTGGAGGTATTAGAAGTAACATAGGACACTTTTTATGAAAAAAAATGGTATATAAAAAGCGAAGTATGTTCCCTATAGACCTATAGACTCCAAAACTGCTGGACAGAGTTCGATGTTTGGAGGGATTGTCCAGATTGGCACATTCCTGTGTTTGGTAGGGATCGGATCAACATAATTAGTGGTACCCGGGCGAAGCCGGGGCGAGGCACCGGTAGTTTATAAAACTGATCTAGTCGTCCCCATTGAAAATTGTTCGTCCTATTTTAAATCTCAATAAATTCATACGTGAGGAAACCGGCATGTTCTTAGCACCATCAAATTCGAAGACATGTGACATCCACCAACCCGCACTGAGCCAGCGTGGTGGATTACGGCTCATTCCCCTCCCGGAGAAGAGACCTGAGTCCCTACAGTGAGAAACATTCTAGAAAAAGGCTGATTTATTATTATTATTAAATTTATATCAATAGAATTCAACAGACAATCGACTCCTATTCAGGTTTGCTTATCGTCAGTCTTCAATAATAAATTATATTAAACAGCCAATTGATTTACAAGTCAATCTCAGAGCCACTCATACCGACATCAAAACAACAAAAATATAGACAGTCATAGGTGCAGCATAAACAAGGAAAACACACGCGAAAACACGCGCCGACTTCCGCAGGACGGTTTGACTTCTAACGGTAAATAATATTTACATTATGTAATAAATATGTAAATTTTATTATGTAAAAACACACGTTCCTCATATAAAGGTGTATGGATGTATATATTAGTGCATAACATAGTCTCTTAGGTCGATGGGAAAAGACATTATTCAAAGGGTATTTCGTTTTTCAACACCCGAAACGTACTCGCGATGGACCATTTCGGTACGCTAGAGGCTGAGCAACAATCCGACTATTGTGTCATACTAATCGCTTCACAAATTAATAAAATCGTATTAAATCTCAAATCATTTTCGGTGCTTAAGATGTAAATAACAAACATTTAACACAATGTGTTTTGACATCGATATTAATTAATATTTAATCGATGAAGTTGCAACCTACATACTTATGAGCTGGACAAAGCTGATTCTAACACCGTGTTCACACCGCCGCAAACATAAATAACACATGTTGCTAAAACTGAGAGGACAATATGTTGTCTACTGAAATCTCACGGTGCATAACAAATTGATAAACAAAAAACAATACCAATTGCATTTATTTTAATTACAAAGATAAACATTTCGTCTGATGAGTTCTGTGCAAGCCCTTCCACCCCCACAAAGGCTGGTAGTCTATGTCACTTCTATAGCGTAGGATGTCGATGGTTAGCGACAGTCACACATGACCCGACCTCTCGTGTCCTGATTTTATATTAAAGAAAAAATGCATAAACTTATTTCGTTCCAAATTTTAGGTTTTATTGTTTATTCTAAATCTTTCATTATCTGTCTTTAAAGTAATTATTTTTTATTACACTTTTTACTTATTTTTTTAGTATTTTCCCGAATTACACATAAAACCCGTAACACGAATGTTTTGTATAACAAAAACGTGTAAACATGGTTCATTACATAGTCATTACGATTTCGGACATATCAGTACACATTAAACAAAGTCCCCTCGGTACGTCTGTCTGTTTGAACACAATAAAATCAGAAGCTATTCAATGGATTTTCCTATTTCGTTAATAGACGAAATATTTCTACTGCAAGTAAATACCATGAGTAGATTTCTACCAAACGATATCACAGCTAAATGGAATATAAATAAAAATGGTTCGAAATACCGTATCCGAAAGCCTCTCCACCAAATTTAATGCCGCGAGTTGGCACTTGGCTGTGCCTGTCCAGACATACATGACAGACACATATGACAGCAACACTCCATAGGCGATATACATACATATACAATATACTTCACACTGACTTACATTTGAACGGACCCCAAGTTAATAACAAATTACGTATAAACCTTTGTCATGATTAATTTTGCAGATATTTCCGGTCATAGTTTCCGTATGTAACTAAAACTTTTATAATTATGGTACTATGTCACAAATCTCCAAGTCCGTGTGGAATCTAAATGACTGAGATTTCATAATAAATAAGTAAATATTATAACTCACCTTAGAATTCCGTTCGAATTGATAAATACGCGCACTAGCGGCTTAAAAAATATATATAAACAGTTAAACTATTCAGAATGCAAACCACTGTAACAAATCAATTGTACTCGTAACTCAGAAATTATTCAATTTCTGATTTATGCATATAATATTCGTGAGCTCGTACGAGATATAAAAATGATATTCGTAAACAATATGACACACAAGTCCGTAATCATTTCATAATGCCAAAATGTTTGTCCACTTTTACTAGCACTGCCAACACATTCGATTGTTATAGTCCCGAATCATCTTTATCACAAATAAAAATCAAAATTGTTCAGTATATGGAAATATAAGAGGTCCATTTCACACGCGAAGAGAATTAGTAAAGCACCGAACCAGAATTCGAGGTTAGAAAATTGCGCGGCACGATACACAACCATACGCTGAGTTAACGGCGTCCATACTGAATTCAACATAGCGTCGATCAGCAACACGAGGTGCCAAGTTTTTGTTTTTATTGTTTCTTATTAGCAATCGCCCGACGACTTTGTTTATATCATACAGATTATTGAAAGCGTTCCATTGGTCACTGAATAATAGCGAATAGTATATATTTTCTTCGCGTTTAAAATACAATTAAGTTTGTTTGAAAAATGTGTTTCAATATCTATGGACTCAGGAAAATACATATAATTGTGGTTGACGTACTTTATTGTAAAATTGTAGATCCTACAATTAACTCTAAATTTCCTCTTCCATCCATAGTGGATTGTTGGACGTTGGCACAAAGACCGCACTCATTCAATGAGCTTCCGCAACCTTGACCAAAACGTCCCTCTCCTACGCTGCGTGTGCTACGCTACGTGGCCACTATTCCTGGTCTTTTCGTCCCATCGGCCATTTGTTCTGCGGACATTGTACCCGTTGCCATTTTTTGGGGCATTTTTATGTATAAGGGAGGCTTACGTCTATTGGTCGATAATGGTAATGGTGGTGGTAAAGAAATAATCGAAAAGCGAATAAAAATAAACTACGAGTAGATATTATCGTTAATCGTAAGCCACTAATTTCAAACGGTCAAGTGGGTCAGTTGTTTTTGAAAATGAAAGCACATTTTTGCTTTCTGTTTGTATTTTTTTGTAAATACGGAGTAACATTTCATTAATATAGCCAATAGAAACCAAACTCAAAATACCCAATAGGTCAATGGTACACAAATTATGTCAGGGATTTAAAGAAAGGTAAGCCCAGGCGTCACTTCTTAAAAATCGTTCGATTGAATTTTCTTTAACAAAATAACTAATAAAACTATCGAAGTTGTTTAATATCTGCGACTCCACCTCAGTGTAATAACTGCATTACCCCAGTGACCAACTAACACTCAAATATAACAGATTAATATTCAATATTGGTTTTCAAATACGAATCCACTTTGAATGATAATATTCCAACAATAAAATCGAGAACAAATATTCAAATAAAGCGCGAAAATAACACAGCACCACAGACAAGAACGCGGAACTTTTTTAATTCTTTTTTTTCGTTTAACAGTGTAACTGGCAACCGCGAGAACGTATCACTGAAACTGGCCGATACGCAAACACGTTCTAATTTTAAAATCGCGCCAAGGGCCGGCGCTATACAAAGACACATAAACAATGTGACATTGTATTGTTCTTGTTGATGAATATTCAAATCGATGCCATAACAACCAGCCAGTGTCAAGTTTAAGTCCCGTAACAAAAAAAAAACTAAGACTACGTCAGTACAGAACAAACGATCACCAGATTATATCTGAAGCTACTTTTACTCAATTCACATTGTAATGTAACAGCGACCCAGGCGGTTTCGTTTTAAGCATTACGTGTGCCTACAAAAACATAACATACATATTTTGTCTCATTCTTCCTAAAAGCTATGCTTCCCCATGTGTCGAAAGGTTACTTGAAGGAGAATAACTTTCGTAAATGAACTCGAGGTGACCGACTCGTCCACATTTCTTCGAAAACCGGAAACACATGGAATTTCATGCGTCTGATAATTGAAGAACAACTGTCAATGTACTTTCTACGGAACATATAAATTATTTTTCATTTAACTGTAAAAATTGAAGAAAACTTGCCGGTGTAGGGGATGGATAGGAATTGGAAATAACCATTTTCTGTTTGGCCCCTCCTCTGTCCATTAAAGATGGGCAACGCGTCTGCAACTCATTAGTCGCAGATGTCTATGGTAGCGATCACTTGACTTCGAGTGAACCGCTTGCTCGTTTGCTTCCTAGTACTATAAAAATTATCTCTTCTGAAGGCCAGGATGGACGCTTTTAATTTTCAGACGGCAAAGATTTTGTGGGAACTGTTTTCACTCCAAATTCCAAGGGTGCCTTCATTTACCATTTCGAACGTTAGTAAGGCCGAACAAACCAAATACTGACTGTCTCTTATAGTTTTACTTGGGGAATACAAAAAAAAGTTTTGTATTTCGTATTGTGTTCTCAAGAAGATCTGAAAAACTCAACAATAAATTCTGATTCTGGTTAGCTTATGAACCAGACAGATAGATTTACTCATCGTTGCCATGGCAACCATCTAAAATATTTACATCGATAAGGCACCAGTACATCACTAAAACAGTGATGTATTTGACAGTGATTAAAAATCCTACATTATAATGGCGGCCACACCTCTGCTTTAGGCATATTTATTTTTAAAGACGTCACGCCAATATTAACCTATTAATTACTGTTAAAAGCTATTAACGGGCGGCGACAAACAGTCATATTAGGAATATCATCTTTTTTACGTTTTTTAAGACGCCAAACGCGCCAGAAACTAAGCGAGCAAAGTTTAGAAAAGACGCGTACGCTTGCATAGGAAAGAGAAGAAAGGAGATGGTAGGATAGACAATGGAGAGGAAGGGATAGAGTAGAGATGACAGACAGGTTCATCATCAGCCTATATCAGTCTATATAGGCCTGTAGCCAGCTGTGGCTGGACATAGGCCTTTTCCAACGCCTTCCACAGCATGCGTTCCTCCGCGCACTGCATCCAGCGATTTCCTGCCATCCTCACTACTGGTCCCCAACCGTCGCTTACATTACCAGATTCTCTTCTCCATCTGGCGTCACCACCTCGAGAGATTTGACTGGCCCATTGCCATTTCAACCACATAGCCACAACTATGTTGTGTATTTTATAACCTATGAACGGCTTGACCGATTTCACTAATTCCGTTTTTTTTTTGTTTGAATAATTTTCTTATGAAGAAAAATAAGAAAGTTGCGTGAATATTAAAGAAAACTTTCGACTATATAAACTTTTCTAATGAAGGCATAAACTTAGCGCTTTTGGCATAACTGTCAGTCGTTTGACGTAACTGTTGGAGCGACCTTAGTAGGGGATGGACGTTTGGAGATACGTGCGAAGCCGGGGTGACTCGTTAGTAATATATATATATATATATATATATATATATATATTTATATATATCTTTTCAAATATTTGTTATATATAACAAATATTTGAATTGATATATAATATATAACGCTATAAAATCATTAGAATCAATAATAAATTAAAAATAACAGGTAGACAACGTAATGCCGAACTATAGATGAAACCCGCTTGACCGGTTACATTATATTTGCATATTAAATTTAAATAATATCATAAATGCAAATGTTTGTTTGTTTGTTACGCTTCTCCTTAACAACTCAACCCACCATCATACACATTTTGTCAGTACAAAAAGTGGCATGGAGTGCCTTTTGTGCCGAAAATAAAACTATTCCCGGGGAATAGGAAAATACATACTTCAGTTACAATATCGGTTGCCATAGTAATGTTCTGACAATAACTATTTTTGACACACTATAATTCGATGTTATACGCGGTATCTTTGAAAATATCCAACGTGACAAATGAGAATGCGAGCAAAGTCGCGGGAAATAGCAAGTTGATAATAAATCATTAAAATAACATAGATACATACAAATTATGTTTTTTTTATTTTCTTTATTTCAAGCGACGTGACACAAAACAGGTAATTGAACGACCGCTAACACCTAAAACCAGTTGTCAAAAATAAATACTGTGTTTAATAATATACAATATTAAAGTTCAAGACCTTATGTAGGTGTGTGGTTCTTGTATTGGTTACAAAAACAAAAAAAAACGCAAGCCAGACATCGCTTATTGTATTAAATGTCTAAAGTAAATTATTGAAGACAAGTGCCCCGCCCCGGCTTCGCCCGGGTACTACAAATTATGTTGATCCGATCGCTATCAAACACCCGACGTACCAATCTGAATAATCCCTGAAAACATCGTAATTTCGGAGTCTATAGGTCTATACGTCGCCTTTTATATATTACATGGCGTTGAAGTAGCTAGATTTTTTGACAAACATTATTTTTATTTTTCGTAAAAAAAACATAAAAAGTAACCTATGTTACTTCTAGTACCTCCAAGAATATGTGTACAAAGTTTCATGATGATCGGTCGAGTAATTTTCGCGTGAAAGCGTAACAAACTTATTATATATTAGTAGGGATGTTAGTAGTTGATCGAAATAATTTTCGCGTGAAAGCGTAACAAACAAACTTACATTCACATTTATAATATTAGTAGGGATGCGATCATGCCCTTAATACAAAGCAGTAGGCAGAGATTCTTCTACATCCATACATCTAACATACAAGCTCGTCGGTTACGGGTACTCCTTATATCGCGCTTCTTTAGTATGTCACTAATCTGATCGATATAAGTTCTCGGGACGTCCCCTGCCAACGCTGCCACTCACTTTTGCAACATTTTGCTTCTTTATTCTCTCATCATCCTCTTCAACAACCAGAGCCGAAAGACTAAAATATATCTATTTCTGATAATATTATATATTTTTTAACTTTTAACTTTCACTCACCTCAAGAACTGTGTTAGCTCTGAACAAGTAGCACTGCAGCAGACCCTCCTTCTCATTGAGCAGGATGTAGAAGAGCTCCTCGGGCCGGCCCGGCACTTGACTGGCCCTTGATTCAACGAATTCGATAAACGTCAAATTAATCAGTTGCGAATACAATTCTTACATATCGGCTTATGTGCTGTTAAAACTCCAATAGCCAAATGGCTTTGGGTAGAAACCGCAAAACACGAGGTCACGAACTTTGTGTTCACCTGAGTGATTAGGTAGGATTTGCTAAAATATTTTGATTTTAACAAATACATTTTCATACTGTAAAGCTGCGGCTGTTGTTTTTCAGGTGGGAGACCATTCCTACATAATATAATACGGCCCATATACGGACGCAGCACGGAAAAAAAACAATAATCTCGATGAATGTACAGTGGTAGAGCACGCAACATCTGTTGCACGTGGCCGGCTCGACCGGTGAAATACCACGACCTCACAGAAAACAGGCATCAAGTAGAAGCACTCTGCATTTCGTCTCATGAGTGAGGTGAAGCCTAGTCCATGTTCCAATAAGAGAAGGATGGGAAGAGGGGATGGATAAGTGAAGGAAATATCCCTTTTTATCCCCTCCTCTGTCCATTAAAGGTAGACAACGCATCGGCAATTCGATAGCTTGCCACCTTCTTTAATAAAAAAAATGAAGCCAATTTATATCAATGATCAAATCACGTCAACATACCGTAAGGTACTAGCTTTTACCGCCATCTATTGTAATAAATGTCTGAATATCCAATGGTGTAATGACATTCTTGTATAGCTGAAGTTTCGAGCATCTCACCTGAGTATATCAACGAGGCGGTGAACGATGACCGGCTCGAAGTTGCCATTGTAAGCCTTGAGGCAGTTGTCTTCCACCGCCATACTCAGCTGTAGACAACGGTACGTGATCTATAAATTCTTTAGAGGCGGAATAACTAAGCTAATACCATCGCATTAATCTCAAATCTATTAAAGAAGGACCATACTTACTCATTTATCCCTTATACCCCTACGGGGATATCGTCTTAGGGAGACAGGAATCAATATTTCAATCCCACTCTGGTGAACTGCATTGTGTAGAAGATGTAGACGTCGTTTTCTTAAATTTTTTGATATGATATTAACGCAAGAAGTCAAAAACCATGTTGCTTTTGAAAATAAGTAAAAGTTGTGCGATAATCCGGGATTAGGGAGGGGAGGTTTGGGATAGTTGTAATGCTTCCGGATGGGACGGCGATCGCAGTAGATCGTACCGTCCTAGAGGAAGCTGTTGCTCATCCTCTCGTGGTTCTAGTAGTAATTTTAGGACATCCCCTACAGTCGGTTTGACGTAACTACTAAATCATTACCTTGTCCCTGATGCCGGTAGCCCGTATCTCCTTCAGCAGCCAGGGCAGCATGGAGTTCGAGAACCGGCGGTCCATGGCCGTGTAGCCCAAGTACGTGACCGAAGTCAACTTCGTCTTCATTGTGCCTGCAAGAAGACCTCCTTAAAGTTTAAGGAAAACCATGTCAAAGGACCGGCCAAGTGCGAGTCGGACTCCCGCACGAAGGGTTCCGTACCATTATCTATAAAAACGGCAAAAATCATTTATGTTGTATGGGAGATTTTTTTAGATTAATTTTATTTATATTTAATTTTCTATAATTAAAGTGACCCTTAAATAATGTGTGTGTAAGTGAATAAGGGACCCTTAAATATTTATTTTGTTCAGTTTTTTAACTGCCAATCACGGTTCATGAGATACAGCCTACAGACGGACCGATCGACGGCCAGACGGACGGGGCCAGAGTTATAGTAAACGGTCCTGTTTTACCCTTTGGGTACGGAACCCTAATAATGACGTGGATTTGTTTGCCTATTTTAATCTAACTAATTAATGGCAGAGGCCGCAACAACATTTGTTGCACGAGTAGACTCCACCGGTGAAATACCACGAACTCACAGAAGACAGGCGTGAAGTAGAAGTAATATGCGTGAGTGAGGTGCCGGAGTCTTATTTCTAGAGTTTCCTTCCCATCCTTTTCTAACAAGGAAATAATCAGAAGAGGATTTGACGATGGGTAACGGTCACGTAACATCAAGTGAACCGATTGCTTGCTCACCATGTGCTTACTTAAAAAATAACTAGAGTTCTACAACTAAGCAAATAACGTATGTATAATTTATTCACGGACACATTGTAAACAGACATAATATTGGTATTTATTGCTATATCGCGGCACGAAGTAATAAGAACTGGCCACATCACGTTGCTTGACGTCAGCATAACAAAAATTATAAATTATCTAACTATTTAACGAGCAAGTAACTAACCTGTTGACAAAACAAACGACAAAAACTACGGGCGTCCAGTACGGTCTCCAGTCGATACGAAACCGGTTTAAATATTGTCAAAAAACCACAACTGTCTGTGTTTTTCCAATATATGGTGCTCTGTCAGATTGGTTTTTTAAAATGCTTGCTAAAATCCAACATCTGCTATCACCCTCGAACCGGAATGCTAAACGCGTAATGAGTGACAGTCCAAGCCAAGGTTCTGGGGACCCCTGAGCCCAGGCACTCCGTGTTCAGGTTCCCGAAGGAGCCCTCAAACGTTATAAATGAGGTTTAAACTGTATCGACGTCACTTCCAGGCAATGGAACGTCAGTCAAAAAAAACAGACACTCGATTTTATTACCTCATTATTAAAATTAACCTATAATTCCAACTCATAACTTAAGGCCTTGATAATAAATTTATTGAGCCAGGATATTCTTGCCATAAAATATTGGTAAACGATTTCGAACGACGAGTGACTGCGGGAAATAAAATGAATGGGGCTATAGGTACAGTAGTGAGGAGTCAGAATGTGTCTATGAAGGCTCGTCTGGCAATACACAATACCGTACTAGTCCCCTCACTAATGTATGGAAGTGAGAGCTGGGTTTGAAAAGCATGCTAGTAGAGTTAATGCCGAGATTCGATCCTTAAGAAGTATGTTAGGCGTGACGTTGAATGATAGGGTTAAAAGTAGCGTTATAAGGGAAAAGTGTGGCTTAAAAGTGGATGTTGTGACTAGAATTGAGAAAGGTGTGCTTCGGTGGTCCGAGCGTGTTGGAAGGATGAATGAAGAGAGAGTAACTGCTTTACTGCTATTGTAAAATAAATATGATATTTATCGGTCAAGTTTTATTTTAATTTAGATTTGAAATTTCTTGAAGCCGTCAAACATGTTTTCTTTTTAATATGTTAGGATGGTGCATGTGACATTTCTCAATGTTTACCCGTTCGAATTTCGAAATGATCTTTAATATGTAAATTAACATTTAAAGTTTAATATTTTCCTTTTGGGTTACAATTGCGTCCTTGAATGGACCTTTTTCAATGCTGCACACACTAAAGTTTTATGAAAAGAGTATAATTTCTATTAATCTCTTTCGAAATAGTTAAATGACATGAATAATATGCATTCCTTTTACACTAGAATAAAAGGCTAGAGGATACATACGCAGCCATTAAAGAATGATTCTCGCACCAAAACCATTCGCAAAGATCCTGCTCGTGGGTCTAGGGATGAAGGTAGTAGTGAGCTCATTTTGCACAGATCTGAGATTAGTTCAAAATAAGTGGGTACTTCGCTAGCAACTTTTGACATTGGGACATCTGACTCAGTCTCCCCGTGATCATGAGCGCTGTCAAATACTCGAAACGTCGGTAAATAAAAAAACGAGATAAAATCGCGTAAATATAATATAATACATGAAATCCGAGTAAACTCCTCTGTAGCGGCTTGACCGATTTTTCTTTGTGTATATTCTCGCATCTCGGTAGGCCTGAGCACGCAACCTATAGCACGTAAACTATTTTTCATACCTCTAAGTTTAGGGTGGTCCATCCCAGTTTTTTTTTTCATTTCTTAGACAAACCTTTAAATTTTTATTTGGCATTGAAAAATACATACAACCCTTAATTTTCACCCTTCTAACACCAACCAATTTTAATACGTTATCGTTCACAGCGCTCCATTCCTCTTTCAGTCATAGACTACATACACACTTACAATAAGTTACAGATATAGTGAGAAAAGATTTTCCTTAATTTTTCGGAGAATGTGTTTTTATCGTGGTGTCTCAAATAGCTTCAGTACCCATCTTTTGACATTTGAATGAAATGACAATGTCACTCATTTAATACGATCATTCATTGACAGTTCGGGTGTCATCGTGTTCCGATAAAGATACGAGTTTTCCCGAAGGAAAATAATTTCTTACTACATCTGTATCTGTTTTTTCACAAGAAATAATTTATCAGCGAGTTATGTAAAAATAATATCTTATGAAGATGTTTATGAAACAAAACATAGGTTTTAAGGTCAAATTGTGACCTGACAACTATTCCTGTAATCTGCGGGAGTGATTGCGTGAAAAGGACGGACGACATGCTAAACTTGGACGTCAGATGGTATACAGAGTTTTAACAGTGGTAGAGCCCGCAACAACAACATCTGTTGCACGAATTGGCCGGCTCGACCGGTGGAATACCACGACCTCACAGAAAACAGGCGTGAAGTAGAAGTACTCTGCGTTTCGTCTGATGAGTGAGGTGCCGGAGGCCTAATTTCAGTCCTCTTCCCCTTTCCACCCTTTCCACATAAGGATAGGATGGGAAAAGGAAGAGGATTGCACGCGGAGGGGGTTTATGGGGAAAAGGAGATATCCTTTTTCCTGTCTATGCCCTCCGTTAAAGGTAGGCAACGCATCTGCAACACATTTGCCTGTTGCGGATGTCTATGGGCAGCGTTTACTTAACATCAGGTGATCCGCTTGCTCGTTTGCCACCAACTCACATAAAAAAAATACAAGCCCACTTTCCCAGAGGTTGTTATTGTCACATTTCAGCTGGGAGCTGTGTATGTATACAGTGTGCTGTTGAAAATTTAAGAACATTTCAAACGATACCTGATTTTGTTTTCAAAATATAAAATAATTTTTGCTTATTGACAAGGCGAGATGTCAGATGTATTTAGTATTACATTAGTTTAGTATTAAAGCACTGGCTCGTCTTTTTTTATTAAGATTTAACTGAAGTCCTCGTACTAGAAGTTATTTCAAAGTCCAACATCCAACCAGTGTATACATCCAAGAATCCAGTTCTTTAATCATTGGATCAATTGAAGTTGATTTTATCGAGCTCTGATACAACGTCAATGAAACAGTAATTTATTCATATGACGTACGTAAACATAATTGCTGGTACAAACAGGTCGAGTGACAAAAAAAAGTATATTAAATAAGAAACGTCATGATAATGAATTTTGTGCTTAAGATAAATGACTTAACTATACGCTGGCAACACTTCCTCAACTCAAACATTGCCAGGGGCGGATCTACCTTAGGGCTGTTGGCAGGGCCGCTTGAATATAAATCAGACGAAGGGGAATCTAAAACATTTATTATAAAAATAATATGCGCTCACGCCCGTAACCCTAGTAGGCAGATTCCTCTCCTCTCTCGCTTCTTCTACATCGATACATTGGTCATACATGATCGTCGGTTACGGGTACTCCTTATATCGCCCTTTAGTATGTCACTAATCTGGTCGATATAAGTTCTCCTTGGGCGTCCCCTGCCAACGCTGTCACTCACTTTTGCAGCATGAATTTGTTTTGCTACTCTCCCTTCGAGAGTTTTTCACTATCATGGCCGAACCACTAAAGCAATTCTAGTCACAACTTCAAATTCAAGATCTTGCTTTTTTAAAGACAGAGGCTACTAGAACCAGGGCCTCATAAACTTGCGGTCCGTCCATGAGATTACCATTACCACGTTAGAGAGATAGAGAGGATAGGTAGAGATTATAGAATTAGCAGACGTTTCAGCTTGTTTCGGGAATACGTATGTACCAATGAATGGACCCGAGTACTTTACAATGAAATACCCATGTTTCCATTGTCAATATTGTTGTACACTTTTTCCTACATGGGTGGAGTCTTTTAAGCTTGATTTCCCCCACTTCCAAAAGTTAGATCAACCTAAGACTTTGCATAGTCAACAAGGCCCGATGACATTTTTTTCGTAACTTAGTCCAGACCAGGATCATCTTCAACGTCATTAGTTTTTAAATTATTTATTATTGAATAACATTTATTGGTTTGATTTACACTAGACCGTGATTTTTACTCTTTATTTTGAACTGGTAACCCGGGCAACGGCTGACTAATCGCTGAGTCACTTCGACGAAACTTTTTGGGTAAAACATTTCATGAGTACACATCGGGTCTACCTAGTCTAGACTAATTAACTGATGACTGATGACATAATGTCAAATATTGAATTAAACATAACATTATATGTGTTATGAAAACACGTAGAAATATTTATGTTACACAAGTTGTCTATGAAGGTATTTTTATATAATTATTATTTAATAGCCAAAGCTGTAACAAGTCTGGCCTAGTCATCCCTTCCTAGATCTTATCCCTGGCTTTTACCAACTTTTTTATGTACGGTCGGCATAGTACGACCGTAGTACAGTATGGATTACGGTATATACGGTAATAGGCCGGTCGCCTGTCTCCAAATCTCTATTAATTATTGTACAAAACCCTGGTCCATCATTGGTTTTAAAGTAATATAGCCACGAAATCACATGAGACATACGTCAGATGACGTCACAGTCGTTCCTGTAGTGCACAATAAAGTTATGAACACAGTAAAACTGTTATGTTATTGTGCGCGTAGTATTTATTATCCCTACTAATATTATAAATGTGAATGTAAGTTTGTTTGTTACGCTTTCACGCGAAAACTACTCAACAGATCATCATGAAACTTTGTACACATATTCTTGGAGGTATTAGAAGTAACATAGGATACTTTTTATTTAAAAAATTGTTGTCAAAAAATCTAAAAATGCGAATGTTTATATGTGTGGATGTATGGATGTTTGTTACTCTCTCACTCCACAACGGCTGAACGGATCTAAATATATAAAAGACGATGTTCCGTATAGATTCCGAAACGGCTACCCGGGCGAAGCCGGGGCGGATCACTAGTAATAAATAATTTTACCCTTACCAGTAAGAACAGCCAATATTTCTCATGTTATCATTTCCATGGACAACGATATACAAATTTGATATCATTGGGAAGACACATCCAGCATTGTCTAATGATGACATACGGAAATGTTATGAAAACAGTATTACTGTTTGCATGCGTTGTACTAAAGAGTTACACCCTACTGAGAACATCTACAATCATTATTTTAATTAGATACGGATCTGTGTAAGGTCATTTGGGCTGCAGCCCAGGCCCCGTGCCTGTAAGGTACCACGCTAGGGCCCCAAGAGTTACTAACACGGAAACTAATGTTTTTGATCGATGCCGAATTATTATATTAGTGTGGTTCAAATTAAAGATTGTTTTAGGCCTTGATTTTATTAAAATTTTCTCAAAACACTTGGCAAGAATTAGCTAATGTGCCATGCACTTTACATCGGTTTCACACTTACGTTTTACGTTGGTTTAAAATAATTTAAAAATACGAAGACCTAATTTTTGACGAAGCAATATAAATTGGTACAAGACAAAAATAATTTTTGTATCAAAAGTAATCATTATGTACTAATTTTAAAGTATAAAATATATTATAAATTAAAAATGTTTTTTTTTAACATATTTATTGTTAACAGAAGTAATAATACTAAAGCATATAACTACGTCAACTCTCACCTTTATTTATTGCCCCAAAAAAATGAAAATCACAAATCACAATACTAAGCAAGTTCCTACTTGAAAAATCAATACTAGCTGAATTATTCCAATGCAAGCTGTGTGTTACATTGTAAAGCACTCACACATTTTAAGTTATTAAAAGCTATGATTATTTTAATAGTTCACATATCTTATAAAATATCAAGGAAATAACTTTGCGACAATTTCTGCACAACCAAAACAGTGGACCACCGAAACGAGACAAAACCAAACGCGATGTACGAAACCGAAACCAGCCTTATATTTTCTAAGTGTTTTGTCTCTTTCCCACCTATCGCAAGTCTTGAATCAGAATATGTCAATATTCTTTCATTTATTGTAAATAGCGGCATCTATGGAGATATACAAAATTAAAACACTTTTGAATTCGGCCTTAGTAACATTCTTAGCTAATAGATGTCGCTGATATTTTTCCATTCAATGGATTTACAAATAGCTGATGCATTTAATTAATAAATCCTTCGATTATAAAATATGCTAAAAGATATCAATCAGTTAAGTTTACAACAAAAAAATGATAAAAATGTAATCTACAAAACCGTAGTCGTGTGGTGTGTTCGTAATTGCTTTTAATCATAATACGTACATTTCACAGTCAATAGATGGCGTCAGCTGTGCATTTCAACTTTACTAATTTAAACGAAACTTTATTTAGTACAGATACCTTATTTCATTTCATGTATATTATGGAATTAAAATGAAATATTTAAAATTAAGAAAGAAATACGAATTAATTTAGTTTAAAATAAGTAAATATTATCACAATATTAGATTTAAATGACATAACACGGGCAGTTTACATCAATAGTGTACTTAGTTGTAAGTTAATTAAGTTAGAGCAGCGTCACTCTCGCTTCGTTTCAAACTTCATTTCATTCATCGATAACGAAAATGTGGGTACAACAGAAATTGAAACGCGTCAATTGTTTTCATATTTCGGCCCCGACCACGTTGTAAGTGATGGTTTAGAAATTATCCAAGTAAATGTGTGGCACTTAATGTTTCATATTTCAATATTCCCTGCGTGCAAGTGCTGGGAAGATGTCTAGCTCATCCTCAGTGTCTGTGATCGAATCCAGCATTGATGACAGATGTGAGAAGAGGGATCGGAAGTCGTTCTTCGGCCGGCACGGCGTGCTGACGATTAGCGGGTCCAGCGGCGACGCAGATGTGTCCAATCTTGATTGCGAGTGGTGAGTTTGATTCGACTGCTATGGTTTTTATATTATTAATTTATCTGACTCAAAATGTTTAACATAAAATAGCTAGATTAGTAATTAACTTGTTCACATTTTGCATTGTCCTGCAAACTAATTATGTCTGTTAAAATAAAGTATATTGTTAGGAATGATAACCATTTCATTTTAGTTACATTTCATATTTATCAGTTTGTTGCGTTTTATAAGATAAGTGAAAAGGCTCCTTGAAGTTAGCTCACCATAGCTGTTAAATACGGTTCTGAAATGTCTCACTTGAATGCTATATATTAATCGGTAAAAATTTAAGTCCCTCTTTCCCCTGACCTCCGAACTTAGGTGGCGGGAATTTAAAGTTGCGCTTTTTTTTAATTATCTTCACTAGGTTAGCTCGCTTCAGTCGTCTGCCTCTGCAACTCTAAGGCATTCGACATATGTGTTTTGGAAATTTACTTTTTAATTTTCTCCGGAACACTGCAGTTCGTTTCAATGGGAGTTGTGTTAGAAGGAAGCGGGCATTTTTCAATCCCTCCCCCTCGAAATCATTTCCCTCAGATAGTTGGGCCAAACTAATACCAGACACTTCCCATCTAAGACATTTGTAATGAATGTCAAACCTTGACCGTTATTCAATACGTGAACAGTTTTAGTTTCACCTCAAAGGCCAATGTTTGGAATTAAAGAAGCCCTATCCTACTATGTTAAGTGTTAAAAAGAAATTGATTTCTGTGTAAGGAGTACACGCTGGCAACTTGGTTCACGTTCGATTTTAGCATACCATTGTAGGCTTCCGTCTATCCTACGTGTTTAACGTACGTTTTGAAAAGACAAGTTGCACTGCAGGGCCGGCTCGACCGGTGAAATACCACGACCTCACAGAATTCAGGCGTGAAGTACTGCGTTCTTTCTGATGAGTGAAGTACCGCAGTCTTAATTCTAATCACCTTCCCCTTCCCATTCTTTTCTTATTAGAATTGGAAGTGGGAATTCGACGGAGTAGTAATATCTTTTTTTCAGTTCGTCCCCTCCACTATCCGTTGAAGGCAGGCAACGCATCTGCAACTCATTAGCTTATTGTAGATGTTTATGGGTAGCGATCACTTGATATTAGATGCACAGCTTGCGCGTCTAAAAAGAGGGAACTAAGAATATTTAAAGCTGCTTTCGCTTTAATAAATTCACACATATCATTTTATTGCGAGTCAATAGCTAATGATATAATTGTCACACATGTAGTAATATGTGATGGCTCTAAACATAGATAACATAAAGGCAAACATACAAAGCCCCATGTCATTTCTTACGCACACCATATGACTGCTGGCAATTTTTATCTGAGCAAGTATAAGGTTTGTGTTTACTAGAGGATCTTTAAAAACCTTCAATGCCGACATTTTACTTACATAATCTAACGAGTCTGTCAGGAGGAGATGAAATAAAAACTCCTATGCTTTTCGACGAGCGAACGCTCTCTTTCAGCCAAGTTCGTCAATTTGATCGCCACAATGATCGGTCCCGTGCCTTCCTCTTACAATATACTGCCGTAGCCTTGATAGGTCTCTTGTGGGACTTACTTCATCGAATTTCACAACTTTCCAGGCCCATCAGCCATCCGTTCTCCAAGCAATGTGTCCGGCCCAATGCCATTTAAGGTTTGCAACTATTCGGGCAATGTCAGTTCCTTTGGTTCTCGTGTCATTGCTGATACGATCTCGCAGAGAAACTCCGAGCAATGCCCTTTAAGTGACCTTGAGCCGTCTAATAGAGATCCGTTACCACTTCGAGCTCAAAATCACAAATGTGATTACGCAAATAGTTTAAATTAGAGAGTGGCTTATGTTGAAACGCCAATAGCCTGTGATTAAAGGTATAGACTGTTGGTCATGAATTCTTGAGTTCGAATTCGAAGTCTTGGTTAATCACGCAACGTCCAGTTAATGTAACTACAAAGTTGATTTTCGGCTTATGTCAAAAGTTTCTAAAGTGGCGTCAGAGTACAAAACGATGCAGGGTTAGTAAAGTTCCCACGGGATAGGTCGATCCTGTTACCTACTAAAAACTTAGGTGGACATTGTCGTGTGGAATGGGAGGGTTCCTGTACCCTTTGCACCGAGTTTCCGAAACTGGGTCTTGAGTCTTAACAAAACTTACTGTATCGAAGACTTGGAATATTTTTTGTTCGAACCGCTTTGAACCGGATCGGCGAGGAGAATGCGGCCTCGAACTTGACCTTGATTTAAATGTAATGCACGAGTCCGTTGAAAGTTTAAGGTTCCTTATACAATAAATTATTACGTTGTCATTCTATTAGTTAAAATTTATATAGTATATTGTATGGACATATATATTGATACTGGTAATCCAACCCCGGCTGCGCCCGGATAGCCGTTACGGAATCTATACGGAACATCGTCTTTTACATATGTAAATATGCGCCCGTAAAAAACAAAACGTATCCCACGGGAACCGTACATTTATCCGGGAGAAGAAATAGCCTATGTGCTATTCCAGATTATAATCTATCCCGGTACCAAATTTCATCCCGATCCGTTCAGCCGTTTTTGAGCGAAAGAGTAACAAACATCCATACAGCCACACATATAAACATTCGCATTTATAATATTATATCGCGTTGAAGTAGCTATATTTTTTGACAAATATATTCAATAAAAAGTATCCTTTGTTACTTCTTATACCTCCAAGAATATGTGTACAAAGTTTCATGGTGATCGGCTGAGTAGTTTTCACGTGAAAGCGTAACAAGCAAACTTACATTCACATTTATAATATTAGTAGGGATATAAACAATTAAAAATAAATATAAACTCCTTTTAAAGACCTCCTTTCTACTTAAACATAAATATTTAGTTCTCTTGCTAAAGCTAAATATCTCTTCTAGATGAAGTAAGTGAATCTATTTTAACTTAAATTAACTTAGACGCCACGTTAGAGTGTAGTTGTAACAAATTTGTCCACTACATTTGAAGGTCAGTCGACGAGTTTGTTTGTTAACCCTTTTTGTTAACCTTCGTAAGTGATAGATATTTCGTCATACGTGTTACGGTTATTAGGGCAATGTGTGTGTAGTACAGTTTCGTAAATGGAGGCGCTAAGGTTAAACCGTCAAACCTCAGTATCCAATAAGGTGGATCAGTACGTATCCAAAAAGTAGTTCCGTCTTTTTTGAAGAGGTTAAACATATTGAATAAGACGCTATTTGCAAATGTATTGTGCATTTAACAACAGTGGCTCCGTGGTTTAAGCACCGACTTACGTGGCCGTTTCTGGAGCAGTGGTGATGAAATAAGTTACACAAAGTAAAGAACCTGTCTGGATTCGAACCCGCGACCAAAATCATCACTGCTCCAAAGACCTATATCTACTTTATTAATTTATTTTCATGAGATATTTATGAAACATGTTATTATTATTTCAAGCGAAGTGTTGAACCAGTTGTGTGTACTTTAATAAAACAATTCGCGGCAACAAATTTTATATTCTCAAATCAAACTGGTCACATATAAAAACGGGTAAATGTGTCCATATTGCTATACTAATATTACATAGAGGAGAGATTTGTTTGTTTGTAATACGTGAACGAACCAATAAACGGATTTTAATTTCGTCAACAATTTATCACAATGTACAAATATTGAATTTCACCCGGTCGACGCCGGGCTCAAAAACCTAGTATGTAATCAGACGAAAATGTTAATTATTTTGATAAATATATAGGTAAGGTTGCATAATTATTTAATAACATATGACCATAATATCGCTGATGTTGCTTGGCTGTGAGAAGGCATTGTGTCGTAACGGAGTATCGGAGACTATAATAAAATAGATTAAGTGGGAAGGTTAAATAATAACTGTGGTTTCGTACAGTACACAAATACCAAACTTATATGTATTGTATTTGTTATTATTTTTCAATATGAAATTTGAATACATACTATTCGATTGGTACTATACCAGAATGTTAAACCTAGTTATTTTTGTAACACACAGAACTCATTACTTGTTTCTTAAATAAATCAGGACAGGAAACCAGGACTTATATTTAAATTTGCTAGTTGAACAGTTACTAATTACATAAGTAAGCAGTAAGCCAATGCAAGTAGACAAAGACAGCATTCCTTGTCTACCTAGGATAAAGCCGAGTTAGAAAGAGACGACACGTTTTGTCTTAAGGTGGCACAGTGACTACGACGATGGAACCCTAAATTGTAGCCATGTGTTAGTTCACGTGTAGATACCGCACGTGCCTTGCCCGCTATAACAACCAGATAAAGACTTACTACGAAATAGATAACGCACTGTTTGGAGTGCGGCGGTTCAGGCATATTAGGGAAATATGTTTGTAAGAGCGCCGGCACACTGTACTCAGAGACAGAGTGTTTCACCTGTATGTCTATGAAGGATGATTATAGTAAAATAGTAATGGTGAACAATACATTTTTCGCTTTAGGATAATTTCGTTAAATACTAAATGTGCTTAGGGTTGATTTCGCCAAGCAACGTAACGTTTCTTATGTGTTGGTTAATTAAACGAGAATGGAGTGAAATTTCAAATGCGTAACATTTACGCAAATTTCGTTACAAGAGCGAGATGAAAGTATGTTTATCGTAGTGAGAGCAAAAGGGACCGATAGAAGTATATTAGTTTAAAGTCTAAATATATTTATAAGCTGTTGGAAAATTGTGAGCTGAACTGTGACAGACAGTTTTGCACATACGTACATCTATATATGTAGAAGTCATTGATTACGTCTGCGAGTCTGTACTGTTAGTCATTTCGTTCGTAAACGAATCGTCAGAATTTTCCGCAATCAATACGTTCGATCCATTTACAGATAAAGGGCGACTACTTAAGCTGTGAACTCATCGATTTTTTATCTAACAGCTTATGATTCCGAGTTGAGTGTTACAGTCAAGTTACTACTCTGTGCGTTACCTTTTTTCTAAGGGTCGCGACCTCTCTCTTAATGTCTTCTACTATATTCGGTTCGAGATGGATGGCATTATGCATTGCAGTTTTAAGCGGTCCAGTGCATAGAGTGGCGACCTCTGTCTGTCTTACTCAGAGGGCGCCACTCGGTTAAGTTGCACGTAAGAAGTTCCAGAACACGCTTATCATTCTTCCTCGGGCGATTATTATTAACTTTGGCCAGTTGACGAGATGCATCATATTGTGTTCCGAAGACACATCACGAACTATTTCATTATCCCATCCCCTCATCTAAAAGACAATTCACAAACTAACCTATTATGTACTCTGTAGTCCATCTATACTCTCTCGGGAAGGGTTTGATGCCGCAAATCAATCTATTTGTCTATTCGTAGAGTTCCATCAGGTTAGTGGCAATCTGTTACATGGCCTGTTGTTTTTATCGCTTGGTTTAGTCACGTCAGGAAAACGTGACGTCATCGTATCAAGGACTTTCTTCATACACTATGTTTTACTATTCAAGGCCACATAGAATTTATGCTCCCACTTGTTAATTGAGACACCGGAGGACATTGCTATTTGCAACCCCTCTATAACTTTGTCAATATTATCCCCATTATCTCCTATCCTTTCCATAAACAATTCTGACAGTCAATCATGTTTTATTTTTATATCCATGCTGGACATGACCTATTCAAAACAAATTTATCTGCTTATAGACAGGGAGTGTTTATGATTGTAAAAGGTATATGTATTGATAGGTTTCGTATTGTCTATAGGTCACGCTATTCTGTTCTGTTCTACAGACATAAGCTTGAACCAAAGGCCACATCGGTCAAACGGTTTAACTAATAATACATAGTGCTCTCGTTAAACTTATCGAAACAAAAGTCCAGCACAGAAATACCTTACGAGCTACGTCAAACATTTCTTGGAATTCTTATATAATCTATAGACATAACAAACGGCGTACGGATGCCAGACCAAAACAGTGTAGATATTTTACAACAGAGTAAATGCTAGATTGTTTCTGAAACAATGGTGTCAGTCACAAGATGTAAATCTATGTGCGGAAGTTTATTACATTATCCTGTTGCCATAGACAATCTTTTTTATTAGATGTCAACACAATTAGATGGTCATAACCTAACGCAAAGCATCATAGTTAACAGATATCCTTATGTAGTATTGTATTTTTTTTAATTTGCTGTCGACCATCGCTCGAACATCACAGTGACAGTAAATCTCCTTCAAAATGTAAAACAAATGATTTTTATAGTTACTGTAAATATATAAACTTTATTATGTAATGTTTTCAATTCTACAATCGGTCCCTTCTTGTCAAGGTGCGTCACATCGAAAACTAGGGACTTGTTGAAGTGGAAACTTCTTTAGGCACGCCTGACTTGGACAGTAAGCTGGTGAATGCGTTACGAGAGCGTTACGAAAACTGTCGGCCGAGGCGATCGGAACTTGTTTGAATGTGGAACATTTCCGACGAACTTTTTTTATTTTCTTTTTCAGCAATCCGTAGCCTGTATGTATTTTTATTTTAATACGCCTGCTTGGCAGCAAGTGGCAAGCTTACATAATATTTCAGTTTTGAAATGTAAATTGTCGCGATTTATATGCTGCAAGACAAATAATGATCTATTTAGGGAACTAATATACTAATTGGGTGATACTTTATGTTAGTCATTCGTTCTTCGATTTGTTTTGCCGCAAAACCGCCAACTCGGTGTTATCGACTTGCCGCCATTACGCAATATCCTATTGTGTAATAAAGTATTCTGAGTTTCGTCCTATGAGTGAGGTTCAGGTGGACTAATTCTGCTCGTTCCCTTCTTGTCCTCACCAAGGATGGGAAGAGAAAGAAGATTTGATGGAGGCGGGGATGGATTGAAAGATAAATTATCGTTTATCTTGTTTACCCCCTTCTCTCCTCATCAAAGGTAGACAAGGCATCTTCAGCTTACGATGTAGTTGCAGATTACTACGGGCATCGGTCACCTAATATGGTGAACTGCTTGCTTGTTCTAATAAAAAAATACCGGTCTTAATTAAAATTCCTCACATTTCGCACTAAATTAAAACGTTTTAACAATGTTTTTCACTTGCTAATACGATCGGAAACTTAAAACATCGAAGCGAATGGAATTGTTTGAGAGTCTAACGGATCTGCGTCCCAAACACTCGCAGCTGATAAAGCAACGGACATAAACCGTGGCGTTTGACACAAACAGTTTGTACGCCGACGCAGAGGCGCGCGCGCGTTTTTGTCATTTTCTTTGCGCTGTTCGAAATACTCTATGATAGAGCAACGGTCGTTCGGAAACGCGGTTCGACGATTAGTAAAATTAAATTTAAAAATCGTGTATTGCTTGTGGTAAAATTATATAGATTTTTTTATTCGTTTTGGTGTATGTTTGTTTTAAATTTTTTATGTTTTTAAGATATTTATTTTTCTCTAATTATTGTTCTCCGTGAGATTAGCTGTGACATAAGGAAACTATTTTAATTAAACAATAATATTAATTATAACTGATTTAAAAATGTGACCCTACTATCATATTTTGCTTCAGTTCCGAAGAATGGTAACGTAAACAATATAAAATATAATTAACGTAATGTTTAATGAGAGTTATATGCAATTACATTCTTCTTAAAATCTGTATAGATTAGTAATTATTTTTTTATGGAATAAGTTGGCAAATGAGCAAGCGGATAGACATCCACAACAAGCAAATGTGTTGCAGATGCGTGTGTCCTACCTTTCATGGACAGAGGATGGCATAGACAGGAAAAAGGATATTTCCTTTTCCTCCCCGCCAGCCTACCCGTTTAATCCTCATCCCGTTCCCATCCTATCCGTATGGGGAAAGAGTGGGAAGTGGAACAGGATTTAAATTAGGCCTCCGGCACCTCACTCGTCGTGGGGACCGACAACAGGCGTGAGGCAGAGTACATCTACTTCACGCCTGTTGTCTGTGAGGTCGTGGTATTTCACCGCTCGAGCCGGTCCATTCGTGCAACAGATGTTGTTGCGGGCTCTACCACTGCTAATAGTATAAATAAGCAGTAAATATATAATATAAGTAGTAATAAATACTAATTAATAGTTACTGATGATACGATTTTTTCATGTGTCAATTATATATAAATTTCTACCTTTGACTTTGTACTATTTAAAGATAACTCAATATAACATTAGGTAAATGAACATTTGCGGATTCGAAACGATTGAATTCTCAGTCAATTTCTAGTAACGCCTTTATATTTTTATATTAGTCACGAACAAGCTTAAAAATTATTCAAGTCTATTATGTATTTAAAAAATTCAAGAATCATTGGTGTCCACCATCATCTCTCGTTCAGAACAATTAGAATTTTAAAACGATCTTGAAAATATAGATGAATCTTTATGGTCCTTTGTCCGTGAAAAAAAAAACTTTTGTAAACACGCTTGGTCACAATGAAACACTTTTTAAGCGGATTTACTTTGAAACAAACGAACCAGCTTAACTCAACAATAGTTTGGTTACCTTAGGAAACATCCTACCTTTTATATTCGACATTTTTGCCGCTGCTTTATTGGTGTCAGTTATTTCTTTTAAGTTCTTAAGAAACTTATACGTGACCAACCCATTGTAAATGGTCAGTCAGTTTATAATCTGACTTGGCTTATGAACTGTCAGCAAATATGAACTAAATGAATCATTAACAGTTGAACGTTGAATCAGACTACGCCTTAGTTTCTTGACAGTGTTTTTTTTTCATTTTTAATAATGTTTCAAAGGTAAGTTAATGAAATGCGTACTTTTTATACGCCTAACAGTGGGTTTCCACTGGCATATAAACCTGTCGCGATACAAGATGAATCGGCAGTGGAAGCCCACGGTTACAAGCCCGCCGCTGTGACGTCATAGGAATCAAGTGTCATGATATGTTTAAATGCACTAGTAGTTAAAAATTAATATTCCTAAACAACCAGCTAACCATTTGAATAGGACTTAAACCTCACTGGGTTCTTTTATTTTACCGTATCAATATCACTAACCCTGGCGATAAATGTCCGGATATCCGTAGGTTCCCAACGGGGGCGATGCAGCCCCCAATCGGGTGCTGGAGATTTTCATAGGGACGGTCTGGTCGGAGCTGGTCTAAAAGCAAATACGGGGGGGGGGGCGATGTGACAGTCACTCCAATCAACCCAGCTCCTCAAAGAATCCCAGCAACCCCTTAATGTTTCTGGCGTAGTCCGGTAGTGATTCCGGCAAGCCGAGATATTTAACCCTGTAATTGATAGTATATTAGTAGTAAAATGGGGCGTTGGAATTTATATTCTTGGGAAGGGGGCGGTACTTCATAAAAGGTTAGGGAACCAGTGGGATATCGATTTATTAATTCAATATTTATATTCATGTTAATACTAAGCTATATGGTTAGCCCGACATATTTAATTCACACTTCCATACTGGGTAACATCAAAATCACATTAATTTAATAAGATTGCATTAACCAGGAAAATAACAAAATAAATAAAAGAGACTTTATAGTCTTATTTCACTTGTAACATAATTAATAAATGTGACGTCACTTCTGACGCCCTATTTAAAGTCAGCCAACTTCAGAGAGGGGGCATTCCTCTGACACCCTATTTAAATGGAGCTAATTTCAGAGAGGGGCGTAATCCGATAAAAGCTACCGATCGAGCCGAGGCTCGGCCCTCTCGGGCACCCTCGAATCGGAATGCTAAACGCGTAATGAGTGACAGCCCAAGCCGAGCTCCTCTCGGGGGCCCTTGAGCCGAGTCACTCCATGGAGCGTCCACCCTAGCGACCTAAGAGCTTGGCGGCCCTTAATCCGGTAATAATAATAAAGTAACGGCCTGAGCCGAGGTTCCCTCTACGGAGGGAACCCTCGAGCTTAGTTAGCTGAGTCTTAAAGAGGCGCCCTCTGCGCCCTGCCGCCTCGAGCCCGGTGTAGCTGTAACTGCCTCCTCAAGGCAATATTAGTTATAGTTGCTTAAACTAAATCTTATAACATCGCTTAATCCTTTTAATTAAAATTTACGAATCTAATATGAATTTGCGATCGGGACAGTCATACGTTTGAGTTTTTTTTAATATGCAGCCTGCAAACACGGCGTTAAGTTCGTGCATTTTAGCCAAGATTAAAAAACTATGTAACCTTACTTTAAGTATTTATTGTGTATACAATATCAACAACCAGACACTTTCGATCTCTTTTCCAATGTAACAACAGTCACTTCAGCCTGAGTAGGATTACATTGTCAAACTGCAACCTGTAACTGTAATGTTCATTGGGTTTATGTTATCAAGAAATAGATAAATGAAATAATACGGCATGTCTTGTTAGTGTTTTACGCATCTACGTTATGACTTGTTTCGTTTTCCTGAAAGGAATTGTTAGCGTCTGGCTGGTATAGCTATAACGTCTTTACATTTTTGAATAATTCTTTATTGTGATACAAGCGTCCCGGCAAACTTTGCTGCGCCGCCATTAATAGATGGTTCACCATTTTGCCGATAATGGCTTACACATAAAAGATAGATATATGCTGTCGTTGGTTTTTTTGTAGGACTACTCAAGGTAAACATTTCCCTTATACATTATACATATACGAGTAACTAACGGTTTTTGCAGCGAACACTATAATAGCTCGCATTGGGCGGGATTTTTTCCTCCTTACTTGACACTTATCGTTATATTTCGGTCTATTCACACAATATCTTTATAAATTATAGCTTATATGTTATTCTGATGTTTATACATCTATGCTAGCTATGCTATTGTAAAGTTTCATTAAAATCCATTCAGTAGTTTTTGCGTGAAAGAATAACAAACATCCATACTTACAAATTTCGCTTTCATAATATTAGGAGGATAGAATTGACGTGATCAGATGTTGTGCTCGCTACGCAACCCGTACCATTAGAGTATTGACGCTTTGCTTACTATATACAATACTATATAGTATAATGTAAATAATAATTGTGCTTCAGTTGAATCTCTATTTAAACATTATCACGGCTCAGGAGTTATAACAATTATTCTTAGGGTTATTATCATAAGCGAGATTTAATTAAATAAATAATATTATATTTATCTTTGCATAGTTATACATACAGTAACAAGTTAGTTATATATATATATATATATATATATATATATATATATATATATATATATATATATATATATATATATATAGATACCGACTGACTGACAGATGTATCAACGCACACCCTAAGCTGCTGGGCTTATATACTTGAAATTTTGTACAGAGATTTCTGTTATTAATTAGGCATACCAGGCTAGCGAGTCTCCTTCCCTAAGTCGCCCCTTATGACTCCCTTGGAATGAGATAGGGAAATAGTATTCTTTATTGCCGCCACTACACTGCAGAGGTCCGTTCACACAAACGTAGACTTTTGGATGATTCCCTTCTTTTGCTATTGAGAATGCTCGAAGGCCAGCCTGACGCGCTCAGTGTGAAACAATAAGAGACTGCTTGCCTCTCATGATCATGTGTGAACCGGCTCTGGTCACTCCTAACGGTATAATCCTAAATCTGTGTAAGAAAATCGCAGTCCGATGCTCTCGAAGCCGGTCTGTGTGAACGGAGTACGCAGTTGAATCATCAATCTGCCGGTTGGACTGGGCCACGTCATTTGTCAGAGATCGTCAGAGATATTTAAATTCGTGCATATAGCTTAGAATTGCGGTAACCTTACCCTATCCCATCTTCTATCAAACTCCTCTGTTCTCTTTTTATTTAACTTCTCCTCTTACGTAATACTTAGCTAGGTTCGTTCCGTCAATCAAGGTACAATATGTCTAGATTATTAGCATTCCGTGTGAAAAACAATGATAGGAAATACTCCCTTATCTGTTTGTTAGAAAAAATGACGTGTAATTAATGTCATTAATATAATAAAGGTAATTATGTTTAATAAGAGATGAAGTGGGTCAGTGGAAGATTTCTTGCTGATTGTTGAAACACTGAGACCAGTGATTAAGAGTGTACAATGTAATGTTAGTTTCTTAGTAGATCGATAGATGGCGCATCGCCTTTTCTATAAGGCGGTGTAAAGATTTGCGTAGGTTGATAGACCTCACTCGATCATTTAAATTAATAGGCCCAATTCTGGTTCCTCCCGTAATCAGATAATGGCTACCGATCGAGCCGAGGCTCGGCCCTCTCGGGCACCCTCGAATCGGAATGCTAAACGCGTAATGAGTGACAGCCCAAGCCGAGGTCCCCTCTCCGGGGCCCTTGAGCCGAGTCACTCCATGGAGCGTCCACCGAAGCGACCTAAGAGCTCGGTGGCCTCCCAATCCGGTAATAATATTAAAGTAACGGCCCGAGCCGAGGTTCGCTCTACGGAGGGAGCCCTCGAGCTTAGTTACTCTTAAAGAGGCTTAGGCTAGGCGCCCTCTGCGCCCTGCCGCCTCGAGCCCGGTGTAGCTGTAAATGCCTCCTCAAGGCAAACAGTGACCTTTCAGTCACAAAAAAAAAATCTGGTTCCTCCCCCTTCGCACCCTTTTCTTATAAGGAAAGGATAGTAAGGGCAAGAAAACTTGATGGTGGAGGGTATGTAAGTGTATAGGAATTGGAGATAACCATTTTCTGTCTATCCCCTCCTCTGTCCATGAAACGAGGGCAGAGCATCTGCAACTCATTAGCTAGTTGCTTGTCCTTCGGACGACAGCCGCCATGTTTTACGTGTGTTTTTTATACGCTTAATTTTATTTAAATTATTACACAATTATATTAAAATTTACTTATATTATTTAAGTGTTATGAGCTGTGGTGGCCTAGTGGTTTAAACCCCGACGTACGTTCTGTAACTGTACTGTACTGCTGTAGGTTCGAATCCAGGCTGAGGCGCTTTACTTTGTGTAATTTATTTCATCACCACTGCTCCAAGAACGGTGAAGGAAAACATCGTGAGGAAACTGGCATGTCTTAGAACCACCTAATTCGAAGACATGTGACATTCACCAACCCGCACTGGGCGTGGTGGATTACGGTCTCTTCCCTCTCTCGGAGAGGCCTGTGCCCCTGCAGAAACTTACTAAAGAAGGTTGACTTATTATTATTATTATTATATATTGAAGTTATTATAACGAGAATTATGGTCGTAATAACATATTTGCTGCTACAAACTGCGGTTGGTAATTGCACTTAACTAACTTTTTGTCATAATCAAGTCAAGATTTAAATTAGGCCTCCGCACCTCACTCGTCGTGGGGACCGACAACAGGCGTGAGGCAGAGTACATCTACTTCACGCCTGTTGTCTGTGAGGTCGTGGTATTTCACCGCTCGAGCCGGTCCATTCGTGCAACAGATGTTGTTGCGGGCTCTACCACTGCTAATAGTATAAATAAGCAGTAAATATATAATATAAGTAGTAATAAATACCAATTAATAGTTACTGATGATACGATTTTTTCATGTGTCAATTATATATAAATTTCTACCTTTGACTTTGTACTATTTAAAGATAACTCAATATAACATTAGGTAAATGAACATTTGCGGATTCGAAACGATTGAATTCTCAGTCAATTTCTAGTAACGCCTTTATATTTTTATATTAGTCACGAACAAGCTTAAAAATTATTCAAGTCTATTATGTATTTAAAAAATTCAAGAATCATTGGTGTCCACCATCATCTCTCGTTCAGAACAATTAGAATTTTAAAACGATCTTGAAAATATAGATGAATCTTTATGGTCCTTTGTCCGTGAAAAAAAAAACTTTTGTAAACACGCTTGGTCACAATGAAACACTTTTTAAGCGGATTTACTTTGAAACAAACGAACCAGCTTAACTCAACAATAGTTTGGTTACCTTAGGAAACATCCTACCTTTTATATTCGACATTTTTGCCGCTGCTTTATTGGTGTCAGTTATTTCTTTTAAGTTCTTAAGAAACTTATACGTGACCAACCCATTGTAAATGGTCAGTCAGTTTATAATCTGACTTGGCTTATGAACTGTCAGCAAATATGAACTAAATGAATCATTAACAGTTGAACGTTGAATCAGACTACGCCTTAGTTTCTTGACAGTGTTTTTTTTTTTCATTTTTAATAATGTTTCAAAGGTAAGTTAATGAAATGCGTGCTTTTTATACGCTTAACAGTGGGTTTCCACTGGCATATAAACCTGTCGCGATACAAGATGAATCGGCAGTGGAAGCCCACGGTTACAAGCCCGCCGCTGTGACGTCATAGTAATCAAGTGTCATGATATGTTTAAATGCACTAGTAGTTACAAATTAATATTCCTAAACAACCAGCTAACCATTTGAATAGGACTTAAACCTCACTGGGTTCTTTTATTTTACCGTATCAATATCACTAACCCTGGCGATAAATATCCGGATATCCGTAGGTTCCCAACGGGGGCGATGCAGCCCCTAAGCGGGCGCTAGAAATTTTCGAAGTGACGGTCTGGTTGGAGCTGGTCTAAAAGCAAATACGGGAGGGGGGGGGGGTTCGATGTGACAGTCACTCCAATCAACCCAGCTCCTCAAAGAATCCCAGCAACCCCTTAATGTTGCTGGCGTACTCCAGTAGTGATTCCGGCAAGCCGAGATATTTAACCCTGAAATTAATAGATAATAGATATCCCTGAAATTAATCGATTTATTAATTCAATATTTATATTCATGTTAATACTAAGCTATATGGTTAGCCCGACATATTTAATTCACACTTCCATACTGGGTAACATCAAAATCACATTAATTTAATAAGATTGCATTAACCAGGAAAATAACAAAATTAATAAAAGAGACTTTATAGTCTTATTTCACTTGTAACATAATTAATAAATGTGACGTCACTTCTGACGCCCTATTTAAAGTCAGCCAACTTCAGAGAGGGGGCATTCCTCTGACACCCTATTTAAATGGAGCTAATTTCAGAGAGGGGCGTAATCCGATAAAAGCTACCGATCGAGCCGAGGCTCGGCCCTCTCGGGCACCCTCGAATCGGAATGCTAAACGCGTAATGAGTGACAGCCCAAGCCGAGCTCCTCTCGGGGGCCCTTGAGCCGAGTCACTCCATGGAGCGTCCACCCTAGCGACCGCTTGGCGGCCCTTAATCCGGTAATAATAATAAAGTAACGGCCTGAGCCGAGGTTCCCTCTACGGAGGGAACCCTCGAGCTTAGTTAGCTGAGTCTTAAAGAGGCGCCCTCTGCGCCCTGCCGCCTCGAGCCCGGTGTAGCTGTAACTGCCTCCTCAAGGCAATATTAGTTATAGTTGCTTAAACTAAATCTTATAACATCGCTTAATCCTTTTAATTAAAATTTACGAATCTAATATGAATTTGCGATCGGGACAGTCATACGTTTGAGTTTTTTTTAATATGCAGCCTGCCAACACTGCGTTAAGTTCGGGCATTTTAGCCAAGATTAAAAAACTATGTAACCTTACTTTAAGTATTTATTGTGTATACAATATCAACAACCAGACACTTTCGATCTTTTTTCCAATGTAACAACAGTCACTTCAGCCTGAGTAGGATTACATTGTCAAACTGCAACCTGTACCTGTAATGTTCATTGGGTTTATGTTATCAAGAAATAGATAAATGAAATAATACGGCATGTCTTGTTAGTGTTTTACGCATCTACGTTATGACTTGTTTCGTTTTCCTGAAAGGAATTGTTAGCGTCTGGCTGGTATAGCTATAACGTCTTTACATTTTTGAATAATTCTTTATTCTGATACAAGCGTCCCGGCAAACTTTGCTGCGCCGCCATTAATAGATGGTTCACCATTTTGCCGATAATGGCTTACACATAAAAGATAGATATATGCTGTCGTTGGTTTTTTCGTAGGACTACTCAAGGTAAACATTTCCCTTATACATTATACATATACGTGTAACTAACGGTTTTTGCAGCGAACACTATAATAGCTCGCATTGGGCGGGATTTTTTCCTCCTTACTTGACACTTATCGTTATATTTCGGTCTATTCACACAATATCTTTATAAATTATAGCTTATATGTTATTCTGATGTTTATACATCTATGCTAGCTATGCTATTGTAAAGTTTCATTAAAATCCATTCAGTAGTTTTTGCGTGAAAGAATAACAAACATCCATACTTACAAATTTCGCTTTCATAATATTAGGAGGATAGAATTGACGTGATCAGATGTTGTGCTCGCTACGCAACCCGTACCATTAGAGTATTGACGCTTTGCTTACTATATACAATACTATATAGTATAATGTAAATAATAATTGTGCTTCAGTTGAATCTCTATTTAAACATTATCACGGCTCAGGAGTTATAACAATAATTTTTAGGATTGTTATCACAAGCAAGATTTAATTAAATACATAATATTATATTTATCTTTGCATAGTTATACATACAGTAACAAGTTAGTTATCTATATCTATATATATATATATATATATATATATATATATATATATATATATATATATACATCTGTCAGTCTATATATATATATATATATATATATATATATATATAGACTGACAGATGTATCAACGCACACCCTAAAAAAGTATTAGTCGGTATGTATCTCATGTAGGTTAGGTTAGCAATGAGCCTGAGCCCGACTCACCAGACGTGTCGCACCAACGTCTGAAGGTGTGACACCAAGCATCCTAAGCTGCTGGGCTTATATACTTGAAATTTTGTACAGAGATTTCTGTTATTAATTAGGCATACCAGGCTAGCGAGTCTCCTTCCCTAAGTCGCCCCTTATGACTCCCTTGGAATGAGATAGGGAAATAGTATTCTTTATTGCCGCCACTACACTACAGAGGTCCGTTGACACAAACGTAGACTTTTGGATGATTCCCTTCTTTTGCTATTGAGAATGCTCGAAGGCCAGCCTGACGCGCTCAGTGTGAAACAATAAGACTGCTTGCCCCTCATGATCATGTGTGAACCGGCTCTGGTCACTCCTAACGGTATAATCCTAAATCTGTGTAAGAAAATCGCAATCCGATGCTCTCGAAGCCGGTCTGTGTGAACGGAGTACGCAGTTGAATCATCAATCTGCCGGTTGGACTGGGCCCCGTCATTCGTCAGAGATCGTCAGAGATATTTAAATTCGTGCGTATAACTTAGAATTGCGGTAACCTTACCCTATCCCATCTTCTATCAAACTCCTCTGTTCTCTTTTTATTAAACTTGTCCTTTTACGTTATACTAAGCTAGGTTGGTTCCGTCAATCAAGGTACAATATGTCTAGATTATTAGCATTCCGTGAGAAAAATAATGATAGGAAATACTTCCTTATCTGTTTGTAAGAAAAAATGACGTGTAATTAATGTCATTAATATAATAAAGGTAATTATGTTTAATAAGAGATGAAGTGGGTCAGTGGAAGATTTCTTGCTGATTGTTGAAACACTGAGACCAGTGATTAAGAGTGTACAATGTAATGTTAGTTTCTTAGTAGATCGATAGATGGCGCATCGCCTTTTCTATAAGGCGGTGTAAAGATTTGCGTAGGTTGATAGACCTCACTCGATCATTTAAATTAATAGGCCCAATTCTGGTTCCTCCCCCTTCGCACCCTTTTCTTATAAGGAAAGGATAGTAAGGGCAAGAAAACTTGATGGTGGAGGGTATGTAAGTGTATAGGAATTGGAGATAACCATTTTCTGTCTATCCCCTCCTCTGTCCATGAAACGAGGGCAGAGCATCTGCAACTCATTAGTTAGTTGCTTGTCCTTCGGACGACAGCCGCCATGTTTTACGTGTGTTTTATACGCTTAATTTTATTTAAATTATTACACAATTATATTAAAATTTATTTATATTATTTAAGTATTATGAGCTGTGGTGGCCTAGTGGTTTAAACCCCGACGTACGTACTGTAACTGTACTGTACTGCTGTAGGTTAGAATCCAGGCTGAGGCGCTTTACGTTGTGTAATTTATTTCATCACCATTGCTCCAAGAACGGTGAAGGAAAACATCGTGAGGAAACTGGCATTTCTTAGAACCACCTAATTCGAAGACATGTGACATTCACCAACCCGCACTGGGCGTGGTGGATTACGGTCTCTTCCCTCTCTCGGAGAGGCCTGTGCCCCTGCAGAAACTTACTAAAGAAGGTTGACTTATTATTATTATTATTATTATATATTGAAGTTATTATAACGAGAATTATGGTCGTAATAACATATTTGCTGCTACAAACTGCGGCTGGTAATTGCACTTAACTAACTTTTTGTCATAATCAAGTCAAATCGTGATGTACAATGATTGTTTTACCATTATTATCACGTCAAGGTGGCTATTGCCCTTGGGTACAAATTCCAAGCTATAATCCATTTTTAAACATAGAGTTTAATGTAATTTTAATCTGTGACAGTCGGGTGAATTATCTCTATGGGTTAAATTTTAGACCCGTAGGACATTAAAATACCATACCAGCCATCCGCAACTCATTAGTTAGTTGCAGATGTCTATGGGTAGCAATCACTTAACATCGGGTGAACCGCTGCTCGTTTGCCACCTAGTACATCAAAAAAAGTTACCAAATTAGATGCTTGAAATCCCAAATCACTAAGTCAAACTGTTCACTTAGATATTACAGTAAAAATAGGTTAAGCCTGTCAATATACGAAAGTAAATCAATGTTTTATTGACCCAGAACATTAAACAGAAATTGTTACCTATTTAAAAGGCTTTACTGTATTATTTTCGCTTCTTCATACATTCCACTTCCATGTTCATACGTCCAAATAGATTATTCAGTAATATGTAATAATACACGCTAATTATCTTCACACGCCCGCAGAGTAGTCACATTTAGCTGTTGTGATTGTAGTAATTTACATGACTTCTATTGACTTGCTTGTCTGTGTATGCGATCGCTTTCAGACACAAGTCACGGTTTTCCTTTTGTGTATAGACCAAGAGGCCAAGTGAGAATCGGCCTCGCGCACGAAGTGTTCCGTACTATTGTCTCTAAAAATTGCAAATATCACATTTTTCTTGTATGGCAGCACCTTAATTATTTATTTTATTCTGTTTTTTAGTATTTTTTATTATAGCGGCAACAGAAATACAACATCTGTGACAATTTCAACTGTCAACTATAACGGTTCTTGAGATACGGTCTGGTGACAGACGGACAGACAGCGGAGTCTTAATAATAGGGTCCCGTTTTACCCTTTGGGTACGGAATCCTAAATATGATCCGAAGATTGGATCACGGTAGCTTTGAAAGCTATAACTAGCCAAGTAGCTTAGGTATACAATTGCACATCTTAGTACTTTGACTTTAGAGTTTAGTTTTCCTGGAAGTGTTTTGTCAATATTGATATTTAAATGTGGTCAACAAGATTCAAAGTCGCTTAAAGGGAACTTTTATCAAAAACACAGTTACCTAGCCAGATATTTCGCATTTCTACTTGGCAAGATCATAATACCTGGTGAATTCGCCGCGAACGGGTCGCGAGCTTAACATTGGACGCACCCTAACACATTTAGTTACATTTCTCGCCGCGTCTGCACTCAAAAACCACTGAATGGATTTTTATAGTAGCGTTTTACCTGAAATAAAACGCATATTAAAATACTTACCTAACTGGAAGCTTTATTATGAGAGAGCATTTCCGTTTCCGTCGAATTTCTACCAGTTTTTCGTACTTTCAACGGATGTTTCCGGCTAAGTGGCGCCACCTGGCGGTTGGCCGCCATTTTAGTTTCATTAAAATAGGACGTGCCAGTTTACATCATTGGCTTTGTTAACACCAGGCAGAAATTAAAGTGAAAGCTTCCAGTTAGGTAAGTATTTTAATATGCGTTTTATTTCAGGTAAAACGCTACTATTAAATAACTTGACCGTAACTGGAAGCTTTATTATGAGATCTGTTTGTTATCGCCTGGTGACGCCACTGTAAAAGGTTTATATTATGCTTATAAACGCCAATGTGAGTTCGGATGAGAATATAAAGTATTATTTATATATTAATCAGGAAATTTGTATTTCTTTCACAATAATCATTAATTAGTTCGCCGGTGTAAATAATTGTGCTACATTTTGAGCATCTTGTGTTTTCATTACTTCTCGTCTATAGAACTTGTGAAATGTATTAGCTGATCGCCAGTTTCCACGAGTCAGGATTTCATCCATTGGAGTATTCTCCAGCCAATTTTTAGAGGCTACAGCTGACCGAACGCTTCCTGGCGTGGCTGTTATGCCAGCTTCCTTAAATAGAGTCTTTATCCAGCCTGAAATGACTGTTCGTGAAGCGGGTTTTGCAATCCCTCTTATTGTAAGAAAAAGCTTAAATGATTTTGCAGTATTAAGTCTTTCATTTAGCAATGCTATAGTCTTCTTTATCCAAAATACAGGATTCAGATTACGATTATTTGTGTTTGAAAGCAATTTCCAACCAGACTGTCTGTAATCATTGTTGTCAGTTTTTGAACCGAATTCCGGCCAAAATACTACACTATCTTCAGCTATAACAAAATGCTCAGGATCTACTCTAAGCAAGGTGAGGTCATGTACACGCCTTCCTGAACATAGTAGTAATAAGAGTGCTGTATGCCGTGAAGTCTGATATGCATTATTTATGTCTATAGTGTAATTGGCTAAAAAGGAAGATAATTTACTAACATCCCAAATTGGTGCCTTGGAAATCTTTGGAACTTTAAGACCAATCGATTTACAGATGTGCTTTACAAGAACATGTGAACTTAACTGGCCCGATGTTTCTGAATTACATAAGGTAGAAACTACTGACTTATGTAGTAGTATAGTGTTATACGATAATTTATGTATTAAATGTAAACCTGACAAAAACTGTGCTAGTTGAGCACCAGTGGGGTTTTTCGGGTTAATGTTTTTATCGTTACACCATACAGTCCAACGTTTCCAAGCCACCTCGTAAGTTTTTAAGGTTGATTTTCGCCAAGAGTTTTTAAGCAATGATAGCTGATCAGTGTTCCATGATTTTATAGCTTCAGTCCACCCCCACATCTCCAAACTTCCAGTGTCATGGATTCTACTTTCTGCGGTGGTAGCCCCGTTGATGTATCGATCAGGCGATTGTGCAAATTGTTCAGAGTGAACGGGGCTTCGAGGGATCGGGCTTTGAGGTCTGCGCGCCAAAACACTCTCTCCCACCGTGGAACTACTATCAAAAATATTCCTGTTGATTGATTCAGGTGCGCCAGAACTTTGGGGATTAGGAACGGCGGGGGAAATACCCACGCAAGTGGATAGTTCCATGGAACACTGAACGCATCGTGAAAGAGAGCTTGGTGATCGTTCAAATCCCGAGAGACATAATTGTATACTACGCGAGCAGTTTTGGAAGCGAATAAATCTATCACTGGAGTACCCCATTTTGCAAACACCATTTCTGCACAGATCGGTAGTAGGTGCCACTCTGGAGGTTGACGGTGACGCGAAAGGTGGTCGGCATGATTGTTGTACTTGCCCGGGATGTAGTGAATGCTGAAGTGTATTTTGTGGTGGTCTAATAATTTCAAAATTTGGTAGGTTATGTTCATTAGTGATATGGATTTCGTACCTCCTTCCTTCTGTAACTGAGCGACTGCAGTTTTGTTGTCGCACTGTATGAGCAGCGAGCTGTGCTTCAATAAATGAACATGGCTCTGGAGGGCATGTAGAATGGCCAACATCTCTTTCTGATTCGAGTGTAGCCGTTGTTCTTCTTGGGACCAGCTTCCCCAGATCGCTAGGTCTTTTAGTTGTGCCCCCCAAGCTAGGTCTGAAGCATCTGTTGCCAGAAAATGAATTGGAGGAGGGTAATGTAAAGGTGTTGACAATTGGCAGTTCGCTTTCCACCATTCCAGTTCCTTGATGACATTTTCTGGCAGATGATAGGATTTCTGCGACATTTTGGGCATAGAGTTCAGGAACATTAACATTTGTCGATGGTGAAGTCGACCTCGTGGTACAACAAAACTGGCAAAATTTAACAGCCCTATTGTTTTTTGGAGTTCTTTTACACTTGCTTTTCTTTGTTCCAAAATCAGAGTTACTCTTGTAACGATGGCGACTGCCTTTTCCTTTGGAAGAACTTTTTGATTGAGCCAGGGGCTCCATTGTATGCCTAGATAAATTATGTTCTTCCGGGGACTTAGGACTGATTTTTCGTAATTGATTTGCCAGCCTAAGCTTTGCAGAGTTTGTATTGCGAGCTTGACGTGGTCCTGAAGTATGTGTGCGCTTTGATGTGCTATCAAAAAATCGTCTAGGTAGACTAGAACTCTTATATTCCATTTTTCTCGTAACGCATGAGCCACCCAATTTGTGAGAATTGAAAATGTTTTCGGAGCCGTGCTTAGGCCAAATGGTAGGCAAGTCATCTCTAGTAATTCTTGATTGTAAACGATCCGAAGGAAGCGTCTTTGTGACTTGTTTATTTTGAGATGAAAATACGCCTGAGATAAGTCTATCTTGCACATCCAATCCTGAGGTTGTAGAAAGTCTGGCACGCGGTGCATGTTTATTAGGTGGAACGGTTTGGTCAGTATGTATTTGTTGAGCGCTTTGAGATTGAATATAGGTCGGGCTGACCCGTCCGGCTTGGGCACCAGGAACAGAGGGGAAACGAAGCTTGGTGAGAGCGGTACTATTTCTAAAATGCCCTGTATTTTCATCTTCTCTACAATGGCTGACATTTCTTCTGAGAAATGTGTTTGAAAGGGGCCTTTCATTATTTGTGGGTATATAAGGGGTGGCTTTTGAAAAAATGGTATGCGATACCCTTGGATTAGTTTTATTATGATTTCTGGTGCCTCCATTTTCTTCCATTGCTGCTGATATTGCGCTAACTGACCTGCCCGAAACCATCTCGAGTCATTGTCTATTAGATCTGCTTTGAGGTCCTCTGGAACCTCTTTGTGTATTTGCACGTGCTTTATTACCTCCACGATCGGGCCGCGAGCCTCGGTTGTGAAATGAACCACGTCCATTATTGTTATTCGAGGTTGATTGACTTCTAGGAGGGTAGTTAGCATTGTGGCATACACCCCGCGAGGGTGAGTTGTAAGCATGCATTTGTGAGCATGGTTCATGGTAGCTATGTAGAGTTCCACGCGATGAAACTACCGATCTATGTGTGCCATGCCCCCGCGAGGGGCGGTTATTAGATTGGTCAAATTTTGCTTGCTGAGAACCATCACTTTTCAAAGGCCAAAATGCTTTGCGGACCCCACCGGCTTTTTCGAGCATCGATGTAAAAGGTTCTGAATCAAATATGTAAGATGTAGATGGTGGTATTCTGTTCAAAGCCGCTTTGACCAAAGGATCTCTAACCCGACTTGTTATTGATTCGCGGCGCATTTCAATGCTTTCAGCTCTATGGCCACAAGCCATTTGCAAGAGGTCGGATGTAACTTTGCAAAAATCGCCTTTACAAAATAGTTGGTCAATCTTGCTACTCAAATTATCGAAGTTAAGATTATGTGTGTTCTTTGCCCATGAAAGTAGACCATGAATAGCTTCCTGCATAGACTCTTTTTGTTTGAGTATGCAGTATGTAATGGCGGCATATGATTTGTCAGCGTAAGCGAGGTGACGTGAAGTATCGAATATTTTTACCTCCTCGTTTATTTCAAGGTCTGTAAAACCTGGAGTATGATTGTACAGCTTTTGTGTTTCCGCATATCTAATGTTGGACCACGAGGCGTTACCTAATTGCTGTACTTCCATTAACTTTTTTAAAAAACCATCAGATGTTTTAGGAATATATGGTTCTTTTAGTTTAGTTTCGATATCAAAAACCAAATTTGGATTAGAGTCTTCGTGTTCTGAATTTATTTCACTATAATCTTGATCAAGCTGCTGATAAAGCTCGTCACTTCCGGTATGAATTGACACATTGTCATTACATGCAGTGTTTACATTATTTAAGGTAACGATTTTTCGAAGCTCACCTATTTCCTTGAATAACTTATCCATCATTTGTTGGGAATGCTTGCCACGCTTACTTTTCTTATGCTTGTGGCGACGGGACCACCTTCGTTTGTTGTCCGACGAGGATGAGCTTGTAGAACTGCTGCTGCTGCTGTTGCTCGAGCTGCTGCGTCTCCGCTTGCCGGCCTCTCCACTAGGACCGGCCACAGCCTGTGGCTCAGGTATTAAGGCCTTCTCATTCATTACTGCAAACGAACTATGTTAGACTACCTTCTAGACTGAATGATATTTACAAGAGTACGACTTTAAATTATTAACTGGTAAATATGTGGTTATATTGAATATAACTACGCAACTGATTTAAACGAACGGCAAGAACCGTTAAATATCATACACATTTTTAATCACTTACTTACAACTGTAGTATAATTGTTATTACGTACTTACTTTATTTGTAGTTATTTATTATGTTAAAAAAAAAAAATGAAAATTTTTAGCCACTTATAAAATTAACAACTTTCGCAGAGACAGACCTGCTGCGTAGTTGTTGCTTCGACGGGAACTCAAACGCCAATGATGTAAACTGGCACGTCCTATTTTAATGAAACTAAAATGGCGGCCAACCGCCAGGTGGCGCCACTTAGCCGGAAACATCCGTTGAAAGTACGAAAAACTGGTAGAAATTCGACGGAAACGGAAATGCTCTCTCATAATAAAGCTTCCAGTTACGGTCAAGTTATTTAATAGGATTATTTCCAATATACGAAGTGATTCTTTGGGAAGACTTCGCTATTTATGACAATGTTTGTTAAACAATAGTGTAACAGTTAAGAATATGTTGACGGAAAAACTATCGGCGCATATTCGGGGCTGAGCTGGAACTGAACTATTGACCATGCAGATCTGATGTCAACTTACATTGGATTGCAAGCATTTCTCCATACAAACTTTCATCCTTCTTTAGTACTCGTCTACGTAATAACAGAAATCTCTGTGAAAATTTCAATGTCCTAGGTCCAGTATTTTGGGCTGTCCGTTGATATGTCAGTCTGTCAGTTTTTTCTTTTAATATATAAATAACTTGATATTGTAAAATATTTTTTATTATTATATTTTATTGTTTCCAAGGACCAATGTAATAAGCTACCTACAAGTCTAACTATTTAATAACTTCTGTTCCTTATCTGTGTAACCATGGTAACGGTTTTTATTAGCACAGGTTGTGTAGCGCAGTTCGCATTTTATCGCGGTCGTTTTAAAACATGTGAAGTTGGTACCAACTTTAGTTAAATCCGATCAGTTATTAGTTACTAGTGACTCGCCCCGGCTTTGCCCGGGTACCACTAATTATGTTGCTCCGATCGCTACCAAACACAGGAATGTGCCAATCTGGACAATCCCTGTAAATTTCATCGAAATCGGTCCAGCCGTTTCGGAGTCTATAGGTTTATAGGGAACATACATACTTCGCTTTTTATATACCATTTTTTTCATAAAAAGTATCCTATGTTACTTCTAGTCCCTCCAAGAATATGTGTACAAAGTTTCATGATGATCGGTTGAGTAGTTTTCGCGTGAAAGCGTAACAAACAAACTTACATTCATATTTATAATATTAAGTAGGAATTTATTTTGTCTCTTATATCGAGGAGCACGTCTGAAATGAGTTATGTATGAAAATTTCGTCGATTTAACAAAAAAACAGTTTCTAAAAGATGGGAAAATAATTTTGGTTACGGGTCCTATTAATATCAAGCCTGGCCTTTTATGTTATAAATCTTGAATTACCACAGCGCATTTATATTTTTCAAAAACCAAACTACAACATTTCCAATGAAAGTATAAGTGTAATGGCCGCCATGTCTGGTAAATGGCGTTTGTTTACAACAATCATATCTTGCTATGAAACAAGATATAAGTGATATATTACACAAAAGTATAATTTTTAGTCTACCTACTAACATTTTAAAAATTCATAATTGACAAGGTAACAATAGCTCGGACACCGGAAGGGTTCTAATTGATGTGATGAACAAACACACAACATTACCGCTCGTTAGCTGCTCAACAATTGTTATATTAATATCACGGATGTTTACCGAAAGCCGATACCCGAGATCGGAAGATAGGTCTTTGTTCAATGTAGACTCGGAGCCTGATTCCACTTCATGTAAGAGTTACTTTTCGAAATTAGTTTGCAGTTTATGAATTTTAACGTAAAAATCTTTGTTTACAAAAAGCACATCTTGCTGTGAAAACAAGGCATAAGTAGATGTATACGTATTTAATACAAGTTGTGTCTTACGGTTTTACCCGTGCGTTCAAGATAAAGAAAACTTCGGAATACCACTTGATTGCGTTATTGCTTCTCGCTTAACTTTATATTACTGCTCGGCTCCTTACAGTCAAGATGTGATGTTAAATAGCCTGACTGAGCTACCAATATTTGTATCATATGGGTAATTTCTGAGATTCTAACAGTATTACAGCCCGCAACAACTAAATCTGTTGCAAGAATTGACCGGCTCGACTTGTGAAATACCACGACCTCACAGAAGACAGAGTCCTAATTGGAAAAGGATGGAAAGGGGAAGAGGGGGTGAATAGGAAAGAGAAATCATCATTGTCTGTTTGTCGCTTCCTCTGTCCATGAAAGATGGGCTACGCCTCGGCAACTCATTAGCTAGTTAGCTAGCTTGTTGTCTATGGGTAGCGATCACTTGAGATCGGGTGAACCACTTGCTCGTTTGCCACATAATACAATAAAAAATGTAGCAAATATACTGCAGCATAAGGTGTAGGCGAATTTGTGCTAAATACATTACTTGTTCTATTGAATACGTGTTTGCAAAAGAGAGATTTTCGAGGAATGGATTCGTGAATATAAATACAGCATAAATAATATAAAATTCATATCTTCGACCACATTCCTTTTATGTTATGTCTTTGTGTTGTCTGCAAGTCTGTCTGTTCCTAAAGCTTTGTTATCCACGGCTGCGATAGCGAGGGGTCGAGAGATTTAATGTAACCATTTTGTAACCTACAATAGTTCTCGCAAATTTCTCGTTTTTGCTATTAAGTAGGAAACGGTCGAGGAAAGAATTACAGGGCCCTTACAAACCTTTGTCTTGGTAAGAGTAGGGTTTATATAAAGACAGAGACAGGACGAAGTGGTCTAAGAGCATTGCACTTGTCAGACGAGACCCCAGGAACATTAAGGCTTTTACTTCACACTGATATGGTATTGTACTTTTTATAAATTAAGATATACGTATTATATATAATTAGTCCAAGATGCGGCATTAGAAATTCTGTTGTAAATCAAAATAAACTTGACCACAAGAATCGCCAACAGCGAGTTACGCAAGGGCTCATCCTAATTTGGTTTTGACGATTGAATAATGTTGGCCCCTGATCTCTGCTTTGTGTGATCTACCAATATACAAATAATCTAGGCCCTGATCAAATAAAAGATGAAGGTATGAACTTCTTATGCCGGATCTTATACTACACATATCTTAACCTATTTAAAAAAAATATGTATGTTACTGTTTTATTTAAGTTCAGTGTTGATAGAATATTTAATTTAAGTGTTAATAGAGTATATCGTATGTCGATACGTTTTATTCGGAATGTCATAATTGGATACATTCACACGTTACATAAATGTGTTCATAAACAAGATTTGTCACCATAGACTACATTTGAAACATTACACCGGTATGTTATCGTCCAACGGGTATCCGAAGCGAGCACGTACGTACAACCAATGTGAAATATTATACATTTGTTTACCGCTTCTAAGAACCAAGACATCGGGCTACGAGCGTTCCTCATAGTATTATCTCAAAGTAAGTTTTGCGATTCGTTCTTTGAATTTCTTTCCTTACTGAGACTTCCTAGTAACTACTGATGTGTATCTTTGGTCTGTGATATTTAGTTTAGATAGGGCGTAAAACATGATTAAATATTAAGTAAAAATTACCATGGAAAGAAAACACACAAGGCGCTTTCATTGGATAATCCTTTAACGGCTAAATTATAAGCAAATTTTGACATTTTAAAATGCAAATCAATCGTAGATATGCCGACGATTTTACCACCCCACTTGGCGGGATAGCTAGCCAGGACCCTTCAACCTTCTTTAACATAGATTTGTTACGGGTTTCTTAAAACTAGAAACATTAATTTGGGCACTTAGTGGCAATATTGATTAATTATATAATTAATAATTATATTACATTAATTATGATTTGATTCGTCAATTTTGTAGTTAAATAGAATATAGACCGCGTGTATTAAAACTATAAGTTTTATTTTATTTGAGAAGGTGGCAAACGAGCTACCCATAGACATCCGCAACAAGAAAATGTATTTCAGATGCGTTGCCTACCTTTAATGGACAGAGGAGAGCATAGACAGGAAAAAGGATATTTCCCTTTCCCCGTTAACCCCCTTCCCGTCCAATCCTCTTCGCTTTCCCGTCCTATCCTTGTGAGTAAAGGGTGGGAAGAGGACTGAAATTAGGCCCCCAGCACCTCACTCATCAAACGAAACGCAGAGTACTTCTACTTCACGCCTGTTCTCTGTGAGGTCGTGATATTTGACCGGTCGAGCCGGCCCATTCGCGCAACAGATGTTGTTGCGGGTTCTACCACTGTTAAAGTTAGTATTATCTTTCTGCGGACAAGTGCTAATCTATACAGCCGAGAATGCCGCTCGTGCTTTATTAGCGTTTTGTTATCCATTTTCGCCTATTTTTTGATATGTTGCCACACCCACCATCGTCTCGTTTCTTACATAATTTTAATATTTGTTGCAATGACTTATAAACATATTGCTGCAAGTAATGAAACGTTAGAAACATTGTTAGTAATAATTAAAAATAATCTGAACAGAAACAATTTAATAACAATAAATGACATTTTAAATTGACAAAACTGTGTTAATCACCATTTTTATTGTCTGAGGAAGCCGTAACGAAAACCGTTCATATCAAATTAATTTAAAATCGTGCCATTCTTCGACTACAAGATTTTTTGATCCGCCATATATATACAGGCTGATACTTTTCTCAATTGCATAAGCAATCCCCCTTTATTTTGATTAATATTGTATCAAAAATGTTACAGACTAGAAAAACATACTTTGTGAAAGTATTCTAGTGCTAACATGAAATGTATCAATGAATTTTGATATATTTTATCTGTAATATCAATCTGTGAGATTTGTCACGTACGAAAGAACCGGTTTTATCTGGATATATCAAGATATGTCCGTCACTTCAAGACATTTGCATTCTTATGTACCTTCTTGAAATTTAAAGTAATATGTCCTAGGTTGGATTTTTATATATCTTATTTGACTAAATAAGGCCTGTTCACACCTTCTTTCTTAGGTATATATTAAAAAAAAACATATTCTTTCATTAATTGCAAGAAATTAATGGAAACATGTAACAATGTAATCTAAGATGTAGAAGTAACATACCCGCCAAAATTCGTATTCAATTCTAGAAAGTATCAAATCGTCTGTGAAATCCGGTCCGAACCGGTTCGAAGCGGTTCATTCCAGTTTCGCGGCCATTGACCCACGTTTTTACGTTGTGTTTGTTAACTTTGAATACTTTTAAAAGTAGCATTTAATTTACACGAGCATTATTTATGTTTTTTCACTTATTACGTCACTTTAAGTTCAAGGTTTGTGTCCTTCCCAGTGGGACTAACTAAGCATACATTTTACACATAAAATTGTATCGTGATCCAGTAGATAGAAAATGATTTAAAATAGGTTTACTTTATTATAATAGTACAGACAAAATATAATTATATTTAGGTTTCTAGCGTTGACTATTTTAACTTAACATCGAGCTAACGCGATTCTGTTATGTAAATACTTAACCTGCGTTAATCTGATAAGATAACATACTGTATCATACTGCATAGGGTTCCACCTCTTGTTGATTGCAAGGGGAAACTTTACGTAACTTTTTTATACATTAAACTTATAATTATCATTTGAATAGACATAGTTTATATTATTATAATTCTAATAATTAGCCGTTTTTTAGTATGTTTCCTCACTGCAGGGTCACAGGCCTCCTCTCTCTTCTGGAAGAGGCCGTAAACCACTACGCTGGCCCAGCGCGGGTGGCGGATGTCACATAACACCTAACGTTCTAATAAAGCAGCATTAGAGTAGTGGTGGCCCTTAATTACGTACTGTAGGTTGCGGGTTCGAACCCAGTCAGATGGTTTACTTTGTGTAATTTATCACCACTGCTCCAAGAACGGTGAAGGAAAACATTGTGCGGAATCCGGTATGCATTAGAACCACCAGATTCGAACACATGTGACATCCACCAACCTGTACTGGGACAGCGTTGTGGTTTACAGCGCCTTCCCTCTCTCGGAGAGGAGGCCTTTGTCCCTGCTGTGGGGAAACGTACAATAACAAAGGCTGATTTATTATTATTATTATTCTAATAAAACCTTGACTAGTAGGTTCCATTTTTATTAAGGCGAAAAATCATTCATTCAAGAAATACAGACAAGATAATTATTTAGTTAAATTACTAAATTTTTAATAATCATACAATCATACGTTCTGCGAACGTATTTAATAGTTCTGCAAAAACGCAGAAAGACTTTTAAGGAAGTGCAAGTGTGACAATGCAAAATGGCGGACTTCCTGACGAAAGTTAAGAGGTTAGGTAGAAACGGTGTCAGAGAGACGAACAGTATATATTCGATGGTGTCATGCAGTGACCTCACGCCTGGCAGCCTGGAGGTCTGGCTGGACCTCCCCGATGAGATCAAGTATGACCCCTCCCTTGCGCCCTTCAAACAGCTATATGAACAGCGCCATGGTATGTACTGATTTAATTTTAATATAGTTTTAAGGTTCATCTGGAGCTCAAAGGTACACGCTTTTACGAAGTACGTAGACATCTGCAGATATATATAATTAAAAAGTGTCTGTCGTTTTATAATACGTCATGACTTTAAGTTGAAAAGTTTAAGGTGGTACATTACACGGTTCCTTGTGGATTGTCTATTATCAGATTCCTAAGACATACACTAGACTAGATGTCGTACAAGCACTGGTGGGATTTTGATCCTCAGTACGAAATTTATTACCGTTTGAATTCAAATGATTGTAAATATTTTATGTAAACAGTGATTGGTCACATCGTTATATATTTGCAATTACACACAGAAATCGTTTTCAAATATTTCTAGTGACGACACAAGCGCCATCTGCAGGTACGTGGTAACGGCTACAAAGACAACGTTAATACTTTTCTCATTACCATTATTAACGTATGGCGTAATGTAATAATATTTTAAATCTATGTCTGAATTTACAACATATTTACACATAAATCTTAATATTAACGATGCCTTAGGCCTTGCTCTTCCTTCGCTTTCTTAAGTTGTGGTGCTATAATGAGTCAGATCAAGGAAGAATTCTATTGTTTAGTTTATCTTAAAAACAGTGTATAAGTGTATTTGCCTAGGTAAACTGGAACGATCGGAAAATAACCCAGAGGCTGACAAAACAATCGGCAATGGAAGGACAATGGAAAATTCCGCACAACCTGAAAACATCGGTGGGAATGAAGTCAATACTAAAGACTGTGAAAACGGGTGAGGGGAATTACATATAACTTTGTTAACTATTAACGATTCTTGCTTTTAAAATATCGATAAAAACGCAATAAGAAAGTAAATCTACTGGTGTTACGTTACGTCTTTGTGTCAGATGCTCGGTGATATCACTACGCATTTTAAATATCACTGCGTCCGTCTGTCTGAATACTACTTTTCACAAATAAATAAAGAAATTATATCGTAGGCTTAGATTTGGAACAGATCGAGGTATTGTGTATTAAATAATGCCAAAGGTTATTAAAGAGAACATAACAGGCTGGTTCTACATTACAACATATACAATATTGGCGTGTATGTCTCACACACACATTTGTGGATCCAGGAGATGACGTGTTGCTAAGGGATGAGCCTTAAAGTAAGCCTTTAGGTAAGCCTACCAAAAGATGGACCGATAATCTGGTCTAAGCTGCGGGTTCTACGGGGATTTTTGCGGCGTTCCTCCCCCATTGATCCTGCAGCCTACTTCTAGCAGTGGCGTATCGGCAGAAGAAGAAGATTATCATGAACTTAAAATTAAATAACAAAGCACAAGAGAGTCCGTACTTTTAAGCCGTACATTGACGACAAATAATGTAGATTAAAACAGCCTATTTTGATCATTAGCTGTAATCGTGTTACTTCTATCCATTGCTTGTTATAAGTCACCACGACACAGACAGACATCCAGTCAATGTCAGTAACGGCATGTAGGTTCTATAATTAATGTCTCTAACTTGTTAAGTGTTGTTTTAACTTAAGTTTATCTGACAAGGTGTGAGAAAGATTAACTCGGCCCCGATTTTATTTACGTCTTTCGCATAGTTAATATTTAAATTTGATTTATTCAGATTAATGGACCAAATGATACCAGAAAAGGAAAATAAAATGAAGTCAGCGAAGAAGAAACAGGTAACTTCTAACTAACTTCTTAAGCCACGCTCGATGAAACTTAGTAAGGGAAAATCTTGTAGATATGCGTCAGCAACATGCTTATTTGAATCTCCAACAGTTTGGACGAACGTTTTTTCATTCATTTTTATTGTATTCAATTTTGAATTCTATTGTTAAGGTACAAGGGTTTATTTTTGTTGATTATTTACTAGAACTGGGGTCACGCCTCTCCAACTATTTTGACTTTTCACGTCTTACGGCAGTCCTTATGACAGCCTGTGTTTTTATGTATATATTTATCCATTTGTTTATTAATGTAGTAATTTCACAGCTCTCTACGACTTTATGCTTGACAATCCGGACCGCATTTGGGCGCTAACGCGTAATTGTTATATAAAAATACTTTTATATTGCGTCCCTGTAGCTTATCGGTGACAGTACCTGTCATGTTGTATTTGCATCTTTGTTCACCTCAAATGGATGAAACGAGAAGCAACAGAGATAGTTTACCTAGCAATATCCACTTTGTTAGATCTAAAATGTGACATCGCCGAGTTTATAATGCAAACATTACTTGCAGATAAATCGAGTCCTACGCATCTTCAAGCTGAGCGCGCTGGTGGGCTGTTGGGGCTTGCTGACCATTTCCTTGTTGCTCAACATGGAGACCAGTGACGTGGTCCTCCACACTGCGGTAGAAGCTGGAGGCGTTAAAGGTAGGCGATGGTGTAGTATTAACCTTTTCATTCTCTTGAAGGTGTCTACGTCATATTCGGATGGAACCACTGACGCTGGCTTTGGTATAAGCTACTTTAGTATACATACACGGATTCAAATTTATGTCCTCCTCTGTCCATTAAAGGTTGCGCATCTGCAACATATTTGCCTGCTGCGGATGTCTATGGGTAGCGCTCACGGATACCTTAAGGTAATCCGCTTGCTCGCTTCCCATCTAATTCCATAAAAAAATCGAAAGAAAAAAGTTTTTATTATTACTACAGTCTTTTAGAAATTTGTTGCAACACTAATGTCTCTTTTTTATCGTACTAGTGGGCAAACGAGCAAGCGGTTCACCTAATGTAAAGTAATCGCTACCCATAGACATCTGCAACAAGCAAATGTATTGCAGATGCCTTGCCTATCTTTAATGAACAGAGGGGGGAACGAACAGAAAATGGTAATTTCCAATTTCTATACATCCCCTCTACCGTCATGTTTTCTTCCGCTTACCATCCTTTCCTTACAAGAAAAGGGTGGGAAGTGAGAGAACTGGAATTAGGCCTCCGGCACCTCACTCAGCAGATGATACGCAGAATACTCTACTTCACGCCCTTTCTTCAGTGAGGTCGTGGTTTTCACCGGTCGAGCCGGCACATTCGTGCAACAGATGTTACAGACTTTACCACTGTCTCTATCGAATTGAAATATTCTCAAGGAAAGGCTACGACGTTATTGTATATAGGTTTTAACTTCAGTTAAGGTTTTATTTGAATTAATAATTATCGGGAAATGTTCTCAGAATACGAGCTCGGCACCACCGCCGAGACGGTGAAGGTCCTGGTGACCCTGGCTGGTCCATTTGAGGAGGCTACCACGAATGAAACAAGCAGTGTACTTCATATCAGCCTACGCAAGACTACCGATGAAATTCCTGGATATGAACAAGTAGGTTGGCGACCCAATTCCTTGTTGAATCTTCCAACATATCCAAAATAAGGGCCTTTTTATTTATAATTCCAACATCGATCCCTTTACTCCGACCTCGTAACAAGTGTACCGAGTACGTGCGTAGATTATCAAGGCACTTTGTTAGTGAAATCGCGGGTACAGTCGTTAACATGAAGTGTTGCATGAGCATAACGCAATATTGCTATTAAACTATCAGGGTTTGGTCTGCAAATTTTATTCCGCTAATGTTCTTTGACAATAATTCAAGGGTTGTGGAATTAAAACTGGTTGTTCAAGCATTTTTTTTATCTTGCATCTACATATTTAACTCCAAGAAAGATTTGTTAATGGCACATAATTATTACTTTATTTAAATTTAAATTATTACTTTATTTCTTGATTGATTAACATCGATAGATATTATAAGAAAGTGCCTTGATTTCATGGTGGCCGTGATCACTTCTACTCGCAGTAAGGAACTATCAATACAGGAACACAAATGGCATAGAGCATAGACCTATACTTTGATTTTTAATTCCAGATCCCGTTATTTAGTACGATGTTGCAATTATAGCAAAGAATGTTTACGAGAAATGTGGGTTTACTTTGTGTACAACTTGCGTAGTATGCATACAATTGACCAGTGTATGTTGACCTCCGCTCAAGTAATGAATATTACCGAGATGCAGTTAGCACTTCATGGTAGGCTTTGAGCAGGATTCTTCTATGCGATGCATTTTTGTTATTCATGAATTCATTCATGAATTAACACTGATGGGTGAGATACGGGTAGATAGTCCGTAGACTCGTCGTAAATTAACAGGGCCGTTTTGATAGATCGTTTCTCTGGGTATGAATCATGACGCTCAATATTATTCAGCAGATGATTGGTAACATTTTTGCTGTCCAACTAATAAGCTTGCCACATAGGCCGATGTACGAAAAAAACTATTTATCCCCTCCCCCATCGACGACGTACGGAACACAGAATACTCCTATTCACGACTGTCTACTGTGTGGTCGTAATACATCATGTTGTTGCAGGCTCTACCACTGTTAAAGCATCTTATCAAATATATTTAAATTTGTCAACGCTTTTAATTTGAGGGACGTGTTTGCTTTGTGTTTCAGAACTCCAGTGTCTGGACTGTGCGTCTGAAGGCTGATGACGTGATGGACTTCGCGCCCAGCTCCTCGGACAGCAAGATATTGGAACTGGATCCGATTGCCCTCAACATTAATGGCACGCTAGAGATGAACTTAACGAGATCCAGTACTGAATTACCAGCAACTGATCTCGATGCAAAGGAAAATGGTACTACAATACGTCTTTCGAATTATGGGGTAATCATTACAAACGCTCACTGCTAAAACTTTAAGAATCGTGGTCTAGTCGACAGCAGTGTCTGTTGTAACATAATAGCGAATACGCTGGGGAAGTACCAAGCGTGATGTTAAGAAAAAAATTTTTTACAGATTTTTTTTTTTACTTTTTTACATAAGGTAGCAATCGAGCAAGTGGGCCATCCGATTTTAAGTAACCGCTAACCATCTGATAGCATCTGTAACAGGCTAATTAGAAAATGATATTTTCTCCTATTCCCGTACCTTTCCCTTCCCTTTTCCCATCCTTTCCTTAGTACAAAAGAAGAGAAATATGATTAGACCTTCGAAAATCATCGGACACAATATTGTTATTTATATTTCCTATAAAAAAACCAATACATTTTTCAGATTCAAAAGTAACTTTATGCTTGTGGAGTACAAGCAATAACACAGTACCCATCACTGTCAGCTACCACTTGGACCCTATCTCTGAAGAGGATGGCATCATCTACTCGACGCTGCTGTTGGCTTCGTTGTATATCCTTATCATTTTCGAGGCATGTATCATTATTTTTCTTATGGTAGATGGATGAAAATAAACATTCAGTACACCTATCTATCATTGCTGTAACCATGCTAAGCAATCAGTTGCAATCTCCTTGGAAATCCTTATCTGGTAAAGTGGAGAGGATACGTATTAACGAAAAGGAGGTTGGGCTTATGGATACCTCTCATCGGGTCATCAGGTAAAACGCTGAAGTACGAGTCAATATTACCTCTTGTCTGCGCCGGTATTGCGTGCCGGTATTGCGTGAGCCTACATATCCATTGTTCTGACCTTTAACAAGAAAGATACACCTTCTAGATTAATTTATTGGTTATTACAGTAGGACTTATAAATATAGAATCTCTCCACTTTTAGCTTCCTGAAGCAGTAGATGTGCTGGTCAAAAAATTATCATATGTTTTGTACTAGGTGGTAAATAGAACGATTGCTGCACTTCTATCATCATCGCTGGGTATCGCTGTGCTCGCATTGGGGGGCGCGCGGCCGTCGCTGGCTGAGCTTGTCTCCTGGCTGGACGTGGAGACACTACTGCTGCTGTTCAGCATGATGCTGCTGGTCGCCATCCTCGCAGAGACCGGCCTCTTCGATTACTTGGCAGTGCTCGCGTTCGAGGTAAATTTCGATGATTTCTTGATTTCCATTTTATTGCCAGAAGTTGTAGATTAAGAAGATGATTGTGAAGTCACAGGGATGAGAACTTTTCTTATTGATGGTGCTTTTCCAGTCAAATTATTCAAGTAGCTTAACATTTCAGGTTACAGGGGGAAGGACATGGCCACTTATCAATTGTTTGTGCTTCTTTACTGCCTTCTTCTCCACGTTCCTTGACAATGTCACCACTGTGCTTTTGATGACTCCTGTAACCATAAGGTAAGATCATTTTTGGCCGACGGACAGGCGGGTAAGTATGTACGTGTGTCCGTTCCATTACAACCTCCTGTAATTTCAACAGGATTAACTGTTTGCATTCTTCCCCGTAGCGTCATATGTTCATTAAGACAGTGGGGTTTATTGGCAAGAAAGAAAAGACGATGGGTAGTACATTTTACCCATGAAACTTTAAATATTTCCAAGATTTTATTTTATTACTTTTAAGACTTATTGTTGGCAACCTTTTTTAAGGAAAGTGGTTGGAGTTGGAGAGTTGACGAAGAGGGTAAGTGATAGGAAGGAAATGCGACCCTCGAAACCGGTTTTAGTCGTACAAGATGTACGCGGGCTTGATTATAATTATGTACGGTTTCTTGATTCAGACTGTGCGAGGTGATGCAGCTGAACCCAGTGCCGGTGCTGATGTCGATGGTGATCTTCAGCAACGTGGGCGGCGCGGCCACGCCCGTGGGCGACCCGCCCAACGTCATCATCGCCAGCCATCCGTCTATCTTGCGTGAGGTAATCAGTGACCTAAATCAGAAACATCTTTTTTTTTCTGGTACAACGCAAATCTATCGTAAAAAAATTGTTTGGATGGAATGAAGTGACAAGCGTGTGTTGTTTAACTTGCAGAACATCAACTTCACGACGTTCACGCTGCACATGGGGACGGGCATCCTGCTGGTCGCGGCGCAGACCTACCTGCAGCTGCGGTACATGTTTCGTGACATCAACAAGCTGCGGCATACCGTCCCCAGAGACATACAAGGTGAAACATATTTAACCATTATTTAAGTTATTTCCTGGAGAGTAAAACACTACAATATGTGAGTTCTGTGAAAATTCGTCTATTCGATGGTCATTATGTCAACAAATGGTGTTCCGGAGAGTATTCCGAAGAAGGCAGATACTCCTTTCTGAAATACGATAAGCTCGGATACTCTAAATGACGCTCCTCTTTTGTAGTTATGTCATAAAACTCCTAATTTCCGCTTTTTTATTTGACGCATCTCCTCGTCGAAATCATCTCTTTGCTCGACCTTACGCACCCCATCTTTCTTACAAAAACACTGCTTATGTACCATATGTGCCATAACTGTTGCAAGTTGAAAGTATATTAATCTTATGGATTTTAACTCGTTTATTTATTGTTTTTGTTCCCAACGCTTAGAGTAGTTCATGTGAGGAGGAGGAGGGAGAGGGGGGGGGGGTAAAGGCTGAGATGAAACGTCGTTATGTCAAAATTACTGAGGAAGTACACTCTTATTTTCAATTATTACTTCTGCTCCGATTTTTGCGGAATTAACTCACATTATCTTGTCATCTTATAGTTGTATGGTTGGGTTGGGTTTAATTTTATACATCACGGGTTCCCAAGCAAGTTGTACTCAGTCATCTTCTCTATTGTAAATTGTTGGAATAACGTTTGGTGACCTGCTTGCTAGTTTAACCGCGGCTACTATGTGTTTCAGAGTTGCGTCAGGAGCTGGCGGTGTGGCGGCGAGCGGCGGCCTCGTTGGCCTCCTACTCCCGCGACGAGGATATCGTGCGCAGAGCTCTCGAGAAAAAGGTTCACAGATCGTTTCTTATCTTCTATCCATATATAAAAGAAGCAACTGGCTGACTGTCTGGTATACATACAGCCTTAACTATTGGGCTTAGAGACTTGAAATTTTCTGTTATTTAACTGAAACCTCTGTTCAAATTTTCAAGTCTCTAGAAAGAAACCTCAGCAAATACTTATCTTAATTCATGCCCTAAAAGTCTCATCCTATACTTTGATGGTGTTTTGTTGGATAAGCGTCTGTATGTAACTACCCATAAACTACCCATGCAGAACCTGATCGAGTGTTGTCAAAGACAAGTTAGAGTAGCAGATGCTGGCGTAGGTTTGTGAGTAGTAATGGACACCATATCAATAAAACTTTACTTTCTCGTCAGCTTCTTCATTTACCTAACACTAGAAGCAACATAGAAACGATATTCTATGTTTTACGCAGGTATTTTTGTATAATTGCCGGTTCTACTGTGACTGTGATTTTGAAGAGTATATTCGTATAGTTCCCGAGAGGGTCATAAAAGTAGTCGGACGGGTTTATTGTTAAATTGAGATTATATAATTTTACCCTCTAACCAAAAGTTTCTATTGTCATTGATAAATTGAACTTTTTAGGTACAGAAACTGCATGCAACCTTGCAGAAGCGAGAGTCTGGCAGCGGTAGGTCCAAGTCTGACCCGCTCTTCTGTTCTACACTGGCTCAAATGAAACAAAAGGTGAGTTCACTTCATTCAGACTAGTGCACTTGATTGCCATGGCAACGTTGGCAGATTAGGGATTGAAAAAAGTTACCAGCTTCAATTAAGTAGAAGGCCTTTAAACGGACAGTGAATAGGCTAATTCTAAACCATTTCATATATGAATTGTTCCATGGCTACTATTAAATGACGATGGAACAATTCCATGGCTACTATCAAATGGTGATGGAACAATTCCATGGCTACTACCAAATGGTGATGAAACAATTCCATGGCTACTATCAAATGGTGATGGAACAATTCCATGGCTACTATTAAAAGAGCTAGTTTGCTCTACGTTTATATCTTTGTGCGAACTAATCGCAAGTTAACGTGGCTGCCATGCGTTGGTTCCAGTACCGCATCAGGGACAAGCAGCTGCTGGTGAAGTCTGTAGTGTGCGTCGCGTTCGTCGTGGTCGTCTTCTTCTTACATGCTATACCGGAGCTGCGTAAGTACTGATATAGTACTACTAATGGTAACTTAAATCTCGTGACTCGAATTGAGAAAGGTATGCTTCGGTGGTACGGACATGTTGAAAGGATGAATGAAGAGAGAGTAACAAAATAAATAAAATGTTGAAAAAGTGAGTGGCAGTGTTGGTACACAGGAGAACTTATATCGATCAGATTAGTAACTTCCTAAAAAAGCATGCATGCGTAGATGTATGGATGTCGAGAAATGTGCGAGGATCGCGCAAAACGGAAATCCATGATCTCTGCTAACCCCTCTGGGTGTGATCACGTATTATTTTTAAATAACCATTTAATATACAAGGCTATATATGTACCTATATATGTTTGTTTTTTAAAGAGGGAAAAATGCACTTCCGCACCCTCAGACGTTGAAGCCACACGTCTGAGGCTGACACGTCACTATCCCACGTCCTATCACCTATCCTAATGGTCCTATACCGACCGTTAGATGGAGCCCATACCGATGGTATCCGCAGACTTTACTTTTTCTCATATTTATTGCTCCTTTAGTCCATTTAATTATTCTTCACTGCTAAAAAAACGGTGATAGAAAACATCGAGAGGAAACCGTCTTAGAAGCACCAAATTCAAACCCATATGATATGCACCAACCCGCACCGGACCTGGTGAACTGGTGGTGAACTTCGGCCCCACCCTCTCTCGCAGAGGAGGACTGTGTCTCTGCAGTGGAGAAACAAACTAAAACTCCTGAAGCCACCATGAATTGATGCAGAGCGCCTCTCCCTGGGGTGGACGGCGCTGCTGGGCGCACTGCTGCTCCTGTTGCTGGCAGAGCGCGAGGATCTGGAGCCGGTGCTGGCACGGGTGGAGTGGTCCACGCTGCTATTCTTCGCCGCGCTCTTCGTGCTCATGGAGGTGACTGCATATTATCGTACTGTTTTGCGTACTGGAGGGTTCCCGACTTTGTAATATCAATTATCGGCAATATTTTTGCATAACTAAAGAAGAAAATCTAGGTTCTTTTTGAATGTTGTCTGGAACACGTTATCTAGAGGTACATACATAATATTGTTATTCACAGGCGCTGTCTAAGCTGGGTCTCATATCCTGGATCGGAAGAATAACAGAGTCGTTGATACTGCAAGTAGGCGAGGAGTCCCGCCTCACCGTTGCGCTCCTGCTTATCCTGTGGGTGAGGATACTCTTGTATGTTTATCGTCCGATATATACCAAGGATAGATTAGTGATGAAGTTTTAACAGTGGTAGAGCCCGCAACAACAACATCTGTCGCACTGCAGAGTCGGCTCGACCGGCGAAATTCCATGTCTCACAGAAGACAGGTGAAGCAGAATTATTGTGAGTTTCATTTGGTAAGTGCGGGATCAGAGGTCTAGTTCTAGTCTTTTACATTTTCTATCCTTTTCTTATTGGAAAAGAAAGGAGTTTTGACTGGGCAGATGCGTGTGTTAATGGACGGAGGTCCTTAAGAGTTTAGCTTGTTGCCTATGGGTGGCGGTCACTTAATATCAGGTGAACCACTTACTCATTTCTCACCTTCTTTTATGTAAAAAAAACATATTTATTAAATATCACTTTAAACTACCAAAGATTTAAATTGACAAGCATTTGTCCATCATCTAACGTAACCGATGGAGCAGTTTATCTGAACTAAGCATTCGGAAATGTGGTGGGCGTTGAGACTCTAAACCTCATATATCAGAGCAATCGGTGTGAAGTGTGAACTATTGGGAAATACCACAAGGTTCTCCTTTGCTGTTGCTTAAATATCAAAATTAGTGCAACATTTGTCTGTTATTATGATGTTATATCCTTAATAAGATATTCCCTTTCGTACTTTTAGAAGTTAAAGCCATTAGAACTTCAGTAGGTCAGACGTTTAGATCAGTAGACCTTCTCTGTTGTACAGGTGTCTGGCGTGGCGTCCGCGTTCGTGGACAACATCCCGCTAACGACGATGATGGTGCGGGTGACGGCTGCGCTGAGCGCGCCCGGCGGCCTCGCGCTGCCGCTTGCGCCGCTCGCCTACGCGCTCAGCTTCGGCGCCTGTCTCGGCGGTCAGACACAGATAAAATACATTCAACTTCTAATAGATTCTACTAATTCTACAGGGTCTTATTTTAACTGTAATGTTTACTGTGGAAGGTGGCACCGTGCAAACGGTTCACCTGGTGTTGAGCCACCGTAACAAGACAAGATTTACGACTGCATTGTAAGAGCGGTCAAGCTTGGAAAAGACTGTTGATCAAAGACTGATCCATTCTCTTAAGTATTTAAGTATAAAATTAATGTCCAGGTAACGGCACGCTGATCGGCGCGAGCGCCAACGTGGTGTGCGCAGGAGTCGCGGAGCAGCATGGCTACCGCTTTTCTTTTATGCAGTACCTTAAGGTCGGCTTCCCAATCATGATCGGAAACCTAATCGTCGCCTCCGTCTACCTTCTGTTCTGTCACAGCATCTTCCAATGGCACTGATGACAGCTCTACGTAAAATGGTTGATCCATTTCGCATTTTAATACGTCAAATTTAATTTGATTAGGGTTTTGTACACTACAATATTATTAATGAAAATAATCAGATTGGGTCAGCAGTGAGCAACGAAACATTATGTTTTTTAAAATATAAAAAGTGTAAATCAAAAACAATACGTAGGACATAAGTTTTATTATTTGTTTTAGAATGTTTTACAAGTTATTTTTAAATACATCGACTTCTATATTTGATATATCAACAAAATGTCAATAGTAAAATGTCTGAAAAATGCGTTATTTATTTTAAAATACTTTCATAATATACGTATTATATTAAAATTCTTTTCGTGTGTTTCTTTTTAATATTTTTATCTATATTTATATGTATTCTAGCATCTATTAATATAAAATATTATTTAATGTAGTCATTGTGAAGGAACAAAATGTTTGTAGTGAATCTTTAACGTGAACTAGCTTATTTCTTTTATCTTTCTGACATTAAATGTAATTATTTTATAAAGTTTCCGAATCAAACAGCGCTTGGATATTACTTAGTTATTTCTGTATATGGTTTAGTAATAGAAGATTTCGATTGAATAACTTTAATCGTTTTTTTTATCTTCGATAATTTTTTATTATTCCATTAGATAATTTTATCAGTATTAAGTTAAAAAGTTTTGTGATACTTTCTAGTTATAATACGATAAATGATTGCATATTAAAATATGTGAAGCGGTAGATTTTTTACCTTATTAACAAAACAAATTTGTCATATGCATGCGCAACAATATTTTATTTATGGATTTATTATGTTAGCTTATTATTATTTAATCTGTGAAGTGTTTAAATATTGATTAAATTTAATTTTTAATTTTATGAATTGAAAATGTTTTTGTTACAGAAAAATAAGAATTGTTTTTGGAAAATTCTCTTGGAAGTTATAAAACTTCGGAAAAGTGAAATACGGTTTAATTTATTTTAAGAGAATAAAGTAAATAATTAATTCAAATCGTTTTATTGCTACTGAAGACTATTGGCCTTCAATTCTTCTTGTTTAATCGTGTCACAAATTTATAATTTTGAAAACATTAATATCATTATTTAATTACATTTTTAGTGGAATTGGGGAGGGGGGGGGGGCTGATTTTTTACAATCGCAGCCATGACTCAGTTGTCTGTCCGTCTGTCACCACGTTATATCTCATGAAGTGTCATAGTTGAAATTGGTGATGTATTTCAGTTGCCGTTATAACAAGAAATACTAAAAGCACATAAAATAATTATTGAAGGGTTCTTCCATATAAAAAACGTGTTTTTTTATAGAATGGTACGGAATCCTTTGTATGTCTGACTCGCACTTGGCCGGTTTTATTACTCTTCATACTCTGTCCATTAAAGATAGGCGACGCATCTTCATTCTGAGGTTGCCTATGGGTAGGAGTCACTTGATATCAGGTGAATCCATAATAAACAATAAGTATTTAATAGGATGCTATATTTAGAATGGACATTTTATATCTATCTATCTATTTATATATGTAAGTATATAAGAGATTTCCAGGTATCTATGCAGTCATCACATCATCTGTGGAACCATTTGGCCTAGAGACTTGAAATTTGGAAGGAATATTCTTTTCGCCGAGAACAGGTCAGCTAAGAATGGTTTTGACGAAATTCCACCCTCAAAAAGGGTTGCGGGGGCGTTACTTAATTGTAAAGCGGAACGAAGTTTACCGAGCCGAGTAAACTATATAATACATTTGAAATTTTGTCTGGTTATAATTTGTGCAAGATATAATTTTCAATTCAAATTCGAAACTGGCGAGAGATGGCGCGGCGTCGGAGAGTCTAGAGACTCATGTTGTCGGAGGCCAAGGCCCACTTTGGATCACCGCGACACTGGTTAGTTTACTACAAGATACAAAGCTCGTACTTTCGAGAGATAAATCAGTGTTCGGTTTTTTTGTATTCGCTTATATTAACGAAGATGGTTATTTCCAGCAGCGCGTTGCTGCAGCCACAGATAAATGTAAAATTATATGGGATTTGAAGTGTTTGAAATTCACGTGGCCGGAACTTTTCCTTGTCTATATTTACATTTTCCTGTCGATGTATTTTATACTGACATGGACAGTACAGTTAAAGTGTTGTGTAATGAACATTCGTCATGTATTCTACATCAAGTTTAATTATTATCTTTAGTGTTGGAGTTATATGTAAGTTGTAAAAATTGATTACATTTTATTATATAAAATGCGGCGATGGCAATAAAGATATTTTCACGTAATTGAGCAAATCTCCGTCACCGTAGGATTGTGAACATTGCTAGTTTATAATCTTACTAGTGACATTGTAATTTGGGTCGACAAGCTTGGGTTCAAATACAGTTAGGAATAAATATTGCTGTTCGTATACTTCTGAATTTTTATTATCCATGTCGAGAAAATATCCATAAGGCCTTATAAATTTATGTAAATTATTAGCTATATGAAAGCACTAGCTGGCCGGCAAACTTCGCTCCGCCCTATAATTAATAGATGGTTCACTATTTTGGCGATAATGGCTTGCATGTAAAAAATAGATATATGCTGTCGCGGGCGTTTCTGTAGGACTATTTAAGGTAAACATTTCCGTTATACATTATATACGTGTAACTCTAACGGTTTTTGCAGCGCACACCAGAATAGCTCGCGTATGGCGGAATTTTTTCCTCCTTACTTGACACTTGATATTTTGGACAATTCACACAATTTAAAAACCAAACCTTTATAAATTATAGCCAATGTGTTATTACTATATATAAGCTATAATATTGTATAGTTTCATTTAAATCCATTCAGCAGTTTTTGCGTGAGAGAGTAACAAACATCCATACATCCGCACAAACTTTTGTATTTATAATATTACTAGTAGGTTTATTTGATTTCCCATGTAGGTATTTTAAGGTAATTTTTTTAGTATCGAAAACCGCCGTCCGCCAGTCGCCGTATATCCAAGTTAAATGGTTAAATTGTGAATCTGTCTCTGGTCAGTCTTGTGGTGTGTTCTGTAACCACAGTTAGCCTCGGGCCTCTCAGGCACCCCTGAATCGGAATGCTAAACGCGTAATGAGTGACAGCTCAAGCCGAGGTCCCCCTTGAGCCAAGTCAATCCATAGAGCGTTCGCCAAAGCGACCTAAGACGTCAGCGGCCTCCCAATCCGGTTATAATAATAAAGTATCGAGGGAGGGAGCTTAGTTATTAAAGGGGCTTAAGCTAGGCGCCCTCTGCGCCCTCCCGCCTCGAGACCGGTGTAGCTGTTAATGCCTTCCCAAGGCAAACAGTGACCTTTGTCACAAAAAATCCTATGGGAGAAGTAGTCTATAGTATATGTTGTTGTAAATTGTGTCCCGTGTTCTGTAAGCCTGACAATCGGCGTATAAAGAAAGTAAATTGTGTCCCGTGTTCTGTAAGCCTGACAATCGGCGTTTAAAGGAAGAGAAAGCATTATGTCACGCAATTTTATTTCAGACTCATTGGAAATTATTGACAATACACGAGGAAACAAGTTTGTGTCTGTAAATAATCAATATGTCTACAATTATGGCGTGAACGATATACTTAACGTTACATGCAGATCGACAGACAGTACAAAGAGTTCTCTCTTTTGGGTAATTTCACGTGAGTACGTTATTTAATAAACGCCAATTATTTTGGGTCCCATTATAAAATTGGTTCTTCATATTTAAAAATCCCAAGTCGTTGACACCCAGACTGAACTACATATGTTTTGAGGCCACGATTGTGTAGCCTATACGAGTCATTATAGTATATCAATGTGTAATAAATATGTTTATAATTTTTTTGATTTAATTTCGCTTCCTCACTATTGACGTGTCATTAATTTTGTGTTGATGCTGTCTACGCCATCATGATAACCAGTCAACAGTCACCCTACTGTAAAAGTTACATTAAAAATGCCATACAATGTAACCCACCCTTTTGGATTTGTGACATTATTTTTATTTAGTGTTTTATTTATTTACAACTAATTAATTTGCTAGTAGCGACATCTTGTAAGTCAAGTTATCGTAAAGCTGTTTCTAATTATGAAGCGTAATAGATGTCGCTAGTGTCAACTAAAACAAAGGAAGTTTATGAATCCTGGCGAATCCAATAAGGATATTCGGATATTTTGATATAATTATTGCATTGTTATGGGTCTTCGACGAGTGTACAAAGCTTGATTGAAATCCAATCTTTCAAAGTGGGGTAAAATCACGTTCAAACGTTCCGTTACTTTACAGGTGAAATTAATATATGCGAGTTGTAAGCCTGTGCGTCTCTATTTGTTCTTAGCGTACATAGAACTACATTTTCTTGGTCGCTTCACTGTTGACAGACGTCGTGGTTATCACGCTCGGGTAGATTGGGCAGCAGACAGTACCCGCCGTACGACCGTCACCTCTGCCTGCTGGCCTCGGGCACATGTGTACGGCAGCCCCCACCACAGCCTTCACTTGATCCGTCTATCTCATCGGGGATCTCCCCCGTGGTCTTGTATCTTCTACTTTCCCTAGAACCCCTACAATGACATACAATAAATATAAACCCTAATGGGTTAAAAATTTAACACAAGAAAAATAATTTTTTTTTTGTCGGAACTGTTTCAAATTTAAATAATCATATTAGTGACGCGTTTCCAGGAGATGGAGTAAGGCGAACTTATTGCTATGAGCACGCTGACGCAAAGAACGAATATCAAGTGCGCTTAGGAGCAATCGATGACCGAACAAACTTGATGTGTGCTGCCTATAATGAAGTAAAATCGACGAAACATAGAAATGCGACAATAAGACTTAATTTCACCAGGTCTAGTTAGTATCATGTACTATATACATTATATATCTACATATATATCATCAGAAGTAACAACAAATGTACGTCTGATCTTACAATTTAGTAAATTGATAAACACATTCTCGTGTAGGCTATTGAGCCGCCTAATTAATTATTTACAATGACTGAACTCACATTCGGGGTATCCGGTGTAGGTACCGACTGGTTTCGGACCTTGTTTCTCTCACCCTGACGTCCGTCAGGTCCGAACTATAAGCACGTGAGTTGAGTCGTTGTTAATTAAATATTTGGCTGATAATGTCTCACGTAATTTAATGATTTTAAATGAATATGCAATTGTTCCATATACCGATCCCTTCTCATAAACCTTACTTCCAGCTATTATTATTAGTTCAAGCTTATGTTATGAGTTACCGTTCGTTACCACTGGCGTACTATCAGGTCGCGATATGAGGTTTCTCTCAATGTGACAATGTAGTTTGCATTGTGCTGTGAGACATTTGACGTCGTGAAAAGTTAAAGCGATTCAAAAACTTATCTTGAAATTTGGTTTTTCATCCAATCCTTTTCCCGGTCCTATTTTATCCTTATAAGGAGGAGGAGGATTGAAATTAAGTCTCCGGCACCTCACCCATCAGACAAAACGCAGAGTACTTCTACTTCACGCCTGTCTTCTGTGAGGTCATGGTATTTCACCGGTCGAATCGGCCCATTCATGTAACAGATGTTGTGGGCTCTATCACTGTTGAAATTTATTGAAATAAGAAACAATGTAAACCAACGATTAGTCATGTGTTTCACCGACTAAATGGCTCCAGGTTCCGTTTAGTTGAGGCCAGTAAATCCGATGATAGTCTTGGATCTAGTCTACATTAAATATTTGTTGTCATTCAAAATAATATTTACCTTTCAGGGTATTTACCTGAGACTGAGAAATATTGTACAACAATGTCTAATGTTTTTTGTTACGATCAATATAAACAAGGTAAGATAACAATTATAGTTAGTGGTTAGATATGAACCTTTGGCAGAGGCGGAGTAACTGTTGAGGCGCCTGTAGGCAAGGACGTTCTGGGCGCCCCTGACGACGAAAAAAAGGACAAGTCAACGGTCTTTATCAGTCACACTTATAACACTTACAACCCAATGTTCAAGCATACGGAAAAACTCATCGATGCTCCGAGCAGTCGCAGTTATGTGACAAGGACTTCAGGACGGCGAAGAATTTTGGCGCCCACAATTTCCGCGTTGCGCCCTAGGCACGTGCCTTTGCTTTAGGGATAATCCGCTTCTGAGCTTTGGGTATGTTAATTTAAGAGTCTAAGTTGCTAAATATCAAAGATAATGCTTAGCAACTTAGACTCTTAAATTCGCAAGATTTTCACTACGGACCGGTCCTGGGTTCCTCTCGGTTCACGGTTGACCAGCCCACGGCTCCTAAGCCAGGTTAAAGGAACACCTTGTACCAGCTTAAAAGAAATAAAAATGACAAGACGTTTGAGGGTCAAGAATTTAATTACCCCGAATATACCCGAGGTAAATCTTGGTTGTTTTTTAAAGTTTTGAGTTAAATAATACTTAATACCGTAATATTTTTATAGCAAGTATTGACGTTAAGGTGAATAACATCACACAGAAAGGTAATCTGATCTCTGGAACTTATGAATATGAGTACACGGCCACATCCGCCACTTTCACAATTACCTGTGCCGCAAGAATTCATGCTGAGGAATTGACTATATGTGGCAATGACATTCTAGATCGTAAGTAAACTTGTGTAATCATAAAATAAAGCGGGCGTTCTGCAAGTCTTGGTACTCGGCCCGCGCGACACAGCTGGTGCTGACGGCAAAATATCTAAAGTTTTTTTTCGTTTTTTAGAGGAAGTTGGCAAACGAGAATGCTGTATAGCTTATTAAGTGACTGCTACTCAAGCTAAGAAATGTAGATTGCAGATGCAGCTGCCTTCAGTCTCTCATTCTCAACTCTAATGGACTCCTCTCCCGTCGAATGCTCTTCCCCACACCATTATCTCATTATTAGAACAGGATAGGAAGGGCAGTATAGTAGATGAAACTGTACAAAGAAAAGTCTAAGAATGTTCAAAATAACAGTTCCCACAGTCAAATCATCACTGACTGCATGTCACAGTCTCTCATTGCAACTACGGCTTCAGAGGAGTTGAACCAATCGAAGCTACAGGGCTCAGGAGGGGCCGACGCCTTACTCTCTGCAAATTTATTATCTTGTCTTACGAATTTGTGTTTAAGTCATATTTTAAAATCCCACAGAGTCCATAAATTGCACAGGGGTCGAAAACTGCAGTATAGACTATTCCTACAAAAAAGCGCAAAATGGCAATCACGTTATATTTTGTCTCATGGTTTATGATGGAATGGTTAAGGGGAACAGAGCCAAGTTGACAGTACATGTTGTTTCACCTAACCACCAAAACCGTGAGTATTGAACGGGTTTGCCAATCAATGTATACGATGTTTTGTAATAATTTTTTCTCATTTTCCTTTACCCACTTACCACGTAACGCAATCTTATTTCAGATGAATTGGAAATTATTGACAATAAACGAGGAAACAAGTTAGTGACTGTAAATAATCAATATCATAATAACGCAGAGTACTTCTACTTCACGCCTGTCTTCTGTGAGGTCGTGGTATTTCACCGGTCGAGCCGTTGCCGCCCGTGCAGCAGATGTTGCGGGCTCTACCACTGTTAATTATGAATTAATATTTGTACTGAAACAATGTTTAACTTTTAGGTGAATTGCCGAAGGAGACATTCTGTGGGTCAATGTCTAACTTTCGTCGTTCCGATCAAAACAAACAAGGTAAAAGAGAAATATAGTGCGTATGTATGAAACTTTGGTATAAATAATACAATAGATTTTTTACTAATTTAAACTTTAAAATTCAGTTTGTTCTTTTGCTGGTAATTTCTGCAGTCCATTAAGACGCAGTAACCAAATAGTGTATTAATAATAAGATTGCCATATTTTAATTGAAATTAAAACTGATATTTAAAAAAAATGGCTGGACCAGGTTACCAGAAATGATAGTAAAATGACACATTGTTACCAACAGTGTGGCAACACGAGTTCTACATTAGAAATCATTTGATTCAAACCCCACATAAATATTTGCTGTTTTTTAGACTTTTTTAATGACGGTCTATTTGACGCAATACCTATTTATCAATTACTAGTGACCCGCTCCGGCTTCGCCCGAGTACCACTAATAATGTTGATCTGTTGAACACCTGCTGTGCCAATCTGGACAATCCCTGTCAATTTCATCGAAATCAGTGCAGTCGTTTCGGATTCTACAGTATTTTTTTTCATAAAAAGTATCCTATGTTACTTCTAATACCTCCAAGAATATGGGTACAACGTTTCATGATGATTAGTTGAGTAGTTTTCGCGCGAAAGCGTAACAAACAAACTTACATTCGCATTTATAATATTAGCAGGGATTGTAATGGTATAAATTAACAATTTATGTTGTGTTTTTAATTGTGAGTTAAATAATACTCAATATTCTAATATTTTTATAACAGAGATTGAAGTTAAGGTAAATAACGGGGAAGTCAAAAAGAAAGTTGATCCGATCTCCGGGACACATCAATATGAATATAACGGCACATCTGCAATGCTTACAATTACCTGCGCCACGACAATTGATGCCGATACATTAATAATGTGCGGAAGTACCATCGAAGATCGTAAGTAAACTCATGTATTAATCAAAAAGCTAAAAAAAACAATGACAGCGGTCACAGTGCTGGTCAAACGCTTTCGTGACAATGTGGGCACATCGGTAAATAGGCAAAGATGTTACGGGGTGGACCCACATAGCCTCTTTGCCGATAGACTTCATATGTAGTTTTCGCATATAGTAGATATGAAAGGAGAGACACGGTAGAAATGGGAAGAGAAGAGAGTACGTCTACTTCCCCAGCCCAGTCATTTATTTCATGACCGTCGAGTTTCATCCAGATTCACTTTTTATTCATTCACTTCGTAAAGAAGGAGTCATATATGGATGAGATGGGAAGGAGGAAAAGTAACTGCAACTGCAACACATATGCTTGTTACGTTCGTGGCAGTCGAGTCGGCGATCACAGCTGGTTGTATCGTGCAGACAAGACGTTGCTGCCCTTTGGTGGTTCTGTTCAGTTATAAGTGAAATAACGTTATAATATAAATATTGTTTTAGCCATATTCCCAAAATACACAATTGCTTTCAGGGGAAACAACATGCAAAGGAAACAATGAATGCCGCGTGATGTCTAAGAAAAATAATAAAGTCCAAAATGGCACCCATGTGATATACTGTTACACTGTGAAGGCGGGAAATGTCATCGGTATAGCCCAATTGAACATTAATTACGGTTCCTCAATTGATAAAACTTATAGTAACGGTCAGTTAATTAAATGGTTTTCATTATTTTAGCTATTTCTAAATAATTACCTGGATCGTTTATGGGTAATTATAATTTCAAGTGAAACTCAACTCAACATTAGATGAGTTTCAAATAAAGCACAAACAATTGTTTCATTGATAAAATAAATATTTTGCATATAACCGTGAGCAAATACGTAGCAACTCCTTTCCTTACCTGCACCATGCTTGGACACATACACCTGGTAAAAGTTTTTTTTTTAATATTGAATAAACTAGACCACGATCCCACCTGATGTTAAGTGACGATGTGGTCGAAAGAAAATTTAGAAACAGCCTACTCGCTCTTCGTACGCACTAGTTTAGAAACAGTCTATTTACTCCTCATACGCACTAGTTTAGAAACAGCCTATTAACTCTTCATACGCACTAGTTTAGAAACAGTCTATTTACTCTTCATATGCACTAGTTTAGAAACAACCTATTCACTCTTCGCATGCACTAGTTTAGAAACAGCCTATTCACTCGTCGTATGCACTAGTTTAGAAACAGCCTATTCACTCGTCTCTTCACCCCTTTAAGAGAATAGTGAATCCCACGTTATAATCGGACGGAAACACTGACGCTGATAACTTGTTCCAATCATTTTCCGTATTCACGATGAACGAAGTCTCAAATCGCACGCGCTTTAAAAGAATGGAGACCTGCCGTGTGTCTAAAAAAAATTTATTAACCCACAATAATTTCACTGAAGAAATACGCTCTAAATATGCGCTCACGCCCGGCCCCAGAGGGGTAGGCAGAGATCATAGATTTGGCAAGATCCTGCACACCTCATTCGCTTACATACATGCTCGATGGTTACGGGTACGCCTTAGTTCACTTTAATTTAATTTGTCAATCAATCAATTCTTTAAGCCATTGTAACCATACACCACCGCAAATCCGGTAAAAATACGGTCCGTCGCCCAGCGAAAAAAACGGACGCCTCCTGTAGACGTCCGTTTTTTCTTACAAATGCAATATTTAAAAGGCTTCTGGAATATATGTATAACAAGTATCTACTAAGACAAACTAAAAACCTTTATATGCACGTAAGAGTACGGACCTCATGGAGAGAGGAGGGGAGAGTGGGCGATATACTTGTAAACAAACACCTCGCTTTACATTTGGAAAGAAAGCTTTTAAATTTTTATTTTTATTCACTACAAAAAAAATATATTGTAAGCTACATTTTGACCTCCATCAAACATTTAACTTGTTTAATAATATTTATTACAGAGTCTACAGATTTAAGTGTGATAGGACTAACAACAGAAGCTCCCGCGATCGGTAAGTCAGTTAAGATTAGGAAAGTAACTTGAATAAAATAAATAAATATGCACTCACGCCCGTAACCCAGAGGGGTAGGCAGAGATAACGGATTTCCATTTGGCGCGAACCTGGCATACCTCTCTCGCTTCTTCTACATCCATACATTTACGCATACAAGCTAGTCGGTTACGGGTACTCCTTATATCGCCCTTTAGTATGTCACTAATCTGGTCGATATAAGTTCTCCTTGGGCGTCCCCTACCAACAGTGCCACTCACTTTTGCTACTTAAATTTGTTTCGTTACTCTCTCTTCATTCATCCTTTCAACATGCGAGAACCACCTAAGCATACGGAAAAGTATCTTGTACTACGCAATAAAGCCAAATAAAATATTTAATCTACTCATTTAATTTTTATCAGTGGTAGCGCCCGCAACAACGTCTGTTTCACGAATTGGCTGGCCCGACCTGTGAAATACCACGACCTCACAGGCGTGAAGTAGAAGTATTCTGCGTTTCATCTGATGAGTGAGGTGTTTTCCTAATAAAGACGGGATGGGAAGAAAAAAAGGATTGGATGGAGACGGAATAGATAGGGAAAAGGAAATATCCTTTTCCCGTCTATTCACTCCTGTATCCATTAATGGTAGGCAACGCATGTGCGACTCATTTTCTTGTTGCCTATGGGTAGCGGACCCACAAGCTCATTTTATTATGGAATTCAAGCCTAGGATAGTTTTATTTCAAAATCTAATATGTGCAACATATGTGACTGTGCAACAAAAACGAGCTGTAGTATTTATTAACAAGAAAATTTATTTTTATTGCAGATAACATATCAAAAGACAGCGGCGAATATACAACAGGTAAATAAATTAATTAAGCAAAGGAGGTAAGTTAGTGACCGCGAGGCACGTCTAATTTATGTATAAAGATGGACATTATTTCGTTTTCAGAGTTTTATATCCTTCTGCCGATATCCATAATTCTGGTCTTCGTTATAGTCGCTCTTATCGTGCTGGTTGTTCACTTGTATAAAAGAAAGGTAAGCAGAGACATACAAAATTGTGTAGTTTTTACCATCGGATCAAACGTAGTCTCACTTGCCAACAGGTTCAATTCTTCATTAGGCGTGAAAAAAAACCATCGAAATTCCTTTAAGCCGCTTTGAGACATTCATATACCGACGGACAGAAATGTGTTGTCTATAAATGTATTAGAAGTAATATTTGTTAGTTCACAATTTCCAATCCTCTAAAGTTCATTCGTCTTAAACATAACTGTTTCCGAGGTAGGAAAAAAACATTTCCAAACTTATCCGGCTTCGCACGCATTCGTCTCTCATTTTCCACGCTGGAAATTTTTGCACGCATTGCATTAGCATCGTCGAAACATTAACCGTTACCATAGCAACCGATATTGTAGATAAACGCTTTATGTACCTCGGGAACAGTTTTATTTTCGAGTTAAGGTGTTAAATCGTGACAAACAAACTTCCATTCTCATTCATAACATTAGGTTGGATTAGCGCTTGGTCCAATAAATAGCATTCACTTTATTGATTTTCGTTTCAGAGCGGTGGTGGGAACGCTAACAGGATCGCCGCCACATTTGTACAAGACAATACAACGCAGGAGTTTATCCTCGAAAACAATTATTATATAGGTCTAGATGATACCGATACATCGATTGTTGGAAATGAAATAGAACCTGTTTATAGGGAGCCAGTGTCGGCAATCTACGAGAGCGCCGCATCAGTCGCTTCGATTGTACTCCCTAGTTCTCCTAAACATGAGACTTATGCTAATTTCAATGAGCTAAATGATATTTACAGTAATACTAATTAAAGGAGCAGTGGTGGCTCAGCGGTTTAGGCCACGACTTACGTACTATAGGTAGGTTCGAACCCAGACAGGCACTTTACTTTGTGTAATTTATTTCATCACCACTGCTCCAAAACGGTGAGGGTAAACATCGCGAGGAAACCGGCATGTTCTTAGAACCACCAAATTCGAAGACATGTGACATCCACTAACCCGCACCGGGCTAGCGTGGTGGATTACGGCTCATTCCCTCTCTCGGAGAGGAGGCCTGTGTCCCTGCAGTGGGAAACGTTCTAGAAAAGGGCTATTTATTATTATTATTACTAATTAAAAGCTTTACTTTACTTTATCGTAAATATAATTTTTTAATGATATCTTTCGTCTTTGTTTGCATGAGGTCTTTTACCTCAAATTCTACCTTTTACAAATATCTTTAATCTTCAAACTAAATACTTTTTCCTTTTTTTTAAGTTGTAGCACCGGAAATGTATCTGGTGAATTAGATGGCGCCATCAAGTGTTTAGTGTATTTATAAGTGGACTAGATGGCGCCGTTAGTATTTTAGAACGCGCTATAGAAGTGCTATATGAATAATTTATCAAATTAGTTTTGTCTCTGTGCACCAATCCGGTTATAACCCACCGGATTGGGTTATAACCGGATTGCAATAATACTAAAGTAACGGCCCGAGCCGAGGCTCCCTCTAAGGAGGGAGCCCTCGAGCTAAGTTACTCTTAAAGAGGATTAGGCTAGGCGCATTCTGCGCCCTGTGGCCTCGAGCCCGGTGTAGCTCTAAATGCCTCCTCACGGCATAGTCACAAAAAAAGTCGCTGTGCAATAATGTATAAGGCTCATTGTCTAATAGGAGCTTTCTGAACTATCCAGTTACTGCTTCCACCTTTGTGGAACGGGTCAGTTGCACGTCGCTCGTCAGTTATTAGCTTTATTAGTTGCTAACTTGTACTCTGTTCTATGTGTGAAATAAAACTTTGACTTTTCCAAAATCTGTGTCTCACTTCATACGCCACGCCCTGAAGTCACACCGTTACAACGTTCCTTTTGTGAGAAAACCATTATAGGCATATTTGTAACTAAACTTCCAAACAACACGATTTACCAGGTCATCCTGGTACTCAATTATAATTTTAATGTTGTATCCACTTAAAACGAAACGATCTGATCACATTTGGGAGGCGAATAAAGCACATTGTCTGTGAACATTGATTTAATAAATAATTAAAATATAATACAGGAATGCTAAGGCTGTATTTTTCCATTGACATTGGTTTCGTTTGCTTTAAATTTTTCGTAACTCTGAAAAATAGATTTTTTCCCCATTGAAATATGAAGTGGTATTTTTCATGTGGAACTTTTTACAAAGAATTTGTAAAAGGTTGTTTTGACAAAGTAAAAAACTGTATGTTATATATGTTTCAATTGACTTCTATTTTTATAATCTGCATAACAGCTTTAAGTTTAATGTGTATTTATAATCTGTGCGTAATCTCACCTCGGCCGCCATCTTGTACAGCAGTGCCGCTGTTTCCGGTCCGGTTTGTTCGACCAACGACTTAAAAAACCCTCCAGTTCGCTCACTGAACCTGAAAACGGCGCTTAATTTTCTGAACAACATTTTTTTTGTATTACAAATAAACTGAAACTAATACCTAGCCCCATAAGTCCTGGATATTTTTATTATTATAAAATTAATCGTGTATTTTCTAGCAACACTTGTTTACTTATATTTTATAGTAAAATTGAATTGAAAATAATAATACATTGAATGATTGGATTAAAAATATCATATCTGATTTTTATCTTCAACGAATTATTTATATAAATTTCTCTATAATTGGTATGAATTTTAAATAATAAATTTAATCGAAATACCTATTGGAAGCTTCATTTTCTTCGTTCATATGTTGATCTGGTAGCATCTGGAAACAAAAATGTCTTTAACAAAAGCACTTTGAGATCACACATCTCTAGCACCCCAACCGGGATACACGCCGGTAGCAGCAACCCACTCTCAGAGCTCATCAGTTAAAGAGCTTGAACTTGGGCTCTAACTAACCAATAACAATCAATTGCTCAGATAATAAGTGTTAAAGACGTGCTAAAGACACTGCCACACATCACATCTGGGCCCCTTCCACACTCCACTTCCTTATTTATTCATTCATCTATCCTACGTCACGGTTAGTAACGCATCTGCAACTCGGTCACAACTGTCGTTGTGTATGTCTCTTTCCCTCTATCACAAAACCAAATACACATACATACATGGAATGTAAATGGAATGTGTTAATTCATCATGCGACCAACACCAAGCTCATACCTGATTGTTGAATAGCTGAGTTGTCGCGTTACGTTCCTCTTGAACACCAGATGTTAGCAGCTGGAACGGATGACCTGATTCCACCACACGCCCCCTGGTATTTTAGAGAATTCAATCATTTTTAGTCACTATTTTACCAACTGATTGACTAAGGTAACTTCCCTAGCGCACGGTACAAAAATAGCCTAGGACTGTCTACATGCAGTCCGCTATTTATTAACATCAGCATGGATGGTTCAACTGGAATGAGTGAAACCATGCCCACAACACATACAACACCCACATTATCTACAAAGTCAACTTCTTTCTTCATACTTTCTGCAAACTGGGCCGCTTGCTCACACTCTCCAGGAAAAATGATCGCCAAGTATTCAATAATCTTCTAGGATTTAATAATTGATTATTCTTTTAAGTTTACAGCCTTTGACAGTCGACTAAAACTTATTTACTAATCTTTTTATCTTTTCTTTCACCAAACATGTTCACCCCTGGACGGGCTCCATCTGAATTAGGTCAAATCTAAAGGTGCCTCCTATCAACGTGCGAGACTAACTTGTCCATGACGAGGACGCGGTCGTAGTCCATGACTGTGTTGAGGCGGTGAGCGATAGTCAGCACCGTGGCCGACGCAAACTTGCTCCTGATCGTCGCCTGGATATGCTTGTCCGTCCTGCAACAACATCGGCTTGTCATAACATCAGCCTGCCGGATAGTGTACGTCAGGTGTGGTGTAAAAGCTTGGTGTACTGACTCGGTATCGACGTTGGCGGTGGCCTCGTCTAGCACGAGCACGGCGCAGCTGGCAAGCGCGGCGCGCGCCAGGCACAGCAACTGGCGCTGCCCGGACGACAGGTTGCCGCCTCCGTCGCCCACCTTCGTCATCAGCCCTGCTGGCATGGCGGACACCATCTCTCGCAACTCCACCTAACATTTATTTGAATAAGTACTACCTGTAAAGTTTTATTCTTGGCACAAAGAGAGAGAGAGAGAAAACACATTTATGACAGAAGGAGCAAGGGGGTTAGGTTATCACCCCTACCCATCAATATCCGCAATAACTGGAAGAGCTACGTAGTTTGCTAGAACTAAACATCTGGTGCTGCTACTGCTTCTCGAGCTAACCTTATTTGTGAGCAAACCTGATCTAGCGCGGCGTATATCTGTGCGTCGCTGTACTTGTGCTCGGGGTCGAGGTTGTCGCGCAGCGTGGCGGCGAAGAGCGCAGGGCGCTGCGGCAGTGCGCACAGCCGCGCGCGCCACGCCCGCAGCCCGCACACCTCCGCGCTCACGCCGTCCACCGTTATCGACCCACAAACTTTAGCTAGCCTGCATTAAATACTATTTATTAGACTTAAATGTTCGGACGACATTACCTCGTATAAAACTTTAAGCCTAAGACTGAAGTTACCATACACACATGTGCTCACCTGAACAACGCTGCAATAAGGGAACTCTTTCCAGCCCCCGTCCTGCCGACCACGGCCACTTTCTCCGAGGGCTGGACCTTAAAGCTCACGCCTTGTATGGCGTATGCTGGTTCTTCTGCCGTTTTATCACACACTTCGCTCTCTACTTTCGGAGGCTTCTCATACTCCACGAAAACGTCCTGAAATACAATTTCCCCTGCAAAAACCAAAACCCTTAAAAACGTTCAAAAATCTTGTTGGTCTTTTAACCAAGTGACAAATAGTAATGAGACCATGGCTCAGATGTTTTTATGGCTTGCTAAAATGATTCTCCTTATTTCCTCCTTTACTTTACGCTGGCATGTTCGTCTCTGAGCGTGGCTATTCGGCCTTAAGTCCTGTACAATATACATTTTGTACGGATGTAATTGTGAATCCTTGTGTAGAATACGATTTAGAAATGTACTCGGCACATTTAACATTAGAGTGCTTTAGAGTTGAGGCTCAGTTGTCCTCGGTCGTACGCCCTCTGTATCTGTTCTCGTGACGTCCTTGGTCGGCCAGATCGTGGTCGTTTACCACCATTCTCCTCAAACTTTTTCTTTTTAATTGCTCGAGTCCATGGAACTTATTTTTGTTCCATATATTGTAATGAGAATTTCCATAACCCGTGAGTCGCGGAATCGCTGTTTCGATAGATACAAATGTTCTTAGACTTTTGGTCCAATCTGTACAAGTAGGGAAGTACTAAATGGCACCAGTCAATAATAGCTGAAAATACATACCTTTAGAGGGCCACTTGTCAAAGTCCAAGTTCGGATGCTGTTCTTTTAAAGCCTTTACGTTGACCTCCGTAGGCTTCTCAGTCGGAAGATTGTTGTATTCCAAAATTCTCTCCACCTATTGACAATAACTGTTTTTTTTTACAAAAAATCAATTAAGCTCCCGTGTAGCACTAATTATGTTGATAATATTTCTACCAAACCTCACAGGAACACCCACCCGTCAATCTGAATGTTCCTTGCAATATTCATCGAAACCGGTCTAGACGTTTCGGAGTCTATGGGCAACATACATACCCACATCGCCTTTTATATATAATATGTAGATAGATAAGTTTAGGCACATGAATTATAGTACCATGCAAGATGGTTTATCAGAAGAAATATTTATTGTTTACCGAGGTCATCTGATTCTCAACATCAGCTGTCTGTCTCATGCCGAACTGGCACATGCCGACCAGGCCGATAGCCTGTGTGATGGCTAGCCCAACGCTGCCGCCGCGGTTCTCTGCAAAGTGGCAAGTTGGCTCATATGAAGGGATAATTTACAACTACTACTGCAAAATATGGAATGGTTGTATAAAAAGCTCAAACCCCGTCACCGGTCAAACATCTCCAGTTCTCACCTTCACTCGCAAATAAAAAGAAGCTAAAAGTAACGAAGGTGAGGTAGAGGCAGCACACCATGTCCATCCAGAAACCGAAGGCCTGGTTGGTGTCAAGCACGAGTGTCCAGGCACTGCTGTGCAGGTCCTGCAGCTTGTCGAACTCGCGTGCCAGCGTGCGTTGCCGCGCGCCGCACGACCTGATCGTGGTCAGCCCCGACACCGTCGCCGCCGCGTGATTCAGGCTCTGACTTCGAGCTGGTGGAATTGGAAAAGAAACTTACAGAAAGAAATCAGGGTAATAAAAAATATTATGGATTCAGATGAATCATAATCTTGGTTACCCAACTATCCATCATCATTCTTACCGTAAGGGCTCGGTAACACCTAATCCGTCAGCGACCGAACTATGCTCGGCCGTTGTCTGCCGAACTCGTAGAAACGCGTAGGATTATGTCTAATGTTTAATCTAGACAAAAGTTTACCCACAATCCAATTTACTAGACTAATGTGCTACTGCAATGCTTCATATGTTTATTCTTCTACAAAGTCTGCTATAATCGGGTTTGCCCTATTGACAACACATAGCTGAGTATTGTTAGTTTAATTCACCAGACGTACTATTTTATTCACCATTACAGAAAAGTTCCAAAAGAATAAATACAGTCACTAGCATATAGATGTCTGTCTAAAGCCATACCAATAGCTTCAATCCGCTTCAGCTCTCGACTGGTACCGAGGAACAGCTCCCGCAGGAGGTAGAGAAGGAACGCGATCACGGCAGTTGGCAGCAGCAGCCACCAGTTCGCCAGGCAAACTACCACCAGCACTGACACGATTTCCAGAAAGAACTAAAGACAAGACATTATAAGATAGTATTTCCTCGTCTTCTCGAGATTCCATGTTCAACGAATATTAAAGAAAGGAATTAAATTTTAATTGCAGACACAATTACAAGGATCGATATGTGAAAATATAATACTCACACCGATGCAGTCCAGTAATGTGACCGGCAGTGAAGAATCCACCTGCCCCATATCCTTTGAGAATCGATTCAATATGCGGCCCGAGGGGTTGTGGTGAAAGAACCACATCGGAGCGTTGGAGACGCCTCTGTATTGGATGAATTTTCATCATTGAGTTAATAGTAATTTAGAGGGCAGTCAAACAGAACTTAAATTCAAAATTCTCTTTTTGTGACTGACTGGTGGTTAAGCAGTTAAAATCTTACCGGAACATGGTATCGTGTAAATTAATGGAGGCCTTGATACAGGTGTTGTAGAACACAACGAGCTTGTTCCAGGTGAAGAAGATGCAGATTGCGATGAGGCCCGCGTAGATGTAGATGCACTGCTCGCGTGTTAGCTGCAGATAATTGGACGGATTCTTCATCGTATCTAAAGGAAGTATATATTGCAAGAAAAAGGAATTAATCCATGTAAGTTATCTGAAATCAAGTACATAGACACGCAGGGGTATAACACTCCAAATATTTGCACATATACTGTCAGTAATAAGCCAGTTATTGTTATGTAAACATCAGTTTGAAAATATAATAATACTGCTTGTATATATTACTAGTATAGATTATTGTCCACGCTAAGCTGAAGTTTATTTATCTCCATACAAACTTTCATCTCCTATTTGAGATCTATAGGGGATGAATTTAGAAAAATAAGTCAGTGCTCGTCTACGTAAAACAGAAATATCTTTCCAAAATTTCAAGTCTGTAGGCCCAGTAGTATGGTTTGTGCGTTGATCCGTCCTTTAATCAGTTTGTTCTTTTATTTATTTACACAGATGATGATAAATGGAATTAAATTACCGAATTCGGGAGGAGTAAAGTTGGAGATTAGATTGCTTTGTGTTATGTTGTGGTAGATATTGTTGGACTCTTCAAGGTTGACCCTGGAAAAAACGATAAGCAAACTTGTAGAAGACTGAAAACAACATTCGTAGCTTAGCACCACGCTGGCCCGGTGCGGGTTGGTGGATGACACATGTCTTCGAATTTGGTGGTTCTAAGACATGCCGGTTTCCTCACGATGTTTCCTTCACCGTTTTTGAGCAGTGGTGATGAAGTACAAGAATTACATAAAGTACAGCGTCCGCCTGGGTTCGAGCCCGCAACCTACAATACGTAAGTCAGGGCCTTAGTATAATGTAAAAAAGTATAAAGTACATAAATGTAGCTCTATTTATATTTTTTCAAGATGCGTTTAAACGTCCCGTCTGCCGCGTTTAATGCTTATTTTGCTTATTGCGGCACCTAAAGGTATGTCTAGAAAGATCCACAGTCTTACCACTCCTTCATCCAGACATCAGTGCTGGAGTAGAACACCTGGGCGCAGAAGAACAGCGAGAACAGGCACACCATGGAGAAGGCGCTACCCCCACTCTTCACATAAGCCAGATACACGCTATTGTCTATGGACCCTTTGTTTTGTACTTCTTCTGGAATTTCAGTAAAAATCTTCTGATAAGTTATTTGAAATATCGATATACCACCGTGGACTTCAAAATATCGATATACCACCGTGGACCTCAAAATATCGATATACCACCGTGGACCTCAAAATATCGATATACCACCGTGGACCTCAAAATATCGATATACCACCGTGGACTTCAAAATATCGATATACCACCGTGGACCTCAAAATATCGATATACCACCGTGGACCTCAAAATATCGATATACCACCGTGGACTTCCAAATACTGATGGATTGATAGAGGGAAGTATTCATAATGTTCTTACCTTCGTAAACGGGGTCAATAAGGCTTGCATAAGAATCCTTCGAATTCACTGATACAGTACGTTCTAGGAGCATTTGGTTTCCTCTCTTCTGTAAAATAAAGAACAACTTTAACTTCAACATGAAGAACTCGGCATATTCCTAAGACCTTCAAAACGTAGTGAAGTTCAAAGTACATTAATTAATTTAATTACCAGTTTCTCATCGTTTTCTTTTGCTTTCGTCTGGGGACCTTCATCTATGTCAACCATTTCTATTAGCTTCTCAAATTCCGGCACGGATTCCTGGAGTTCCATATAGGTGCCCTGCACCACAATCTGCGCAAATATGTTTACTTTAAAACATATTATCAATACGGATGAATATTGGAAAAGGGAATATCAGGGAATATGAACGTCAGAAGAGAAAAGAAAGAAAAGAAAAAAGGAAGAAAGATTAATAAAAAATACTGTAGAGATTGTTTAAGAGATTTCACTTCAAGTTATTGGAAAAACAGTTTGCAGGAGCTTAGCAGCAAGACATATGAACGCCACTGAATACAAAATCAGCGCCCCTTCTCTATTGACTTAAGAATTTTGTACAGCACTTTATAGAACACTAGTGACCCGCCCCGGCTTCGCCCGGGTAGCACTAACTACCACTTCGGTCCAGCCGTTTCGGAGTCTATAGGTCTATAGGGAACATACATACCTATGGTACTTCTAATACCTCCAAGAATATGTGTGCAAAGTTTCATGATGATCGGTTGAGCTGTTTTCGCGTGAAAGCGAAACAAACGAACTTACATTCACATTTATAATATTAGTAGAGATAACTGAATATACCATGTACTTACGCCCGCTTACCAGAGCAGGTCGTCTAGGTGTTATCATCGAAACATTTTTGCCACTTATCGATATAATGCCAGCTTTAAGAGAGTCCGCTGCCCCTCTTCGAGGTCTTGTTGCTCTCGACCAGCCCTACCGTGGACACACTGCTTGTATCAATTGAACTGAGGACACCTTTCGCTCGGGAGACTCGCCAAAAAAGAGATTGAGCGAGAGGAGACGAGAGCTCCGTGTAGCTAGCTAGCTCTTGACCTATGTCGTAACATCTCGGCGAGTGTATGCAGTCGGCATAGAATAATGAGTCGTACTCACTCTACCCGCGCGCACGACGCACACGTTGTCCGCGTTGCGCGCGTACTGCACCTGGTGTGTCACCAGCACAACCGCGCGATCTCGCAAGAACCCACGTACACACTTCTCGTAGATCTCCAACGCTACCTAGAAACAATAATATAACGAGGACAAAGTGTTTATCTCATGGAAAGAAGACAAATAATTCACTAGATGAATAGTGTGGGAAAATAGAATAAGAGGAGATAGGAAGAGATCAAGCGATCGGCATTTATGAAAAAACTGCAATTTTCCGGTATTTTAATTGGAATGGGATGGGATTCATGGTTTATAGAGTGGCAGAGTGAAAAATTTCGTGTCTTTCGGTAAAGTTTAACATTATCAAGAGCCAACTCTGAGCTTTAGACTAACCTTAGCGTCTACAGGTGCCAGCGGGTCGTCAAGTAGATATAGATCCGCCTTCTGGTAGACGCAGCGCGCTAGCGAGACCCGCGCTCGCTGCCCACCCGACAGAGACGAGCCTGGACAAATAATCACACCAATTGTCATAGAAGTTGAATGAAGGTAATCTCTACTCTCCCATGTCCTCACCTCTTTCCCCGACAACAGTTTTGTCACCGTGGGACAGAATCTCGAGATCGCTTTGCAGCTGACAGCATTCAATCACCTGCTTGTAGCGCTGCATATCCAACTCCTGGCCGAAGAGTATGTTCTGACGTATCTAGATGAAGAACGAAGAAAAAACTATTGTATTTCTTGATGTTATAGAGTAAAAGTAAATGATAAAAGACCACAGATAATGGATTTCTGCTGTCGATTTTAGTCAATAAGCATCTGTCATGTCTGATTAGCGAAGACACGAGAGGCTTGATTACTTGACCTCTGCTGCTATCAGTTTTCTATTCCGTGCCCTCCCCTTTTCCTAGAGAAGTGTGGCAAGGACCTGCAATATTTGGATGTTGGGCAGTGATTCTTACATAACGTCTGAGAGAAAGCATTAAGCTAAATGGACTTCTCTATCAAATAATACTACCTTAGGTTATTTAGTACGAACGAACTTAGTACTTTAGTACGAACTCTCATACCAGTTTTTAAGCTTATATGTATTCAGGATTATTAAAGTTGGTGTTCATGTTACTTACGGATGCGTCGAATAACCAAGGGTCCTGAGCGGCGTATGCTATGACTGCATCCACGTGTAGTTTGCCAGCGCTGGGCGTCAGCTCCTGTAAGATGGCCTGCAGCAGCGTCGACTTGCCGCTGCCCACTGTCCCCACAACCGTCGTCAGAGTACCAGCTTGAATCTGAAATATATATCGAAACATCTCTAAACTAACACCAGAAATAAGTCTGTGTTTTTGTGTCAGCATTGAAGTTGACAGACTGAGCTTTTAATTTTACTTTAATAGTAAATTGCCTACTATTAAATTAATGTCCGCGAGTGCTGGTATATCATTCGCTTTATCATCCGAAGACCTCCAATTAGCGGAGTAGTTCTCCGCTCTCAGCAGGACCTCTGACTTTACGCTCGTTGTCTTCTTCTCGTCCTTTTCTTCTTCTGGTGGCCTAAAATACAAATAAAAACCTACTTTTACAACTTCTTGAGAGTTTAGGAACGTATAGCGGACAAACATACAAACATTTATTTTTATACTAGCTGGCCCGGCAAACTTCGTTCCACCCTATAATTAATAAACGATTCACTATTTTGGCGATAATGAATTACACGTAAAATATAGATATATGCTGTCCCGGGCCTTTCTGTAGGACTATTTAAGGTCAACATTTCCATAATACATTATATACGTGTAACTCTTAACGGTTTTTGCAGCGCATACGAGAATAGCTTACATATGGCGGAATTTCTTCCTCCTTACTCGACACTTATCGTTATATTATGGTAAAGTTTCATTAAAATCCATATATATATGAGTAGTTTTTGCGTGTTAGATTAACACACAAACATACATACAAACTTTCGAATTTATAATATTAGTAGGGTATTTATAATGTAATTACTCACTCAGTCTGAACTTCTTCATACACGCCATTCTTGTATACAACTTTGGACTCATCACTGATCTTTGACAAGTCGATGCCATCACGGTTGTTCACTTCTGGTAGCAGCAGGAATCCCTGCATCCTCTTCACGCTCACGTACGCTTCGAGGACGAACGCAATAGCCATCGGCAGGAAATCTACTAACGTGTACTTGAGATTTTCGTAGTAATAGAATATGACAAAAACCTTGGCCGCGGTCAGATCGTTTTCGAAGAAAATGAACGAGAGAATACTTATAAAAATCCCAACTTTTGTGTTTAATTTCACACAGGATGTCATCACGGCGTGCAACCAGCACATTTTCTTCAATACTTTCATTTCTTTTCTGAAAGGGAACATAACATTTCTCAGTCATTGACTCCCAAATCGTGTCATAGACAGTGTCATATGTAATACAGGATATATATAAATCACAATGGGGTGCATCTACGTGTAACCTAACAACCTAGGTCCTGATGAAATAACAGATGAAGGTAATAATGCCTACTGCTGGATCATGTAGTTTTTTTTTGTGGTATAAGGTGGCAAACGAGCAAGCGTATCACATAAGTGTACGCTACCCATAGACATCCGCAACAAGAAATTATGCTGCAGATGCGTTGCCTACCCTTAATGGACCGAGGAGGGTATAGACAGGAAAAAGGATACCTCCCTTTTCCCGTCAACCCTCTCCCCATCCAATCCTCTTCCCGTTCCCTTCCTTACAAGAAAAGGGTGGGAAAGGGAAGAGGACTCAAATTAGGCCTCCGGCACCTCACTCATCAGACGAAACGCAGAGTATTTCTACTTCACGCCTGTTCTCTGTGAGGTCGTGGTATTCCACCGGTCGAGCCGGCCCATTCGGCAACAGATGTTGTTGTTGCGGGCTCTACCACTGTTAAATGTAGTACAAATGAATAATTGTAAGACCATAGATTATGACACAATTTTTTACAGTCATTTTGGAATTGGCGTTTATACGCAACGAGAATAGTGAAACAACCATGTTTTTCACTTTTTTTTTGGACTATTGTTCTTAGCTGGACAAAGAAGACGAATAGATATTCCAGAAGATTGATAGCATTACGTCTGTATTCTTCATTATTTGCAACAGTATACAACATTTGTTAATAATATCTAGTGAAATATATAACTGAAGGTGTTGGTCATACACATTTAACATTGGTGGAGTCCGACCCCTCTGTTACACGAACAGGCGGGCTCAACGGGTGAAATACCACGACCTTACAGAAGGCGTCAGTATTATTCTGCGTTCCGTCTGATGAGTGAGGTGCTGGAGGTCGAATTTCAGTTCACCTTTTTTTTTCATCCCCTTTTAGGCTTCTGCGTAGTCGATTAGTTGTATGCACAAGGAGTACAGAAACACCATGAAAATTCTCAAGAATATATTGACACAGCTCTTAGTATTAAAATTAATACGAAAAGAATAAAATGTCAGACCTCAACTATGGTCGGTTCCGTTATTATGTCCTGGTCTGGCGCCCTCTTTCGAGTCTCTCCGACAGTCGGCCAGCTGTCGTTCGGAAACGCTACACTTTCCTAATTAGGATAGAGGATTGGTCGGGGATAGATGGGGCAAAGGAAATATCCTTTTTCCGTCTCTTCCCTCCACTGTCCATTAAAGGTAAGCGCATCTGCAACACATTTGCTTGTTGCGGTTTGCCACCTACGTATGTAGAACAAACATATAAAAGTGCTCACTTTCTAGCTTCACCAATAATTTTAGCGAAGGCGTCCTCCCAGGCGTACATCTTGATGGCCTCGATGCTCTGTATGGCCTCGTTCATCAGCCGGATGCGGTTGTCTGTCCATATGGTCGTTTGGAGACGTAGGTTGCTGGAAATCGTACCGAGGTAACCTAAAAATCATTAATGAAATCTACATATATAAAGGTGTTCGAAATCTTCCAAAAACTACTGAACAAAGTTGTATGCAAATCGCCACTGGATTAGACCATGTTAACTGACATGGGTTAGAATTTATTACAATAATACAACTTGAAGAGGATGATATAGGGGTTGAAAGTTCGAGTTTGGAGAGTCCATTAATTCTCAAGTTTAGGTGGAATAGAAGTCATATTCAATACCATCGTACAATAAAATAATTCCTGAACAGTAACTACATGGTTGTTTTTTTTTAATTCTTTTTGTATTCATCCAGAATGTTTAGTTACAAAATTAATACAGTATATAGATAAGACAATGATTGAAAAACGTCAATGTTGAATTTTTTTAAGCATTAATATGCGTTTTAATAGTTGCGACTAAGTGCGACTTTATAGTCGCTGGAACATTGGACACTGCTCAGTTACGTGAGATAGATGGATCAATCTAATTGCTTAGTTATTTCAATTATAACTTCCCTTGTGTCTCCATACGTCTGGCTTTCGACTGCTGGAATAACTCTGAATTTTAAGCCCACCAATTATGAATCTTTGTTTTATTTAGTAACTAGTGACCCGCCCTTCTCCCGGTTACCACTAATTATGTTGATCAGATCGCTACCAAACACAGGACTATTTCAATCTCGAGGATCCCTTCAAATTTAATCGAAATCGGTCCAGCCGTCTTAGTCCATAGGTCTATAGGAAACATACATACTTCGCTTTTTATATACTATTTTTTCATTAAAATCCTAAGTCACTTCTAGTATCTCTGAAAAAATGTGTGCAAAGTTTCGTGATGATCGGTTGAGTAGTTTTCGCGTGAAAGTGTAACAAACAAACTTACATTCACATTTATAATATTAGTAGGGATAAAGCTACCAGACGAAATGTGAATAATATTTGCACCACCCTGGTGGATCCGATAAATACCTTGTAGGGGTATGAATAGTAGCAAAAAGGCAACTCCAAAGAGGGTGGAGACGCCTATCTGGCGATACATGAGGTACACGATGAAGGCACTCTCGATGGGCGTGCGGAATAAGTCTACGAGGAACAGGATGGCCATGTCGAACCGTTGCGCGTCTGTGGTCAGCAAGTTGACGACATGCCCGGCCAGGCCTTCCGACGCCTGTCCACCCACTGTTAAGTCAAGTCTTAAGAGCTAGAAAAGTAAAAATAAAAATCATTCATCATGCATATTTTATGATCCTTCGGGTCAGATATTATTTCTTTTTTTTTCTAATTTTGATTATTTCTTTATAAGCTTAAAGACGACCACTGCTGGACTTAGACCTCCTCTAAAGATCACCAGATCAACGATCGATCCCTTCCTGCCCTATTCAATGGACTAACGTAACCCTGGCAACGGTTTCTGTGAGAGATCTACTCGTAGATGCAGCGATCTGCATCGTACTGTACTTGGCCACCGGTGTAGAACCTTGGGTCCATCTACTTCACGAAGTAACATTACACAATTACCTTTCGATAAATTAGCGATGAACACGCCACCCGCAACTTCATACTCATCGCTAGCATCCAAACGAATACCGGATGCATTATTACGGCGTTTATTAGCTGCAACCTGCAAACGTTAATATTAGATTGGGTCATATATGTAACAGGTAACGTTGTTTCAGAACGATTAAATTGTCCAGTCTCTTCTGGTACATAATTCAATTTAAAATGAAGGCCATTTTTGATAGATAGAATTGCCGCAATACTTTTCTTTCGTTTTTGGATACGACTAACTACTTACTTTTATATTAATGTCAATAACAATATAAATGGATGGAGTCGTCCCAGAATTTATATCAATCAAAAAAATATTAGTGACTAACAAAGGTATGCCCCCGTAACCAACGACAATGTGAGCGAGATTACATAGATGTAGATGAAGCGAGAGAGGTGTGCCAGGATCACGCGAATCTGTGATCTCTGCCTACCTGGTTTACGGTTGTGAGCAAAATTTTATTTATAAAAATATGCTATATATGAATCCAGTTACTTACCCGACTACTCCGAATGCATAGAGGTACGCGTGGGACTCCGGTATGCCGGAGTTTGAAGAAGAGAAATAATTGATCATACCTTCGAGACATATTGGTATGGATAATCTAAAAAAGGGCAATAATGAAGTAATGACGAAAGAAGAAAACAATTACTTTAAGACTAATATTTTAGTTGAACAACCACCCAACAAATTCCAACGCTATTAATTGGCACACAGATCGGTCCCCTACTCTAATCCAGTTCGTCAAGTAGCTAGTGTGAAGAAAAATGTAATGCGAAAATAAATAGGAAATGTAAGAAATAGAAGCACAACATACCGTATAGTACTTTCAACTAAAGAAAATATTAAATTTCCGACGATAAATTTGAAACCGTATACCGATATTATTGCTTTCAACAAGGACGCCTTGCCGCCGCCGTCTGGAAAAAAAACGGTTCAATACAATACAATTTCATTACAAACAAAAAAATCATGAACTGGCTAAAGTTTAATTTATATTCCAATTTTAGACAAGGCTCATAAAATTAAGGAATAATATAAGGCTGGACTATAGTCCAGCATACATTTTGTATAAAATAACTCGAAAAAATAAACTTGTGACTGTGGAAATAGCAAACTCGCCGGGAGTTTGCTATTTCCATACAATGGTTGATTTAGAAATAAACATTAGAGTGAAACCTTGTTTCGTCAATTCGTATTTCCAACTGGCGCCCAACCTGTCGCCTCGCGGTGCCGCTCTGTGCCCCGGTGTACATCTATTTTAAAAAAAATCAAGCATTCATTTCCGTAATCCAGAGAAGTAAGCAGTACACACACACCCCGCTAGCTTCTTCTATATTCATACACCTACACATACAACCTGAGCCTTTCTTTAGTATATCACCTCTCTGATCGGCATAAATTCACCTAGCAAGATCCCTACCAACACTGCCACGCACTTTTACAACAAAAAATTATCTTTTAAATCGTTTCAACATTCGTGACAACCAAATCATACCTTTCGCAAATAATTAGTTGACAAAATTACCTGTACAAATCTTTAATGCCTAGTTCTCCTTTATGTCCCTTCACGAATATGCTACGCGTGTACCTACAAAAGGAAGGATGATATAGTTTTCCCGCTTAAATCATATCCCTTTACACAGACTAGAAAGAAGTGATGAGTTTCCTCTTTTTTTATATGAGAATGTGGCAAACGAGCAAGCGGATCACCTGATGTAAAGCGCTACCCATAAACATCCGCAATAAGCAAATGTGTTGCAGAGGCGTTGCCTATCTTTGATGGCCAGAGGACGGCATAGACACGAAAAAGGATATTTCCTTTTCCCCGTTAATCCCCACCCGTACAATCCTCTTCCCTTTCCCATTCTATCCTTATGAGGAACGGATGGGTAAGGGAAGAGGATTGAAATTTGGCATCCGGCACCTCACTCGTCAGATGAAACGCGTAGTACTTCACGCCTGTTTTCTGTGATGTCGTGGCTGGCTCAACCGGTGAAATATCACCGGTTGAGACAGCCAATTCGTGCAACAGATGTTGTTGTTACGGGCTCGACCGCTACTCTAGTAGGGACCGATGGACCTCGAAGTCAGGACATATTATTTCGTATCGAGCCATGGAGTACTGTAAGCCTATAGTAGACGTCACTCGAACTGTGTCGAATTAAAGGCTTAGTTCAGATTGATGTTGTTTTTCAGAATGAACAGTTCAGAACAGATTGTGGTTCAGAATGAACAGACAATAAAAAAATACCCACCAATTTGTCGTATTTAGTACTATCGATTACTACCGCCATCTATGCCGAATGTTTAAAAAGTGACTTGGTTATTTTTAAGCTACTACGTGCATTGAGATTGTTTGTGGTTAAATATAGTTTAAATAAATTCTTAAGTCATTAAAATTAATATGTATACTTATTTAATAAAAACCATTTATAAAAGTGCGTACCAAAAGCATAATTTAGATAATCTATTAGCAGTTTCTCTTGGATTCCCTGTTCTATCTGTGTCGTAGTGGCCGGGATCCATTGCCAGCGTTTACCCTAGATGTTATGTTTGTATTAAAAGGCGGTCATTGTACGCAATTTAGTGTCACCACCTGGAACAGTTAAATTAAATACGATTAATTGTATTGATGTAAAATGGAGCTATTGGCCTTGTCAGTAAAATCGAGCAGTATCGAAGGCAAAGGGCGTGACGCTCGAATGGCGTGACGCCCTTTCTACGCCATCGTGACCATTGTGTGTGTGCGCCCATAATAATGCATGTTTGTGAATAAGTGTATTCTGTAACTAATATGTATTTTTATTAAATTAATAAATAAATATACATCACACCCGTAACCCAGAGAGGTAGGCAGAGATAATAGATTTCCATTTGGCGCGATCATGGCATACCTCTCTCGCTTCTTCTACATCCATACATCTAAGCATACATGCTCGTCGGTAACGGGTACTCCTTATATCGCCCTTCTTTAGTATGTCACTAATCTGGTCGCTATAAGTTCTCCTAGGACGTCCCCTGCCAACACTGCCACGCACTTTTGTAACATGAATTTGTTTCGTTGCTTATTTAATGTGTAAATTATATCGTAGTATCTTTCATGTTTTGTAAGTGTAATCATATTTCTACCAAAAAAAACTGTTTTTTTTATGGTAGAAGGTAGCAAACGAACAAGCGAGTCACCTGATGTTCGACCACTACCCATAGACATCCGCAATAGGTAAATCGCAAGTCGCAGATGCGTGGCTGAGGGATAGACATGAAAAGGATATTTCCATTTTTCTATCCATCCCCTCCCCTCAAATCCTCTCCCCATTCCCATCCTATCCTTATTAGGAAAGACTGAGAAAGGCAGGAGGACCACCACACTCCTTGCACGAAACGCAGAGTACTTGTACTTCACGCCTGTCTTCTGTGAGGTCGTGGTATTCCACCGGTCGAGCCAGCCCATTCGTGCAGCAGATGTTGTTGCGGGCTCTACCACTGTTTTTTAGTAGAAGGTGGCAAGCCAGCAGAGGCAGGAGGCTCAACAAATATGTCACAACCGTTACCCATCACAGGAGTTTGCCGATGCGTTTTCAGCCCTTATGTAGAAAAAAGGATAAAGATGCTATAGAAAGGGACAGTGTAGTCTTGGTGCTGCAGGCTCTACAAATGTTTTAATTTATTTATTGAACATTTGTTACGAGCCTAGAACAGCCTTTATAATCGAAGGACAAAAAATACGGCGGGCTTTGACCAATGTATCCACGTTCAATTGTTCCTTGCTCTGGACTTAATGCTTTTTACAAGATCCGTATTCATACTAATTGTGTTTCACGCTAACCTAACCCGGCCGAACAATTAGATACAACATAATTATTAAAAAATAGTCTTCTAAGCTTCCCTGGTCACAATATTTAGAGTTTGTTTGTCCGTTTGTCCTTGTTCTATAATATAGCTATCTGGAACCCTGGACTGTTTAACTCCTGACCCCGTTGTTAATGCTAGGTTGGAAACAAAAAACTAACCAAGATTACGGTATATCAATCTGAATTCTGATTACTTTGTTCATTTAATTATTTGCAACAGTCGTGAACAAATTATAAGACCAGTAGGTCATGGAAATTTAAAACAAGTACAATAATCGCATCAACCGTCGATTGAGATTTCACTTGCAATATTCCGGGGGCACGGTGATGCCCCCACCAAGAAGAGCCAAAGAAACAGGGCGCTGGAAACTTTAAACTAGATTTTTGCATAATACGTAGTAGCATAGCAACCATACGTTACTATGGCAACCGATATTGAAAATGATGGTTATATTTTGATTCCTTCGAGAACAGCTTTATATATAGAATAAATATAAGATAATATATATAGAATAGTTAAGGCATTACAAACAAACAATCGTACATTCGCATTTGTAATGTTAGTTAGGATTAACGAGACACAACCATGTTTGTATCAAGCATCTCACTTTTTAAACATGTCCAAAAATATTTATTTACATTAAGGTTTCACTTCACTAACATTCAACGTAATAGAGCGTGGCACTGAACACTTTTGAAAACGTTATCAACTTATGATTCACAATTTAACAATAGTTTAAAAATAATGAATAGTTCCATCAACGTCAGATTCGCCGCGCTTTTTCTATTTCTATTTTAAAACCGACACAGGCGACTGGACGCAGCAAAAAACTGCCACAGACTGATTTATAAAATAACCTCAAACCAGTCATGAGCACTGCATTTTAACTAGAAAAAAACCCAGCACGTGTGAATTGTCAAATACTACTGAGAAGTGATGACTCAATATAGACCCAAATGGTGCAATATCATAAGAGACAATGTTATTAATGCGCTTCCGAATTGTATTAATATTAAACACTTTAACGTTCATACGACTACAGAATTTAGTCGTATAATAACGTATGAGGTTTAAATCAGGTATCTAAATCAGTTCTTGGTATTATGTTCCTTTCTTTAACAATGGTAGAGGCAGAAGTAAGAGTTAAACGAGTATACACGAATTATCCTAGCCTAGGACCGCGAGATGAGTTGCGGCGCGAAATCAAGGGCAATGCCAATGTGTCCCGCTGTCCCGAACTTTTCGTGGCTCACTGAGCAGATCAGCGACACTGTGTTTGAAGTAGAACTTCTGTTGGGATGTGGATTGGATTTTATGAAACGAAAAAGTGTAACGATTGTTTAACGCGATAAAATAATAATATTTTTTAATTGAATCCAGTCATTTCTAACTTGAACAAAATCGTAAAATATTTGGTGATTTCATTATAGCATTTAGAAGTTACAATATAATTCTTTTATACGGAGTAGACGTACATATCCTGTCAGATATTGGAGTAAGCCGAATGACGTTTGAACGAAAATCTCTAGCTACTATAAAACCGACTCCGTTTATATATTTACCAGTATTTCACACACACAGTACACACTCGATTTCCAGGCCACCTTAACTTATCTCCTGTGGAGCTAAAATACCGAATTTATATCTCAGCTTCTTGGCCACCTAGGACCCGGGCTGTACTAAAATATTACTTTAGGTGCTTCAATTCTCTCCCGTTATCTCTATTTAATTCTGTGTTTTTGTCATCTGCAGTAATTCTGCCTGATTATATAATTAGCCTTTATACTTGACCGACTTAAGGCAACAGTTGTAAGCTTTGTTTTAATGTTTGTAAAACAAAGAGCGGCAAAGTACGAATCGGACTCGCGAAGGGTTCCGCACCATCCCTACTAATATTATAAATGAGAACGCAAGTTTGTTTGTTACGCTTTCAAGCAAAAACTACTCAACCGATCATCATGAAACTTTGTACAAATATTCTTGGAGGTATTAGAAGTAACATAGGATACTTTTTATGAAAATAAAATAGTATATAAAAAGCGTAGTATGTATGTTCCCTATAGACCTATATATCCCGAGACTCCGAAACGGCTGGACCGATTTCGATGAAATTTACAGGGATTGTCCAGATTGGCACAGCGGGTGTTCCTGTGTTCGGTAGCGATCAGATCAACATACATAAGTAGTGGTACCCGGGCGAAGCCGGGGTGGGCCACTAGTTATCTATAAAAACGACAAAATAATCATGTTTGTTGTATGCGGGCCCCCCTTAAATATTTGTTTTATTTTAATTTAATTCTTAATTTTTAAATTGAAGATATAACTAAATATTCTTTCAATATTTAAAGCGTATACCTGTTGTACAAAATCACGTTTGTTGTATGGTAGCTACCTTAAGCATTTATTTATTCTGCTGTTTAGTATTTGTTGTTATAGCGGCAATAGAAATACATAAACTGTGAAAATTTCAACTGTCTAGCTATCAAGGTTCATGAGATACAGCCTGTGACAGACGTACAGACACACAGACAGACGGACAGCGGAGTCTTAGTAATACGTTTTACCCTTTGGGCGCGCTAAAAGAGACCTTTTTTTTACGTCAGGAAATGCCCAGGCATATCCTCCCTCGCGGGGACAAGTTCGGATTATGTCGGACTCGAACCGACTAACCTGACGACACCTCGTATGCGCATATCGGAGTGGCTACGGGAACGCTTTCGCACAACCTCCGCGGCCCCCCCAGCGCCAGCCGTTTCCGGCTCCTCCTGAGGAGACGGCACCAGTGCAATGCAGGTTCGGGAATCCCCACCCTCCCCTGCTGGTGCCGCCTTGAGTTTTTTATAGAGGTTCACTCCTCATGGCCCCCGTCTGAAAAAGACAAGGGCCCGCGGTACCAGCGTCGCCGCCGGGATTACGCGTGCAATACGGCCGCAAGGGGTCGGAGAAACCCCTCCTCCCCGCAGCCCCACCGCCGTCGCAGACGCAAGCTAAAAGAGACCTCTTAATCTATATTAATATTGTACAGAGAAAAGATTTGATTGTTTGCTAAAACTATAACTATTTATTTCACCAATAGAAAATTCATTTATCATCGAGTAACCTTGGCTTTATTTCTTTTAATTTATCCATCCGAGAATGGTGCATACAATCAATGAATGCAATGGCCACGCGGCGAGCCAATTACAGTCGGAGCGGGATTCCGGTCAGCCATAGCTTACGTAATTAAACTCTCAGTTTTCCTTAATTACAATGCGTCACAGGGCGATATAAGAGAGTGATCGCCAAGAGAAAGTTGCTCAGTTATATAAAAATGAATCCATTGAAAGTGTAGAATTTTCGTGTTTCGAAATCTGAACCAGCAAACCTTTTACTCTTTACAATAAAATTATGTTACTTAGCCCTTAAAATACATATCGTTAGAAAACCTTTAAATTTTTACTAGAATCTGGTAAACATTTGAGTACCTAATTCTTAAAGATGGTTAGAGTTAGGACCGGGACCAGCCGTAAAAACTATAGCCAAAACATGTACACTACGATCACACTGCCGCCACATAAGTAGGAAAAGTACAGGGAGGTCCGAATACCTAAGCAGAATACGAGATTTAATTCTCTTATATTTTTGTTTATACCCTAAATGTGACGATTGTTTTTAAGACATAGGAAGAATAAGGGAAGATGGGAAGAAAACAGGAACGAGACCTCGTTCTTCAGACGAAACTCCGAAATCCTTGACTTGACGAGTTGACAAATCTTGACGCCAGGCGGCAGAGTGACCTTAATTCATAATATTTCGTCAGGTCGTGTTACTTCACCGGTGATTTATACATGTGCTGATGGTGGCTGTATCGCATTTCTATCGATATGTACCGATCATAATACCAACTGTGTATGTAAACTAGTAGGAAGACCTTGATCTGCCTGCTGTCTGTAGCAGTCACTGAGGCATTTAGCTCCACATGCACAATTCTACGAAGACTTTAAAAGAAAATCGATCTGTTACTGTTCAAATATTCACAGTATGTGTACACACAAACAGCAAATGTTTGTGCAACTGTAAGTGAATGGCTGACCTCGACTTCGCTTAAGTTCATTCCATTTACTAAAGATCTATCAACGGAGACAAGTAACAGTAGTACGTTGTTTATGATTCTTAGCTGACGTTATTCAAGTTGTAGATCCAATTACTTCATGTTCACATCTTTAAATGTAAAACCAACTTGGAGCACGAACTGGAATGCTTCGTACCGGATACTTCGGCAATTTTACTTGTTGAACCTCGTTGGCTATCTAATGGACCATAAACAGTATCCTTACTGATTAAAATAATGTATACACCATAAGGCATTGTACTAAAAGACCTTAGTGGTATCGCAAGTATAACCACGTGATTATTTCAGATTGTTTATACTCCAGGGACATCTCTCACTTCTATTATACTTCCACGTATCCATGCAAGTCGGTTACTGGTATTCTTAGTGTTGTATTTCCATTATAGTATGCCGCTAATCTGCCTTCAAATTCGTCAACACAATCGTGTCAAAATAATCTCAAATAGTATCACAGTTATTGGCTGCCTGAAGTTCGCCATCATGACACCATTAGTTATCAGAAGTGAGGGAATGTCCGACATATATATCGTCACAAAGTCAGGGCTGTGTCATAGCATCACGGGCATCAAAACTTGACATGTTAATCTTTAGAAGATTAAAGAAGCGTACAGTGAAACAATAAAATAAAGGAAAACGGCAATAAATTCTGTTCTAAGATGCACGTACGTTGCTGTTTTTATACGGGAAAGAGGTCAGGTAGGTCAAGAAATGGAGAGATGGAGAGAATACTAACATATAGGTCGGACATGCTACCCAGCCGACGATGGGTAGTAGACAGCCGAGTCAATGACACTACTGCTAGTGGTGATAAAGTTATTTTTAATATCTTGTTTGAGATAATCAAATTAACTGCTGATTAGGCCTTGTTGTTAGGAAGGTGTTCATTGTTGGGTTCTTGATGGTGTAATGGACTGTAGTGGTAGACGGGCAGGTGCTGGACCAAGGAAAAAACGTTGCAATAAAGAAATAATGTTGCTATGTATAATTATTAGATTTATTGTATGCACGACTCTTTAAGGCTGGGGAGCATTGGTCATGTATGGTACATGTGTGTGGTTCCTTATTTGCCTTCTCCTATTAAAAAGTAAGAGTAATGCAGAAAAGAGAGATTTAATAAGGAAAAACAAGAATATTAGACTTCCGGCACACGTATCAAAACGTAACCGAGTGTTGCCCGATATGGAAATAAGGTTATAGGACGAGAGAACTGAGAATTTTTTTCTAATGTAGGGAAATTCGAAAAAAATGTAATTATTATCGCTGCCGCTGCTGCTGGTGAAGTAATAAAAAAGAATGAACAGAACCCATAAATTTAATGAACCAATTATACAGTATAATAATAATATTAAGTCACATTTTTTTGTACGTGAATTGATGGTATAGGAAATGGTATGCAATAGAAAACAATGTTTTTATCTATTAAATATTTAGAACTAGGAATCGAAGTACAAAATATATTTCCTTTAAGTTCAAACTATCACATCTTGACGTTTTTCAAACAGAAGGTAACAATACAGAAACGACTAATAACATACAAAAAATTGTATCGCATTTACAATGAAAAATAAACAAAACAATGTGTTGTTGTACTGTAAATAATTACTCCATGACAGATTACAGTCTAAGGGAAAGCGTGAGACAAACAGCGAAGAAACAATATATTCTACGCGTGCACAATAACATAAAGTCCATTCTGCAATGTAACGCACACGCCCACTCACATCTCATGTTTTGAAGAAAGAAAAGCCGTTACATATTTGAGTGTCAATAGATAATATCCAATGATATTTTATACCCATAGACAATCACACATGTCGAATGATTTTACGCCAGTGGAAACCCACGGTTATAGTACATGTGACATCCATCACCATACCTCGCCCACCTGAACCACTTACTGATGAATAAATGAACCTCTAGAACCGCGATCCCAAACTTAAAACTATTTTCATAAACAACGGCCTATTCTTTATTATTTTCTACACAATTTCGAAATGAAAAAGTAACTTATTTCGTAATTGTCAGAACCACAGAATCTATGGGTGATCAAGAACTTAGAAGAGGATATATTCACAGCTAAAACAATAAAAGTAATTGTATATGTAACGAGATGACGAAAATAGACAAATATAATCCATATGCAGATAATTTCGTTTATGGCCAAAGATAAAATGTCATGTTGACTTTGTAATAAGCTAGAAGCTTATTAAGTTGACTACAACACTGACTCTAAAAGGCGCAATGAATGATTACTTACAATTAAAAGGAAAAATAAAATAAAATACTAAATCATGTAATTTTCAATTCTAAATCTGGCAACACTGAATCAATACCGGGATACTTTTGTAAAATATACTTCAATATAGTTGGTTATGATAGCGCTACTTGTGCCCTTTGGCCTAATTAAAGCGACGGTAAGATATCAAAGTAGTATGTACTTCGCACTGACAGAATTAAGACTTAAGTCGATCATGTTTGTCATTCTGAGTCAGAACTTAGCCCTTGCGCCCATAAGTTTGTCCCACACGCAATATCTTTCCCAATTGGGGTTGAAGACTAATTTAATCTGTTCGTCTACATGTAGAGTGTACTTATTCTTTGCGTCGTATGGTAGCCACTGCACCGGTTGGTTATTCCAAGTAGGTTTGCTGGAATTAAAAAAAAACTTGTCCTTAACAAGTTTCAATGGCAGCGTAGGCCAGACATCAAACTTAACTTCTGACGTCTAACTTAAAATCTTTAAGAGCTATTGTTGATACAGATTTAAGTCTTAAATATCCCAGCTACATTAACTTTTTTTTATGGCACAAGGTAAAATAAGTAAGCGGGTCTCCTGATATTAAGAAACCGCTACCCATAAACCATATTTTATACTCCCCATTTGTATCTCCTTTCAATCTTCTTCCTCTTCCCATCCTATCGTTATTGATGAGATGTGGGAAAGGGAGGGACAGGCCTCGCAGAAACATGATTCTACTTCACGCTTGTCTTCTGTTAGGTCGTGGCATTTCACCGGTGGAGCCGTTTCGTGCGATCTATGTTATTGCTGACTCTGCCACTGTTAAACCATGGGAAAAGGTTAATAAATTTAATCGCATACCCATTTTTAGCGAAATTACACCACGCCTCGGACAGGAAATCAACAATCTTTTGATCTCTTTCTGAACATTTTGCAGCCTTGCTCTTTCTATAGAACAAATACTGGATTAAGTCCCCGTGAGTCGCGCCTTTGCAGCCCAATGCCTTCATTAAACTCGTGTTCATATTACCCGCGTACGAGAAATGACACAAATAACAGTCTTTGATATATTTGGCCATGTGTTCGACGAACATAACGGTGTCTCTGCCGAAGTATGCGTCAGAAACCAAATCTAAATAGCTTTCTTTTTCAATGTCTTTACTCTTAAAGTAGAAATCGTTTAAACCCTTAGCAAATTTCATCGCTTTCGGAGTATCGTATTCTATGCTTGTAAAACGTGGTATGAAATACTGAAGATTCTTCTGAAACTTGATGTTGCCTTTGTCATCTCTTGGCAAGAATAGCGCACCTTCGTGCGAATTGAATGTGGTGAGAATTGGCATCGGGTTGATTCGGTTTCCACGGATCGAAACGATTGGATACTCGTGGATAAATCGGTCGATGCCTTCAAATTCTTTCTCCACAACGGGTAACAAATTTGCATTGATCATATACGACGGGCGACCTACTTCAGCGGTAATCATGGCCAAGATGAGATCCTCAACGGAAGCATTCATTAAAAATTCATACATACTCTTAGTATCAGACATCTCCTGTCCCATTAATTTAGTAATATGTTTCGCTTTCTCTATTGGATCCTCGTCAACCATGATCAAATCCGAAAGCAGATTCCCAGACTGTGATATAATCTTATGGCATAAACCTTTCGTCATTTTAGAAGATATATAAAATGTTACAAGTCCCGATCCTGCACTTTCGCCACAAGCCGTGATATTGTTTTCATCTCCATTGAAATATTTTATATTTCTTTTTACCCACTTTAAAGCCATTACGCTATCCTTCATGCCAGCATTACCGGGCACTTCTGGTGTGTGTAAGCACAGGAATCCAAAAATATTTAATCTGTAATTAATAGTCACTAAGATAACATCATGTTTTAATAAATAGTCAGGCTGGTAGTAATCTCCGTAGCCGACGAGAAACCTTCCGCCGTGTACAAAAAATATAACTGGCAGTTTTTGTAGTTTCTCTGCCGGCAAACATGGTGTGTAAACATTTAAATAGAGGCAGTCTTCTGATCCGACCAAAGCTTTAGGGGAATAGGGATTGATTTGGGCACATTTGTTCCCAGGTTTGGTGGCGTCGCGGACCCCGGTCCAACTTTCGGGTTCTTGGGGGCACTGAAAATAAAGGTAGCTACTTTTATTGAAGAAATGTTTTGATCATTATTAACACCGTATAAAAATTATTTATTAAATCTGAACCGCATCCGAAACCATGGCAACAGCAACAACTGTATATACAGTGTCCATCTGTGTATATATATACTGGTTTATATATACAGGTTTTTATGCATAGTTTTTGTATGAGTATGCGTATGCGTATCCTACCCAGAGGTAGGCAGAATTCATGGATTTCCATTTGTCGCGATCCTGGCACATCTCCCTACGTTCTTTTACATTTATACATCTATCGCCCTTTTTTAATAAGCCACTAGTCTAATCGATATACATAGGTTCTCCCAACACTGCCACTCACTTTTGCAACATACATTTGTTTCGTTCCTCGCTCTTCATTCATCCTTTCAACATGCCCGAACCACCGAAGGATACCTTTCTTAATTCTAGTCACAAAATCCACTTTTAAGCCACACTTATATATACATTCTTGTTTAGTTGCAATATGTTTTATATTGCCTGCAGAAAATAAATGTGATGTGAAAACATTTTTAGCCATACCTTCAGAGAAAACGGTTGTTACTTACCCTAAATCGCAATTTACCGACAGGAGGCTTTGCATATGGTATCCCCTCGAAACTGTAGTATCTCTTCCCATAATACGTTGAGCAAATTTTGCCTTCCAACGTCCCTTGCTCGACGGTTACCCGACAAGTCATCTTTCCTAACAGGATAAAGCAAATGTTAACACTATATAGTAATAGTCTTGCTTAACAACGTTCAAGTTATTTGAAAACAGAATGAGAATGTAGCTAATAAATATCTCCCTATTTCATAATAGGACAGTATGCATAAAAGCAATTCTCCATGTAATTGTTTTTCTAAACTTCACACACATTTTTGTTGCGGATATTACCTAAGCCCAAAAATTACAAATGATTTTTTGTTAAAATCTCATTTGCTTTTTGACGTGACTTCTTATAAATTGATGGATAGTAGGTGGCATTCGCTAGAAATGTAGCGTTACGGTCGGGTCCCGCTGCGCATGAGCCGAGAGTAACCGATCATGCACGATCGATGTGTCGCGTGTCTGTGTGTGAGCGAGAGCGCGACATGAGAGAGAGATAGTAGCGCCGATAGATAATGCACATTGTCTTATGAAACGTCACGAATTTAGCGTCCGAGCGCCTTGCGCCCAGGCACATGGTTTTTTTACATAACAATTAATAGGCGTTCATAGGAATCGTGCGAGAACCTTTTAAAATGTCTTGACATTGACACGTTGAACTTTTAGAGTGGAACCAGTAAGTCTCTTATTGTGAACAAAATGTTGTCGTCCGTCTTTTGGTTTTCAAAATTACAAAAAATGTATTTTGTTGTATGTCTTGCCACATTAACTTCAAGGTTATACAGATCGGATTAATACGAGTAATTATAATAACTTGGTCGGAGTGTAAACGGAAGACACGCTCCACAGACGCGCTATTCAATAAATAAAATACATAATTTCACAGTATATTTTACGTTTTAATTATAATTACACGGTGGATAGTGTTCAAAACTATAAAATTAAAATTCCAAGCATTGTTAATTTTTAAATTCACAGGTCAGATCATGACTAGGTGTCCGTTCTCTTTGTTCTGTATTCAACAGAGATCTGTGGAATACAGAACTGTGACTGCCGAGTCGTGCTAGCGTCCTCTATGCTCAGCTTGACTTGACCGGTGGGAGATTTGAATACTGTGGCTCAAAATTATATTATAATTATAATTTAAATAAATAATAATAATACGCTAAGATTACACAACCTTAGTTTATTATTATTTACTGACTTTAAAGTCTGACTTTGTCCATTAAAGGTAGACAACGCATCTGCAACTCATTAGCATGTTATGTCTATGGGTAGCGGTCACTTAATATTGGAGGAACCGCCGGCTCGTTTACCACCTAAAGAATATTTGGGACGTAATAAGCTCACTGAAAAGTGGATATGTGAACATCTACCTCAGGACTTGGGAGTTAATTTATTAACGACTCAACCGAACGTCATTAAATTTTGCACACATCGTCCCGAAAAAAAAAACAAGCCATGATACTGCACGACACGAAAATAGCATATTTTTGACATTTCCTCAATTGACATGACATATATTACCATGGCAACCAATAACAACTTTTTGAATGCACGTGAAGTCACATGCAACAGCTAGTAACGGCTTTATTAGTCTAATATACTTTATAAATAAGTTTCATACATTAGGATCCTATCTCTACATCATACATACAAATTTAAATGAATTTGCGTTACGTTATTGTTTGGTCGCTGTTACCGCGGGTTTACACTGCAGAAAACATTCACACAAATTATGAAAAAGATAAAAACCTTGTATCGCGAAAAGTTTATACGCCAGTGGAAGCCCACGGTAAATGTTACTGTCCGCACACAAGTGGCCTTCACGTTTCTACCGGTTTTTAACGCGTTTAGCCTCGACCATAAAATAACTCGATGCTCAGTACTCGAACAAATTAATTTGTTTTTTATTGTCAAAACAGTGCAGATTTTAAATAATAAAATTTTAATATTATTAGCATACTTGATAAAATGCGATGATGACGCATTTTAATTAAAATGTAAATGACACACGTCTGTCAGTTCATTCACTTTATTTTTAAGGGGCGTAGGTCGAAGTAATTTAAAAGAATAATTAAGTTCTGCCCGGTCAATTGCTTCAAAATCTTTTTCTTTTGTATGTAAGATCACTCACACACTTGTACTGTAATAAAAACAAATAAATTTTAAAGACCATTTTTACAGTCAGATGTCCATTGCCAGACATCATGGACATATGGACACTATATGCAGTAATTCGCTTTCCTTGACATTTGCAGCCGTTTTCACGAGCTCATCGGTCAATCTGCAGAAGGCCCCTACACTTCTTTCCACACGTAAACTTCATTCTAAGGCTTCTCCATCTGTCGTCAGTTAACTTGACAGATTTGGTCACGGAGGGAACTGCCAAACATCTGCCGTTTCTTGCTGTTGTATGCTTGGTATGGGATTACATTTTATAAATAGCAGGATCCCATGCAGCTAACTACCACTGGGAGGGTATGTTTGGATATATAATATTAAATTGTATATAAATTGTTGTTTTTACCTTTGCAATTTTTCAACTAACTTATACACCATAACAATTTTTTTAATATCCTGAAATATTGCAAAACTGATTTTGGAAACAAATATTATTATACATTCTTAAACTCCATAAAAGACATAAGACAAAAAATCACAATTGAATTAAATACACAGTTGGTCTACTGCACACAAAAATAGTTTTATTAAATGAAGAATACTAAAACAAAAACAAAACAAATATATATATATATATATATATATATATTTTAATCTTAATACTAAGAATGACAATACTTTAAAGGATCAACAGCAATTTATGTTTGTTACCCATCGGCATCTGTAATAAGCAACGGAGTTGCAGACATATTGCCTACCTTTAATGAAGACAAGACGGGATAAACAGGAAAAAAAATCTTTCACCTATTTGTCTCGCATAAAATCCTCTTCCCCTTCTGATCCTTCGTTACTAGCACTAATATATAACCATCACATTTATCATGTAAGTTTTCACACAAATAATTAGAGCTGTAAATGGTAACGTTTTCAGTGTATTACTATCATCTTATCAAAAGTCCAAAGTACAAATTGGACTCTATGTTTTGAATAAAAAGGCTCCTTAGGCTAGTTCTTATGTCTCTCTGTTCTTCTATATTTTGAGAAAATAAGAATGAAGACTTTAAAAATTATTGTTTTGCTTCACAAATTTATTTCATATTACTTCATATATTATAAGCATGGAGGCGGAATTTTATACCATAATGTAAAAAATTGTACAAAATAACTGTACTTACCTAATTGCGATAATGAAAATCAGCACTAATTATTCAGAGATAAGAAAATATTTTAAGAATCTTGCACAATAAGGCCTAATTAATATAATTTATAATTGTAGTTGTATAATGTTTAACTACAGTAAGAGTTTTTTTTTATGTCAATAAGTATTTTTATGGCATAAGTTAAACCTCGATTCAAATAGTTTAGCACAGCGGTACGAAAAAGCTTATTTATAGGGGAATATTTCTGTTTATTTTTGAAATCACTATAATTTACGTTAACCATGTATACTTTACTTTACATATTTATTAAAATCAAATTACCTTATATAATAAATCAACGAAACCTGCATAAACTTTTTAAATTACTCGGATATTTAAAAAGTAATTTCAAAACCCATCTCCTGAGAACAACTTCTTCAATAAATAACTTCGATTCTTCACTTATCACTGACACCTGAGACCTGACACACTACTATTATTTTATACGATTTCTCTTCCTCAAAATACAAATACGAAATGTAAATTACATGCAAATTAATTCAAACAACTAAGTAACTTTTGTTGACTTTTTGTAGTTAAGTGCATTCAGCTTTTGCAACCAACCGTACTCATATGTCAGAGTTTTTTAAATGCAATTGAATTGAAATAAAATGTTATTTCTTATCTCAGATTTTATTTAAAGTCCGTCTCAGTCTCACAATAAGAAATTTCGTGTCTTCAGTCTAGCAAGTCTGCGTTTCGCCCGCGCAGACGCAGCGCCACAGTTAATCTTATCAGTTATACGTTGGAATGTTGCTAACCTATATTATATTGTTTAGATCTCCGAATGTTAAATAATTATTTAAAAGAAAAAGAAATCATCGTAAGATAAATTCGATTTTATTCGTTGTTATTTATTTAAAAAAAAAGTATAATTAAGGACATCGATAGAGTTGCCAGCCACACTGCAATTACTATACGCATTATTTAAATGAAAATTTTAAAATATTCATCTCATAGGTCATACATAGGTGCCTGGAGCACTGAGCTCTACATGTTTGTATTATTTGACAAAAATTCAAATCTTTGTAAACATTCTTCTATTTCTTCATCAAATCCTTTCACAAGACTAAAAAAGCCCGTAAAAAATATTTTTAATTGGTAATAAGATCTTGCATTTAATTTTAATAATATTTATTTTAACTGTACTCGTTCCCTTTTTAATGGACGACAGTAAGAGCTGTGTTAGGCATTACAGGAAAAGCATGTTAGTTGTGATCCATAAGTAGTGACGGAGAAAAATAAGATTAAAATAGCGTAATAAGGGAAAACTGTTGCTTAAAATGTGTGTGTGTGGTGTTGTGATTATAATTGAGAAAGATATGGTTCGCGCATTTTGAAAACATGAATGAAATTAGAGTAAGAAAACAAATTTATTTTGCAAATGTATGTTGTTGCAGTGAGCTGTCACTCTCGTTGATAGAAGAGACGTCCAAGGAAAACTTATATCGATCAGATTAGTGACGTACTAAAATATTATGATGGGTCATATCCTTATATACCCTTCCCTTACCCTACCCTTATATATAGGAGTACCCCTAACTGAACTACATGTATACGTAGATGTAAAGATGTAGAAGCGAGAGAGGTGTGCCAGGACCAGGATCCTCTGGCTTACGAGGGTACGCGGATATTTATTTAGTGACCCGCCCCGGCTTCGCCCGGGTACCACTAATTATGTTGATCCGATCGCTACCAAGCACAGGAATGTGTCAATCTGGACAATGCCTGTAAATTTTATTGAAATCGGTCCAGCCGTTTCGGAGTCTATAGGTCTATACATACATACTCTCTCTCTCTCTCTCATAAAAAGTATCCTATGTTACTTCTTATATCCAAGAATATATGTACAAAGTTTCATAATGATCGGTTGAAGAGTTTTCGCGTGAAAGCGTAACAAACAAACTTACATTCACATTTATAATATTATATAGTTATATAAATAGATTAGTAAGTATTAGTAGGGATAACATACATGCAAAAATTACCTGAGGGTTACCTCAATAGTTGTATTGTGGCATTTTTCTATTTCACAAATTATTATGCAAAACTATTATACCTTAATTTGTCTGTGGCACTGCGGTGTAAACTTCGTGCGTGTATTCGAATGATATCCGCCACCATGGCGCCATTGCTGTTGCGACATATGTAGCGTGACAAGTCATGTCATTTTTGTTCATGATATATGAAAAACTCCAATGGCAGATTCTTTTTTCGGGTTCGATACTTCGTTTCCGGTAAGTTTTTACTAGTTTCAGTGTGTTAAGCTGATTACTTTGATATATAATGTTCTTTTATACTTTATCCAACATTATAGTGCCAACATGCAAAGTATCACGTTTTATCTATATTTGTTATTTTTTTGTACATTTGTAGGCTTTTGAGGTTGTTAAATGCGTTATTAAATTGTTATTTTTTAATGATATTATAATTAGAACTGTAATTTTAAGTGATTTGGTGTTTATATGATGTACGCTTATAGTTTACGAAGTCTCATGTAGGGTCATAATACTTGTTTATATCTTGACAAGTTTCTATAGCTAATAGTATACTATCAAAGCTCAACTCCGCGAATCGAACTTCAGCATTATTCCGAGTATCGAAAAATTGAAAACATCATATTATTTACAAAACATGACTCAATATTTCATTACAAGTTCACGAACTTCAATGAACTGTCAGGATGTTGTTATCATTTATTTTATATGATTCCATATGGTTCTAAATATTCGTTGTATTCTATTAAATTCATTGTAAATTGGTTTTAATTTGTGCTTCTAATGTACAATAAAGTAGTATTATTCCAGTCATTACATTAGTTTTGTTTCTTAATGCATTACACAATGTTGGCCTCATTAAATTAAATGTACTTATGTGTTACTTTTCCATTGTGGGGTATCCTTTTTGTGATATTTCTAAACTTGTTTTTTTTAAAGAAACAAATGGCGTATAAGTGTCCTTAAGTAGGTTAAGCAGATATTTTGATATGATCACACTTGCAAAGATGTAGAAAAAAATGTAAACTGTATTGTGTATCTAAATAAAAGAAAAAGAATAAATATCTTCTGTGTCCATTGCTGTCATGGGTTCACTACAAATCAAGGCAAAATAATTAATAAATATATAATAATGTATTTGCACCTGGGTCTGTTTTTAAGGTGTGACAAGAGTTTCACGTCCTGTAGTTTAAACATAATAAAATTTGCAAGATAATAAGACCTTTAGGAGCTTGGAAAGTAATTGCAATTTATGTTTACCAAGATTGAGATAAATGGACTCTTTTTAATATGTAATTATAAATTTATCGCAAATCTGCTAAATTGTCATGTAGAAATTTTTATTTGTCAATATACTAGTTAATACAAGATTAGTTTCCATAGAACTGATGGTACACCATTAAGCAAGGCATAGTTTATGACCAATAATGCAGTTCAATGTCACACACGGTCTTTAATGTTCCTGATCACAGTTGGCGGCTAATAATAGGTTTGTTGTGAACATGCCTATAGTCATATGGCAGTAAAATTTTATACCAAAGTTTAAGTAGGCAATGAAAGTTTGTATAGAGAAATAATTTTAAACCAATTTAAGAACCAATCATATTAAATAGCTTAAACTGAGTATATGTTGCATTGAACTGTGAGTGAAATTTAGACTTGGCTTGATTATGAGGAAGTTTAATTAGTTCCGAGTTCTTATAATATTTCAGTTTCTATGTTATATGGCGTTGCATTGTATATTGAATAGTATGTGTTGCCCGTGGCTTTGCACATATTTATTTCTTATTTTTGTCTTCTATCTCACTCACCTTTTTACATGGATTTTTTTTTAACCATAACATTTTTTTTCATACAAATTTGTCTCAACAATTTTTATCTGTATTTTTCATAGAATGCTTAACACAAATCATATCAATGTGTAGTAAACTAAAGTGAAGATATTGTAACAATTAAATGGTCTTTTTTAATTTAATAAGGTGGCGAACGAGCAAGCGGTTCACCTGATGTAAAGTGAATGCTACCCATAGACATCCGCAACAAGCAAATATGTTGCAGATGCACTGCCTACCTTTAATGGACAGAGGAGGGCATTGTTGCGGGCTCTACCACTGCTTAAGATGTATATAAAAAACAATGCTTAAGAAGGATAAATAATCAAATATGTTTTAAGACTATCCCGACAGATATTGCTTGTGATTTTTTCAACATTATTTCCTAAAAAGCATTTAACTAACTGCAAGGATTTTTGAACAATTTATGTGTCTTATATTTGCTTCAAACAAATATTTATAGAAAATATTTATTGGTGTGTACAATTAAACTTTTTTTACAGAACCTAAATGACGATGAAGGTGGAGGGGAACCTTCAGAGGATGAGTATGATGCACTTAACGATGAGACCTTTGGACAGGATTGTGAGTATTACTGCGTGGGGCATTAATAAGTAACACATATAAATGATAGATTGTAGTATATATGTAGCTTGTCCAGATGCAACAAAAACGGATTCTTTTTCAAGCCAACACTTTGGTGTTAACATTTTTTTACCCGACTGACATGGAAAGGAGGGTAATGCCCATTTTTTTCTTTTTTCCATTGTTCCATTGTTTTTCTGTTTGACTGATTTTGAAGAGTGGGATATAATTTGATTAAGTAATGTGACATCAGTTACACCGCAGTCAGGGATTTTATTTTAAAATTAACTGTTACTTGTTTTTTTTTGAAAATGTCTTTGGTTTGGTTCCTACATTATTATAGCTTTACCCTTTGTTTAACCTCTCCACTGTATATAAAAAAATTGTCAATTACAACAATAGCATTCCATATTTATGTTCGTCCATTATGTACAAACAAGAATTGGAATGTTATTGTAATGGCCAACAAGTTGGAGAGTTTGTGCTTTTTGTATGTTATAATATTGACAGAGTTGTTAAAATAATTGTATAATGTGATAAAAATTTGTTGTATTGTTGTAAAAAATTGGAGTAATGTTTAAAATCACAATTATTATGACATAGCGGCCTAGTGCCTTTCCATTCTAATCCTGGCTCTTGCAATTGTGACCTCAAATCACTCATCAAATTTTGATAAATACACACCCCAAAATGACTGGACTGATTTTGATAAAAATTTTCGTGCACATTTCAGCCTTAGGATTAGTTTTTTTTGCTTTTGGTAAAAAGGTAAAACCTAAAACACAAAAGCTCCAATTCAACCACTAAATGTCATCTGGCTATAGATAATTAGTGCAAAGACCACCAATAAATCAATATTAGTGTATTAATGTAATGTGTGGTTGCAGCGGATGAGCTGGACTGGGAAGTGGAGCATGAGCAACTGGCCGAACAGCTGGAGAGCAGCCGGCGCCACCAATCCGACATAGATGACGTCAACTCGCAGTCACTTGGTTAGTACTAAACATGTTTAAAAACCACTTAGTAGTTGGGGTAATAAGACTTGGCAGAGCAGGGTAGTAACACGTGGATCGCGGTCTCTGTATCCTCATTGCACGCTCTTCTAAAGGACTGTAAGATCTATGTTAAATAAAAGTTTATTGAAAAGCCTTGACCTGTTAGCGCCGCCACCGTCCGGATTTGTGATTTACTTCAGTAATATTTGGGAAGGCTTCTCGCGATTGTCTCAACTCAACTCTTACAGTCTAGTTAGACCAATGTTGGGTTCGATCGAAAGTACATGCTTCCATAGTGGGAGTACTATCGCCAACAAGAAGCCTTGGGAAAAATACTTGAGTTGATTTGAGCACTTTAAACAGGTTCAAGGTCAATCTAAGGTCTCCGAAGGCTCAAAACTCTTCATATGTGTATGTATGATGCCACTTAACAGATGAACCAATTGCTTACTTGTTTCATAAAAAGGTTTTACTTTTGGACTGTCCTTGCCATGAAAATCTTATTATTATGAATGACATTGGGAAAAGATGTGATAGGGAAGTGCTAAAATTAGGCCCGTGGCATTTCACTCATCAGACTAAACGCAGAATCCTCCTTCACGCCCGTCTTCTGTGAGGTGTATTCATGCTTATGCATCAAATGTTGTTTGTATGTTTTAAGTTAAAACAGTAATTATTGCACATTATTTTTGCTGGTAAATAACAATAGATGTGACTTTGGTACATCTATATGTCTTATCAACATTTAGAATCGTTCAAGCTTAGCGTTAGCGTTCTGTATTTACTTGAAGAAGCACGAAAACTATTGTTCCAGAGGCTTCACTATCGAAGTTGGTGTTGGATGAGCCGGACACGCCGCAGCCGCGGCACTCGCTCGGCTCCTCGGTATGGCGGCATGACCTCTCGTTCCCAACAGCACCCACGGTCAGTACTAGCTTTAGTCATCCGTTTCAATATTGATACAGTATCCCATAATCTCACTTGATACAAGATGAGATTGTAATCAAGAGATGTTATGTATTTTTGACATGATATATACAGGGACACATGTATACCTTGTTTCACAGCAAGATGTGATTTGTAAACGAAGGTTTTTACGTTAAAATTCGTACAATAAAATTACCACAACATTTACAACACCTATGAAAGTATAAAAAATGTAATGGCCGCCATGTATGGTTATACATTTGTTTGTTTACAACAATCATATCTTTCTATAATACAAGGTATAGGTTTAATTTATACTGTAAAATAATTGGTTATTTTAATTCATAGCCAGTAGCACCGCTCAAAAATGTGTGCACAGTGGAAGAGTTGGAGAGACAACTGCGCCAAAACCATCAAGCTCCGCAGCAAGGTGCCTATCCCGGGCAAAACTTCTATCAGGTTCAGATAACAATTATTTTATTACATTATAAGTAATATAAAATAATATTTCCGTAATTTTATTGTTATTCTGCAATTTCAGCAAAGATTTCCACCCATGATTCTGCAAAGACCACCAGGGCTTCAAGCGCCAGTCCCCCTTCCTTATGCACCACAGCAGCCAATAGGCCACAATATTAATCAGATGAGCACACCATTAAACAAAATTGTTGGTCAATCTAGCCAAATAAAGCAAATGGCTCAAGGAAATCAAGCAATGCAAAACCACATGATGCAAAATATCAACCCATTGGGTCAAACTATGAACCAATTGGGCCAGAATATGAATCAGTTGGGCCAGAATATGAATCAAATGGGCCAAACTGTAAACCAAATGACACAGAATAATCCTTTCATGCAAAACAATCAAATGAATGCGCAGTTTCAGAATAATCAAATGGGACAGACTATGATGAATCAAGTGCAACATAGCATGCAAAATGTACATCAAATGAGTCAAACAAACCAGATGGGCCAGAACCAGATGGGCCAGAACCAGATGGGCCAGAACATGAACCAAATGGAACAAGCTATGGGGCAGATGGCTCTAAGTATGAATCAAATGAATCAGATGGGACAGAGTATGAATCTCTTGGGGCAGAATATGAATCAAATGGGTCCAAACCAGATGATGTCGAATGGAAGTCAGTATGGACCAGGCATGAATCAGTTCCCTCATATGTTGGGTCAGTCGAGGATTCCTCCTCCAGGAATGGGGATGCAGCGACAAAATTTTAGTCCAAGTATGAACCAATTTAATCTTAATTTTCGAGTAAGTATTATGAACAAATGAAGCATTTAAAGTTTCTATTCAGTGTTGTGACTAAAATGATTTCTTTAAGGGGAATATATTTACCACATATGTTAAAAGGTTTAAGAACATTTAGTGCTGTGTCTATAGATGGTATAGATGCATTCTTTTGGTATGGTACAAAGGCGATAGGTTTAACACCTGTCATATAATTGCTAGTCTCCTTATCCTTTTATTATTGTTCATTGTTTTTTATAAATCTTAAGTACTTGAAATGTGTGGGCTTATGAAAAAAATGTCTTTTTCATTCTTAGAACGAAGAATTTTATCACAGTCAAAATTATTATTCATTCATAATTGTACTAAAGGAAAGGCGAAGACTTCTAAACGACTCGAACAAATTTCGATGAAATTCTTAAGAAGTGTTCAGATTGGCCTGGCGGGTGGTGGTGGTGATCCTGTGAAATTTGTAGCGATTCAAGTACGCCCCGGGGCAGATCACTAGTAATAATAATTGTACTATTTTTTGTTTCTTGTAGGCCTCAATGACAACTAATAAAGCAACAGAACAGCAAACACAAATGAATCAGAATATGATGATGAATCAACATCTGAAGAATCAATCACCACTAATAAACCAGAAGATAGTCAAACCCGTAATGAACTCCCCGCAGATGAGTTCACCACAGCAGAACCCACAACAGATGGCTTCCCAGCAAATGAACTTGCAGCATAAAAACTCCCAGCAAATGAACAACCTGCAAATGAACTCCCAGCAAATGAACTCCCAGCAAATGAACAACCTGCAAATGAACTCCCAGCAAATGAACAACCTGCAAATGAACTCCCAGCAAATGAACAACCAGCAAATGAGCTCCCAGCAAATCAATTCTCAGACGATGAACTCGCAAATGAGTACTCAGCAGGCTAACATAAAGCAGATGGGCCAGCAAATAAATCCAAAGCAAATCAACACGCAGCAAATAAACACGCAGCAAATCAACACGCAGCAAATTAACACGCTGCAAATCAACACGCAGCAAATCAACACGCAGCAAATAAACAACCAGCAAATAAACAACCAGCAAATAAACAACCAGCAAATAAACATGCAGCATATAAACTCAGCTCAGTTAAACTCACCACAGAACAAAGGCAACCAATCTGCCATTATGCCGGTTGCCAATCAAAGAAATGAGAAGGTTCAAAAGAGTAGAGTCTACACCAACACGAACAAGACGCCGACGACGCCACAGAACTTAGCCAAGTTCCTGATGCAGACCACTTACCCCGTGTTGCCGTATAACAGTTTGCACAACGCGAGTCACCATCCGATGTTGAACAGGAGTGCGGTCTTCACAAACAGTCAGTTCATGAACAACCATCCCATGTTCAACAGCCAACGCACCAACGGCACATTTAATAATGGAAATCAGTAAGTTTCTTTCCTAATACCTAACCTAATCAGTTACTGTCTATATGTTGACTAATACAGCAGACGTGTGCTAGTGATAGCCGTAGAAATTGATTGAATCGTTCAGAGACGGGAAGCGTTGACACATACAGCTATCACAAAAATAACTAGCACTCGAGAACTCTTTTTGAGTTGTATTGAGGTGTACCTATTTTATATAATACTAGTGACACTGTCCGGCTTCGCTCGGGTACCAATAACTATGTTGATCCGATCGCTACCAAACATACATGCTTTGCTTTTTATATATTATTTTTTTTTCATAAAAAGTATCCTATGCTACTTCTAATACCTTCAAGAATATGTGTACAAAGTTTCATGATGATCGGTTGAGTAGTTTTCGCGTGAAAGTGTAACAAACAAACTTACATTCACATTTATAATATTAGCGGGGAAGGCCAGCTGCCTTTTTCCTAGTACTTTGCCAGTGACCACTAGTTTTTCAAGATTACCTCCGTCGTGTATGACAATATGTGAAGTAGTCTAGGGTTCGCTTAATGCAGAGTAGTAGTAGTGGTAGCAGAGAGTAGGGTAGAGTCTTGTTTCCATGTTGTATGGCTACCACAAAGTTTTACCACTTTCACCACTGTTCAGGCACATGATGAACGGTGACGATGGCTGCGGTGCTGGTGGTGAGGTGGACGAGTACGCTGGGCTGATGACTTCACGCGAGAAGCAATGGCTGATCAACATACAGATGCTGCAGCTGAACACCGGCACACCCTACATACATGACTTCTATTACACGGTCAGTTTACTAAGAAATCTATACCCTTGTCTGTTTGAAATTGAAATCGAGTAACATTCTATTGTACGTCGTTATAATCTTGTACCCTAGAATCGCCAACGATTTACGTCATTTTGCGATTCAACAATGTTGGCCCCAGATTTTTTTTATGGAAGAAGGTGGCAAAAAAGCAAGTGGGTCACCTGGTGAGTGACTCCTAGATATAATTACAGCAACAAGCAAAAATGAGTCGCAGAAACTTTGCATGCCATTAATGGACAGAGGAAGGGGATTAACAGAAAGCATTTATCCCCTCCACCGTCAAGTCCTCTTCCCCTGCCCATCCTTTGCTAATTAGGAATTAAGGCTCCGGCATCTCACTCACAAGGAATGCAGAATACACTTCATGCCTGTCTTTAGTCAGGTCGTGGTATTTCACCGGTTCCATTCGTGCAACAGTTAAACATATTATATAACAAAATCTGGGTTTTGTTCACATAACAGATACGAGTATACATTTTATACGTCATATCTTAAACCATAGAAACATTACTATAGTGTTATATTTACAATATATAGTTTAATTTTGACCTTCTTACTAAAATCTTACTAAGGTGTTAGATTATGAGCAGTGGAACCGTGGGATTCCATTAGCGTAACAAGCTATCTCCATCTCTCACATTTTCTTTGTAAAAACTGAGATGGCAATACGTTTTATAACATGCTTACAAATTCGATATTTGTTAGTATTTAGTGTTGTGTTCAGTTACAAATGGGAAGCTATTGTATCAAGTCTTCTGTGTATGCCAGGTATTCCTGGAGCGGCAGGCGAATAAAGAAAAGGAGGGAGTGAAGGAGGCACACAAGGCCAACCAGCAAAATCATCCCTTTTACAGCGGGGGTGAGTTTTATTTATGCTTTCATACCATTTAATATTTTAGATTTTCCATATATGACTGGTTTATAAAAATCACCCCTTGTACATTTTTTTTTATAGCCAGGTTCACCTGATATCAAGTGATCGCTGCCCATTAGCATCCACAACAAGAGTTGCAGATGCGTTGTCTACCTTTAGTGGACAGAGGAAGGGATGAACAGAAAATGGTTATATCCATTTCGTATTCACCCCCTCTACGGTCAAGTCCTCTTCCCATTCCCACCCTTTCCTTATTAACAACGGATGGGAATGGGAAGAGAACCAGAATTAGGCCTCCGGCACCCACTCATCAGACGAAACGCAGAATAATCTACTTCACGCCTGTCTTCTGTGAGGTCGTGTGTTCCCAACATGCCTTTTTAGTGTCTAGTCTAGTCTTTTCTACATCATTAAAATGTAACTAATTCATGTTCCGGTGTTCATTGTTAATTAAAAAGCAATATTTCAAATAATATTGATATAAAATAAATCTAATCTATAATATAATACAGGTAATGTAGACATGTATTCGGTTTACAGAGCCCAAGAGTTGCCATAGCCGCCATAGTATATTCTACATTGAAAGCTGGTATACAGTCTCAGTATAGGGATGTTTTCAGGCGTGAAACAGGAGCAGCAGGGTCGCGAGCGGCACAACTCGCACCGACACAACTCTACCAGCGAGGACGCTGCGCCCCGGGCGTACGTGCCCACCCAGTTCGAGAACTCGCTGGGAAAACTGCAGGTAACATTCGGCAACCACATGACTCTTCGACATAGCGCACTGATAATTTGGGGGGGATTCTTGGGTTATGCCCCCCCACGATCCCCCGTGGTCGGGAGGGGGGGTGCTGAAAGATCTACTGGAGTGAAAATGTCTATTTAATTTTTTTTGACATGACTTGTTACCCGTGCAGTGTGGCAGCGTGACGGCGCCGCGTAAGATAATCGACGTGGAGGTCGTGGCGGCCGAGCCGGCGTCAGCGCGCACCTCGCGCGCGCCCAGCGTCGCCAGCACCACCAACCCCGCTGAGGTCAATTGATTATATACATATATTAACATGTATTACTTATTAGTATTTTCAACACAAATACACAATGGCCTAAAATGTGTCATCTTCTTTATTTATGTAATTCGTCTGCACGTATGTTGACAATGAACTCCTAAACGGCTGTACCGATTTGAATGAATTTTTGTGTATGTGTTCAAGTGGATTCAAATAAGCCCAGCAGATGGCGCAGCAATCTATGTTTGTATGTTCCATATAGACTCCGAAACGGGTGGACCGATTTCGATGTAATATTCTGGAAATTGTCAACATATATGTATGTAATCCGGTATAACATCTTCTATCATTAGTGTAATTAGCCTAATGGGTGGGTTCGAATCCGCCATTCGAATATTGTCAACCATTTTTCAACCAAGTTCAAGCTTGGTTAGGAACTATAAATGCCCATAACCTGTATGGACAGTATGGACTCGTACTGTGTTGACCCCACACAAAAAAGTGGGAAAAGGGAAGGGAGAAAACCTTACGATAATCAAATTTACTTTATTCTCCAACAGGTACCTAGAGAGGTCAAGAGAACTAAACAACTGCTGCTGGACATTGAGGCGCTGTACTTGATACTGTTGCGACTGGAAGAGCTCAACGATCCCCTCGCCATCTCCAATGCGCTCATACTAAAGGTAGGTCATGAATCCAGGGTCCAGGCCTTCCACCGGAGATGAGAGCCCCCATCCCGGCTTTAGTGAGTAATAACTTCAAATAACCCTGTCTTTCCCTCAGAACCAGGGTATCTTGGTTAAGATTCCCCTCGAAAAAAAGGCCTATACGAATAGAGTTATTTTTTTTAATTTCCATGTCTGAGAAATTTGTAGCTCCTGTATTTATGCAGAATATTTATGACTATATAGTAGGGCAAAACTTTTTATTTTATGTTTTCATTCACTTTAAATACAATCCATTCAAAAATATTTTTATTATTATTATTAATTTGGTGATTATACAAAAAATAACGGTTTTATTTTATTTGTTTTATTTTATTTACGAATACTTATGTTTTAAGTTAATAAATCATTGTTAACGTTTCAGGAAAGAGAAGAGAAGCAGAAGCAGCTGGAAGCGGCGCAGAAGGAGGCGCTGGAGAACGAGGCCGAAGAAGACTCCAACCTGTTCCTCAAGAACATTGAGTCAGTACAGCGGAGGCCCAAACAGGACAGCCCCAAAAGTGAAAACATCGACAAGAGACAGGTTTGTGATTTTATATAAAGCTACTTTTGATTTGCAACAGACACCAAGTAAGACAAGTCTTACGCTAAGCTAATTTGTATTATTTTAAGGACGTTAGGGCTTTTTGTAAGATGAGGCATCAGTCATGAGATACAAGAGCATGATGGTATTTATGCAATGGTCCTTGTGTTATTAGGTGGTGAACCTAGCAGTGAGCCAGAAGCCGGCACCAGTTAAGAACCTGCTAGACGAGGACCGGGAGGAGCTACTGGGCCGCATGTTCGCCGCGCTGCTGCACGCCGACCGCCTGCCGCAGATACTCACCGTCAGGAAAGGCAGGGTGAGTACACTATACAGGCTGTTCGGAAATTACGTGCACCGCAGATACCTTGGCCAAAATCTTACAAAGGACTTTAAAAATTGATAAATATATGAATATTTCAGGCGTTGGTGGCTCGGTTTGCAAGCCGCGCGCCGAGCGCCCACGTGCGCATGCGCGCGTTCTGGTCGCGCGTGCTGCGCGCCGTGCCGCACGCTGCGCGCCGAGACGACGGCGGCCTGGCCGCGCTCGGCGCACACTACCGCAGGTACTGCACCACTCTAGAACATCACCCTGTATATAATATGCCCAAGGGATTGAACCTTATTATGAATGATCACCTAGAACTGAGGCTACTTACATTGGAAAGCAATTATTTCTCCATACAAACTTTCTTCCCCTGCTTTAGACGTTTAGGGGATGAATTTATAAAAATCCTTCCTTAGTTCTTTCCTACGTAATAACAGAAACAGTGGTAGAGCGCGCAACATCTGGTGCACGAATTGGTCGGCTCTACCGGTGAAATACCACGACTTTACAGTAAACAGGCCCAATTTCAGTCCTTTCCATTGCCATTGTTTCATTATAAGAATAGGATGGAAAGGGGAAGAGGATTGGATGGGGATAAATAGGGAAAAGGAGACATTATTTTTACTATATCACCTATGTCCAGTAAAGGTAGGCAATGCATCTGTGACTCATTTTCTCGTTGCGTGACCAGCTTGCTCGATTGCCACCGTTTTCCAAAAAAAAAATTATGGGCAAAATTTCAATTGTCTAGGTCCAGTAGTTTGAATTGTGCTTCTTTGTATATTGAAGTTACTTTATACTACAGGGAACTATTTGACTTGGGTTTGTTATTAAACTGGCTTCACTTCAAGAATTCACAATCCAATCTTCGATTCAGTCTTTGGACTTAAACATCCTTTTCTTAATCCCCCATCAACTTGGCTTGGCTTGTTTGGCGACTTAAAGGCAAACTCACTTAAAGACATAGAAATGCCATAGAGGGAGTAAATAATGTGAGATTGTTTCGTTGTTAGATACATCCAGAACACGACGGGCTGGTCGGCGGTGCTGGAGTCGTGCGGCATTCTGGCGGAGGCAATCGATCCCGCGCGCACTCCGCACGCACTCACCACCGCTGTGAGTATTCTAATGTAATTATTTAAGCGCCTTTAGCCTTATGGTTAAGTACCCCGTTGGACTGTTGTGACCTTGTAAACCAAGCTTAAAGTTTGTTGGAATAATTAATATTAACGTGGGTTTACACTGCTCAGGTTTTTATAAGGGAAAGAAAGAGAGAAACCTTGTATGTAAATGTTTATACGCTAATGGAAACCGACGGTTAGTCGATTAGTTTGCTAAAGTACTGCTTATTTCCAGTTAACGTTGAGCTGCGTATGCGCAATGTTTGAGAAGGCGGCCGTGTTAGTTAACACGCCAGAGGCGACCTCCAGCGAGCGCCAATGGTACAAATTCCTCAAGAGCCTATCGAGAGCGCTGAAAAATACAACGCTTACAGTCGCCAAGCCCGTCCAGCCCTTACCAGAAAACAAGGTCCTGCATCACCTCAAGCAGCTGGACTCCAGGAGCACTATAGAGATCCTGCAACGCGGTAGAACCACCGCAGAGTTTGCAGATCTCACTAAAGCGGACATCTCTGAACAACTCCTCAAACATCTATGCTGATCTGTATGACATCGGTCGGCCATTTTGTTTACATTCGCCGCCATTTTGTTATCTCGCCGCCAATTTCAATAAGTGGCGCTCAATGTTCGCGGTGGTAAGGCTTCGGTGCTCGATCGATTGATAACCGAATTAATGCAACGTCAAATGGAAGCGGTTTTTCTTTCATTTCATAGCATAAAAAATATTATCCGTGAAAGCATTGGATGTTGATTGTCTCTGGTTCGATCATTGTCTATGCCTGATATGTTATCTATATTAAATTAGTGTTTTTATTTCAGATGACGGGATAATACAGTTTGAAAAAGGCGCCAGTAATTTGGCGACCGTGATTATTTCACATTCTAAACTGTCCAGTTTAGAATGTGAAAAGTTACGATTTAGTTTTGCATATAATAAATTGGCAACACTGTCTAGAATCGTCAATAATGAAGGGGAAAAGAATGAGTTTTAAAAAAAATGTTTTGAATCTTAAAACAAGGAGCTTGACTTAAACCTTTTGAACTTTAACACGCTTTAGTATATTGCGACTCCTACACTATAAGCTATTTTAACTTTTGACGTGAATTAGCGAGGAGAGACGGGGGACAAGCAGTAACTTAACATTTTTAATTCTACAACTTATCTAAACGTCCAACGGTTTGTTATTTAACTTTTAACATTTTATATTTTGACTTCGATTACATTATCTGTCAATTTACAAGTGATATTTAGTATTGCAATTTGGTAATTTTTTTTTAAATAATCGTGTTTAAATAAGTTCAAAATATAACTTGTAAATCGCAGCATTTGGTCATTCTTATATTATTTAAGCATAGAATGGCAACTATTTCGTCTACCATGTATATCTAATGACGTTTGTACATGGCAACATCGATCGGGTTCAAAAAGAACGCAACTTTTTATTTTACTACCTTGTAAATATTAAGATCGGAGAAAAATCAATAAAATAAAATTTTTTCGTCTAGTTTTTGATTTTATAATTTAATATGCTTAAAGTATGCTTAGATAACATTTTAATGTGTTGCGGGTTCCATTGAATTTTGTAATATGGATGAAAATATGTTTACGATCCATAAAAATTCGTTGGGGGACGTTTTATTTAAAAAAAAATGCAGTTCTGTGGATTGATTTTTTAAAGTTTAACAAAACTTATTCAAGCACTGGTCGGTTCCGATGGCTGTCTTGTCTATTTGTCTTTGCCTCCGTTTAATTGTTTTCGAAATTTGATAATAAGAAAAAATCAATCCACAAACATTTCACAAAACCACATTTCGACATTTGTTTCAAGTATGTGTTTTTGGAATTAGATTAAATTTTATTGTTAAAAACCTACACATTTTATTGTTTGTGTACATTTTATAGGACGTGTAGCTTCCATCATTGCATGCTTTGTAAATGTTACTTACACAAATTATACGCGTAGCGTGAGTGTATGTAGATGTTTATGTTCGGAGAAATGTGTAATTAGTGTAAAGGGGTTATATCCGAGTGTAAAATTAATTTATAAATTATGTCTAAGGAATTATTAGTTGGTTCTAGATTCGGAATACATCGCGACAATTTTGAAATGAAACACTTGTAAATCTCCTTTCAACGAAACAACAAATTATTTATATGGTATTGTCTAAGGGAAGCTGATAGATTATATGAACCGGTGCAGGCTATGTAAATAGGTCGATGTTGGTTTGTGTAAATAATATTTGCGAAAGTGTAATTTTTTATATACGTACACCGTGGACAGATTTGTGAGGACAAAAATTATGTAAATAAAGAAAAATACGACGGAACGTTTCGAGCGCATTATTAAACCGTAAGCATATCTTATTTTGTTATTAAAATCCTTTTTTTTATTTTGTAAATTAATCTATTCGTATCCAGGTCGTGTAATGGAAGAAAATATATAGTTTTTTTTACTACCTATCAGTAGTTTTTAGTTTTTTTTTATTATTAAAGTAAATTGATAATTTGTTTATAGCACGACTTGCGTTTTATTTTCTTATCTATTCATGACAGGGACGTCTCTAGGCGAAATTATATATCGCTTACAGTAGCAGGTCTCGGAGATGAGTGCACACAAATGGAATGGTGATAATAAACTAGTGTGTAACATCCTTCAGTGAGAGACATCAGTATGTATGTAATTTTAAGACCCGCTCTGATGGGATTTATATAGTCCCCCTTGTGTTGTCAGGTGGTGAAGCACTGATTTATTAATACACCTTCCTTGCGTTGTCAGGTGGTGATGCACTAATTTATTGATACACCTTTCTTGTGTTGGCAGGTGGTGATGCACTAATTTATTGATACACCTTCCTTGCGTTGGCAGGTGGTGATGCACTAATTTATTGATACACCTTCCTTGCGTTGGCAGGTGGTGATGCACTAATTTATTGATACACCTTCCTTGCATTGTCAGTTGGTGATGCACTAATTTATTGATACACCTTCCTTGCGTTGGCAGGTGGTGATGCACTAATTTATTGATACACCTTCCTTGCGTTGGCAGGTGGTGATGCACTAATTTATTGATACACCTTCCTTGCATTGTCAGTTGGTGATGCACTAATTTATTGATACACCTTCCTTGTGTTGGCAGGTGGTGATGCACTAATTTATTGATACACCTTCCTTGCGTTGTCAGGTGGTGATGCACTAATTTATTGATACACCTTCCTTGCGTTGGCAGGTGGTGATGCACTAATTTATTGATACACCTTCCTTGCGTTGTCAGGTGGTGATGCACTAATTTATTGATACACCTTCCTTGCGTTGGCAGGTGGTGATGCACTAATTTATTGATACATCTTCCTTGCATTGTCAGGTGGTGATGCACTAATTTATTGATACACCTTCCTTGCATTGTCAGGTGGTGATGCACTAATTTATTGATACACCTTCCTTGCGTTGCCAGGTGGTGATGCACTAATTTATTGATACACCTTCCTTGCATTGGCAGGTGGTGATGCACTTATTTATTGATACACCTTCCTTGCGTTGTCAGGTGGTGATGCACTAATTTATTGATACACTTTCCTTGCGTTGGCAGGTGGTGATGCACTAATTTATTGATACACCTTCCTTGCGTTGGCAGGTGGTGATGCACTAATTTATTGATACACTTTCCTTGCGTTGGCAGGTGGTGATGCACTAATTTATTGATACACCTTCCTTGCGTTGGCAGGTGGTGATGCACTAATTTATTGATACACCTTCCTTGCGTTGGCAGGTGGTGATGCACTAATTTATTGATACACCTTCCTTGCGGTTGGCAGGTGGTGATGCACTAATTTATAGATACATCTTCCTTGCATTGTCAGGTGGTGATGCACTAATTTATTGATACACCTTCGTTGCATTGTCAGTTGGTGATGTACTAATTTATTGATACACCTTCCTTGCGTTGGCAGGTGGTGATGCACTAATTTATTGATACACCTTCCTTGCATTGTCAGTTGGTGATGTACTAATTTATTGATACACCTTCCTTGCATTGTCAGTTGGTGATGTACTAATTTATTGATACACCTTCCTTGCGTTGGCAGGTGGTGATGCACTAATTTATTGATACACTTTCCTTTCGTTGGCAGGTGGTGATGCACTAATTTATTGATACACCTTCCTTGCGTTGTCAGGTGGTGATACACTATTTTATTGATACACCTTCCTTGCGTTGTCAGGTGGTGAAGTACTAATTTATTGATACACCTTCCTCGCGTTGGCAGGTGGTGAAACACTAATTTATCGACACATCTGCCTTGTGTTGTGAGGTGGTGAAGCATTAATTTATTTATACAACGTCGCTTGTGTTATCAGGTGGTGAAGCACTAATTTATAGATACATCTTCCTTGTGCTGTCAGGTCGTAAAGTACTAATTGATTCATAAATAAACTGTCACAAGTCTAAGGCTACCTAAATTTAAAGGATAATTAAAAATGGCATATTTATAAGAACATGATTTATTATGATCAAAACAATTCGACGGTGTATGCAAGCTTAATTTTAAATTGTATAGGTAATTATATTCATGCACAAACAATTAAAACTCTTCCAAAAGTTTTAATAACAAAAGTTTCACGTTATGCAGTGTTTGTGTAACCAGTTTAGACAAGTTCCGTCAATGATTTTTGAAAATTTTCTGATTCTGGGAAATTTCTCTATGGTCCATTTTGACGGCGAAGAGACACGTTTATGTTTTGGAAGCTGACTGGTATTGCCTCAGGTAAAAATTGTGTTGTTTGGTAGGTATTATATAGAGATTAACATGTAACATTTTGATCTGTTTTCTTGGATTTCCGTTTTATATTCATGAAATTGGAAATATAAAACGCAAACAACAAAATAAGACATCAAGGAGAGTTTAAACTGTTTGTACATTAATTATTTAAGTATATATATATATATATATATATATATATATATATAGATTTATTCCTGAAGTTCATCCAGCTCAGGAAAAGCTGCACAGCTTCAATTCAGTGAGCATATTAAACACAGTTTCGACGAGCTTGTACTTTACGAGGAAAGAGGCGCGGCGCGCGTCCACAGACCCGTAAGACAGGTTCAGAGTGAACAAATCTGGATAGAACTGGAAAAATCATTAGTATTGATAATTCAAGCAGATGTCACGTTTTGGCATATTTCGTTACATGAGCGAGACGAATGACATAACTATAAGCGGTGCAAAAAAGAGAGGTGTATACAGAGCGATAAACTGCATGCTTTATCAGAAGCTATATAGCTCTAACCAATAATAGAGAAAATTTGGAATAAACAGGGAAATCGCATGAAAAAGGGGGGGAGATATCTCCTCACCTGTAATCCTGCCAAGGGTTCCAGGTTGAACTCCTGCGACAGTTCGTTGCAGTTGAGTATCGTAGCTTGCTGTGGAGTCGCGTGTAAAAGGCTAAATTTAGCCTGAAATAAACGAAACAAAACAAAGATTAGTGACTTTTATACGAATATGGATCGCATCAGAAGATTCTGTACTCATATGGCCAGGACATTGAGATAAACCACGTCTCATATCTCTTGATCACAGCTCGAATACTGACAGTCCTGCCATGCCAGCTTCGACATAATTTTGATAAATTAGATGCATTCACCTCCCTCTTCCGATCGACAGCTTCCCGTATTTGCATCACAATATTTCTGCTACCAGCCGTGGCGTTCCATCTGGACAACAAAATAGCAAAACATTTTTAATCATTTTATCTAAGCAAAGTTTGCGCTGAGAAATGTTCACGATTATAACCGGATAGCGGCTTTACCTTACGACACACGTTTCACAAACCTGCGTTTGTCACGTTAAACCAGACCAGATTTATTATAACAACATCATGGTCTTAGCTTCTTAGCACTAGTGCCAATTTGCCATTTAGTTTCTTTTATCCGTCCGAATCGATCGTCCCTACGCTTTAGAAGTTCTGAAACAATACCTGCTCCACTGGAAGTTGTACGCCCTGGACAGGAAGGCCATGGCGTGGTAGGTGTGGCGCTCGCCCACCCACTCCTTGGCGCAGCTGCCCTCCACGTAGTTGTGGCCGTCGAAGTCCGGGAAGAAATCGCAAGCCGCCTCACGCATCAGCTTCACATTGATATATAACAAGGAATTAGAACAAGACGAATTTATTAAAAAAAGTTATAAAATGAAAAGCTGTTGTTATGCTTTTGAAATGGACGCCATTAAGGAATAAATATCTTAAACATAATCATGAATATAAGACACTGTATTATTTCGTATTGACCGATTTTATTGACGTTCATTTTGAGGCAGGTCTATGACTACCATTAAAAGGTTTAAAATTATTTTTAAACGTGGAAACGTAGCTCTGTTGTAAGTCTTGTCCATGACACATATTTCGTATTTTCGTATAACCTGTATCATTTTCTTGACGCTGTAGGGCTTGCTGAAGTGCTCCCTGAGGGCGGGGGTTGTGGCGTTGGCGATCCACTGTAGCCGCACCGAGCCGCCGAGACACAGCCACGTCACGGTCACAGCTACACCAGTCACGGTTATTATCACGCCATCGCTGGTCAACAAAGGACTTCAAATGATAACTAACATATACTTTGTTTCAAATTCCATGTTAATTCACACCGATCAAGTTTGTAAATTTCCTAATATTTTCCACCACATAACTCACAATTTACACAAAATTACATTTCCGATGAAAGTATAAAAAGTGTTATGGCCGCCATATTGTACGTTGTGTTTATTTACAAACTTTACATTTTGATTTGGAATTCTACCACTCGTTATTAACTTCCGTGATAATCAAAGGAAAGCGGATAAATAAAGAAGAAATAAAGACTTAGCAAAATGGAGAAATATGTATTCTTACACTTCACGCATGTATTCTATAACGTTGTCGTATGTTCCCATTCACAGCACATTCATGAAATAGCTGCTACTTCTAGGCTCGGTTCTACTGTTAACTGTTAACTGTACTAGAAGAGACACGAATACTCTAAAACACAGCCTAGAGTAGCGCTCTAGTTCATGAGTCGGTGAAAACTACGAAAGTCGGGTCTCACCTCTCGAGGTCCGGCCGCACGTCCCAGCCCTGGTAAGGCAAGTTGCTGTACCTCAAGGTTGCGATGCCGATCGGCCCTGGTTATAAAAAGTACTATAAGTGAATCATTGTGAATTAAATGGTTAAAATACTGCCATTCCTCCCTCTAGAGAAGACTGGCAGACCGGCATAACTTTTATCATTGTTGCAGTTCTACAACAGTTGGAGTTATGAGGTCTGACGAGTAAATATAGTCAATAAGCTTGTATTTTTTTAATAAGTTTGTTTTACACGTAAAGTTAGTCACAAAACATACGGTCTCATGAGTAGAAGTAGACACGAAGCCTGAAGTCTTATGAGTACAAGTAGTCACGAAGCATGAGGTCTTATGAGTAAAAGTAGTCACCAAACATGAGGTCTTATGAGTACAAGTAGTCACGAAGCATGAGGTCTTATGAGTACAAGTAGCCACAAAACATGAGGTCTTATGAGTAAAAACTTACACAGCACTCCAGTCCTGAACTGTATGGTGAGCTTGTCCTCGTTGAACTTGTAGTCGTTGACGTATGTGGAGATCCAGAGGCGGCGGGGCTCGTACCACTGGCACACCACCGGCGGCTCCGACCACATTACGTCCTGCGGCAACCTGCGGTAGCCGACTGAACTCCAGTACTGGTAGTAATCTATTTTACCTTTTTTTATAAGAAGGTGGCAAACGAGCAACCGGTGCACCTGATATTAAGTGATCGGTACCCATAGGCATATGCAACAAGCTAATGCGTTGCAATGAATCAGAATGAGGACTTCGGCACCTCGCTTATCAGACCAACAGGGATAAATACTTCTACTTCACACCTGTCTTCTGTGGGGTCGTGGTATTTCACCGATTGAGCTAGCCCAGTAGTTGTTGCGGGCTAAAGTACTGTAGACTTCCTGGAGGAGGTTGAATGTGTAATCCAAAGTGCACAAGAAACATCGACTATTTCATGTATGGGCCAGCTCGATCGAGAAAGCACTCCATGAGATGGCTAAATGTAAAAATATTTAATATGCATTTTTTCTCGTCCAAAATCCGTGGGAACAAAGTTTCTGCAATTTTTCTGGTTGCTATAAAATCGGGAGAATCGCTTGTTCGTTGACGATCGTATTGTAGAAAAATACATATGATATACTACCGTGTTGAATCTTGACAGTTACTCACTCAATGAACACGAGGGCGAGCTTCTCATACTCGGCGTCTACCCTCTTGATCTCCGCCTCGATCTCCTCGGGCGTGCGCGTGACGCCGGGCGGCGGCGGCGAGGGCGCGCGGTACCGCACCTGGTACTTGCCGTGCTGCAACTGCTTCGGCAGCTCCACTGGAACGAGGCACATCAGAACCAATACAGCAATAGGTAACAGAAGATCACCCTCGAATGGCTAGAATCAAGTAATACCCTGGCATAAAATACTTCAAAGTGTAGTCGCTCGTTTGCAGCGACGAATCTCGACGTGGCCCTATTTTAAATTGCCTGCGACTCGAAAAAGTAGTAACAAGTCGCGTCGTAAAGCACAAACATGGTCGCTTGCAGTCTCAGTCAGAGCGACTGCCATGAGGTCGCAGATCATGCGATTGAGTAACTAGAAATAAAATCTAATGTGATTCATTTGTTTTTTAGGTGTACATGTCCGAAGACCTTAACAAAACACTCTTTGCACCGTGAAGATGGCAGGCTGTGGGTTAAATATTCTGATAGCAGCAGAAATACTGAATTACATTGTAGACATTTTTTTTATGTTATAATGTGGCGAAACGAGAGAAGAAGACTCAAATCAGGCCTCCGGCACCTCACTCATCAGACGAAACGTAGAGTACTTCTACTTTGTTTTCTGTGAGGTCGTGGTATTTCACCGGTCGAGCCGGCCAATTCGTACAACAGATGTTGTTGCGGGCTCTACCACTGTTAATTTTGCTATGACTTGATAAAGGATTGCGACCCTTCCATTGTATGAGGGTGGCAAGGGAACAATCTTCGTGGATAAGTCTAGAAGTGGACGTTGTGGGCTAATGTTGGTCAATTAGCTACACTGATACCTTGTCCAAATCAACAGATTGTCGTAAATTATATTTAGCATTATAAGTCAAGTTGTAGAATTTTCTTACTTATTTTTATCTCGTTCGTTTATTATCGTGCGATATACTTTGATATCTATACATTTAGTAGATGAATCGCGATGATTTGGACCCGGAATAACAAAACAAGGAAATGTCTTATCCATTATCTGGCCATGACATTCAATGAACGATTGAATTAAAAAATAAAACCATACTAATTGCAATAGGGAAGATGGCGTTGTACTACCACCTGCTTGGGATCCCTTTGAGTAATATAAATATACTTTTAAATTATAACATTCTCCTGTCACAGTGTCAGTCGCCATACTCCTCCGAAACGGCTGAAACGATTTCAATGAAATTTTGAAGGTTATTGAAGGTTTTTATCTATGTTCTATAATGTTATAAATGTGAATGTAAGTTTGATTGTTACGCTTTCACGCGAAAACTACTCAACCGATCATCATGAAACTTTGTACACATATTTTTGGAGGTACTAGAAGTAACTTAGGATACCTTTTATGAAAATATATATATATAAAATACGAAGTAAGTATGCTACCTATAAACTCTGAAACGGCTGGACCGATTTCGATGAAATTTACAGGGATTGTCCAGATTGGCACATTCCTGTATTTGGTAGCGATCGGATCAACATAATTAGTGATACCCGGGTGAAGCCGGGGCGGGTCACTAGTATGATATAAATTAATAAAAGATACGATGAGCTCATTCTGTACAGAACGAAGCAGAAATAATAATCTTAAACTAAAAAGGGGAATTCGGCAGTAACTTTGACATTAGGATTAGACCTCACCCTCCTTCACGTAACCAAGAGCTCTGTAAAGTACTCAAAAAATCAAGGGAAAAAGCCGTAAAATAAACGCGATAATATCCGTAAGGATACCTTTAATCCTGTATCTGATAAGTTTCAACTTTGCAGAAACTTTGGGGAAAAAGCTAATTGTAACGCCCGCCAAGATGAGAGTCCTTTAAAACCTAGCTCCGGTCTAGATATCGCTTGAAAGGTGATAATAAGGACTCGATTGACTCATCAACCGAACCAAGTAACAATTTATTAACCTGCACCAATTTCATTACATACTGACTCACTCACTCACGGATGATCAACAAACCTCCAGTAGGCTTAGAAGACTCAAATTTGGTGTATAGAAGGAAACTTTCCATCTCCAACCCCTCGTTTAAGGGGTGCACATACAGTCTCCGTATAAAAGCTTGAATTGCGATGACTCTGGAATACTGAAAAGTAATGAGACCTCTAGTAGAGCCAAGTTTGGTTAATGCGTGCATATATTTGGGGATGCGCTGTCAACTGAATTTATGGCTCATGTTCCCTTTTCTGATTTTACCATTTATTACACCCCTTTATTAGTATATTTATAAATGGTATGAATTATAACTATCACACATTTATTCTAATCGTTTTGCGATAAGATATTAAAATTGCAACTCAAAGTAACGAATTATACACACATTTTCACTTCTATGATAAGATATACAAATACATTCTCATTACTACTCATTACGCACGGACATCCAATCATAAATTATTTTTGTCAATATTTCTTCACTTGATCCGTTCGAAATTTTACGATTTGTTTCCCTTAACGTGTTGTTTTTTGTTTGTGTGAAGTGTTTCTTTAAACGTTCAATAAAGTGCTTCTAGTGAATTATCCAATGTGGAGTGCGAGCAGTTAGCATGAGTAAAATGATGTTTATATAAACGCTGTGCTTAAGATATTACAATGATTATTAGATACTTGTGAGTAATAACTACTAATTTCAAAAATTTACTGCTGACTGAATTATGAAATCGACTACGACTATGAAATCGACTAAAATTATGAAATCGACTAAAATTATGGAATCGACTAAGACTATGGAATCGACTAACATTTTGTAGTCGACTATGATTATGAAATCGACGACGATTATAAAATCGACTAAAATTGTGAAATCGACTAACATTTTGTAATCGACTATGATTATGAAATCGACTACGATTATGAAATCGACTAAAATTATGAAATCGTCTAAAATTATGGAAGCAACTACGACTATGGAATCGACTAACATTTTGTAATCAACTATGATTATGAAAAGACCATGGAATCGACTAAAATTTTGTTATCGACCATGATTATGAAATCGACTACGACTATGAAATCGACTAAAATTATGGAATCGACTAAAATTATGAAATCGACTAAAATTAAGGAATCGACTACGATAATGAAATCGACTAAAATTATGGAATCGACTAACATTTTCAAAACGAATATGATTATGAAATCGACTACGATTATGAAATCGACTAAAATTGTGAAATCGACTACGACTATGAAATCGAATATGATTATAAAATCGACTAAAATTATGGAATCGACTACCAATATCTCGATAGTCGTATCAGTGAACGGCCTTTAGCGACGAGCTTCGACCAACATCTTGCTCTACACTCTTGCTAAATATTTGGAACAGGGTTTGATACAAAAAGCTGTAATTTCAGAGTCTGTCCTCATTGTGAGAAAGTTCATCCTGGAATCTATTCCAACTAGTGATATAGGGGATTTAATTGTATTTATAATATTTCAGGATAATTTGGTGTTTGCTTCATGCAGTGGACACGTCTCAGCCCAACATCGACCGCTGTCTGACGGGCTACATGACGGACGTGCAGACCTGGGTCGACTTTCACGGCAGACTGACCAATAGAGCACGTAAAACTAAATCATTTTATAATAACACTTTCAGTGTTTCATAAATTTCAATATTGGTTAATTATTTGCCTTGTCAACTTTATTAACCAGTATTGGTTAGGGAGCACCAGTCACGGTCCGTTTTTAGTTAGTTGCACCACTGTTTCAGTATATCTCTGTCGTCAAATGGCTGAATGGAAAACTTAAGCGCGTATAAAGTGTCCATATGCTCAAGATATTTCATATATAACAAACAAGTGAATAATGATGACTTAAATCTGTGAATGTGATAAGTTAAGTTACAGCAAACGACTGCTTGTTTATTTAACTGGGAAGAAATAACAATAATATTAGACCCATGGATTGCGATACATCCGACCATTAATTTAAACAACAAAATAAGAAAGTTTCACATCACAAAACTATCTTTGTTTATCTAACATTCATTCAAGACAAACATTTGCGTACACTGTCCAAAAACACCGATATACCGGCTTATTTATGTTATTTTGTATCTCACTGTTCGGGTTGGAAATTCCAGCGCTAGCCAACCGGATCGATGTGTCCTACCAGAACGGAACGTCCCAAAAGTTCTTCCGCGAGCTCAGGAAGTTTAATTGCTCGAGGAATACGTCCGTCGAGTACCTGGGCATGGCAAGAAGCCAGCTGCAGCGAGTGCCGAAGGTAAATGTCTTAAAGCAGCAATCTGTTTAGTACACAACTGAACCGACCCGTTAAATGCTGATCATTTAACGGGTCGGTTCAGAAGCGTGGTCTGATAAAAAACGTGTTCGAAAAATAGACTTGTCTCTCTTTGTGAGAATAGTTGAACCGCAGACAATAACAAATTTCATTAGCGAGAGAATTCTACTCTATTCACGGGTACTATAGCACTTATATTAGCCAACTCACTAATTGTTTACTGGAAATTTGCAGATTTTCAACTTCGCTGATAATTGCGGACAAGTTCTTTCAATGACAGTAACGTATTTGACTCTATACGGAAATGACTTTGGATCGAAATCCCAGCGGTGGCAAAACGAAGTTGGAAGAATTGGGACACATAATATTACTGGTGAGTGTTTCACACGACAATATTCATGCAACGGTAATGTTGCTTAGTGGCAAAAAATTGAACAGAGAACTCTTCATACATACATTATTAAAATAATGCTAATATAAAGTACTCATCTGCTTAGCTTTGCTACACAGATACTAACAGCCTATTTGATTAAGTTTATCTTCTGGTTTATCCCTTACTGCCTTCAATTAAATGAAAAAGTCGAAATTATCTTAATGTAGTAGTTTTTAGGTCCAATTAGACAATACTACAGTACTGATTGACCGCAAACAGACGGCCCGAAAGACTCTTTTGGGCAAGCTGTAAAAAATAAGATTAGATGTTGTTGTTTTCCGATACTCTTTGATCTTGCCATTTCCGAAGCACACTTGTCGTCTTAGCTTTATGTTATTGATTTTGGAATTTGCAATTTTGCAGATTATTCGTGGTCGGCAGCATTCCGTGGAGTTCCATTCCAACATCTTCGTGAATTGGATTTACGGCATTGTGGCATTACTGAATTGGAAGATGGAATTTTTAGCAACATGACAAGTCTTGAAAAATTATATCTTGGAGAGAATAATATTTCCACTATCAGCGATCGAACTTTCCACGGTTTAAGGAGACTCATCCATTTGGATATAAGCAGAAACTACGGGTACGGTGGCTTGCAATTCGCCGATCTGAACGTCTTCTCTGGGCTGACGCGTTTAAACTCTTTAGATTTCTCTTTTACCAAAATGTTACATCGCAACCTTCTTGCGCTGAGGAGCATAAGTAGAAGTTTGCAAAGGTTGTCCATTTGTTATTCAGGATTATCGGCTATGGGACCAAGTTTCTTTGCGACTACCTCACTGAGGTTCTTAGATGTTTCTGGAAGTACTAATATTTTCGACGATGTTGAAGCTCTAAGGGGTTTACAATCCACCTTACAAGTAGTTTATGCCGATGGCGTCGCTCTTAGAAGTATACGAGTTTTTAAAAATTTGACTTCATTAGAAATACTACGAGTGTCGAATAATGAAATTAGTACAATCGAAAAAATGACAACTAAGAGCCTTGAAAACCTTCAGGTATTGATTATGGACATGAATAGACTAACGACGTGGTTTACTCCGGTCATATCTTGGATGCCGAATCTGAAATTTTTGTCACTGAGAAAAAACAATATTAACTTAATATCTGAGGAAATGATGGCCGATTTTAGAAATATATCGTACGTTGGAGTTTCAGGGAACAATATGGTGTGCAACTGTAATGCGAGAGAAATGTACGAATTAGCTGCAAGAAACGAGAAGATCCGAGACGACATATTTATCTACCCAATAAACAATAACGAAATGAGAAGTTTGCTGTATCACACGGGCTTCGAAGATGTCAATCATATGATACTGGACAGGAAACATGTCGAACCTATTTGTTTCGACAGGGGATGTGACGAGGATGCGACTATAGATACGACAGGAAATTACCTCATCTTTGACTACGACCAACCTATGTACCATTGTATTCAGGCGACCGAAGGGAGAACTATGTCATTTGGCATGGTACCGTTTTGTACAAACCGCAAGGATATTGATTACGATGACGTCATTTCAGAGACTTGGAACACTATGTTTTTGTTGATAGCACCTTTATTATTATTACCAATTTGTATTTTTGCATATGTTTTTAGACATAATATTAGATATTTCTTTATAACAATGAGGAATTCCGCTACGCTGAGTTTAATCAATAAGGACGAAGTTTTAGACGGTAAGTTTGTTTGACGCAGCCATAATTCGTCATCATTACTCCCAGTTTAATGAGGTCAGCACAACATGATTTTCCAATCAACTTTCATCTCAGTAATGACTCCTTTCTTGCTCATGTCTTCCTTCACGCAATTCATCCATCTTTTCTTAAGCCTATCCCTACTAACATATCTCTCTACATCCATATAAATTCTTCTCCTCACATGTCATTCTTCGCTCATCATAACATGCCCATACCATGCTAATCTTATGTTCCTTAATTTATCTATCACTGGTGCTACCTTCAGTCTTCTCCTTACATACTCGTAGCATTCTATGTAAACATTCCAATTCATCTCAACATTTGCTTTATGTGCTCTTTCCATCCGTCCCTTTAACCGCCGAATTTATATCTACAAGTCTATTATTCTATTAGTACATCGGGTTCAAGCTTAAAAAAATCGTTTAAGCCTAGTAGACGATTTCAATTATGAAATGAAAGCAGGACCGTATGAAATGCAGATTTTACCTGCGCCTACTTATCCACTTCGAAAGCATATTTTATATTCTTAATAATATTTTCTTTAATGTTTTCAGATAACACTATATTCAACTACGACGTGTTCGTGTCGTACTGCCACGAGGACCGCGCGTGGGTGCTGGACCAGCTGCTGCCGCACGTCGAGGTCGACGCCAACGTCAGCGTCTGTCTGCACGAGCGGGATTTCATGGTACACGGATTACTCCCCTTCTTATTATGCGGAGAGTTACAAAGTACAAGTAAATGTTCTATTTCTTCTGCTTTAGGTGGGGTTGTCGATCCTCGAGAATATAGTTTCGTGCATGGACCGCTCAAAGACTATTCTGCTTATTCTCTCGAAAAAGTTTCTGCTGAGTCAATGGTGTCAGTTTGAAATGCATCTAGCGCAGCACAGGTATTTTTAATTTCAATTTTGGCAGGAATCCATAAAGGAGAGCTCTCATTTCTAATTTTAATTTCAATCAAATGATGTCTAAGTTTTGAAAATGTATTGTAATCCTTAGCAGAATAAACCTCTTATAAATTTTTGTTCGTGACACATTTGACGTGGAGATTGACATCTCGGTCTGTAGCCATTAGTGTCGTAAATTGCTAATAACTTTGGAATTTCAAATATGTTATATGACCATTGAAACATGTTTTTTTTGCAGGCTTTTAGAAACGAGACGCGAGGACCTCGTTCTAGTACTCCTAGAAGACATCCCGCGGCGTCTGCGGCCTAACACCCTTCATTACTTGATGCTAACCAACACCTACATCGTCTGGCCAAAAGAAGAAGCTGAACAAGTTTTGTTCTGGAGAAGACTAAACAAGAGTTTAGTTACGCACAAAATAAGACAAAGTAACCGGGACTCCTTCGCGTAATTATTTTAAAGGGGCATTCAATGTAATAAAAACCCGCGTATTCATTGTGTATTAGATGTATGGAGTTATCATGACTGATGACATAGACGCGATAAACAAAATTCTTGTAAATCACAAATTTGAAAAAAAAAACGTATATAATGATTCCACATGTAGTATGATGAATAGTGTATCACAAACTTTATTTACAAATATCTCTTAGAGATGTAATGAAATAATATAGATAAATCAGTTAATTACAAGAATAATTAATGACTTTTTAATACATTAGAATCCTCGTCAAGAGAATTAATTAATTATGTAAACAAACAACTTGTATTGAGTTAATTAGGGAACTATTACAACCATTAAAGCGTAAAATCTGAAAAAATGTCAACTTGTAGCAAGAACTGAGTTGAGATCTCATGTTAAACCTAGTTATCTTGTGCCTATGGAAGCACTTGTCCGACAACTTAGTTATACGAATTAGTATTAATTTATTAGATTATTGTTTCATATTCCTTATCAAAGATTTATGCAGCATCCTATCTTGACGTTTATCTGTGAGACACGCCTATCTACCTAAGCATTATTTGTACTATTCTGAGATATTTATAAATATTCTAGATTTAGTATCCAGGCTGCAAACATGTACTAAGTTTACTATTGAATAGCGCCGCAAAGCGAGTGCAATGACAGGCGACGACTGTTCCGGGGAGCCACTAGCTGAACAGGTCGATTGCGGTGCTAACATAATGCATCGCCGAGGAAGTCGACAATAATTGTAATATCTCACTGTCCTCAGATAAGATACCGAGATCACTTCAACTGACATGTCCAACTTATCTTATAGTAGTTTATTTCTGCGATAAAATATAAAGGATGTCACATAGTTCGAAGTCCAATGGAGTTTGAACTTTGTGACATCCTTTCCTTTCCAACGTTTGAACTTTGAGCCTACTTGGAGTTGTCCAAGTCTGACACAGTGACAAAGTAGTACTTGACAACAATCCCACCTGTCAAATGTTAAGTGGTGATACGATAGAAAGGTGCACGTAATAGTTTAGCATCATTCTTTTCCCTTGAAAATGCATGTCATAATCTGACAGAAAAACTTTTGCTGGCGACTTATTTCAGTTCTTTGCAGCTTACATTATACAATAAAATAAGATTGAAACTGTGAGGTACCTATACCACCAACAATCGACCCTATTTATTAAATTCCAATGGTTGGAAATCAGGAAATAAAACCATTTAAATTGTACGCACACTCCTAACAATGGGACCCGTAAGACACCGAGACGGTAAGCACTTTGCGTCTGAGCTCGAGCTTGCTACGAGCCTTCTAGGACGAGTCTCTAATGAATCACGGTGTATAAAAATGTTGTTTCAAGTCTCAAAACACAGATATAACCACACATATATACGCAGTTTTTTTAATTAAAATATCTTTAGACGCTTAGACGATATTTGGTCGGGGAAAGTTTTATAGGTTAGAGTGAACAACATGTGAACATGCGTCAGCAACACGGGTCAACAATGTGCTTATTTGAATTAGGAACAGTTTGGACGAACTTTTCTTAATTTTTTATTCAATTTTGAATTTTATTGTTAAAAGGCAAGGGTTTATTTTTGAAATATAATCTTGCCATTCCACATGTTTTAAGTTTTCGCCTTTTTCGGTAGTCCTCATGACTTCCTGTTTTGTTTTACATTTCTAATCGATGTGTTAAATTCACTTACAAATCACTAGCAGTTAGAATTTGAAATTCTGAACATCCTGTATGTTACGTACACATTATCAGTCTATGTGTTACCGTACATTCAATCAGTATTTACGGCCGATGCCTGGTTTCGGACTTACTTTCGTTTTGAAAATAAAACAAATAAATTAAAAAAAGAAAAATTGATAAATGAATGAATAGGGAATGGAAATTTATCAACGAAAGTTCGCGAATTAAGTGATTTAACTAGTGTCTTTTTGTTTACAAGGAAAATTTACAGATTGTACACATTGTGGTCGTTAGTGCGTGGTGTTGAAACACAGCTAGGATGAACATAATACTTCTCGAATCAATAGCTCTACTGAAACGGATGTCATGATGATATTTTTTTTATTGTAAGTAATCTTAATAATACTAAGAGACAAAAAAGATTATACTTTTTCAATAAATGGGTGGGAATAATATCGAATTTAATAGAATACAACAATATTACCAGTGGATACTGTGACTAGAATTGACAAAGGAATGCTTGAGCAGTTCGGGAAAACGTAACTAGATAAATATATGTTACAAAAGTGAGTAGGAGGGTTGGCAGGGACGTCCAAGGAGAACTTATCGATGAGATTAGCGACACACTTAAGAAGGGCGATGTAAGGAGTACCCGTAACCGCCGAGCATGTTTCCGCTAGTGTTTGGATGTAGAGAGGTGTGACAGGATCGCTATATGGAAATCTGTAATCTCTGCTTACTCCTCTAGGTTACAGGTGCATATTATCATTAAAACAACAACATAGTACAGTTTTTGATTGAATAAATGACATCTTTCTTAAAAGAAACGAGCCATTAGATCGTTAGCTAGCGGCTAGATTGTTTGATAGAATACTGCAAGCAATCGACATGTATCCAACAGGCACGATGTTAGGGCCGGCAGCAGCAGGTACGATAGAGGAAGCGCCAGGAACTCACATAATGATATGGAGAAGAAGAAGTTCTTTATTGCACTGTACGAGTGGAGAATCATTCACTTCTTAGTTTTATGTATGTATGAAGGTGGAAAACAAGTGAAAATTGGTTCATCTGATGGTAACAATACGGCTACCCATAGCCTTCCGCAACAAGCAAATAAGTTGCAGATGCGTGCAATTATTTTTGACATATTGGGCCTACGGCACCTCACACATTGGACAAATCGCAGAAACATAACAACGCCTGTCTTCTGTGAGGTCGTCGTCACAGTAGCTATTGTTGCTGATGTTAATGACACTTACACACACACTTTAAATTCCTCTGCCATCCTCAAAAGGCACAAACAACTAGCGGCATGAGATGACTCTGTTTCTGTCGCCTAGTTAATTTGCCTTGGATGTTTAGATTCTATGAGTGGTAATATTTCTCAATTGGACTTGTTGTTATCAGATAGGCACGGAATACTATCAGCTACAAAAATAACACTATCCGCTATGCTGTGTCATGTCGCTCTACTGTAATGATTACATCATAGTGCCTAGCTGGAGTAGAGAGTGTTAGAAAGGATAACTTCAGAGCGGTAACACGAGTCTGAATTATGATAAAACATTACGTTCCACTATGACGTCCACAAATCAAACAGATGTGTTGCCTAATTACTGAAGAAAAAGAGCTGTTAGCTTATTGGTAATTTTTAAGTACTGCATAATTTGCAGGGTTACGCTGTACCTAGCGGACGTGGTGCCGCAGCCACTGCCGCTGCCACTCCCACAGGAGCGGTGCCTGACGGGCTACATGACGGATGTCCAAGCCTGGGTGGACGACAGTGGGAGACTCACTGAGAGAGCACGTAAATCACTCCTTTGTACTAACTGTTGCTTGAGAAAACATTATTTTAGACATTTCGCTCACTCCATGTTTTATTGCATTTGGAAATAGCGCCTTATAACTTTCCACACTTCCATTTTTCATTGTATCAGGAAAGAGTTGTCAAAACTCTAAAGTCATGAATGCTCACTAATTACAACATAGTTTAATTTTGTGGAATAGATAAGTGCAGTTCACTCTTTCTCTAATCAAACATTCAACTTGTGCGAACGAAAATACCTTTCTTAAGTCGTCGATATTTATGCGTCATAACGAAGTTTTGACTCACATTTTTAATCCTATCATTTACAATCACGCCTACGTTACCTCTTAAAGACCGGCATCTCTATTGCATGCTTCTCCTGGCATGCTTGTACTATCAAACCTCTCACTTTCACACATTAAAATTGTGTATAGTGATCTCATACATTAAAGTTGGCATTGTATATTGCCCAGCGTTCATAAACTACCTAAGCATCTCGACATTTTTACTAACTTTGTTCAAAGGTCTTGTTCTTAATTTTAGCGGTAGCAAGAAAGATCGATGTGTCGTATCAGGTCAATGCAAACCGAAGGCTGCAAGAGCAGCTGGAGGCCATCTCGTGCTCGATGAACAACTCTGTGGAGTATCTGAGCATGGCCAGAAACAAGCTGCAACTAGTGCCTAAGGTAAGTTTCTTTTCCTAGCTAGCATATCAATATATGCAAGAGCGCGAGAGAATAAAAACCTCCTGCGCAAAATAAAGCAAACACTGCTATTCACTTCTGCAATTTTATTCGCAGTATCTTCTAAGTCACGTTCTTCTCTTAAAACGCGATTTCTAATCGTATTTGTCCACAGTCACGCTTAGCATACTCCTCAAGGACCCCATATCAATGGCATTCATTTATTAACAAGCATAAAGTTTACCACACGACATTCATATCGCGAAACGCACATTCAGTTTACTTTTGTTATAATAATCTTAATTAATTCCGTTTTGCAATATCATTGACATAAACATGAATACTAATAATAACGGACACTATTCCCACTCGGCTTATCCCAAACTAAGCAGAGCTTGTGCTATGGCAACCAGCTAACTGATATACTACATATATTATACTACTTTTTAAATACATACATATTTAACTGCAGTTCCATATTGCAATTGTATAGTTGCAATATAAAATTAATTTCATTTTAGAATTTGACCATAATGCAAAATAATTAGCAATCGATTTCCAGGTCTTTAAGTTTACTGATTCTTGTGGACAATCTTTATCAACAACACTAGTCTATCTAACGTTAGCTGGGAACTACTTCTACTCGAGTAATTTTGAGAGGCCAAAGTTCCAAGGACAAATGAACGCAACCGATGCAGTGGTCGATGTGTTTGGTAAGTGAATTGTATCCATGTTTGAACATATGTAATTGGAAATGCGAATATTATTTGGTTTCAACGAATGAATCTGTCTGCAGTAAAATATTGAAAATCGAAGCGTAGTTGGATTTGATTTATGAATTACTTTGTCTACAGCCTCTCAAGAGTGGTCGACTGGATTCCATGGCGTGCACTTTCAAAATCTCCGTGAATTAGATTTACGACTTTGCGGAATCAGAGAATTGGAAGACTCCCCTTTTAGCAACATGCCAAATCTTGAAAGGCTATATCTTGGCGAAAATAATATCTATGTTATCAATGAAAACTCCTTTAAGGGAATATCGAATCTTATTCATTTGGATTTAAGCAGAAACTATGAGTTTAATGGGAACGAAGTCTACCGAGGCTTGTACTTTGGCGATTTAAGAGTTTTCGCAGGTGTCACACGATTAAAAACGTTAGATTTATCTTATACGAAGTTGAGACAAGAGAAGCTCCACGCAATCACACAAATAAGCAGCTTGCAAAGTTTATCGATTTGTAAGACAGAATTGACAAATATGGAATCGAGTTGGCTTACAGGAACTTCAATTAAATTTTTAGATGTGTCCGGAAATAAAAACATATTTAAAGATAATAAAGCTTTACGAGGTGTGAGGTCAACTTTACAAGTAGTCTACGCTGACGACATCGCTCTAAACAATCTAGATGTATTCGAGAACTTATCTTCTTTGGAAATATTACTCGTGTCCAATAATGAAATCGGTACAGTAAAAAAGAAAATAGCTAAGAGCCTAACAAATCTTCAGGCCTTGATATTGGACATGAACAGACTTACGACTTGGTTCAAGCCGACTATAGCTTTAATGCCGAATATAAAATTGTTGTCAATGAGAAACAACAACATAAACTTGATATCAGAAGAGATGGTACATGATTTTGAGAATTTATCATATGTTGCAATTTCTGGAAATTTTGTCGTGTGCAACTGCAACGCCAGAGAGCTATTCCTGCTAGCTTTGAGAAATGAAAAGATTTCACCGGACGAATTCATTTACCCGATAGATTACGGCAATGAAGTAGATAGTCTTGTATACCATACCGGATTTAGAGACATTAACTACTTGATAGCGAATAGAAAGCATGTTAAACCATTTTGTATAGACGAGGAACGCAAGGACGATCTCAATTCTACGTTTTCGGGAAATCTCCACTTATTTGATTACGATGAAAGCATGTACTCCTGTTTACTGGTGGTCGAAGGCAGGACGACGTCGTTCGCTTCGATACCATCTTGCGATGGGCGCATTGAAGTTACTAGAGACGAAGTTTTATTGAAGACTTTTAATAATTTGTACGTATTGGTATTGCCGGTATTAATATTACCACTTCTGATTTTCGGATATATGTTTAGACGGAATATAAGATATTTCTTTATAACTATGAGAAATTCTACGATGTTGAGCTTAATCAACAAGGATGATGTCATGGACGGTGAGTTAGTTTCTTAAGATATTTTAATTGCAACGATTGAAATTAAATATATTTTATTTTGTTCGTTTATTATTTCAGACAACACGATATTCAACTACGACGTGTTCGTGTCGTACTGCCACGAGGACCGCGCGTGGGTGCTGGACCAGCTGCTGCCGCACGTCGAGGTCGACGCCAACGTCAGCGTCTGTCTGCACGAGCGGGATTTCATGGTACACGGATTACTCCCCTTCTTATTATGCGGAGAGTTACAAAGTACAAGTAAATGTTCTATTTCTTCTGCTTTAGGTGGGGTTGTCGATCCTCGAGAATATAGTTTCGTGCATGGACCGCTCAAAGACTATTCTGCTTATTCTCTCGAAAAAGTTCCTGCTGAGTCAATGGTGTCAGTTTGAAATGCATCTAGCGCAGCACAGGTAATCAACATTTTCGTCAACATTCATTAGAATGTCAGTTATTACACTGACATGTGTGCGTGCGCAGGATTTACATGATTTAATTGTCCATGAGCCATCACACGTTTAGATGTAGGACTAGTTACTTTTGTTGTCAATATACCTCGCGATCGAAGGAAGCGATTAGAATTTTCGTTCATGGTACGTACACACAGCATGTTTTAAGTTTTTCTGTCCGGTTGTGACGTCCGAAACGTTTTTTGATAAATCATGAAGACTATAGATATATATTTTTAAAGCTTCAATATTTTTGTTGCAGACTTCTAGAGACGAGACGCGAGGATCTTCTACTAGTACTTCTAGAAGACATCCCGCGGCGTCTGCGGCCTAACACCTTGCATTACTTGATGCTAACCAACACGTACGTCGTTTGGCCAAAAGATGAAGCTGAACAAGATGTGTTCTGGCGAAGACTGAATAAGAGTTTGCTTACTCATACAATAAGGCAAACAAATAGCAACTCCTTGGCATAAATAAGTAGATATTATAATTCTTGAGAAAATCGTAGTTTATGTTTTGGATCACCTTCCTTCCTTAATGTCTCTTTATCCTCTTTTATTAAACCTTATGCTGGAGTAAGGAAACGGGAGAAAAGTGAGATAAATAGATAGTCTCCTTGTGTATTGTGTCTCCTGTTATTATCTATACGTATTCTTGATAAGTTTTAAATGTCCCCACTGTCGGTTTGTCTGTTAGATATGACTAAAACTAAGTATAAACTAAACTAACGATTCTTCACAAATCAGATCCTCACTTCTTATTCAATATGCTATTATTATATTACACGAAAATAGTCAACCATAAATCCTATGAATTATAAATTTTAAATGCTCACGTGTAGTCAAAACGACGCCTCCCGCCATGCGCTTCGCTTGCGGCGGAGTCGCCAGCAAGTCAATATTGAGGATCCCACCACAAATTCTGAATCAAATAAACACTTAATATAAAACATGGTCTATCGTCTATTATATCCGCTTGAGAAGATTTAAGAAAAACAAGTATTGCTTTTCGCTTTTATATTTTCATTACATTCATGACAAAGTGATAACCTGACGGATTTTATTTTAAAAACCTACTAGGTAAAACCATCTGTACTGTTGGAAGGCGAACTTTGTATTGTACACGTTACTGAATTCTCACTAGGTTGAAGAATCGTTCACTCAATATACTAGCAATAAATATTAAAATCAATGTACAATTACTGTCAGGTTCCTCGTTACCTCGAAGTGTCACTTATACGTTACAACTCATAGTACCTGTATTTACGCAGGTTGACTTCGCCCGGTTTCGTTTTAAAGCTACATTGCTTTAGGTATTTCGTGAAAGCCAGTTCTGGAAAAAAACCATATCAATCATTTTGTCGGATCGGAATTAACAATAGTAAATGTAAAATATTTAACGGTTGAACCGATTTTGAAAAATAAATGTGTTTGTGTGTGTATGAGTGGGTCTTGTATGGTTTATATTCACAATATTTTGACGATGGTAATTCCATTGGGATCAAACTTTTCTGGATTGTTTATAATAAATTAGCCGACTCCTTTTTCATGGATGATGATGGTAAGCCATCGTACAACTGTTGAATCTTCCCCCCCATCTTTCTTAATGACGGACAGGAGGGTGTATTTGTTTCCGTGAGTACATCTTCTATTTTATTTCTCACGTTATTTCAATTAATGTGTGATTAACTTTATAATTTCTTACCGTTTTGTTCGACGATGTATAATCTAGGATCAGGCAACCCTTGCGGCTCGGCCATGTTCAGATTGTCCAAGTCGTCTTTTTCTTTATCATTCTTCAAGAATCTAGAACAAGATCTTCATTGTTCAATCTTATTTATAATTATAACATACGTCATACGACAGTGCTGCTGCTTAATATTATATACGACAGTGCTGCTGCTTAATATTATATACGACAGTGCTGCTGCTTAATATTATATACGACAGTGCTGCTGCTTAATATTATATACGACAGTGCTGCTGCTTAATATTATATACGACAGTGCTGCGGCTTAATATTATATACGCCAGTGCTGCGGCTTAATATTATATACGACAGCGCTGCTGCTTAATATTATATACGACAGTGCTGCGGCTTAATATTATATACGACAGTGCTGCGGCTTAATATTATATACGCCAGTGCTGCGGCTTAATATTATATACGCCAGTGCTGCGGCTTAATATTATATACGACAGTGCTGCTGCTTAATATTATATACGACAGTGCTGCGGCTTAATATTATATACGACAGTGCTGCTGCTTAATATTATATACGACAGTGCTGCTGCTTAATATTATATACGCCAGTACTGCGGCTTAATATTATATACGACAGTGCTGCTGCTTAATATTATATACGACAGTGCTGCTGCTTAATATTATATACGACAGTGCTGCTGCTTAATATTATATACGCCAGTACTGCGGCTTAATATTATATACGCCAGTGCTGCGGCTTAATATTATATACGACAGTGCTGCTGCTTAATATTATATACGACAGTGCTGCTGCTTAATATTATATACGCCAGTGCTGCGGCTTAATATTATATACGCCAGTGCTGCGGCTTAATATTATATACGACAGTGCTGCTGCTTAATATTATATACGACAGTGCTGCTGCTTAATATTATATACGACAGTGCTGCTGCTTAATATTATATACGCCAGTACTGCGGCTTAATATTATATACGACAGTGCTGCTGCTTAATATTATATACGACAGTGCTGCTGCTTAATATTATATACGACAGTGCTGCTGCTTAATATTATATACGCCAGTACTGCGGCTTAATATTATATACGCCAGTGCTGCGGCTTAATATTATATACGACAGTGCTGCTGCTTAATATTATATACGACAGTGCTGCTGCTTAATATTATATACGACAGTGCTGCTGCTTAATATTATATACGCCAGTACTGCGGCTTAATATTATATACGCCAGTACTGCGGCTTAATATTATATACGCCAGTGCTGCTGCTTAATATTATATACGACAGTGCTGCGGCTTAATATTATATACGCCAGTGCTGCGGCTTAATATTATATACGCCAGTGCTGCTGCTTAATATTATATACGACAGTGCTGCTGCTTAATATTATATACGACAGTGCTGCTGCTTACTATTATATACGCCAGTGCTGCGGCTTAATATTATATACGCCAGTGCTGCTGCTTAATATTATTTGCAACTCTACTTTAACAACTTTTTTCGTACAAATATTATGATGAAGATTGTCTATGACACATTCAGGTAATATTTGTACATTTTTAAAATTAACATTACTTATAAAGACCCCTTATTATTTATTATTATATAAAGACCCTGTAAACAAAGAAAAATGTGTAGACATGGTTATTGTATAAAAAGGTTTGGTTCACCATTTGAGTTCACCAAAATATACGACAGGATTCGCTTACGGGTTACTTTTTATAAATGTTTCGAGTTCCTTTATCTTGATGGCTATGTCTTTGTAGAACTTGCTTCGTATCTCCTCCTGCTCAGCTTTCAGCTTGTACGTGGCTTCGTGTTCTTTCGCATTGAATGTAAATAAATCTGTAGAGGTAAGTTTAAAGTTATTAAAAATATACGTAATTCGATCATGAATATTGTTATACCATAGGATCCTGAGTTTTGTTTCTCCGTATTATATTTACTATTAAAGTTTGTTATAGTGGTAGAGCCCGCAACAACATCTGTTGCACTGCAGGGCCGGCTCGACCGGTGAAATACCACGACCTCACAGAAGACAGGCGTGAAGTAGAAGTATTCTGCGTTTAACCTGATGAGTGAGGTGCTGGAGGCCTAATTTCAGTCCTCTTCCCCTTCCCACCCTTTCCTCATAAGTAAAGGATGAGAAAAGGAAGAGGATTGGACGGGTGGGGTTAATGGGGAAAAGGAAATATCCTTTTTCCTATCTATGCCCTCCTCTGTCCATTAAAGGTAGGCAACACATCTGCAACACACTTGCTTGTTGTGTATGTCTATGGGCAGCGTTCACTTAACATCAGGTGATCCGCTTGCTCGTTTGCTGCCTTATTATATTAAAAAAATCAAAGGTTATTGTGAGATTTATCAATGTCTCGGATCTTTTAACCTTTGTATTTTTATATATTCTTTCACGTCTGTCTCCTATGGTGTCGTGGTTCAGTGGAGCTGGTACATTCTTATAGCAGCTGCTACTGCTGCAAGCTCTGCCATTATTGGAAAGCTAGTAAGTGTGTTTTATACATCGCAATGGCACTCACCTTCGTACCTGTTGTGTACATCGACCGCTAGAGGAAAAGTCCTTGAGCGCTCGCTGAGCAGGTCGATCAGGGAACGTGCGGCGCGGACACACGCGCACGCTCCGTCGATTACCTTCGGCAGTTTGATGCTCACCTTCATTGCGGGGAACGAGAGCTCCACGGGCTCACTGCACAGTCAACACATATAATCTCCATGCCTTCCTCCGCCCCATTTCATCCTTCACTCTGCGTTCTGCTGTCTACTCATCTGTAACTTTTGACAGTTTCGGATGTCGATGGCTGGCGCTGGTCGTATAACATCCCGTGACCCACTTAGTGCTTTAAATTCGAACGTATCCATTCGAACATTAAACGCTTGTACGCTTTCTATCTTAATAAATTTAACATAGGACAGCAACAGCTAGCTACCTTAGCTTAAATGGAAGCTTTATCTACTTCTCTTTTTTAAAAACTTTTTTTATGGCAAATCTAACATACAACCCAATGCGGCCAATATTAAAAAAAATGGTCTAGATATTCACTTTATAGCAAGGCAATAATTCACCAGAATTTTATAATCCCACACAGGGCCCATAAAGCCCCATTAGGCCATTGATGAAGCATTATAATAATTTATTTTATACTCATCCATTGCTCTTTTAGGACAAACAAACATGAATATGCAAAGCAAATAAACTCAAAAAGGAGAATCGAATAAGTGTAGACAAAAGGCCTGGTCTGGTTACTTCACACAGTAGGCTGAGGTATGTAATACAATCTAATCCTACGATGGCATTCTTTAGGACCACATCTATTAAATTATTATTGCATAATGCTGCTGGACCTTGTCGTTGTGATGAGTCGGCACGAATGTGATGAGTGTCATACTCTATTTTATATTTATTTTTCTTTTTGTCTCTGAACTGCGACCCTATTCCATAACTTAAAGAAGTATCAAACCTTCTTGCAGTTTATCCCTTCATTCATATTTAAAAGTCAACGACGTCGCCTAATTGTCTCAAATTAATAATGTTTCTAATTTTTAGGAAAAAGGCATTATATTTTCTAGTTCTATTACCGTTCTGGCTCTATTGGTTTAGGTTTCCTCGTAGGCATCCTCACAGAGACCCAGAAGTTCAGACGGAGTCCTTTGAACTCCCGCTCGTACGTGGTCAGCTTGATGGACGCCCACTGGAACCGATGTTCTAGATCCCGTAGGAGCGCGTAGGAAGCGACCTGGATGGCGTTGGACAGTTCCTCTCGAAGAGCCATACGAACCTGACAATTGTAGTAAAATTTTAAGTAAAAAGGAAAGATTAATTTGAATTGCAATTTATTTTTTAACTTCATAATGATATTATGATTTAAGGCTGTAGACCTGGTGTGAAACCGACTGTAACAGAAGCGGAGAATTAGAACGAGGAAGTACCAAGAACTAGTAACACCAAAAAAACAGAATACCGTCATGAAATAAAAGCATTTTATAATTGTCGTTTGGCCTGATAAGCTTATCCCTTAACTGTCCTTACTATATTACATATCGGAAGAGACGGGAGGGGAGGATCCCCAGTCTCCTTGTTATGAGAGATCGCGTTTGTACTTGATCTAAACTCTCAGCTTCCTTAATTTTCTATACTTGCCAAATTAAACTAACCTCAATAAAGTTCCTGATCTGGGCCTCTGTGTACTGTCTTGTATCAGCCGTTATCTCGTCAAGCAGGTCCAGCATCTGTAAACAATTGTGTACATGTAAATAGTATCTAAAGTTTTTCCTGTTATTTCCCACAGAGGGAGCTAGTTGAAAACCGTTGTTAGCAACGATCGCTGTAAACGCTTCATCAACTTTAAGGATCTTATTACCGTTGATTTCATTGCCGTATGACCTGTTTTTCTTTGTCGCAAGACTTCCGGTTGCATCGTTAATGAGTACAGTCATAAAGTGCGCTCCGAAAAAATAAATACTAAGCCATCTGAAACTGTAGTGTAATTGTTAATATTGTGTGTTGAGCCAAGGACAAAGCTAAGTGCAACTTAGTGCTACTTAACGTACAATCAAGTAAGTTTTCGTTACCGGTAGGACTTCGACGCAGCGTCGGTCTAGGTCGTCGTCGTCGCACATCTCCTGCTGTTTCCAGAGGTGCAGGTAGGTGTTCATCTGCGTCACGACGCGCGGGTCGGGCAGCCCGTCGCAGCGCAGGTACTGCTGCCACTGAAAAATAAATCAAACAAGCTGTATGTCAGCGAGTGTTTTATATCTCAAATCAGAACCTGTCAACTAGAAAGATCAATTCTGCCCCACTAAAATAGACGAATAAATATTCCTTTCATCTTGTATATATTACAAAAGAAAAAACTGATGGATATACCAACACACGGTCCAAGCTATTGGACCTATAGAATGTAAATTTTGCACAGAGATTTCTGTTATTTCTTAGGCTGGCATGAAAAATCCCCTAACGGTCAAAAACCCCTTTAGCGATATAAAAGTAAAAAGTAATTCTAGGCATAAGAATAAAATTACAGACGAGAAAATGATTGTCACAATTCTAAAAGCGTGGGGCGCTTTGTATGACATATTTAAACTAACTCTGCGTTTAAAAAGAAAAGGTAATACCAACTCAGTGGATAATTTTCGGTAATCGAAAAATTTATTCGAATATTAACTCTACTACCATGCTTTTCTTGCCAAATCCAGCTCTCACTTCCATACATTAAAGTCGGTACTAGTACAGCATTGTGTATTGCCAGACGAGCCTTCATAAACTAGGCAATCGAATCTTCTCTAAAACAAAGAATAGCTAATTCTGGAATACTAACTTCCGCATTAAGACTCTTCTTCTTTTCAAGCTCCAATTTCCGCTGTTCAAATTCTGAAAGGTTATTAAAAATATAAAAATATCGTTTATCTATAATTTCGATGTATGTTTCTTTAAGAAAAAAGTTATGAGCATTGGTAAAGCTAGTGCGATTTCCATCTAATATGATTCTTACTTTCTGGTCTTCAAATTCCAATCAAATATACAATGGAACAAACGACAAGTCTAACGGATCAAGTCGCGTAGAAAATAGATTAAAAAACGTTCCCTTACTGTTGAACAACGCGACAGTTTTGCGCAGTAAATCTTTCCTGACTTCCATCTGCTCTTTATCCTTCACCATGAGGCTGGCGCGTGCCCTGGCTTCTGCTATCCGCTTCTCCTTGGCACCGGCTAGGATTGCTTGCCTGTACAAACATTGCCGATGACACTAAATCTGGTATAGTACGGTTGTATTTAGACGGGAACTTCTAATAAATTTGACGTCATTCCAAAGTTCCTAAGTTACCTGTTTTACCAGCAAGTTTAAAACACTTATCTAACGTTACTTGTGAATCTAAATACGAGCTAAATGTGTTACCAACAAGATTACCACTAATAACTAAAATTATAACAGAACTTTAACCATTTTTAATTAAAGATGGAAAAAAAATACATAAATTTCCACTGTAAATATCTACATTCAATCCAAATCCAATTATTTAGAGCAGGACAGAAGAAAAACTAACTTCTCCGCTTCTTTCTCTGCTCTCCATTCTTCTATACGCTGCAGAAGCCAGTTCTCCCTTTCCTTTTTGTTCATCTTCCTCCAATTGGGAGGCTGTTATTTTTTTTATTTTAGTTTATTCTTGTAATGTTAAATCATTTTGGATGATCCCTTCCCTTGAGCCTACTATAATGACTAATATAAATCTATTTTTGCTCAGGATTTATGATTGCAAGAATCGAATCCGGTTTCAATAGGTGGTTCAATAATTTGTATTTGATGTTGAACCCAAAAAACACTCCAAACGTCGGATAACATTCCGGTATGAACAATAGGGGCACAGAACGTTTCCAACTTGTGTAAATATCACCAAAATTAACGAAATATATTTAAATTAATTTAAAACTTTCGCTCCATTCACAACAAGCCGTGTTTTGATCCGCATTATCCGTCCACTGCCCCCGGCCGGGGTCGCGCAATGAACTCTCTTCAGGCGAATACGTTGAATAACAAAAAGCTATAAAGTATTTTTCATAGATCCTTTATGTCGATGTGAAATGAAATTTACGGTCTCGTGCTGCCTCGTTGTTATACGAGACATAATATACGACCAGTGCTGAACTTAAACAAACATCAAGCATGCAAGTCACCAACATATTTTATACAGATTTTACTTTAACTGACTTATAACTATTTCATTCGTTAATTCTTCTGAATTCAGAAGCTAATGAACAAACAAACATACTACTCCTTGTCTTATAACTTATTTCTTTAAAGCAAAACTTACCTTTTCAAAATCTGGTATTTCCTCTTTTTTCTTGTCTTTCTTCCCTTTTTTTCCTTTTTTCCTCGATCTTGCTTGATCTTCCTCTTCCTCTACCGGCGGTTCCTCTGTGACAACAGGTTAACTGTATGATGGTTCAATAGCGCAACTCGACGCTCTGTGGTGTTATTAGTGACTCAGATTCTTTGATTGACTCCTGTGAGGTCATGGTATTCATCGGCCGAGCCGTCCCATTCGTGCAACAGTTGTTGTTCTACTGTTGACTTGCTCTTAAATTGTCACAGTTAATCATTCTTGCATGTTAAAACAGGTTTCATAGTTCGTTCGCTCGTTTGGTAAACTTATTCGAACAAATATTTGAACGATACGAAATATTTCGCAGAAGAACCAAGTACAGGACCTAGTCAAAGTATTTTTTTACCTTCATAATTACTTTCCACAAAAGTTCGACAAGAGAAGACCAACAATTGTTCTTATGTACATATATATCCATAGCATCTGGTTAGCGGTCTCATAAGAATTTGCTCCCTTCAATCTTCTATCACATAAATATACCTAAAGCTGTAAGAAGTTGCCACTTCTTAGCTTCTTTTCTTTTCTAGAGCCTTTTGTTGATATAAGATACAACATACCTGATTTTATAGATTCGTCAGACCATTCGAATAATGACGTGGTCTTCTTAGTTACTTCCACCGCCTGGCAAACAGAATACGTCTTATAAGTTTAAGGTACCAAAAGTCCTACAGAATTAATATAGAATGATTAATGTTTACAAGACTTTATATACGAGTATTTTATTCTAAAATAATCTTGTGGATATTCTAGAAAAAATAAGCGCTTGTAGAATTAATAACAATTGTGGAAAAGTTCGTGGAAACATTCAGCTGAGAAAGCCTTTCTTTCCTTGAAATCAGTTTTACTAGAATAGAAGAAGCACTAATATATAATATGACAATTTATAATTTCTGCTATAAGCTGCTAAGACTTATCATGACCATGAAGCATTGGTTTTAGGATTCAAGGTTGTTATGGCAATATCTGAGACCGAATCATTTCTTATGGTGAGGTGGAAAATACGATACCAAGCAGGATTCTGTTCATGTAGAGTGATACATTTTTATTTATTGAGGCCAATTGGCTAGGCCACGTAGATCGTATGGAGCCCTCGTGACTAAATACCAAACGACCGACGGGAGGTCTAATATTGAGGTTCAAGAAGAGCTCGAAACACGCTATGACTTACTTTAAAATTGATTTTTCCAGCTGGGAAGGTTTAACTGAAATCCTCTAACAGTGGAGAGAAAACACTACAGGCAGCCTCAAAACTCATGTTGAAGCCTGGCCAGGGAACACATACGAAGGCATAAATCAGACTTTCTAATCTACTTCCTTCATCCCTCTATCTAATCCTAACTTCTAAGTTTTCTTAAAAATAGTGTTTTAAGGGAAGGATGATGTTCTCGCGCCATCTCTTTTAATATATAAAGTGTTCCTAAATAAGTAGTGCAGTAATGTAATAACGAAAACTACTTTATTACCTCCCCTACCTTCTTTTTCCCTTTCTTTTTCTTCAGTTTGATTTCTGGAAAATAAAAATATAGATATTGTTTTATTTTTAACTTTTAAATTCATACCTCGATCTATCTTTGTTAGTAAATAGTTTTATGTTTAACTTTACCAGGCTCACTGCTAGGCATAGGCCCTCCCATGTCTCCCACCATATGCGATCTTCCTCTCTCCGCAGCTATTTGATATCAATGGCAATTATATGCATCTATCATTAAAGAAATTGACTGACTGATGTATCAACGCACTGCCAGGCTACTGGGCCTAGATACTCGAGGTTGTGCACTAAAATAGTTTTTCCAAGTTCATTCAAAGTTTATATGGAGAAAGTACTCAGAAGCCGAGGCGGGTTGCTAGTAATTAATGACATTAATGTTGTAAAAATGTGAGGCCAGTGCTACTGTATTGCTGAACAATTAATTTTACCAGTAGCATATATTAAATCGTGCAGATAGGTTTGTTCAGTTACTGAGTTCCCAAGTGACCCTTTTTCTATACGACAACATACCCATTAAAATCCAGGGCACTTTCTTACTAAGTTACACTGTTATTACGCAATACAATTACCTAAATTCTAATGTAGCTTTTCGTATTAACTCGACCCCTTCGACTACTTTCCACTTGTCTAATAAATTCTCACTTGATGTATTCAAAGAATTTTTTTATTGCACTTTATTTGATTGCTTACAGCGGGCTTCGGCGAGCACCTCGTCACCTTCGCTACTGGACCATCGATCAAACATCATGCGTTTCATCGACAACAGTTAGATGTAGTATCTTTATGAACCGCATCTACTTTAAGTTTATTATTTATAAATATAAAAATGCCAGTCTTGTTGGGTTATACTATAATTTAGTTATGGTACACGGTCAGTGTTATATTTCCAGCTTATTCAGAATAGCTGGGATATTGTCAAAGCACAATTGCATTGCAATTTGTAGTTGTTATAAACCTCGGCTGACTTCAAACGTGGGAACTGCTTATATATATTGTTTAATAAATAAAATAAAGCATCAATCAATGGGTGTAAACTTCCATCAAGTTTCCATCCTTTTTGATCTAAGAAATCGGTAGCTAGGTATGTCTTCATCGAACTGAACCTTTGAAACACCAACGTACCTTCGACTGGTGGCAGGGACTCGAATGACGCGCTGGTGTAGGAGGTGTCGGTGTACTGCACCTCCTCCGGCGGCTGCTCCAGATCCGTCGTGGCCACCAGCGTCTCCTCCAAGACCTCCGCCTCTGAACAATTTAGTATTGAATTCACCACATGAAAATCGTTACAAATGGTATTTACGTTGCTAGATCCCTTCACTGTCTATGAGAACTTGATTCGACCAAATATAATGAGTACACTCTAGCTGAGATAGGCTACTAGTCACATAGCTTACTCGACATCAAGTGGGATTGTAGTCAAGCTTTAGCTTTACATTATTGTTTTTACTATAGCATAGGTATTAAAGTTTGTCTCGCTTATGTCACGAGGAGTTTGTTACTGTTAGAAAACATCGATATCCAAGCATTAATGTCATCTGTAACTTTGTCATTTGACATTTTGTGTGTTTTGGAACGTAAATAATTAGGTCATACAATGGGAACTGGTTGGTCGTGCCCTAGGTTTTGGTATGAGCGAGATAGCAGGAGATAGCGGGTCAGTTGACACCAGTCTATTGTTTTTTAGCCCGCGACTAACCATTTTTTCTTTTAGTCTAGTAATCCCAGCTGATATTAGCAATTGGGATGATTGAAATAAAGAAGGGTTCGTTGTAACTAAATGTGGATGAAGGAATCGAACCCGACTTCAATCAGTGGGTAGATGAAATGGAAAATGGAGACAATGAAATGACAATGATAACCGAGTTGATCTTGATAATCCATGAAAGAATAACAAAAGGGAACACAATAATTACCCGGAGGTTCTGGCCGTTCATTCTGAAAACAAAAAGAACACATTCAATACATTTTTTTTTATTTCAAATAGATGCGCACGAGGGCGCGGTTTCCTTTCTATTCCACTGTTTTCGTTGGAATAAGTTCGTCTAAGACGTCCCGTATTTGTCCTCCTTTCCTCATTCATTTTGCATAATGTGTATGTATTATTATTTCTCTGTTGAGTTTCGTCATCGCACAACTCGACAGAGCTCCAACTACCATCCTCACCATCTTGATGGATGGTATTCCCCTACCATACTTTCGCGTAATATCTCGCCGCGCAAAGCCGCGTTGTGGAATGAAGTATCACAAGAGGTATTTCCAAATCAATACGACTTAGGGTCCTTCAAGAAGCGAGCGTACACATTAAAGGCAAGGCGTCTGCAGTTCTTCTGGTGTTGTGGATGTTCATGGGCGGCGGTGAGCACTTAGCTTTAGGTGACCCGGTGCTCGTTTGCCTTCAACTACAACCAATGATCAACACACTTCACACAAATGATTAATATAATAGTTTTTATTACAGCGTTGTGTATTCTTTGTTAGCAAATTCTATGTTTTATGAAACTCACTTTTTTCTTGTCTTTCTTTGCCATATTAATTAACTAATTTGTATAATTTAAAGGTTAAAAACATTAAAATGAGTGTACAAAAGATTTTGTAAAAAATACAATGTATAAATGTCTAAAAAGACAGTAAAGTCGTCATGACTGGTCGTGACATAAGGAGACGCATAGCAAAGTAACTTCAAAAGTCATACGGGTTAATACAGGCAATATTTACCAAAAATGCGTTCAATGAATTTTGGAATACAAATATGCACCTTCGGGTCGACTGTACCAAAATATATGTCACTTTTCTCATGAAATCTTTAAATAATAAATATAGATGGTTCATGGCGTTGGCTCCTTTACTAGGTTGACCTGTACGACTTCTACGAAATTACAGAACAGTGTGCTCATGCATGAGGATGCATGTTTGCGAGTGTGTGCGTTTATTTGTACTTATGTGTGTCTGTGCGCATGTGTTTTTTTAATAGAGGAAAAAAATGTGTTACCACACCTTGAGACGTTGGAGCCATACGTCTGGTGAGTCGGGCTCAGGCTAATTGCTTACCTAACTAAGACTAAGAATCCCTCTTTCTTCTGGACTTTCTTCATGCGTGCGCATGCGTTTGTGTGTGTGCGTGCGTATGTCCGCGTGTGTGTGTATTCTTATATATTTCATGTTAATAGTGTTTCACAAGTATTGTTATCAAGCTCTTGTAACCATTTTTAACCGTTTTCCGTTTTCAAAAGATATCCTGTGTCCATCCTAGGCCAACGAGAAAGGGCTCCGAGAGGGCTCTAATACAGGATTAAAAGTATTATTTTAATCATCATTTAATAATTGTACAGCATTAACTGCAATGTAATTATCCTGGTAACCATTCCGAAGGACTTATCGCATAATAAACAGCTTTGTGACAGACGGTATAATTTCATTACCTTTAAATTACAGACTTACTGTTAAGGAGAAGTTTGAAAAGGGAGAAAGTAGGCGTTCTCCTAGCTCAGCGACAATCGCAATAATGCTACGAGACGCGACTAGAAAATTTCAGTACGCATTTGTCGCCGATTTCCGTCATATTCTGTCGCATAGTCGCATTGTATTGCGCTGCGTAGTCGCGTATTTCTCTCACCTAAGACAACGGGTTAGGTACAGTTTAATAAATGTTGATAATAAAGTGCTTAAACACTTATATTTCTGTCTACCTCGTATTTTAATGTGTGAGTTGTATTATTTTAAAAATACAAATTTAAATAAATATGTAAAAAAGCAAATGAATGTCACAATTTTTTTTCATTCCTAATGCTAAGTGCTACTTCTAGAGGAGTTTTAGCACAATTTGGAAATAAGCCACCCCTCCCACCCTCTTTTTTGGCGTAAGTTAACACTTAACTGCAAATCCATAACAAATAATTATGGTATATAAATTGAACTAAATTGTACGTTTATGTATAATGCATCCGTAACTGACACCAATAAAAATTAAACAATGCATTCTTCTGTTGTAATTGCGTGAAATGACTGAGTAATAAGGTGATTTAACGCAGATCACAGCAATTATTTTTGTCAATGCAAGCGTATTCGCCTTAACGCAGTAAACAGCCGCGTCGCGCGCTACTGCTGACTGGGAGTCAGTTACATTCAGACAGGCTCGTCGCCGGTGCTGTGACACAGATTTATTAATAAAAATTACTAATTAATTCTCCTTTGGAAGTATTCTAACACCGTTGGACTTATAAAAGAGGTATGATTTTAGTTTTTTTAAACTAGCTTAAGGTTTAACAGTAGTAGAGCCAACAACAACATCTGTTGCGCGCATGGGCCGGCTCGACCGGTGAAATACCACGATCTCACAGAAAACAGCGTGAAGTAGAGTATTCTGCGTTTCGTCTGATGAGTGAGGTGCCGGAGGCCTAATTCTAGTTCTCTTCCCCTTCCCACCCTTTTCTTAGAAGGAAGGTATGGGAAGGAGAAGAAAACTTGACGGTGGAGGGGATGTATAGGAATTGGAAATAACCTATTTCTGTTTGTTCTGATAACTTCAATACTATTGCATACATTTCATCTTCTCCTCTTTTTTTATATACATAATAAGAAACTGACTGATATATCTACGCCCAACGCAAGCTACTGGGTCTAGAGACAGAAATTTTACATGATCACTAAGAAAGAATTTGTCTCAATTCATCCCCTAAAGGCTTAGAGCAGTAGGGGATGAATGTTTGCTTGTAACAATACTTATAATCCAATGTAAATTGACCTCAGATCTACATGATAGATGATACTAAATAGGGTTCAGCGTAGACTTGTGTCGGTTATATTAAATTAGATAAAATAAAAGATCAATATCTTTTCCAGAGTGCGATGGGTTTCCTGGAAAATAGGGATCTGAGCTCAGTGCCACCGATTCCGGAGTACTACAGGGACAAGACGCTGTTTATAACTGGGGGCTCCGGTAAGTGTTTCAACTCTAAGAAACCAAGTACCGCTATATCATCACATACCCCAAGAAACAACAAGAGTTTATAAAACAAACGTACCATCTGGTGGTAAAGCCAGACCAACCAACCCACTTAGACCATAAGATAGTCGTATGAGCTAATCGTAAATCTAGCCAGTTCGGAATAAACTCTGCTACCCAAAGCTTATGTCATTTGCCTCCCCAAGACTTGTGTACACTACAGTAAGTAAAAATGTCTTGGTTATCCTGGCCTAGGTACCATTGAGAACTCAGTAATTTCAAGCCCTTGGAATAAATTTCTCAATCGTAAAAGGTGACTAAAAGAAAATTTTGGGTTTAAGTGCAATAAATGGATATATGTACATAGTATTGACACCTCCTGTCAAATAACACAATTTAATATCACTCCATCTCTAAAGATTTTTTTTATTGTATAAGGCAAACGAGCGAAATGAGCAAGCTGTTCACCAGATATCAAGCGATCACTACACATAGACAACAACATAGGCAACAAGCTAATGAGCTGCAGATGCGTTTCTTCCCATCCTTTTCTTATTAGTAGAGGATAGGAATTAGGCCTCCGGCACCTCACTCGTCATACCAAAAGGCAGGCGTCAATTAGAGGGATACTCTAATTGACGCCTGCCTGTCTTCTGTGAGGTCGTGGTATTTCACCAGTCGAGCCGGCACATTCGTGCAACAGATGCTGTTGCGGGATTTAACATGTTAAAGGAGATGTGTTCGCAGGTTTCATGGGCAAGGTGCTGGTGGAGAAGTTGCTCTATTCGTGCTCGGAGCTCGACAGCATCTACCTGCTGCTCAGGAGTAAGAAAGACGTCAAGCCGGAGGACAGGCTGCAAGCGATTTATTCATCACCTGTAAGTTTTCTACTATCATAGTTCAGAGCTAATAATGACAACTAAATGTGTAGTATAACCATATTTCTTAATAACCGATTAAAACATCATCTTTCAACGTACTACTAACTATTGCCCGTGGCTTCGCACGCATTCTCTTCTCATTGTCTGCGATAAATTTCGCGTTTAAAGCGTAACAAACATGCGCAACAACAAAAAATTGCCCAGGTACCACTCATTATGTTGATCCGATCGCTACCAAGTACAGGAATGTGCCAATCTGGACAATCCCTGTAAAATTTCATCGAAAGCGGTCCAGCCGTTTCGGAGTCTATAGGGAACATACATACTTCGCTTTTTATGTACTACTTTTTTCATAAAAAGCATCCTATGTTACTTCTGATACCTCCAAGAATATGTGTACAGAGTTTCATGATGATCAGTTGAGTAGTTTTCGCGTGAAAGTGTAACAAACAATCTTACATTAACATTTATAATATCAGTAGGGATGTGTGTATTTTTTTTTGTTTAATGTTTTTCAACTATTTGTTCCAGTGCTTCGATCGTCTGAGGCAGGAAAGACCAGGCGTCTTCGAGTCCAAAGTCTTCGTTGTTTCGGGTGATGCGAGTGAAATTGGACTAGGTATATGTTCAAAGTTAATTACATACACGTACTGACGACGACGCTTAGCAAGTCAAATATTTTTAACCTTTGGTTCAATTCCACTCGTGGCCATGAATATAATCAATGTTTTATAACAAATTAACAATTTAACGGCAACTGAAATGGGTTGGTGGACTTTGTAAGTACAGCATAATGTGCATTTCAATTCATGTTCAAAGTATGTGTTGATGACTCGTAACATGGCCCTTACGAAGTGCTTAGTCTAACTTATCCTTTTAAATTTAGTAAAAATCTTTAGCATACTGTGAATTCACAATGTCGAAAGCATTCAAATAAAACGTGTTAATAATAATAAATCAGCCTTTTCTAGAATGTTCCCTACTGCAGGGACACAGGCCTCCGCTCCTAGAGAGGGAATGAGCCGTAATCCACCACGCTGGCCCAGTGCGGGTTGGTGGATGTCTTCGAATTTGATGGTTCTAAGAACATGCCGGTTTCCTCACGATGTTTTCCTTCACCGTTTTTGACCAGTGGTGATGAAATGAATTACACAAAGTAAACGCCTGCCTGGGTTCGAACCCGCGACCTACAGTACGTAAGTCGAGGCCTAAACCGCTGAGCCACCACTGCTCCTGCCAAAACATATTGTCATCTCAGTATTTTCAGTGAGAAAAATAGAGGTAGGTTTCTGTTAATGTTTTCGGCGGTGTGAAAACGGTGCTATACCCACGCTATGGAGGAGTCCATGCCCATCATTTTTTTTTAAATTAAGCTTGCTCTTCATGACTATTGGAATTTCTTCGTGGAGCATTGACGTTAGCGTCAGATTGTAAATACAGTCAATTTTCGTTCAGTGAGATCATAAGCTGACGGAGTTCACAATTTGACGGTGTCGTATAAATATATATGTACAATGTTCCCAGGTCTATCAGAAGAAGACCGAGTTCTACTGGTGAATCGTGTCAACATCATATTCCACGTCGCGGCTAGCGTTCGGTGAGTTTACATTGTTTCCTTGTACTTTTTATGTAATAAGGAAAAGGCAGGTTCCTTGGAGAACTTTGTACTCAGATATGTATAAAAAAATAGATCTGTGGTCCCTACATGTCACTATTTAGCCAAAACACATCACACATCGATTGTGCCTGTGGGTGGTTAGCCACAACGTTCCAATGTATGGTTGCATGACTATGGCTGTAGGGGTGTAAAAGTTACGAGGGTTGAAAATGTATTTTTATCGATGCTTGTATTAAAAAAAGTGTTTTTGTACAGGTTTGATGATCCTCTGGAGGTTGCAGCGCGTTTGAACTTGCGAGGTACGAGAGAAGTCGTGGAGCTGGCAAAGGAAGTCAGATTTTTAGAGGTAAATATTTCAATATAACATCCCAAATATCGCTCGGATTGACAGAAAGACAAATTATTAAAAAACAACAAATTACCATAAGTAAATAAAACAAGCAAATTAAAAATTGTCTTGGTTATTTTTTGATAAAAGAGCTTTCTACCGGTGTTAGAACTATTAAAATTGTCTTGGTTATTTTTTGATAGAAGAGCTTTCTACCGGTGTTAGAACTAATAAAATTGTCTTGGTTATTTTTTGATAGAAGAGCTTTCTACCGGTGTTAGAACTAATAAAATTGTCTTGGTTATTTATTGATAGAAGAGCTTTCTATCGGTGTTAGAACTAATAAAATTGTCTTGGTTATTTTTTGATAAAAGAGCTTTCTACCGGTGTTAGAATTAATAAAATTGTCTTGGTTATTTATTGATAGAAGAGCTTTCTATCGGTGTTAGAATTAATAAAATTGTCTTGGTTATTTATTGATAGAAGAGCTTTCTATCGGTGTTAGAACTAATAAAATTGTCTTGGTTATTTTTTGATAGAAGCGCTTTCTACCGGTGTTAGAACTAATAAAATTGTCTTGGTTATTTTTTGATAAAAGAGCTTTCTATCGGTGTTAGAACTAATAAAATTGTCTTGGTTATTTTTTGATAAAAGAGCTTTCTACCGGTGTTAGAATTAATAAAATTGTCTTGGTTATTTTTTGATAGAAGAGCTTTCTACCGGTGTTAGAACTAATAAAATTGTCTTGGTTATTTTTTGATAGAAGAGCTTTCTACCGGTGTTAGAACTAATAAAATTGTCTTGGTTATTTTTTGATAGAAGAGCTTTCTATCGGTGTTAGAACTAATAAAATTGTCTTGGTTATTTTTTGATAGAAGAGCTTTCTACCGGTGTTAGAACTAATAAAATTGTCTTGGTTATTTTTTGATAGAAGAGCTTTCTATCGGTGTTAGAACTATTAAAATTGTCTTGGTTATTTTTTGATAGAAGAGCTTTCTACCGGTGTTAGAACTAATAAAATTGTCTTGGTTATTTTTTGATAGAAGAGCTTTCTATCGGTGTTAGAACTATTAAAATTGTCTTGGTTATTTTTTGATAGAAGAGCTTTCTACCGGTGTTAGAACTAATAAAATTGTCTTGGTTATTTATTGATAGAAGAGCTTTCTACCGGTGTTAGAACTAATAAAATTGTCTTGGTTATTTTTTGATAAAAGAGCTTTCTATCGGTGTTAGAACTAATAAAATTGTCTTGGTTATTTTTTGATAGAAGAGCTTTCTATCGGTGTAAGAACTAATAAAATTGTCTTGGTTATTTTTTGATAAAAGAGCTTTCTACCGGTGTTAGAACTAATAAAATTGTCTTGGTTATTTTTTGATAAAAGAGCTTTCTATCGGTGTTAGAACTAATAAAATTGTCTTGGTTATTTTTTGATAGAAGAGCTTTCTATCGGTGTAAGAACTATTAAAATTGTCTTGGTTATTTTTTGATAAAAGAGCTTTCTATCGGTGTTAGAACTATTAAAATTGTCTTGGTTATTTTTTGATAGAAGAGCTTTCTATCGGTGTTAGAACTAATAAAATTGTCTTGGTTATTTTTTGATAGAAGAGCTTTCTATCGGTGTTAGAACTAATAAAATTGTCTTGGTTATTTTTTGATAGAAGAGCTTTCTACCGGTGTTAGAACTAATAAAATTGTCTTGGTTATTTATTGATAGAAGAGCTTTCTATCGGTGTTAGAACTAATAAAATTGTCTTGGTTATTTTTTGATAAAAGAGCTTTCTACCGGTGTTAGAATTAATAAAATTGTCTTGGTTATTTATTGATAGAAGAGCTTTCTATCGGTGTTAGAACTAATAAAATTGTCTTGGTTATTTTTTGATAAAAGAGCTTTCTATCGGTGTTAGAATTAATAAAATTGTCTTGGTTATTTTTTGATAGAAGAGCTTTCTATCGGTGTAAGAACTAATAAAATTGTCTTGGTTATTTATTGATAGAAGAGCTTTCTATCGGTGTTAGAACTAATAAAATTGTCTTGGTTATTTTTTGATAAAAGAGCTTTCTACCGGTGTTAGAATTAATAAAATTGTCTTGGTTATTTATTGATAGAAGAGCTTTCTATCGGTGTTAGAACTAATAAAATTGTCTTGGTTATTTTTTGATAGAAGAGCTTTCTATCGGTGTAAGAACTATTAAAATTGTCTTGGTTATTTTTTGATAGAAGAGCTTTCTATCGGTGTTAGAACTATTAAAATTGTCTTGGTTATTTTTTGATAGAAGAGCTTTCTATCGGTGTTAGAACTAATAAAATTGTCTTGGTTATTTTTTGATAGAAGAGCTTTCTATCGGTGTTAGAACTAATAAAATTGTCTTGGTTATTTTTTGATAGAAGAGCTTTCTACCGGTGTTAGAACTAATAAAATTGTCTTGGTTATTTATTGATAGAAGAGCTTTCTATCGGTGTTAGAACTAATAAAATTGTCTTGGTTATTTTTTGATAAAAGAGCTTTCTACCGGTGTTAGAATTAATAAAATTGTCTTGGTTATTTATTGATAGAAGAGCTTTCTATCGGTGTTAGAACTAATAAAATTGTCTTGGTTATTTTTTGATAAAAGAGCTTTCTATCGGTGTTAGAATTAATAAAATTGTCTTGGTTATTTTTTGATAGAAGAGCTTTCTATCGGTGTAAGAACTAATAAAATTGTCTTGGTTATTTATTGATAGAAGAGCTTTCTATCGGTGTTAGAACTAATAAAATTGTCTTGGTTATTTTTTGATAAAAGAGCTTTCTACCGGTGTTAGAATTAATAAAATTGTCTTGGTTATTTATTGATAGAAGAGCTTTCTATCGGTGTTAGAACTAATAAAATTGTCTTGGTTATTTTTTGATAAAAGAGCTTTCTACCGGTGTTAGAATTAATAAAATTGTCTTGGTTATTTTTTGATAGAAGAGCTTTCTATCGGTGTAAGAACTAATAAAATTGTCTTGGTTATTTTTTGATAAAAGAGCTTTCTACCGGTGTTAGAACTAATAAAATTGTCTTGGTTATTTTTTGATAAAAGAGCTTTCTATCGGTGTTAGAACTAATAAAATTGTCTTGGTTATTTTTTGATAGAAGAGCTTTCTATCGGTGTAAGAACTATTAAAATTGTCTTGGTTATTTTTTGATAAAAGAGCTTTCTATCGGTGTTAGAACTATTAAAATTGTCTTGGTTATTTTTTGATAGAAGAGCTTTCTATCGGTGTTAGAACTAATAAAATTGTCTTGGTTATTTATTGATAGAAGAGCTTTCTATCGGTGTTAGAACTAATAAAATTGTCTTGGTTATTTATTGATAGAAGAGCTTTCTATCGGTGTTAGAACTATTAAAATTGTCTTGGTTATTTTTTGATAGAAGAGCTTTCTACCGGTGTTAGAACTAATAAAATTGTCTTGGTTATTTATTGATAGAAGAGCTTTCTATCGGTGTTAGAACTAATAAAATTGTCTTGGTTATTTTTTGATAGAAGAGCTTTCTATCGGTGTTAGAACTATTAAAATTGTCTTGGTTATTTTTTGATAGAAGAGCTTTCTATCGGTGTTAGAACTAATAAAATTGTCTTGGTTATTTTTTGATAGAAGAGCTTTCTATCGGTGTTAGAACTAATAAAATTGTCTTGGTTATTTTTTGATAGAAGAGCTTTCTACCGGTGTTAGAACTAATAAAATTGTCTTGGTTATTTATTGATAGAAGAGCTTTCTATCGGTGTTAGAACTAATAAAATTGTCTTGGTTATTTTTTGATAAAAGAGCTTTCTACCGGTGTTAGAATTAATAAAATTGTCTTGGTTATTTATTGATAGAAGAGCTTTCTATCGGTGTTAGAACTAATAAAATTGTCTTGGTTATTTTTTGATAAAAGAGCTTTCTATCGGTGTTAGAATTAATAAAATTGTCTTGGTTATTTTTTGATAGAAGAGCTTTCTATCGGTGTAAGAACTAATAAAATTGTCTTGGTTATTTATTGATAGAAGAGCTTTCTATCGGTGTTAGAACTAATAAAATTGTCTTGGTTATTTTTTGATAAAAGAGCTTTCTACCGGTGTTAGAATTAATAAAATTGTCTTGGTTATTTATTGATAGAAGAGCTTTCTATCGGTGTTAGAACTAATAAAATTGTCTTGGTTATTTTTTGATAAAAGAGCTTTCTACCGGTGTTAGAATTAATAAAATTGTCTTGGTTATTTTTTGATAGAAGAGCTTTCTATCGGTGTAAGAACTAATAAAATTGTCTTGGTTATTTTTTGATAAAAGAGCTTTCTACCGGTGTTAGAACTAATAAAATTGTCTTGGTTATTTTTTGATAAAAGAGCTTTCTATCGGTGTTAGAACTAATAAAATTGTCTTGGTTATTTTTTGATAGAAGAGCTTTCTATCGGTGTAAGAACTATTAAAATTGTCTTGGTTATTTTTTGATAAAAGAGCTTTCTATCGGTGTTAGAACTATTAAAATTGTCTTGGTTATTTTTTGATAGAAGAGCTTTCTATCGGTGTTAGAACTAATAAAATTGTCTTGGTTATTTATTGATAGAAGAGCTTTCTATCGGTGTTAGAACTAATAAAATTGTCTTGGTTATTTATTGATAGAAGAGCTTTCTATCGGTGTTAGAACTATTAAAATTGTCTTGGTTATTTTTTGATAGAAGAGCTTTCTACCGGTGTTAGAACTAATAAAATTGTCTTGGTTATTTATTGATAGAAGAGCTTTCTATCGGTGTTAGAACTAATAAAATTGTCTTGGTTATTTATTGATAGAAGAGCTTTCTATCGGTGTTAGAACTAATAAAATTGTCTTGGTTATTTTTTGATAGAAGAGCTTTCTATCGGTGTAAGAACTAATAAAATTGTCTTGGTTATTTTTTGATAAAAGAGCTTTCTACCGGTGTTAGAACTAATAAAATTGTCTTGGTTATTTTTTGATAAAAGAGCTTTCTATCGGTGTTAGAACTAATAAAATTGTCTTGGTTATTTTTTGATAGAAGAGCTTTCTATCGGTGTTAGAACTAATAAAATTGTCTTGGTTATTTTTTGATAGAAGAGCTTTCTATCGGTGTAAGAACTAATAAAATTGTCTTGGTTATTTTTTGATAAAAGAGCTTTCTATCGGTGTTAGAACTATTAAAATTGTCTTGGTTATTTTTTGATAAAAGAGCTTTCTATCGGTGTTAGAACTATTAAAATTGTCTTGGTTATTTTTTGATAGAAGAGCTTTCTACCGGTGTTAGAACTAATAAAATTGTCTTGGTTATTTTTTGATAAAAGAGCTTTCTATCGGTGTTAGAACTATTAAAATTGTCTTGGTTATTTTTTGATAAAAGAGCTTTCTATCGGTGTTAGAACTATTAAAATTGTCTTGGTTATTTTTTGATAGAAGAGCTTTCTACCGGTGTTAGAACTAATAAAATTGTCTTGGTTATTTTTTGATAGAAGAGCTTTCTATCGGTGTTAGAACTATTAAAATTGTCTTGGTTATTTTTTGATAAAAGAGCTTTCTATCGGTGTTAGAACTATTAAAATTGTCTTGGTTATTTTTTGATAGAAGAGCTTTCTACCGGTGTTAGAACTAATAAAATTGTCTTGGTTATTTTTTGATAGAAGAGCTTTCTACCGGTGTTAGAACTAATAAAATTGTCTTGGTTATTTTTTGATAGAAGAGCTTTCTACCAGTGTTAGAACTAATAAAATTGTCTTGGTTATTTTTTGATAGAAGAGCTTTCTACCAGTGTTAGAACTAATAAAATTGTCTTGGTTATTTTTTGATAAAAGAGCTTTCTATCGGTGTTAGAACTATTAAAATTGTCTTGGTTATTTTTTGATAAAAGAGCTTTCTATCGGTGTTAGAATTAATAAAATTGTCTTGGTTATTTTTTGATAGAAGAGCTTTCTATCGGTGTTAGAACTATTAAAATTGTCTTGGTTATTTTTTGATAAAAGAGCTTTCTACCAGTGTTAGAACTAATAAAATTGTCTTGGTTATTTTTTGATAGAAGAGCTTTCTACCAGTGTTAGAACTAATAAAATTGTCTTGGTTATTTTTTGATAAAAGAGCTTTCTATCGGTGTTAGAACTATTAAAATTGTCTTGGTTATTTTTTGATAAAAGAGCTTTCTATCGGTGTTAGAATTAATAAAATTGTCTTGGTTATTTTTTGATAGAAGAGCTTTCTATCGGTGTTAGAACTATTAAAATTGTCTTGGTTATTTTTTGATAAAAGAGCTTTCTATCGGTGTTAGAATTAATAAAATTGTCTTGGTTATTTTTTGATAGAAGAGCTTTCTATCGGTGTAAGAACTATTAAAATTGTCTTGGTTATTTTTTGATAAAAGAGCTTTCTATCGGTGTTAGAACTATTAAAATTGTCTTGGTTATTTTTTGATAGAAGAGCTTTCTATCGGTGTTAGAACTAATAAAATTGTCTTGGTTATTTTTTGATAGAAGAGCTTTCTATCGGTGTTAGAACTAATAAAATTGTCTTGGTTATTTTTTGATAGAAGAGCTTTCTACCGGTGTTAGAACTAATAAAATTGTCTTGGTTATTTATTGATAGAAGAGCTTTCTATCGGTGTTAGAACTAATAAAATTGTCTTGGTTATTTTTTGATAAAAGAGCTTTCTACCGGTGTTAGAATTAATAAAATTGTCTTGGTTATTTATTGATAGAAGAGCTTTCTATCGGTGTTAGAACTAATAAAATTGTCTTGGTTATTTTTTGATAAAAGAGCTTTCTACCGGTGTTAGAATTAATAAAATTGTCTTGGTTATTTTTTGATAGAAGAGCTTTCTATCGGTGTTAGAACTATTAAAATTGTCTTGGTTATTTTTTGATAAAAGAGCTTTCTATCGGTGTTAGAATTAATAAAATTGTCTTGGTTATTTTTTGATAGAAGAGCTTTCTACCGGTGTTAGAACTAATAAAATTGTCTTGGTTATTTTTTGATAGAAGAGCTTTCTACCGGTGTTAGAACTAATAAAATTGTCTTGGTTATTTTTTGATAGAAGAGCTTTCTATCGGTGTTAGAACTATTAAAATTGTCTTGGTTATTTTTTGATAGAAGAGCTTTCTATCGGTGTTAGAACTAATAAAATTGTCTTGGTTATTTTTTGATAAAAGAGCTTTCTACCGGTGTTAGAATTAATAAAATTGTCTTGGTTATTTTTTGATAGAAGAGCTTTCTATCGGTGTAAGAACTAATAAAATTGTCTTGGTTATTTTTTGATAGAAGAGCTTTCTATCGGTGTTAGAACTATTAAAATTGTCTTGGTTATTTTTTGATAAAAGAGCTTTCTATCGGTGTTAGAATTAATAAAATTGTCTTGGTTATTTTTTGATAGAAGAGCTTTCTACCGGTGTTAGAACTAATAAAATTGTCTTGGTTATTTTTTGATAGAAGAGCTTTCTATCGGTGTTAGAACTATTAAAATTGTCTTGGTTATTTTTTGATAAAAGAGCTTTCTATCGGTGTTAGAACTATTAAAATTGTCTTGGTTATTTTTTGATAGAAGAGCTTTCTACCGGTGTTAGAACTAATAAAATTGTCTTGGTTATTTTTTGATAGAAGAGCTTTCTACCGGTGTTAGAACTAATAAAATTGTCTTGGTTATTTTTTGATAGAAGAGCTTTCTACCGGTGTTAGAACTAATAAAATTGTCTTGGTTATTTTTTGATAGAAGAGCTTTCTATCGGTGTTAGAACTATTAAAATTGTCTTGGTTATTTTTTGATAGAAGAGCTTTCTATCGGTGTTAGAACTAATAAAATTGTCTTGGTTATTTTTTGATAAAAGAGCTTTCTACCGGTGTTAGAATTAATAAAATTGTCTTGGTTATTTTTTGATAGAAGAGCTTTCTATCGGTGTAAGAACTAATAAAATTGTCTTGGTTATTTTTTGATAAAAGAGCTTTCTACCGGTGTTAGAACTAATAAAATTGTCTTGGTTATTTTTTGATAAAAGAGCTTTCTATCGGTGTTAGAACTAATAAAATTGTCTTGGTTATTTTTTGATAGAAGAGCTTTCTATCGGTGTAAGAACTATTAAAATTGTCTTGGTTATTTTTTGATAAAAGAGCTTTCTATCGGTGTTAGAACTATTAAAATTGTCTTGGTTATTTTTTGATAGAAGAGCTTTCTATCGGTGTTAGAACTAATAAAATTGTCTTGGTTATTTTTTGATAGAAGAGCTTTCTATCGGTGTTAGAACTAATAAAATTGTCTTGGTTATTTTTTGATAGAAGAGCTTTCTACCGGTGTTAGAACTAATAAAATTGTCTTGGTTATTTATTGATAGAAGAGCTTTCTATCGGTGTTAGAACTAATAAAATTGTCTTGGTTATTTTTTGATAAAAGAGCTTTCTACCGGTGTTAGAATTAATAAAATTGTCTTGGTTATTTATTGATAGAAGAGCTTTCTATCGGTGTTAGAACTAATAAAATTGTCTTGGTTATTTTTTGATAAAAGAGCTTTCTACCGGTGTTAGAATTAATAAAATTGTCTTGGTTATTTTTTGATAGAAGAGCTTTCTATCGGTGTTAGAACTAATAAAATTGTCTTGGTTATTTTTTGATAGAAGAGCTTTCTACCGGTGTTAGAACTAATAAAATTGTCTTGGTTATTTTTTGATAAAAGAGCTTTCTACCGGTGTTAGAATTAATAAAATTGTCTTGGTTATTTTTTGATAGAAGAGCTTTCTATCGGTGTTAGAACTAATAAAATTGTCTTGGTTATTTTTTGATAAAAGAGCTTTCTATCGGTGTTAGAATTAATAAAATTGTCTTGGTTATTTTTTGATAGAAGAGCTTTCTATCGGTGTAAGAACTAATAAAATTGTCTTGGTTATTTATTGATAGAAGAGCTTTCTATCGGTGTTAGAACTAATAAAATTGTCTTGGTTATTTTTTGATAAAAGAGCTTTCTACCGGTGTTAGAATTAATAAAATTGTCTTGGTTATTTATTGATAGAAGAGCTTTCTATCGGTGTTAGAACTAATAAAATTGTCTTGGTTATTTTTTGATAAAAGAGCTTTCTACCGGTGTTAGAATTAATAAAATTGTCTTGGTTATTTTTTGATAGAAGAGCTTTCTATCGGTGTAAGAACTAATAAAATTGTCTTGGTTATTTTTTGATAAAAGAGCTTTCTACCGGTGTTAGAACTAATAAAATTGTCTTGGTTATTTTTTGATAAAAGAGCTTTCTATCGGTGTTAGAACTAATAAAATTGTCTTGGTTATTTTTTGATAGAAGAGCTTTCTATCGGTGTAAGAACTATTAAAATTGTCTTGGTTATTTTTTGATAAAAGAGCTTTCTATCGGTGTTAGAACTATTAAAATTGTCTTGGTTATTTTTTGATAGAAGAGCTTTCTATCGGTGTTAGAACTAATAAAATTGTCTTGGTTATTTATTGATAGAAGAGCTTTCTATCGGTGTTAGAACTAATAAAATTGTCTTGGTTATTTATTGATAGAAGAGCTTTCTATCGGTGTTAGAACTATTAAAATTGTCTTGGTTATTTTTTGATAGAAGAGCTTTCTACCGGTGTTAGAACTAATAAAATTGTCTTGGTTATTTATTGATAGAAGAGCTTTCTATCGGTGTTAGAACTAATAAAATTGTCTTGGTTATTTATTGATAGAAGAGCTTTCTATCGGTGTTAGAACTAATAAAATTGTCTTGGTTATTTATTGATAGAAGAGCTTTCTATCGGTGTTAGAACTATTAAAATTGTCTTGGTTATTTTTTGATAGAAGAGCTTTCTACCGGTGTTAGAACTAATAAAATTGTCTTGGTTATTTTTTGATAGAAGAGCTTTCTATCGGTGTAAGAACTAATAAAATTGTCTTGGTTATTTATTGATAGAAGAGCTTTCTATCGGTGTTAGAACTAATAAAATTGTCTTGGTTATTTTTTGATAAAAGAGCTTTCTACCGGTGTTAGAACTAATAAAATTGTCTTGGTTATTTTTTGATAAAAGAGCTTTCTACCGGTGTTAGAACTAATAAAATTGTCTTGGTTATTTTTTGATAAAAGAGCTTTCTATCGGTGTTAGAACTAATAAAATTGTCTTGGTTATTTTTTGATAGAAGAGCTTTCTATCGGTGTAAGAACTATTAAAATTGTCTTGGTTATTTTTTGATAAAAGAGCTTTCTATCGGTGTTAGAACTATTAAAATTGTCTTGGTTATTTTTTGATAGAAGAGCTTTCTATCGGTGTTAGAACTAATAAAATTGTCTTGGTTATTTATTGATAGAAGAGCTTTCTACCGGTGTTAGAACTAATAAAATTGTCTTGGTTATTTTTTGATAGAAGAGCTTTCTATCGGTGTTAGAACTATTAAAATTGTCTTGGTTATTTTTTGATAAAAGAGCTTTCTACCGGTGTTAGAATTAATAAAATTGTCTTGGTTATTTATTGATAGAAGAGCTTTCTACCGGTGTTAGAACTATTAAAATTGTCTTGGTTATTTTTTGATAGAAGAGCTTTCTATCGGTGTAAGAACTAATAAAATTGTCTTGGTTATTTATTGATAGAAGAGCTTTCTATCGGTGTTAGAACTAATAAAATTGTCTTGGTTATTTTTTGATAAAAGAGCTTTCTACCGGTGTTAGAATTAATAAAATTGTCTTGGTTATTTATTGATAGAAGAGCTTTCTATCGGTGTTAGAACTAATAAAATTGTCTTGGTTATTTTTTGATAAAAGAGCTTTCTACCGGTGTTAGAATTAATAAAATTGTCTTGGTTATTTTTTGATAGAAGAGCTTTCTATCGGTGTAAGAACTAATAAAATTGTCTTGGTTATTTTTTGATAAAAGAGCTTTCTACCGGTGTTAGAACTAATAAAATTGTCTTGGTTATTTTTTGATAAAAGAGCTTTCTATCGGTGTTAGAACTAATAAAATTGTCTTGGTTATTTTTTGATAGAAGAGCTTTCTATCGGTGTAAGAACTATTAAAATTGTCTTGGTTATTTTTTGATAAAAGAGCTTTCTATCGGTGTTAGAACTATTAAAATTGTCTTGGTTATTTTTTGATAGAAGAGCTTTCTATCGGTGTTAGAACTAATAAAATTGTCTTGGTTATTTATTGATAGAAGAGCTTTCTATCGGTGTTAGAACTAATAAAATTGTCTTGGTTATTTATTGATAGAAGAGCTTTCTATCGGTGTTAGAACTATTAAAATTGTCTTGGTTATTTTTTGATAGAAGAGCTTTCTACCGGTGTTAGAACTAATAAAATTGTCTTGGTTATTTATTGATAGAAGAGCTTTCTATCGGTGTTAGAACTAATAAAATTGTCTTGGTTATTTATTGATAGAAGAGCTTTCTATCGGTGTTAGAACTAATAAAATTGTCTTGGTTATTTTTTGATAGAAGAGCTTTCTATCGGTGTAAGAACTAATAAAATTGTCTTGGTTATTTTTTGATAAAAGAGCTTTCTACCGGTGTTAGAACTAATAAAATTGTCTTGGTTATTTTTTGATAAAAGAGCTTTCTATCGGTGTTAGAACTAATAAAATTGTCTTGGTTATTTTTTGATAGAAGAGCTTTCTATCGGTGTAAGAACTATTAAAATTGTCTTGGTTATTTTTTGATAAAAGAGCTTTCTATCGGTGTTAGAACTATTAAAATTGTCTTGGTTATTTTTTGATAGAAGAGCTTTCTATCGGTGTTAGAACTATTAAAATTGTCTTGGTTATTTTTTGATAAAAGAGCTTTCTACCGGTGTTAGAATTAATAAAATTGTCTTGGTTATTTATTGATAGAAGAGCTTTCTACCGGTGTTAGAACTATTAAAATTGTCTTGGTTATTTTTTGATAGAAGAGCTTTCTACCGGTGTTAGAACTAATAAAATTGTCTTGGTTATTTATTGATAGAAGAGCTTTCTATCGGTGTTAGAACTAATAAAATTGTCTTGGTTATTTTTTGATAAAAGAGCTTTCTACCGGTGTTAGAATTAATAAAATTGTCTTGGTTATTTTTTGATAAAAGAGCTTTCTATCGGTGTTAGAACTAATAAAATTGTCTTGGTTATTTTTTGATAGAAGAGCTTTCTATCGGTGTAAGAACTATTAAAATTGTCTTGGTTATTTTTTGATAAAAGAGCTTTCTATCGGTGTTAGAACTATTAAAATTGTCTTGGTTATTTTTTGATAGAAGAGCTTTCTATCGGTGTTAGAACTAATAAAATTGTCTTGGTTGTTTATTGATAGAAGAGCTTTCTACCGGTGTTAGAACTAATAAAATTGTCTTGGTTATTTTTTGATAGAAGAGCTTTCTATCGGTGTTAGAACTATTAAAATTGTCTTGGTTATTTTTTGATAAAAGAGCTTTCTACCGGTGTTAGAATTAATAAAATTGTCTTGGTTATTTATTGATAGAAGAGCTTTCTACCGGTGTTAGAACTATTAAAATTGTCTTGGTTATTTTTTGATAGAAGAGCTTTCTACCGGTGTTAGAACTAATAAAATTGTCTTGGTTATTTATTGATAGAAGAGCTTTCTATCGGTGTTAGAACTAATAAAATTGTCTTGGTTATTTATTGATAGAAGAGCTTTCTATCGGTGTTAGAACTAATAAAATTGTCTTGGTTATTTTTTGATAAAAGAGCTTTCTACCGGTGTTAGAATTAATAAAATTGTCTTGGTTATTTATTGATAGAAGAGCTTTCTATCGGTGTTAGAATTAATAAAATTGTCTTGGTTATTTATTGATAGAAGAGCTTTCTATCGGTGTTAGAACTAATAAAATTGTCTTGGTTATTTTTTGATAGAAGCGCTTTCTACCGGTGTTAGAACTAATAAAATTGTCTTGGTTATTTTTTGATAAAAGAGCTTTCTATCGGTGTTAGAACTAATAAAATTGTCTTGGTTATTTTTTGATAGAAGAGCTTTCTATCGGTGTAAGAACTATTAAAATTGTCTTGGTTATTTTTTGATAAAAGAGCTTTCTATCGGTGTTAGAACTATTAAAATTGTCTTGGTTATTTTTTGATAGAAGAGCTTTCTATCGGTGTTAGAACTAATAAAATTGTCTTGGTTATTTATTGATAGAAGAGCTTTCTACCGGTGTTAGAACTAATAAAATTGTCTTGGTTATTTTTTGATAGAAGAGCTTTCTATCGGTGTTAGAACTATTAAAATTGTCTTGGTTATTTTTTGATAGAAGAGCTTTCTATCGGTGTTAGAATTAATAAAATTGTCTTGGTTATTTTTTGATAGAAGAGCTTTCTATCGGTGTTAGAACTAATAAAATTGTCTTGGTTATTTATTGATAGAAGAGCTTTCTATCGGTGTTAGAACTAATAAAATTGTCTTGGTTATTTATTGATAAAAGAGCTTTCTACCGGTGTTAGAATTAATAAAATTGTCTTGGTTATTTTTTGATAGAAGAGCTTTCTACCGGTGTTAGAACTAATAAAATTGTCTTGGTTATTTATTGATAGAAGAGCTTTCTATCGGTGTTAGAACTAATAAAATTGTCTTGGTTATTTTTTGATAGAAGCGCTTTCTACCGGTGTTAGAACTAATAAAATTGTCTTGGTTATTTTTTGATAAAAGAGCTTTCTATCGGTGTTAGAACTAATAAAATTGTCTTGGTTATTTTTTGATAGAAGAGCTTTCTATCGGTGTAAGAACTATTAAAATTGTCTTGGTTATTTTTTGATAAAAGAGCTTTCTATCGGTGTTAGAACTATTAAAATTGTCTTGGTTATTTTTTGATAGAAGAGCTTTCTATCGGTGTTAGAACTAATAAAATTGTCTTGGTTATTTATTGATAGAAGAGCTTTCTACCGGTGTTAGAACTAATAAAATTGTCTTGGTTATTTTTTGATAGAAGAGCTTTCTATCGGTGTTAGAACTATTAAAATTGTCTTGGTTATTTTTTGATAGAAGAGCTTTCTATCGGTGTTAGAATTAATAAAATTGTCTTGGTTATTTTTTGATAGAAGAGCTTTCTATCGGTGTTAGAACTAATAAAATTGTCTTGGTTATTTATTGATAGAAGAGCTTTCTATCGGTGTTAGAACTAATAAAATTGTCTTGGTTATTTATTGATAAAAGAGCTTTCTACCGGTGTTAGAATTAATAAAATTGTCTTGGTTATTTTTTGATAGAAGAGCTTTCTACCGGTGTTAGAACTAATAAAATTGTCTTGGTTATTTATTGATAGAAGAGCTTTCTATCGGTGTTAGAACTAATAAAATTGTCTTGGTTATTTTTTGATAAAAGAGCTTTCTACCGGTGTTAGAATTAATAAAATTGTCTTGGTTATTTATTGATAGAAGAGCTTTCTATCGGTGTTAGAATTAATAAAATTGTCTTGGTTATTTATTGATAGAAGAGCTTTCTACCGGTGTTAGAACTAATAAAATTGTCTTGGTTATTTTTTGATAGAAGAGCTTTCTACCGGTGTTAGAACTAATAAAATTGTCTTGGTTATTTTTTGATAGAAGAGCTTTCTACCGGTGTTAACCCTATAAGGGATCGTCAGACTTATTACGCATAAACAATTGAGAAATTTCCCCCGGCTTCGCCTGTATAGGTTTAATTATGTTTATATTTAATTAATTATATTTATCCTATCGTTACCAACTTCTCACGATCACTCGCTGGACCAAACTTAGCGTTTTTTGGTAGTTTTATCGAAATCGGTACAGCCGTTACATACATATACATGCACACATCGCCTTTTATATACATAGACTAGCAACCCTCCCCAGCCTCGCTCCTAGAAGAGCTTTTACTTGTGCATAGAAGAGCTTTCTACTGATGAAAGTTTTACTGATACTACTGTACCGGATTATACCAACGTCCAAACTCACAAATATACCTTTTTTATAATATTAGTATACTCGTAGTTGATTATAATACTTCCACACTTTCCAGTAGCCGAGTGGTATTAAAATATAAAACACAAAAGTATCTCGGTTGTGACAGTTGACAGACCATTTTGAATTATATTACCAGGCACTGGTCCATGTGTCCACATCGTACGCGAACACCAACAGAGATCCGATCGAGGAGGTGATGTATCCGCCTCACGCAGACTGGAGAGACACGCTCAGGATCTGCGAGGAAACCGACCAGCATACCCTGAAAGTTCTCACACCAAAGTTAGTGTACTCGTAAATATTTAAAGCATACCTTCATTGCATCATGCAATTTAGTTATTCATTATAAAAGTTTCCTTCCATAAGCAAAACTAGCATTTGTGTTATATGCCACTCTTACATGGACACATCTACAATATCTTGTAGGTTTTTAAATAATTTGACTTGACCAATGAGTTACAAAGACCTTGCTATAGAGATATTACATATTTTGTTACAATAAGAGAAATGTTACCCGAAGTTAAATTCATAAGATCAGATTCAGTCCACAGAAGTCCATTAGATCCTAGATCAAGTGTCAGACATTTAAACTTTTTAAGTGCGCTACGTTCTGAGAAATCTCCTCTATAAGTTATAACTGATCTTTATACATAGACTTGCATTGTCTAAAGATTCCTCGGAGAGTTACCCAACACGTACACGTTCACCAAGCAGCTAGCAGAGCACGTGGTGTACGAACAGAGGGGCAACCTGCCCGCACTCATCATGCGACCTTCCATAGGTAAGTGGCTAACCTATAGGTAATTAATCCAACTAAGCTTAGACTTTCGCTAGGAGATGGTTCAGGACTTCAAACGATGGATTCCAATTCACGATTTAATGTTTCACAGTCACCATTAGCCATTAGACTAGTTGCTACATCCCAACTGAAAAATTGTTTGCCCTTACGCCTCACTATGATTTGACACTGCATCTTAACAATCGGATTTTATAGTGCAATTATTCAGAAAATTGGCAAAAAATCTCCAAATTCAAAGAAGAAGCTATAACCGATATATCTAGAATTCAATATCCATGTTAGTTTTTCTTATTACGAGGTGCTGTAGAGGGTTTTCTATTCCAAAACACTCGGTAAAGCGTAACCTAATTTATTTCCAGTAGATATAATTCAATTCCTCTAGTTTTATTACTATATCTAGTACTATTATTAATTTCTGTTGTTCCAGTTATCTCGAGCCACCGGGAGCCGGTGCCGGGATGGATTGAGAACTTCAATGGTCCAGTCGGTATTTTCGTTGCCAGTGGAAAAGGTATGAAAGTTGTTTTATAGCAATCGACGAAAGTAGAGAAAGAAGTAGCTTGTAGCAACATAATTTTGTCAACGATGCGTTTTTAACAGTGGATCGTGGATGCTAGTGTAAAGTTAAAGTATTAGTAATGTGTTTTGTCTTATCACAAGATCGTTTAGCAATCTAATTTTTCCCCTCTACCATCTGTATCTTAACACCACCCATAAAAGGGCTATTGTTGATTTCTGTTAACTTCCAGGAATATTGCGCAGCCTGTATTCGAATCCTGACCTCGAGGCAGATTACATGCCCGTTGACATTGCGATAAAGGGATTCATAGCAGCCGCGTGGGCCAGAGGAACTAAGCCGTAAGTATTCTTTACTGCAAGTAATATCAGTTTAAAAAATAATCAATTTTAATGGTCCCACATCCTAATAAGAAGGTAAAGCTAACTATTTCTCAAAGGTTGGATCCAACGGATGACATCCCGGTGTACAACTGCTGCGCCGGCGACCTCAACAAGATTACAATCGGTGGCCTGGTTGAGCTGGGCCAGAAGGTCGTGGTCACCATGCCGCTGAACGACACGCTATGGCGCGCCGGCGGCTCCGTCACCACATCCAAGACTATCTACTATATTAAGGTGAGAGAAATCAAATTAAGATATCACTAGCCAATGGACGTCCGCTGTTGGACGTGGTCTCGGTCACTCGCCACCCTCTTCCATTATGTTAGAGGCTTACCTACGATTTATTGCTCCGTTGACAGTTTTATCTCTAATAGACGAGCACTGAGAAATAATCTTTAGAATTTTAAGCCTGTATAAGTGGAGATACATTTTCTATACATAATATCAAACATGTTACTCCATAAAATGCAGACGAAGTCGCAGGAAGCAGTTGGGTGTACCTACATCATACATTCGCACAAGGTACAAATATTCCATAAGTTCATCTTGATAAATTACACTGTAATGTATTACAGGTACTTCTCTTGCACCTTCTGCCAGCGCTTTTGGTTGATTCACTTCTATGGATTGCGGGGAAGAAGCCGATGTGAGTATAAAATTTACTGTACGTTATGATGAAGCAACGTTATTTTCACTATTGTGCGGCAACGGTCCAAATTTGAACTAATATCTAAGTGCTTGGTTTAAACAAGTTACCCATCATCACAACCCTCATCGGTCTTCCAAGCTCAACCTCAATCTCATTGTTAACATAAAACAAACAATTTCTACTGATAAACTTTTTATTTCTTCTTGTATTTCTTTCTTATAATTTAATTTATTCTGATGCTCAGGCTAGTAAAAATCCAACGACGCATCTACATAGCGAACCTCGCTCTACGTTACTACCTGACGCAGCAGTGGACGTTCAGCAACAAAAAATTTCTGAAACTGCGAAGTAGTGTGAAGGAAGAAGACAAGAGTCACTTCTATTATGACATAGAGGGTATCAATATATACGAGTTCTTCAAGTTCAGCTGCATTGGAGGGAGAAAGTATCTGCTCAAAGAAAGCGACGAAGATCTACCAAAGGCCAGAGCACATTATCAGAGGTAAGATCAGTAATTTAATGGACGATAGATGGTGAATATGTAATGGGAGTTAACTGCGATTCCTTGAAGTAACATATGTGGCACAAGCTAAGCTATCGTTATCCATAGGCATCCACAACAAGCTAATTGGTTGCAGATGCGTTTGTATCGCGACTTTAAATGAACAGAGGATAAACAGAAAAAAGGATATTACATACCCTCCTTCGTCAAATACTCTTCCGAGTCTTTTGTTATTAAAGGTGTGGAGGGGAAGAGGGCCAGAAATAGGCCTCTAGCACCTCACTCATCAGAGGGAATACAGAAATATTCAGAAATACTTCTACTTCACACCTGTCTTCTGTGAGATCGTAGTATTTCCACTCGCTTCAGCCCGTCCGTTCAACAGATTTTGTCGGCGCAGACTCTACCGCTGGTACAGTTTTACAATATAATTTGATTTCCCTTGTTTAATTTGTTACAGAATTGTTATTTTGGACATCGTGGTGAAATGGTTGTTCTACGGATTCATCTTCTGGCGACTGTTGCACTCGAGTTTCGTTCAAGACCTGCTTCAATCTGTATACAGCTTGTTAGTTGAATAGTTGGAATGTCTGACATTATATTTTCTTTATTTTAAATAAAGGTTTTAAATTTGTAACCATGATATTGTTACCTTTCATTTTCTTCTCCATACACTTCGTTGATTTGGAAGACAGTAGCTCTGACCAGTTTATTAGTCCCCTGCCGATTCAGCTAGATTATTATAGTACAGGCAATTAAACAGAAGTTAGGCTTCTTAGATCATTTTATTTATGTATACGGTTGTAACAAATAATTTGTCGACTTAGCAATATCCATTATTTCTATTAACTTTATTTAAAATATCTACATAATTATCAATTAAAGTATTTAACGCATCTATTTATATCACAAAGTTATTACTTAACCATTAAAATTACCAAGCTACCTAAGTAATTTACAGATAATATCCAAAGTCGATACGAAATTCACTTACTATGGCAAGTTGCAGGGCCATTGGATGTCATATGAAATTAAACTTTGACATAATCTATTTCTAAGTAAATCTTACATTTATTTCAATTGAGTATTAATTAAGAAATAATCACACAGGATTTCAGCATAAGATTTGACTCCAAAGTCCTTAAATGTCTTCCATAACTTGTAAGCCACATAACAAAGAAAATAAAATTTTAATATAAATGCTTGAGAGAACTAAACGCCGTCGATATCTATCTGACTTCTGACAGCAGAAAGACTGCTTTACTTTCCTCCACTCTGCTTCATTTAATTTTTCATTTAAATCGTGTATATCTCTTGATTGTCAATCAAAACAAACAAGTTATTGGTGCTGGAGAAAATGTAAGATTTTAAAAAATCAATTTGCACTACATTTCGTTTTCAAATCTCATGCTAAATTAACAAATTAAAAAAAATGATTGTACAGCATGATTTACAAATAAGGAATGTTACGATCACAAGCCGGTGATTGGCACAACATTAACACATTGTTTAAGCGCATGTCATGTTTGTTCAAAGACTTACAATGTTCAGTTTTTATTGAATAAAATGTAAATACGATAGTTGATAAATCCATTCGTCTGGAGCAAGAGAGAGCCAATGCTGAACATAAGGATATTATTGTTTCATTTCTACTAGTAATAATAGCCTGCCACTAGATTTAGGAATAACATAGACTTGTGGGAACAGTGATGCGCGGTGTCAGGCGTCCACACACACGAGGTAAATCCACAGTCATCATATTGCTTAAAATTTATAAACATCTAAGATTAAAGAATCTGAAACGACTGAGCGATGAACTAACTCCTTATAATTATTAAGCGATATATCTGAGCTAAACTAAGTAAAGACTTAACAAAAACTTAGCCTAAAACTATATCAGGTAGATAACGGTCTCGGCAGAAGTGGCGACAACCAGCAACCACTTAAACTGATGTTAGTACTACTAAAATAAATATTATGCTGGGTAATATTTGTACAACCAAATATTTCATTCACCATATCTGTGAAGCTTGGGATGTTACGCTACTCGTCGAAGCATGGCTGAGACGCAATAATGATAAAGTACTGTACTGGGACACTGGGCCCATTGTAATGGCTTACAAGGGGCGCAGGCTCCCAGTAACCCCATCAGTAAGTTAACAGCAAAGCGTGTATCCATGTCCCCAGATGTATATTTGGTAAGTTCGCTGGAAGACAACACAGATTCTATATTTGGTTATATCATAATAAATGCTAACGGTGGACTACACTAAAAGATGCAACTGATTCATTGATGAGTCCATCTTTACTTTCAAGAAAATTTCATTATACTGGCAAGATTTGATATTTACACTACGACTTAGCCTATGTTTATATAAAGTTCATTTTTGGACCTCGAGTCCCGGCGCCTTTCGTTCGAGAATTCGGCCGTTTCATCGAATTCACTGCCATCGTCAATCACTTCCAAATACTTGCAATCTTCTTCGCTATCAGTTAGGTTGATTGGTTTATAATGTGTGTAATTCTCGTTGTCTTCACCCGAGTCACTTTTCTCTGCATCAGGACTGATTAGGGAATTCTTTCTATCGTTTATTGCTTTCTTGACATGTGAGTATTCATCTTTGATCGTGCCCTTAACATTGCCAACAGAGCCGTGGACTTTATCGGAGAGCTTGTTGCTAAGTTCTTTGATTTTTTCGCTATGAGTTTTTATGAAATTGGGTTTTTTATCATCGAATTGTTGATCGGAATTATCCGATTCTGTATCGTTGAGTGGTATTTCACAAGGCGCGTACACTGAGTCACGGCAAACCTTCTTGTTTTTCGTTTTCTCTTGATTGAACCAGAGGTTAGTCTTAATGTTGAAATTACATTTTCTGTTTTGATTGTTATGATAGCTTTTGAACATTATCTTGGAGGTCAGTATGTAGGTGGTCATGAGGATCAAAGTGGCGCCGATTAGGAAACAAATGTACATTGCACACTTTTCTACAATTGGCAGGACGTTGAGGTATAAATTGAACCTTTGCTCTAATGATGGTGTTAAGGAGTACAGTCTCTGAAATTACCAATAATAAAAATTAATGGTTGTGCGTGCTTGATCTATACATCGTCCATAATCGATTTTAAAACAGAATAATATGTAGGCGTAAGGAACACTTACGATATCAAACCATAGCATCGGCAGGTACATGTTGGAAAACCTCTCGGTGTTAGTGATCATTGATATATCGTCAAGGGCCATGTTGATTTGGAACTTGGAGCTTACATCTAGTGGAAGACCGGAATCTGGCTGAATCCAGAACCTGAATAGAAAATCAAAATTTAATTTACTTAATTTGACTTTGGTATTTCAAAAACATGCATATAGGACAATTACAAGTATTTACCAATGATAATGAATGCATGTCTACTAATAGAGTTCACATACATTTTTGTAACAATGTAAATACAAACCTAGTTTCATGGTCTTCTTTGTTAGGTGTAAGTCCTTCTACTTTGCTGAACAAAATGTCATCGCCCTTGTAGAAATGAGGATAGGAGAGGGCGATGGGAAAGCCGTAGTAACAATCTGTTACGTCAATCAAACCCTCGGGGAGACATTTACCTGGAAACAATAGGTTGTATTATTGAAACCAGTTCAGCGTAAGCATTGTCAAATATTTTGGACTAAATAGATCTAAGAAAGTAGTTTTTTTTATATGATAAGGTGGCAAACGAGCAAACGGATCACCTGATGTTAAGTGAGCGCTGCCCATAGACATCCTCAACAATTAAAGATGCGTTGCCTATCTTTAATGGACAAAGGAGGGCACAGACAGGAAAAAGGACATTTCCATTTCTCTGCTAACCCCCTCCTTGTCCAATCCTCTTCACTTTCCCGTCCTATCCTTATGAGGAAAGGGTGGGAAGGGGAAGAGGACTGAAATTAGGTCTCCGGCACCTCACTCATCAGACGAAACGCAGAGTACTTTTGCCTCACACCTGTTTTCTGTGAGGTCGTGGTATTTCACCGGTCGAGCCAGCCAATTAGGCAACAGATGTTGTTGTTGCGGGCTCTACCACTGTTAAATTAGTTTATAACTGTTTCTTGGTCTTCGGCAAGTTTCGTTCAGAATTGCCTTGAGAATTAAATGAGAATAAATTGTTATGTATTAATAATATATGTATCAAAGTTATTTACAGACTCCGAAACGATTTCTATGAACTTCTTAGGAAACGTTCAGACTGGCCCAGCGAATGTTCCACTGAGGTTGGAACCGATCGGCTCAAGATATCCGTGCTACTCGTGTGAAGCAGTTTTATATAAATCACAAGATGTTTACCTTTTCTGCAGAAACATTTGTTCTCTTTGATGGTCTTCCCGTTATCCAGCATATGTTCCGGGAATGTATACATGTATCCCTTGAGCCCACTTTTTATTCCTTCACCGACGGGAATCTGGAACAGATAATTAACAGAATGTTTCCAATTTGCTTTACAAATCCATTACTAAATAACACCTTTTTAAGTACCACTTCTGTAGATTGTAGCTAATTCTTAATCTTGTAATCCTTTTGAATTTTGTTCATAGAATATAACATATTTGTATAAACAACTATATAATTAATAACAACATTAAACTCACCAGGGGAGCAGCCCTGCAGAGACTCTTCCTATAGAAGAGGATGGACTGGTTGCTGGTGACGCCGCTCTTGAACTTCGTGCCGTCAGAGGCGTACTGAACATTGGAGCAGTGCTGGCCCTCCCACTGCGGCAGGTCGGTGGAGCCGCGGTAGGTGTCGATCAGGCCTGAATTGGTGACGTCGTCTGTCCCAGTGAATATCGTCTCGTAATCGCCGTCAAAGTCGTACATCTGGTAGTGAATAGAGTATATCAAAATGAAGGACTTCAATTAACAGAGACAGATAAAATGGTGTACAAAAAATCTTTCGCAAAATCTTGTTGTTACTTTAACTACTTTGGAGTAATTAAGGTTTTAAAGTAAATTTTGAGATACTTTGTGTTGCCTTACCCGGTCGATGAGGCCTAGTTTATCGAAGTAGATCCATCCCGGCATAAAGGTGTTGCCTAAAGTCATAAGCTTGGAGCTGTAGCCCATCATGAACTCCTTGGCAGTCATCCGGGCCAGAGGCTTCGTGTTCGTGAGAGATATGAGGTTGTTGAGGCCGAACCTCGTCATGAAACTCTGCTTCGATACGACGTTTGCTATACTCTGGAAAGATTAAAATTGATTAAGAAATTTAATTACGTCATCATTAAGCTAATAGTCATTATCGACAGGTGAAGGACTTGATAGGCCTTACCTACAGCCTTTATATCGCTTCGATCATTATACGAGGTGGTGGTGGCTCTTTTCGTGGTAAATTATTCTTATCTTACTTGTACTTTGTTTAAGAGATTTCATTTAAATTAGTTGTGGTACGTGGTAATGTGTTGCATATTGTTATGAAGTAACCAGTTATTTTCTTTTATTTTTAATAATAAAAGCAATTGAATCTAGTTTAACAGCCGCAATTACTTTAGTTGGGACAATAACGAATATTTTGCAACGTGTTTTGCTGGACAATGCAAATTATAATTGGGTACGGGTGTTTCATGGCGCAAGCCCTCACTTCGCTAGTTAGTGGCGCAATTCCTGTTGCGAAGGTGATATGATTAAGTCTCGAACCTTCAATCAATAGTACAGTAATTATACATAGTTTTATAGAAATGTTGACAGCCCTATAAATAACAGAACAGAAAATAACAATAAGTGAGCGAATTTTGTTACTAAAGTAATGATTAAAAGAAGTGGTGTCTGGGCGCAAGACGCTCGGACGATAACATTCATTATCTATCTCTCTCTCATGTCGCGCTCTCGCTCACATACATTCAGACACGCGGCACATCGATCGTGCATGATCGGTTCCTCTCGGCTCAAGCGCAGCGGGACCCGACCGTAACGCTACATTTCTAGCGAATGCCACCTACTATCCATCCATTTTTTAAGACGTTGTCACGTCAAAAGGAATTGCAACTTAGATTGACTTACAAACCTTTATGGCTTATAATCAATAGTCAATGAAAAAAAAACAGTAAACTGAAATAAGACACTCCGGGTAAGAATACGAGTCTAATGACACCTCATTCTTTGAAATCGGTCAAACCGTTAGGCTACAGGAGGTCACAATGCAACCTCTCAGTCTGGTAATCCATTTCAAATTTTTATTATTGACCAACTCACCAGTAAAGCGATATGTGGCATGTACACAATGTCGTCTTCCCTGTTCCCTTCGGAGAGTTCCTCCACCCAGCTCAGCGGGTGCTTGGGGATGGCCGACAGCGTCCCGTTCTCGTTGAACTGTGTTACTTCGTGCTCGAGGCTCTCCCTGAAATATTATATTGATAAATACATTCGGTATGGTCTTGGTAGACATCTCTCGCTTCTTCTACATCCGTTCCGTTCTGTACCGTTGATTAGCGTTTTGCTTTGCATTGAGAAGAATGGAAATACGTCTTTTACAATGTAGTAGACTTCTTTTGACCAATGATCAGAGTTTTAAGAGCAGTAAAATAGATTTAATATGCACCTGTAGACGTACGGCCCGACCTCCTGGAGTTTGACCTTGTCGTCTATTCCCGACATGTATTCCTCGGCGTTAGTCACGTTGAACAGGTAAACCCTGCAATACAGTTTCACCTCCGGCTTCCTCCACATCTCGAATATCTCGCCGCCATCTTCAAGGATTGCTTTCTGAAAATAAAAAAAATGTAGACTACAGATTAACATTATTGTGAGATTGATACAATATAAACATTTACTGGGTAGGAAAATGTTGTCAAGTCCCAAATCCTTCCCAAGCAGGAAGAAGGAAGCACGCCTTAACAGTACCTGGGGCGAATTTCCTTTTTTTGTGACTTAAAGGTCACTGTTTGCCTTGAGGAGGCATTTACAGTTACACCGGGCACGAGGCGGCAGGGTGCAGAGGGCGTCTAGCCTAAGCCTCTTTAAGAGTAACTAAGCTCGACGGCTCCCTCCGTAGAGGGAACCTCGGCTCGGGCCGTTACTTTATTATTAATAACGGATTGGGAGGCCGCCGAGCTCTTAGGTCGCTTCGGTGGACGCTCCATGGAGTGACTCGGCTCGAGGGCCCCCGAGAGGGGACCTCGGCTTGGGCTGTCGATACGAGTTTAGCATTCCGATTCGAGGGTGCCAGAGAAGGCAGAGCCTCGGCTCGATTGGTAGCTTTTATCACATTACAGGGGAATTTCCTACGTGTTGTCGTTTATATAATAGTATTGAACGAGTTTAAGTCGGAAGTTTGGTAATATTAAAATTAGGATTTTTTAATAAACAAGAGATTTGCTTGTTCTCTTAGTGCTTTAAACTATTAATTACATTATTTTCAGCTAATTAAAAAAATTTTTTTGAATGTTTTGGTACAACACGATTTGACTTCACAACAAGATGTTAACTAACCACAAAAAACACATATTTAATAAAATAAGGTATACAAATCTAAAAGGTTATTCCTTATTATTAAATATAACATGCTAATGATATTAATTTAATAATAAAGTATCACGTCGTTTGGATTTGCATATCACAATTAATTAAATGTTATATGTTGCAATATGTTATTACTATGTGTTAATAATTATTGACGCTTGATTCAAGTTAATAATATTAAATTTGAAGCTGTATGTTCTTGAATAGCTTGCAGCTTAGTTTTGAACTGTTATGCTCGGCTCTAGCTTGATTCAAAGCTATTTAACCATTTTTTTTTCTAAGACCGATAGGTATTTTCAAAGCAATACGACCTAGGGTCCTTCAAGAAGCGAGCGCACTCCTTCCCTAAAGGCCGGCAAGGGGAGGCGATCACTTACAATAGGCAACTCGCTGCTCGTTTACCCCTTTATTTTATAAAAGTGTATGCTCACCCTCTGTCATATTGTAAAATTAATGAACCGCTAAAGCTATCTGTGACTATTACTAGCTTAGTACAAGATTGAACTTATTTCTGTTTTATGATTTATATACTACACATTTAAATAAACCTAATTTTACGCATTTTATCGCGTTTATCGTACGTTTTTTGAATCCCGACGTTTCGAGCACTTTACAGCGCTCTTTATTCGCGCTAATTATTTCTGTATTATCAAAATGAGTGATATAACATTCACTTCAATTTAAACACTTCAACGTAAAATATAGTTCTCAGGAATCTGGATATGTAATCGCAGTAAGATATAGCGTCATATTACCTGACTAAAGAAGAAATCATAAGGATTTAGGAACAAGATGAAACACGCTGCGCCCAGAGAGAAGAAGCCCAGCATCAGGAATAAGAACAGACCTGGAAAATAAACAATTACTTGTTAACATTTCTCACCTGCTAACTCAACTTCGTCATTACACTGTTGTCTGTAGAAATGAAATGTGACGAGATTGTATCCTACTCAGGCCTCTTGACAGATGTTGTGATTTGTTTATATATTACTAGTGACCCGCCCCGGCTTCTCCCGGGTATCACTAATTATGTTGATCCGATCGCTACCAAACACAGGAATGTGCCAATCCGGACAATCCCTGTAAATTTAATCGAAATCGGTCCACCCGTTTCGGAGTATATAGGTCTACTTCGCTTTTTATATACAATTTTTTCATAAAAAGTATCCTTTGTTACTTCTAATTCCTCCAAGATTATGTGTACAAAGTTTCATGATGATCGGTTGAGTAGTTTTCGCGGGAAGCGTAACAAACAAACTTACATTCACATTTATAATATTAGTGAGGATACATAATTTAGAACCCATTTCCAAGTAAAACACATAATTGAAATAAAAACATGTAATTTATGTAAATAAACATTGAAATTGCAAGTGAGTGATTTATCGCAAGTGAAATTCGTATGTCCTTTCCTACCTGGACTGACTTTACAAACGGAACAATCTTAACTCCCTTTACATAAATATCGCGATATTCTTGGCAGCAGTAGTGGACAAACACCACTGAGTTTTTAGAGTACCGTCACTAGTACCATTACTAGATTGACAAGACTCGCGACGTTGAATTATATTCCAAGACTAGAAGTGATTGCAGAACTGTATATTTAATATCTTTTTGTCTTAGGTAACGGAATATCCTTTTGTTTATTATCTTTTTGTCCTAGGTAACGGAATATTTTTGTGTTTTTTTATCGTAGAAAGGAGAATTTCGACTCGTATAAGACAAATTGATTAGTTTTCCGCTTCGATGGATCAAAAGAGAAATCTGTCTATTCGGTATTGTGATATGGTAATACATAAATTTTAGATGTAAATATCAAACCGAACCGGTATTAGTAATTAGTCAAAATACCGGCAAAGACCTTTGTGGTCATTAGAGGTCACTTCCGTTAGGAGCGCAGACGACCTCATCTTATGCAGATTTTATACCATATAATGGAGCGTCGAGCAAATTGGCCAAGGTGACGTCACAGCGAAATGGTAATCGATCGTAGAGAATTAATTGTAACGACACATAGTAAGGGTAATATACGCATATAAAATACGTCAGATTCATAATGGAGCCAGTTTATCTTGAGTCTACAATATTGCACATAAACTGGATTATGTTCGCTGTTCATCATGTATTCAAATTTTGAGCCTTCCTTACAAGTCACAGTTGCTTCTTCTATATCCAATGTCTGCACTTACTCACACATATATCATATCCTGTCACTCATGTGTCCACTTCATTCATGATCACAAAATATTTCGCCAATTGGCGAAGTCGAAGACTTGCACACATACTTCATAATGACCACTTATGTCATTTTTGCAGGTTGGCGTTTTGTTTGCTTGCCCGTCCATTTTATACTCTCTTTATTTGTGTATTTGGGGAAATACGTCGCGATTAAAGAAACGAAATCTATAAAAAAAACTAATATTAATGCAAATTAAATCCGTCCTTGCTTCGTTTCAAAAACTATTCGTTCCACTGGCCTTGTACAATTATTAACAACTTAATGGTTAGGTTTCTGATAGTCAGTGGTCGAAACAGACTTAAGCTACTGTTTCCTTCCCTATTGGCAGCGCAAGTCCTTCTTGACGGTCGTGAATGTTGGTGGGTAGCGGTCGTCACGCAACATCCGCCCACCTCTTGCTAGTTTGTTCCTTCAAAAAGTTGCATCGTTTCGTCAAAAGCTGTCATCAATGAGCCTGGTCCTTGTATGAAAAATCTATGTACATAATCTCAATGTACATACATTCCACATTTAGATTAATATTGTTTTAGTTTGTCTTTTAGATTCCGTCAACCGGTTATGTATTAAAACAAGGTCGGCACAGTCAAGATTAACCCGTAATTAAGCTATTCGCTTCCTAGAAGTATAGAGCTTTATAAAATAAAGAACACAATGTTTTTATTAGCATATTAAAGGTAAGATAATTTTAAAATTGTGACCTGTTACATTATAAAAATGTCACGAATTATGTACCTATACGTCGCAAAGGAAAACAAACGGGCACTGTAATTATAATGACCCGCCCCGGCTTCACCTGGTACCACTAATTATGTTGATCCGATCGCTACAAAACACAGGAATGTGCCAATCTGGACAATCCCTGTAAATTTCATCGAAATCGGTCCAGCCGTTTCGGACTCTATAGGTCTATAGGGAACATACTTCGCTTTTAAAAGTATCCTATATTACTTCTAATGCCTCCAAGAATATGTGTACAAGGTTTCATGATGATCGGTTGAGTAGTTTTCGCGTGAAAGCATAACAAACAAACTTACATTCACATTTTATAATATTAGTAGGGATGCGCTCATGCCCTTGATACAAAGCAGTAGGCAGAGATTCTTCTACATCCATACATCTACGCATACAAGCTCGTCGGTTACGGGTACTCCTTATATCACCTTTTTTTTAATTGAGTAATCTTTTCGATATAAGTTCTCCTACGGCGTCTCCTGCCACTCACTTTTGCAAGGTACCAATTTAAAGAATAACAGACTACAGTTTTAAATGAACTTTTAAGTTTCTTTAAACTCTAAAAGTGGCACAAATAAAATTGTGTATCAAGATTTTAGAATCCTAAAGCTTGTGGTGATAATGGACAGTACATAATCCGTAAGGGTCGCTAAGGCTGACGCCATAGAACGGACACCTACAATTACAAGTTTTGCAAACAAATTTTAAATTTTCCCTAACGTTGTTGTAAATAATACAACTAAAGTAAAGCTTGGACAATCAGATGGGTAATGATGGGTTGTGACTTATAAATGCATCAGCACTCACACTCCCACACCAGAGGGGTAAGGAGAGAACCTCCTGAAACATTCTCACGCTTCTTCCAATCATACTTATTTTCCGACTTGGACACTCTAAATTCGGTGTAGCTTATTCTAAATTAAGATCTAATAATATGCAGCCGTAAAATAACTGTGGCAGAACTTGTTTGACAGCAGCTGAATGTCAACCGCGGTCATTAAAATTAAAGTCCTGTTGTAGAAACAACAATTAATATGAATTGCGCTTGCAGAACAAAATCTAAACATAGAATTTGAAATGAAACTTTGAAGACTAGTAGTGTCTAGTGGTATATAAATATCTCAAATCTTTCTAAAGCGCATTAGAGTCTTTTGGAAGAGCCCACAACATCTGCTGCACGAATTGGCCTCGACCGGGGAAACACCACGACCTCACAGAAAACAGACGTGAAGTAGAAATACTCTGTGTTTCGTCTGATGAGTGAGTTGCCCGAGGCCTAATTTCAATCCTGTTCCTCTTCCTACCCTTTCCTCATAAGGATAGGATGGGAAGAGGAAGATGCTTGGACGGGGAGGGGGTTAACGGGGAAAAGGAAATATCCTTTTTCCTGTCTATCCTCTGTCCATTAAAGATAGGCAACGCATCTGCAACACATTAGCTTGTTGCGGATATCTATGGGCAGCGTTCACTTAACATCAGGTGATCCGTTTGCTCGTTTGCCACCTTCTCACATAAAAAATTGATATCTTAGAAGCTGTACGTGAAAATATAATAAAGGGTGATGCGTTAACATCTAACAAAAACGTTGGTAATTTTCCATGCATCGCTCATTACATATTAGTATTAAAAAAGCACTCATTACATCAAGCTAATACACAAAAAGAATATAATTACAGATCAACATACATAAAGATCTGATGGTAGCGATAAGGCATAGAGCAGTGTAACGTGCGAATAATAACTGCGAACAAGAGGGCCTGGACGGAACATTTTAATATATACAATAATCCATTGAAATGTTTGATTTTTGCTCGCGCTACTTTTAGCAATTAGAAAAAATACCATTGAATTTGACAGAACAATGAATAAGAAGGGGTTCGCTAATAATCTAAAGACCAGAAAGATAAAAAATAGCCTATATGCTATTCCAGATTATAATCTATCCCTGTACCAAATTTCATCCAGATCCGTTCAGCCGTTTTTGAGTGCAAGAGTAACAAACATCCATACATCCACACATATAAACATTCGCATTTATAATATTATAGCGTTGAAGTAGCTACATTTTTTGACAAACATTATTTTTAATTTTTGTATTTTTTTTTTCATAAAAAGCATCCTATGTTGCTTCTAATACCTCCAAGAATATGTGTACAAAGTTTCATGATGATCGGTTGAGTAGTTTTCACGTGAAAGCGTAACAAACAAACTTACATTCACATTTATAATATTAGTAGGGATAGGGATGGTTTAATGTTGTGGAATTAAATTCCTGCATGCTTGTTTATGATCTCTCTGATGCAACGTCGTCGCTGTCAGATGCGTGAGAGACATTTTTTTAAACTTGGTAATCTCACCTTATTCCTGTTTTTAGGTCAATATGTAAAATCTAATGACACAGCAAGTGTGCTTACGTAAGGTAACACTGTGTATTTGCATTGTTACTTCCTAGTGAAGCGAATCGTTAAATTTATATAAATTAATTTAATTAAAATCATAATGATGCGATTATTTACTGCATCGATAGTACCATCGACTTTGATATAAATAAAATCGTGTCTTAATAAATATATGAAATTGAACTACTCGCACCCCTAGCGCAATGTTCTATTACGTTGAAGTTACTAACTAATTGAGTTGTTTTATGGCGCCTGTTGGTCCCTGTTTTAATCTGATACATTCCTAAGTGATTTGATATTGATATAGTAATGTTTCTTGGAGCAGTGGTGGCTCAGCGGTTTAAGCCTCGACTTACGCACTATAGGTCGCGGGGTCGAACCCAGGTGCTATACTTTGTGTAATTTATTTCATCATCACTGCTCCAAAAACGGTGAAGGAAACCGACATGTCTTAGAACCATCAAATTCGAAGACATGTGACATCCACCAACCCCCACCGGACCAGCGTGGTGTATTACGGCTCATTCCCTCTCTCGGAGCCTGTGTCCCAGCAGTGGAGAACATAAAAAAGGCTGGTTTATTATTTATTTATTATAATGTTTCATGTCCCTTTTTCTTAACTGAAGCGATTGTTCAATAAATTAATTTTGTTTTAAGTCGCCACGGTAATAATGTACCAGGTAAATGATAATCAACTACAATATTTACCGGAACAATCATAAATATTTTTCCATTAAACGACTAATCATGAAATATGTACAATAATTATACACATACTTATAATAATTAGTTCAGAATACGACAATTCTCACAACAGAATAATTATTTTTAGTTACGATTGAAATTGCCGTAATAATTTTGAAAACAAAAAACCTTATTATTTTTCTAAACGAATTCGATAAATAACCTTTATATGTAACAATCAAATTGAACAGTACAATTGTGCAGTTTTTACGAATAGGCATAAAAAAAACTGTGCTTTTTTATGAGCACCGCACGTCATAGAGTATAAATCTTTAAAACGTAGACAAGTCACAAAAACAATACTTGTCATGCTTACAAGTTAATTTTATTATCAACTAGCTGTTTCCTGCGACTTCGTCCGCGTGGAAATAAATTTGAGAAAACAATTTCTAGGGGTTTTCACTTTTTACGCGGAACCCTAAATATTTTGCTTAAATTAAAGTAGCCTATTGAATCCCGACAATATTAGCTATCTTCTAGTAAAAGTCCCATCCGAATTGGTTCAGTCGTTTCGGAGATTACCCGGAATAAACAGACAGACAAAAATTTTAAAAATTGTATTTTCGTTATAAGTACCGTATATGTATACATCATGTGCATTGAGTATGGAAATGTTATTTTGATATTACATACAGTCACAAAATTTTTGTAAAAAATTCACACACATTATAATCCGAATAACAGGATAATTGTATTCAGATCTAAATATAGAGGTTCGTTGTAACAAACCCGGATCTAACTTATAACCTAAAAAAAACAAAGCCGTGGAAATATTTCACATCATGTGAAATATCATTAACGTTAATTAAATATTATTTACGTAATCGAAAATTAGGCGAACAATGAATTAACCTCAATCAAGTTAAATATATTTGTTTTATATCGGAAAAATTCGTTCGTAGCCAAGTAGAGCCAGCCCGATACGTATGACGTATCCCCTTCAGTTCCTGTCAAATGATTCAAAGATTATACGGTGTCCTTTATATCAGAACGAAACAATGATTGCTATTTCGCAACAGATATGACAATCCCTTAAATCGTTTTGGATACGATGATAGGAAGATATCTGTTACTTTGTTAGGGTGGGAATAAATTGAAGTACTGTTACTAACAACTCCTCGTTCTTTCTAGTACAGAATTTAAAGTTAACATTTCAATAAACTAATAGAATCTAGGAGTAAGGAAAAAACATGACAAAAGCTACAGACCCACAGTAGGGGAAGACAAAGACTCATTACGGGCATCCGACAGTGATAAATTCTGTATTTTTTTTATCAAATTCAACGTCAATACTAAATCAAGATCCGCCATAAATTAGACGCAATAATCCGATCCATATGCGCCTTCAGTTTTTTCTAATATTCAATTACTGGCGTATTTTTCCCCTTCACTCGATTGAATCGTGTAAATGTTTTACCATACTTGTTTAAGGATGTAAGTAAAAAAATTGGCCACGCGAGGAGATTATTATCGTGTCTAATGCTTCAAAGCTGAGAAGTGATGGAAAAAAACATAATTGCAAATGTAGTTTACCATTCGTCTTTCGCAGGATTTAATACCGTGAATAGATTTCGAACAAAAGCCAATTTGGGAAGTCCGCTCTCAGTAAAAAGCGGAGAACCAAATGGTACATCTAACGGGGAACACGCAAGAGAGCGGATTACGGTATAAATTCATCAGAAGACGAATGTGATAATATTATTTGTTGCATCTGTGTCGATGTTGTTGTATCATTTAGGAACGTATATAACAAGTTCGTTTAAACATAAGAAAGGGTAGAAAATATTTATTATGTCTTTACGCTTTTACATATATTATATCGTAGTGAGAATACGGTATGGCAGGACAAGCATGCTGGTAAAATCAACGTAGTTAACATACGATATGTGATTTGGACTTATTGAGAGCGTAAATGAAGGAAGATTGGCTACAAAAATTATTGTTGTGAGAGTGATATGGCACATTTAGAATGGAAAGGGTACATGGACTAATTTAGTAAATGCATTTGAACAATTTATATTGGCCATAGATAAAATTTTTGGATCTTGTGAAACACAAACAATTTGGATATTTTAAAAATAAACAAGCATATCTGAAAATTAATCTACGTACTTTATTTATTTTTTTCATTTTAATAACAAATATTGTCTCTGAGAGGCAACGTTCGATTGCCGCAAATGATTGTCACATCTGTACTAAAACATCAATTCCGTCTGTCACGCGTCAAGTGTGTATTTACAAAGAATTTTTTTGTAGCACAGTATTAGACTAAGCTAGTCGTTTTAATATTTTTGAATATTCAATATGCTCTTAAAGTATTAAGTCAAATATTTTAAAGTATTAGGGCATTTGCACACGACGGTTTTTTTTCGCACTGGCGACGCGATATTAAATGATCTCCTCCCATAGACATCTGCAACAATCTAATGGGTTACAAATGCGTTCTATACCTTCAATGGATAGAAGACTATCCACACCCTCGCCCGTCAAATCCTCCAAGAATGGGATGGGGGAAAGGACTACATTTAGGCCTCCGGCACCTCACTCATCAGAATACTTCTAATTCACACCTGTATTCTGTAAGGTTGTTGTTGCGGGCTCTAATTACCCTTAAGGTATTTAAACGTTACTACCTTTTGCGACTTTATTCAGAAATTTTAATGTACATATGTCAAAACGTACAAAAGTACAATGGAGTTATTTAAATTAATTAACTCATAGATGATAAACTTTATTAGGTTCTAGATATACAGATGGAAGCAATATATTAGTGTGTTGGCATTGTGTAAGAGAAACCTTTAACGCCTATTCTTTTTTCTCCCTATCACACACTACACTTGTGGACTTTGACCTTGACATGGAGACATCAGTAGTACAAACTGGCACGTAACAATTTACATGACCACAATCTGTAGCGAGGTCAACACTTTGCTTAGTAACAAGAAATAAATGTCGTATCAACTAATGTCATATGGATCATAAATTAATGAATATTTCTGTGTATTGCATTATTAATATCACACATTTTTATTACTTGATTTGTACATACAAACGTGCCACTTTTTATGTGTACACTGGAACGTTATGTTAAAGTTCCAGTTTGAAGAATTTCTTAGTTACCGTGGGCTTCCACTAGCGTTGAATCTCTTTGAAAAAACTGAGGTGAAAATATTTTTTATGTGATTGTTTCCGGCAGTGTAAGCCCACGGTTAATAATATGAGAGTACAGAGTCTTAGCCCGCAACAACATCTGTTGTACGAATGGGCCGGCTCGACCGGTGAAATACCACGACCTCACAGAAAACAGGCTTGAAGTAGAAGTACTCTGCGTTTCGTCTGATGAGTGAGGTGCCAAAGGCCTAATTTCAGCCCTCTTCTCCTTCACACCCTTTCCTCAAAAGGATAGGATGGGAACGGGAAGATAGATTCGACGGGGAAAGGAAAATATCCTTTTTCCTGTCTATGCCCTCCTCTGTCCGTTAAACACAACGCATCTGCAACACATTCGCTTGTTGCGGATGCCTATGGGCAGCATTATCTTAGCATCAGGTGATCCGCTTGCTAATTTGCCACCTTTTTCCATTAAAAAAAATATTGTCTCAGCCAGAAAAGTATATTTTCCTTCACGTTTAAATGATCGTAATCTGGTAAATCAAATAAGACAAAGTAAAAGCAAATTTACATAGAATTTATTAGCTTAACGTTAATGAAATTACGTAATCATTACTGCAAAGGAAATTACACACTCAGGAGTCAAGCAGTAGATTTTTAACTTATAGGAGAAATGGGCAACGCCCAACGGGTCAAGTAAAGCTATTTGAAACATCAGAGGACTGGATGAGGTACCTTTAAGGGAGAAGTACGCTCTTCTTAAAGAATTAACCAACGCGATAACGTCTGGAGAAGGGAAAGTAAATGTCCTCCGACTAGAAAGATTGACGTAATGAAAACAAGAGGTAAAGCCATAGGATCACGTGGTCTAACGGACTGGTGCAAATAAATAAAGATGTACTAATAAACAGTGAACATTGAAAATAATACAATAAAATGCAGAACCCGCTAACGACTAGACTAGGTTTTGGTGAACAAATCATTTGAGAATATTTACTTAGCGTAGGTATTTGTAAGACAAACACTCAGCCGTGTATTAAATATGGAAGTTAGAGTAAGAAACAGGTAATTGAGCGGACTAAAGACGTTTTGAAGTCTTTGCCGTTGCTAATCGATAGTTGATTTCTAATTACCGAAATAGCAACAGTGAGCTGATCTACCACAGTGGTATTCTGCGTTCTTTCGAACCATCCGGAAGCCTTAATACCCGATGCAACGACTACTAGGAAATTTTGTAAAACTTCAATTAAATTAAGAAAATGCAATAAAATATAAAAATACTACATAACGTCTCTCGTCGTCGTCTTTTATATATGTAGATATGAACCCGTAAAAAACCAAAACGTATCCCAAAGGAACCATACATTAATCCGGGATGAAAAATGGCAAATGTGCCAGATTATAATCCCTGTACCAAATTTCATCCAGATCCGTTCAGCCGTTTTTGTGTGAAAGAGTAACAAACATCCATACAGTCACACACATAAACATTCGCATTTATAATATTATGGCGTTGAAGCTACATTTTTAGATTTATTGACAAGCATTTTTTTATCGTTTTTACGATAAAAAAATGCTTGTCAATAAATCTTTATTTTTATTATTATAAAAATTTTTATTTTTCTTCATAAAAAGTTACTATATGTTACGTTACTTCTAGTACCTCCAAGAATACGTGTACAAAATTTCATGACGATCGTTAGAGTAGTTGTCGCGTGAAAGCGTAACAAACAAACTTACATTCACATTTATAATATTAGTATGGATGTAACAATTTATCGATGATTTATTTGACGTAAAAATAAAGAGGCGTGACAGTCGGCACGTATTACACAACTCACGTTAATTTCTACGTGCCGCTTGATATCATACGATACAATTTTTATATCGTCGTATAGTTTTATTGTTTACACGGTACTCGTGAAAATTACATTATAGAATTAAAATAAAACACACAGACAGATATTCGTAAGAACTGAACACAAATGAAAACTCAGAACAGGTGGTAATTTGCGACAGTAGTTCGAAAATAAATAAAGGAATGAAATTAAACACTGGTGTCTTACAGTCCTACAAAACGGAATAAAAAAGTTTATCTAAACTGTTCCGAATTCAAATAAGCATGTTGGCCATGTTGTACAATTTAATTACGCGTACATGTTACTTTTCGTTGTTTGGTTTTAGAATGGTTTTGGGTTATTCAGAGACGTTTCCCACGTAATATAACATCTGCAAGAAATTCCAGCAAGCGCGCTGGTCACCAGATATTGGAAGATTTATCTTTTCCCTTTAAAAAAACTTCCCTAGGGATAGGAAAACAAAACCTGATATAGGTGGCCACACACCATTGATATATTTCAAAATTTATTGTATGGTAACCATAAATCCAGGTTATATGCGAAATCAAGTAAGAAAAATTTCCAGCGAGGGAGATAACATATACTTATAGTTCAAGCTGATGATCACTTGGAACCACAATTTTTGTCGTCAGATACTGACCGACGCACGCGGTGCAGATCACCTAAAAGGTATTATCGTGTCAAGACCTTTGGCGAGTTGAGGCCGGGCAAGAGGTAGAATTACCATATATAACCGCTAACAATTCAAGCAATAAAGAGGCCATTTTTATTTTTAAATATAGCAAAAGAAATAAACAAAAACAAGAGCATTTTCAGCCATTAACAATATAATCGCTGTTAAAATAAATATGCGTCCGTAACCCAGAGGGGTAGGTAGAGATTATGGATTTCCTATTGGCGCGATCCTGGCACACCTCTCTCGCTTGTTCTACATTCATACACCTACGCATACATGCTCGGTTATGGGTACTTCTTATATCTCCCATATTTAATAATATTAATAAATCGGCCTTTTCTAGAATGTTTCCCACTGCAGAGACACAAGCCTCATCTCCGAGAGAGGGAACGAGCCGTAATCGACCACGTTGGAGTTGATCGGGTTAGTGGATGTCACATGTCTTCGAATTTAGTGGTTCTAGAAAATGACGATGTTTTCCTTCGCCGTTTTTAGAGCAGTGATGATGAAATTACATGACACAATGTAAGCCGCCTGCCTGGGTTTGAACGCGCAACCCTGTAGGTTGCGTACTGTATACGTAATACGGGGCCTCAGCCGCTGAACCGCCACTGCTCCCATCTTTAGTATGTCACTAATCTCGAACACTGACTTCGACAGTTAACGAAACGAAAATAGCACGAATGATTTATTCACACGAAATTATGAAGCAAAGCATGGTATGGGCTTGTTACGAGGAGAAAAGGTACTGAGAAATGAATGGATACGTCGGTAAGGGTAGACCTAAGACAGGATGGATTGCGTGAAAGATTACGTTAGTAACGTTAGTAATTAACTACTGTGATCCCGGTTAATAGTTACGATTAGGCCATCACTAGTTATTTTATTATTTAATATAAATTACTATAAATGATATGTTAGAATAAGCGATAGTCCAGTCATCGTCTTAAGATCAGGCGAGCGTGGTTTGAATAACAACATGGTTACTGATAATGTAAAATTTAATTCATTCGGTTCTCAATGCAAGCTTTATCAGATCTCCTGCGACTTTATTCCGTCGACGTTCGCATCAGAATATTGTTTACTATAAAGTGTTTGACCTCTGAAATGGTTTACATACATGTTGGTGTCTGTACTAATAAATAGGTTTGTTAGATTTGCACCTTAATCAATTTAGAACATTTTTTATTAAAAAGTCGATATTTATACGACAGATAGTTTACGTATAATAAAAATGTCTCCCTACCAGCTGTATAATTTTAACTAATGTTAGATATATGGATGTAAGTTTGTTTGTTACTCTTCAACTCTCATCTGAATCATTATGAAATTTTGCACACACATTGTCAGTGGTACAAAAACCTTTTGTCACGAAAATAAAACTATTCCCAAGTTACATAAAACCTACATTATCAATATCGGTTGCCATGGTAATGTTTCATATTTTGACTAACAACTTTTAACGAATGTTAAATACCACGATCTCACAAAAAACAGACATGAAGTAGTACTCTGGTTTTTGCCTGAACAGTGAGGTGCCGGAGGCCTAACCTAAGGCCTAACTAGAAGAGGATTGGACGGGGTTGGCGGGGAAAAAGAAATATCCTTTTTCCTGTCTATCTGTCTGTCCATCAAAGGTAGGCGACGCATCTGCAATACATTTGCTTGTCGCGGATGTCTATGGGTTGCGCTCACTTATCAACAGGTGATCCGCTGGCTAGTTCGCCACCTTCTTCCATAAAAAAAATGTTAACTATGATGATAACTAACAAAGTTAAGACTCGGGTAACCATTAGTCCCATCTCTTTATACCGCGACCTTACATTTTCATTGTCATCGGTTTCGCAAGTAATATAATGTAATTCATTGCAACTGTTAGATACACTTCTCACTACAAGTGACGCTTCCTCCGCCATTTGTGTCATTTCTGACTCATAAGCTAACAATGAATCAACAGAATCCGCGATTCTCACCTGTCACCCTTGTCATCTACAGGTGGCGATAAATCTGTTTGTTCGGCCGGTTTCCAACAATACTGACACATATGACAAATAATGGCTGATAATATGTTGTCTTGATTTGCATACACTTATTTTCTATCTGTCTAAATAGCTAATATTATAAATGTGAATGTAAGTTTGTTTGTTACGCTTTCATGCGAAGACTACTCAGCCGATCATCATGTAACTTTGTACACATATTCTTGGAGGTATTAGAAGTAACATAGGTTACTTTTTATGAAAAAAAAATAGTATATAAAAAGCGAAGTATGTATATTCCCTATAGACCTATAGACTCCGAAACGGCTGGACCGATTTCGATGAAATTTACAGGGATTATCCAGATTGGCACAGCTTGTGTTCCTGTGTTTGGTAGCGATCGGACCAACATAATTAGTGGTACCCGAGCGAAGCTGTGGCGGGTCAGTATTTTTTTAATAACTTAGAATATGGGTAGTACTTATAAGATATGGCATCGTGAACTGTTCTGTAGACCTTTAGAAGAAGGATATCCTGCCATACGATGTTGTGTAATACCTAAATCAGATACGGCAAGGTTTTAGATAAGAGCCCGGAGATAACATGTTGATAATTATTATCTTATATTTTAACCAATTTACGAAAACCCTTTTTTTATAATACAAGTTGGCAAACGAGCCAGCGGTTCACCCGATGTCAAGTGATCGCTACCCACAGGCATCTGCAAGTAACTAGTGACTTGCAGATGCGTTGCCCACCTTTAATGGACAGAGGAAGGGACAAATAGAAAATGGTTTTTTCCAATTCCTATACATCCCCTCCACCGTCAAGTTCTCTTCCCCTTTCCATCCTTTCCTTATAAGAAAAGGGTGGGAAGGGGAAGAGAAGAATCAGGCCTTCGGCACGTCACTCATCAGACGAAACGCAGAATACTCTACTTCACGCCTGTCTTCGGTCGTGGTATTTCACCGGTCGAGCCGGCCCATTCGTGCAACAGGTGCTGTTGTTGCAGGCTCTACCACTGATACCTTAACAAATTATACACATGGACATTCCTCATGAGTCACTCTGTCTATTGGAGCAAACCGAATGGAAATCCGTTCAGTAGTGTGTGTGTTTATCGAACAAACAAACAGACGCAGCGGTTGATTTTATTTTTAAAGAAATAGTGAAGTGATTTTATAGCAGTACCTACTCACTTTACTGTATCTTTTATTATATTATCTTCTCTACACGACCTTAAGGTTGCTAGTATTACTGTAATCTCTCAGCCAATTTCCTTGGGTTTTTTTGTTCAAACAAACAATTAAATAATTACAAATATTGTATAGCAATGTATATCATTATTTAATTTAAAAAAGGCTTCCAAAAGCTATGCACGTACCCAATAAATGAAGGAAAGGCAACCAAACTATGAGCAAAATCCAATATATCGTCATTTTTTATCAACATCATTTTTATTTTATGGTAACGTCGACCCATGACATGAAAGGAATACAGATTACCATCTATATTTTTTTCTATTCATCATAGTTTTTTGCGCCCTCCTTTGCGGATAGATACAAAAGTTAATTCGCAAAAAATTTTTTACGTTATGATTCTGTCATGGTGTTCACGCTTATAACAATGGCGATAATTAATCAAGTGGTCAGCGTCATCAGAGATCACCTAGAGGCGATGAGAAAATACCAAAAAATATGTGCAATAAACAAAAATAAAAAAGTAATATTTAAAAGGCTTACGTTTAAGGATCTCAAATTTTTTCCAGCGAACATTAATCGCCTTGGCATTATTTTTGATTAAATATTTAGATTTACTGTCAACTGTCAAATGGTAAAACACGTCGTCGGACCGTGTTAATGAGAGATTTTTCGAACCAGTTTCAAAGTACTTAGCAATTTAATACAAATAATAATAATAATGTCCTGGGACTTTATTCACATACGGCCATTCCAAACTAAAGACACCAGATAACTGATATACTACTTTTGTTTTGTAAATACTTCAATAGATAATTACACACGTAATCAGGACAAACAGACATGTTCATGCATGCATGTCTGTCGACCTGGTGAGAATCGAACCCACGACCTGTGGCGTGTATAGAAGTACCATACTAACTGCACCACGGCTCCAAGGATTTGCATGAAATTTTATATTTAGATTCGGTTTTTAATTTTAAATTTATCTATATTGGTGTTGTGTCCATAAAATCGTCAAAAATGTAAGTAATAAATAAAAAAAATAGCGAAATCTTTTATAGGTTTTGCATTATCTGTTGTTGGAACGTTGTCAAGGGCTAATTTACTGTTATCTCATATTTTTGTTAGATGGCGCTTTATTTTAAAAAATACGATCAACGCAGAGCGACGCTCGGTCAACAGCCAGTTAAAATAAACCAGGATATCTGACAAGATAACATTTATAAGACGCCATCCGTACGCACGCTGTAGGAAGTAATTTACGCCTTACCGAAATCCACAGAGCCCGTTACTGACGAATGTTAACCAAAAAAATTTCCATTCATTCGCGTATGTTTAGAAAAAAATAAACGCCCTCAGAAAACCAGTTTTTTTTAAATACACCCAATTCAAGTGAAGAGTCAAAAAAATAACTGCGTAACAACTGAACGTGAGATTAAAGCCCGCGTTACCCGGTTGGTATGGATATATGAAATGGCAAGAAATCGCCAATTTAGTATGCAAGAAGCGTATCTTCTCGTAGCCATACTAATATCTAACCACAGTTTGAGTAAGTTTGCACAAACGGGGAGGCGAGATGCCAGCAAAGATTTAAATGAAACCAAACTACTACCACATTACTTCTTGTTTGGAAAAGTGATTGGTTTTCCTTGTACATATAGCAAGCCAGTTTCGCTTGTTTTTTCATTGCTTCGGTATCACTTTTAATGTTCTCATCCTGGTTTACATTATGCATATAAATAATTCTCTCAATATTTACCCTGACTAGATAAGCCTGTATAATCATGAATGAATGACCCATCTTTAATTAGTGGATCCAGGGGGAGTTTAGGTGCTTAAGGGGGATGGAGGCCTCCCAAAATCATCGAGATTTCTCGCGTGACAGTTTACATTGAACTTGAAAATTGTTTTTCTAGTTAAGTTTTTTCGCTAACGGTACTGGCCCTTGATCTGATTTGAAGTATAAGGTGAAACCTCCTCTCCCCACTCTCAAAATCACAATCCTGGACTCACCGCTTGCTGTTGATCCATCGTGACTTCGTTCACTATGAACTTATGCGACAATTCTATGAAATATTAGAATTAGAAGGGCTTCAGAAGGGCTATGATAAATACCGTTGGCACAAGAAACAAACAGATGTTGTGAATAAATTAAATAAACTTGTAGTCTTTATGTAAATTTCAAATGAACAACAAACTGGTAAGTATGATTTAAACTTGCAAATTTACAACACAACCGCAAAAAGTTTTCCTACATCCTGATCAGATATATATTATAAAATGTGTTATGTCACGCGAGCACGCGAGACAATAAGTAAATCAAAATTTGTGACTCGGTTTAAAAGATAACAAAACGTTACGAAGTATCGTATAAGCCAGGAAATGTTCCAAAAAAATCAGGGAAAATTGTTCGAAAATAATTAATGAAAGAATTAAATGTCTTTACATAAGAATTTGATGTCATCCTGGCAAAAGTAGCTACTAATGCACACACTACACACATTGAAGGAAACACAACAACCAATATGATTTGAGACATCTCTTGAAAGTCCAGTATACAGTTCTAAACGATTCGGCAGCTGACACGGGAATGCCAATTGTCATTTTATTGAAGAAAACATTCACTAAAGCATTCACCATAGATGTTATATTACTACCTCACTCTAAAGGGGAAAAATTAGTGTTGCCATGTTCATAGATATGTTGTAAGTTAAAGGGGAAGCTACAGGAATCGTTAAAAATAATATATGTTATACTTAAGCGGAGACAACTTCGGGCTCTTTTTTAGCCAGCTATAAACCATGGAACCATCTCCTAACATAGTATACTGTTATCACATGAATTTTGAAATCTATCTTATAGTATGTAATACCCTTAGAATCGTCAACGACTAGTTTATGAAAGGATTCAACCTAATTTTGCTTTTACGATTTGACAGTGATTAATCCATTTGTAATTTATGAATGTATATATTATATGACATATAATCTAGGTCCTGATAAAATAACAGATAAGGGTATAAGTAAAACTACAACAAAAGGCTGACATCTAATTATTAGCTGTTGACGATTCATTAAGTTCGAATCACTTTATTGAGGCTTTAAAATGTTGCCACATGACTATTTCCTGGGAATGTTTTCTTGAATGTTAGAATGATTATTAGTTAGCTTGAGTCGAGTCGCACGCCACCTGCAGTGTACAGTAGCACCTATTGGTAATTTCATAAGAAATCCATATTTTGGTTTAATTTAAACTCCAAACCTTTTCTTCAGTTTTTACTATTTGTTCAAAATTATCCTTATAATTGTAACTATTTCTATGTATATCGAAAAGGCTTCGTCGACCATTTTCATTCCGTAATAAATATTTACTTAAAATAGGATCGTAAATTCACCAAGTTGGTCGGCAAAAAATAAAGCCACGGTGTTTACACTATACCAGTTACAATAAATTTGTGCCTGACATATTATGACCATGCGATGTTTGCACGGACATATTAACATATATAATATGTTACGTATGTATATTACATTTGTTACCTAACTTAGCGGGATCCCAATTGCTATGGGATACGGGTGTGAGTTGTGGTTTATTTATTTGTAGGTGGCATTCTACTAGTATTATAACTGGCAGCACAGAGCAGCCTGATTGGTGAAAAAAAATACGACAAAGGATTTTGGCGGACTATTCGATACATTAATTAGTTGTTGTTTCTTTGTATGTGTTTAGTAATAATTGTATAATAAATTTAATATAATTTTAATAAATTATATTATTATTGCCAGCTGATCCGGCAAAGTTAGAATTAATATTTTATGTTACCTTAGTATCTTGACTTAATAACATATTTGTGTTAAATTCTGAATAAAGTATTCCACTCACTAACTCATTATAGGTCCCAGGTTCAATCCAATTAGTTTTGGATATAAAAAAGGATTGAAAACTAAGTTAATACTGTCATAAATATATTAATTCAAGGTTCACAAATACAAATTAATTCACAAAAATATAAGGCTAATATAAATTAAACACCGTACCTTTTGGTGCAATACCGCCGAGAGGAACTTCTATCTACCTGGGTGTGGAGTTTTGTCGAGCGGTCGGAACCAGAAACAAGCGATCGGAATTAGCGACTTCAAACGTTACATTTGACAGAGTACAGATGTTTGAACGTAGGATAGGATATTGTTTTGGGGAGAATCACTTTTTTTAAATTCTATATCACTCTATTTCGAATATAGCATCTAATTTAATTGTTTTTGTAAGTTTTCTGTTAAAGCTATAAAAAATTGAACCCCTGTCCTCAATTGTGTTTCAATCCTTCATAAAGATTTATAAACGACGCATTGACACGTTTGCTGGGAGAAATACCAGACAGTGGAACTGGAACCTATAGGAGTGGAGTGTAGACGAAGCGAAATGAACTCAGGACTATCACAAACCCTACCTGTTTTGTGAACCAGCGACGGTTATAATGCAATCTATAATGTTGTTGGTGACGGGGTATTTGCTTTTCGCAGTACTCGTGCAAGGATTTGTACCGAGAATGTTGCATTCGCATGAATAATTTACATGCTGACCCGCTATTAATTGGTATTATTCTATTTATGTATCTAATTAATAAAACTAAAGATTATATAACCTATATAGGTTATATATCTAAGTTCCTTGCCAACAGGACGTTTTACAAGGATTTTTTGAAAGTTTGTATGTATGTTTGTGTGTTATTCTTTCACGCAAAAACTACTGAATGGATTTTGATGAAACCTTACAATAATATAACTTATACATCAGAATAACACATTTGAAATTAATTGAAAACACATTAATCATTCAACCACTACCCCTATCACAGAATAATACATATATAGGTGTATATACATACTGGCGATATGTAAACCTAAAAGATTTTTTCAATTGATAACAATAGTTTATTAGTTAATAGCAATCAAATACTACCAACCTACCAACATAAATGTGACACCCGTAATTCCACACAATAATAAATATAAGGTACAATTTGCACAACACGCACACAACAAACGCACATACATATACACAGACACACACACACTCACCCACACATGCATACACACACACATACACACACACAAACGCGCGCGCACACAAACGCCTGCAAGAGCCTATTGTCTAATGTTATTACCAAAATCTTCTTATTTTTGCTATATATATATATATATATATATATATATATATATATATATATATATATCTGTTGTAATTCTAATCTTTAAGTTTTTTTGTTGTTAACAAGAACTTTATGTGATTTCAAGTTCAACACTAATGGTGACTATGGCGACCCCTCGGACTTCTTGATTCCCGCAACATCTAAGGGAAGGGGGTGGCTGAAAACCAGCGTGACACGGGATCGTCATTCCGTGTGGACAAAGCTGAATCACCCCCTATTGCCATAATTTGTAACAGTGTAATTTTACTTTTTTCGATGTAAATCTGTTTTCGATGGCAATAAATCACTTATTTATTTATTTATTTATTTATATATAAAAGCAATGTGTGTATGTATGTATGTTCTCTATAGACTTCGAAACGATTGGATCGATTACGATGAATTTGTCACGAAAACATCAGATTAGCCTCGCTGGTGTTCCTGTCTGGTAGCGATCGGATCGGATTAGTGGTACCTGTTCGATATTGAATGTGCCATTCATACAACAAAAATCTGAACATAACTTATTCTTAACTTATTTCAAGGCAATATAAAACTCAAAACGAGTATCAATAAGATTATAGGACACATTGGCATGACAGCAACCTGTAATTGCCTGTAATGACAAGCAAAAGGTTAAAGACCTGTCAAATATAGCATACGGGTAAAATATCGCGTGGAACAGGAAGCGACAAGTTGTGATAATACACGAAGTCAAGATAAGCAGCGTACAAGCTGAGTGGCGTGAAAAATTAAAAAAAACATGTCATGAAACGAAACTTACGCATTGATGTGTTAAATAATGTGACGCATAAAATAAACATGGGAAATATAAACGTGTGCTCATAACCTAAGATACTAGAAATCGTCATGATTTTTAATGAGTTAGTACAGGCCGGAGATAATTTAATTAACACCTTATATTCTGATATTTCAAAGAAATTCTTACTTAGTCAACATGTTAACGCGTTACATTCTAAATACAATTCTTGTAAACAGTTACACGAACTGAATAATGAAACTAATTTATGTTGGGTAACTGAACACTCCGGGTAAACTTTCATCAAAGGGAGACATGGATGTAGAAGCGAGAGAGGTATGCCAGGACCGCGCCAAATGGAAATCCATTACCTCTCCCTACCCCTCTGGGTTACGGGCGTGAGTGTATATTTATTTATCTCGCGAATCTTCAGTATTTTAAGTAGCTTAAGTAATGTTACTTCTAGAAAGAAGTCATTGTAACAACCTGATTCCCAACCAATGAACCGTCCCGCTCTAATTAATTTAAGGTTGGCAGTACAACACGCAGTAGCGTGAACAAGGAAATATCATTTTCTTCGCTGCCTCGACTAGTTTTTATGACTTTGGGTGTGTACAAAATTATGTATATTCTATATTATCTATTATAATTACCAATTAAAAAACGATTAGTCAATCTTAAAGTAACGCTTTAAAAATAACTCGGTCTTTAAATTGGCTCTAGAAAATTCTGGCACGGAACGGAAGCTTGAATTCAATAAAGGCATTATGACACTGGTCGGTTAAATTGGATGTCGGGTCAATGTCACTGCGGTTAAACTTTTGCCGGTTACGGATTAATTTATGCGAAAATATTATTTAACTGTTCCAGATATTATCGTCATGTAAAAGGTTTTTTTTATTTAACAGTGGTAGAGCCCACAACAACGTCTGTTGCACTAATGTGCGGGCTCGACCGGTTAAATACAACGACCTCACAGAAGATGGCCGTCAAGTAGAAGTACTCTGCGTCTCGTCTGATGAGTACCCCCATCCACCCACCCATTCCTCATAAGGATAGGATGGGAACGGGAAAATGATCGAACAGGGAGAGGGTTGATGGGTATTAGGAAATATACTTTTTCCTGTCTATGCCCTCCTCTGTCCAATAAAGGTGGGCAGCGCATGTGACACACATTTGAAAAACTTATTACCCGCACCCAAGGTCCCTGACCCAAAAATATGTTAGGGGAACACAAGGGCAGCACAGCGCCGCCCTCAAAAGAAAAAAAAAACATCAGGGGTCCGACCATTACATAATTAGCAGCCATCGGTGAATGTACAACGTCACCGTATCATTAAAGGCTATATTAAATATCTAGGCAGATTTCTAATTACAGTCTGCACGGCACGCCATCTCGCGGGAGAAACTAACGATTGAAACACGAGAACCGCTTTTCAAATTACAGGCTTCCATGATATTGAGGTGATACGTGAAAAATGAAAATAGTAAAAGTGCCAGACAGTAAGTGGAGGTAACGGTAACGGATCCGCTTGGCAAAAGTTTTCACTCCAACGACAGTATATTGGCGTAGAATTCCTATTGTGAATTTGTTTGTGAACCTTAAAACATTTTGTTACTAAATTTAATACCTACTAGTGATCCGCCCCGGCTTCGCCCGGGTAGCTGTTTCGGAATCTATACGGAACATCGTTTTTTATATATGTAGATATGCACCCGTAAAAAAAACGTATCCCACGGGAACCGTACATTTATCCGGGATAAAAAATAGCCTATGTGCTATTCCAGATTATAATCTATCCCTGTACCAAATTTCATCCAGATCCGTTCAGCCGTTTTTGAGTGAAAGAGTAACAAACACACACACATATAAACATTCGCATTTATAACATTATGGCGTTGAAGTAGCTAGATTATTAGATTTTTTGACAAGCATTTTTTTATTTTTCATAAATAATATCCCATGTTACTTCTAATATCTCCAAGAATATGTGTCTAAAGTTTCATGATGATCGGTTGCATAGGTTTCACGTGAAAGCGTAACATTTATAATATTAAGTAAGGATAACATTAAAATTTACTACTAAAATATCTAGATACACGAAAAATATAGTTTTTGCTGAAATCTAAGAATGAGGTTTAAAAAAAATATTTTTTAAACATTTTCCTGGTAGTATTTTTATGATTAATAAATATTTTACACCTATCTCAATAAAACTAAAACATTGCATTATTCTAATTAAGAACTTTGGATTTTGCAGGCCTCGCCCTAAACCATTAGCCGATTACAGTTTTTGCATTAGAATGGACATCAGGGGTAGAAAAAGCAGAAGATTAATCCACTATTCTAAGACCATATTAGTACAATGTTTATGCCTCTATGAATAATGTATGAACATCGCATATTCATTGCATTATGCCTTGTAAGGTATGCAGTTGGAAATGGCGAATTAATAAGTCATTTCAATCGAGACACAACAAAGAAAACCCAAAGAACAGAACTCTACACATAACTGACATCGAGTTCTATCCCACGATCCTACGATCCCAATTCTTGGGAGTTTAAGTGGGGAAGTTTATATAGATAATATAATAATATCCTAGGACATATTCCCACACGGCCTGATCCCAAACTAAGCAGATCTTGTGCTATGGCAACCAGATAACTGATATACTACATATACTACTTTTCTTTCGTAAATACATACTTAAATAGTACACCCAGACTCAGAACAAACAGACATGTTCATGCAAACAAATGTCTGTCTTGGATGGAAATCGAACCCGCGACCGGTGTGTGTCATCAGAATTCTATCATGGCAAATTTTAAAGTGAACACCATTATAATTATTGTAATTAATGTTCAAACACAATCTTGTTATGCTCTGAGCTGTTCAGAATGTTGTGTGATTTGTATTTTATTTCAACCTACCCTCAGAGAGCTCAAGCCTACCAACTCAACGCACAACTCACTGCTACTTTAAGGCTGTATTCTGCGAGTGAGATTCCGCTGGAGACTCTGTTCTAGCGCTCTATTGGCTTCTTTTTCTCGAGGCTCCACTTACTACTTAAGCAGAACACAAAGGAATTGAAATTATTGTCTTAAGGCTTTCCATGATTGACTATGAAGCATGTAACGCCACATATATAATTACTTTTGAAAATTAAAAGTCCACCTTAAATGGACAGAGGACGAGGAGGACGAGAGGAGGAGGAGAGGAGGGGACAAACAGAAAATCTTTATTTCCAATTCCTATTCATCCCCTCCACCGTCAAGTTTTCTTCCCCTTCCCATCTTTTCCTTATTAATAAAGTATGGGAAGGGGATCAAAATGAGAATTAGGCCTGCACCTCACTCATCAGACGAAACGCAGAATACTCTACTTTACGCCTGTTTTCTGTGAGGTCGTGGTATTTCACCGGTCGAGCCCACCCCTGCAACAGATGTCGTTGCGGTCTCTACCACTGTTAAATATTTTATTTGTTTACAAAAAGTGCATGACATATATAAAAGGATGTTCCACATAGATTAAGAAACGGCGACCCAGGCAAAGCTTGGGTTCACTAGTTTCAAATATAAGCGAAAAATGTAATATCTTTGAAAAACAAGGAAATTCAATGAAATATATTTTTGATATCTAAACATATACATGTTAATTAATGTGTTGTTACTGTACAAATGTTTTCAATGTATTAATTATTCCTATAAATATATAACCAATGTATTTTTCCGTTGAGTGGTTTCGGGTGAACTGTAGTCGGGCGCGGTTTCCGCTTCCGCGAAGACCTCTTGGTTCAGACAGACGGACATAATACATCATAAACATTCTTACAAATACTCTCCTAGCTGATCCTGTACTACAACCATACTACGATTACATACTCGGTTACGGATACTTCTTATAACGTATGTCACTAATCTGATTTGAGAATAAAAGGTTCCTTCAAAAAAATTTTACATGGGGCATATCTCTGTGATTTCAACCCTCATAACATATATCAGGCTTAACAAACAGATATAAAATAGACAAGCTAATATGTAGTTAATACTAATTGATAGGCCTTTTCCCACTCTGGTGGGGTCGGCACAGTACTGTAATCCACACTGTATAAGTTTTGGCTCCAGTTTTTACAGCTGGTCGCCTGCCTGATGCCAACCCTTCTTGAGAATACAGCCTATATTATTCAGAGATAATACAGCATTCTAATGGAGAAACACTTTTTAGGGTGGGTAGAGGACACGGCTTTCAATTATTCCTGGCTCTTTTTTTTTTTTTTATATTACAAAGTGGCAAACGAGCAAGCGGCCCCTGGAAATAAGTACCGCTACCCATAGGCATCCGCAACAACCTAATGAGTTGCAGATGCGTCGCCTACCTTCATGGACGAAGGAGGAGACAAACAGAAAAAAGGATAATTCCATTCCCTGTCCATCCCCTCCTCATCCGTCAAATCCTCTTCCTCTTCCCATTCTTTCCTTATTAGAAAAGGGTAGGAGGGGGAAGAGGACTACAATTAGGCCTCCGGCACGTCACTCATCAGACGAAACGCAGAATACTTCTACTTCACGCCTGTCTTCTGTGACATCGTGGTATTTCGCCGGTCGAGCCGGCCCATTCTTGCAAAAGATGTTGTTATTGCGGGCTCTACCACTGTTAATATATTATTTGATTGATTGACTTTCTATTGATATCTCTAAATACAGCCTTAGGTTCGGAATTTCAAAAACTGTCTAGTGTGGCCAACATACAAAAGAAATAACTGGTTAATGTTCTCTGACAAGATCATTCTTATATGGTTTAAAAAACTAAAATATATCGTGGGTTCAATTCCCACCCAGGCCATCTGTGTGTATGTATGTCCTTAGTCTGGTTGTAATTTATTCAAGAATGTATTTACAAGAAAAAATAGTATATGTAGTATATCAGTTATCTGCCATAGTACAAGCTCTGCTTAGTTTGGGATCAGGCCGTGTGTGAATAATGTCAAAGATCATTTAAAACTATCCTCCTTGGGAACCATAGAGGTTTATTCAAGTAGAGGTGAAATATGACTTAAAATATCAATGACTTACATCTCGGCTGTCGAGCGATCTGTCCCTTTTTCCGCCTCTCGAACAATCTGTTAATAATGACATCTTTCTTTTCTGCGAAGTCGAATTCCTCGTTGAACTTGTGATTGAGTCCCTCGCACTCCGAATAGTTCTGTTCGAAGCTTGATACATCGATGTCTGCCCTCTTTAATCGATTGTGTGACAGGTCCCTCAGTTCCTTTTCTGCGTGGTTCACAGACGCGTACTGTCTACCCGAAAACTTGTGCAATATCTGAGCCAAGTCCTTCATATTGCACTGGTCACTTTAGTCTTTGTTGAAATAGTTCAGTGAATGTTGACACGATTTTTATATTCGATTTTAATTGCACTAACTCGTAGAAGGTTCTAGGACTAAATTCGTTTAATTATTACAAAATAACGTTCAGTTCTAAGTTGATTGTATTGATAAAAATGTTCAATGTCATCGGATTGTTATTATAAAACAACAATGCTACCCTATTACTTATTGCACCATATTAGAAACGATAATAATTCAGTCACACAATTCCTCAATAATCACTAATTAAAAGAACACGATTTTATTCACGAATTAATTCAATTATAAAAACATGACGTCAATTTCATATAGTTTCCCGCGCGCAAGTTAAATTTCGCGCCACTTCACAGATTATAAATATTGTTCACTTTTAAACCAATATGTCCGCGTCGGCGGTCAGTCGCTCGGCCATCTAATGAGATCTCGCTTTACATTTCTTGTGCTTATATAAAATTTCGCAACGCACACTGTTGCGCGCCGCGCAGGTGTGTGCGTCCGTATACACACGGACCTGTTTTTTTTTAATAATCTGATCGTACAACAGTTACTCTTTTTTAAACGGCCAGGAGTTCCATTAACGACCAATTTTTCCATGCATAATTTGTTATTACTGACGTCAAACAAAAAAGACTAAATAAATAGAATGTGGGTTATTCCGTGTCAAGTGCAATTTCGCCGTGGAAAAATATCGCTTACGCGTTTATAATTCATGATGTACCTTAACTGACAGTACAAGGAATTCTATAGAGATAATCACTCTCTAGTCATAGATAAAATAAACTATGACATTACTTTTGTTTTCTTCATTTATTTATGAAAAAAAGCTTCGAATTCGAAAATACAAGAAATACTGATGACGGGATTAATGGGATTCATCTCCTAAAAAATTCCGAGGCGTCGCTAAGGCGCTGTGTAGGTGCAGAACCAGATCCCGCGGTTTTTCCCATTTGGATTTCACGGGCTGATATTGAACCCTAAGAGACAGAGTCCGTTGCTCCTTTTAAAGAAATCACCAGCAGAAATTAAGAAAACGTTACCTGTATCTACCTCAGGCTGAGTGGTTTTATAAGTACATACACTTCGTATGACAAGAAATGTTTATTCAACTCTCGATGTCACAAACAACATAAATTGAATGCCTTTGCGTCACTAAAAGTCCAAAAATCACCTACGTCATGGTGTAGTGAATGTAAATTTATTCCTTAATCTTAAAATTTAAACAAATGGCGATAGGATTGAAGAATCTATATATATATATTTTATTTGTTTGTTACGCTTTCACGCGAAAACTACTCAACTGATCATCATGAAACTTTGTACACATATTCTTGGAGGTATTAGAAGTAACATAGGATACTTTAGGAAAAAATATATATATCGCGATGTATGTATGTTCCTATAGACCAATAGACTCTGAAACGGCTGGACCGATTTCGATGAAATTTACAAGGATTGTCCAGATTGGCACATTCCTGTTTTTGGTAGCGATCGAATCAACATAATTAGAGGTACCCGGGGGAGCCGGAGCGGACCACTAGTATATTTATATATTTTTCAGCTTGGTGAAGGGGAGTCGATTTTAAATCAAGAATTATGTTTTTTTTATTCAAGCCATCGTAACAGAGGTATAAAGGGACAATATTTTTAGGAAGATCAAATAAAAGTAAACATAAATCACATAAAATATAAGGATAAGGTAAAATGACGAATGTACACATTAAGTTACATTACACATTTTATTTCAAGCTTGCACTTTTGTGTACAAAAAAGGCGTTAAGTCAACCATTTAATATTTAAAGTGGACAAATATTACTTATTATCATAAAATTACATTTTTTTAAAAGATAATGCTTGATTTACATTTAAGTAACATCAGATTGAGAGATTGAGATTTAAGTACAAAAAAATCCTTAGTCTTAACGATTTAAGTTTAGGGTAATGTTAAGTGTTGGCTTACTTAAACTACTGCCATTACTTAAGTCCTAACCCTGCCAGTACGATATGTTAAGACCAGGGCTATCTGTAATAAAATAGGCTTTCGGATTAACATAATATATGTGTTATTAATGAGATCTTGGTCCAAGTACAAATAGTCCGAAACTCAAAAACTACTGAATTTTGAAATTTCTTTCGAAAAAACTTGTCTATTAAAGAGTAATTTATATTTTAAACCGAGTTCAAGATGCAGGAGGTTATCAATTCGTCTGTTTGTTTGTCACCTCAGAACTCCGCTCCAGGTGAACCGATTTCGATGATTCTATTTTCATTCGATAGCCAGCGCTTGTCGTGATGTCCATTTAATGTCAACTGTCTATTTGTCTACCTGCGAGAGCTGGTAAACCGAGAACTACCAAGCAGGTCGGTCTCATGCCTACACATTTCAAATGCTATAAGTGATGTGAAATATCTCTCAATCGTACGTAAATAAATAACGCTTTCTCTTTGTTGGCGCAGTAATTGCCACCTATCGTGACCTTCAAATTTCTTCTCAACAATCAACCCATATACCTTTCATGAATTCTCAGGAAGCGGATACAATCATACGGAATTAAGTGTAACACTGTATCCGTCATTTCGGAAAAAAGATCAAACTTAAAGCCGTAGCACACACCAAGCAACGCTCAAGCGCAGCTAAAGCGGAACCAATGCTATTTATATTTGTTTCCACGTGGTATCAATTTAACACTGTAACATGTTTTACAATCATATTGTAATGGAAAACAAATTTAAACATTTTCAACGCTATGCTAACTTGAAAATAATCAATTGGACTTAGTTCTAGAAACGAATCAAATATAAAATTTGGTATCATTTTTGATATACACAAGTACTTACATTGGATTCCTCTAACATTGATATGCGTTAAAACACAATTAGGAAGGTTCACCAGTAATAGAATATGTTTAAAGTTCCTTCGATTCGATTTTCATAATTCATTATATCGCGATTTCAATATCGCCCGTGTATCGCTTTTAAGTAGCATCCGCCACAGTGTGACAGAGACTCTAATTTTGCCTAATTACGCAATAAATTTGTGTCAGACGCCTTTAAATTCCAAAGTCAAGGTGATTTGTTCTTTGAAAAATAGGAAGCTACCCCATTAATATTACAAACACCTGTATTCCTATATCTATATTTGTATTATAAAGAGGAAATATCTGCTTATAATGAAGCTAACTTTGAAATTACTTCAATTATATTAACAACTCTTCCCAATTAAACTTAAAGTAATATTTACGTAATTCTCATTGTGTCTATACTATTGAGGAACATTATGTCTTCCTATAATTTGTAATAATAATAATAAATCGCACCGTTTTGGAGCAGTGGTGATGAAATAAATTACAAAAAGTAAAGTCGTCTGCCTGAGTTCGAACCCACAACCTACAGTACGTATGTTGGGGCCCAAACCGCTGAGCCCACCACTGTTCTATACACAACAATTATTTTTATTTATTTGCTTGTAAAATAAATATTTTTGCAGATTTAATTGTAATTACTATTGTAATATTTTATTCAAAGAGTATTTGTGTATTTGCGCACAAAGAAAAAAAATCCACGAGTTCAAGCTCATACGAAGGTCTCGGTCCGTTGACAAAAAAACTTGAATAGAGTTATGTATGGTAGAACTGGCGAGAGACCTGCGACGTCAGCGAATGACGATCGAAGTAGCCTGGCCGCTCGAGGGAATTCCGCGTTCATCCGCGCGAGGTTACACTCATTAGGGTTGCCACTTTGTCAATAAAAACATCGTAAGCTTCTGCGTAAATAAATATGATTTTTATGGGTTTTATTTCACGTGTGGTATGGTTTACTGTGTGTCTGTCTTCAATCGAACCGTTCCATTCGTACAATAGTTGGTTACTCTCCCATTTGTTTCAATTTTACACCGATCAGTCGGTCGTGATTTAAGAAGGACTTGTGTGACATTCAGGTTCAAAGCGGCAGGAGTTGGCGCAGGATTAGGATTAGGAAAGTGGAGACTCTTGCTTGACTGGGTCAGCGTCACTTAGTTTTAAGTGTTAAAACACATTTGTCCTTTAAATTAAAGATATTTTTATTATAATATTATATCTAATACCATTAAATGAGCAATTCTTGTATGTATGCATATATATATATATATATATATATATATATATATATATATATATATATATATATATATATATATATATATATATATATAACTGAATCTCGGAAGCTTTCGGGGGCGATAAATCGATTGTGACAGGATTCATTTTTATAAAATGTCGTGTTTTCAAGCGCGGAATAAAATTAATAATTAAATATTCCTAAACAACACGACAAAGCAAGGCCTAGCAAAGCTCGGTTCACATAGCAAATACCTCTTAAGTGATCATTCTTCATACGACAGATTACTGACGTGACGTAAATTATGTTTCAATAAGGGCTTGGAGTACATTTATTTCCTCATAGCGTTAGAGGCAACCCTAGCCGGTTGACTCATAATTATGTTAATTGAAGCACAACGCAAGTCGGCGCGGATTACAATCAAACTGCCTATCGATAACGGGCTTACGTTAAACGTACGTAACGTAGAACCGTAGTGAGTTATTAAGTTATTTAAAGGACAAACGTAATGCAATTATTATTATGGAATTAGCCGCTCAAATGACCTTTATTATTGCGGAATAAAATGACACATTCACGCTCTTCATGCCGCGAGGTAAGCAGAGCTTGTAAGACCCAATGTTTCACATGATATACTTCATTTTCTACAGCTACCACTAATATATAAACGACAGTTTGTTTGTTTGTTTGTTACGCTTTAACTCCTAAACTATTCAACAGATCATTATGAAATTTGCACACAAATTGTCAGGGGTACAGAAAATGTAATGGGAAACTTTTATCTCTTCGATTAAACTGTCCCTGAGGTACATAAAACCTTAATTATCAATATCAGTTGCCATGGTAATGTTTCATGTTTTGACAATAACAACTTGTTGACACGTATTACCTATAATTCTGCTTTACAAATATTTAAGTTTAAAAATCCAAAGTCTTTCAAGTTGACAATACATTTATGAGTGGCACACTCTCCCACAAGGTGGACCGTTTCGGTAAAAGTTGCAGGAGTCTATTAGACGAAATGGACAAGCGACTTTAGTTGCCTCTTACGACACTTAGAAGAGGATTAACGTATCCATGGACAGTTTTACATAATATTTATCTGGAAACCTTGACACGGGAGTTCAATGTACGCCGTAATTTAGCGGAGTACAAATAAAGTCTAATGTATCGATAATTGGTAGGAGCGACACGTCTACCATTTTAGGAACAGGATTTACGCACTATTTCACTTTTAACGGAGTGCTTGTGTGATAAAGAAGACATCTTGTGACACGCAGTCATCATTTTTTTATATTTCAATAAATTATTTCCGATTTCATTTTGATTTATATCAAGACCACATTATCTATTTAAAATAATAATAAATCAGCCTTTTCTAGAATGTTCTCCACTGCAGGGACACAGGCCTCTCCGAGAGAGGGAATGAGCCGTAACCCACCACGCTGGCCCGGTGCGGGTTGGATGTCACATGTCTTCGAATTGGGTGGTTCTAAGAACATGCCGGTTTCCTCACGATGTTTTCCTTCACCGTTTTGGAGCAGTGGTGATGAAATAAATTACACAAAGTAAGGCGCCTGCCTGGGTTCGAACCCGCGACCTACAGAGTCGGGGTATAATATCTATTAATTAATTTAAAATAATTAAATTTAAGATTAAATAAACGCTCCCTCTCTTTCTTTTTCTTTGAAAAAACTGAGAGGTCGAAATATTTTATGTTAGTTTTTCGGCAGTGTAAACCCACGGTAAGACGGTTCCTCTAGTTATTGAATTAGTTGTTAAAGTCAACAACCTGCTAATTGTTTGCCTCATTTTTTGTCTCATCTCACATCATGTCTCAAGTATCAGAGAAGTTCGTGTCGTATTGTAATATATTATAAAAGAAAATTACAGATTCGAACCCGCAACTAGTTATGCCAATTCTGATATTCCACTACTAAGCTTTAGTGCTTCCAGGTGTTGATAATGTTACGTAACATACAAACGTTTGTGTAAATAAAACATGGCGTGACGTTTGACATTGACAGCTCCGCGTGACCTGTCAAATCATCATGCTGTAATAACAAAATCTAATATTTAGAAATTTCATCATTTCGTCAACTTAATTATGAATGCTGAAAAGGCTTTACACAATTATGTATTCTATTATATTCAGTGACAACACTGAACAACAATAGAAAGAGCAAAAAAAGACGCAAATGTCGATAAGTCGAATAGATTTTTAGAAAAACTCCGAGATAAGCCTAGGGCTTAGTTCTGGAATGATCAAAAATGACTGCTGGCTGGAAATAGATAGCTAAATTAAAAAGCTAATATAATTATTATATGTATACTATCGATCCACCCCAGCTTCGCCCGGGTACCACTAATTATGATCCGATCGCTACCAAACACAGGAATGTGCCATTCTGGACAATCCCTGTAAATTTCATCGAAATCGTCCAGCCGTTTCTGAGTCTATAGGGAACATACATACTTCGCTTTTTATGTACTATTTTTTTCTTTTCATAAAAGGTATCCTATGTTACTTCTAATACCTCCAAGAATACGTGTACAAAGTTTCAAGATGATCGGTTGAGTAGTTTTCGTGTGAAAGCGTAACAAACAAACTTACATTCACATTTATAATATTAGTAGGGATTATCTAGTTATCTTACACATTCTGATTCCTCACTACTGTACGTTTATCCCCCATATTCCGTTTATTCCTCATTCATTTTATTTCCCGCATTCACTCGTCGTTCAACATCTTTAACATGCCATCTTTAACATTCTGTTCGTGTATTTGGGGTATACACCCCACAGAAACAGTCACGGGGATGCCACACAGCCCTGTCTTACACCTTTATTGATGCTAAACCAGTCTGAGTAGGCTCCATTAATCCTAAGCAGTAGAAGCTTTATAAAGAGATTTCAACGCTTGTATTAGGTCACTGTTCAATCCAAACGCAACCAAGGTTGACCATAGATCATGTCTTTTAACGTATGCAAAGATATTTATGTTATAATAAAACATTCATTGCACAATACAATTTCAATATTGCCTTAGTCAGGTAAACCTGTGCTTAAGAAACCAATGACTTCCCTTACATTTTAATCAAAATTCGAAATAAAAAAAAAATTCTCTCTGTGGGAGTATGTGTGTGTGAATATTAAGCACCTAACAATAAAAACAAGATTATTTTGGATATTTCTATAATTTTCCCAAAATTCCACAAACTAAATGCTATCCCACGACACAAGGAAACATTTGAAGTGAAACCATTAGAATTTAAGCTATCTCTTTCGTTTGCGTTGTGTTTCATATCTTTTGTTATACTTACAAGCGAGACAGATTTATACTAAGCCGAACGGATTTCAACGCAAATTACTATGCATATTTATACTAAAAATAGAATGCCATCGCTATCTACAGCTAACTGTATAATTTATTTCAAATTTTTATCATGTCTGGCAACTCTTGCGTGACAGGTTAGGAATAATGCACGTATGAACCTGCTCGATATGCAAAAAGAAAAATCCCAGGGGCGCAAGGCGCTCGGACGTTAAATTCTTGACAACGTTTCCTACATTTTTTTTTTCACACAACCGATTATAAATTGGTCAGTCGTTACTTACTATCGGCGCTACAACCTCTGTCTCTCTCTCCCATGTCGCGCTCTCGCTCACACACATTCAGACACGCGGCACATCGATCGTGCATGATCGGTTACTTTCGGCTCAAGCGGGTTCCGACCCGACCGTAACGCTACATTTCTAGCGAATGCCACCTACTATCCATACATTTACAAGACGTTGTCACGTCAAAAATATTGAAATGACTAGCTGTTTCCTGCCACTTCGTCCGCGTGGAAATAAATTCGAGAAAACAATTTCGAGGGTTTTTCACTGTTTGCGCGGAACCCTAAATATTTAAATTAAATTGGCCTATTTGAATTCCGAAAATATGAGCTATCTTCCAATAAAAATCCCGTCCGAATCGGTTCAGTCGTTCCGGAGATTACCTGGAGTAAACAGACAGACGGACAAAAAATTTAAAAATTGTATTTTCGTTATAAGTAACGTATATGTGTATTGAGTATGGAGATGTTATTTTGATATTACATACATACATAGATCTGTCTGTTGTATCAAGATATTTATGTTTAAGTTATGTACTTAGATTGTGGAATATCGCCCTATTCACTTTTGACAGAATATCTTAAATATTCATGCTGAATGAAAAAATGGGAGAAACACATCGTGATAAAAACCGAAACAACAACTGTAAGAAAGTTATTTTCGTTTTGTTATAACTTAACATAATATGCATGCATGTTATGCACATAACAAGAGATTTCTTCCTGGAAAGTAATTCAATGTCAAATCGGAATAAATCAGTAAGCATTTTTCGTGATTCTCTGACGACAAAAGTACGATTTGGGTATTAAAAATAAAGATTAATCCATTGTATCCGTGGTCACTAATCACTCGCATTCATTCTCGGACTGTATGAAACGTGAGAGTCATTTGTTGTTGTCCGAAAGACACTAAAATCACATTTTCGTTTAAAAGTGAGAAGTTCAAAGGCACTGAGGGAAACATAAAAATACATTACGTTGTTTACCATATACAGTTTAACTCATCTAACTATTGTAGTACCTCTATGTGTAGTGGTACAGCCCGCAACAACATGTTACACGAATTGGCCGGCTCGACTGGTAAAATACCATACCTCACAGAAAACTGGCATGAAGCAAAAGTCCTCTGCATTTCACCTGACGAGTGGCCGGAGGCCTAATTTGAGTCCTCTTCCCTTTCCCACCCTTTCCTCGTAAGGATAAGAAGGGAACGGGAAGAGGATTGGAGCGGGGAAAAGGAAATATTATTTTTACTGTCTATTCCTTCCTCTGTCCATTAAATGTAGGCAACGCATCTGCAACATATTTGCTTGTTGCGGATGTCTATGGGTAGCGCTCACTCAACATCTGGTGATCCAGCTTGCTCGTTTGCCACCTACTTCCATAAAAAAATATATGTGTAAGTATAGACGTCGAAGCAGCTGGACAAATTTCGATGAAATTTTTAGGAAATCTTCAGATTGACCTAGGGGAGGTCAACATTATTGCTACCCGTGTGAAGCCGGGGCGGTTCACTAGTTGTAAATAAAGGATTAGGCGTTATCAAGAGGTTTTTCCCTCACATTACATCCTCTCATTGTTTGGAATCAACCATACCAAACTTAAAATCCATTCACATCAATAATTTCGATAGCCAAGCTAGTTCTCTGTGAACTATGGGTGAAATTTTAAAACAGTGTTATGCTTTTCCTAAAGTGCCTGGCTAATTGTTTTAAATTAATGATATTTCCTTGTTTGAATTTGCAGTCTAATCCAAAGCAAATTCAAAATGTTTTATTCAACAAGGTCTTTGCTGGCACTTTCTAACGTTTAAGAATTTCAAGGCGTCAGGGTCAGTTATTTATGTATCTGTTACGATATAAACAATACGCGAATCGCGATTTATAATGGTCTAATATAACAAATTAATTGCAAAGTTAATGAATCGGCTTCAGCGATACGTTTTTTATTATAAACACGAATGGGTTAGCGCAGGGTAATGGGTGAACCTGTCATTTACCATTAAATTAATTTCGTTAAGTTTATACATAAAGAAAACATGTATAAAACTAAAAAACATTGTTCAAGGTTCCCGAATGAAACCTCGAGAAGAAAAATAAGACGTAACTAGGTAATCTAAGTTTTTGTGCGGGTAAAGATATGTGTTAACACAAGTTTTCCGTTATAATTTATTCAGTAATAATTACGTTGCACTTTAACATAATTCACAGTCAGTTAAATCGCACGGCCATTGTACTATGGTAACTTCCAGATTACGTGCGCTGAATACACCGTCGCTTGTCTCCGCCGGGGAAAACCTGGGCCCTTCACATTGAACATAGGAAAGTTGCCAGGTTAGCATACCTTTATCTACGTAACTATTTCTTGAGTAATTCTTGAGAAAAACTTGAGGAGGCTTTATGTTCCAAAACATGGTGTTGTACCTACTAAACCCTAAGTTAACATATAGATGAGATTAGTTACATAGAAGCGAGTGAGGTGTGCCTCTACTTACCCCTCTGGTATACAGGCGTGAGCGCATACTTAACTCTCTGTTCTAAATATCAAGCCCAGTAGGGTGCGCGTTAATGACAGAAAATAAAATCGGTTACTCAGTTTTTTCTTCTGTATGAGAGTCGGCAAACTTCATTCCGCCTCATTTATTTTCGCGCGCGTTCATTTTCGTTTTGCGATAACTCCCAGCATATTCATTTAAATTATGTGCTGTGTAGGATTCATAATGTGTATAACATACTCAGTGTAACAACATATTTATTTTGATAAGGATTAATACCGTATACGCCCAAACAGCTTTCCAATTACCGTTTAATACGTGACCATTTTTTTACAAGTTAGAATGGGTATAGTAAGCTATCCTTACAAGATAGACTTATGCTATCTTTGACATTTTTGTAGATCTTTTTAAGTCATACAATCCCGTACTACATTATATTTATCTATCTCGTAAGTTTTAGCCGGCGTTTGGAATGCAAGCGCAATAAAACATATTTTTAAGACATTACATTACAATTACTTGATTTTATTTGCTGTTCCCTACTTAATATGCATGTATTTTACATATTAACCTTCTTTTTGAATCACTCTGTCTATTAATGCAAACCGCATTAAAATCCGTTGCGTAGTTTGTAAGATCTAAGGAAACAAACAGCTGAAGCGACTTTGTTTTTTTTAAGTATGGATGTATGTTGTTATTTGACGCAAAAATGGCTGAATAGATGTGGATGAAACTTGGCACAGAGATAGATTATAGGAATAGCATATAGGCTACTTTTTACCCCGGATTGAATGTACGTACAATGTAATATACAAGACGATGGTCCCTATGGATTCGGTAACTACCCGGGTGAAGCCTAGCAGATCACTTGTATAATAGATTAGAGTACTTACAGTTAACCTGCGTTTTATCTATCCAGGTTATGATAAGCCATTAATTCGATGTTATTTTAATAGTTTTTTTCCGACGCTAACGAGTGCGGTCTTGTGTTGTCACCGGAAAATAAACAACAACAAGACAATTAGTTAACGAGTGTAGGTAGCTTCGTAATCGCTATATGCATTTAGTTGATTAAGTCAATCAAGAATCAGATCATTACATACGCGTCGACGATTTTATATTTCAATTCCAACAACAGATTTTTAAGATAAGACGAAACTAGCGGGACGTTATTGAATGCTGAGTGAAATCAAAGGCAAGGTCATTCCTTCCGGGTTTATTCTGATATCGAGTATATCGCGCGATGTGTGAGGGTTTGTGTGGGAGATCTGAGACACGCAGTTGTGTAATATTCTGTTACATTTTTATGACTTATATATTTAAATGTAATATCACTATAATTTTGCTAGCCTTGTTAAATGCAGTTATATGTAAATTCTGTTGCAATATTGTATATTTGCCAGACTTCAATGTCAAACTCACCGAGCTAAGTCCGATGCTACAGTTACTGTCTTTGACCGGAACTGAAATAATAACGTAATGTAACGTAACCTTCGAGCGCGAACAAATATTGCATAACGCGTTATAAAATATTTTGATTATCAAATAAATTATTTACTGCGCAAATACTTTAACGTTGTTTGACCTGTCAATATCAATCAAATACGACTCGGAGATTTTCCTATTGGGAAAACGATGGAGGTGTTAATAGATGTCACACTCGATTTGCTTAATTTCATTATTCTCGGGTTATTTTCAATTTTCGTATGAAAGAAAATGGCAAACGAACAATCGGTTCACATGATGTTAAGTGACCGATACCCATAGACATCCGCAACAGGGAAACAAGTTGCCTACCTTTAACGGACAGATGGGGGGGAATAGACAAGAAAAACGATATTGTCTTCTCCCATTCATCCCCTACCCCGTCCAATCTTCTTCCCCTTCACATCCTGAATAACTGACACCGGGCCTCCGGCACCTCACTCGTCAGACGAAACGCAGAGTACTTATACTTCACGCCTGTTTTCTGTGAGGTCATGGTATTTCACCGGTTGAGCCGGCCCTGCAGTGCATTAGGCGTGTTGCGGACTCTACAACTGTTACAATTAAGTTTCGGTTTTATGTTCGCCTGTAGTTGTCTAATAAAAACAGGCCGGTTATATCTTATAATTACAATCTCGTATCCAATTTGATGTATTTGTTACAAGAATAAAAATAAATAACCATTACATCGTAACCAATAGGTATAGGCAGAGATAACAGATTTCATATTTTTATAGCATGAAGGAACAGACGAGCAGTGGGTGGCCTAATACTGACTGGAACCCATGAACATCTAAAACACCAGAGGAACTGCAGGTGCGGTTCCAGTTTTAAGTACTCTCATCTCGAAGCCTGGATGGAGACTGGAGCCATCATTCCACAACTCGGTTGTGTGAAGCAGGAAATCACGCGCGTGCCGCAAGGTAGTGAAATGCCATCAAGATGGTGTGGTATCAAGTATCGTACATAGCTCTCTGAAACTTTTATATAGACGGGGCGGGGAGGGGGGTATTAGGACTTTTCTGGTCACGAAAAAGCGTTGCAACAGTACTGAAGCAATCGTCATCGTCCCCAGTCCCTGGAGCACTAGTTGGTGATTAAAGGTAGGAATGAAGTACACATTTATCACAAATAAATAATTGGCTAAATCATGTCTTGTTGAATAAATACATGGTATAAGCTTTAACGAAGCGAAACCGTGTGGTCTGAACAGCGGTATTATTTACAAGGACCTGTTTTTAAGCATTTTTTTAATATAAAAACACTGACGATTACATTAATAATATTGTAATATTACTTTTACCTAGAATGTTCTCTGCAGTTTTTCGTTTTTTAATATTCGACTAATAGATGGCGTTATCTAGTTTGGTTTAGTTACACATTTATCATGTGCGCAATGATTACTATTATGGGTCATTTAGATTTGGATAAATTGTTTTGGGTAAATTCGAAAAAGTAGGTGTTTAATGAATATGGACTGCGATAGATGGCACTGCAACGAGTTAGAAAAAAATATTCGAATCCGATGCAGTGCTGCTACAACTAAAATATTTTTTAATGGTATGACAATGTTAGAGAAGGTCAAAGTAATTGGTAAATGTATTACAAAAGGCTCTACCTCTACCTGCTGTTTATGGCGGGCAATTGAACAGCAAAACTTTTGATAAATATTCTTCAGTGGGCAATGACATCCATATGCAATGACAGGACTATAAAAGGTGCCGCCTTTTTTCCTTATTTCAAAAAATTACTCAGCACAAATTTGGCACGTTTAAGTTTACACGTCCGACTACAATTTGAAATAAAAATAACTAATTTTCTAGTTAAGGTGTATTAAAATAAAATTATTACAGAATTGTTTACTTATTCATTATTTCTATAACTTTTATAACCACCCCAACTAAACTTAAACTTGTATCAAGATATGTTCGAAGCCATTCAAGTCTCATTATTGGATCCCCTCCAGTCCAGTGAGATCCCGCAACCTTGACCTTGAAAGATTTCAATCCTACATCTTCCGATTGACTTTCAAAATTTGCACTTCTATCAGGAACCGACGAAAATACATTTTACCTAACTTGGTGTTAGTCCTAACTAAAATCATCTGTGTACAAATAATTTTCATTTTGAGATTGATAACAACGCCATCTAGTTAAAAATACTTTACATAATTAGCTTTGTATGTGTCCTTTTGTATTTCATTTTTAACAAAACATATTGCCAGTAACGTCAAAACATCCATTCATATCTATTCATCACCAATCACATAACCACAACTATCACCATAAATTTCAGCCAATTGGAATAGAAAATACTTCGTTTCTGACTAATCATTAAAATAAAAGTTATTGGCAATGGTTTGTAAATGCTAACTCGCTGTCCCTCTCTATCCACAGCGATTACCTCTCGCCCCGTTTCTCTCTAACAACGGCATTTGACATCAGTGTTAAGGCGAAGTCGTGTGGGAATCCAGAAGGTTTTTTTGCGGTCGGTTAGTGCACATATTATTCAAGAGTTGGATGGAAAATTACCAAGATCGCTTCGGCTTACAAACAGGATCTTAAGCGTTGAGAAATTATTTGGAGATATTTGCTATGGAAAATTTTCGCCAAAAAAATTTGTTAGTTCTTTCGGAATTATGCAGTCTCTTTATAAACTCGGAAATCTAAAGATCTAATTATCTGACATTAAACTACCATTCTACTACTAGTTAACCCTTTTTTAGTTTATGTTTGACCGTCAGCTTGTGAGGTTAAGTTTAAAATATCACTGGCTAAATTGTAAAGTGAAGACCGAACGAGTTATTTTTCGTAACCTTTTTTTTTCATAAAAAAAGTATCCTATGTTACTTCAAATACCTCCAAGAATATGTGTACAAAGTTTCATGCTGATCGGTTGAGTAGTTTTCGCGTGAAAGCGTAACAAACAAACTTACATTCACATTTATAATATAAGTAGGGATAAAAAGTATCCTATGTTACTTCTAGTACCTCCAACAATATGTGTACAAAGTTTCATGACGATCGGTTGAGTAGTTTTCGCGTGAAAGCGTAACAAACAAACTTACATCCACATTTATAATATTAGTAGGGATTAAGTAGGTATAGAAGCGATGAAACTGCGTCAAAAAAACAACAGCGAACGAGAAAAAGAAATTACAAACAAACATATTATATCCATATTTACCTTTACTTACTATTTAATTGGTCTTTTTTTCACTAAGACTCGTGTCTTCTGATATTAACAGACAGAAAAATAAAAAAATAATAAACCAAGGTTTTTAATATAGATATAAAACATTTAAACGACTTAAGGATCTGAAGACCTAATAAAACCCATAAAAATGAGGAATGCAGTTGATGCAGACTTGCAAAACATACAGAAGGTTAGGATTGGGTATTTTTTTAATAATGAGTAAACTAGCCATTGACGACAATTGATGCATGGATCCGATTACGACGGGTAGGTACCCTTGACTGACGCTAGCAACTTGTTGCAATCCTTAGCTGTAGGCACGATAAAAAAGATTTTAAAATAACTATATCAAACCCTACTATTATAAATGCGAAAGTATGTATGTATGGATGTTTGTTATTCTTTCACGCATAAATGGCTGAATAGATGTGGATGAAACTTGTCGCAGAGATAGATTACAGTCTGGAATAGCATAAAGGCTACTTTTTATCCCAGAAAAACGTGCGGTTCCCGTGGGATACATTTTTTTGAATACCGAAACGGCTACCCAGGCGAAGCCAGGTGGATAACTAGTACATAGTATTTATCCAAACATAACATAAATCTATCTAGAATTTCCTTTAATGGTTTTAAATGTTTGTCCATATATCAAGTACACATTATTGTGGATTGATATTGTAATAAATTAATGAACAATAACGTTGCGCACAATCTGAACAAAGAGTAATAATCAAAATACAATCGATTGTAATCATAAATCAGGTTTCAATCCATTATAAAAGTGATTGCAAATCGTTAATTTCAATCTTTCTATATTATTATAATTTATTAACAATCGCGTAATCTTCCAATCGTTAATTTATTTCAATCAACTAAAGAACAGAGGTATGGTATCAATCAGTTATAAGCTCTTATGACCTAATGGCTTAGTGTACAGTCACCAAAACATTAGGTCTTAGTAACAATTGGTCATTAAAGTTGCATCGTGAACTTCTAGAACAAGCAATTTAAGAGAAGTCAACGAGTTTATAACTAGAACTTGAGCTAGGGTCCGTCGTTCCCCATACCACAAGCACTAAAACAAGGTTACCCACTAAGCCCGGCGCGACTTCTGTCGTGTCTCGACGCGACGCTTGGTGAAACCTCGTGAGAGCCTATGAATAGCTGTCATTTGAAAGATAAACAAGCGTTTTAGGTAGCAAGAGCCACTTAACATCAGGAGACACAATAGTTTTTCTTAGTTTTTCCTATTTCTACCAGACCAGACAAGCATTAAGAAAGAGATACAAATCTCTAAGACTCCATACACGTGTTTTTTATAGGAGAAATAAGTCATTGGTAAAATTATGTTTGTCGAATCAGACACAATTTTAACTCGACTGAAAGGAGTCATATCGTATTCATAGGTATTAAATAAAAACGATATTAATATAATATAGTAATATATCCCTACTTATATTATATATGTGAATGTAAGTTTGTTTGTTACGCTTTCACGCGAAAACTACTCAACCGATCATCATGAAACTTTGTACACATATTCTTGGAGGTACTAGAAGTAACATAGGATGATTCATGAAAAAAAATAGTATATAAAAAGCGAAGTATGTTCCCTATAGACCTATAGATTCCGAAACGGCTGTCCAGATTGGCACAGCGGGTGTTCCTGTGTTTGGTGCAATCGGATCAACATAATTAGTGATACCCGGGGAGGCGGGGCGGGTCACTAGTTAAATATAATATAGTAATAATGCTTGAATACTTACGATTGAAAGAGAATATCATATTGTCCGCTTGGATTTGACGTTATTCGATGTCCGAATCTGTTCAAAAACTGAAACACTACATGTAATGTCTGTACGTAAGTTTGTCCTCAACTCCACTTTAATTAACATTTATATTGATTGTTATTTTAGTACGATTTCCACAGAAACAGTTCACATACAGAGTGTTGTACCGAACCCACACGGAAGCGATCCTGAAACAAAAAAATATTATTACCAAATTTGAACTATAATAGAAAAATAAAAACCGAATGCATACAAAATATTTCATAATCAGATGATTTTGACAATGCATGATGAGATATCTCATTTGGACCTTTCTATTTTTTTCGACCCTTACTTGACCATTAATCACCTTCATCTTTATCCGGGTATTATTTGACCAGATATATTTTTAACTCAATAAGTAAATAACTAACATTTATAACTGCTTTACAAAATTTACCGTAACCTTGTCCCAATAAAAACTTACGTCAATCTGTCCAGATTCATTGTTTCCTAACATAATAAATTTTAAACGGCACGGAGTACCTTTCAAAACGCCGATAACAAATCTTCCAACTAATATCCTCATTTTGTTCATTGAATTTTTGGACCAAATGTGTTTACACAAAACAAAACCAGACTGTCACACACACAGCATGCTATGCTATCACTTCAGCACGCGATACACAAAACGCTAACAGTTGCATATCTCCATAGAAAATATAATAACAAGTAAATCAGGCATCTTGACAACGTCAAACAGAAAAATGCAAATACCTTACAGTTTTTATTAAATTATTACTTGTTGTAAACAAGTATTTACACAATTAAATGTATGAATTTACTAGCGATCCGCCCCGGCTCCGCACGGGTAGTACATTTGATTTTAATTATAGCCTAGCATCCCAACAGTGAAAGAATTTTTCCAATTGGTTCAGTAGTTTCGGAGTTTATTCAATGCAAACAAACAATCAAATCTTTCCTCTTTATTATATTAGGATTGATTTATTGCGTGTGTTAAAATTACTGTCTCAATTCTGAAATATTTGCTTTAGAGGAAAGAATTGTCTTGAAGGGTAAATTATTAAATTACTGTAGCGTAGGCGTACTGTCTAATTTTTGAAGTGAAACTTCTTTTGCTGAGTAGGAAATTTTCGTTACGCGTTACGTGAACGTTACATGGTAACGCGAGGGCCATCTATCGATAAATGTTAATATTTTTTAGTATTTCGCGCAGAATGCCGCTGTACATCTTGCGTTTCATAATTTTTAATAGATGGCGCCGTATATCGCGCATCTCACAGATACCATAAAATCAAATGTAACAATAATGGTATAATATGTATTTCTGTTTTAATAATCTTTTCCATATTAATAATGATGTATGATGATGGATGATCATGTATGGCAATAATGTCAAATGTGTTATTTATATTTATACCTATATCTCTCTCGCAGGGGAGGCCTATGTCCCACCAGAAACAAGGGGAACATTTAAAATACGCCGTTTTTAATTCCTATTATTATTATAAAAGCGAAAGTTTGTATGTATTATGTATGGATGTTTGTTACTCTTTCACGCAATAACGGGTAACGGATCTGAGTGAAATTTGGCACAGAGATAGACTATAATCTGGAATCGCACATAGATAACTTTTTATTCTCTCTTCTCTCTGTGTTCCGCAACAAACAAATGAGTTGCAGATGAGTTGACAGTGGTGGGGATAAACAGAAAAACTGATATTTCCTTTTCCTGTCGACCTATTCCCCCGTGCGAAGAGTACCAGGCCTCCCGCAACTCAAACATCACACGGAACGCAGAATACGTCTACTTCAAGCCTGACTTCTGTTAGATTGTGTGATTTCATCGGTCAAGTCAGCGTCGGGTCATTTTTGTACCCATAAACTCATGTTAATTTTACCAATACGATAGAAGGCTACCAATACGAAAGGCCAGCAGGCGGCCTCTGGTATTGTTCTTGTTGGGCGGCGTTGATCACTTAGATTTAGGTGACCCGTTGCTCGTTTGCGCCCTTCTCGTATGAACATGCGTTGCATATTGGACTGAGCAGGTGGGATATAATTAAAACCAGATGAGATGTGAAAGAGGTCTGATGCTCACTGCCCAGACGAAACGCAGAAGCATACTCGACTTCCCGCTTGTCTTCTGCGTGGTTGAGCCCTGCCACTGCACAATAGACAATAGAATAATTTCCCCTCGGTATCAAAGACCTAAGACCTACGTTTATTATTAGCACAAATTACTGACAGTAGTGACGTGGCCCGGCCGGAGTTCAGTCGTACATCGCGTTCGTTATCTGCGAGTTGCGCCACGGCCCCGAAGGAATACGCACACTGCGCCCGCGATATCTCACCGCGACCCCGTTTAATACCCCCCTCTATCTTCGCCCCCCAAACATAGTTTCCTAATTTACCCGTCTGATGGCCAGATAATCACAACTAACTAACTGTGCCCTCCTGCCCGAATCACAACTTCAATTTTTAATTTTACTTATTAACGAAAAATGAGGTATTGTGGTAATGTCTTATTATGTCCAAAATGGGCAGAATGTAAACCATGGTATCAAAAACTAACCACGATAAATCACACGTCGCCTCGCCTCGGAATCGTTGCAAAATTACCAAGTATAATAACTAGATTCCTAAGTCACAAGAATCGTTTATGGAATGAAAACAGTATCGTTGAGAGAGAAATAAAAAAAAAATAACAAAAATAATTTCAATGGTTTTGTAATTTACCCTTCACAAGCTACTCACAAACATATTCAGGTAAAACAGAGATTTATGAATTAACCAAGTATTTGAAATGAATAAGTCGTATGCAAGACCGAAATCACTAATCGAGTGGTCCATCAAACGAAGTCACTCAAATTACCCTCAATACAAACAAAAAAAGCCTAGTTAGTATCATAATACCATGAGGACCAAACAACCTAAAGCGAGTTAGGAAGAAAGGCTCGTGTGATTATATGTGAAAAACTCAAAAACTACTTTGACTATTAGACGGATGCAAATGGCCTTGGTGATGACAGAATATAATTTCTAATCATTAACATATCTAGACTACAATTTCAACTGTCTTCAGTGTGAGAACATGAGAACTTGCAGAGAACACCAGCAAGTTGCTTCAATATAACGCAATTCTATATACAATTCCAAAGTTCTAACTACAAAGTTATATTTCTGTACTGTACTGTACTGTACTAATCATTTACTTTTGAATAAATAAAATACTTTATAAAAAAACCTCAGAAACTGACAACCTCACATATCTTGATACCAAAACTATGACTAATCTTAACAATTAAATGTCGCTATATAATTGTTTAAAATTGTATTTCCTAGGAATCGTTCACTAACCATAGGTCAAGTCAACGGCAATAAATAGTTCAACTCAACTCAGAACGTAAACTGTACTTAGGTGTTTATCATTACGTCACCCGATCATACGACCTACCATACTAAATTGTACAGAATTGCCATTTTGCAAATATATATATATATATAATTACTAGTGACCCACCCCGGCTTCGCCCGGGCATCACTAATTATGTTGATCCGATCGCTACCAAACCCAGGAACACCCACTGTGCCAACCTAGACAATCCCTGTAAATTTCGTATTAATTATCGATGTCGAACGGAGTCTAAAGGCTTATAGGGAACATATACATACTTTGCTTTATATATATATATATATATATATATATATAAAGCAAAGTATGTATATATATATATATATATATATACATATATATATTATCATAAAAAGTATCCTGGGTTACTTCTAGTACCTCCAAGAATATGTGTACCAAGTTTGATGATGATCAGTTGAGTAGTTTTCGCGTGAAAGCGTAACAAACAAACTTACATTCACATTTATAATATTTTAGATAGATAGATAGATAAAAACCTATTCTTAGACCTACCGAATGTATATGCAAAATTTCATTGAAATCGGTTAAGCCGTTTCGGAGGAGTATGCAGACTAACACTGTGACAGGAGAATTTTATATATATAGATATATCAATGTTTAGATAATCTTGTTCCTTTTAAGGGGACAATCAGCGGGTCATCTATTACAAGTGACAACCGACGCCCATGAACATACGCAATACCAGAGGAACTGCAACCGGGTCCCGGCCTACTAAAGTATACTCTTGAAGGACCCTAAGTCGTATTGGTTTGGGAAATCCACTGGAAACAAGCTGGGATTTTTCCCAAAAACCGCACTGTAGTGAAACGCTAATCATCAAGGTATTGTGGGTGTAAATTTTGTCTGTCTGTGTGTTAATAGGACAGTTGTGATGTGACCAGCAGTACCCGGAGAGTTCAACGACCTCACAGATTGCCGACGTGTTACAGGCACGACTCTTCCTTCCCGTATCCCGATCCCGATCTGTTTTCATTGGATTCATTCGTGAGACACTACAATCCCCATTTTCTTTTTTCTGCTACAGTGACCAGTAAATCTCAAACTTGTTTAATTTTTGCCAATAAATATTGATTAGCGATAGCCATTTGCAATCAGAGGACCCACTTTCGTTTAACTCGTTATTCCGTTTAACAACACATACGCCGTTAACTTTTAAACGCTTTGTATAGTTCATTAATTTAATTTGATCATTGGAAAAACTTTCTCCAGCTTTCTATTCATTATGTATATACATTGTATTTGCCACAATAAACTTTCACATAAAGTTTTGCTAAACTACGGATAAACGAAATTGGACTTTAGGCTCAGTTCAGATCAAATTCAATTAAAATAAATCAATTCTCCGTCGAGTTTTTTGACAGTCAATATATATGTTAAATATTGCAACCTAAGCCTGAACTTGACCTGAATTCTTATTCGAAGAACTCACATGAACTACGCAGAAAAATTTGTTACGAAATTATCCAGATATGTCTAACATAAACTATGTAGAAATATTATGGATGAGTTGATGTGGTTTGGTTTAGTACGACTAATGGTCCAAAGTTCGAACCCTGTTTTGAAAATGTGTTATATAGACTTACGATATTCAAAATGTTTCTTCCTTGGGTCCTGGGCCTGCACACGACCGTAGTCACAGACGTAAAGTGGCTAGCCTCTCGGTGTTTTACAGATTGCATTTTGGGGAGTGTGCGCAGGAATTACACGATTTAATTCCCCCATCTCCATTCTACCATCGGACATTTAGACATACAGGTCTCCATGCTTTCATAGTAGAGATACCGCGCGTTCGAACGAAGTGATTCGAATCATCGTTCATTGTGCGTACGGCAAAGGATTGGAATAAGTTGCCAGCGTCAGTATTTCCGTCCAATTACGACGTGGGTACCTTCAAGAGAAGAGTGAATAGGCTGATTCTAAACTACTGCGTACCATCTTTCGACCACATCACCACTTAAAACTAGGTGGGATTATTGTCAAGTGCTAGTTTTACGTTATTAAAAAAAAAGTTCGCTTTAAAATCACTCACCAATAAGTGAGCTCAACAGTCCCCAAGTCAAGCATCTTCTACCACTGACCGGCACTGAACAATCCAACTGAAAAGTCACAAAGCGTCGGCCAGCCGCTGCGGGCTCGCGACCACTTCCCTCCAGTCACCGAAACGTATAGCGTATAGCACGCGAGGTTCACCTTAATGATAATACTCGTAAATATTAAGCGGCTACGGGCCGTTTTGATAAACGTTTAATAACATCTATACGTGTAATATATATAGATCATACACAATACGGAATGCTGTAGTACCCACTTTAATGTATGGAGTTTGGTTAAGCAGAAAAAGGATGCTGGTTAATGCTGTGAAATGCGATCCTTAAGAAGTATATTAGCCGTGACGTTGAATGATAGGATTAAAAATAGCGTTATAAGGGAAAAGTGTGGCTTAAAGTGGATGTTGTGACTAGAATTGAGAAAGGTATGCTTCGGTGATTCGGGCATGTTGGAAGGAATGAAGAGAGAGTAACGAAAAAAAATTTATGTTGCATAAGTTAGTAGCAGTGTTGGTAGGGGACGCCCTAAAAATTTTTCTAGATCAGATTAGTGGTTTACTAAAAAAGGGCGATATAAGGAGCACCCATAACCGACGACCATGTATGCGTAGATGTATGAATGTAGAAGAAGCGAGAGAGGTGTGCCAGGATCGCGCCAAACGGAAATCCATGATCTCTGCTTACCTCTCTGGGTTACAGGCGTGAGCGCGTAAGTGACAAGCTTTGGAGTTGCAGATGTGTTGGCAACCTCTTATAGACAGAGAAAGTAATAAATATGCAAAAGGATATTTCCTTTCCCATTCCACCCCAAAACCCCATCAAATCCCCTTCCCACCCTATTCTAAAAAGAAAGGGGGGGAGGCTTGCGTGAAGATATTTTAGAACCCTACTGTATAATAAACTAGTGGCTTCGTTCGGGTAGCACTTACGTTGATCCGATCGCTACCAACCACACAGGACCCGCTACGCCTACGCCATTTCCTGAAAATTTCATCGAAATTAGTCCTGCTGGTTTCGTAGTAGGGAACACATATACATACACTCATTATGTACAAAAACACTGTATATAATTGTAACATAGTCTTATATAAAAAAAAAACAGAACTAAAAGTGCTTTTTTCGCACAAATTGATATACAAGGACAATGGTAGGCGTAAAATAACAATGCTTAAAACTAGATTTTAATAATTTACGATTACGTAATCTTATCGCGTTGTAACCATCTGTATAAATAATATTTTCTAATAAAAAGAAATATTTAAATCGACACGTGATCTCATGTTATGCTAATGAAAAGTCAGATTTAGATAAAATAGGCGCGTCGGTAAGTTTTACAAGCATTTGTCATTCATCTGACTTCACTTTACGATTTATGTAAATGCCCTTTTGTCATATTCATTCCCCCTTTTTTGTTCATTCTTAGTGCTTTGAATGAAGTTAAAACCCGAAATTGCATAAGCGAATCTGTATTTTAAATTTTGTGATATAATTGAGATTCCCTTGATATAAAAGTTAAAGGTTGACAGTGATAGATTCCAACCTTGTTCACCACTCTTATGAGCCATCTCTACCTTGATTCCAGCGCACACACATACCCACAAACATACAATTAATCATACAACTCTTCCTGTATGCAAATCAATTTTAATATATTACATTAATAGCTGCATGATGTTTTAGAAGGTTAGTAGTAAATAATAAAAAATATTAATTCCTTGAAAAACGTAGTAAATTATATGTTGCTTAGTATAATAATACACGAGAATTCAAGGTTTATTGTTTATAATTTGCTTACATCAGAAGGTAGGAGCCGACAGCATCGCCTCTGTCTACCCATTGTATGACATGACCGCGATGATTATTTATAACTAGCTGGCCCGGCAAACTGCGTTCCGGCTAAATAAATCCGGCTCGAAGGACCAAGAGGATGTTGGGGCTTCCGCCGGTTACCGCGGTAGTTGCGTTGTAGTTTTAGGTAAAAATAGTAAATAACAATTATTTTAAATAAAAGTAAATGTTTGATAATCTGAGTCGCTCCATTATAATGTATGACGCGTGACGAACGTTTTGGTGACGACTGACTGTATTTAAGGCGTATCGGCGATTATACGCGCCAAAATTGCTGTATGAGCTTTGTTGGCTCATTTAAGATGGTTTACTATTTTGGAGATAATAAAAACACATAAAAGATACATGCTGTCGCGGGCTTTTTTGTAGCACAATCTAAGGTAAACATTTCCATTATACATTACATACGTGTTACTCTAACGGTTTTTGCAGCGCACAACAGAATAGCTCACATATGGCGGAAGTTTTTCTTCCTTAACTTAACACTTATTGTTATATTTTGGACAATTCGCACTATATCTTTATAAGTTATAGCTTATATGTTATTCTGATGTATAAGCTTTATTTTATTTTATTATTGTAAAGCTTCATTAAAATTCATTCAGCCGTTTTGGCGTGAGAGTAACAAACATCTATACTTACAAACTTTCGAATTTATAATATTAGTGGGATATACTAATGCAGGGGTGCTCAAACTTGAACTGCTGGCGATCTAGCTGAATAGACTCCGATTGATAGTCTCTGTGGGGCTAGAAATATGCAGGCTTTGTGTCTAGGTCGGGTCTGTATCGTTGCGCGGATATAATTAACATGGGGATATTATAGAATTAAGTTTTAATTCAATTAAGGATTACCGCACTTTCCCTTGTTGATAACGCCTTAAGAAAGCGATTAGGGATATATTCTACGTAATTGAAGAACAAACGAAATAAAATCTATTTCGGAAAAATTTCCTCAAGATTGACTCAGAAAGCATTAGCAGTGAACCGTTTGCGCACCCCTGCACTAGTGTATATAGTCACATTTTAATGCTGGTAGAAAAATAAGGACATGTTTATTTAAATCTTATCAAAGAAGGAACCTCGAGTTGAGATTTCTGTCACGCATATTCGGACCATTCTATATAAGTTTGCTGAGTGACTTTTATATCCAAGATTTATTATCAAAAGCTGGTCAGTAACCCCACGGGCCGGATCGTCTGCCGATGCACCACTCAGCTATGCTGGACACAGGTGTTTATGGCCATGGCTTCTGTACTGCAGTGTTTTATACATTTTGTGTTGCTATGCTATGGGAGTTAGATTGATGATCGATGGCTGCAACTTATTGACGCAGTGTTTATTCTGAAGGGACGTTCGAAGTTACGTATAATACATGATGAATGTCCAATACACTATGTAACTGGAAAACGAATATATGATTTTCTTTTCACGTAAAGATTTTCTGAGACCTTTGTAACCCTGACGAGGCGGAGAAAGCAATTGCTATCCTCTTTTAAATTTGACATAGATCCTACCTACATACCTATCACCTTTATGACATATGTAGATTGCGCCTATCACCTATATGACATTGTAGATTGCGCCTATCACCTATATGACATTGGCATATATTCAACGCTTTAGTTGAATTCTATATCTGTGAAAATTATATGACTTATCCCGCTAACTTATGTTCATTCGCCAAAATTTTAAATGTGCTTCTAGACTAGATTCTAGACAAAAGGTGTGGAGTTTCTTTCTCCGCTTGACTTATCGAATAGAAAAATAAAGGTATGCTAGAAACATTTATCATTGCATGCCAAAAAACTAGACGTCCAATATGGTCCCTCACTTTTATTATTTTTGTAAATCCATTTTAATGACCCGAATAAATAAATAAAATATGGCCATAAGCCATAACTGTGCTCTGCATATGTTGAATAATTCATGTCAAGGTGTGACTGGATGAATCAACTTCAAACGTGGTACTAATTTATCAATCTAAAAATATAAAGTTTTATCTAATACAAAACAACATGAAACAAGTTTTGTACATAAAATCATCTGGAGTATACAACTTCGAAACCTTGAGGTCTCTTGTGCGCGTAGCGAAACTTATGGTAAAACCCCAGTTTTACCATAAGTTTCGCTACTAAGTCACGCACAACGGATGGGTGACCTTACACAATACTTACGCAAAGATATCTTCCAAACACCGCATAAACTTAATGTTGTGATAAGTGGTTGAGTTCATTTAAGTTATCTGAGTCTAGAAGTGATTTTATAGTATTGTGGTCAATGGAGTAAGTAAAATATTATAAATGAACACAACCGACCGTTTTTTTTATTAAAAGATATTGTTTACCACATAATTTGTTAAATAATTTATATAAGAACATACACAAGTTTTGATATCTGTATATATAACAGAAGAGACTGCCTGACTGATATATCAAAATACAGCCCAAGCTACAAGGTCAAGAGACTTTAAATTTTTACAGAGATTTCTGTTGTTACGTAGATAATAATATAATAATGAATTAGCCTTTTTTAGAATGTTCCCCACTGCAGGGACACAGGCGTCCTCTCTGAGTGAGGGAATGAGCGGTAATCCACCACGCTGGCCCAGTACGGGTTGGTGGATGTCACATGTCTTCGAATTGGGTGGTTCTAAGAACATGCCGGTTTCATCACGATTTTTGTTTTCCTTCACCTTTTTGGAGCAGTGGTGATGAAATAAACTACATAAAGTAAAGTGCCTGCCTGGGTTCGAATCCGCTGAGCCACCACTGATACGTAAGGGAGCATAATTTTTTTTCTTAAATCATCATCTAAAGGTGTAAGGGGATTTATGTTTGTATGGAGATATATTTATTTATCCAATGTAAATTAACTTCAGACCTATAATATTATATTAAATACGGCTTAGGTTAGCCCCTGCAATCGTCGGTCAAATTGCGTTTTAAAAAAAATAATGGCGGCTGAAACCTCGGGGCAGAGAATATTGTGTAGTTGCAGGCACGACACGACACGACACGACCTGCGTGCTATTTATACGAGAGTTATCGTAACAAAGTCGCCGACCCGCGCTGATTGTCGCCGGACACGTGAGTAGGGTGACCATGATATTTTGCTAATGTAGGATTTATGATTGAAAAATATATGTTTAATATAAATAAGCTTCGATTTTGTCCATTACCAGGTGTGTAGATAGTATTCAGTTATGGCAATGCAGTGGTACCTTTCACACAAGGTTCAACAGTATTGAAATTTCAATAAAAATTTAAATCTGAATACCAAGTGTTCTTTTTCCTTAACCCACACTTATTAATGAATAAAGTACTTCATAAATCATGATATTGTTGCCCTTTTTATACTCATGGAGGGTCGGCACAGTATGATTGTAGTCCTGTAGGTTTCGGCTACAGTTTTTACGGCAGGCCAGACGGCCGGACTGACGCCAACCCTCCTCGGGAATAACCGGTTGTACTTAAATCTTGTTTTAGCCACGTTATCTAAGACAATTCCGTTGTACATATATTTATATCTTTCTCAGGCATACTATATGTATACTTTATACTGTTTTTGTTTTAGTAAATAAACAGTCTACTCAACATACGTATATCTAAGTACACATTCTACTTAGTATGCGTCCATTCAGAATGAATATAATTTTCTCAATATTATTTTGTTATTCAAAAATATTAAATATACAGGTCAGCATATATCAATATCTCACAGGAAAACATAACAAATTAACGAAACAGATTGAGGTGACCCCGCGCGTAATACTTCCTACTCGCAGTCGCGTGTCCCATTTTTCCCGCGGCGACGTGGCGACTGACACGTGACTTTGATGAACATCAAAAATAACCTAATTAGTAAGCTATTAAACAATCCACTCATACATTTATCATACAGACAACTATATTCGTAAAAAGCAACACACTGATGTACACTGTACTAGAGCGTTTAAAAACAATATTACAAATACTCTCGGATCTTGTCAGAATCTGTACTTAATGGGCATTTAATATTCAGGTCAGAATTATAAAAACTATTCGATATCTTAAGTTGACCCAAATCACACATACAGACCTAATTTCATAAAGATCGGCTTCGTAGTTTTTTCGTTTATCCCGGACCCGAAATTTGTGACCCGATATTTTTACATCAACTAATGATTACTGGCTTTATATTACAGGATTAAATTAAATAAATATAAATGTACATCAACGCTGTTGAAGTTTATAACGCAATATTTGTTTTCGTGATCTTTGCCACGTTGACGTATGAATGGGAGGCATTCAGCGGATGCGTAAGTAGGTTATGAGGTTTTGACACATCGCGATAGGGGTGGACTCTAGTCGCCACAAATGTCTCTTCCACACATATAAAACAAAAACTGTATGTAGCTATATAAAATTAAATTAAATAAAGTAAATATAGACCTAAAAGAACATGATTAATTAAATAATAACTTTTAATTAAGAAATAATAAGACAATAGATGACAGCTAGTGTTTGTCACTTAAGGGAGATATCAGTTTTAAATGAACGCAATTAATTCGACCTAAACTCGTTTTACGCGTCTAGCGGAGTTTGGAGCTCCAAATTGCATTTCACCAACATAAACTGAACGCAGTTATCCTCTGACTGAGTTTAAATTCCGAACTGCCGATTTTTGGCGTTTGACTCTGTAAGCGCGTTTTCAATTTGACAGCTACATATGAGACAGTTTTGACGTTGACAGACTGTATAACATGACATCTGCGGTTACATTGAAGGCGATGTTTACGCTTTACGTCACTAAACTAGGTTTTCGTTAAACGCGATCAAATTGTAGCCGGTGGAATCCATTTAACGAAAACCAAGATTAGAATCGCACTACAAGCGCGATTAAGCTAGCTAAGCGTATGAAAAGCGTCCTAACCAGGACGCTTATCGAGTAATCACTTTTCGGCCGCTAATTGGATAATACTTATTGTATTAAAATATATTATATAGTATTAAATCAACACAACACACAAATTTAACAGTGGTAGAGCACGCAACAACATCTGCAATTCACTAGTTAATTGCAGATCGCGTCCTGATTAGTATTCTCGATTCGGAACGCCAAACTTGCCCTTAGCAACAACCGGTCGCATCTTCTTGGTGTGAGTAACGTTGTCTAATTTTATTGTCCTTTAAATTCTATTTGACACACACACATTCACGCGTGATTTAATTCAAACGCACCGTAACATTGACTCGTAACTAACGTCCTGGTATTGTAAATTGTAATTGTACCGTATTGAAATTATATTTGGGAACTTGCATAGTTAAATATACCTACGATATTTTTCCCGTCCCGTGCGTAGCTCCGTGCCGTATGCACATTTATGTACATTTTCTGTGAGACGATATTTCCAAAACATCCCGTCCCGTTCCGTCCCGTACGGGTAGAATCCCGTTGCGTATGCATTTGGCTTTAGTAAGCGAATCTAGCGAGGCGTATGCGATTATCTCCACTCTTTATTCCTATTTATATAATAATAAACTGCTGTTTGTTTTGCGGACTATCAGGCGCCCTACTAACATTTGACTCTAGTCAACGAATGAAGAAGGGTAATAAATAGGCCACTGAGTTTGTATACCAATGCAATTATAAAACATTTCCGACTATCCGTGGGATTTCGTCACGACAGTTCAAGAATTTTTTTTTGATGGGTTTGATGCGGCAGAGCGCAGAGGGCGCCTAGCCTAAGCCTCTTTGCAGTAACTAAGCTCGAGGGCCTCGTGTCGGGCCGTTACTTTATTATTATAACCGGATTGGGAGACCGCCGAGGTCTTAGGTCGCTTCGGCGGACATAAGAGCTCGGCGGTCTCCGTGGAGTGACTCGGCTCAAGGGCCCCCGAGAGACCTCGGCTTGGGCTGTCACCCATAACGCGTTTGGCATTCCGATTCGAGGGTGCCCAAGAGGACCGAGCCTCGGCTCAATCGGTAGCTATTGTCTAACTAAGTTCAAAATAAAAGAAAATACAAATAAAAAACTGTACGAGAACGATGTCTGTAAGTCGCGTTCCAAATAAAATATATTCAGTACAGCGCCATCTATTGAGTGGCAGCTAAATTACTACAACAAAATTAGTAAAGCAACGGTATTGCTGATACGTAAGGCTTAAATAAAATTAATACAAGTAGCTTTGCCCGATTTTATTAAGTAATAAGTAAGTAAGTCATTGTTACAAATGAATGGGAAATAAGTAAGTTGTTTTTGTAAACATAACATATAAGATAAACACAAGGTAAATATCTAATTTATATGACAAATTCAATGACATTTATATATTGACGTGGGCGATTTTTATGAGATCGCGGAAGACAACGCCACTTCCCTCCGCAATCTCGTAAATATCACTTTCATTCGATATGGAAGGTTTCATAGCATTTCCGTGCAAACAATGCACATACGGTTGCGCCCTCTTTTGGTATGTTCAAGATTCGGCTTCGGTAACCTCGAGAGCGATGTAGAGGGTTCCTGGTAGGACCTATCAGCTCGAAATCGCCTATTAGTGAATTTATTATATTCCTGTTTGTTGAAGTTCTAAATTAGTACAGTTTGATTGTAGATGAGCCAATATTTTGATAACCCTGCTTAACATTTCTTAACCTTTTGGCCCAGAGTCGCCAAGAAATTTGCTCATAAGTTAACTTGCTTGCTTAATACAATTAAAGTTGCGTTATTTAAAGTAAAACGCATATTGGTTTACTATATATCGCCTTGTAAAACAGTGAACGTTGTAAGAATTTACTGCGTGGAACGTAACAAAATAAAACAGGCACCAAAACACGCAGGCGCTTGAGGTATACAGGAAAAGCCATTCCGAAGTCTACGACATATTTGTAAATGCAATATTTCGACACGAGATCGTCCTAATAAAAGATTAAATATTAGTAACACCTCTCTGCTTGGATGTACATTTGCCTTTCTGTATTATCATGCATAAAAAATGTAAGAAAACTTCGATAAATTTATCCAGCAGTATCCGGGCTGTAACTACTTGCCGAACTCTGGGTTAAAGGTTTGTTAAAAACATTGTTTATGCGCCAATTTTTGGAGCAATACTTAAGGACGAATGTCCGATGTATTCACAATGACAATTCTAACCTGGGTCTGGTCCTGGTCAACTAAATTTCGCCGTGTACGGTCTACTTTCGGCTTTTTGTCTCCAGCCCTTGACGTCTATATTTCTAAGGTGCCTTATCTTCAGTCTACCCGGTATGGTCCTGATAATGTTTGGCTCATTTTATTTTTAGTACAACTCATAGTTGTATCGTGTCCACCATTAAGACTTGGTATTTTTAAAGGTCTAAAGTAGGGGATGAAATTTTGTAACAAAGAGCCCGTGTGAAACAAGGGCGGGACGCTAGTGGAGTAACAAACTGTGTCGATTTTGCATTCGATTGTAAGTTCAATAGAGAAAACTGAGCCTTAGCTACATAGTCTTGGTGTCAATAACTACGTATTGTACTCCAAAAATAATCGCGAAGCTTTCAAAAGCTCTCAGATTACCGAGTAACTAAAAAAAACACGGGAGCAATTATATATTTTTGTATTTAACTTAAACACGATTGCGAGCCTTAAACATTATAAAACCTACAATAGAACATGCCTCTCATAAATTAACATAAATAAAATAACACACATGTAAATAAAATCACAACTTCCAAGTAAGTACTTTAAAAGACTGTAAATTGATTGTAAGGTTTGATACTGGCGTCACATTGCAAATACTCAAAAGAACTTGTTTAAAATATTCCTAACTTTAATATAAAATAACATAACTTAAGCTATTCATCTAACGGCATAATTTGTGCGGTAACCCATGGTAACTGATAAGGAAAAATCTTTGGCATTAAAAGTACACGATAAAATACTGTTTGTAACTACGACTTATAAGTAGGACATAGAAACCTATGAGCATCTGCTGCTTTTTATCCGGCCGATAGACTGGCACAAACATGAACACGCTTTTCTAAGCTAACAGTGTCCCTAGAATCAGAGGCAGCTCATTCGAAGCCTTCGCGTTAACTACATATGTCAGGCCAAATGATGACAATTAATTCGTCTTATGATTAAAAAAATGTTTGTACTGCTATATTCACTACTCCATGGTTTTTTGTTCTCTTAAAACATTTTCTAGCTCTTATCTGGTCTTATTGTTTACACTGCTATATTAGCTGCTTCATGGTTTCTTGTTCTCTTCTGCTGTACTATAGCTTGTGGCCCATGCCGTTGGCGGTGTGTTTTATCCAGTCGATATAAGAAGCTACTCGGGTGTAGACGCCGGGGCGCGCGCGGCGGGCGCACCCGGAGCCCCAGGAGACCACGCCGTGCAGCTGCCAGCGGCCAGCGGCCTGGCAGGCTAAAGGCCCGCCGGAGTCACCGCGGCACGCGTCTACACCGCCAGACAGCACGCCTGCAACACAAAATTGTTAATGAATAAATAAGCGCTAACACCCGTCGAGGCTAGGTAGAGATGATAGATTTCCATTAGGAATGGCTATCAAGCTTGGTCTACATTCATACATCTACGCATACATGCTCTTCGGATAGGGGACTCTTAATACCGTGTGTTAGTCGCTTGCTCTATACATATCCGGCCCGAAGGACCATAAATGTTGTTTAACATCAGTAATTGTTTCTTTAAGTGTTAAATCAAAGACGGCTTGTTCTTGTTTTAATATATTTCCTTAACACAACGTGCGCTCTTGACGGAGACAGAGGCCAATGAGAGAGAATCACAGGATAACCAACTCCAATATCGTCCGAGTCCATCGAGATATTTGCCGACCCATCAACTATTGCCTCGTTTTCAAAAGCATTCAATAGTGCAATTCGAGGCGCTGCTATACTGATGACCACATCAACTGAATATTTCATCTGTCTAGAATGTGACTAGAATCGGTTCACCCGTCTTCCGTCCTCAAAACGTAACGTTCTTGTAATCGGTTTTTCTCTGAATTCTCTGAATCCGTTGATTTATAGTCTTTGTTTCTTTATATGACGTAAAATGTTTCCGATATTATACCCACCAGCACATATCATAGAGTCGAGAATGGGTTGTTGTCGTCCGCCCAGCACCTGATTCTTCCGGCACGTGTCCAGGTCCATGAGCGGGACGTCGGCCGCCCTCAGGATCGGTGCGAACGTTTCTGTACCCTCTGCAACATAAACAAGAACATTACATTATGTTGTACTTGTGTATCCTTTTTTTATGGAATAAGGTGACAAACGAGCAAGCTCGTCAAGATCACCTGATGTAAAGTGAGCGCTACCCATTGACATCCGCAACAAGCAAATGTGTAGCAGATGTGCTGCCTACTTTTAATGGACAAGAGGAGACAGGAAAAAGGACAGTTTCTTTTCCCCGTTAACCCCCTCCCGTCTAATCCTCTTCCCGTTCCCATTCTATCCTTGTGAAGAATGGGTAGGAAGGGAAAGAGGACTGCAATTAGGCCTTCGGCACCTCACTCATCGGGTATATTTGATATATTTTGATTAATTAACCCCCTAGTAAGCTTTGGGATGGGATTGTAAGTTGCAAAATTAGTGATTAAATGGTGCGGCACGGAGAATAAATACATATAACTTCAATTTCCAACGAGGGTCTCCAAGAGAAACCAATTTCTTTTACTCTCTTTAGATTTTCTTTCTTAAATCAAAGCCTTTTTATGGTGTACATTGATGTTCTGCAATCTCCGTTGCCTCATTTTTCCATAAATGTGTGTACTTTTAAAAACAACTCAAAAGTCTTGGTACCTGCCTGGTACCCCCATCCGCTGACGGAGCACCAGCGGCCCACCTCCGCGGTGTCCTCCGGCAGGCAGATGGGGCGCACGTGCGAGTTGAACTGGACCCCTGAACCAGACCTGGATACCAGGATCAAAGCGATATCGTTGCTGTGCGGACCGTCTGGAATAGAATTAAATCCAACCCTCAGTGTTTATTACAACTTTATAACAGGGCTATATACAATAGGAAAGAAGGATTCGAATTTTCGTTCGAACTGGAAAAAGGTGCCAGCGTCTGCAGTTCTGCCTAATCACGACGTGCGTACCTTTAAAAGAAGAGTGAATAGGCTGTTACTCTAAACTAGTACGTACCATCTTTCGCCCACATCACCACTAAACATCAGATGGGATTTTGATCAAGCTTTAGTTGATTCATTATAAAAAAAGAAGTTTATGGGGCTTGATGTTGATTCTGCCCTTCTTGCTGGTAGTCCCGGTAGCCTCCTTGCTGGAAGGCTCGTGGGGGGAATAATTGCTACTGCGCTGAGAAGACTAAATTCTTTCAAAGTTGGAATAGCAGAACAACCACATACTTTTCCTGAAATCCGGGTGGAGGACCACCTTCTCCGCCAGGAAGCGGTGCTCGTGCTTGTCCTGCACCTTCAGCCGGTGCTCGCCCACCACGATCCTTATTTGCTCCAGTTGCAGTGGTTGCTGGAGTCAAATTTGCATTATTTATAAATATCTTTAATTCAAAAGTAAGCATTGTAAAATAGAAGAAAACAAACAAAAGCAACTGCTGTACTGTTCCCTGGTGGTTTCAAACGCGCAAACTTCAACTCTGTCATATCCACAAAGGGTGTTCAATAATGCATGGCGGTGTCGGTTAGACTTTGCCACATCCTCATAGACAATTAATTTGAAGTCGAGGTTTGCCTGAATGAGGAGTCCAGAAGCCTAATCCTCTTTCCATCTCTTCCTTCCTTCGTTTCGCAAACAGAATATGGTTATTTCCAATTCCTATACATCCCCTCCACCGTCAAGCTTTCTTTCCTTTCCCATACTTTCCTTATAAGAAAAGGGTAGGAAGGGGAAAGAAATAGAGCTAGGCCTCCGGCACCTCACTCATCAGACGAAACGCAGAATACTCTACTTGACGCCTGTCGTCTGTGAGGTCGTGGTATTTCACCGGTCGAGCCGGCCTATTAGTGCAACAGATGTTATTGTTGCGGACTCTACCACTATAATTAAGCAGCAGCAGTACAATTTTGTTATTACTAAAGCTATTCATTACCTTATCGAAGCAATGAGCGGCGGAGAGCACGAGGCGCTCGGCGATGACAGCGCCGCCGCAGTGGTGCTCGAACGTCAGCTTGTCGGGGTCCAGCATCTGCACCTCCACCTGCAATTATAATACATCAGATTTACACCAGATATCTAAGTCATAAGAGACACATAAGAAACTGGAGCAGTGGTGGCTCAGCGGTTTAGACCCCGACTTACGTACTGTAGGTTCGAACCCAGGCAGGTGGCATTACTTTGTGTAATTTATTTAATCACCACTGTTCCATAAAACGGTGAAGGAAAACATCGCAACGAAACCGGCATCTCCTTAGAACCAACAAATTCGAAGACATGTGACATCCACCAACCCGCACTGGTCCAGCGTGGTGGATTGTGGCCCATTCCCTCTCTCGGAGAGGAGGCCTGTGTCAAAGTGTGGAACATTCTAGAAAAGGCTGATTTATTATTATATTAAGAGCCACTTAATATGTTTAAAGAATTTCCTCAGGAACTACTGCAGAATTTATACGGTTGTGACCAATAGCCGGTGATATTCAAAAGGTAGAACATAGCTTATTAAGGTTTCTCTTATAACACAAAAAGTTTCAAAAATTAATCAACTTAAATGTATTTAATCAAAAAAAGCTTACAGCTTACAGCTTAGCTACAGGATCTAACTTCCGTCTTCACACAATAGAAACTATTGAAAAATAAGAATGTATCGTACATACTTACTGTCTAATAGAAAATAATTTACTTTATGAATACTCCAGGAATTAAGGTAATAAATACAACGATGAAGCTAAACAAAGAAAAAGTAAAAGTACAATTATAAGTATTTGTTTTCCGAACGTTGCAAAATGGCGGACATATGTCAAAAGGTGACAGACGGTTGGCGCGCTTTTGAATAATTTTGTAGTCTTTAAAAGAGGTTAAGTGCAAGCCAATTTCAAATCGGTTATGTAAGTCAGTAAATTATGCAATGCTTATGGATTGAAAGAAAATATATCTTGGTCTGTATTGGCATAGAAAGCGTTACTAGTACACATTTAAACAAACTTATGAAGCACTTAATAACTCATTCACTTAATAACGACATTTAAATTGCAAGATATTTGTTTACGCATTCAAATGATGCGCATATAGTTATAGGAAATATTATCTGTAAGACAATACATAAAGCAAATATTTTATCTTATCTGTTCTGTGCAATTTTGTGTTGTATGTACGAGTATCAAAAAGTTTTATTGCAGTAAAAAAGCAAAGACCAAAAACTCGCAATAAAAAATAAACAAAACTGACTTTTAGTTATTTTCAAATTTTACGGCTGCTAACCAGAAGGTATGAGAATTAGTATAACTACTGGCAAAGATGTTACAAAATTCAAGTTTAAGCACCCGGGACATAAAAGTGAATTCGCCTTAAGTCGCCAATTGTCGACTTCTTAAAAGCCAACTCAGTAAACCGTTTCCCGTCTCAAGAATACAAAATCTCGGTGCTTGTAATTTAAAAAAATACACCTTAAGAAAGATACGTGTATCATCACATTTCACAAGTAAGTAATTTATTTTATTATGTATCCCTATCCCTACTAATATTATAAATATGAAGTAAGTTTGTTTGTTACGCTTTCACGTGAAAACTACTCAACCGATCATCATGAAACTTTGTACACATATTCTTGGAGGTATTAGAAGTAACATAAGATACTTTTTATGAAAAAAAATAATATATAAAAAGCGAAGTATGTATGTTCACTACAGACCTATAGACTCCGAAACGGCTGGACCGATTTCGATGAAATTTACAGGCATTGTCCAGATTGGCACATTCCTGTGTTTGGTAGCGATCGGATCAACATAATTAGTCCTGAATAATTATACAGAACTAAATATAAATGTTTAAATAACAACACCATGACTTGTTGTTAACTGCATTAAAAAAATATATATAACCTAAAACTACAAATGAAATATAATAAGCGACAGATTCAAAAAGGTGTTATTAAAATAAGTTTTGTAATTTAATTTTGATTAACATTTTTATTTCAGTTTATCTTTAAAAGGTTGTTTGATGTTAAAAGTAATTAATATTATTTACGTTTGCATTTATTATCTTAAATATTTTTAAATATTTAACAATTGCTTTTATAAACACCATTTAAATAGTCCTATAAATAAATATTGCTTATAATGACTTTTAAAAGTATTTTTATGAAATATGGTAAGCAATCCCCCTTGTTTTGGGTAATTTGTCGGCGACGGCAAAAGTCGGGCTTCACTTTTGAATGTCTAATCTGTATGGAACGCGGCTTTCTTGAGTTATTTTTGATATAATAAAAAAAAATATACATACCACACAATTTATTTTCAACAATTTTCTTTATAGACTGTAGATGTTGTTATTGAATAGCTAGATTAACCTATTTTCTAAAAATGTATGTTTGTTTCAAAGTGACTAGAACAGTACTATGGGAAGCAGAGCCGAGCAAGATGTATCTTACGACACATTGTATTGTTAAATCATGTAAACGAGTTTGCACAATTTGTGATATTATACAAGCTGTAATTTCCGCATGCAGACAGCATACAGACACACACGTGGAATTACGTTATATTGTTTTGTACACAAATTTTTGTCTGCGGTTTGTTCCAATAACCAAATTTTACATAAAATAACCGATTGGCCTATACTGACGTAATTTACCCTAGAACTCTCTAACTCGAATGTTTCTTGACAGTAAATACGCGGTGGATTCGAATCCGATTTATAAACACTGTCTAACCTAACGTAACAAGACAAATATAGCGTAAAAAGCACTCACGCCTACAACCGAGAGGAGGAGGCACAACTAATTATTAACAAATGCCTTGCCCAATTGATAGATTTACATTTAAGATAATCTTAGTTTTTTTTTATTATTTTAGGACTTATGAGGGGATATACTCGCACAGCGACAAAGCCCCTTTTATTTCTATAAATAAATAAATAAAAATACCTTGAAAGTAGAAATTACCCATAAAATAAAAGCGCAATTGTTTAGCCCCTTACCTGCCAAGGGTATGCACCATAAGGAGTCTCAGCACCACCAACTATCTTCCCGGTCCTGCGCGGGCTGAAGTCGACGGTCCTTGTCCCGCACTGCACTCTATCAGGCTTGCCGGGAGCGCCGGGACGCACCGCGTTCATGTTAAAATAATTCGTCGAGAAACTGGAGAAAGCCTTTGACGGCCGCGTCCTGTTCTTGTAGTATTCCATATGATTTATTCTATTCATAAAAAAATCCGCAAAGCAAGCATTTATCAATAATAAAAAATTAAAACATTTCTTCAACATTTTTCCTCACAAAGTTTCTTTGAACTATCACTTGAAACTTATTTTTTGTTGTTGTAAATAATGTAATTTAAATTACTATAAATGCTTGACACTCGAGCGTGTTATTAATTTATTTCATTGTGCAACTGCCGCGTGCACTCGCCGTGCCGTCCGAAAACGGAATGAAGAGCCGCGGATGAGAACGATTTATTATTTTCGTCGTATTCGACGCTCAAAGGATTCGATCACAATGCCACAACACACACGAGAATGTGGGTCACTAGACCGATCTGAAGATGCATCTTTTTGTTAATACCTAATAATACATCATTGTCGAGCCTGAGCGCGCGATCGTTGAATTAGTTTTATTCAGAGCCGATGGTTTCGAGGTCAAGGTATTGTGCAGTCATGGCTTAAGGCCGTAAAATTTAACTGCATGGGAGATTAGCAAATTGTACTTTTTTAATTAAATACACAACTAATATACAATACGATACTACCATAACAAATTGTTAGACTCATATTAGGCATGGTATTTACTTTATAATTTAATAATATGATCATACTTTAAAGTATAATAGTATTTTGCCTTACTTGCTAATAGGGAATCAGAAATACTCATGAAATCCTATACCACCGCTCATATGTAGTCAAGAATGTCTGAATTAATATTATGTTAAAAAAAACTCTGTACTACTGAATGTATGTTTTATTTTTAATGCGCAAAACTGGTGGTTATCTCGACACAAATTCCATGAACACGGGCCGTGTGCGCCCGCGCCGCCGCCGAGCGCCAATGTCAGCCAGCATTACCATAATCTGCGACGCAACTTCGACTGTACACCGTGTAGTACTAGATGTTACACATATATTAGTAATTAAAGTCTACTAACCTAGTTTAAAGTATTTTTACTAACAGATGTGACTGTTCTATCCAAAACTAAAACAAACCAATACTTAGTAATAAAATCCACATTATTTTAACGTAATTTAGTACAAGACCTCCCCCTCCCTCTAACAACGATCCTGGATCCGCCACTGAATAAGCCATAAAAGAACGTGAGGCTGGATGTACGTATTGTTAAGGCGTTGGATCATGAGTAAGAAGAATTCTTCAAGATCGGAATCCATTACTTCCAGAATCTAAAGTCAGTCAGTGTCCAATGTTATCATGTTAGTTTATTAGTAGAACGATAGATGGCCCTTAATATAATACCTCACTCGGTTTTTTAAATAATGTCCCAATCAGGTAATACTAGTAAAGTAACGGCCCGAGCCGAGGCTTCCCCTACGGAGGGAGCCCTCGAGCTAAGTTACTCTTAAAGAGGCTTAGGCTAGGCGCCCTCTACGCCCTGCCGCCTCGTGCCCGGTGTTGCTGTAAATGCCTCGTCTAGGCACACTGTGACCTTTCAGACACAAAAAAAATTAAATTGCTACACCATAATACCAGTGTTTTATTTTACCAGCACCATTGGACAGAAGTTTTTGAGGCTGCCTTACAGTCAGTCTGCGTTATCAGTATGAGTTTTTAAATAAAACAAACTGGTCCCAGTAATCAGAGGTTCAATATTTTTTTTTGTATTCTGTGATTAATTTGTCAACATTTCACTTGCATTTTCTGCTACCAGACATAAACAGCTACCCGGCATATGTATGAGGTATCACACTAAAAACCTAATGGACAGGAAGTGTGTAATCTTCTAAATGGATATGTTCCCCATAGACTAGGAATCTACTGAACCGATTTCGATATTTTCAGGAAACATTCAGATTGGCGTAGTGTAGCTACATGATACGCGCGCAAAGCCGGGACGGGCCACTAGTAATGATATATAAAAAGCGCCGCATATATTTCTTCTGCTGAATGGTTACTGCCGTAACATATCGTGTAAAGTTAAGAGTTCAAGTTATAGAGTATAAAACTTGTGTTCTACCAGTACAAATTGAAAGGGGAATCCGTCACATTTAGTTTGAACGCCTAACCTAACCTAATGCAACGTCTGCTGCGGTGGACTTTGTACTTAAGAACCGAAAATCGATTTTATGTGCAAATCTAAATAACAGTTGTGGAACAAAAATGATGTAGTCTTGATAGTATTTATTATAGGTCTTTTTTAAACGTTTTCTATTGTACTTATAACTAAGAGAGTTGATTCATGGAAATAACTAGTTATTAATTCGGGGGAAGTCCTAACAGAAGATGGTTAGGATAGGTCGCTTTTTGTCCACTCACCCAAAGGTGAGGCATCAAAACGCTACTGTATCTAACTTTTTTATTTTATTTAATGTAGCTATGTAGATATTATGTAGTCGTCGTCGTCGTCGTCGTTTCAGCCGATATCTGTCCACTGCTGAACGCAGGCCTCCCCCATTGATCGCCACAAAGATCGGTCCTCTGCCACCCTCATCCAGTGGGCTCCCGCAACTTTGACCAGATCATCGGTCCATCGTGTGGGAGGCCTACCTACGCTGCGTCGACCTGTACGTGGCCGCCACTCTAGGACCTTTCGGCCCCATCGGCCATCCGTTCTGCGAGCAATGTGTCCGGCCCATTGCCACTTAAGAAGTTAAATAACAATTTCACATTTTTCTTACTATTTCTAAATTAGAATAAACACAATTTTTTTGAAATAAACTTTTACTAAATCATCAACTACAAGTGTCCATCATCGGCAAGCGGCATCTCCCCTTGCGAAACAGCTTGTCTTTCCACAAAGGCCTCCTCTAAATATTTCCACTCATTTCTGTCTCTTGCGATGCGATCCTGGACCTGCCACTTTTTTAAAATCGTCCTCCCATCGTTTAAATTGTCTACCCTTGCTTCTATTGCTCTCTCTTGGATACCATTCTGTGATCATTTTTGTCCATTTTTCCTTTCTCTCTCTCCGCATGTGTCCTGTCCACCGCCACTTTAATGTTATATGTATTAAACGTAAGCAAACTATTGAATAAAAATATTTACACGCTCACGCATATAACCCAGAAGGGTCGGCTGAGATGGATTTCCATTTGGCGCGACCCATACGAGCTTTAATATTTACTTTTTATATTCAAATCCACCCCTGGGGGCTGAAAAGTCCATTCGCTTTTCTAACTTTCATGGCTTTCGGGTGACGGATTCGGGGGTATCCGTTACCAACGACAAAAGCAAGTGCGCGCTTGGTGTTCTGATGCGCCTTTCAGGAGGAGAATTAGGGAGGCTCGTCCTCCCCAGACATGGAGAGGCTGGCGCAGGAGGGGCCGCGTATGTATTTGAAAGCTTCCTTAGCCTCGCCGACATGCGTGGGTGGAACATTGTGAGGTTTTAGTCTGTGCAAATATGCGTAGTTTAATAAATAAATGAAAAAAGGTTCTTTATGCTATTTTTAAAGCTTATCTAAAAAATAATCTAGAATAATTTAAGCGATATGCAACTAGAGTTATTCCTGCGACTACCGACATATATAATTTATGTATATTCGTGTACTGTGGGATAATTAGTAAACGGTACATTCTGAAATATTGTAGACATGATTCGGACGACCCATCTTTATATCTACGTCGTATCATGTACTACCTTGTTGTCTTGTATACAATGTTGTCAAGGTGTAAGGATCGCGTGGGAGGACAGAGCCTGCGGAATTTTACTTATCACTTGATATATCCAACCTACTTCACACCTCATAGAAGAAAGGCGTGAAGCAGAGAATTGCTTTTCGTCTTACAAGATACACAGAAAGCTCTGTCACACTTCCTGGCCCCCTTTTGTTGATCTTGAAGGCTGGAAAATCATCTGCAACTCATGCGTCGTGGTCAATTGGTCGCGGTAGTCACCTAACACGTAACGGTACGTCCCTCTGTCGCAAAAAGATAAGCTGAAGTTTTTTGCAACAGTGAAATGCATTGATAATGTTAGTGTTACGTTTAACAATAGAGTAACATAATGTTCTAACACGACAATCCGGTTCGAGGCGGTGTTAGGCGGCGCCAACCGGCGCGCCGCGCGCTCCATATTGCACCGCATGCCGCCATTACCATATAATCAGTTGTGAGTAACTTTGACCCATAATATCTGTGTAAAGGACACAGAGACATGTACTCAGTAGTACGGGTAACGATGGAAAAAACAATTTTTTTGTGTACACCTCATATTTTATAATAATAATAATTACATTAAATTTGTATCCAGAATTGAGAATTACACAAAATTGTATTTCAATTCGTAATCTACTTCCCGCAAGTCAGTTGCCAATGGGGTTAAGAGAGTTATGTGAGATTGTACTCACTAAAGCCCATTCGGAGGCCATCACCTGATTTGAAGTTAGAGGGCTCCAAAGAAAATCATCGGTCTTCGTTTGCACTGAGTTTAAGTGCAACCAAATGAGCTAGCCGCTAGCTATACCGCTACATCCGTCCGTCCGTCCGTCTATCCGGGAACGACTCCAGGGCTCCTGTACTGACGCCACCGCAACTCAAAGCCCATTATCGCCGAAACAACCGAGGGAATGATCCGCGGCATTCTCTAATGACGCCCCGACATCCTCGCCTCCCGCTCCCGCTTGGTGATCTTTTCTTCTCCAGGACGGGCTCGCAGGTCACTACGTCCATTCTGATTTCCCAGCCAGAGCAGCCGCTACTACTGTTGCTTGGCCGAGGTCCTGCCCTATCTTCTGGACTAAGATTCGCCGCTCGGACTCCCGTAGATAATCGTAGATCCATCATGGCGCCAAGCGTGGCCATTGTGACAATTTTTCCTGTAAGTGTAGCGATTACAAATTACATGAATAACATCATCAATTTAAAAACTGTGCTCTTGTAGATGGAGCAATATACATTGTGAGTTTGTGAATTCCTGATATGATACGACGTCTGTTTTCTGTTTTATTTGTTCCATAGAAAATCTCGGGCTTCCTCTCTTCTTTTTCCCTTCTATTTCTCTTTTTTGTATTTATAAGACCGTCGTGTATCAAGTGTCTCAAAATTTCCCCCTACGTGTCTCTATGGTTTCTATCAACTTTTTTCTTTAATTCTCTAAGTAACAAATGAGCACGTCTAGGTCCTCATTTGTTACTTTCTCCGTCCAAATGACATGTAGGTACATGTATAAAATTTGTTATTTCCATACATGTACATTTATCATGTTTGGAAATAACAAAGCCATCGCCTGGTCGAAACAATCTAAACATGATGGGATGCCATTTGGTAACCGCTACCTGTTTAAATAAAAAATTTAAAACACAAACGCAACTGTAATTATTTACTCATCGTACTTGTGCTACGCAATACCGTGTGCGAATGAATTATGAACAGTTTATTTTCTATCGCTACTAACACAAATAGCTGTGCGAGTGTGAAGTCTCATAATTTGTCGCAACTCGAGGTCGTGTTGCATCAGACGCGATCGCAGCGGGTGATCCGGTGCTATGGCTGTACTTACCTTCCTTAGGGACAGACGGAGGCCTAGGTGAACAGAGGCGACCTAGAGCCCCTATGTCATCTATACACAATAAATCATCATAAATCAAGGTCAGAGACAGCTTTCCTGTTAGAAGGTTATCTTATGCAAATCATTTAATAAATATACACACTTTATTGGCATTTCTGTCTGTCTCAATAACTAAACTAAATTGCCGTAGCTTCCAAAAGAGCTCTAATACCAGAGTTCCGCAGCTAAGGCTAACGAATTTGGTATTGGAAACTTTATCATCAATTATACAGCAAAGAGAAATAACTGACCTCCAAATAGACCGATTTAAAAACATTCAATGAAGTAAACAAAGCGGTTGCACTCACCAATTCCCATCTAAAGTGAACTAAAAATCTGTCACAGTCCTTTCTTCACATGTTCTCGCAATATGTATTACAATATACATTTAGCAACACATAAGGAACATTACACATTCCGTGTCCAATTTTAATAATATGACAGCTCGAGCCGACATAGCGCAGGGCGTCGGAGACATTTGGTTCTTAATAATTGGAAATACGTCAATGATTCGTCATGTATATGAGCGTTCAATGAGTTGGGGTGACGTGAACTCCTTCTCCGCCCCATATCTCCCTTTTTCCGTGCCTACATTTCTCCTCTATCCTACAACAATTTCGCTTTATAAGATTCAATAGCAGGGTGCGGATAATATGCCATAAATACAGGGTATTTTTATAGGAAATTTCCATTTTAAGGAACCGTGCAAGTGACTCCTGATAGGTGGTCTCGTAATTTATGAACATTTATTACAATACTAGTGACCCGCCCCGCCTTTTCCCGGGGTAATTAAGTCGATCCCATCGTTACGAAAATTCACAGGATCACCCTCTAGGGCAATCTGACAGTTTCCAGAATATTACATCGAAATCGGTCCAACCGTTTCGGAGTCTATATGGAACATACAAACATGGATTGGAGCGCCACCTGCTGGGCTTATTTGTGAATCTAAACCATCCTCGAATCCATTTGAACACATACACAAAAATTCATTCAAATCGGTTTAGCCGTTTAGTTCACTGTCAACACACGTACAGAAGAATTATATATATAAAGATATAAGACACACACTTTAATTAGTATATCCAAATGTTGTCAACTCCTCGATATGTACGCCATTGTATGCACAACAAGCGTATCACAGATCGGATCTGGCGCAGTACTGTTAAATCTCATCCGGTCCAAATGTCACTGCACTGACTCACGTATTGTTGTCGAAACTGGGTCGGCTGGGACGACACAACCGTATCCTTTCAATGGCGGACGAGGTAACGTCTCGCCGAAATATTGCGGACAATAGCTCCCTTGCGATTGATCCCACTGACGCTGCACTTCGAGCGCATTACGACACATGGTGAAATCTGTTAATCACCTTATACACCGTCCAGGGTACGTCTTAGAATTGTCACCAGAAAAGTGGTTAAGCAGAAACCTTCGCCCTCGTGAAGTGAAGACATTTGACCTTCTGCGTTTCGTATAATGAGGTGTGCCAATGAGTTGAAACTCCATAAACTAAATCAGCGCATTAGTGTGAACCGATTCAATTTAAGAATAGCTTAACAATTGATCCTCTGTGTAGATTTGTATCGACAAGGAAGACGTAATGGTTTCGTTGTCAAATGTCAGTGTGTCAGTAACAAGGAGTGAGTAAAACTATGGGGCATTGTATGGGGCGCGTGGGAGTAGCGTCGCGAGGAAAGTGAAACAATTGAGTGAACTGTATGAGTCAGTGTCTTGTCTGTCGCAGACACTGAGTTTTCGTACAAAATTCTTGTCGTGTACGTGATGAGTTTGTCCTCTCGCAAACACGGTGAAATTTCTTAGCGTGTACAAGCCGATAGTCTTACACTTTTATCGGTCTACCCGTCACACCGCAAACACAAGATAAATTACAAGGAACTCCGTTCTTAAAAATTCAGTTCGTCCACTAGTCGTTTCATTACGTACATCTTTTTTTTCTTAAATGAGAAGGTGGCAAACGAGCAAGCGGATCACCTGATGTAAAGTGAGCGCTACCCATAGACATCCGCAACAAGCAAATGTGTTGCAGATGTGTTGCCTACCTTTAATGGACAGAGGAGAGCATAGACAGGAAAAAAGGATATTTCCTTTTCCCCGTTAACCCCCTCCCCTCCAATCCTCTTCCCTTTCCCATCTTATCCCCCTTATGAAGAACGGGTGGGAAGGGAAAGAGGTTTGAAATTAGGCCTCCGGCACCTTACTCATTAGACGAAACGCTAAGCTTTACACGAAACATGCATGAAGTACTTCTACTTCATGCCTGTCTTCTGTTAGGTTGTGCTATTTCTCCGGTCGAGCCGGCCCTGCAGTGCAACAGATGTTGTTGCGGACTCTACCACTGTTAACATCTATTACATATATAGGTGGATCAGATATTGGTCGTCACACGGGTCTTCGGTGAATGTATTCGCTAAAATTATAATTCATACACCACCGCAAGTAAAAAAATGTGAAAGCGATCTAATGCGCAATAAAGCTTACTACAATACTACGCAGTGAAGTCGCGAAACCTTCTTCAGACATAGCAAGGCGTGATCAATTGACTGCACGCTACAGCTCCCTCCAGAGGCCGTTTCATCGAGATTCACGACTGGAAAGTTGTAGTTTCCTCTTTGTTAGTGATAAAGTTTTTTACTAAAACTTCATTTTTTACTGGTTTTTTGTATTATTTAATTTTTTGTTACAGTTTTGTCGGTGTATACAAAAAGAATAGGAAGCATGATCCCCACAAGGTATCTGGTCGCCTTATTCCCGGAATAATGAACTTGTTTGCTGTGAAGTCGTGGTACTTTCCGAGTGGAACTGGCCCAGACGTGTCCACAACAAAACCGCCCCCTGACTCTACCAAATTAAATGAATGAACTTCGCTACTTTGCCACCAGGGGGACACGTATAGGATGGTCATGTCTCAGGTCAATACTTCAACACCAACTTCGTCTTCATGTATAAACCATATTTTTAACATTATTTCTGTAAAAACCTTTACTTTATCCGGTAATTGAAATCACAGAACAGTAGAAGAGCCCACAGCAACATCTGTTGTACGAATGTGCCGGCTCGATCGGTGAAATACCTCGACCTCACAGAAGACAGGCGTGAAGTAGAAGTACTCTGCGTTTCATCTGATAAGTGAGGTGCTGGAGGCTTAATTCTACTCTTCTCATCATCCAGGGGGATTCGACGCAAGAGGGGATAAATTAAAGGAAAAAAGGAAAAATCTTTTTTTATGGTTTTTCCCTCCTCTGTCCTATATGTAAACAGCGCATCTGCAACTCATTAGCTTGTTATAGATGCTTTACGGTGGCGATCGCTTGAAGTCGGATGGACCGTTTGTTTGTTTACTTTCTATTATAAAAAAAACCAAACGCAAATGTTCAACGAACATTTTTTTTATGAGGGAAGGTGGCAAACGAGCAAGCGGATCACCTGATGTAAATTGACCGCTACCCATAGACATCTGCAACAAGGAAATGTGGTGCAGATGCGTTGCCTACCTTTAATGGACAGAGGGCATAGACAGAAAAAGGGTATTTCCTTTTCCCCGATAACCCCCTCCCCGTCCAATCCTCTTCCCTTTCCCTCACTATCCCCCTTATGAGGAACGGGTGGGAAGGGTAAGAGGACTGAAATTAGGCCTCCGGCACATAACGCTTAAACCATACTGATGCGTCACTCTTCCATTCAAAAAAGATTGTAACCAAGTCGAGTAAGTTACGAGGAAACTCCCACGCAAAATATTTTAGTGAACTTCCTAGAGGCAGAGTTGCCAATATAGTGTACACACCTGCCCTCGAACTGTCATAATCTTTAGTTTAATTGCACAAGGGTTATTATTGCTTGAACCACATCACTAGTATTAACGAAACATTGTTAACACCTTCGCGGTGCTTTATTGTGTTGAATGCCGACACAATGACCTGGTTAGTAACGGGTCTCACAATGTTTTAAGCTGTCACGTAATCTTTCTTAGACAGCCCTCTTTAACTTACATTGAAAAGGTAATTTAATAAATTCTTATAACGCACTCGCTTCACGTTGCAAGCTTAGATGTTTGGATGTAGAAGTGTGAGGTGTATATATGTAGGGCCATGGAAACTCGTAATCTCTGCCTACACTTGTGGGTTACGGGCGCAAGTCCTTACTATTATTTTTTTCTATCAGTATAAGCAGATATAGCTTTATATGCGTCTAAACTTAGGACCTATGGTTTCTTATATTTTAAATGTATGACTTGAAACAACGTTGCCATTTACGCAGGGTAATGAAATAAAATAAAATTTTAAAAAAATGAATAATTTATTCACTAGACAATTTTGAAGATCGCCTTCGAGATGGTGCCCGCCTTGAGGTCCTTCAAAGCCTCCTGGTACTCCGAAAGACGGAAAGTTTTGACGCCGAGCTTCTCATAGTCCAGATACCTGTAAAATATTACGTTAAAATAAATAATAATTCAACTACAGTACTTAATTATTGGAAGAAGATGGCAAAATAGCAAGCGGCTCCCCTGATGTCAAATGACCGCTACCTAGCCATACGCAAAAATCTAATGTACTTGATGACATCCAAAAAGTATTTCATCTGAAGTTTAAAATTATCAAATGTATTTTGAATGCATGAAATTTTGTACTTAGATTCGGTTTTTGTTTTTACATTTATCTATATGGGTGTTATGTCCATTAAAACGTCAAAATAATATGTAAATATTTAAGGTTAAGGAAAAGCGCCATCTTTTGATAGATTTATGCGTTGCGTTGTAAAGGGTTAACTTACTGATATCTCATAATTATTGTTAGATGGCGCTATATTTATCGAAACACGATCTTACATGTAATAGACAACGCAGAGCAAAGCTCGGCCCGCAGCTAGTATGTACTAACGTCTCGTGTAAAATTACTATTCTACACTTTATTATTCTACACTTATTAGATAGCGTATATGTACCTTGTTTAATTTTCAAGACATGATTGTTTTAAACAAACGTCATTTACCATACATGGCGGCCATTACAGTTTTTATAATGTTGTGGTAATCTTGAGATAAAGTGCAATGAAATATTATATTGGATTTCACGAAGTTTAACGTAGAATTTTTTGTTTACAAGATCTTTTGTTTACAATCTTGCTGTGAAACAAGGTATAGTCACCTGCTGCCCATGGCTTTTAACCAGCCGATGGCTTTGGGGAAGCTGAACGGGTTTATCTTCACTCCGATGATGGTCAACTCCTTGTCGTAAATTTGGAAAGGATTCACCCTGGAAAATAATTTCAGAATATTTTCTTAATGAAATGTATAAAGTAAACAAAAACAGTCTTCCTTTACTGTTTTGTATTCCAACTACATAATCAAAATAACTTATCAGTCCTGCTGTTTATCATTATAACATACTACCGACCCGACCCGGCTTCGCACGACTTAGGAAATTATATACGCCATACGCATCTTGCTGTTTATGCCTTAAATTAATAATGTGCCTGAACCGTTCTCCTAACTCCATCTATCGGATTAAAATATTAGTAGTTTTTGATAGATTTGAGAGATTGACGCAGCGAATGACGTTGTTTTAAAATATTTTTGATAAGAAGTTTTTTTATTATTTACTTATATTGTACTTACGTAGCTTGGTGTGTGGGCGGGCAGCAGCCGAACAGTACGTACTTGCCGCCGTGTCTTAAATAATTAAAGCTTATTTCCATTACTTTGCCTACCCCTGTAATTTAAACAAGGAAATTTAGTACACTTCTAATATAAAAAACATAAATATCTTATGGCAATTCACTTCTTAATAGTACAAGATATGACATACAAAATTTAAAATAATTTTCTCATGTCATCGTGTCTCTTAGACTAAAACAGAAACTGTTATTACAATAGACCTCGATATACCTTAATGTGTACAATATTCTCCCATCCCAAGTGATATTTAACATACTTTTTTTATAGATAGGTGGCGAACAAACAAACAGTTCACCCTATTATTTGAATTCTACCCACAGGTATCTTCAACTACATAATGAGTTGCAGTTGCCTCACCTACCTTTAATTTACAGAAGAGGGAAGATTAATTTATTAACGTACTCCTCCCCCTCAAATACTTTTCCGCCCATTCCATCTTTAGAAATATATAGTAGGGGGAAGAGAACTAAAATTAGTCTTCCGGCACCTGATGGCGTCTGCGATGTCTTCTTACTTACGGTAATTACCAAAGGTCCAGTAGTATTCATAGTTTTATTACCTGTGCAATCAATTATAACATCGTATAACTCCTCCTCTGCCGCCAGCACGTCGGGCGTCACCAGCCGGAACCCGGTGTCTGCGGTCACATCACAAAAACACAAGATTGAACACATTCTAACCTGTAAGTAGGTTATACGTTCATTTCATTCATCATAAAGGGGAAAGAATACGTTAAATATTGGTAACAATCACAAATATTGGTTTTGATATCCTGTTAAAACTATTAAAACATTCGTAAGACATTAGTTCGCTGTCGCGCCCCGCTTCACACTGCGAACTAATCCCACTCACCCTGAAGAAGGACCTCCCACAGGTCAGAATCTTGACGCTACCATAAGCGATATTCGCGAACGTAAGTAAAGCCATTTTATTGACTTAAATAATTAATTAATATCCCCTTTGTTACCTATGCATAATGATAAGTCTAATGATAGGTCTGCCCCTGTAATCTTTAGAACCTAACGGTCTAAGATGAACCGTGAACAACCTGTCTACTCCAGTAGGAATATAAAAGACTATTTATTTAATCATTTAGTAGATGTAATGCAGTCAACACTCCTACTCACCAAGTTTTTTCACAATGTCCAGCCTCGACTTGTTCATTTCGGAAACCGTCACGTCTCTGTGCCCGTGGTGGTGCAGGGTCGTCACCCAAAGGTTGCCTGCGATTCACAATGTGAACACTGATTACAACGTACGATGCATTTGCTCCGAGGTGAGACATCCGTCTGTTCATCAAAATGTATGATTTATAGTAATAATTGAATACCAGGCTAACATGGTCAAAACATTAAGATCTAACTTCTGTTTACAGTCGTAAAGAAGGTTCGTTACCTTAAAGTCGACATTTGCTGGCACCACGAATATAAGCCCACACTGACAATTAAATAGAACGTATACTTTATTTAATGTTTCGTAGTAACTGGGCCGTTAATAGGTGTTTACTATATTTACCTTTGCTGTTATGGTATGATATGGTACAAAGTGGCAAACGAGCAAGCGGTTCACCTGATGTCAAGTGATCGCTACCCATAGACATCTGCAACTAACTAATGAGTTGCGGATGCGTTACCCACCTTTAATGGACAACGGAGGGGAGAAACAGAAAAGTTTTATCAAGTAAGTTCAATTTAATAAGCCTTCAACTAAGTGCTGTAATTTCAAAAGGTACCAACTTGATAAAGCAATTAATTTAAAAACTGACGGAGGTTTTCGTATCCTGGCTGTACATTTACATAATCTGTAAGCTTTACCTATGATGCCGGCACCCACTATCAGGATCTTACTGCCAACCGGAAGAGGCGAGGCGCGGTCGAACCCGTGGGACACGCACGAGTATGGCTCGCAGAGACCAGCTGCGGACAATAGAAAGGTATTTGATACGTTATTATTTATATTTTGCCTGATTCTCGCTGTTTGTTTAAGGGAATCTGGAAAGAATCAATTCCATGTACAAAAAAACAACAAGAGTGGCCGAAGTAGCTTAGTAATTAGTAGTTTGGGCCGCAACTTCACGGCTAGGGAGATCACCGGCAATATTAACCTTGTATACAGACACTGCTGCGCAGTGTAGCACGTAATTTTTAAAGTCAGTAGACCAAGTGGCGATAGCCCGAGCACATCTGTCAAAGTAAGGCCTTCCATATGACATCGTAAAGACTGCCGATGGCGGAAGACAGCATACAGTCAAAGATAATGGGAAAGCGTTTATGTTCGTCAGTGATGATCAAATATAAAATGAACTAATTCCTACCCTGTTCCGTGGTGATCTGTTCGGGCAAGGCGTATACCTGGTCCTGCGGCACGCGCACGAACTGCGCCCAGCCGCCGTCGCGCCAGATGCCGACAGTGCTATTGATGCCCGCCGTCAAGCAGTACTGGTAGTTGCCATCGCGGCAGAAGCTGCACAGGTTGCATGCCCTGAAACCATCGTTAACCATTGAATACCGCTACTTCTGTAGCAGCCGCGTCTACCTTTTCTAAAAGTAGAAGGTGGCCCTGCGGTTCACGGGGAATCAAAAAAGGATAGGAAGGGGAAGTGGACTTGAATTAGGCCTCCGAACCTCATTTATTAGAAGAAACGCAGAAAATGTCTACTTCACGCCTGTCTTCTGTGACGTCATGGTATTACTCCAGTTGACAACAGATGAGTCGATCCCTTTCGTGCAACAGATGTTGTTCCGTGTTGTACCAATGTACGTGTTAGCATTAGTATTTAACACGAGACGTATTCTGGACGCAGAGAGATATTATAGTGTCGAAAACGTCAGCTTAAGTGCTAGAAGGTGTAAGCCCCATGCCCTTTACAATTCCCTTAATCAACTCCACCTTCACCCAACATTGCTCCATCAGGTGAACTGCTTGCTGGTCTGCAATCTTCTATTATTTGTTCTTCTCAGAGATCGAACGATAAGTAATTTTTAAAACATCATAACAATTACCTGTTGGGATCAACGACAACTTTCTGTCCCTTTTTGAAGACTGACGCCTTGCCCGCCTCGTGAACTACCCCACTGAACTCGTGCCCCAAGGGAAGAGGCCGCTCCTTGGATGCCGGGAACTCGCCCTGAAAAGTGTACCGGGAATTAGAAAACATTCGTTTTCAGTCAAGGCCTAATTGATTTACAATTTAATCAGTATTAATTTTCGTCTGACGAGCGTGGTGCTGGAGACCTATTCTAATCATTTTCCCCTTCCATCCCTTTTCTAGAAAGGTCAAGGAGAAGAAGATTTGACGGGGGAGGGAGTGAATAGGAAAACAAAATATCTTTTTTTATGTTTATTAAAAAAAACACCTGTCCGTTAAAGGCAGGCAGACATTAGCGACTCATATCTCGTAGGTGAGCCATAGAAACGTGCTATTAAGTTATATAACTTATTTACTTATATGTTGTTTTATGGACATGGCCACATTACCTGAATGATATGCAAGTCGGTACCGCAAACACCGGAGTACTCCACTTTGACGATGACGTCATCATCATTGACAAGCTTCGGCATGGGGTACTTCGGGTCAAACTTGAGGGTCAGGGTCTTCCCATCGAAAACAACTGCCTCCATGATAGTATACCTTGTTTTAATAAAAATATAGTATTGAAAAAATTACAATGAATGCAATCGGTTTTATACTACGTGTTTTTATTATATATATTTTGTTATTTATTGTTACCGTGGCCTTGCGGCTTAATAGCTGGAGTCTTTTGTCTGCATTTACAAGAGACACACAAAATTGCACTGAACCAAAGCGACGAGTAATAAAGTATATTGTTTTAAGTTATTAATCGGTACTCAAACACAACTTGTATGTAAAACAAAACTAGCGTCATTAATGTTTACTAGGTATTAGATTTATGAATAACATTTAACCTATTTCTTTTTCAAATATAAGAACACTGACAATCTAAAAGGTTGTACAACACAAAGATTATGGCATCTTTGATACTATAGTTTACAAGTGTGTCGTAGTGTACGCCCACATCGAGACAATACGTACAAACAGATGGAAGCACGTTATTACAATCAATTTATAGCATCAACTTGGCTCTACTGGCCTAAATAGAGATCAAAATTTTAAGCTATACGTTTTCTGTTTGATTGTACATGCTTTATATCTAGTATAAAAAGAGTATAGTATAGTTTGTTTTACATCAAGATAGAATATTCGTAAGCAAACAAACGTCACTTACCATACATGGCGGCCATGACCCTTTTTATAATTTCATCGGAAATGTAGGTAATTTTGTGGAAGTAGTGAAATAAAGTGAAGTGAAATTGTGTAATACGGATAGCTAATGTTATAAGGTGTGTGACAATTTTATGTTTCGAAAATATTTTGCAATTTAGGAAATTTTAACAACAAATAAATGGTGTAACATAAAACAAGGTGTAGCGTTTATTATCAAAAAATCCATGTTGATTTCTTTTATAGTACTAGGTGGCAAACGAGCAAGCGGTTCACCCGATGTCAAATGAGCGCTACCCGTAGACATCTGCAACTAACTAATGAGTTGCAGAAGCGTTGCCCACCTTTAATGGACAGAGGAGGGACAAATAGAAAATGGTTATTTCCAATTCCTATATATCCCCTCCACCGTCAAGTTTTCTTCCCCTTCCCATCCTTTCCTGATAAGAAAAGGGTGGGAAGGAGGAGGGACCTAGAATTAGGCCTCCGGCACCTCACTCAATAGACTAAACGCAGAATACTCTACGACTGTCTTCTGTGAGGTCGTGGTATTCACCGGTCGAGCCCGCCCATCCATGCAACAGATGTTGTTGTTGTGTAGAGCCCACTGTCAAAGAAATATATATAAGACGTGAGCATAAAGCCTATATAGAGGAAGTAAATTAATCCTAATAATGTACCTCCTAAATAATAATTATAATCAGTTATCTTCCTTATCTTGTCCCTGTTCCATTACTTTTCCCATTTTTTTGATGTGGGGTCGGCACACACACATATGTTTTAGTTATTGTTTGTACGGCAGGCCGCTTGCCTGCTGCCAACCTTATTAGACTTATTAGACTATAGACTTATTTATATTTATACGAAATATAATATTAATAAGTCATCGAAATAATTTCCTAATATTTCCAATCTTAAACATGGTTGGAAATGTTTTACGACAATAATCTAATGGCGGATTCGCACCCACGACCATGTTTCGCAGTCCGGACCGTTATCCATTAAGCTATTGGTGCTTTATAATGATCATACAGTTAGTAAAGAATATTTGTTTATACTTTTGTTGCGTGTGCGCATGTAATAAAGTCGATCATCTGTAAAGAAACGAGGGCTTCCGTATATGTTCTCTCAAGTGTTGCCATCATACCTTGGGAGTGTTTTTTGTTTTTGTTTAATTTATTTGTATTTTAATAACAAAAACGAATCGCCAATAAATTATTAACCACGGTGTTGATCTCAGCCGTTGGCCTTCAAACGTCTATTTGATAACATTAAAGTGTTTTTATGCGATTAGATAACAAGGTTAGCAAAATAGTGTTACTTAATACCACTATAAACTTTATATCTGTAATCTCTACAGTTGCGTATACAACTAATATGATAAATGCGAAAGTTTGTTAGCATGGATGTTTGTTATTCTATCACGCAATAACAACTGAACGGATCTGGATGAAATGTGACACAGAGATAGATTACAGCCTGGAATGACAAATAGGCCACTTTTTATTCCAGAAAAATGTATGTGTTTTTTGTCTGTGTATATAAAAGGTGATGTTCCCTATGGATTCCGAAACGGCTACCCGGATTACTAATTTATTATAAGAATGAAGTAGGCTTTCGCGCCCGGCGCCACTTGTTGTATTATTCATGTGATTGCACTTGATATCTTATGTGACTTTTACATAACTTCTCTCATTATTAAACAAGTAATTGTTTATATTACAATTTAATAATAAATAAATACAAATGTGTTCGCCGCGCACATCGCGTGCATGTTGAATGAATTCAAATCTTTGTTATATAGAATCCAAAATGGAGCCTTTGGCATTTGCAGTTGTGACTAAACTATACGTACGTCAATTTTAAGTCTTTTTTTTTCTCCTGCTACTCTCTTTCTCTCGCTTGAAACTAAAATTGAAGTTTAAATTTTTCCCTAAAAATTTGTTCGAAACGCCACCTAGCGGGCCCAATCGTGAATGGAAATTATAAACCATCCCAGATCAAACACTCGCACACACGAACAAACAAAATCTATTCTATACTAATATTATAAATGTGAATGTAAGTTTGTTTGTTACACTTTCACGCGAAAACTATTCAACCGATCATCATGAACTTACACTTTGTACACATATTCTTGGAGGTACTAGAAGTAACATAGGATACATTTCATGAAAAAAAATTACTACGTGTGTTCCCTATAGACCTATAGACTCCAAAAAGGCTGGGCCGATTTCGATGAAATTTACAGGGATTGTCCAGATTGGCACATTCATGTGTTTGGTAGCGATCCAATCAACATAATTAGTGGTACCCGCGCGAAGCCGGGGCGGGTCACTAGTTTCATATAAATCGGTTCAGTTGTTTCGGAAAAGTTAACACACACGCACAGAAGAAATATATTATACACATATAATAAAGGAATACATCTGTATGAACCTGTATGACCTAGATAACCAGACGCAATGTAAGTAATAAATTAGCAGAAAGAGCAATCAATACAAGCTTTATTACCCGACTTCAAAAAGGATGTTATCAATTCGTCTGTATGATTTATTTTTACATAAAGTACACGGCACACCCGAGCACAGTTTCCGAATAGCTAGAAACTAAAGTAATATTATATATTGAATCCAACTCTGAATTAAAACCAACCGAATATGTCCAGTAATCCCGAGAGTGATTCTTACAGATTAAAAAAAACAACGTACCTGGTAATGGTGCGGCGCGTCTGAAGTGATAGAGGCTCGGGCCAAGAGTGAGATATTGGTGATAGCGTACCCCTCGTAATAGCCCGCTCGGGTGACCAGATTTACAAAAAAACGTAGACATATCAAAAAATACTTTAAAAAAAAGGTTAACGTGTTTAAATTGGATGAGACATCTGAAAAAGTCAATAAATTCGTAATACAAAAATGATCAACTATCGGATCCTAAGCTAAGTTTAAAGTAGGTATGAAACATAATAAAACAACTTATTCAACCAAATTAAAAAAAAATCCAATTATCCCGATCCTGAACTCAACTTTTGATCCCCAATCGCCAGCTGGGCTTGAACTTGGCTTTGCTACGAAAGAGCAAGGGATTAAAACTGCACACCGCCACAGGTCTCTTTTGTGATAGTACCTACCCGAATGAATGTCTACATAAATTCTAGAAAAGATAAAAAATAAATTTGTTACCGGACGTCGTGGAATATTTACATTAAATTATTTACTCCCACTGACGTCACATGCCTTCTGACGTCATATGCCTTCTGACGTCATATGTATTCTGACGTCATATGTGTTTTGACGTCATATGTATTCTGACGTCATATGTATTCTGACGTTATATGTCTTTTGACGTCATATGCCTTGTGACGTCATATACCTTCTGACGATTCTAATGATACCACACTATAGTATACCACACAGTAGGTCAAAATGGAACTGAGATTAATATACGTAAAACGTTACCCACACTCTGGGTTCATTGGAATTCGCGGTGTGGCCACCCTAAGACGATTTAACGAATCTATTTCGATCATACTGGTTATATGAAAATGCCGTCGCCGACGAAGGAACTCGTAGGCGTAGACGTAGGGTAGGTATGGTAAAAGTGGCAACTATTCTTTAGAACTATATATTATGGTTTTATATTCCATAGATAGGTTTCCATTACTATCTACCACTAGGTTTCCATTTACTATCCCAGTCGCTCTATACTCTATACGGTAAAGAAATTATCACCTGTGCCGATGATTTAAATAGTCCACGCTATAAAAGATGAGCTTCGACGAAATCGTAATTTCAACTTGAAAATTTTACTTTAAGTTTGGAATATTGGACTCGAAAATACAAACATTTTCAATACAATTAGTCAACTGACTGACTGATATATCAAAGCACAGTTCAGACTACAGGGCCTAGAGATTTCTGTTATGAAGTCGGCGAGCACTAAAAAAGAGGATTATTCTAAATTCATACCCTAAAAGTATTTTAACTAGGGTCTAGTCGAGGCATGTTTGTATAGTGAAATTTGTAATTCAATGTAAGTTAACCTCATTTTTATTAAATAGGGTTCAGCTTAACACTTTAAGCTAGACATAAACTAAAATGCATGGCGGGTGAAACCGCGAGGCAAGGCCACTTTTTATGTAGTTGAGGTAGGACATTCGGGTCAATGCCCAACACCCAAATATTTAAGCATGTCAATAGAATAATAATGTAGCATCCATAATGCATGGGGTATAAATTATAGCGTATCATTCAAAGTCCGATTTACTTCACCCACTTATCGAGGACCGATGACAATGCAATAATTAAAATAGTTTGTCGCATTAACCTTACCAGGATCACAGAGATAATATAACACGTACAACAGAGGGACAAGCCCATTGGTCGAATTGACCCCACACTAAGTCGCGTGGCGCGGACGCCCGTGGCGAGCTTGGTACTACAACGAGTTCTATGATTGGCAGTATGTAATTTACTAAGAACACTTATAATAAATAATTATAGATGGCAAACTTATAATAATAGATGGCACTTTACATGGAAATTATAAATGACACTATTTTCAGAGAACGAACTAGCGAAAATAGGTATGTAGGTACCTACCGCTACCGGCCTACGTAAAAACCACCCGCCATATAAATTGAACTTAGTATATTATTACATCTGTGCTATAAAGATAAATTGTTAAATTAGCGCCCCTAGCACCGCCTGCGCGTTGCGTCGTCGTTTTAACTAGGACATCTATCGTGAATTGACGATATTGTGTAGTGCCGATGTACTTTACCAATTAAATTTTAAAAAAAGAGGGCGCTGTATGAATTATATATTATTATAAATTCATATTTTATTCAGTAATCATTGAAAACTTTGGAGAATAAAACTAAATAAATCACAGACGTAAAACAAAACAAGTGACGTGGCGGTTTAATTGTGCTTTTAATATGATTTACTTTTCCATGGTTCACAATGCTTACTCGTAACATCTTTACATACTGAACATGAACTTCATTTTCCAATGTATGAAACTGACCAGACATGCGAGGATCTTTGGTTTTACTTTTTCATAATAGCGCCATCTAGGTGTAAGTTTAAATAACAATGTAAACTGTAATGTACTTAGCGTATTTTTTTACATTATACATTTAATTCCTTTCTGGATTAAGAACAGTTTACATGTTCCATAAAGATAATGAACGCGTTGCGTTAATTATCTTTATTATTGCTTAAATTAATAAACAATGCTTTCGAGTGATTATTCCTTAACAATGTTTTATGGTCTTAAGAAGCCACTGCAAGATCACACGAAATAGAAATACTTTTAAAATCTTTTTATTTATTAGCCGACCCGACATATACACTGTGACAGTGGTAGAGCCCACAGCAACATCTATTGCACTAATGGGCCGGCTCGGCCGGTGAAATACCACGAACTCACAGAAAACAGGCGTGAAGTAGAAGTAATCTGCGTTTCGTCTGATTAATGAGGTGCCGGAGACCTAATTTCCTCTTCCCTTTCCTACCCATTCCTTATATGGATAGGATGGGAATGGGGAGATGATTGGACGGGGAGGTGTTGGCAGGGAAAGGAAGCACGCATGTGCAACACATTTGTTTGTTGCAGATGTCTATGGGTAGCGATCACTTAACATCAGGTGATACGCTTGCTCGTTTGCCACCTTATTCTATAAAAAAAACATGAGTGAAAAGGGCAGGCAAATGTAATGTAATATACGCTGGTAAATATTCGCAGCAAATTCGAGCTTCGCTATTGAATGTTGAATTTGTATGGAAAGTGGTATCTGGAGGTATATTATCTATGACTATGTGGGCTGCAGATCGATATTTTGTGATTCGCTAATGACTAATGAATAATAACAAACACAAAATTAAACATTTTATACATATACAGTAAATACATAGCAGATAACAGGACTATCTATTTATTTTTATTGTTAAATTAATCCAAGGAACAAGATATAATGGTTTTATTATTCAATATCCTTTATTAGATTAGATATTAATTGTAAATTGTCATGTTATATTGAACAAGCCACGTGGTCTGCCTTTCAAGCTAGGATAGCCGAATCGTTCACTTGATAACTTTGGTTAATCAATATTTTGACAGTTATTTACAGCTAGCTTGCGATGTTGGTCGCAAAAATCAGTTAACCTATTACTAGAGCTCAAATTACATTAATACAAAATAACTGTAGCAATGAAAAACTAATATTCATGTACAATACAGTAATCGCTACTTAAGACCATTATAATTGTGGTAAATTCTTTTTTTCACAAAATACAATGGTCAAAGGACATCACCCAAAGACAACGAAGAAAAAAGTGTGTATGTCAGCTCTGACACACGACTATAGTTACTCTTTGCGAACGATTATGAAATACATAGATTAGTCTATTCTACTGGTACCCTTATTGAGGGAGTTGTGGAAAAATATGTAGTCTGTCATTTTCTTGGCGGTCATATTTGATATGCATTTTTTTCAATATTTTAGTCAAGCCTTACAATTTAATACCAATATTGAGGGAGTTATAAAAAAATATGTAATCTGTCACTTTATTGACGGCCATATTGGATTTGCATTTTTCAGTGTTCTTTATTCTACCTAGGCCAAGGCCTTTCACTTAATACCCACATAGAAGGAGTTGTGAAAAATATGTAATCCCCATCATAAGGCGGCGCCCTTCTTGGATTTACAATTATATATTAAATTGTATAGTCATTGTCAATCTGTCAGTAGGAAGGGGTAAAATTTAAGTAAGTTAATTTTAACCAAAAAACGACCAAGGTCAAACGTTTCCATCCCGCCGTGTAAACTATGTACTGGAGAAGGACCATCAATATAGGTTGCACGCTTTTCGTGTAACGCTTACTTTGATTTTACTCGTCATAAATTTTCATCACGGGCTCATATAAAAGAAAATAAAAAGAGAGAGGTAGGTAAAGGAAGAAGGAAGGAAACTTAAACTTAGCTATGGGCTTAATAGTGACCTCTACGAACGGAACATAGAAATCACAATCGTAAATGATGTATGTACGTAAATAAAGATGTCGTTGTTATTACTTCTAATATTCCTTAAGGTTAAAATTAACGAAAACAAGACTTTTCCGTTTTTATATGTTATAAAGTGAATAAAAATTTTAATTACCAAAAAAATATGGACAGCATAGAAGCGACAGTTCTGCCGTTCGATATGCTTCTTTTATCACTCATTCGTTCGACTAAAATCGCAATGCCCCTTCACTCAAGCACTTCATTCAAATCCGAGATTCCATTCGATTCAAAGCGAAACGAAAGTTATCTGTTGTGAGTTGTGTGGTGAAGCGTTGTCTTGCAATGGCATTTTTAAATTTAAAATACGTTCAAATCCTACTACTATGTTTAGCAACAATTGGTGAGTTAAAATTTAATTATTTTCAAGTTCTATATCTCAGGATGACTTATTTTATGTACTTTAAACTTTGCAACGGTAAGTTGCCGCTTCCTGAACAGGTATCTTTTACGTTATACACAATATTCAATTGTTTACCGTCGCAGACACGTAACGGCTGACACACCCTAAGCACGTTCTTTTGTTTTCTTGTTTTATTCTTAATTTATAGCATTACAGAACAATTTCAGGACACGCTTAAGTTACAATTAGTAACTAAAAGATGCTCAAACTTATCAAGTAATTTTGTTTATGACAATAAAGATATTGAGATAAATACTAGTAATTAATTACAAAGTTTCTTTGAATGATCTCTACTGATTAAGATTTTGTTCTCTACCAACTAATCAAAATGCAGACGAACTTCAACGTAGCTGTGGTGAAATTTTAATTGCAAATAACTGCAAGCACCCAGTATGTTGTAAAAAAATATAATATAACAATTGGGTACATTGGAATATTATTCGTATAATGTACTTACTCCTTTATTCACATTTCAGATTCTTAATTTAAATTTTAGTTTTTTATAATTTTTAAAAGAAAGAAGAATCTCATTATAGTAAAACAAAGCTGTACATTTATAATGTGTTCATTTACATCTTCACACTGAATTAATGTAATTTTTTTACATCTATTATGAACTTACTACTTATTTTATCTGTAGTTCCTATATTACCTTTCACTAATATCTCAAATTGCAGTTCGGATCATTCAGCTGCCGCAGACCTAATTCAGGTCCTCTTCTCTGGTCTGGTCTGGGATTTGACAGTATAGGAAATGGAAATATCCTTTCTCTGTTTGTTTTTCTGTCCATAAAGGCATATTGATCAGTTAATGTTGTTATGTTGCAAATATAAGTTGTATTTTACATTTCTATAATCCACCAAAAGGAATTGTAAATGTGTAACTGTTTGCACATTGTTCATGAAAGGTTATACAAATATTTTTATATTTTCAAGAGTGAATTAGAAGTATCAACACATGACATAAATATCATATGACTATATCAACTTATAACAACTTTACAAACAACATTTGACATGTAATGTTGCTGTCTTCGGAAAACTTTTGATTGGTAATTTTGTATGAGCGTAACATATCTATAGTATAAAATGATTGGCTGAATATATTGAAACATTCATCTATACAATTTAAAAATGTTTTGTAAATTGAAAATTATGAGTTCTACAAGTAAAAGTCTGCATTTAAACCATATGTTAAAAACTAGCTTTATTTACTTTTAAATATATTTTTTTTTCAAAGACTTGTTTACATGCTATGCCGTCTTTTAAGTCCGTGTATCCATGTGTGAAGCGTATTATTTAATAAACCAAAGCACGACTTACGAATTTAAAAATACTTGATGTAGTATTAACTATATAGGTTGCGGGTTCGAAACCAGGCAGGTGCTTTACTTTGTGTAATTTATTTCATCACCACAGTTCCGAAAACGGTGAAGGAAAATATCGTGAGGAAACTGGCATGTTCTTAGAACCACCAAATTCGAAAACATGTGACTTCCACTAGGCCAGCGTGGTGGATCACAGCTCATTCCCTCTCGGGCAGGAGACCTGTGTCCCTGCAGAGGAGAACATTCTAGAAAAGGCTGATTTAATATTATATATGTAAATAATTACTAACAAAATAGTTTTATTAAAATCAAAACTAACCTATATGTTATATGTTTGTAGTTTCAAACATTGGTTTCGGACCCAACTTATATTTTTCTAACGAAAAATATAAAATCGCGCCATTTTGTCTGAAACATACAAACCATCTATACTAATATTATAAATGCGAAAGTTTGTATGTATGTTTGTTACTCTTAAACGTAAACACAGCTAAACAGATCTGCATGAAATTTGGCACATGGATAAATTATAGTATCTAATAGCATTTAGGCTAAAATTCCGGTTCTCGTAGGATACATTTTTTTACCGGAGCGCATCTACGTATATAAAAACGTGTGTATGCATGTATTATGTTCGCTATAGATTCCGAAACGGCTAACGGGCGAGGCCGGGGCGGATCACTAGTAGGAACATAATGTGTTAATACCTACCCTTGGGTCCGAAAATCAAATTATTATACAGCGCAGTCGTAAATTGTATCCATTATGTAATATATGATATTTAATTAAACACTTTGAAGTTTCCGTTTGATAACTACTCTAAAATCAAATTGATTACAAGCTCCAGTCGTGTAAGGGTTGAAGGGGTGAAACCGGCCACTGTAGTTAGCCGTTATCGGGGCTCCCCCGGGTCGGGGTGGTGGTTGCAAGCCGACGGCACCCATTTTGTCTGTACCTACCCTCCTTGCGTTTTGTCTGTTAAATTTGGAGCAATTATCCTGTCGAATGATCGGGCTTATCGCGTACAATTTAACAGGCGTTTTAAAGGACTGCATATTAAAAAAAGCAGGCGCATATTAACATTTTTACCCGTAATCCAGAAGGGGTAGCCAGAGATCATAGTTTTTTTTTGTATATAGTATGAGGTGGCAAAGGAGCAACAGATTCACCAGATGTCAATTGGCCACCCATAGACTTCTGCAACTAACTAATGAGTTGCAAATGCGTTGTCTACGTTTAATAAACACATTTCTCTAACCATCAAATGAAACCAGTGTTTGATCGAACGTTGCTCCTTAGCGCTCCATTCGGACGTGTCTAAGTAGTCGTTACCAGAAGAGAAGGTCGCGGTTTGACCTGCGGAGAAACGTGACCAATAACAACTGACACCATTCTGCTGACACTTAAACTCATATAAATCGGTCAACTGAGCCATGATAAAAACACGTAAAAGACTTCCATATGTTTAGTAGCTGTGCCCTGCAGTCTCACCCACCAGTTAAATTTAACCAACGATTTTCCAGCCTCAACTGAATTACAATTAACCAGGACATAGTTCTTATGGCTGATTTTTCCTACATGACACTTATCGTTATATTTTGGACAATTCACTCATTATCTCTATAAATTATAGCTTATATATTATTCTGATGTATAAACTATATTATTGTAAAGTTTCGTTAAAATCCATTCTGTAGTTTTTGCGTGTAGGAGTAACAAACATACATTTCGCAAAATACCAGTTACAAAGTTCATTGAATACGTACGAAAGCTTTAATTAGTTGGCAAGCAAAAAAGTTAAACAACAGGGAAATCGTTTGGTCGGTTCGGTTGTGCATTACCCACCCCTCCCGCCTTCCAACCCGCACCCCTATTTCATAGCAGTAATTCGTACTCCCCTCAAACTGAGATCCGCCTCCTTTTGCTTTTTCTTTTGCGACTGTTACAAACATAATAGTACACTATTAACTAGCCTTAAAAAAGGTAGATGCTACCTTATTTAGGATCTCCTGCTGCATAGAACTCTTTTTATCTTCTTTCTGTCACAAAGCATCTCTTATTATTCTAATATGTTAGGTGACAGTCACTCGATATGGAGTGAGCCACTTGCCCATGATTCTCTACATGCTTCAGAATTGCCGTATATTTTCCTGAAAGAGATATAGTGACGTCATGTAATAGAAGATACTGGGAACACCACCTGGCATAGTATCCACTCAAGGGCGGATCTAACATAGGCCCCGCGGATACAAGTATTCCCAGTTCGTTTTCTGATTGTATATCACACTGGTTGTTTTTTTTAGCTAGGGGCTCCTGCTAATTTCTATTAGCCCAGGGTCCCACAAACTCATTACCATCATATGACCTATAATTATAGTTTGATTGACGGTAATTAGAAGTCGATCATCTGTCATATTGTAAAATATCAAATCTACCGTAGTCCATCCCTACTAAATTATAAATGTGAATGCCGGGGCACTAGTACTATATATGTTTTGGGTACAGTTTTGACTGAGGGCAATCCTCCTCGGGATCTTTGTAGCCAATTCTGATCATAAATCATACGTATATTATAATATTGATTTAAATAAATAGTTTCCACAGCATCTGGCCTGCGTACGCCGACGATTTCGCACATCACTCAGGAGCAGATCCGGGACATCGGCGGGCAAGTGGACCTCGACTGCTCCGTGCACTACGCCCAGGACTATCCAGTGCTTTGGGTGAGTTTGTTATGCTATTGGAAAATTGTGTCTAAATCCTATCTCCTCACACCCTTAAACCAGCGGTGTAGGCAGATTATGGATTTCAATTTGTCACGGTCCTGTCACACTTCTCCCGCCTCTTCCACATTCATACATCTACGCATGTCTATATCCTAATTGTATTGTTATTTAAAATGGCTTTACTGTTTAAGCTTATGTATATGTTTTATAGTACCATATTTAAGTTTTCTTCCTGTATATATCCAAAAAAAACATGTGGAGTAGATAGGGCAATCAATTATCCTAGTAAAGGACAACCACTGAAGGATATAACTCTGTTTTACCACAAACCGCAGGCGAACTGTACATTTCGAAGGACCAAAAAATGCTACGGGATTTTTTAAATTATTAACATGAATAACTACGTATTTAATCCAACTACATATTTTACTTATGTAATTATAAAGTCTAGTTTAGGTTGTTCCATAAATACACGACCCTTTCTCTCGGAACGTTACAAAAAATGTTACATGTGAAAAATCCGCGCTGCATACAGGTTTTTTTTAAGTCTGAAGGACGCACACTCGCCTACCGCCACCCGCGTTGTCTCTAGGGAAATATATAAACGGGTTTTACGATATTTTCACCGTCGTATATAACAGGCTTGTGCACCATAAACGTCCTTCCGCTACCAAGCCTTCTTACAACCCTCGCAACTTCCATTCATAAAATATTAAATACTATTTTTATTCCACTATAATGTTGTTTATCGCATATTAACTGGTTTAATGTATCATTAATACACGGAAATACACGTATATATTGTGCCAAAAACGATCCTTAAATTACTGCGGTGCGGTATGCAGAGAAGCCTTATGCAGGGTCACGCTGAGCGCAGTCGCTGCATTGCGGTCACGCCGCTCTGTACCGCCGACATGCCGCCGCCGCGCCGCTTGCCGACTATCCTTCAACAATTTTATAATATCCACTACCTCGATGGTGTATAGTTCTTAAGTCGACGTGCGACATGCATGCACTCGAATTTACAAAATTAAACCATTCAATAATCTCTTGGCAATACTCATATTGTAAGACTGAATCAGATAAATTATTCCATATGGTAAAATTGTAGCCACAAATAAAGTTATTTTTTTATAGTCCTTACAAATTTAAATCTGAACTAATATTATAAAGGAAAGTTTTGATTGTTTGTTCGTATTGAATAGGCTCTGCAACTACTTGGCTGATTTTGAAAAATTGAACATAGGCATTTTTAATTTATACTTTTTGTTAAATACCCGTGCGAAGCTGGGGCGGGCAGCTAGTGAAAAATAAGATGCAAGGAAATTTGCATTTCAGTGAATTGCTTTCATCAACTGAAAGAAAAAAAAATCCAAAGCCTATCTCATTTTCACAAAACCTTTATTATTCATTGCACGTGAAACTACGGTAATACGATTTCCTCCCCCACATATTAAATAGAGCCCTCTGAATAAAAGGGTCCCCCCGTCCCGACCCGGCCTCTGGCAATGCTCTGTAGACTCGTATAAGGGTAGATATTGACAGCGAATCGAGTGATTGCTCCGGGCTGGCTTCCTTTGTCTATTTGTTTATATGCCCTATTTATAGATTTATCTCCCCCGTGTCTGGGGTCGGTAGCGTTATTCAACATCTATTTGAGCTCATTAAGCATAAATACCATGTCAAATACAACTTAAAGACGGGTGGTGTTTGTATTTACAGCAAAATACAAAGGTCATCCCTTACCTACCTTTTCTGCCCTAAAATATTGACAATACATCTATGAGTAGCGATGGTGGCTTAAACTTAAGTAACCGTAATTGGTTTACCTCGACATCTTTAATAGTTGTGTGAAATTCTAATATTTTAAATGTATGTTAGTTTGTTACGCTTTAACACTTTGACCACTCAACCGATCATCATGAAACTTGCGCAAAACTTTTATCCCGGAAAAAGAAAAAAGGGATATGAAAATATAACTTTATATAGGTTGCCATGGTGACGACACGCATGTAATACCTTTTTGGTATTACTAGGCGGGCAAAAGTGGACGATAGCTAGTATATAAAAAGTACTAATATTATTAATGTGAATGTAAGTTTGTTTGTTACGCTTTCACGTGAAAACTACTCAACCGATCATCATGAAACTTTGTACACATATTCTTGGAGGTATTCGAAGTAACATGGGATACTTTTTATGAAAAAAAATGTTATATAAAAAGTGAAGTTCCTTATAGACCTATAGACTCCGAAATGGCTGGACCGATGTCGATGAAGTTAACAAGGATTGTCCAGATTGGCATTAGTCAAACTTATTACCTTAAGAGTCAAGTTTTTAGGGATCCTACACGCATGCCCGTTTCAGACGATGTACTACGAGACGTAGGCGCAGTGAAGTTTGTCTTATAAAAGCACTGAACCTAATAAATGTCTAATAATGTCCCATTCGAAAACGTAGCAACACTGTACACAATTCCAGTAGAGGTGATTACACATTCGCCTTGTGGATCTATATTGCCATTATCACTTTCTACGTACAAAGTTCAAGTAGTCATAAGATATCGGAACAACAACCTGGTACAACACAGTAATAACAATAGTGCCGCGATAGCCTGTCAACCTGTCGCAATCTTATTATTCACTATTAAGTAAACAATATTTTTTTTTATCGGCCTTTTGAATAATAACAAGTGTATTCGCATAAATTATTTGATTTGCAATTTTATTTACAACGATTTACAAACCTAATGTTGATCCGATCGCTACCAAAATACACAGGATTACCGGCTAAGCTTATCTGAATTTCATCGAGTCCGCACCAAACATACACACATCGCATTTTATACATATATATAGACCAAAACATGTATTACCAGTTCATTGTTCTTTTGGCTATACTCTAGAGGAACTTTGTTTGAAGGTTCTTAGATATGGCAGTATCAATTTTTTAACGAAACAAAATTTATTACCTTTCGTCTGGTCTGCGAGAACACCAATCTAATTCTCTCACCATCTCATTTTTCTTCTCTTTACCTAAACTCTCCTATTCGTTACATAAAGTCTGACTACGAACTGGGACTATTTTAATTGTTGGACAGCATTCTCAATTTTTTTTATGTGAGAAGGTGGCAAAGGAGCAAGCGGATCACCTGATGTAAAATGAGCGCTACCCATAGACATCTGCAACAAGCAAATGTGTTGCAGATGCGTTGCCTACCTTTAATGGACAGAGGGCATAGACAGAAAAAAGGATATTATGAGGAACAGGTGGGAAGGGGAAGACTGTAATTAGACCTTCTTGGAAGATTAATGCGGAAATTAATCGATTAAATTGGATAATTGAGTAATTAAGCAATCGCTACGGGCTACGAATAGATGTACGGAGCACGAATGGCCCGCTCGCCCGGTGAAATACCACAACCACACGAAAGACAGGCGTGAAGTGGAAGCAATTCCGCGTTTCGTCTGATAAGTGTGTGTGCCGGAGGCCAACCCCCCACCCCCTTAACAGCATGGAAGTGGGATCTATAAACAAACTACCCCAGGGGGGTACCGATACCACTGGTATTGGAGAATCCCCCTCCGCGCGTTTACGCCTAAACTCCCGCTTGGAGTCTGGGCGTGGGCGCGCGGGCTGCCCCGCGTATTCTGGGGGGGGCACCATCCCACTCGGTGCTGGAGCTCGGGGCAAACGCAGGCAGCACCTCGCGGCATCCCCTACCATGTTCGCCGTGGACTTCTGTAACATCAGGGGACTCCACTCTAACTTGGAGGCCGTCCACTTCCACCTACGGACGGCTAAGCCGGCCCTGCTTTTCCTCACTGAGACGCAGATATCCTCCCCGGCAGACACATCGTATCTATCCTGCCCGGGTTACAAATTGGAGCATTCCTTTTTGCCCCGGGCCGGGGTGTGCGTGTACGTCAGGGAGGATGTCTGCTCTCGTCGCCTCAGCCTTCTTGAAGGTAGGGACCTATCTACTTTGTGGCTGCGCGTAGATAGCGACGACCATCCGCGAGTCTACGCGTGCCTCTATAGGTCCCATAGCGGTAATGCCGAAACAGACCGACTCATGGAGCAAGTCCAAACGGCTACAGATTCCGTTCTGGAGCAGATTACATCCGCCGAGATCGTGGTACTTGGCGATTTCAACGCCCACCACGCCGATTGGCTTGGCTCACGTACCACCGATCACGCGGGGAGATCTGTCCATGACTTTGCCTTGTCCTATGATCTGACGCAACTGGTTACATCGCCCACGCGAATTCCAGATGTGGAAGATCATACACCTTCCGTGTTGGACCTTCTGCTGACCTCACATCCGGACAGCTACTTGGTTTCCGTCGACGCCCCCCTGGGCTCGTCGGACCACTGCTTGATCCGGACAAAAGTGCCTATCTCGCGTCGCCCACGGTTCAAACCGAATGGCCACCGCCGAGTGTGGCACTACAGGTCGGCAGACTGGGATGAGATGCGGTCCTTTTTTGCATCCTACCCATGGGAGCAAGTTTGCTTCAAGCTGGACGATCCCGATGCCGTCTCGGCCCTGGTTTGGTCAATCCTGCAAATTAGCAGCGCGCTACAAGCAGGATTGTTACCGAGCTTGGGCTGAGGCGTCAGCGGCTAGGGATGTAAATACCAGCCTGCTCAAAAAGAAGTACAACTCTGCCTCCAGGTCCTTCAAAAGAATTATTGCTAAGGCAAAGTCGGAACACGTGGCCAGCATTGGCGAGAGACTGGTTCACCTTCCTTCGGGAACTCGTGCGTTCTGGTCTCTCGCCAAGGCTGTCCAGGGGAATTTCTGTAAGCCGTCTTTACCATCTTTGCGCAGGGGAGATGACACGTTAGCCCACACCGCAAATGAGAAGGCCGATCTTCTAGGCTCTCTTTTTGCGGCCAACTCGACTCTGGAGGATAATGGTAGTTCACCGCCGAATATCCAGTGCGGTGACACCTTCATGTCTGAGATCCAGTTTCGCCAGAGATCAGTGCGTAAAGTGCTGCAATCTCTGGACGTTCACAAGTCGAGTGGGCCTGACGGTATTCCTCCCATCGTGCTTAGGACATGCGCTCCTGAGTTGGCACCGGTTGTAACGCGCTTGTTCCGGTTCTCCTACTCCTTAGGCATTGTGCCGAAGTCATGGAAGACTGCCACAATCCACCCGATCCCAAAGAAAGGTGATAGCTCGGATCCGTACAACTACAGGCCGATTGCCATTACCACCTTGTTCTCGAAAGTCATGGAAACGATCATCAATTGCCAGCTCATGAGGTATCTTGAGGAGCACCAGCTGATTAGCGATCGTCAGTACGGCTTTCGTCAGCGTCGCTCAGCTGGTGACCTTCTTGCGTACCTCACGCATCGATGGTCGGTGGCAATCGAGGGCAAGGGGGAGGCCCTGGCGGTTAGTTTGGACGTGGCCAAGGCCTTTGATCGGGTGTGGCACAAAGCACTTCTTTCGAAGTTGCCTTCCTACGGGCTGCCCGAGAAACTATGCGCCTGGATTTCCAGCTTTTTGGAGGGTCGGAGCATCAAGGTCGTTGTCGACGGTGCATGCTCTGACCCGAAACCAATTAATGCTGGTGTCCCACAGGGCTGTGTACTGTCGCCCACCCTGTTTCTTCTGCATATCAATGACATGCTGCAAATTAGCAACATCCATTGTTATGCAGATGATAGCACGTGTGATGCACTGTACACGGCCCGCGCTAACGTTTCTCGGGCTACTGCCGCTGAGAACCGGACCAAACTTGTGTCTGAAATGGAGATCCTATTAGGTGAAGTCTCGGATTGGGGTCGACAAAATCTTGTTGATTTCAATCCCAAAAAGACACAAGTCTGCGCCATTACCGCTAAAAAAGAACCCTTTGTCGCGAATGTATGTTTTGAGGGCACTCCTCTGGTTGCCACAGCCAGCATCGGTATTCTCGGCGTTGACATATCGAGTGACGTTCAGTTTCGTGGTCACTTGGAAGACAAGGCCAAATTGGCCTCTAAAAAGCTGGGTGTACTCAGTAGAGCGAAGCAGTATTTCCAGCCGGGCCACCGCCTTCAGCTATACAAGGCGCAAGTTCGGCCCCACATGGAATACTGCTCGCATCTCTGGGCGGGAGCACCCCAATACCAGCTTCTTCCATTTGACCGCATACAACGGAGAGCGACTCGAATCGTCAACGACCGAGCTCTTACCGATCAGCTTGATACTCTGGCCTTGCGGAGGGACGTCAGCTCCCTCTGCATTTTTTACCGTATATACCACGGGGAGTGTTCCGAAGAACTGTTTGGAACGATTCCTGCCGCCGAGTTTCGTCATCGTACGACACGACAGACCGCCAGGTACCATCAACACCATCTGGATGGCTGGCATTCCTCAACAGTGCGGTTCTCTCGACATTTCCTGCCACGCACAGCCGCGTTGTGGAATGGTCTATCCTCGGCGGTATTTCCAAACCAGTACGACTTGGGGTCCTTCAAGAAGCGAGCCTTTCTTTTTCTAAAAGGCCGGCAACGCATCTGCAGTTCCTCTGGTGTTGCGGGTGTCCATGGGCGTCGTTGATCACCTGGGTGTTCCCGCCGCTCGTTTGCCCCCTTCTCTTATAAAAAAAAAAAAAAAAAATGTTCTTAAAAAAGAAACCAGAATCGTTAAAGTGGGGACAATAATGAACACACTCTCATACTCACTGCTACATATATCGTATTGTGGGCCGACTGGATATCTAAGATGGTCACCGCTAAATGTATCTCGTTTCAACTTAAAGGATGACGGACTGAAATAACTCGACTGCAGTTAATCTCGATATTAAACGCATTTATTTATTTAATTCGTTATTAACACCGCTTTACCTATACCTGACCTGTGTGGAAGACCATAGAGAGTGCTGAGACTAAATCTATTGCCCTAACTAAACTCGAGGTCTCCGATGGCACGCCCTCTAAATACGTAACCCATGAGTTCTCGGGAACAACTCGGCCTGATCGGTGGCTATATAGTAAAGCGTATCACCAAAAAATTTAATCATTGACTTTCCTTTAACGTTTTTCTTTCTTAAAGACTGAATAGAACATTCTTTCTCTCTCTCACACACACAAAGGCAAGAGTTTAAAAAGACAAAGTTGTTACACACAAGTGTTCAGTTAAGTCACGTACCGAACCGGGAATTACTAACGAATTTACATGAGTACGTATGTTCATGCGATTCGCGTAATGAGGGCACCTCAAGTAGTTTTAGCTGGCTGCTCCGCGCCCGCCATTGTGCGCTAGGGGTAGCGTTAAAAGCCACCCCTGTCACCACACCCTTGTTGAAACCCTTTTGATGTGGTACAAAAGTTCGAGCGATTACTTCAAAAAAAACATCTAGCTGGTAGCGGTAATACACTGCCTCTTGTCTTAATAAAGAAGAAATATAACGAATTGGTTTTTATAGAGGGGACATATAAGCGTTTTGAACTTGCATAGATTAAAACGCCAACCTGTTATTTATCGCTTAAAACTTAATTTAAATGTTTTTTACCAGAAATAACGTAGTAAATAAAAATCGTAAATGGTTGGTAACGAAACGTATGAAATTTACAAGATGGTAGACTTAAGAAAATAATTAAGTTATAAAAAATTAATTATCATCGCTTGCTTAACAGCATACCCGTTTAACAATGGTCGAACCCGCAACATCTGTTGCACGAATGGGCCGACTAGACCGGTGAAATACCATACCTCACAGAATGATGAGTGAGGTGTTGGAGGCCCAATTCTAGTTCTCTCCCCCTTGGAAGAAAACTTGACGGTGGAGGGGATGTATTGGAAATAACCATTTTTTGTTTATCTCTGTCCATTAAAGGTGGGCAACGCATTTGCAACTCATTAGTTAGTTGCAGATGTCTATGGGTAGCGATCACTTGACACTAGGTGAACCGCTTGCTCGTTTACCTAGTACTATAAAAACGAATAAACATCCCCAAGGGACGTGTCTGAACACGTATTCGTTACACCTTTTACAACGAGTATGAAAGTATCTTTTTAGAAATGCTAACGTCCTCTCTCGGCGGTCTTTACAAATTCGAGACGTGCGACCGGGCACTATACAGACATACTTCAGTCCATATCTGGAGCATCTCCGACCGTTGGTTTATAGTCCGCATAGAATGTAAAAAACTAGTTTATTTCAGTATCCAGTTTTGTCCGAGTGATTTTCAATAGATAAATCTTTGGTTATATGGCAGCATAACTTTTCAAATATTTTCATGAGTATGCTGGCGGCTACATAAGACACTGTGTGGACCAATCTTCGCTCGACCTTGTCAATATATTCTCGTGTTGTTTACGAATGGATATTTATTATTCGGATAGTGTCATAATACCTGGATGACCAAGCTTTTTTATTTCATTCCGTGCCTTAAAAAAATGAATCCCAAATTATCGTCCTCGAAAACCTCTGCACACTAAATTTAATTAAAATCGTTGAAACAGTTTCCGAGATTCATATATATACAAGAATTGCTCATTTAAAGATAGTACATGTGAACTCACATAACTATGTTTTGTTATAGATGAAGTATGACAGGCAGAAGACTACTGAGGCGCTGCCGCTGTCCTCCAACTCCGGTCTCATCATCAGGGACTCGAGGTTCTCCATGAGGTTCGACGCTGCCTCGGCCACCTACACACTATCAGTAAGCTTATACATTAGAAAACAGTCGATATATTGTGGATATATCGTGTCTAGAAATCAACATCCATGGCTTACTAAAGCATTAATTTTTTAACCTACTAACTTTATTTGTAAATGATTTACCAGCGTCCAATGTCCTACGATTGACGTTATCCATTTTGAGTTACAAATAACCGTTTCTCTGTTTGTCTCTCTTCCAGATCAAGGATATCCAGGAGACGGACGCGGGCTGGTACCAGTGCCAGGTGCTGCTGTCGGTGAGCAACAAGATCACGGCCGAGGTGGAGCTGCAGGTGCGCCGGCCGCCCATCATCTCCGACAACTCCACGCGCTCCCTCGTCGCCAGCGAGGGAGAGAGTGAGTCCCAACTATTTATTTTTAATTAAAATGCGATCTTTTACTTAAATTAATCCCGTGAGTATACTTACACCAAAAAGAAAGCAATTTCTTAACGTATACTTTGTTCCAACTCAAGGTGTAAAGTTTGTCAACAAAGTACAGTATCGGCTTATACGCTAATTCGTGAATCCCAAAATATTTTCCAACTTTCTCTCAGATTACCTCACAACATTACCTATAACCAACATCGTCAATCAGTATCGTCATATAATCAATTACCTTTAACCGCCTCTCCCTTGTTACCAATTGCAACCAAACTTTGTTACCTATACTGGGAATTGTATACTACTTTACGTTTTTGAAATACCTTATACATCTTAAGGTGCACAAATGGAGTGCTACGCGGGAGGATTCCCGCCGCCCAAGTTATCCTGGCGCAGGGAGAACAACGCCATCCTACCCACCGGCGGTTCTATATATAGGTAAGGGCCTCCACGTCAGTCTTATTTTGTCCATTGGTTCATGTTCACACACACTTCACACCTTTAAATCACACTGAATAGCTCTGCCATTAGCAACTATAATCTGAACAAACGTAAACTAGTGCTCAAAACTTGAGTCATTCGTATATCTTGCATCCTCTTTGTCAATAATTTTAACCTTTTCTTGTTGACCTGGTGTGCAGGGGCAATGTTCTGAAGCTGAACTCCGTGCACAAGGAGGACCGCGGCACGTACTACTGCGTTGCAGAGAACGGAGTCGGCAAGGGCGCCCGCAGGAACATCAACCTCGAGGTCGAGTTCGCGCCCGTCGTGACCGTGCCCCGCCCCCGGCTCGGACAGGTACGTGCGCGTACGCACCTCGAATGTACCTTGTGTTTCCCACGTCATGAGTGGTTTAAGTTTGGTGTTACTGTCTATTGCAGGCGTTGCAATACGATATGGACCTGGAGTGCCACGTGGAGGCGTACCCGCCGCCCGCCATCTCCTGGCTCAAGGACGAGGTGCAACTCTCCAACAACCAGCACTACAGGTACAGTACCACACCACACACTGCAACAGTCGTATCAATCAATACGTTGCCAGACTTTTTAAGTCCCTGGATCCCATGGACTCAAAAAGTCCGTTATTTGGCTCTGTACTGAACTTGTGTACACAGATGTTGGGTTGAGGTAAGAACTCTCTCATGTGGTTGTTTGAGGGGTAGGGTCTGAACTTCTAATTGACTGTGTCAGCCCCCTCGCCCTCTATGGTATGGTCTAGACGTTGATGTTGCCGTGGTCTCCAACAGGATCTCTCACTTCGCGACGGCTGACGAGTTCACGGACACGACGCTGCGTGTGATCACGATCGAGAAGCGTCAGTACGGCCTGTTCACCTGCAAGGCTCAGAACAAGCTGGGCACAGACGAGGGACACGTTGAACTATTCGGTCAGTCACTTAGATAAACACTTTACAGGCAGTCAATTACAAAGCTTCATATATATTACGCGATTTCGCTCGTATACTGAATTGAGCTATCTACAGATTTTTAGATGCGTAAAATCACTATATTTCAATTTTGAAGGCATTTTGGTCGGGTACACGTACAATGCTGACGAAAATCGGAAAAGACATTCAATATTTGGACACTTTTGAACTCCAAATGCATTAAGTACCAACATCTTTTTACTGCGTATGAACTAAAGAAAATAAGGGTTCGTCCACACGTGCGACTTTACGATTAACGTCTCGTTCGTGTATCTTTTTTATGAAAGAAACAAGAAGCATCCACAATATTAACCGTGACGTCACACTGTCGAAAACATTTACATGTTATCTCACTTCCTCTTTGTGAAATTAAAATAAGCTGAGATTTCAACATGTTTTATGGAAATGTTTTAGACAGTGCGAACTCATGGTAAGATCAGCTTACCGTTACCGGCCTTGTCGGGCGGAGGAGGTTTGTAGACGGGAGACCAACAGCAAGCGAATGGCAAAGAGATACCGCTTCACTTCTATTTGCCGATGAGCATTGCTTGATGCTATGTTTTATTTGATAGACATAGCGTAGGTTGTGCGTCCCGCTCGCATGTGCGCTTGTTTGACGCATGCCGTTGGTATTGTAGAGACGATAATCCCGGTGTGCCCGCCGGCGTGCGGACAGGCGCGCTACGGCAGCGCCGCCGCCGCACTCAACCCCTCAGGACTCACCCTCATCCTACTATACGTCGTGGTACTAACCAGGAGGTATGTATACCAAGTACTAAGTGAATAGTCCCTCACATTCGGTTTTTTGTTTTGTATAGTGCCTGGATTTGGAAGGGGATATTTGGCCCTTCTGAGGATATTTTGTCACAGAATGCAGATGATTTTGAGGAGCTTAACCCTCCCCCTTCCATTACTAAGCTTACAGAGTACTGCAGTACCTATAAAAAGTCGAAAAGAAAAAAAAATTGTTCTCTAATAAGTTTGCGTTTAAATTGAAATACTGGCTTGTTTGCGTATTTTAGTTTTTTTGTAACAAAAAAAATTTTTTCGCATCTTAATTTTTTTTCAGATTTGCGAATGTTTTATAAATTTGCATGGTTTTTTTTATTAAACACACTAAAAAACTGCTGAAGTAGGTTATCTGACCAGTTTATTTTTTACTAAAACAGATCAGAGAAATGTTCATGTTCTTCCAGAGTCATCAATACCGGATATTAACTTCCCGGGGCTGCGCCTCGACCCGCTCGTGTACGGCGCCTCCGCCCCCGCCCCGGTCACCGCCACAGCCTTCTTGCTACAAGCCTTCCTCATATCCAACCTCTACTATATTATCATCATTTTTTAACCAATCTTTGTACTATTTTAACAATTTTACTACAGAATAATTTACAATGTGACTCATAACTTGAAAGTTTTATCGGAAAACAACTAAATGAAATTACGTACAATAACTTAACTAAGTAATTACTTACTACAAGTAAATAGGGCGCCAATAGCCTGATGGTTACGCGAAACGTGCACGGAATGGTCCTGTGTTCAAATCTGACCATTGGACTATTATGAGCATGGTTTAAAAAGAAATATTAGTAAATTATTTCGGTGATAAAATTTAAAAAAGGTGTCTGTTTTAACGTTTCCTAAAACAATGAGCACACTCGTGTGTTTTCTATCTCTCTCTCATGCCGTGCTCTCGCTTACTGAGCGAAAGCACGGCCGCGGCCGCATCGTGCACGGTCGGCAATTCTCGGCTCGAGCGTAACGGGACATTTTGCGCGACAAGCACCCAATGTTCATCAATTTATAAGACGTTTTCATGTCAAAAGTGAGTAAAGGGCAGGGAAAGTAATAATTTAAATGAAACCTACATTCATGCGTTTACGCAATTACGCAATTTTAAAGGTAAAATGTCATCCGTAAATATACTTTTTTTAAATTCCTCCCTGTCACCTTTTCTTACCAATGTGAGGCCTGACGCCAACTCCTGATTGATTTTTGATATTGATGCATTGATGATGACGTAATCTCCCACGGAATTATATCTGGCTAAGCTTTTCTTTCACGTTCCGCAACACAATGAATCTCGACAAGAAATTAGTTAAAATATATATATATATATATATATATATATATATATAGAAATATAAAACTACAACAGATTTGTATGTATTAAAGTACAATGAATTCAATAAAGTGATACAATTCATACAATAATAATATACAAGAGATATATATAACTTTATGACATAAATCTAATTATTTATATAATTTCTGCTGGAAAATCAAGTGTACAATAAAAAAGTTAACTTGTACGTATGTCTCGTGCTCAGTATAAGTAAATATAATGAGTATGTAAATTGATCTAAATTTTCCAATTAAGTCGATGATCTTGCGGTCAATTAGGGCGCCACAAGAATCATCCTGTGCAAAGGCCCTTTACTCTGCCTTCAAAACGTCGTTTTGGCGGCAAATCTATTAATACCAGTCCGCCATCTTTAAATTCTATCAATGATGGCGGATTATATTTCTCGCATTTAAAACTAACTAATTTAATAGGTATATGTCTCATTTGTAGCTTTGTAATTTTAAAGGTATTAACTATAATTAATACGTTTTCATTGACTTGGAAACAAGTATGATGCTTGTATTAGGCCATAAAATATTTTATACAACACAAGTTTACAATGCTCGGTAAACATGCCTCATTGTTTCAATACAAGAAAACTAAACGTGGGGGAAGCGTGAAAGTAAACTTTGCAATAATTATTGTGGAATCTTCAAATGTTTATCAATTTAAAATTTCAGACCAATATATGGCACAAGACTTTAGTGCGGTGAATGATATTTAACTTAGCATATCTTTTATGTTAATATTCTGTGGTATAAGGCTGATTTTTTATGAAGCAATAATGCTTTTATATAAAATTTAATCATTTTATATTAAAAAAAACCACGAGAACATCACATTTAGACATTTACAAAACTTAGATGCATAACTTAGAATTATATAGCATTTTGTATAAGAGTAGAAAAATAACTGAGAGCTCCTGGATATTGACCAAAAATCCTTTTACTTTGTTAAAATAACTGGAGAATAAATTAAAAAAAAACGAGATCAATGACAGGAGCTCTATACCATAGATCTATGTCGACAAGTGTTCATAGACAACCATAGATCTAGAATGGCTCGTAAAATAGTTTTAAACTTCGATACTGGTCGCGATCACATGACTTTACACGCTATGCTTTTTAAGAGCAAATTTATTTCATCAAACCCTTTGCATATACTTCATTGGGTTACCATAACAGACCTATTTTACAAATTGTGTCAGTATTTTTTCCTCCTGAAAATAATTTTTAGTACCCCTCTCGACCATCTAATAGTATAATTAATTGTTGCCAGTAGTAATAAAGCTTGGGTTCTTTCTAAATAAAAGCATTATACACCAGCTGCCATTTTGAAAGTATTGCAAGCAAGCAACCATCTATATAGCATTGCTTCAATTAGTGTCATGAGATGTTTAGTGTAAACTTTGCTTATTTAAATTTGTATTCAACTGAAGAGTTAATTCTTGCTGAAAAACATATAGTGCATTTATATATATATATATATATATATAATCAACTAGTGACCCGCCCCGGCTTTGCCCGGGTACCACTAATTATGTTGCTCCGATCGCTACCAAACACTGGAATGTGCCAATCCGGACAATCCCTGTAAATTTCATCGAAATTGGTCCAGCCGTTTCAGAGTCTATATGTCCAAGAATATGTGTACAAAGTTTCATGATGATCGGTTGAGTAGTTTTAGCGTGAAAGCGTAACAAACAAACTTACATTCACATTTATAATATTAGTAGGGATTAACATATATACACACCAGTTTAGCATGTATACAATTGACAAAGGTCATTGAGTTAATTTTAAATGTTTTTTGTTTGAATAGCTTTATATTTATCTTGCAGTGATGTGTTTACCAAATGTTTAATAATAATTTAAATGGAAAAAACCCCCCACTCAAGTCAAACATTTACCCCGTGGTTCAGTTTTACTAAATCCGTATTTATTACACTTGACTCCTATCATACTGAGGTCATAGGAGTTCAAAAAATTAAACATCTTTGTTTGTAACTATTCACTGACAGTTGGGTGGGTTCCAGTTACGTTACAATAGAATTACCTCTTTTAAGTTCATTCCACCAAATAAGTTAATTCGTAATCTCGAGTAGTTTTAAGAAATGAATTATTATATTATTTTATTTTAATTAATTTCAACAGTTTAAATACACAGAGGGCCTCAAAAATAATTATTGTATGAAAAGAAAATTTAAATCAAGTGAAATTAGGAAATTTTATACATTTTTTTCAGCATAATACCTACGGGTTGTGAGCATCTGTGAAGAAGTTTTTGATGATTGGATTTATTATTAAATCTATTTGGCATTCCAATGACAATAAAACGTAACATATTTTTACATTATTACTGACTGATTTTTAATTTTTTTTTTATTTTGACTGAAATATTCCATCCATTTTTTAAAATGAAATGTAATATTAGATAACCTGAATCCAGAGCCTATTTTGTACATATTCAATCCTTCTCAGGGTTGAATACAAGCTATTTCTCATTTCATATTTATAATGAACACTTTAAAGACTTGTGTTTGTATATTTTCGATTGTTTGTAATGTAATTAATTTTATTTTGTGTGTGAACACGTTTCGCTTCGTAATTTGTAGCATCAATCTCACAATTTATAATTATTTGCGAATTCCATTTGTTAGTGTAGTTTTGTTTAAATAAAAAAAATAAAAAAACTGTGTAAATTATTCCCATTTCTAACCTCCAAAGAAAAGTTACCGTTCCTCAACAGTAGCTGAAGCAATAAGTAGATTAGTAAATTAAACTGTTAAAAACTGTTGTGCTATGGAAACCAGATAACTGACATACTACATATACTACTTTTGTTGTGTAAATACATATTTAAATAGTTAATAACACGAAATCAGGATAAACAGACATGTTCATGCACACAAATGTCTGTCCTGGGAATCGAACCCATGACCTGCCGCGTGAAAAGCAAGTATCTTATCCACGCCAACCGGCCCGTCAATTTCTTAGTTGTCAGTGTAAACAATCAATTATTTAATTTAGTACTGTACACTGTCCATACTCTAAGGTGTATCTAATATGGTTGCAGTCATGGCTTGGAGAATTTAAGTTGGGGGTTATTCATAGCTAAAAATTGTCCTGTTTATCGGAGTACATGTAGTTAGAATGATGAATGAATGGGTAGCGCATTAGTAGCGTTGATGAACTTGCATCTAGTATTATTTAAATTATGTACAGCTGGCTGGTCGATGGGGGAGACCTTTGTACGACGAAACGACAATGGTAAGTAATACTAGTTGTAAGTACATACAATAACCACTCACCTCAAAGCTAGTGTTTAATAAAAACAAACTGTACTTAAAATATCTTTATTCAACTAATAAAATAATGGAAAAACTTTGTATAATCTTTGTTCATGCCTAATATATTAACTAATAAAATGTATCTATACTCTACTTCAGTAGACGCATATTTAGTGAAGCAGGCCGCTCCATGCAACTTCCTATCCCTCTGCTTTTTCCTATTGACTAGTTCCTACACAAACTATCAAAATATGAATAACTCTTCTAATTATTGCAGATATTAATTAGTATTCGGTGAGCCAATTCCTCTTTTTCTTCCTTGTATGATAAACAAATCATATTAACTTTTTCCTCTGCCAACCCTTCTGCGTCTTGGGTGTGGAAGTGCAGAAAATGAGACAAGGTCGATACAAACACCTATGGCAACTGATTCTATGCTGCTAAGAAAAATATAAAAGTAAGTGGTTCATTCATAATAATGTCTTCAAAAACAATATAAAATCTTGCCAGAGACAAAATCCATTTTTATCAACTTTACAATTTTTTAATTCTAACTGTGAAAACTGCGGAGGGCGGTCCAATGTCAAATTTAATCCATCCCTCAATTGTTCTGTTGACTGATAAACATAATTGACTTTTAAAAAATGCTTTCCATTCTCATGATTAAACCATTTCTGAAACACAAGCTTACCTCCCACTGGACTTTTTTCAAATTGGTTACTTAAAGTATATCCTTTAAAGTTCATACAGTTTAGCAACGTGAGAATGTTTGCATCGTGACCCATTATTAATGTAACTTTTGGAGTTTCATCTTTGTTCATAAAGATATGTGACATGTACTTTAAAAGTGGAGTGGCGATATCTTTGGCAACTAGTGTAGTGTTAAAAATAACATCATGATAACCCTTGCTTATCGCCATTATCAGTTGCCATTGTGCCTCATCACCAATCAAATCCCACGCCACTTCTTTCATTGGAAATCCTTCATAATATGACATCACAAAGGAGTCAATGACCGACTTGGCTACTTTCAGAGGCCCCAGTATATTTGGTTTATAGCCTACAGCAAACGCAATGCTATTATCATCTGCACACAAGTCACATTCATTTTTCACTTTACATTGCTCGGAATCTTTGTAGTCTAAAATATTTTCTATAAACTTCAATGAAGTATTTAAGGACAAATGCTTGAGTCTGGCCCCCATTTCTTTAAGTGCTACATCCCTAAAATATGCAGTTGCATTATGTATCACAGGATTGAATACGGGGTCCGATTCTTCTTTAGAATTAACTTTAATGTTGCAATTAGGAAAAGCTTTGTCAACAAATGACTTTGCGGAAGCTTTTGTTCTCTGTTTTGCATTAGCATATGCATAAAATAGATCTTCTGTTGGACAAATACCATGCAGTAGCCCCTCTTTGTGCAACCAAGCCGAAAAGTATTGACCCATAAGGCCCTCCAAGTAAGCACCTTTGGCAGTCAGATATCCATATTTTACTTTCCAGCTGGGCCATGACTTAGGCGTTAACTGGTTCAAATTTTTAGATAATGGAGTTCGCACGTTATGTCTGCTTAAAATAACAACTTGTCTCAATGAATACGTACTTTCCACAGTACTAAAAGTTAAACCACAAACAACAAAAAGTATTTTTATAAACATTTTAAAATAGCACAATCAGAGCCAAGTACTTTTCCGATGCGACGGCAACAATCTCTGACGGACTGCAAGCGAACAGCATTAGTGTCATTGCAAGATACTAAAATAATACACGTACGTAACATCGTTGTGTAAGAACCAAATGTATACTTGTTTAACATAAGGTGAGGTTCAAAGTTTCCGCAGAACTAGCACTATTTGCCCTTTTCCAATTATGCAGGACATAAATAGAATTGAAGACACGTAATGTTACAACGCTTTATTGTTTTCACGATTACTCTTTATTTTATAACATTAGTACTTACGTTTTTATAATTAAAAAGCTGAGTTATTAAACATACAATTGTACATATTTGAAATCGTAAAATAAAACGTACAAAATAAGAAACAAACTTAAGTTTCTTGTTTACATTTACGAAGACGATGACATTGAGATTAGCTTTATGTCACCATCAGCTGACGAATAAAGGTAGGAATTCACTATGAGTAAAACAAATTCAAAAAAATCAAGTTATTAAAAAACGATCAATATGTTTTTTAAAGCAATTAAAGATCTTGGATATAAAGGTAAAGCCTTTATATCCAAGATCTCTGCTGATATCCTTGAAGGTTTAGTTTTTGAAGTAAAACTTCTTTTGGAACTGTGTCTCTTTTCTCTATTTTTATTTATTTTTTCTTTTCTTTCATTCTTCCTGCTTCAATCAAGAAAAAAAATGTCGATCAATCGCTCTCTCTCTCTCTCCAGAATACAAAGTTGCACACCTATCACGAGTAAACTCACACTAGATATTTTTAAAAGGTAAGTACTGAAATCGGAATAAGTTACAATTAAAGTACAGTAATGTGATAGAGGCCGCAACATTTGTTTCACGAATTTGCCGGCTAGACCAGTGAAATACAACCAGATCAAGGAAGACAGACGTGAAGTAGAGTATTCTTCGTTTCGTCTGACTAGTGAGGTAAATAAAGGCATAATTCCAGTCCTTTTCCCGTTCCTATTCTTATCTAATAAAGATTTTTTTTTCTGTTTATCCCAACTGTACAGTACACGAAGCCAATGCATGTACTACTATAATTAGCTTGTTGCATATGTCTATGGGTAGTGGTCGATTGCTCGCCTTCTCTGCCTGATTCTTTTGTAAAAAAAAAAGGTTGGGTGGGCGCGACAAAATTAAAAAAAATAGATAATCAAAAAAATAAACCCTTGTATCTTAATAATAAAATTCAAAAATGAATACAGGAAATGTAATTGAAAAACAGTTCGTCGAAACTGTTCTAAATTCAAATAAGCATGTTGCTGAGGGATGTTGTGCATGTTGTTCACGCGAACCCATAAAATTTTCCCCTACCAAATATCGTCTAACGCAGCTAAAGAAGTTTTCACTTCATTTAAACAGTAAGGTAACCCATTTTTAAGATAATAACCAGAACAACCTTATTTGATGCCTATTTCACATATTATTGTAGCGGTATTTATACCTTGACTAATCACAATATAAAACAAAAGATCTGCTGTTTAGTCTAGTGTCAGTATAAGGTTTGTCGTTTAAGTCCAGGTATTATTAAGTTTACATTAAATTGCTTTGTTTTCTGGATAATGTAGTAATATTGGTTCCTTTCACATTATCAGACTATATTAGCTGAACATGTGGTCACAATGCTGTCCATTCCGCACCTGACCATTTATTCTTCATGTCACGTCACGTCAAAAGAGATCATAAAAAAAGGAAAAAATTTATCATTACACCAAAGATGTATCATAGTTTTATTGAAAATATAGTTTTTTTTTGTATTAAATAATAGCCTAATTTAAAATCATATACAAATACTATATGGTATCCAAAACTTTTTGAAATTTGTCCCATGAACACAAGCCGATACTATCTACACTACAGTCTCTGAGCTCCAGCTGCGCCCAGAGGGGTGGATTACTCATTGACAAGCGAGATGCATTTCGTATTTGGTGAGTCGATTGATAAACGTAATTTATTTTTAGGAAATATCGATTTTCGTCTTTGTCGTACCACTTCTGAAAAACAATTTTACCTCCCGGTGGTGTAGCTTCGTATTGATGAGGCAGTTCATAGAACTTAAATCCTAAAGCTGACATCACCGAGTTTAGGTTAGAATCATGTCCGAAAAGGACCGTCACTTTTCTAGGAGGAGTACGATCAAATACAGTCTTAATATACTGTAATAAAGGTTTCGCCACATCTCTGGCAAGTGCGGTGCTGTTAAAACGAACATTTTGATTTTCTCTTATTATCTTTGACAATAGAGACCACTGCTCAGGTTTGTGTAATTTACCCCACGCCACATCCTCATCGGCCATACCTTCATAATAACTCATAATGAACGAGTCCATGACATTATTGCTCGTCGCTAACGGCCCTACGATATTAGGTTCCTCTCCAATAACATAAACAATTTCATTTTCACCCTGAAGAAAATCACAAATCAAATCAGTTTTACAAATATCAGATTTTTTTAGATCAATGATTTCGTTCAATTCCTTATAAGCGGTATCGAGTTGTAATTCTTTTAATTTTTGCATCATTTCCGACTTTATTTTTTGCTTCGTGCTCTCCGAGGTATCGCGTAAAACCGGATTGAATACAGGATCCATTTGGTCCGAATCGATGCTGTAGGCGCTAATGTTGCAATTTCTGAACGCGCCTCTGACGAATGCGTTCGCCGATTCCCGCGTGCGTTGCTTCGTGTTCGCGTAAACAAAGACGTCATCATCTGACGGACAGCCGCGCGGCAGAAGCTTCTCTTCGTTCAGCCATTCGACAAAATATTCTGCCATGTAACTTTCCAGTAAAGCACCTTTGTCTGTCAAATCTCCGACTTGATTTTTCCATTTGGGCCATTCATAAGGGGTCGTTTTCTCGAGTCTTGCAGTTAGTGGGGTCCTAATATTATGTCTGCTGAGAATAAGAACTTGCTCCAATTTCAAACAGCATATCATATTCGACAAACAAACAATAAGTAATAAAACCACGTACTCGTATCTTCGTCCCGCCATTTCCAGTGACAGCCGCTCGAATCGTTTTGTATTTTGACTTTTGAAGTTATTTGATAACCTTCACTCATGAAAATCAAATAATATCACGATTAGCAAATTTATTTTTATAATTTGACCATGACATACATATTAGAGTTAAATTAGTAGAAAGCGTATTGAGCAAGGAGCGCGGCCGGCCTGGTGAAGTTTGCGGCGCACTGGTGGCACTGGTGACTGGTGAGACGGACTCGCTTTGCAGCTTTGCTAAATAGTACAAATATTTCATCATGCGGGAAATATATGAATAAACTTGGCGACTATCTATTACACCGTCGCGATATGAACTAATCTCTCGCGGCGAGCGATTTGACCTTGCGTAGACACAAGAAATCGTGCTATTATGTTGACTAATTGCAAACTTATATTATTTATACACAACTTTGTTATTATTGGTAATATAATGTGTAAAAAATGAATATATGTTGTAATCAGTTTTGTCCACTTCAATCAAGGAAATTAAGTTGAAGGTCATTTTATTCAACTTGTTACGAAAATATAAATTACATGTCGGTGTGAAGAATGTCGCGGTCCATCGACGAATTCTTGATTAGAAAATTAATTGTTCCGCGTTGTGATCGCACAAATGTGCCCGCTAGATGTACCGTCTACACCTCTAGATGGCTAATTTTGCTTTGTTTTGCATTTTATTTGCACACATTCTTTATCTGTAACCGTGGCTTGCCACTAGCGTATAAACTTGTCGCTATACTAGTTTCTCTCTATGGCTCTAAAAAAACTCAGACGACTCATCCTTGTTCAAACATGTGTTGGAAACATGCCTTTATCCCGCTTATATGTAAAGACCGTACATACTGTAATAGATTTTAAAAATATAATAATAATAATAAATCGGCCTTTTATAGAATGTTTCTAGAATGTTCCCCACTGCAGGGACACAGGCCTCCTCTCCGAGAGAGGGAATGAGCCGTAATCCACCATGCTGGCCCAGTGCGGGTTGGCGGATATCACATGTCCTCGAATTTGATGGTTCTAAGAACATGCCGGTTTCATCACGATGTTTTCTTTAGGCTATTGGCGGTTATGTATAGTAATAAAGTTAAATTTAACAATTGGTGTGAGCATTTGTCTCGGGACGCTGCTCGCACTCGCATCATCTGTGACAACAAGTAAATCAAAACTCTCAACACATCCCTAAACTGTCAAATCTAAACCTTGTTCATATTTTATCTACATTTTTATTATCCGTGCTCAGAAACAATACGCCACGGCTAGGCGAGCGCTGATCGTGGCCGGAGTTTTTTTTATAGAGTAAAGTGGCAAATGAGGAAGCGCCACCTAACAATAAGTACCGCTACCCATAGACATCCGCAACAAGCTAATGAGTTGCAGATGTGTTGCCTACCTTCACGGACAAAGGCAGACACAAACTGAGAGTGGTAGAGCCCGCAACAACAACACCTGTTGCACGAATGGACCGGCTCGACCGGTGAAGTACTACCACCTCACAGACGACAGGCGTGAAGTAGACGTACTCTGCGTTCCGTCTGATGATTGAGGTGCCGGAGGCCTAATTCTAGTTCTCTCCCCCTTCCCGCCCTTTTCTTGTAAGGAAAAGGGAAGAGAACTTGCCGGTGGAGGTTATGTAAAGGAATTGGAAATAACCATTTTCTGTTTGTCCCCTCCTCCGTCCATTAAAGGAGGGCAACGCATCTACAACTCATTAGTAAGTTGCAGGTGTCTATGGATAGCGATGCCGCTTGCTTGTTTGCCACCTAGTACAAAAAAAAACAAAAAAGGATATTTCTATTGCCTGTCCATCCCCTCCTCATCCGTCTAATCCTGTTCCTCCTCCCAGAGAATCCCAGAGTTTGGTGGAGGGGTAGTCATCGGCAAAGTTCTGTGCACGGGCTAAAGTTTTGAAATGTGTAAGAAGTTATTCAATATATATTCTCAAACTGGCCATTTTAAATATAATAATTACATTTGTATTATTTAACATCGTTACAAAAACAAGTTTTTGCATCTTTTTAACTCGAATTAACTTGTAGCAACGTCCATTCACTTTTCACACACTTAAAGTCTCAAATAGAACAGGCAGTGGCTTCATTGTCAGACAAAATAGTTTATGGATTTTTTATCAGACATCACACAAATAATTTCATTTGACTGAAATAATAACAAGGAACTTAGGAGTAACAATATTTACAAATCTGTAAAGTATTACGAGTTATAAATGTCGAAAAAGAGACATCGTTACTGGTCTTATGTGTTTATGTAATAAATCGAACGCCGACTTCCTCCGCTGTCGGCCGGTTCGTTACGTAACGAGTAACGACACCTTGTGCTGTCTGTCAGGTTTCTCAATTCTACCAACATACGACACTTAACCCAATATTATGATTATTTATACCCAACTGCAAGTTATGCCGGGACACGTGGGCCGTGGGCTAGCTTCATTTGAAAACACGTTGACATTTATCTTACGCCGTGTTCACACTGCATAAAACATGTTGTTGTCTCTCTCTTTCTCTCTGAAATAACTGCGACAGCAATATAGTTTGTGAATGTTTTCGGCAGTGTGAACCCACGTTTATACAAGCAGTCTTTAAGCACGCTTGACTTGGGAAGTAACGGCCCACGACCTTATTATGATCGGCAGTCCATATACCCTTAAACAGGCTATTGGCGCTCTATATTTATTTAAATTTTATAATTTTAAATTTATTGTTATGATACAAGGTTTATTTTGTTAATTATTTATTTAAACTATTGTCGGGTCTGTTTTGAATTTTTGCTTCTATCGACAATGAATAAACAACTTTGTACTAAAATAAATTGATTACGATCCCACCAGGTGTTCATCACGGAATGTTATCGGTTGCTTGAAGTTTATATTTCTATATAAATATACTTTGGAAAGCTTTTTCTCGGGATAAAAGGTGCCATGTCCTTTTCTGTGACCCTTTTAACAAAATTCTGTGATCCCTCTCAAAAAATTGTGTGCAAAATTTCATAATGATCGGTTGAGTCATTCAGACGTTAAAGCGTAACAAACAATCCTAAATTCGCATTTTAAAAATTAAGAAAATAAAGAATAAGAATTGGGTTATGTATAAAGCCATCGTACCATAGATAATTTATAAAATAATGACTTGGAGCGGAAACAGGGGTAGATTATAAAACGTGGTTTGTTGTCAGTGGTCACTAAACACCCCTAATAAGTTATTCTTCATGGGCAATATGACCAATAGCCTAATGGTTAAGGGTACAGCCACAAGGGTAACTAACTGCGAACCGTGTATAGGTTCGTCGGTTCGAATCCGCGAGTGGATCCAAAAAGTTTGGTAACGATCGGATCAAAATAATCAATACTACCCGCGCGAATCCGGGGCTAATCACTAGTATATTGAATAAATGTTTGATCGTTTGTTTGTTCCAAATAAAATCAAAAACTACTACTACTAATTCTATAAGTGAGTAAGGTAGGCTATATTTTTTAGATTTATGTATCTGAGGTGGTTCCCAGTAGTAAGACTATAGTGACAGTGGTATCGGCGGCTGCACCGATCTGGGAAGTATAAAGTTCTGTGTTTCCTCTGGAGAGTGAAGTGCTGCAGCCATCACCAAATTCTTCCCTCAAGGCAGCGGTGGTTACATAACTTCTGGCGACTTCTCAACACATTTTCGACTTCTACCACGAAGATAAGGCACATAAACAATTCACCTTGATGTTATGTATACTTAGTTTCACAGTAAGATGGGATTTTTGTAAACAAAAGTTTTTATGTTCAAATCCCAAAATATTTTTGTACATATTACATAATTTCACTTCACTTTATCACACGATTTCCACAAAATAACAACATTTCCGATGGAAATATAAAAAGTGTAATGGCCGCCATGTAAGGTGAATGACGTTTGTTTACAACAATCATATCTTGCTATGAAACAAGCTATATTGATGTTTGTAAGAGACTGGATTCTTACCACGATTATACTTTTTGAGCTCCCGATGTGGCAGTCGCATGCGCCATGGTCACGGCCTGACTGGAGTTGTGCGGTAGTGCGAAAAAATGTTATAGGCAGCCGTATCGACCTACCTTTTTTCTGCGACCACTACTATTGTTCGATTTCTCACTGCACGCAAGTCCGCACTCGGTTTTATTTTTTGTTGTCGACAAAACACTCTCTTACAAACCTTATACAAGTAAAAACCACGAAAGTTTAAACTTATATATGGTATATTGAAATTTGCAAGGAAATAAAACTCATTGCATTTTCTATTTAATGATAATATAAATAGGTTACACAGCACACGGAGACCTTTCATTTCCAATATAATATCAAAACTGCCAAATTTACATGTGATAATTATAGGAAACGCGAAAAATAATTATGGGGTCTGCACAATATGACCAGGCCATACTCATACATACATACAGACAGACAGACAATCATTGTAAACATTCCTACCACCATACTAAATACTGCAGCCCAGTGTGACCAGTCTCATTGATATGTTACACAAAAAAACTGACTGAGCTCTTAAGTAACCTCGAACTGTGGCCGTCGACCAAGACGTGTGCAAGCTCCGGCCAAGCAACCCAAGGTTCACGGGGGAGTCCGACAGAGTTCATCCCAAAGTCAAGTATTCATACATACAATTTTTCTCTCACATGCTACATTGTAACAATAGCGCCAATATTTGTTAGGGTTCCAAAAAACATTAAATAATATATACAATATATAAAATTCTCCTGTCAGTGTGTTAGTCGCCATACTCCTCCGCAACGGCTGGACCGATTTCGATGAAATTAGCAGGGATTGTCCAGATTGACATCCCTGTGTTTGGTAGCAATCGGATCAACATAATTAGTGGTACCCGGGCGGAGCGGGCAGGTCACTAGTAATATATACAACTTCCCTTGCTTGAGATCTCAATCTACAATATAAACGCTGATCATAAATTCTTATTCTGTTTGCTCCACATCACAAAGTAAGGTGTATTAGCTTTTAAATTACAAAATATTTTCGAAAAATGACAACATTTAGTAACCCTTCAGACATTTCTGCCATGTCATTATGATCAGAATCAATAAAAGGGGAAAGCTTGCTTATGTTCAAGTCGATCGCAGTCAACATACATTTAATTATAATAAGTTACTATATGAAGGAATGTTGTTTAACTAGTGGCCTTGTCGAGCTGTGCCAGCTGGTGTGCCAGGCGTTCCTCTCTTGCCCGGCGCGCCTGCCCGAGCGCTCGCTTCTCAGCAAACTTGGCTATGAATGCTTCCACAGGAATGTTACCTGCCATGTAATAATTACTTTAGTCCACGGCACAGGGATTAGGGACTTCAATCTGTTTATAGCAATAGAAGGGACATGAGTACAGCTCACTTAACATGAATCTACAATGATCTATCTAAACAAATTCAACAGACATTTTGTATATCGGCATTTCATTAATCATTATATATTGTAAAAAAACTTTCTAGCTCTCTGGCGCCCAAACAAAGCAACTTTAGATAACTTAAGTTAAATACAATTACCATATGATTGGGATATTGAATTTAAATCAGCCCATAATAAAGCTATCTAAAGAATAAAGGTATCTCAACTTGTGAATGAAATAAGATTCTCACCTAATAAAAATTGTTCAGCTATAACCTCTGACTCCTCATCAGCTTTCAATGCGGCCTCCTTCAAGCAGTCCCTGATCCGGTGCGGGTCATACATCTCCGCCAGCTTCTGGTGCTTCTTGTTCAATTCCTCATAGTTCATCTTCATTTGAACAATGTTCGAGATCCCCTCTATCACTTCCGTCTTCAGATCGTCCAGCATCTGTTGCTTAGCAATGTTGTCTTGAGCAATCTGTTCTATACTGCTCATGAGTTCCTCCGTTTCTAAATCTAATTGTACCAGCCGTGGATTTGTTACAAGCAGTTTATCCTGGAATTCAACACAATAGCATTTTTTTATAGTAGAATGTGGCAAAAGAGCAATCGGTGCATCTATTATTAAATGATCACTACCCTTAGACATCTGCAACAAGCTAGTTTTTAATTATTTTTGAAAATAAACCTAGATCCATAGATCAGTAAAATTACTAAAAACGGTAGTATAAATTCTGATATGACTTAAGAACATTGACAGAAAGAATTACTTAAATATTAATATTTAAAGAACTGTCCATCATTAATTATTGTAAAAATGTCATACCTGTAAATCAGGATTTTCCAGTATCTCTTGAAGTTCATCTATGCTGAGTTCAGTGAGCTCCGGAAACACCATAGACTGCGAACTGATCTGCGATAGTGGACTGGTGTCTGTGGACTTGTCTTCATGGCCTGACACATTGGGGATAGCTCTCTGAAACTCTCTTGTTATCGCTTGGACAACACGACCTGAAAGTGTAGAAGACATATTCTACAATTTGAAAAACAACTACTGAATATAACGTATAGACAGAATTTAATTTTGAGCACAACTTTTGCATCAGAAACAGATCTTTTTCATAGAAAAAAAACAACAAGAAAGGGTTGGGGTCCATTGAAACTTGGTGCAAAACCTCAGCTTTAAATAATGAAGATATTCTATTCCTGTGCCCTTATCATTCCCTTTTAATCACCATTTCCTCTCCTTTCATTTATCCTGCACTTTTCCATTTCATTACAGTGGATGTTGTGACCAGAATTGAAAAGATAATGCACGTCGAAAGAATGAATGAAGAGTGAGTAACAAGACTTATTTATGTTGTAAAAGAGAGTGTTCACATTACAAATTCATAGAAATACAAATTTGACTTACTAAAGAACATCTTTTGAAGCATACATAATGCCAGACTTAAAGTTAGTAAAAATTATATGCATAAGTCAACATAAAACATCTCAACACAGGCTCCCGGCACTTAACTTATTGGGCTCAATGCAGGTGTAACTCTACTTAAAGCGACAGCTGATTCTACATTCTACCACTGTTTCCAATGTCAATTTAACAGGCAACCATCATATAGTCAAATTTATATGTAAAACCACATAGGAAACATGAAAATTAGATTAATTTTACTAAATTATTTCCAATTATTATTTATTATAATTTCAAATCATTTGTATTACCTAAGTCTGAGTGTAGCGTGAAATTTATCAATCCAGGTGCTCCAACAACTTGGTTTGTATTTTCAGCTATCCACGGGTGAGAAAATACCGGGTTGACGAAAATCGCGGGCTTTTCGTTCGGGAACTCTGGACTCAGAACAATATTCAAGCTCATATTTCTTCCATCTGTAGAAAATTCTACCCTATATTCAGCATTTTCTTTTATTTCCGTTACGTTAGCGTTAAAAATTTTTAGAGTATCTATTTGACGCTTTCGTATATCTTGTTCAGTATAATAAGGTCGTGGTAGCATGTTTCAGCTCTGAAATTAATAATATTCACGCAGATTTAAAGTCAGAATAACTGAAACACAGTCTGTAGTGTGGAAGGTATTTGAGTGTTCAATGTGTTACAATTTCCACTAAATCTGGACTAGTTTTATAATTTATAATATTTTTTTTATCTAATTTCAATTACAACAAAAACAATTCTATGTTTCTTTTTTTTCCATCTGATTGATAATATGTTTCCTTCAGTCATTTACCCTATTTCAATTTTGTCAAAACTTGTTACATGATAGGTTGAAAAACGCACAGACTATCAAAGAACATTTGCTCAGCCAATAGCGTGTCTTTGATCTGATCTGTCAACTAGACAGCAATTTCCTTTGTCCAGAAATTAAACTTTGACATTTTCGTAATTTTAAAAACTAAGTTTAGATAATTATATAAAAGCTAAAGCTCAGTCATCTATACCAATGAGCGCAGACAGCAAAATAATTATTCATAAAAATATCATTATATCTTTCGGACCGTCAAAGATGAGCCTCAGTCTCAGGACAATGCAGCGGAATTACGAAAAGTGTAGACTGTCCATGAACAAAATCAAAATGGAAATGGCAACTAAAAGTCCTCTGTATCACAAGACCACAGGTAAGGTGAGCTTATTCGAGAAATCTTTAACGTTTCGATTACAGCCGAAATAGCTGGAAATATCACCTAGTTTTTTTTATTATGATATAAATTACATCATGGCATGTACCTGTATGTATTCATTTATGCATCAGTCAGATGCATTATGCTATATTGACATTGAAATAAGTAAAAGCTTTGTAAAATGTTATCACGTTCACACGGGGCATTTTTAAAGATTGTATTTGACCTTAAACAGAATAACTTGCAGAGCAGAACTGAATTTATTAAACAAATTTAATGAATTCAGTTCTGCTCTGGACTGCTAAGACAACTGATTTCTAACTTTGTGTGTACACCTCGTGAATGCGCGGTTGTGTTGAACTGCATCAAGTCGGCTGCCATTTTGAGTTTAGTTGGTATAGACAACAGCATTTATGTTGTTCATTGTTTCCGATATAATGATACATTGACGACGTTTTTGGACGCTACTCAAAGAATTCCTGGTGAATATCCTATTCCCAGTAGGCTCATATCGCCAATACTTAAGGAGATCTTTGAGTCTATTGTAGTCATCTCTTCGTCTAGTCTGATTGAATAAGACTTGTCTTTCATTTTTTTTAAAAAAGGATAACTGCTTTTGCTTAGGCTACAGCAGTTTAAAGCCCTAAAATGCGATAGGCAAAGGAGGTGTATTGTACGCAGTAGGAGGAGGAGGAGGAGTCCGAGCGGCAGAACCTTACTCTGCCAGCAGTAGTACGTATTGCTTTGGCAGAGAAACAAGAAATCGCGGCACTAATCTACTTCTATGAGGCCGTCATGACGCAGGAGAAGATCGTCGAGCGGGAGCGGGAGCGGGAGAGGGCCGAACCAGTTCGGAGGCGAAGACGTTGGTGCATCAACAGAGCTACGCTGGCAGAAAAGAGAATAACCATCCCAGGCTCTGGCGGTAGGTCTGGTCATAGCTCCCGACGCCGATAAGGCTAACGGCGTAACGGGCATCTGCGCTGTCGCATCTGTGTCGCGGATGATAGGAAGAGTGGCGCACCACAATATCAGCACTTCTCTTCCTCCGCGGCTCCACTTCGGCTGCAGGCACAAGCGATAGTGTAAAGATGTACTCAAGATATAATATTAATAATAAAGCAGCCTCTTTTAGTATGTTTGCCCACTGCTCCTCCTATGAGAAAGGAATCGCAATATATAGGTAACAATATAACGATTTGCTGCATTCCATTGCGTACCTTGAAGAAAGTCGTTTGTGTGCGTCGCGTGGCATTCGTGTATGACGTATGTTGCGCGAGATGCAGTGCTGTGGAGCGCACGCAATGCAACGATATTGGCAATATACTCAGTGTCTAGTGAAATTAGCCTTGCTCCAAGGCCGTTGCGCCACACCGCGCTTGATTAATTTCAAACGATAGTACCGTCATAGGCATAATTCCTTTCAATGTTATTTCCTACTGCAACTATGCGGACCCATTGTGAGGCCTAGCTGCTGGCTGTTAAACAAATTAGGACGTAACTTATAAGAGATTGCTATAAAAAAGTAGCATAACTATTTCAATTTTACAGCACCTGGCACATTTTTACATGGACTTGGACATACAATAAGGATAAGTGACAGAGCGAATTTATCTCGGGTGGCAGTTTAGGTAGGCCTTGAACGAAATTTTGTCAACGAGATTATCGTGACATACTGAATAAGGGCGGTATTAAGAGTACCAGTGATCGACTAGTATCAACCGAATACAAACTAAGCCCCGCGGTTTCACCCGCTGTGCATTTAAATTAAGCTGACGCTAGTCCACCTTTAGCTGGTTCAGCTAAGGGTGGACTAGCGTCGGCTATTTAATATTATTAATCATGCAGAGCTTAGCTTACATTGGATTACATTTGTTTCCCCATACAAACTTTTATCCCCTACTTTAGACCTTAAGAGATGAATTTAGTCAAATTCTTTCTTAATGCTCGTCTGCGTAATAACAGACATATCTGTGCAAAATTTTAAACTCTAGGACATTTTTTTATAGGCGCTTTTTTGCATACGGATGGGCCTTCCGAAAAAAATATAGTCAGGGCTATCGCTAAGGCCTACTTCTCGTCTCAATCCTCCGTCCAAAACAAAGGTAAGCCAGCGTATCTGCAACTTATTTGTTTGATGCGGTTGCCTACAAGCAACGGTCACTTAACATCAGGCTAAACGTTTGCTGTGCTATTTTGCTTTAAAAAATATGTATTTAATTGACCATTTCAGAGTTACCAGTCAGAAATGATTCTCGATTGGTTATATAGCCTCTGGAGTGAATAGAGAATAGTCGCTATGAATACTTAGGCGTCGATTTAAAATATTACATTCTTCTGAAGCGGTCGTATTGCAAAACATCGAGGATCGTTGTGTACTTGCCCGTTTCTAATTAGCTATTGTTATGTAACAAAACTAATTATTTATAGATATGTCGGTTAATTACATCAAACAACGTATCTAGGTTATGTGCGCACATGAAGGACCGGCATTTATAAAAATACCAGTGATCCGCCCTGGCTTCGCCCGCTAACTATGTTGACCTGACAAACCGAGCTACCAAACTTCAGGACCACAGGTTCACGTGTCAGGCTCATCTGAAACTTTCTTATTGTATAAATGTTATCCGCACCTGTGATAGAAAATGAGGGTTCCTTGACTGCTCTATGACTTTGATCTAGGTGGAATACTGAAACAAAGATGTCTATTTTCTAATGGATGAATGGATCGACCACGTTTATTTAGAATCCTGATGTAGGTCAATGCCACTTCTGATTTTTTATATCTACAAATATCTCGTATCCCATATGTCTAAGTAAACTAGTGTTTTGGCTGATCTACGGGTGCGATGGTGTCCGGCCAATAGCGCCGGCTTCATAACAACATTGTGTTTGGGGTTCTTACTTATTTAAAAGTTGTATAGGCCATTTTGTAAGACGTAAATATATTTTTCTTGTCAGTAAAATTCAAGGGAGAAATAAAAAAAACACCTCGATGAAAACACTGGCCACCAGCTTCATAATATAATATTGACAGTTAAAAAATAAATAGTTTGTTAAATAAATATAGCACTTCAAAGAGAATACAGACATATATTTAGTAAAGGTATCTATGTAACTGCGCATACATCCGCTGGCTTACTTGTCCTGTCCGTTTTACTTTATTTTTAAATGTAAATAAATTGCAAGTAGAATAACTACGTGCCTAATATTATATAAGTAGTTGTATTTTTAATAAAATACAAATATATATGGTATGGTATATGGTCATACGTGTGACATACTAAATAAGGGCGATATAAGGAGTACCCCTAACCGACGAGTATGTATGCGTAGATGTATAGTCCTGAAGAGGCGGGAGAGGTGAGCCAGGTTCACGCCAAACGGAAATCCATGATCTCTGCCCACCCCTCTGGGTTATGGGCGTGAGCACATATTTATTTATTTATTTATACCGTGACCTGCAACATCTTCTGATTTGTGTTCTGACTTTATTACTACGATCTATTATTTAATTAGATTATTGAGTTTAGGCATATAGGTCAATTGCGGATGTCTATGGGCAGTGTGCACTTAACACCAGGCGAGGCCAGGCCTTTGCCACCTACTCACATAAAAAAAATAGGTCAGCAGGCGTCGAAGCCATTGTTAATAAATTAAGATTTCAATAACTTACTGTTAGAGCTATGTATAACAACACTTTCTTCATATTTGCTTCTCTAAATATCGCACACATTAACTAAGAGTAGAAAATAAATTTTCTTGTAACCAGAAATAAAGAATGCGTAGAAGGTGTAGTTTCGTACAAATTAAAAAGGGAAAAGATAAAACCAGCACAGCAACACGCCTGAAAATCGAGTCCATTCATTCTTTCGCCACCGCCTTGGCTGACCTACCCATTTCCCGCCACTTACTGCCGCAGCTTGACATTTCTTTCAAGGTGGGGGTGCCCGTTCAGCCAGCGAGGAAGACTTCGACTGCCACTTCAATTGTGAATCACGAGCCGGCGCAGGTGCATTGGACACTTTCAACCGATTGACGCGTCTGAATCGAATAAACCGCTTCGAAAAGGACCCATCCGATAACCCAAAAAGCACCGAGAAATCCGACCATTCTTTGCATAATATACCGAGTGTCCAGCGGCGATTTTTATGTAATACCCTGTAATAAAGTGTTGTGCAACGATCATTTCGGCCTCATATTTTGGCGGCTTGCGATAGTCCGCCGCCCGCCATGACCGAAGCAGTTGGCGCGCTTTCCTTTTGACAGTTCAGTGACGTTCCACTACACGGACATCGTTTTTTTTTCTAATGCAATCGTGAGTGCCAGTGGTATTTATAAATTAGTGCAGTGAAGTTTTTTTTTAATTGATTATTTGGCATAAATAAAAATTAGGTGAGTGATTGTATAACACTAATTAAATTATTATATCATTGTTTTTGAGCCACATTTAATTTATGCAGTATTTCGAAATATTTTTTTCTGGGTTTTACAAACAAGACTTGTGAAAGTCGATATTGCTACTTCCTAGTCATGGAAACGCGTCGGCCATCTATTTCTTTACTGTGGTCAACGCACCACGATGGGCGTTCGATCGCTGGAAATTGGCGATTGCCCAATTTTGATGTATTGGATAAGCCGACTCGGCCATCGCTTGCGAAATTCAAGATACGACCCTCGCAACCTACTTCCTATGCTAATCTTTGCACTTCAGCGCCGTGAGACGTATTTATAATTTGTTTGTAAACTTTTACGTAAACGTTATGTGTTCTCGTATGTACAGATTAATGCAACCTAAGCGAAACGTGTTTACAATATTATAACATGCATAAATAAGATTAGATTGATGTAACGTCTTGTGTGTAATTAATGAATTATTGTAATCTAAAGCTGGTAGAATACAGGGCCACAGTTCAATAAAACTGTTGAGAAGAATTCCTGATATTCCGAGTCAGTGTACGTAAGGAATACGTTCAGTAATTAAAGATAATGCCCAAGTGATAAGACTTGTAAATATACTTAGGAGCCGAAGTGTATTTATGTTTTACTTCGAAAAAAATTACAACGCTTAGATGTACAGTGATATCAGTTTGCACTGCAGGACCAGCTCGACCGGTGAAATACCACGACCTCGCAGAAGACAGGCGTGAAGTAGAAGTATTCTACGTTTCGTCTGTTGAGTGAGGTGTCGGAGGCTTAATTGTTCACTACCCATCCTTTTCTTATGAGACAAGGATGGGTAGATTAAGGTAATTTGACGTAGGAGGAGGGGGGGGGGGTAGTATAGGCAGAGTTACGTACTGTCGCGGGTTCCAAATCGGGCAGGGCTTTACGTTGTGTAATTTATTTCATCAACACTGCTCCATAAACGGTGAAGGAAAACATCGTGAGGAAACCGGAATGTCTTAGAACCACTATTTCGAATACATGTGACGTCCACCAACCTGCACTAGGCCAGAGTGGTGGATTACGGCCTCTTACTCTGGTAGGAGGCCACTATCCATGTGGGACCGTACTAAAAAGGCTTACGCAGTGAGACCGCTCTGCTTGATATAAGTTTTATCAGAACACTTACCATACAACTTTTATGATAGGACAAAGTAATTATAGTTTAGCAAAGAGTATGCTGGAGGCTGATACATACTCCAACAGGACCTCCTTTTGGAGAAGTAGGTAGGAGTTAGTTGGAAAATGATCAGCCAACTTTTTTAACGGTGGTCATTGATGACTACGTTTGTGTATGATTGTGTGTGTGTGTAAGCTGTAGGCGTAAGTGTAAAAAATTGTTAAAGTTGGTACGGACTGTGTCTACTCTGATAATGAAAAATGACAACGTTACAGCGACTGTGTGTCTGTGTGTTTTATTCCATCCTCTTTATACTATCGAACGTGTAGACACTGTTGCTTTTATTAACGGTCCAACAAATATATTTAAATCTACGAACTACACGTAGAACGTTTCGCCAGCGTTTGTTTTTTCCGCCCGATCATGACGTGAATTGGAGAGAATGGGAAGTAAATTACCTAATGTTAAATGCGTACCATAGATGATATTGCTCAGTCTAGTGGGATTTGAGGTCAAGGACTAATTTCTTTTAAAGCCTTCGCTCGTGTGGATATATAATGTGTGTATGACTGTATACCCTATGTTACTGGCTGGTAGCAGCAGCAGAGCTCTTTACCGGTGAAAGAATTTTTTAAATCGGTTTAGATATTTTTGAGTTATTCGAGTACAAACAAACAATCGTTTTTCTTTACCTATAATATTAGTATTGATAGAACTTGTACAATTGTTAATTTGTTTTCGCCGCGACTTCGATTCTCGTCCATGCCTGGAAATTAAAAAAATATTTTAGTTGAGACGGGATTATTTTCTATTGGGCATAGAACAGATGTAAAGTTTTAACTTTAAAATTAAATAAATAAGTATGCGTGCACGTCCGTAACCCAGAGGGGTAAGCAGAGATTATGGATTTCCATTTGGCGCGATCTTAGCACTCTCGCTTCTTCTACATCCATTTATCACGTTAGTACGTATACAAGCTCGTCGGTTGCGGGTACTCCTTTACACCCTTTAGTATGTCACTAATTCAAATTTAATCATGATTCAAAAATTGGATAAAAACTTAAAGTAAAAGTTTCAAGGACACTTCACGTTTCATTATATAACGGAGAGGTAAGATAATAAAATGAAGACACAAGAAAATGAGTCGAAAGTATTGAACTAAAGCTGAGCTAAATGTTTTAAACTAATTTTGCGCTTATCTCATCTTATCTTTGCTTTTTTATATTAACACCTCTTTCGTTTCGGTGTACAGTATGCGATTGGTAGCTCTTCAGTTTAACACAAAAGGGAAATACAAAGATATTAACCCTAATCCACCGAAATTGATTAAATTAGTTTGAATGTGTTAAAATCAAGGTGAACAATGAAACGTGTCTGACTCGCGAGTTCCGGGGAGTCTTTTGTAAACAACTGTACCGCCTTCCGCAACGCCAGCACGTTGACGATTTGTTCCTAAGTTGTTTTTGTGATCATTTACATTTTATTCATGTCACCACGCTGTCTTGTATTTGGGGTCAGTAGCATTACACGGTATTTTAATAAAAATTATCGTTTTTGTGTTCCTGAAAGCTAATCATGTGACCGTGGGTTCAGTGGGAATCGATCCGAAGATCCGCTGGGTAAGCTGAGAGTTGGTATTCTATGTGGAAGTAAAGTGATACCCGAGGAAACCCCTTGATGTTAAGATGCATGAATAGACTTCTAAAGAGTCCCTATAATCACAGACATAGCACGTCTGAAATCTTTTAGAAAGAATAAATAGACACCTTAAATTATGTATAATAACCAAAAAATCTTGGGAATTATTTCTAATTACCAGTTTTTACGTTCGAAACAGCTGATGCTGTAGTCAGTTACATATTGCCTGGCTGTTAATTGGCAGTCAATTATTGGATTTTTTGAAGTTAAAACTCTTTAGGCACATTGAGCACTTTTGGAATGTACCGAAGTCACGTGACAGTCACGCTAGGACGGAGAGTTCGCGTATCGCATGTTAATTGAATGCATTGTCTTCATTATTCAACTGTTATTGGTGATAAATAAACGATTCAAAAAACTTCGGACGACGCGTCAGAAGTGACAACTTATTAGCTTTTCAAGTTTGAGAAAAAAGTTAAAATAATATTTTTTTTGGAAGTATATTTAATTTGAAATATTTTTTATGCATTATTTAACATTTTTAGAAAATTTCTGTCGTGCCTACGAATGATTCAGCATCGTCTTGATGGTTGGTATTCCGCTACCGTGAAGTTTTCGCGTAATTCCTACCTCGCACATCTGCGTTGTGGAACAATCTATCACCAGCGGTATTTCCAAAGCAATACGACTCAGGGCCCTTGAAAAAGCGAGCGTACTCCTTTTTTTTGGGTGTGGAAGATGCGACCTTATGCACGCCCCCTGTTCAGGGCAACAGGGGGGTCTGTGGGGCTCTCTCACCGAGGTGGGCCTACCCACTAAAAGCCACACGCGTGACATGACCATTGTGTGGGCACCACGAGAGCATGACAAGCACGTGACACCGCGACGCACACTGGCCGCCCCGGAATGGGGCCCTGCTCTGCGTCCTTAAAAACGCGCCGCGCCCCAGGATGGTCTGGGGCGCTCCTAGCAGACGGCACCGTGCAATGCAGGTTCGGGAGTCCCCGTCCTCCCCCGCTGGCACCGCCTTGTGTTTTTTTTATAGAGGTTCACTTCTCGTGGCCTCCGTCTTGAAAAAGATAGAGGCCCGCGGTCCCAACGTTGCCGCTGGGAGTCCCCACAGCCTTCCAGCGCGCTCGCAGGTGGGCTCCATTGAGCTCACCCCGAGCCGCCCTCTTTGGCCGGTCCTACCTCACGGACCGGCCTTGGGTTCTTCTTAGCTTCACTGTAGGTGGCTCCTACCCACGGTTACTGAGCCTCACCGCCACGACAAGGCGGGAACCCGGACGGGGGAGCGAACGTACTCCTTCTTTAAAGGCCGGCAACGCATCTGCAGTTCCTCTGGTGTTGCGGATATTCATGGGCGTCAGTGATCACTTGGCTTTAGGCGACCAGTTGCACGTTTGCCCCCTTCTCCTATAAAAAATGTTACTCTTATACACTTTTTTCTCATCGATATCAGATGGTGTAACAATGATATAAAAATACTATATTTATTTTTATAAAATAAAATAAGTAATTCTCTGGCTCAACCTCCAACGAGCATACGTTAATTAGGAACTTTGAATTACATAAGACGTTGCCGCGGTGTTATTCAAGCTGCGTTCAAATATGAGCCGAGAATCGGGTTCAAGTTCACAGTTAGTGCGGACGTTTTCACTCGCGGCTTGCACAATAACGCCGCCCCAGGCCGCGCGCCTTGCGGAACCTCACTCACCGTTAGACCTCAAACTTCTAGATTGTTCTGCCCAAGGCCTTCTACGATGTTACGGGTACTAATCATTGATGAAGGATCTCTGGAGTGAGGCAGCTGCGTTTTCTTTCACTATCACTCTAACCAGAAAGTCGGATTGAATTAGATATAACTTATTTTGCAGACGGACATACGAATTAATCACGTCTTAGTGTACATACGACAATCATTTTGAAATATACCTTTGTAATTTTCATTTCATTTACCTATTTTGGACAGCACAACGGGTTTTAGCTAGCCAGTTAAATGTAATACCGTATTAATATTATTGATTCCTTACTGTATTGTAACAGAGCGTGAATATATCGTAGGATTATTACGTTATTACGCAAGTTGACCGGACAGTCGGTGCGGTCGGTACAGTCGCACGCAGCCACCGCCCGGAAGGTGGCACGGAAGCAGCGCCACACAGGCTTATCATCTCGTCGTCAACACTCACCACTCACACACTGGGAATGTTAACTTAATCTAAGATATTGTAACCATATGCTAGCTGATCACCGCTCTCCATTAATACGAAATAATTAGCTGAAGTCTTTCACGTCGTTTTGTGAATTAAGTCTACTTAAAGGATTTTTGTGATCGAAATGCGGAGGTATCTTTTTTGTTGCCTAGTGTATATTTCTTGCCTAGTGTATTTGTTTCTTGCCTAGTTTATATTTCTTGCCTAGTGTATTTGTTTCTTGTCTATTGTCTATTTTATGTCTATTTTTCTCTGCTCGTATATTTTCTTGTCTAGCGTATTTTTATTGCCTAGTGTATTTTTCTTGTCTAGTGTATTTTTCTTGCCTAGTGTATTTTTACTTGCTTAGTGAATTTTAAAATAGTAAGCAAATTATTTTAGGCAATCTGAAAACTTTCGTGGCTCTACCGCTTTTTTACCAGAATTTATTTCCACTTTTTAGGGTATTTAATAACCGACCAATTGCCACGACCACATAGAATCCTTTTCCGTGTTCGCTTACGTGATAACAGAAATGCAAATTCTATGCTGTCTCTAGGCCCATTCGTTTTTTTTTATTTGTTTCGGGATGGAAATTGTAAGCTATATACCCTACTTCTGGATTTAAAACTGGGTTATGTGAGATCATACCCACTAAAACCCCCTCGTTTCTATTCACGAGCGCAATGGGCTGGGGCTCCGGGATCTCCAGTGACACAAGTCCCTGTAGTGCGTTGATCAGTCAGTCAGTCTTTTTTCTTATACAGATTAGAATATTTTTTTCATATTGAAATAGTTTTAAGCCAATTTAACTAAGCTTATGCTTGTACTAGACTCTGGTTTACGATAATAATCGATTAGCCAATTCGAACACTCGATCGTCTGTTACGTAGTCCGTACCCTAAGCCATTAGGCTGTGTTGCCTAGATTTTGCCTTTTCGATTGTGTGGGGATTGGTGTCTGATTATTTGTGATGTACTCGTATCAGTTTGATGGAAGATTTCGTAAACTAATATGAGCTGTGACCGATGATGAAAGTGTGAATGTATGTTGAATGCTAAATGAACGCTGCCGAGGTCGTTGTGTCATTTACTTTTGACATTTTAATGCAATGATCTATGTCGAAACGGTTTTTTTAAGTTCTCACAACTCAGAGCAATCTAATCGACAACTAATTGTTATTAAACTCATGCAATAAAAGAAAAACAATTTTTACCCGACTTACAAGGAATGTTTTATTCGTATTCCTCCCCGGAGTGTGCGTTTTGACTTTTTTTATATTACAAAGTGGCAAGCGAGCGAGCGGCCCCTGGAAATAAGTACCGCTACCCATAGGCATCCGCAACAAGCTAATGAGTTGCAGATGCGTTGCCTACCTTCATGAACGAAGGAGGGGACAAACAGAAAAAAGGATAATTCCATTCCCTGTCCATCCCCTCCTCATCCGTCAAATCCTCTTCCTCTTCCCATCCTTTCCTTATTAGAAAAGGGTAGGAGGGGGAAGGGGACTACAATTAGGCCTCCGGCACGTCACTCATCAGACGAAACGCAGAATACTTCTACTTCACGCCTGTCTTCTGTGACGTAGTGGTATTTCACCGGTCGAGCCGGCCCATTCGTGCAAAAGATGTTGATATTGCGGGCTCTACCACTGTTACTTCTAAAAAAATGGTCAAGTACAATGCGACTTTTTATCCTTATCGACAGAATACATTAATTATCTTATACATTGCATACACTTTATAATAATCCTGTAAACAAAATAATTTAAATGAATATCCATCGCCATCGAAAATAAAAACTAATGCGGGCGAAAATAAAATCAAGTGCGGGTCTCACACCGACTTTTTTGTTTTACATGAGAAGGTGGCACCGAGCAAGCGGATCACCTGATGTAAAGTGAGCGCTGCCCATAGACATCCGCAACAAGAAAACGTGTTGCAGATGCGTTGCCTACCTTTAATGGATAAAGGAAGGCATAGACAGGAAAGAGGATATTTCCTTTTCCCCGTTCACCCCCTTCCCGTCCAATCCTCTTCGCTTTCCGATCCTATCCCCCTAATAGGGAACGGGTGGGAAGGGGAAGAGGACTGAAATTAGGCCTCCTGCACCTCACTCATCAAACGAAACGTAGAGTACTACTACTTCACGCCTGTTTTCTGTGAGGTCGTGGTATTTCACCGGTCGAGTCAGCCCATTCGTGCAACAGATGTTGTTGTTGCGGGCTCTACCACTGTTAAACCCATCTAGACTGTTCGCTTGATGGGACCACTCCCGCGCCCCTTGCTGATGAAATGTTATTTAAAAAAAACTTAGTCAGGATGAGGTCTATTCCCGGGAACCTATAAGATTTTGCCATACCAAATATCGTCTAAGGCGGCTAAAGAAGTTTTAACTTCAAAACATTATTAGTTATTTGATGACATAAAATAGCCCGTAGCGTAAACGCACCTATTTTTAGAAACATTGTAAGGTGTTGCTTGTGTTTACCTCCTTCTTCCACTGGAAAGTACGTCGCTTTCGGTGATGCGGGTGCTTACAGGATCGTAATGGTTGCAAAGAAAATCCTTCAAATGAGACAACCTAAATATTTATATATACAAGGTTCCCCCGTCCTGCCTGGGACAAAAGAACAAGTTACCTTTGTAATGGACAGACCGACAAGGCGATTTTAAATTTTTCTATTGATATCATGAAAATGGAGGGAAAACTGACGTTTCGATTAGCTGATCTTTGTTTATATATGAAAAAAAATTATATAATATTTTTAAATGTTTTTCGAATGTTGTATGTCATCCGTGGGAAACCGCCATTTGTTGTTGCTTTTCAGTTCTGCGTCATTTATCAAGCCAGGGAAAATACGTTTCGTTTTTTATTTAACCATCTACTTGGACACACTTAACACATATTTGTATTATAAGAACGGACTGCCGACAAAAACCCCAAACTGATGTGAACGCGCGACAACAGCTTCAAAATAAATAAACAATCAATTAAAAATAAACCCTTGTTCATTAACTATATAATTCAAAATTGAATATAAGAAAAATAAATGAAAAAAGTTCGTCGAAACTGTTCCAAGTTCAAATAAGCCGACCACCAAATTGCCGACGCATGTTGTCATGTTCACGCAAACATTTTCCACCTTTGAAGTATCGCCACGAGGCTTATGAAGTTTTCACTTCAATAACAGAACGTAACTAAAAACTCTTTCTAGATCCGTTTAATTATTACCTGAGACATATTAGGTACAGCCGTACTGCACAACACTTGGACAACTATAGTGTCAATGCGCCAGCTTTTGCGCGATTGTGCCAAACATTGTGGAATGTCAAACGACCTCAACGAATACTGGCCCAAAATTTTATTTATTCCTTTGCGTTTCGACTGATGTTTTAGGTGACAGGGGCGCCATACTATTCCCTCCAAGCCAAAAGCTTGGTATAGCACCTACAAAACTCTTCGTCATTGTTTTTTGGCGGGTCGGTTGGCGTGGTTTGTAAGATACTTGCTTTTCACGCCGCAGGTCGTGGGTTCGATTCCCACCCAAGACATACATTTGTGTGCATGAACATGTCTGTTTGTCCTGAGTCTGGGTGTAATTATCTATTTAACTATGTATTTACAAAACAAAAGTAGTATATCAGTTATCTGGTTGCCATAGCACAAGCTCTGCTTAGTTTGGGATCAGATGGCCGTGTGTGAATATGTCCTAGGATATTATTATATTATATTATTATATTGCAGTTGATTGTCAGTGATCACACACAGCTATGCGCCGCGGTTTCACACACCGTGCAATTTAATATTGCCCAGAGTTCCACTAATATTGGATTATAGGTATCTCTAAATACAACCTTTCATCCTCTCCTTTAGGGTATGAATTCATAAAAATCCTTTTTTGATGCTCGCCTGCATGATGACAGAAATCTGTGCACAATTTCAAGTCCCTAGGGTAACTACTGGGTAGTTTGGGCTGTGCATTGTAAATAGGTCAAAGTGTTAAGTTCTGACCATCACATTAGTTGAACAGTCGCAAAGGTAAAATGTATTTCTTCCCTATGTTTGTTTTCCGTTGGTCTATTTGCAAATCGGAGAAGGAGAAACAAGTACAATATTTGCACGTACACCATTTATTTATTTAAGGTCTTCCAGCATGGCCCGCGTCACGACAAATGGTGTTCATTTCAAACAAACACACAAACTAGATTGTTTTATACATTGTTTCATAAAAATAATAATTTCACAACTAATTTAAATACCTTCACGGTTTCCTATGAATTAACCTCGGACCCCAACGTCGGAAAGGTTAATTTATGCGTTGTAGATGACGGCGGTATATTTCTAGTGTTATTAAAGTGCAACTTCCATTGACCCTGGGCCAAGCAAATACCGAGGTCGATTAAAATTTACTTTTACTTTTATCCCAATTTTTCGAAACACTAATTAAGTTTCTAATAAACGGCGACCACAAACACCATGAACTGCTCCAATCATTCTATTTCGAACTAGCCATTGCCCGCGACTTTGTCGACATACAATAATTATTTTAATAAACGCAAACAGTAGCCTATGTAACCTCAACAGGATGAAAGTGGAGCCCGTAACAACATCTGTTGCACGAATGAACCGGTGAAATACCACGATCTCACAGAAGACAGACGTCGTATTCTGCGTCTGATAAACCACGTTCTGCGCAAATAAGTGGTTAATGTGAAAATTATTAAGCTGTAATTAGTATGATGGGAGAAAATACTTTTCTTCTCTTAAGCATATGCATTAAGGGTTAAAGTCTGACCAAAACACAATATACCATCATCTTTCTTTTACCCTTTTCTCACTTTCTGTGGGGTCAGCACAGCACCCTTCTAAATCATGTCACATTTCACGCAATCCATCCATCTCTTCATACATACATACATACTCATACCCAATTCATATCTAAAACTCTTCTTGTCACATGTCTTTCTTCCCTCCTGTACCATGCCAACCATTTGCTCATCAACTAAAACACTAAATGTATCTATGTTCTATTGTTTCCTCTGTATAGTATTTTAATATTTATTTAGCGCATTAAATAAAATAAGCGGTTATTTTTCTGTTAAGTAAACTTAGCGGACATCCATATAAAGGTCCTTCGCGCGCCGACAACGTTTAGTTTTCTGCCGCGCTTGTGACACGTGAAGCTCCGCACCGCGGCGAAGTGAACACGCGACCTACTCTGACCTAATTTGACCGGGTGAGTTTATCCGGCTTATATTCCAATATTTGACATTGAAAACATTTTTAACATACAATTAATAGTAACAATACAACGCGCAATTAAAGTAAGAAAAGTCAGTACATATTTAAAAAAATAAAAAAATATATATGATTATTCTATTATGAACAAAATAAATGAATATACACTTACGCCCGTAACCCAGAGGGGTAGGCAGAGATAATGAATTTCCATTTGACGCGATCCTGGCACACCTCTCTCGCTTCTACTACATCTATACATCTACGCATACAAGCTCGTGGGTTACGGGTACTCCTTATATCACCTCTTTGGTTTGGTTCAAAAATGATATAAAGAAAATACTATTTTAAATTAAAATGCTATGGTAGTGTCACTGATAAGCGTTCTATGACCGTCTTACACAAGTTACACTAATATTAGTAAAAGTTACACTGATATTAGTCAAAGTTACACTGATGTTAGTCAAAGCAACACTGATATTAGTCAAAGTAACACTGATATAAGTCAAAGCAACACTGATATTAGTCAAAGCGATGATGAATGATAAGTGTTGTTCGATTATTTTCACAGCTTCTGTGATAAAGTATCACAACGTTCCCCTTAGTTATCAAATGAACGTGAGCGCATGTGATAATCAGTCACGTTACACGGCAATACTTATTACAAACATAATTCGATGATCCGCCTCTTAATCGAATAAACGTTTTCTGATCTATTTTGCAATGTGTTATTTTCTTACTTTTTATACTTTAAAGTATTATTAATTTTTGAAGTGAAAACTTCTATAGACTCGACTATATTTGTTCGGGGTGAAAGGTATTTGAATCTGGATCAGTTTCGACGAAGTTTTTTTTCATTTATTTTTTTCCTTTCTCCTAAATTTTGTAATTTAAGCGGATACTGGTATGTTTGGCGGTGGTCACAAGACATCATATTATCTGCTTAATCGTAAGCCCCGTTATTAATAATCTTTCTGATCCGTAGAGCAAGTACCAGAATAGTACACCGGCGATCAATCGGTGATAATGTAACAATATTCCGAGATGGTATTGTGGGCGTTACGTGTGGGCAGTTAGCCTACTTGTGTCGGCCTGCTACTTGTTACGTGCGACGCGAACGTACACGTAACCGATTGTTATACTCATTGTCCAACATCTTCCTGGGCACCAACAAAGTAGTGGATGAGTAGATTTAAACTCTGTGGACGTTGGAGTTGCGGCGTTGTCGAATTCAAGTCGGTACTGTGTGAGGTCATAAAACCACCGGGACCGATGTGAGCTGTTCATGCAAGAGGCTGCTGTCCCCGACCGACAATGTTAAAATATGTAAAGTATTAGCACGGGAGCCGACGACGCTATATTTGTACATCCTCGAGCGTCATGGGGACCTATTGCATTTTGAAGATTATATGGTAAAAAGAAACAAAAGTTGAATGACATTCTTAATTTATGCAGTAGGGAAATGGCAGTTTATATTTAAGTTTTTTGTTACTTCGACTTATGAAATCGTTGGATTATCTTATCACGTTATCTTTGAACTCTTTCCTTTAAAATGAAATAAAATATTGCCCGATTTTTCATCAGAAATGCAGACTGCATGTAAACAAACCCCATCCAGCCCCCTATCATAATCTGACGCGTTCGAGTAGGTCCGATGATCGGTTTTTTTGCAAATTTAATGAAGGACCCCAAACTGGCGGCCCTACATAGACGACTGATTTGTGGTGAAGGGTACTTAAAAGGTCTAAGATATGTAAATCAGACGCGCTCGAGGATTTACAGAAATCCCCGCTTCAGTATCCGTACCAATATGAATGCGTAATGAAATAAGTAAAGAATATTTAAATTGTGAAAAAAGGTGATTTCAATTTAATTGGAAAATATAAAAAAATTCGCAGTCGGTAGGATTCGAACCTACGCTCCCAGAGGGAATCTGATTTCTAGTCAGACGCCTTAACCGCTCGGCCACGACTGCCGCTACTCACGACGTGAAATGTAATAATTTTTTTTAATGTAACGTATTATTTTCTATGAACGTATTTTGTAAGTACAAGAGACGGTGTAAATTCGCACGTCGCCTATCTGGTAACTAAATCAGACTTGATTTATAAATACATATGATAGGTTGACAATCGAAAAGTGTTTATGGATATATTTAATTAAATTTATTTTAATCTTTTTTTCAAAAACCATGCAAGGATAGACAGGACAGGGAGGGGGTTAACGGGGAAAAGGAAATATCCTTTTTCCTGTCTATGCCCCCTGTCCATTAAAGGTATGCAACGCGTGCAACATTCGCTTGTTGCGGATGTCTATGGGCAGCGCTCACTTTACATCAGGTGATCCGCTTGCTCGTTCGCTACCTTCTGACATACAAAAAAACATCATCTCCATGTTGAAACTAAATTTTTTGGCTTATCAAATGAGTGGAGCTTATAAAAAACAAATAATTGAATTTAAAAATAGCCAGGAACACTATTGGTAAGCTATCGTAGGCGTATTTATAAAACAATAGCATTTGGTGGTCAGACGGGTGAAGGTCGATAACTGTCTCTTAGACATTATAATTTTCCAACAAATTTAATAGCACGCCACCAATCGATTGTGCTATGAGCAGGATTAATAAAACAATGTTCGTATTACTGGGCAGTTCATTGAACACTGCTCGTGTTAATTAAATTATACACAAGCGATGTGTATTTTTTATTAACTTAAAACAGTTACCTGTGTCTCGAAATTCTTTAAGTGATAATGTCGCTAAATGTTAAACATGCAAAATTTTCCCCCTCGCTAATTTTTAGCGTACACGTTTGTTACTTATTACCCGCGCACAGTTTTGTACTTAGAGTTATACTAAACTGCAGTTTATGGTCGATAATTGATACTAAATGTTTTAAACAATAACCTTAGCATGTAACGTTAGCACATTATTTTGACGTTAGAGGTCAACGCACTGTTAAAAGGTCAGTTGAACAAAATTGGACATTAATTTTTTAAATACCTATTTTTACCGTGAGTATCCACTAGCGTAAAATCGTGTCGCGATACGTTTCTCTCAGTCTTTCTCTTTGAAAAAACTGAGACGACGATATGTTTTATCTGAACGTTTTCGGCAATTGCTCTATAAAATTAATCGAACAGATGATTCATTCATTTTAAATAAAGCGCCATCTAGTGATTAGTTTTGACACGAACAGTATAGAATTTATGAATTATAAACATTAGTATTTTGATTCAATTTAAATGTGAATTCAATTTAATTATATTCTATTTATTTATATAAAAATAAACATGCGCTCACGCCCTTAGCCCAGAGTATTAGGCAGAGATCAACTCTCTCGCTTCTTCTAAATTCATAAATGCTCGTCGGTTATGGGTTCTAGGTATATCGCTGTTCGATATTCATATCGAATTGTAAATATAGTAGTTTTTCCTTAAATGCTTCTTGTCGTAATGATATCTGCCCATGAATAAATATTGCCGCGCATTTTACATTTAACGATCCTAATTTTACTATCAGATCTCAGCAACGTTTGTGCAACTCAGGTTATGAGCAAACGAGCTGCGAGTCGCCCAATGTTAAGTGATCCCCGACGCCGAGGAACATTTGCAAGACCATAGGAACCGCAGGCGCGTTGCCGGCCTTAAAGGAAGGAGTACGCTCGCTTCTTGAAGGATCCTAAGTCGTATTGGCTTGGCAATACCACTGGAGACAGATGCATAGAGCGGTTGTGCGAAAGCCGCAGTATAACGCCAACTATCAAGATGGCGTGGATGGCACAACTAAATAAGAACAAAAAGATATACAATTTCAACTTTGCCCTAAACCTAAAGGACCATAGCCTAACGTTTTAATTTAAACTACATTTTGTTCTAATACAATCTTTCGCTTGTCCACAGACAATGGCGTCATCATAGACACGATCTATCCACGCAATGGCCAACACTAAATCGATGAGCGCGTCATGCGCAGACGCGGGAGAAATGAACAAAATTAATAATAACATCACTAAAGCGAACAACACGTACACAGCTTCAAGAGAACGTATAGAGGTTGGCAGTATTGATAAAAACACAGATATAGTTCAAAACTATTGCGTGGACTGCACCAAGAATGAAAGGGTCTCGGAGTCACAGGACCCACGGCGGCTGTCCGATATACAAAAGTTCTACAACGGCAAGAATGTACTCATCACTGGAGCCACTGGTGAGTGTTTCTAGACACGTTTTTCTCTTTTCGGATAGACAGGAAAAAAGATACTACCTTTGCTTCATTTATCCCCTCCCCGTCCAATCCTCTTTCCATTACCCATCTAATCCTTATTATTAAGTATGGGATGGTTAAAATGAGGCCTTCGTCACCTCACTTTACGCCTGTATTCTATGAGGTCGTTGTATTTCCCCGGTCGAGCCGGCCCCAAAAGATGTTATAGGCTTTGAGACTGTAAAATTAACTTTTAATATCACCTGTTTCGTTAGCTACTGATGTGTGTGTGACGTAGCAAAAGCCGCATAACAATGTCGGGTATAAATCATATTTATTACAACCTGTTATAAAAAGTTATAACTTAAGTAACTGTAGACGAGAAATAGTGAAAAAATGAACGCAGTGTTGAACTGGTAACGGGTCAAATTCAAGGCTTGTGTGCGCAATTCATTTACGCTTATCCGGATAGCAGAGTTCAGGCCAATGCAAGCCATTTGTGTTGCCATAATGCAAATATAACAGTGTATTACGACTGTGTTAACGTAATAAATTATGTTCTCTGTGAAAATAATTAGTATTAAATCTACTACGTACAAAAATAATTCATATTCTCGTTGTAAAATATTTACCTTCCAAAAATTTCCCATCGAAACTATCTCTCAGTAGTCAAGGAATTAATCTAATTCCGAAATAAATAAATAAATACTTTAAGACATTTGCAATCGAAATCAAAGACTAAACCTAGTTACTAAGGAAAGAAAACAATTATATTGGCTACAAGAAATGGTAATGAGTTCCGCATAGATAGTAGACGGGCACGCAACCTGGTCGCGTCGCCGACCTTGGCCCAGTGGCCCGCCCAGGCCCGCCGCCCGCTGTGATGTAACGCCGCTCCGGTCGCAAACGAAAGCTTTCCCCGCTTTGTGGGTCGCCCGCGCCCGCGCCCTCGCCCGCGTACCAAACATACCGACATTTCGCAATCTTTCATTCTGCACGTGTTTTAACATTTTAATGACATCTATATGACGATGATGTCAGTTCGTATGCTCTATGCTTTAACCCAAGCAAAGATGTAGCGGACACAGTACTACAAAGGTAATGAGGACACTCTAAAAACTAAAGACGCCTCACCATTAGAAATCTATAAATAAGATTAACTATAAATAAAAATGTAAGTTTGTTTGTTCGCCATAAAATACTAAGTTCGCACCTGTCTGTCAACCTTCGTCTCAGAAGTCACTTCTTTCTTACTCATGTCTTCCTTGACACAATCCACCCATCTCTTCTTAGATCAACCCCTACCTGCACATCCCTCCACATTCACATCTAAAGCCTAAAGCTTAGCTTAGAAAGGAACAACAGGATATTCCTAATGGTATAAATAAATATCTGAGAATCCAAACAACAAAGACGTTACATAGCGTCCGGGATCCAAACGTAGAGCGATCTTAAGTCGCCAATTGGCGAGTTTGTAAAATTCAGAATTAATAATATTCATAAATCCAAATTAAATTCATCCCCTTTATTAATTTCACATGACAATGTGTGTGTGTAAAATGTCTCTGTTAGGATAGGCTGTGAGATGATAAACTTGTGTCTTCTTTACAGGATTCTTGGGCAAGATCCTGGTGGAGAAGCTGCTGCGCTGCTGCCCCGGCGTCGCGAACCTCTACCTGCTGGTGCGGCAGAAGCGCGGCAAGGACATCTACACCAGGATAGAAGAAATATTCGAGGATCCCGTGAGTTGCACAAATTTACTATCCATTGCTTGCTACCGACGGACGTTGATGTGCTGGATCAAGTCAGGAAAGGCATTGTATGTCTTAATATTCTCTCGTGGAAGTTACCAGTTTAAACATGAATATTTACCACCAAATATTTTGACAGTGTATCTATTCTGACGTAATACAAGCTATCACGATTACATTCCACTAATTGGGTCGTCATAGGTCACAATTGAATCCATTAAATTTCTATTTTACTGTGATTTGTCTGGTAGTCGTCAGATTTACGTAGTAGTGTATTGTCGACTCGGAATAACAAAGGCTGATCTTATATAGCCTATGGTGGTACTGTGCCGACCCCACAAAAAAAGAGTGGGGAAGGGGCAGGGAGAGAAAGTCCCCTCGTTGTATCGGGAACTAATCAGCTACTCAGGAACAATCAAAATATTTTGCTTGTTAAATTTGGAATCACGCGTAGTATCCTAATAACGACTAGGGTCTGAGCCGCTACGCAGCTGTCGTCTCATATTCGTGACTTCATTTTGGTTCCCTTGGTACAAATTTCGAAGCATACAGCTTTTTGTCACGATTATTAAATATTTGAACTTAACTGCTTAACAAATGTGACCTCAGCCCGAGAGGACCAACAAGCTTGAGGTCAAACTAATCCACTTTAATGAAATAAGCACCACTGAAGCCTTTACAGCTTGCGCAACCTGACCGCCACGCCAAGGCTTGACGCCGGGAACACGTAAATTACTCCAGTCAACTGTCACTTCGGACAATACTGCGACCGACATCATTTCAACTCACTCTGTTGGCAATGTATCTGATTTCAAAGTAACGTATATATTTTGTATACACGTATGCGTGTACGAGCAAGCGGAAAACCTCACCTGAAAAGTGATCGCTACTCATAGGCATCTGAAACGAGCTAGCTATTAAGCTGCAAATGCGTTGCCTATTATTAATGGACAGATAAACAATACAGGGATATTTCCTTTTTCTATTCATGCCCCATCAAATTATTTTTGCCTTTTCATCCTTTCCACATCAGAACAGGACAGGAATGGATTTATTCCAAAGGTATGTTCAAATTATTGCCAACAAGAGCTTTTAATGTAATCGAATCGTTTCCCCGAATGGTCAATTCAGTCATAGCTTGTTTAATATTAATTTGTTATCACAGATTATCCCTAAATATTTTACTGCATCGTTCTTAGAATAAAATAATTTATAGCTCTTTAAAACGTAATTCGATGGAGTTTGTACAATTTTATTGCCCCATTGTGTTGCTATTTAGTAGCAAGAGTAATGTTTAATGCGTCGCCGCCATGCGCATGTGTTTACAACCTCAACATAAATCAATATCCTACATAAAACAGACGGATTTTCCTTTGCAAATGTTTATTGAACAACAAAGCGTCTTTGAAGTTCATCCACGTGCCTATGTCAATATTTATCAAGTCTATTTACTTCAATAAACATGCAATAACTTTACAGACTTTATAACTATATATAAAATATGTAATACTAGTGACTTTGCCCGGGTAGCATTAATTATGTTGATCCGATTGCTACCATATACAGGAATGTGCTAATCTGGACAATTCCTATAAATTTCATAGAAATCGGTCGAGCCGTTTCGGAGTCTATAGGGAACATGCATACTTCGCTTTTTATATACTATTTTTTCCATAAAGAAATCCTATCTTACTTCTACTACCTCCAAGAAAATGTGTACAAAGTTTCCTGAGGATCGGTTGAGTAGTTTTCGCGTGAAAGCGTAACAAACAAACTTACATTCACATTTATAATATTAGTAGGGATAATATTTTTATTTTTGGAGCAGTGGTGGCTCAGCGGTTTAGGCCCCGACTTACGTACTGTAGGTTGCGGGTTCGAACCCAGGCAGGCGCTCTACTTTGTGTAATTTATTTCATCACCACTGCTCCAAAAACGGTGAAGGAAAACATCGTGAGGAAACCGGCATGTCTTAGAACCACTAAATTGGAAGGCACGTGACATCCATAACGTGCAATAAAGAATTCCGTTTAACAACAAAATATCTATGGTTTCCAGGTGTTCGACCGACTGAAGGAAGCCGAGCCGAAGTTCAGGCACAAGGTGGCGGTGATCCCCGCGGACTGCGAGGCGGCGGGCCTCGGCCTCGCGCTATCCGACAGACAGCTGCTCACCGACAAGGTTGCCAATAAGCAATACTATATAAACATATACAAAATTTATCAACAGGCTAGGCTGGCCGCTCGATGGGCCGGTTGGCGCGGTAAGTAAGATACTTACTTCCCGGGTCCAAATATTAATAAGATATATTCGAATTTATCTGAATACTAATTTTTGTAATATAAACAAAATGAAGATGTGAATGAGAATTTATAGAACATTATCATTAACATGGATGTTTAACTTGTTCAAATACTAAAACTGAATAACTACATACTATCTACTGTTTGTATGTTTTTAGAACCAAAAGTAACTTCTATAGAGCTTAAAAGATGGAAAAGATATTGGCTACCATTTATCAAGAAATGAATGTACAAGTACAATCCTATTAATGTTCAACCCAATGTTAAGTGCTTGTCGTTGCGTTGTAGGTGAACATAATGTTCCACTGCGCGGCGACGGTCAAGTTCGACGAGCAGCTGCGCGCCGCGCTCGCCACCAACGTGCGCGCGCCGCTGCACCTGCTGCGCCTGGCGCGGGACATGAAGGCTCTGGATGTAACCGCCCCTACACGTTGTAGCTTACAGATGTATTTATGTCAACAACTGATTGTGAACGTTATTTGACTGGCGCATATTTGAAAGGCGATATTAAGAGAACCCACAACTGAAGAGCATGCTTACCGAGAGACTTCAGTTCGTTCAGTTCACAATTTGCCGACAGTTTATGTAATTTATAAGCTGTCCTATTATACACTACAATCACACACTTCGTTACAAGTTCAGTTCAGTCCTAATCAGCATTGATAATTGACTATCTTTCTGGCCCTATTTACTGATCTTTCAGCCCAGCACCGGTGGTGTTTTTAATTCCCTTCTAAGTAACTTAGTATTGTGATGTGATCTGGAAGCGGGTTGAAGATGATCGGAGCTATGATATCTTGTAAAATCTGGCATGCGTTATACTTACATTACATTGGTCCATCCATCGGTGATTGGCTTAATTGACTTCAGCTTTAATCGTCAATTTGTTGTTTGGGATGGTACTACCGAAACAATTTAACAAGTGACTTACATTTTTTTTATGTAAGTAGGTGGCAAACGAGCAAGGGTATCACCTAATGATAAGTGACCGCTACCTATAGACATCTGCAAGAAGCACGTGTGCTGCAGATGCGTTGCCTACCTTTAATGGACAGAGGAGGGAGAGACACGAAAAAGGATATTTCCTGTACTCCCTTAAAACCCTACCCGTCCAATCCTCTTCCCGTTGCCATTCTATCCTTAAAAGGGTAGGTTGGGAAGAAGAGGACTGAAATTAGGCCTCCGACACCTCACTCATCAGAAAAAACACACAGTACTACTGCAAGCCTGTTTTCTGTGAGGCATTGTATTTCACCGGTCGAGCCAGCCCATTCGTGCAACAGATGTTGCGGGCTCTACCACTGTAAATATCATTAGTATTTGAAAAGTTTTAAACACATTGGCGGTCCGGGGGGTGGGGGGTAGATTTTTGTTCTTTTTTTAACATCGGTCTGAGTAAGCTTATGGTGGAGATGAGAGTTTCACGTTGGTAGCTTGATGCCTCAACATCTTGCGATATTAGTAATATTGTTCGCTATATTAACATTGTCTTGTATCGTAGGTGCTGATGCACATCTCGACGGCGTACTCCAACTCGCACCTCTCCCACGTCGAGGAGAGGTTCTACCCGTGCGAGGCGGACTGCGACCGGCTGCACAACCACATCGACAAGCTCTCCGACCAGGAGATCGACTTACTGCTGCCCACGTAACTACACAAACATTAACTACGAGTGTGTTAAGAAGAAAGTGGCTATGGAAATAGAGATAAATTTAGTCTTCGGAAACCAGAAAAACTGTCAGCTCCCTCCACTTGTAGAATATATATTTCTCCTTTTATTTGTTGCGGCTCTACGAAGTACAATAGCAACTGATGATTTCTCAGGACGATATCGGTCTACTGCTGGACAAAAGTCTTTCTCCTTTAATCATTGGGAAGTGTTACCTAAGTCGCAGGGGCCCTACGTGTAAGCGACTATGGGAACAAGGAAAGGACATTTAAGGGAATAGTCGGTGTGAGGGTGGCTATAGCTTCTCGGAAATGATCTGTGTAAATGTGTAAAGTGACAGATGTGTCCATGGTCGACATGCATATACAGGTGAACCGAGTAAAGATGCATTTTAATTACATTCAAAGAGTTTTTTTATGTTAGAAGGCGGCAAACAAGCAAGCACCTGATGTTAAGTGAGGGCTGCCCATAGACATCGGCAACAAGCTAATGTGTTGCAGATGCGTTGCCTACTTTTAATGGACAGAGACAGGAAAAAAGATATTTCTTTTTCCCCGTTAACTCCCTCCCCGTCATACCCTGTTCCCTTGCTCATCCTATTATTGAGGAAAGGATGGGAAGGGAAAAAGGGCTGAAATCCGACCTCCGGCACCTCACTCATCACACGAAATGCTTCTACTAAACTACTTCTACTTCACGCCTGTTTTCTGTGAGGTCGTGGAGGAATAGAAGAGTGGTTAGCAAAATTATCATGTACGTGGTGTTCCAGTATCTTGGGGGAGTGGCCGAACACGTACACGTTCACCAAGGCGCTGGCGGAGAAGGAGCTGCGCCTGAATTCCGGAAACGTACCACTCGGGATCTTCAGGCCGGCCATAGGTTAGTACACCAGATTTACCACTTACCGGCCGAGACTTCCAGCTGCGTAGACGGCGTTTTATCTCGAACCAAACACTCTTATTAGAGAAATAAAATAAGTGACTTAGTGGTAAAAGAGGATAAAAGAAAATGCCCAGTTTAAAAACATAGCAAATAAGAAATAGACATTAGATGGTATCAAAGTGTACTACGAACGGGATTTTATTTCGGTTTAGTAAAGCTAGACGACTTCACTAGAACGAATGAAAGGTAAAGTCTGTTATAATTAACTCATATCTCCAAGTGCGTTGGTACTCTGATGGAAGCGGTGAGAATTCATGTCGCAAAAGTGAGTTGCAATGACAGATATAACTTGTCAACGCGGATTTAATATGAAGATACCAGTCACTTATTCTTACAATCTAAAAGCTGGATATTGCGATCTGGTAAACGTGAGATGTGAGGAGTATCCATAACATCTGTGTACGTGTAGGCTATAGTGATGACATTGTTTGCAGTGACATCGACAGCTAAAGAACCTATCAAGTGTTGGTTGGACAACATGTACGGACCGACCGGCGTCGCTGTGGGGAGCGGTATGTTGACACCTTTTATATTGCAGCCTTTAAAAATATTCATAATACAACCTTCAGTTGACCGTGCTAAGCCAAAGACAATGGTAGAGCCTCCGTTGCACAAATGTGCCAGCTCGGCAGAGGAACCACGACCTCACAGAAGGCAATGAGATAGTGGCCATGCTGAGGTGGTACTCTAGGCACCTCTTCCCTTTTCATCACTTCACTTCAAAAAATAAGAATTGTAACGTGTATTCAATAATGCATGTAAAATTAGTAGTAGTAATTAGAATTCAATTTTTCTTTTATACCAGCAACGGGCATGCTGCGCACGCTGCAGTGCGACGCGCGCGTCACGGCGGACCTGGTGCCCGTCGACTACGTCGTCAACTGCCTGCTGGCCGCCGCGCGCAGCGTGCACGCAGCGTACACCGCCGGGTGAGAGCTAACTCTACACTAACATCCACTTAACATCCCACCTGATGTTAAGTGGTGATGTGGTCGAAAGATGGTACGCACTAGTTTAGTAACAGCCTCTTCACTCTTCAATGTGCCCACGTGATAGTTGGACAAAACACTGACGCTGGTAACTTCCAAGTTTTTCCATACGCACGATGATCGAAGATTCGAAGCGCGATAATAAAAAACCAGTTGTAGTCATTTTAGTAATCCAATTGATTGCAATTCCAGTCCATCAGCGCCAGAGCCGCCCATCTTCAATTACGTGAGCTCCGTGGAGAACCGCATCACGTGGGGCGACTTCATGCGGGTCAACCTGGACCGCATCGACTCTCAGCCTTTCTCCAACGCCGTCTGGTGAGACCTCGTGCACTATTCACACATTCATATTGTCCCTTATAATAAGCATATTTTAATAACAAAAAGTCAAAATAATGTCAAAATGTGTTTAAAAAGTACGGACGTGGTGCAGTCTCCTGTACGAGGTATGTTTGTTGTGTTGCTTTCAAGGGAAAATTAATAGTTTCCTATATAATAAAACCCTTCGACTTATATACAATGTATACAAGCATGTGCTTTTATTAATTAATTATACATAAATGAAACAACCCATCCATGCCAGTGTCTGCAATCCGTCTTTAGTCACTGATCTGGTCAGGGTTTGGTGCTCTTATACCGAGATATATCTCTCGAGTGAAGACTCATCCAACCCAGGTTGTGCTATATCTCTGTTTGTACAAACATGGCAATCGATTTATCTAATACAATTATACAACTCTTGAACCAGCAGCCTTCACGCCCTAGATTATTATTCACTCGACTTTTCCTAAAGACATTACTAAGCACAAGTGTTGTGCGGTGGCAGGTACATATCACTGCAGCTGACGCGGTCCGCGCTGCTGAACCGGCTGTACATCCTGATACTGCACCTGGCCCCGGCCGCGCTCGCAGACGGCCTCGCTCTCTGCCTCGGGAAGAAACCTACGTAACTACCAATTATTAAATTTTTAAAACTTTCGTGACACATTATCAACTAAATAAGTTAAACGGCTCATGTTTATACATCGGTGATGGTACCGACAAGTATTGGAGCTGTCGGAGGCCATTCTTCATGGGTTAATCGCAGTCGCGCCCCGCCTGTTTAACTTAATTAATTCTAGTTCGCTAACCATCTTTGATGATATAATTCAAACGCACTAGGTCACAAGCGTGACAAGACTTAGTCCAATCACCCTGGCCAATTTTTAATTTTTAATTAGTGATATGGAAATTTGGGGGAGAAGTATTCACCATAATGCAGCAATTCATAGTGGACCCGAGCGAGCGAGCGATACGCGAGCTTTTATTAACCAGTTCCGGTCTTCGCCATCAGGATGCTGAAGGTGTACAGCAAGATCCACAAGTTTTCGTCGGTCATCAGCTACTTCTGCACGCGCGAGATCAAGTTCTGCAACCGCCGAACCCAACAACTTTGGGAGACCACCTCCGACCTTGACAAACAGGTGAGCTACAGAAAGATTTTTGGGTTTTTGGACATTTTTCTCGTTTTTTTTTCGCTTTCGCTTTTCAAGCAAATACATTTTATCTCCGCCAAATATGCTTAATGAATGATGGTGGTACTTACATCTTCTTATAAAATGGAATCGAGCAGACCTGTTTAGTTTGTATAGGTGCCTACTCCTGTCCCTGTTCTAGCTGTTCCCGTTCAGCATGGCCGAGGTGGACTGGGAGGAATACTTCGACGACTACCTGGTGGGCATCCGCCGCTACCTCTTCAAGCAGAGCGACGACTCCCTGCCCCGCGCGAGGATCAAGTGGAAAAGGTTATTAAACGTCGTTATTTAACTCTTTATTACGATATTAAACACTTACGCCGATAACGAAGAGATTACAAAACTCCAGTTGGTACACCTAATACACCTGTCTTGTTTATTCTACATTCTTGAATTTACGCTTATATGCTCGTCGGTTACTGGTATCCTGGTAAATATCTTGAAATATACAAAAGAATAAACTAAATAATACAAATAATAAAATATTTCTGATGACCTTTACAGCGGATGTCAATATGGTCGACTGAATGATGCTGAAGTGAGCTGAAGTTGTTAGTTTTGTATTTTGACAATTCTATGCCTAATAAATGAACCAGAGACAATCTGAATTTTTGACGACAATTCGAACAGCTGACGTCATTTCATAAATGACTGACAGACGTCAAATATTTTTGCATAGTTAGTACCGATTCGTTCAATATTATAACAGTATATGTTTTTGTTACAGGTTATACTATCTCCATCAGATAGTCCGATTTATTTTCTTCCTCTTCGCTCTCTACGCGTTGTGGTCGATATTGGCTCTCATCTGGTGATTTGACAGAGTATAAAGACGTGTATAATTATTTTGCCGCCAGATGGCGATTTGTAAATAAATGCGACGACCACAGATAATTAAGTTTTACTTTTAATTTGGGCAACGGCATATGACTTATTGCTGTGAACCATATGGCAAATATACCAAACGGGGGAAACATGTACCTATGTTAGCGACTTTCATTTGTATATTTTTGTGTTGTAATAGTAAATTAGTAACAACAAACTTATGTGCTATGCTCAATGTTAATGAATCACATATATTTTTACTGTTTATATTTAGAGATTATCTATGTAACACCGAGGTTACCAAATTATTGTAAATAATTCGTAATTATGGGTAATATTTTTAATTTAGCCTTTTGTATGATACAAGAGAAAAACTTGGAAAGAAAATTATATTCAATACACAAGATATTTTGGCTTTTTCTTTAAGCAATCCTTCCATGTAGATGTTAAAGTCAACCGCGGCAAGATTTCTGCGGAAGATTATGTCAAGTCTCCGAGCGTGGCATCTTACTAATCATTTTGAATCTTTAATCTTTAAATGAAGGTGTGATGTGGAAACGTAAAAGGTAAATAAATAACTATTCAACATATAAATTTATTTAATATCATCGCCGCTAACTTTCACTTTATTGGTATCTTTAATAATTTCGTCCAATCGGTGCAAGTCCTTGAGGGACACCTCCCCGCTGCCGCGCTCCAGTGGCTTGGGCTGCGACGGGTCCGGCTTCCAACCCAGGAAGTTTATTATCTGGTAGGTGGCCGGCACCCCGCGCGAATCCCTCTCGGGAAAGTCCTGTAGCGAAATATATCAACTAAAAATATCTTTAGGGCAACCTTTACATTTACTGAATCTTACTTAATTACATTCTCCCAAAATTAGAGATTCGAATCGTAGATTCCATACTTTCCTAACTAGAAAAGTATGAGAAGGGGAAGACTTTTGAATGGCCCAGATGTCGTTGATTATTAAGTCAAGATATCAAGGTTAATTAGTAATAGCGCCATCTGTTTGTCGTTTGTACCTTGCCGTACATCTCGTCGTATATAGCTGCGGCTGCGAACTGCACGTGCCTGTGCAGGTGGGCAGGGCGGGTCAGCGCCGCGTTGCTCTCGCCCAGCGCGCGCACGTCGCGCATCACGTGCCACGCGCTCGGATACCACACCGTCAGCGCGTCCACGTCCACCGTCTGCAGCGTGAAGCCAGCACTGCGTGAATCAACAATACAATTGAACAACAAATATTATAAGTCTACCATCAGGAAGGAACTATTGGAAGAATAAGAAGCAAACTAAGTTAGCCCATACGATGAGTCTCGTAGTTTTCCATTAATCATCATTCAGTTTTTTACAGCACAAGTTTAGGGCTTTACAATATACACAAGCTTAATTTTTAAATCATATAAACACAGTACTGTTACTCACGCATTGAGCAAGCCTCCAACATCCCTGACGTGCGTGAAGGGCGATATGTGCGGCGCGATGCCGCCGCGGCGCTCCACCTCGGCCAGCTGCAGCGCCTGCCGCAGCTCCGCCAGCGTGTCGCCGCCGAACACGCTCGCTATCAACACCTGAAGTACAACTCTATCGTTAAACTTGTATCAAATAACAATTGTATCTTACTTCCTCACAGAAGACAGGCGTCAAGTAGAGTATTCTGCGTTTCGTCTTATGAGCGAGGTGCCGGAAGCCTAATTCTAGCTGTCTCCCCCTTCGGGAAAGGGATGGAAAAGGGAAGAAAACTTGACGAAGGAGGGGATGTATAGGAATTGGAAATATCCATTTTCTGTTTGTCCCCACCCTCTGTCCATTAAAGGTGGACAACGCATCTGCAACTCATTAGTTAGTCGCAGATGTCTATGGGTAGCAATCACTTCACAATATGTGAATCGCCTGCTCGTTTGTCACCTAGTACTATAAAAAAAAACTAAATCTAATATTACAATAACAGCTATGTGAAGTGACATTCAAAAAGTATCTTGGCATGTCGGGAACACTCCCTGAGATCATTAGCAGCATTAAGGGGTTGCTGGGGGTCTTTGGAGAGTTCGGCTGAAGTGATCCATGTCCAACACATACGCAAAATACGCGAAAAATCCACCATGGAACCAAACAATGGCACCCAATTTAATTAGCAAAAAATTAGCTTTCAATTTATATTGCGACAATTAAATAAACAATAATCTATATTTGCACTCACTCCGTCAGGCTTGAGGCACCGCATCACTCGGTCAAAGCATCCAGGCAGGTCGTTGACCCAGTGCAAAGCGAGAGAGGACACCATCAAATCAACACTGTCATCTGGAAACTTTATTTTTGTTTTGAACGTAAATACACAATTGCCATGCCATTGTTAATTAGTCATATTGATTGCGTATTACAATTTCGAACTGGGAACTTAAAGTTGCGTTGAGTTTAACTTTCTTTTCTGTTTTGGCTATGCAAAACCGACAAACTCACGTTGGGAAGTGTACCTTACGTGTTAGCCTCATTATAAACTAAACGCACAAGCTTAGTGATTTTGGCAAAGTAACGGCTTGTGAGTGCCAAAAGTGACGCTAATGCATTCAAAATAAGGATATTTTGTTAATTATTTTAGTTTTCTGGAAACAGTAATTTTCTGTCAACAGGAATCATGTGGTGAGGAAGCAGAAGAATACCCCATTCCAATCTGTACAAAACCAGCCCCCAAGATATTAAAAGTCTACCATCATATTTAATTGACTTTCTTATGGTATAAAAATAATTAAATCAATGTAAACATACCTACTTACTTCCAAATTCTCTTCATCCATCACAACCTTTTCATATTTAACCCCATCACCAATTATAGCTTTGTCCAGGTGTGTCTGTGATGTGTCACATAGAGTCACCTTTTCCACGCTGTCAGGTAGGAAGTGGCGGGAAACATAGCCTCTGCCGGCACCTGCCAAAATATAGTCAATATGAACATTTATATGTCGTCATTGTTTCAGCCAATATTCATCCACTAGGCTTGATGTAGGCCTTCCCCATTGTTCCCACAACGATCTGCCTCCCAAGCCACCCTCTTCCACTGGAACCTGCTACCTTGGTCAGATCTTGTCCTTCAGGTGGAAGGCCCAACGATGCTGTGTCAACCTGTACATGGTTGTCATGCTATCAACAATAGTTTCTGCAACCAATATGTCTGGCCCATTTCCACTTAAGGTTTGTAATTCTATGGGCAGTGGTTGTTACCTTGGATCCAACGCAGATCACATCATTCTTGATGCGATATACAGAGAGGCTCAGAGCCTTGCCCTCTCCGTTGCACTTTGTGTGTCTTTGAGCTGTCTAATGGTGCTCCCAATGATTTATATGTGTTAATGTATAATCAAGAAGTTTGTGGTTTCACTACAAGATTTTAATACAAAACAGCTTTGTCAACCAGATAAAATGTTAGCATGGACATTACGGACTCACCTAACTCGACTGCATTTTTAAAAGTCCTTTTTATGTCAAAAACTCGGTCAGCAGTTCTCCAACCAATCTCTTCTTTGATGTATTCGGCCAAATGATAATCTTCACTTTGAGCCGCACGTTCTTTTTGTAAGATTTTTGCATTTCTGTCAAAAATCTTCATAGTCCCATACACCGAACTAGCGGTTTTAGTCTTAGTACTTTTTGAGCTTTGATATCGAAATATGTATCCATTACGTAAACATTTCGAAGAATTTAATAGTTTATTTTGAAGAATATTATTGACACTACATTTAAAAATGACTGATTGTGCCATTTTAGTGAATATTTCGAATTTGTGGTAAAACCACAACTAATATTTTCTCAGTACTTCTATTAAATCATTCAAACATTCTATTTTACTTGAATAAAACGTTCAATTAATTATAATCACTAACATGATCACTGCATCAATCGTCAATCACGTTATGAGGTTAACGTTAATTACCAGCTGTAAATGTCATGTCATGTCAGTTTGAATTTGACATTTTTCTTAACTAAAGTAGCTGTGAAATAAAAAGCCAAAAGAAAATAAATAACCTTTTCTTAGACTTTTTTTTATAAAGTAAAGTGTGATTGTCATAAAAATATATGTACAATTGTTTACAGGAACTAAGCACTGTTACAAACGATAAGCAATCATTGAATTTTTGAGTTGTTGAAAAAGCGCCCCGTTCTTCAAATTTTGAAATTACTTATATTCACCTAATTCAAGCGAAAATGGTATGTTTTAAAAGTGGGATTTTAGTATGAAAGTCTTCCAAATCCAATAATTGACGGTTAAAAGTAAGGAACCTTGTAGCCAACCCAAGTATCGCTTAATTTTGACATCTAAGTTATTTGATTTGACAGTGACAGAATAATAGAGGTTTGAATTGAGATTATCTCATTATATAAAAAATAATTCGTATGCAGATCCCAAAGGAATATAATCCATTTTTATACCGTGATAACAAATATTGGATTATATAAATTGGAATTAGTTGGCCAGGTTACGTGGAAAAGCTTTGGACGGTTTGTATCTGTATTTTACTGAAAATAACCACAACCGGTGTGGAATTCTATTTATATATGAAAAAATAAACAGTATGCGTTAACTGTAAAAGGCCTTTTAGCTTTGTAATAAGTTGTAGTTGAACAATACTGAAATAAACAAAACTATAGTAATTTTTCTTACCTTTCAAACGTAAATTATTGCTTAATTCTCTAATAAATGTCTGTCCACTTTTTCCATAGTAAGTAACTATAATAAGCAATGTTACAGATGTGGCCTATATTGATGCAGTTCCTGAGGACCAGGGCTCCGTACATAACCCTGCCCATTGCTGCAGTTGTTGGTGTTATCGGCTACAATCTTGAAAGTCTGTTGTCTGATAGATATACTCCTTATAATCGTGAGTACCTTACATTTTGATATCATTAATGTTCTTATTAAGTCACAAGCTGGGATTCTTGGGCAGAGTTGGGCTGGCTGGAGTGATCCATGTCTAACCCACATGCAAACTATGCAATATACAAAATATTAATGTAATAAACAAATAATGGTTGTTTTTATAACAGAAGCTGTACAAGATCAAAGGTTGGAAAGGCTGACAGAGGAAAATAATTTGAATGACCCAACAAATGTGAAGAAATTGAAATATCAGGAGAATGTTCTCGGAAAAAATGTATCTCCATCATTGGAGAAGCACTAGTCATAGAAATGGGGTAGATAGAGTAATTAGTTACAAGTGGCCTAGAAGAAAATACTTTTGCAAACATAAAACTCTTTTTAGCTAAACCGTCATGAAGATTTGCTTACTTACTTATTGAGAACTGACTGAAAATTGGTTCCTCCATTGTTTGAATGAACATCTTAAATCATCATTAAACGTTTTTAATCGTGGACCAAAACTTAAGTTGAATTATCTTTTCAAATTATGGGGTACTTTGCATACTTTATGAAATTACAAGTAAATTATTTATTTGATGGCTCTTAAATGATCAATTAAATAATATATCGACAATAATACTAGGAGTGCAGATAAAACCCATGTATATACCCATATTCCTGTTAAAAACATTTTTTATGTTCCTTCAATGGTATAATTGTAAAGTAATAGTCTGTCATGTAAATAAATTTATTGTTTTAATTAAGTTTTTCTTTTTTCTCATTGGTTCAAGAATCTAAATGATAATCTTACTCCAACATGACAACTTTGTACACGGATTGAGATGACTTGAATCATTTCGTTGCACAAACTGTTCTCATCTGCATTGTGTAAACAAAAACAAAGCATCGCTTATTACAAATTTTGCATCTCATAACTTGTTATACAGTGAATAATAGAAGTTTTATATCTAAATGGTTTATTTTAATGTAAATTTACTCTTATTAAAAGTATAGATTATAACCAAAATACGTGTCCCGCTATCACTAGGCCTTAACACTATCGCTCCGTTGTATTGCAATCGAGAGAAGCACTCTCCATAAACATTGCGAGTACTTTACACTTGACATCACTAAGAAAATTTGAACTATCACAACAACTAAACTATTAAACTAGTATTTATAATTCCATCATTACTTTATTTTACACAACAAAATTATATATAAATTTAATTGTATGGATTTTTACATAAACACACGACCGACGCATTTATTACTTCATCTGTAAAATTACATCTTTATTTAATAAAAAAAACGAACACAAACTTAACAGGAAATTACTTCAACAAAGTATTGTGATGTAAATGTATATATGTATATTTGTGTTCAATAGAACATCTATCAAGAACTGTGGACAGTGTTTCTTTTGTTATTATTGCTTATTTTATACTCATAAAATACTGAGAATAGAATTATTTAGATAAAATCTCATCGCTTAAAGTTTAAGCTGTGTGCACAACGCACGTTTAATTATCACGATATTGCTTTAGAATTGGTTAAATTTAAAACAATCGTTGTACAATCGAAGAATTAAAAAATAACGTTAAGTTAATAATGTTGCCGTTTTAATTTGTACACAATCATCAGTCAACAACAAATAATCCAACAAACATTTATAAAATAATTAAGGCTAAGCAGTTTCGATTTATTATAATTCTGCCACACGCAGTGATATTACAGTACAGATAGTATAGATTTTTTTTTATTAAAATTAATTAGAAATGCACTAATTTTTTAATCTACATTTATTTTTATAACCTCTAAAAGTTTTCTAAAAAATCCTTTTAAAATGTAAGCATTTTATTGATGTTATATCTAAAAAACGATGTCGTCTGATTTAATGTTAAATACTCTTTGCCCATCAAATACTCATGAACGCCATTATCCAGATTCCACTTCACACACCACAATTCTACTTAAACACTAATTTCTCCGGTGTGGTCATTATTTCTCCAAAGTATACTGAGACAATCAAACAACATAACTGTTACGTTGTATAGATCTTTTTGTTAAGGTAAAAGTTGGCAAACGATGTCTATGGTCAGCGACCCATAGGCATCCAGTAAGCAAATGAGTCCAGATGTGCTGATTTCATCTAATTTCACGCCCCATCTTCTGTGAGGTCGTGGTATTTCACCGGTCAAGAGGACCCATTTGTTCAACAGATGTTGTTGTGGACTCTACCACTTAAAAATTCATTCATTTTTTTTATAAATTATGACTGAATAGGGGGGAGGGGGGCAGTGAGAGCGCGAATAACGCGGAGCTTCTACCTCAATTGTGTGCGCGGATTTTTATCGTACTGTAATATCCTCAACACCCAACTCTTAGATTTAAAATGAAAAGAAATAGTTTAAAATAATCAGCAGATGTAACAAAAAGTTTAATCGACTTGATTCCTCACTTGCCTTATTAAAATCTATTAACCACATAACAATATATTTGTTACGTCTGAATTACAAAATATTAAAAATGGCGATACTTTCGCGAAATCATTATCGACTAATTAAAATATTATTATATAACTTCTAAATTAAGAATACCACCATAACATTTTCGTAACGCTTACTGCTTATGTCGCGTCCGCTACGACTCCTCGTTGAAGGGATTTCTTAGAAGGAATGTTTCTATGCTCATGAAATCCGTATAAGCGGCGAACGGAGTGTCGGTAGTTAGCAAAAACCTTCTTACGATCTCCAAGTCCTGCAATGCCCTGGTTTTCGTGACCATGTTCTCTGCTTCACAAGAATCCGGCTTCTCCGTCCCTATCGGCAACAGTTCCTCCTTCTCCCTCTCGCGCGCCGCGGGGTCGTTGACCTTGTGGTTGCCGCCGAACACGGAGCCGTTGGTGCCCTGCCCCGTCAGCAGCTCCTCGTCCACCGTCAGGTACATATCGAGGTGCGTCAGGTCCGTGTAGTACGGCTGCACGTCGTAGTCCCTCAGCAGGTGGCAGAGCATCTCCTCTTCGTTTTCTAAGAACCTTGGCCGCTCCGCGCAAGCCTCGATCTTCTGCACGTCGTACCCGGTCGATACGAAGCTGTCGTTGATGACGTGCGCCGGCAGCCGCTCCCACGCCTTCTCCAGCATGTTCAGCGCCTCCAGACACGTCATGTTTCTGTCCACGCCTCTCACCGCGTTCAAAGATTTCTCTGTTAGAAATAATCTGCGAAATTCATCGCGAAATCTATTAAATATGCCATTTCTCACGGGTATCAAGCCCGAGGATGCTTTCCAGGGGACGAACACCATTTTCAGGTTGGACAACACGAGCTTGGAGTGTATCGTAGCTCTGTCCAAAATGAGGATTGCCTTTCTATTCACGGCCTGCAACTCTCTGTTCCAATATTTGACATACTCCTCGAACATTTGCGTGGTGAAATGAGCTTGAGCGTGTCTTATGTAGGTCACGGGCAACGTGTCGGGGTTCCTGTGGGAGTGCACCAGCGGGTCCTCGGTGCCGCACACGACCAGCTGCTTCTTGTCCTTACCGCTCACGTTGGCGCAAACGAATATAGACAAGCGGTCCTTTACATAGCCTTGAATGAATTTCTTTCCAGACATCTTCTTTATCCTTCCTTTGGATGGGTTGTAATAGAAGCCTATTTCATCCGCAGTGTAAATATCATCGTCGGCAAAACCGAGACGCACATCACACCAGGTTTCCTTGAAGAATAGATTTTTCCATTTGCATCCAAACGCTATGTTCGTATAGTCCCTCTTAGGAGGAGTACCCCTCAGAGATATTTTGTATTTAGCCTTGAACCGATCAAGCCATTTCTTACTGCCGTTGAAAGCTACAAAGCCGCTCTCCTTGGCGAACGCTTCGGCGATGTCTTGGAGCATCTTACCCGACACTTGTATGTCTTTCGCTCTCTGACTGTGGAACCACTCCACTATTCTCGAATCTAAGATACTGTTCATATATTTCTTGCCCGCTTTTTTCGGTAGCGTATACTTATCCCGGTCCTCCCAAATCTCATTGACAACCTCTGGTGTAAGATTGTACAGTCTGCAGATGTCCGGCACTGGCCTGCCTTTGTGCATTTTGCTGACCACTGCGCACTGGGTCGCGTGGCTTAGATCTTCCCTCTTTAAATACACCTCAAAGTTGTTGGATGCGTTCTGGCCGTCGCTAATTTCATTATCGTCGGATTCCATTTCAACTTTAATGGAATTGTGTATTGGTGTATTATTGGATGTGTTATTAGAATTTATTGTGTTAGCTAGCCGACTTTTCGCTTTCAATTTAGCTTTACTTTCAAGTCTGTAAATAATAAATAATAATTTATGTATTCAAATATGATATTTATTTTGAATGTTCTGACATTTTACAATAAGTCCTTTTCTGGTGTAGAACAAACCAATGATAATAGTTTAAGATACCCGAAACCCATTATCAACCGCATCAAGCTTATAACAAAAATATTTGCTAAAGGCAACACTAATAGGGTTACATATTTTTAACATGTCAATAATACAATCAAAATATAAGAATCTCATCTGTCGTACCTCTTGAGTATGTTTAAAGATATTTAGTAGTATAAATTATTAGTTATGGTAACACTCACTTGGCATTCTGTAGTAAGACTTCTGTATTGTTTGTTTCATGCGCAATCAAATGTTCTTCTAGTAGCTCCTTTGTATGGAGCTTCATTGGACACATAGAACAGGGTAATGTTGCTTCATGGGTATTCAAATGTCGCAGCTAAAATTAAACAGACATTACTCGATATAACTGAAAGCATATTCAGCGTATTACATCTCTCACAGAGAATATCGTGAACAGCAATTGTAGTAATAACTAAACATGTAAACTTGAGTAGAAATATGATAATACACAATATCCAACAATGTGTACTATACAGCTCTTTAAAACAACCAAGCCACAACCAAATTTGTGTAATGTCAAAATGCAACGGCAAGACAAAATTGGTAAACAGTAGACAGCTATTGCATACCACACAAGTATCAAGTTAGTGTATGCACGTCATGAATGGATACATACCATATTAATCCTGAGTGTGTAAGCAGCACCACATATGGGACATATCTCTACCTTCTCCATATGCACACGACTGTGCAGGCGTAAGCTGAATGCTTTGTTGAAGTACCGCCCACATGGCTCACACTTATGTCTAGAACAATATTTTTATACGTTGAATAATACATGAGCAATACTACTTTCATCTACAAGCACACCACGGCCACAAGATCTATAATTGTAGGCATACTTGAACATAATAGTCAATTTATTGTTACTATTCAAAGTTTAAAAAAAATTAAACAATTTGTTACTACTTTCTAAACTAACCATTTCATTCATATACCAAAGCTTTAATATTGTGATATTACATAGTTATTGGATCACATTTAGTGACTCTATTATGCTATGCCACTCTCTACTTCGAGTGAGCAGTGGCGAATCCCACATACAGGAGATTAATAGAGGTTCTGTACCTGGTAACCACCTGGTGTTCTTTGGAATGATCCTTTAGATCTGTACTTTGTTCGAACACAGCATCGCACTGTGGACATTCATACAATCTCTTCTTTTTGGGTGGGATTATATATCGCTTTCTGCGCTTTTTTTGTGGTTTAGATTGTGATGTGGAAACATTTTCTCTCCGGTACTGGAAATAATAAATGGTACGTTTTCAGAGTAGATAACTTAGCATTAAAATAGTCTTAAAAAAACATAATTGAAAAAAGAATGGACAATCTTGTAATATACAGCTACAGCTCTTGACATCTTAATTTAGTTGTTACCGCTGTATGTCCCCTTATATCTTTTAAACTACGCAATGGATTTTAATGCGGTTTATCATCAATACATTATATGTATAATGCATGCATATTCTAGTAGAGAACTTCAGAGAATTTATATGATTTGTAAAGTGGTGTCATAAAATACATATTTAATGCTCTTACATTTCACAACAGTGTTGTGTGATGTTAACCTTACTAAATAGATCAAAATAATGTACTATGGAATTGTATATATTAAAAATATCTTTATAAGATAGTTATATGGATGGTTACATATGCATTTTAATTTTTTTTTTAATTCTAGTCAACTTAAATACACTAGGTATATCAAGCACATTATGATAATCATTCACACCATCTTATATCCAATACAATAGCACAACAATAAATAAGGTGAAACAAAGTTTACCCGGTCAGCTAGTTTGTGATATACTGGAAATAATAACAATGTATTGTGGTTAATAATTCAAACCACTAACACAACTGATCATAAGTAACAGGACTGTGAAGGCAGATCAAGCTTAAGGATTAATGTTGAATACTGACAATTCTGGCACTTATTGTTATTATTACTTTAACTTATCCTTTCCTTCCTTTTCCTTTATATTATTATTACTTTGGAATATCCAATATAACTTTTGTGAATATTTTTTTTAGTTTAAAAAAAATAAAAGCGCCCTAAGCTAAGTTTGCAAAATTGAAAACCGAAGTATATAAGTTTAAAATACCACCATAAGTATAATTTTCAAAATATTACCCCACTAAAATCCAAAGGACCGGTATCTTCTACTTCTTCGACCTTGACATGCACGAACACATGCGGTATAACTTCATCCTCGTCATCATCATCGTCTTCGACGTAAGTTTTTCTTGGTGGTCGTTTCCTTTTGTTGGCTTTCTTTTTGACTTTACTCTTGATCACTGATAAAACTTCATCATCGGAAGAAACATCGTTGTTTTCAGATTTTGTAACTTCGGTACTTGACGCCATTGCTTTTAAATATCAAAAATAAAATGTTCTTATGGCCATTTCTACACTATTGTAAAAAAATTCAAAGTAAATAAAAATAAATATTGAACACAAATTGAACATTTGACGCCATTTTTGATAGGTGTCAAATCAAAAGTAATAATAGATAAAAAATCATCAATAGGTTGCCACTTAAATTTATTTAATTTATTTTAAGCAAAAAACCTTTGATGCATTACAGTTACTTGGTTTCATTTAACCACTGTTTACCATTGTATTGGACAATTTTTTTTGTGTTAAAAAGCAACATCTTGAATAACAACTAAAATCAAGAGTATTCTTTATTTTACGATGGATACGAATGAGATGATTGTCGATTAGAAGCAATTTTATAGCTAATAACGAAGATAATTATGAGATGCTTAATTTGTCTTTGCTTCGAAACATACGATTTTTTCTCATTTATAATTCTAAAGTATATTGTGGAATATTGTTAATTTCACAAACAACACAACAAAATTTGCAGTGGCAACTAGATTGGTGTCAACATTAAAAAGTCTTAGCTGTCATTAATGATATGAAAAAAAACCAACGCGCTTCGCTTCTCTTTTGGAATTTATGGTACTGTAACAAGGCTCGCTTTTGTGGTTCACTTGTGAAAAGTTGAAAAATTTCGGTACAATCATGTCAACAATGCCCTAATAACGTTTCTATTGCAACAACTCACCGGTTACGCGATATTGAATGTAGGACTATTCGTTTTACGGATCAATATCGCTCTCGCCTTGTTATGTGTCCCTAGCGTCACTTCTGCAAATGGAGACCAAGTCTGGCGTCGGCATACAAGACCATTGGATGAAGAGTGTTATGGAGCCGGCCGGCAGCGACAAACAAATGCAAAACGACAATAGGTGTGTTAAGCGCGAAAACATGGCTGAACAATACAACGGCGGTGACAATAATGTAACTTACGAGATGAAACAACAGCAAAGCGACACAAGGTACAGGTGCGACGTATGTGACTTAACGTTTGAGGGCATGGAGTACTTGATACTGCATAAAAAGTTCCATGGCAACGATAAAGACTCGCCGCCGATGGAGCCGGAAGCCCCCCCAGTTAAGGAGGGCCCAAAGAAGCGACGTAAATTTAAATGCGATCTATGCGATGTAAAAGTTAACTCACAGTACCATCTGGACATACACCGCAGCAAACACGAAGGCATCGCGTCCAAAAAGTACATTTGCGAAGTTTGCGACCGCAGTTTCGTCGCGGCGCAGTTTCTGAAGAGCCACATGCAGACGCATTCCTCCACTAGCACCATCAACTGTGAGATTTGCAACAAGAGTTTCACGGGCCAGGCATATCTAAAACTTCACATGCAGCTACACAATGATATAAAGAAGTTTAAATGTTCTAAGTGTGATGAAATGTTGCCGACAAAGAACTGTTTAAAGATACACATGAAAAAACACACAAAAGTAAAAAATTTCAAGTGTGATTTCTGTCAAAAGTTGTTTGTTTCCAAAATAACGATGGAGAAACACAGACAGACCCACGAGGGTCAGCCGCTAGACTGTCATGTGAAATGTACCCACTGTGATAGAACTATGCACTCGTCATTACTGAGGACGCACCTCACGCGGGCGCACCCTCCCACCATTGATGATGATGTTAAGCGGCCACATAAGTGTACCACTTGCGGTAAAAGTTTCATTGTTAAGATTAACTTGAATCTCCACATAAGAGTGTGCCACCCAGACCTAGCGGAGCCTGAGGATGAGGATGAAGAAGTCATGACGGACAATTCCTAGTTTTTAGTATACTATAATGTATTATCAGATACTAATTATACTTTTTTATGCTAACAAATAATAGTATTTTTTTTAAATTAAGGATGTTAAGTATTCAATGCAACTCATTAGTTCTAGAGCTAAAAGAAACAAACAATTTTTAGTTTGTTTTTAGTAAGTAAACTATTTTGTGAGTGTTCTGTGGCTTCAGTATATTTTTTATATAAAATACATTTATGACAATAAAATATAAATACAATTTACAATTTTTAATTAACTATTATTATAAGTGTCTTTTTTCAATATTTTGATTTTTCTCTATGGATTTTTTTTCACTCATTCTTCCATCTTTGACCTTTCTTTTTTTTAAATATTTAAAATAATATATTTTCGATATAATTAGTTTTACCGTTCCAACTAAACTTGGACATGGACATGGTTCACAACAGACGAACGACGGATACGTACCCACACACCACCCTCATGCGGTCCATACCCTTAACTATTGACCTATTGACGCTTTTTTATTGACCTTATAACTTTAACATTGTTAAAACAATTAATTTTTTGAAGTGTTCATAAAAAGAAAAAAATGTGTGTTCATGTAAGAAATCATACTTCTTTAGCATAAAAAAAACAAAATAACTAAAATTTAATCCCGCGTGCTCTTTGTGAAAAAGACGTTGAATGCAATTGGTAACGGTTTAATTAAATAACTAGGAATTATAGGTAAATGTCAAAATGCTGTTGGTTGCCATGGTAACACCATAGAGTTGTGTCACGCATCGTGAAAGTTCACAGGGCGAACTCTTATTTTTGAAATAAACACCCCTATTTTGTCTTTATTAGGAAAAATAATTTTATTTATTAATATGCTAATAAGTGTTGATGATATTTAACTTATTCTTAAAAAACAAACAATATTACAATTAAAATTAACTTTGTATTAACTAATTTCATACTTTACAATTGAGAATAAACATTAATAACTAAACTTTACTATTATACTAATTTTAACAACAACGCTTAATTTTTTCTTCTACAAAGCCCGCCAAAAACCCTTCCTATCTTTTTTTTTTAAATTAATTAGGCTGCTCCTCATCGCCAGCTGCCAGTTACAAAGCTGTAAAACAGTGTTGTCAGCGTAATAAAAGGATGTTTCCATCATGTTGCTAACATAAGCAGCAATTTGCCTGATGTCAGGATGTCCTGCAGCACATATTGAGGAAGCAGTATGGTCTAACCTTTTAACCGTCCCTACCCGATAATACAACAAAACATTTCCATGTTCATTTTTTTTAAAGTATATTGTTTTACACACACATGAATAAATTATACGACGGAGTCAGAAGGTCTGAGTTCGGTGACGGACCTCGACATATTTTTATCGACTTTGTGTCGAAAATTATACATAATGCAGGAATTTATTTGCCGAATTATATGCCGGCCACTAGTGGCACGGCAACCATATAAATATATCGCGAAGTCATGTTAACATGAATTCGAAAAGGCAGTTGTGTGAGGCAGTCGTAATAAATGGCGCCACTGAATCACAATTCCAAACAGATTATTAAAACATTTCCCATCACTGACGGTGATAAAAGCCCAGAGAGTTGAATATATACCTTCGGCAAACCGAACTGCTCTGTCAGGTTAACAACTGAAAGCCATCTTCGTGGATTTTTTGCCTGAAATTCCAACAGAATCGAACGGAAGTCCAGCTACCCGTCTCAACCATTTGAACACAAGTACTTAAAACCTTAACTTTAGACTTGCGCTTCCCGCGGGGACTACGCGAGGTTACAGAGATTTGAGTTCGGATACTTCGCAGGCCGGTATAGTTGCGGATGCCTCATTAAAACAAACAGTGGACAAAATAAACAAATTATAAATAAAATATAGTATGACCAGAAACTATAGATAACGATAGGTTTTATTTGAAAAATTGTAACGTATTTCTATTAAATAAAAAATTATAAATTTGAAAATCATTTATTACGAAAAAATTAAATTAATAATAAATGCTTATAATATTTAAAAAAAACCCAGTAAAAATATAAAATAAATGATACATAGATTAATTTTTTATCAGAGAGTATTTCGGTACTGTATTGAATTTAATTTTCAAATAAATAGTAACAATGTAATACAAACAATGTCACAACAATACAAAATATTTATAATAATTAATAAAATAACTAAGTAAGTACAAAGATACCCTTAATTCATAATTTAATGTATAAAATAAAACATAATCTACGGTAATATTGTAAAGAGAAGAGAAGATAAAACTAGTGGACCGATTTCGAAAATTCTTTCACCATTAGAATATTAATATATATTATTAATAATTTATATTATTATTAATTAATAATAAATATATATTACTAGAAAATTATTACATATTTATTACTAGAAATAAAATAGGAGGAATTACAAAAACGTACTTAATTATTTTTGTTCTCCGAGCGCTTTAGATTCGTTCGCTTCGGGTGTTGCTACTTTATTTTCATTCACAGCGTGCTGAAAAAAAAATTAAATTATGGCAATGATATCTATTATAATATAAAAATGTAGGAGATACGACATGAGCGGTCGAAAAGTGAAGACTTGAAACACACACAAAGTAAAACGCCTGCCCGGGTTCAAACCCCCGACCTGCATGCAGTACGTATGTCGGGGCGTAAACTACTGAGCCACTTGAGGCTCTCGCAAAACTAATTACAGCAAGAACTACAGTCGTACTGTGCCGATACACATTTTGTTCACATTACAGTAAGAGAAATGCTTAGTGATACAACACAGTAAGATATGATTGACAATTTTTTGTTATATTTCCTAACCAAAACCATTAAACCAACTGGTGCGCAAAGCAGGACAATAAAGCGATTAGTCATAATACGCCCTCACTTCTGTCGTTTTCTTCGTATCCTCTTGTTTCTTCTTCTGTAGTTCCCTGCTCACTTCCCTGATAAGTTGTATTTCTTCCAGCTGCTTTGGGGTCAGCGGGTCAAAGACGCGGACGACGGGCCGCTCGGGATCATCCAACGCCTGGCGGAACTGCGTGTTACGAGTCCAAAGCACTTCGAACCGCTCCTTGCTGATTAGCGAAGGCGCCATCTTTGTTTTATTTACCTGAGGAAATATTGAATTGTTTACAGTGCTGGCGATTGTAGACTTATCATGAACTTGATTAATTATTTCTTCACTGCACAAATTTTATTGCATCCACGATACACCAGACTTTGGAAGCTTTCGATCGATCGGAAATCGTATAGTTGTTTACATTTATTTAAATAACTGTATATTTTAACTGCAAAAAAGCTATTTTACCAACCATTCTGAATTATAAGGCAGGTTAGTGTGGATTATGCACATTGACGCGCAGCTTAGATAATTAATAAAATCAAGTTTGGTTTCAGCAAGATGTTCTGTCCTAACTATTTAAGATTAACTTCTTTTCCAGAGGCATAGCCGACGGCGGGCCGTATCGCTTTGTCTAATATAATATGTAATAATATAAAAAAATATAACTAATTGAACTCACCTGTCCTCACGTCCAGTCGGCAACGAAAATTGTAATGAGAATGAAACGCAGCCAGTAGCCCGCCGTCAATATTACGCCTTTTATTTTGTCACTATCCTCAACATTTTAACTCTTTTTTTAAATAGTCAGAGGTTGTGAAACAGTTACACGAAATATATTTCTTTAAATGTAAAGTAATGACCTAAGCCATCTTGTTTCTTTTCTAAATTTACTTACCAGTAATTAAACTATTCGTGTTAAGTTAAAAATAATTTGCAATAATATCTGTACCCTCTACAATCCGTTGGTTGTCGGTTTTATACATTACTTGGCAGAGGACGGAGAGGACAGACAGAGAGACAACTACAACATCCGTTTAATGAATGGGTCGGCTCGACCGGTGAAATACCCCGACCTCACACAAGACAGGCGTGAAGTACTTCTGCGTTTTGTCTGATGAGTCTGTTCCCTTTCTTATCTATTATTGATTTGACGGGGAAGAGGATGTAGGAATAGGAAATATATATATATAATATAAATATATGTATATTAAACTACATTGTACTACTGGAGACTGAAGAGTCTGGTCTTTTGGGTATTAGAACTAAAAGAGGAAAAATCCTGACACGTTTCATGTTGCGAGGCGGCCACTACGAGAAGTCTCATCCTGTTTCCTATAGAATGAGTTTTGTTAACATTTTACGAATTTAAAAATGTCGAGCGCACCTGGTGTCGAGGTCAGATTAATTATAAAAACACAAAACTGTGCTGTTGCCGTCCGACAAACGCAATTAACATATGAACAAACCATCAAAAGTTTTTAATTTTAACCACAAGATGACCTTGATGACTTATCACCTAATAAAATTCAAAAGACGTATTTTATTTGTTGTACGCACATGAAATCTAGAGCCAGTTAAAATGTATCGCAAATTCTGTTGTGTGTTTCGTTTTGTTTTTTCCAGCAATTAAATAAACCAAGCTATTTCACTTTGCTTGTACTACGCAAAACAAGATACACCGCTTTTCAACGCCATACAATACGGACAAACGATTGAAATTTCTCAAATCGTTACGTTACTTGTCTAACGGCCGATCTCAATCTCGAATCTTCGAGCCCCGGATCGAAGCGATCTCAAGATAAATCCACAACACGCGTCCCAATAACAACATCCTGACAACGCTAGTCTATTTTCAAAAGAGATTGAACATCGTCCGCGGTCCTCTCAAACGTGTCGTTACCGTTACAATCTGTAAAACCGTATTACAGATAAAGTCAAATAAAGGTATATTACATTAGCGGAAATTACATATATACTATATATTCAATATTATTTCTATATATTGATGACGTGGCTAAAGAGGTTTACGCTTCAAATAGTAAAATGTTTGTTATGTTACTACTTAAGGCAACCTTTGTGACATTGCAGGTAGCGGGCGGCGCTTTCGATACAGCACCGCGTAGGTTTTTTTCACAATTTCGAGGGTTTTTCACTTTTTACGCGGAACCTTAAACATTTTGCTTAAATTAAAATAGCCTATTTGAATCTCGACAATTTTAGCTATCTTCCAGTAAAAGTCCTATCCGAATTAGTTCAGTCGTTTCGGAGATTACCCGGAATAAACAGACAGACAGACAGACAAAAATTTTAAAAAAAATATTTTCGTTATAAATACCGTATATACATCGTGTGTATTGAGTACGGCAATATATTACATACAGACACTTCAATTTAATGTATCAGTAATAATAAATAATAATAATAAAATAATTTATTTATCCCATAACAATAATAACATTATACATAGGCGTTACAACTTTATTAAGCAGGGGACTGGTGTCCATACTAGGGATAATCCTGTGTTATAATCCCAAGTCGTATCTGTCGATTTCCATGGACTGTAAAATAACAATAAGATTGCAGTTCGAGACTTGTCAAAATCCAAAAATCGTTTTTTTTTTGTTTTTTTTCGTCACTTTCAAACAGAAGGCGAACCGAAATCCGTTAGAAACCGGATTCGTCCCTCCAATGGATTTGTCACGTTTTTGGATCGAAAGATCGTTTATTAAAATAGTATTTCAATAAATTGGATCGCGGATGCGGTCGCAGATTGATAAAAATGGATCGGGATTGCATATTGGGAACGGCCGTCAGTATATCATGTTATCTCAACCAATAACTTTCATAGATGTAACATAAAACGATCACTGGGAGTGATCCACGACGAGATGTAGGATCTATCTTGAGTCAAGAAAGTTTTTTTAAAGCTATCTGCGTCAGCGACATGAACTCAAAGTAATTAGACTAGATGTAGTAATGATGGTAATCTAAAAAAGAATACTATCCCAGGAGGCTATATGCGATTTGTAATACTTATATAAGTAATTGAAGAATTGCAAACCTTAAGTGGCAATGCAACGCAAGAACGGACGGCCGATGGGGCCGAAAGGTCCTAGAGTGGCGGCTAGGTACAGGTCGACGCAGCGTAGGTAGGCCTCCCCGAGGCGCTGAATGAGGATGGCAGAGGATGGATCTTTGTGGCGATGAATGTAGGAGGCCTACGTCCAGCAGTGGACAAATATCGGGTGAAACGACGACGATATAACAAAACACTATGACAAATACGTAAAGATGGACAAAGAGACAAAAACAAGACTCATTGTACTAGCAGATCTCATTCATTTGGCTCGGTGCGCCTCTAACTTTAGAGGTAAACTGATAGCCTGTAATGTCATAAAGAATATATAAGAATTACCCGCCAGAAACATATTATAAAGGTTATATTGCAATGGATTCGTTCCCATATTGACATAAGTGGTAATGGGATTGTTGATGGACTTGCGATAGAAGTGATGGTATAACCACGACCTGTCTACCCTACTTTTCTGATCTCTTGTACACATTGAAAGAAAAATGTTATTCGTTATGGAAATAATATTTTAACCAAAGTAAGACCATCCAACCGAACCCTCTACATCATGCAAGGTGATATCTGTACGTCAGATATAATTAAAGGCTATGGTTCTGGATGTATCGTCTTTAATAGTTTTGAACATTTGATGGATAAAACATGTACACCTAACTGCACGGAATGTAACAAGAGAGAATATTAGAAACTATAAAGATAGAATCATCTGGAAGATACGTTGAAGTTGTTGCATCGCCGCGGCTTGTACGTGCAGCAGCTCGCCGAGTAACAGGCCGACTTCGACGACGTTCTCTCCTTGTATAACGTAACAAATAATACAATACAAACAATCAAAAATATAGAACTCCTAAGTAGTCTGTTAATCAATATTTGCACAGCGATGACCAATTGTCACGGCCGAGGTTGGGTCTCGTCTTTCTCAACAAGTTACATCAGCTGCGGTTGTCTCATTACTAAATATTAGATCCGATTCAACTGTCAACAAAAACGTTTGTCTTCAGATGGTTGACAATAGATGGCGCTCTTACTAAGATGTAACACCCGCTGCTTTTCAGAGTCTGAAACTCTAAGGAGATTTTGTTGTGTACGTTTGTCACTTATTCGAACATTTAAGTAATTACAATGTCTTTTAAAATGTATATAAGTAGAAACACCATGAAAGGTGAACAGTTCTGGTCAGTGTGTACACCTACAAAATATATATGTCAAGTGTTAAGAAAAGCTTAAAATAAAATAGATACTCGATGTCGTGGACATGTTATACGAGTATACCAAATAACAACAGGTTCACAAATTTACCAAACGTTATATTTTTTTTAAATATCTTAACATGACTATTTTTATTTTAAATCGATTGGAAACTGTATTATTATTAAGTTTCTTAAAGCACATCGGTGAGCGTGTAATGGAACGCGAAGCCACCCCTCGCTATGAGTCACTCGTTGCACCCCAACCCCCAGGCTACAAGCGGCGGAAAATGCCGAAGTGTGCCGGGGGCAGCCGAGCGGCGCGCGTGTGCTCGCACGGAAAACATTACAAATTTAAATAGAAATATTATGTAACCTTTTTACAATTTGCACGTTTTATGCCACGCCAATAAATTAAACGAAGATGTGTTCCCGGTTAACGCAAGCTCGTACCGCTGTCGTTGATCCGGTTAAATTTGTTGCCAAAGGAACCGTGATGTTAGTTGAGGTATATTGATTTTCCAGTGACGTGGACAGTAACGTTGTATGCGGTATACCGTGTTTTCGTTAGTTGTGTAGTGTTTTAATACAGCGGTATGTGCGTGTTTGTGAAATGTAAATAGATTGGAATAAAAAGGTGCACATCGCCGATGTGTAAATGTGATATAATTAGACTTTATTGTACGTATATAGTTGATATCGGTGCTTCGATTTAAAAAACGTAATAATCTGGTGAATATAAATTAATTTAAAATAAAACTAAACCGATTAATTAACTTGAAATCTTTCTGAAGGTGTGTGTGTGTCTGTAATTTTATTTATTATACATACAGGTGTCGTTAGTATTTATTTATATAATTATCTATTTACGAATATCTTAAATTTTACGTAATAAAGGTTCTTCGATAATGTAGAGACAATATGGTAAAGTTCATTATTTAATTTGTAATTTTTTATAGATTAATTTATAAATAAATGGTTTGATAGGTTTCAGCGACTCAAATCGCTGTTTATATAATTAAAAAAATGAAAACAACTAAACACAGACACGTTACTTTTTCATTTAATTTAAATCGTTGTTTAAGTAAATCCCACTTCGATATATTGTTATTAGCCATATACCTAGTAGGCTCTCTATTCTCTTGGAGACATTCTACAAATAGGTAATACTTCCATCTAATAACGTCGAGATGTTGTGAATTCTTAGTTTAGAATATATTTGTTTTTGACCTGTAATTGTTTAATTATCAATTAAACAATAAACAGTGTTTGTGTGCACGGGCGCACCCTGTTTGTCTGCAAAGTGCATTAACATCTCGCTGTTGTTATCCCTGGCTGTGCTTAGAACCAGCGCTCAGAACGACGTGACAGGTCTCCGAGCTAGCGTCCGTTCAATTTTTTTTAACATTTCAATTACAATGAAAAACTACATTCATATATCATTCTAAGATTTAAGAAGAAACAGAGAGAGAAAGAGAGAGAGACGAAATTAGTAGGCGAATGAGATGAATATAAAGATGGTAAACAGAGATATACAAATCACTAGTGGATCAATTAATTTATATATTTATTTAAAATATAATTATTACATTATAAGTAATGGTTGCCAAACGAGTTTACACATCAAAAATACATATTGACCTTTTACGTTCGCTTTACATAATTACTAGCATTCCGTTTTCATTCTTACATATTCTTTACTAGTGACCCGCCCCGGCTTCGCTCGGGTACCACTAATTATGTTGACCCGATCGCTACCAAACACAGGAACACCCGCTCTGCCAATCTGGACAATCCCTGTAAATTTCATCGAAATCGGTCCAGCCGTTTCGGAGTCAATAGGTCTATAGGGAACATACATACTTCGCTTTTTATATATTATTATTTTGTCATAAAAAGGAAGTAAAGCTCTTTAGATAGAGTCTCTGTGCGGTTTATACAAGACTTTACTGGTTGCAAATAAGACAGAGGATTCAATTGAAACCACGTACTGGCCGCGGCATTCAGCGGACAGGATAAGATTGGCTTCACTTAAAGACAATGAACTCGTTGTATCAACAATGGATACGTAAAGTTCAGTTTTCTGAAGGAGACTGTTAATTAGGAGGCGGTTACATCTGAAATGTTTTGTGTTTAGCCTAAACTTCTCACGGAACAACATTTACAGGAGTTATCTCGAAAGTATGAAAATATTTCAGAAGTCCAAACTACACGCCTACAGTGGATTCCTTAATTAACGCCAATAGCAAATATATTTCGTAAAATGATTTCTCGTAATATTATCTATTTATATCATTTATTTCTATTTAAGACATATTTATTTATAATATACTTTTAAAAATCTACCGATGTGTATAAAAATAGTGATCCACCGGCTGCGGAGTCCTTTTATTTCAAGCAACCAGTGGTCAGGGTTACAGAGAGAGGAACTTTCTCACAATGCGGACAGACTCCAAGATTACCGCTTTTTGTATCAAACCCTTAATCCAACCGTCTAGCGAGAGCTTCTTAAGATGTTGGTCGAAGCTCTTCGCTAACAGTCCGTTCACTGATACGACCACCGGAATAATGGTAGTCGAGTTCATACCCCACATGGCGGTAATCTTGTGAGCCAAGTCTAGGTACTACTAGGGATAGTGATATCGACCAACACTACACGACTCTCAGATCGGTCTATTATCACAATATCAGGTCTGTTGGCGACAATATTCCTGTCTGTGATAATATTTATATTATTATTATTCTCGTCCGCTCCAGATTTTGAAAACATATTTTAACAATCCCTACTAACATTATAAATGTGAATGTAAGTTTGTTTGTTACGCTTTCACGCGACAACTACTCAACCGATCATCACACGAAAAAAAATCGATTACGATAAATAAAAAAAATATAAAAATGTAGCTACTTCAACGCCATAATATTATAAATGCGAATGTTTGTGTGTGTGACTGTATGGATGTTTGTTACTCTTTCACTCAAAAACGGCTGAACGGATCTGGACGAAATTTGGTACAGGTATAGATTATAATCTGGAATGCTATTCCATAATATTGTAAAGTTTCATTAAAATCCATTCAGTAGTTTTTGTGTGAAAGAGTAACAAACATCCATACATCCATACTTACGTACTTTCGCATTTATAATATTAAGTAGGACGTGTTAGGAACCGTTGAAAATAAAAAAATACTATTGGAATTTATTGAGCATGTGATTTGGTCGTTACGGCGTCGATATTGGGTGTACAGTGAAGCAACCATCTCGAGAGCTTGGCCGCCTTCCAGTTTCGTCCGGAAACACTTTACATTATGTTAGAAACGTAAAGCATTGACTGCAAACTTAGCCGTCTGTCGGAGAATATGCTTAAATGTAAAATTGATACGATCGGTTCCTTCAGAGATCGTGTTAGAAAATTGAATGAGCGCGAATTTAATCTGGCCTAATAAAATGGAAATATGTTCGCAAGAGGTAGAATTCTTTTGAGTGGTTATATTGAATACTAGTGATCCGCCCCGGCTTCGCCCGGGGAGCCGTTTCGGAACGTATGCGGAACATCGTCTTTTATATATGTAGATATGAACCCGTTAAAACAAAACGTATCCCACGGGAACCGTACATTAATCCGGGATAAAAAATAGCATATGTGTCATTCCAGATTATAATCCATCCCTGTACCAAATTTCATCCAGATCCGTTCAGCCGTTTTTGAGTGAAAGAGTAACAAACAAACTTACATTCACATTTATAATATTAGTAGGGTTAGATGAATAGATATTTGCTGTTGTTATTCCGTCGTAAACTCCACCTTCGGGAAAGGATACTATGTCCATTTTTGATTGCTTGAAGGGTGTTTCCCTCCATTTGAATACGTTGTCATGCACGTTTAGTGATTGCATAAGGTGGTATAAAAAGTAACATAGCACTTAAGTGATTTGTTCCTAAATAAGGTTCAATATCTTTGTTCTTAGCAGATGAAATCGGACGCTGTCTAACAATTTGTGTAGCGTTGTGTAAGCGTCCGTCCGCTTTAGTGGCGCATCTCGACTGCAGATTAACCGCTGGCCCATTTTAACTGTTAAAGAACTTTCTGCTATTCACCAGCTCATTTCAGTTTCTACAATGTTGCGTTTATTTGAGTTCATTCAGTTCTACTTATACAGGGTGTTTGAAATTGTCGTTATTCTCTTGTAATGTAACAACAAAGACTAGAACGGAACGTTAAAATCGATGCACTGATCTCAAGCTAGTTAACGAGGTGCGCAAGAGGGATGACCGTCCACGTGGCTACATTATGAATATTGTTTTAGTGCTAACGATAATGTTGACGATGTCGGACTGAGTGTATCGTGCGCGACCGTGTCGGCATGGACCGGCGGTGCGTTCGTGTACCGCTATGATCCGAGCCGTTTCCATTCGGAGGCCGCGCTGTAGATTGTGAAGATGGAAAGCGGGGGCGTCGCCGCGGCCTCGGAGGCCTACCAGTACGTCGGCCCCTTCAGATTGGAGAAGACCCTCGGGAAGGGTCAAACAGGTGAGTTTCAAATATGTGTTCTAATGTCGATGATACAACTAAATCGTAATGAATATCGTTAATCCTGACATTGCACGTACTTTGTTATATCCGCCGGCTCAAGTAGGGTGACGTCACTCAACTTTAGCCGGTCCTTGACTTAATATATTTGTTCTGATAAATACTTCATCTTATCTGGAGTTAAATAGATTTTTTACTATATTCGGTTCGACAATTTTCAAAAGATACATTGACCTAAGATAAATACAAAAGAGAAGGTAGAATAGTGAAACATGGTATCCGTCACAAATTGAATGTAAGAAATAGTGCTCAGTAAGCTAGTTGACGTGGTGACGTAGACAGTGCTGCAAAGGTCTATGACCTGCTCATTGAAGAAGAAACAGCTGTAGTTGATAGGATACAGAAAAGAAAAAAACTTGTAGAAGCTGTGGATGATCTGCTGGTAGCCTTGCTTTGTTTGATGCTGGCGCATGTTGTATACAAGCTGTATGCGCGAAGGACAAAAAGCATCGTAATATTATTCAAATGAATTAGGATTAAGAAGTAGATTTAAAAAGTGAGTTCAACTGAACTTTAACTCCTAAACAAAACTTTATCAGGTCTATAGAGTGCGTGGCGACACGGAACATACAAACAGTAAATCAAAGATAAAAGTCCGAAAGTTTTTAATTAGAAACTGAGTAACGACTTAAGGAAACGCAACCTTGTCATTTGTTAAAAGAGAGCTCAATGGAAAACCGAATATTTATTTCTTACTCTAAACTATGCTAAATGGTTGTTAATTTATCCGATAACTTCCTTGCCCCGGGTTCATCTGGGTAGTACTTGTTCATTGCACAATCATGTTGATCCGATCGCTACCAAACTCACAGGATCAGCCGCTATGCCAACCTGAACATTTATCGAAAATTTTATCGAAATCGGTTCAGCCGTTGCGGTGTCTATGGGAAACATACATACATACTTCACCTATTGTGCAGATAAACCATTAGAAGATACGATACCAAACTTAAATAGTATCAAGATATTTTCGCTGATATAAAATGTATGTTAATTTTTTTTATATTACAAAGTGGCAAACAAGCAAGCGGCCCCTGGAAATAAGTAGCGCTACCCATAGGCATCCGCAACAAGCTAATGAGTTGCAGATGCGTTGCCTACCTTCATGGACGAAGGAGGGGACAAACAGAAAAAAGGATAATTCCATTCCCTGTCCATCCCCTCCTCATCCGTCAAATCCTCTTCCTCTTCCCATCCTTTCCTTATTAGAAAAGGGTAGGAGGGGGAAGAGGACTACAATTAGGCCTCCGGCACGTCACTCATCAGACGAAACGCAGAATACTTCTACTTCACGCCTGTTTTCTGTGACGTCGGTGTATTTCACCGAGCTGGCCCCATTCGTGCAAAAGATGTTGTTATTGCGGGCTCTACCACTGTTATTGCGGGCTCTACCACTGTTATTGCGGGCTCTACCACTGTTATCGCGGGCTCTACCACTGTTATCGCGGGCTCTACCACTGTTATCGCGGGCTCTACCACTGTTATCGCGGGCTCTACCACTGTTATCGCGGGCTCTACCACTGTTATTGCGGGCTCTACCACTGTTATTGCGGGCTCTACCACTGTTATCGCGGGCTCTACCACTGTTATCGCGGGCTCTACCACTGTTATCGCGGGCTCTACCACTGTTATCGCGGGCTCTACCACTGTTATTGCGGGCTCTACCACTGTTATCGCGGGCTCTACCACTGTTATCGCGGGCTCTACCACTGTTATCGCGGGCTCTACCACTGTTATTGCGGGCTCTACCACTGTTATCGCGGGCTCTACCACTGTTATTGCGGGCTCTACCACTGTTATTGCGGGCTCTACCACTGTTAAAAACGTACGTATGAAAATGAAGAAAATTGAGAAAATTATGATTCGGAAATTCCAGAGCATGAGTGAATAAATACTACGCGAGAATTCCTGCAGCTCCGATAGACATCCAAGCCGAGGTTTTTATACACTTACGAGAAATCAGTGGCGTCGCTGTGTTGCTTTTCGGAAATAAACAGGTCGACACATCTGTGCGTATTATTTTAATGGACATGTAAGTTTTTTCTATCTTATAAAAAAACTATCCATCCGTAGAGTCGGTACAGATTACAGTCCACGATTTATTTAGTTCAGACTAGAGCCAATCAAATTCCATTGAAATGAAAAAAAATCTGACGCAAATTGTTGACCGCAAAATATGGGCAGCGGCTGGCGGGCGGCGCTAGTCGCGCATTGCACAGGTCAGCCTGACCGATGCCAATTTATTTCTGTACGGGCAACGGATTTGCAATAAAGCCTATATTTATACGTTGTTGTTGTTTTTTCTATTACAAAAATTTCATGTTTATATTGTTTGAACTAGAAATTTGGTATGTGTCGTAAATAAAATCAGTTCAGGAATCGTGTTATAACGTTTAAATCGGAGTTACTTAAACATCACGCGGACCACTTGCTCTCCCCCTACTTACATAAAATATTCATCATTGTATTCGAGAAATGATATATAAGTTGAATTGGTGTGTGCCCCCCCCACACACACACACATATATATATATATACACACACACACATATATATATATATATATATATATATATATATATAACTTTTGCAACATAAATCTGTTTCGTTACTCTCTCTTCATTGATCCTTTCAACATGCGAACCACCGAAGCATATAGTAAAGTTAGAATTGGACCTCTTCTTGTGTAACCGATTACAACATCTAACTCTGCGTTTTATCTTCAATTGAAATTGCACATGATGTAACAAATCCAATGTAATGTTATTGATGAACCTTGGGAGTAAATTAGCACCCAAACTCTTGTAGAGTCAGTAAAGGGTCGGAACACATCGGGTGGCGCGTGTCCGGTATCCGGTGTCCGGCGTCCGGCGAGTATGATGACGTCACCAATGTCTATAACATGTGTCGAGGAATTGAATAGAATACATCACGTTGTATTACAGTTTCAGATAGGATTACATCTACTATAACGAATGGAGCCGTACCAGTCTTGTTCTTGGAGAGTCAAAGTAGTTGGTAGTTCTAGAAATTTCCGTGCTTACACCATACCTGAATTTTCTATCCGTAATCAATATTTTTTTAACTCATTTAACTCTGACAATGAAACTGTTTCCCGAGTTGAGGTGATTCAATACAGACGGACCCAATATTAAATTAATTTCATTGATAATTTTTACACTGCAAAGGAGGATTCTTGAGGGGGCTACCCCCCGCAGTCTATTGACATTCCAATAACGTTTCCACACGGTGAACACATTTCAGACATGTTTATAGGTGTATAAATCGTATTTTAACCGAAGGTTTGATTCCAGGACTGGTGAAGCTGGGCGTGCATTGCGTGACCGGGAAGAAGGTCGCCATCAAGATAATCAACCGGGAGAAGCTCAGCGAGTCCGTGCTCATGAAGGTACGACATCCCTCAATTTGTTCTTCAAACCCCACGATCGGGGCAGGTATACACAGATTTATTCGGCAGTCGAGTGTCCATAAAGATTTTCTGCAGGGTAATTCCTGGGTAATTTTGTAGTAATTTAGTGTTAGAAATGTAATACTTTAATGTATGGAAGTGAGTCCTTGGTATGGGATAAGAAGCGTGATTAGGGCGTTTGAGATGCGATGCGAATTAAAGGATTAGATATAGCGTTGTAAAATGTGGTTAGAAAATGACTTTGTGGCTGAAATTGAACAACGTAAGCTTTGTTAGTGGTGACGACAAGGCAAATGTTGCGAAAGTGAATGGCTGTGTTATCATGTCGTAGGTTAGCTCAAATCGATTGAACTAGTTACATGTAATAGAAAGGCGGTATTAGAAGTAGCTGTAACCGATGAGTATTAAGAGAGAGGTGTGCCACGACCACACCAAATGTGAATCTGTATCTCTGCCTACCCCTCTGGAGCAATGGTGTGATTGCTTGTTTATTTTATTAAGTATTCTTCCATTTACTCTATTACGGACCTTAGTGATAGTTAAAGTATATTGTGTGCTCATCTTTTATAGGATTTCTCAGTGTTATGAGGGAAATATTAGGCCTTACATTTTCGTCTTGGCTCCAGGGTTTCGGTGAGCTCGGCTTGAGAGTTTGGCTTCTGTTCAGTGGCTACAGTAGTTATATGAAACCGGCTGTATATTGGTGCTTAGCCAAATGTTGTGGACTATTACTCGATTGCATAATTAACAGTGATGACCCCAGGTCTACTGCGGCAACCCACTTGTATCGATGTATATATTATCTTACATATAATATAGGTCCTGATCGAATAACAGACGAGGGTATACATTTCTTATGACGTATCTTCGACCATAATATGTTCGTTCGGTATGTCGTCTTATTTAGTATCATTGTCCGCAGGTTGAGAGGGAAATAGCAATAATGAAGCTGATCGAACATCCGCACGTGCTCGGCCTCTCAGACGTCTACGAGAATAAGAAGTATCTGTGAGTAAATCGTTTTCTTTTTGTACCGCTAGATGGGGATACTGCATATAATTAAAAATTAAGGAATATAGTCAAGATGGTCAGTTAATAATTACTAAAAGTGTAATCATATAAGTTATACATCTTTAGTTTAACAATTTCAAATAACATTAGTCCAAATTGGTCTTTCACGTCTTCATGATAAAGTAATAAGAAGTTCTTTACGGAAGACTAGCGGTGCCCGTGACTCCGTCCGCGTGGAATAGTCACATTGGGCAGCATTTTTAATTTTTTCGCATTTAAAAGTATGTTCTTCCTCAGGGTCTAGACTCTAAACTATTTCTTTAAATCGGTTTAGTAGTGTAGGCGTGAAAGCGTAACAAACAGAGAGACACTTTGGTAGTTATAATATTAGCAGGGATTACGGAGGAGCAAGCGCTTATAAATGTATATCATTTTATTTATTAATTAAACTGACTGACTTATTAATGCACAGCCCAAATTACTTGTTCTAGAGACTTGATTGCACACATAAGAAAGGATTTATCTAATAATAATAATAATAAATCAGCCTTTTTTTAGAATGTTTCCCACTGCAGGGAACAGGCCTCCTCTCCGAGAGAGGGAATGAGCCGTAATCCACCACGCTGGCCCAGTGCGGGTTGGTAGATGTCACAAGTCTTCGAATTTGGTGGTTCTAAGAACATGCCGGTTTCCTCACGATGTTTTCCTTCACCGTTTTTGACCAGTGGTGATGAAATGAATTACACAAAGTAAACGCCTGCCTGGGTTCGAACCCGCAACCTACAGTACGTAAGTCGGGGCCTATACCGCTGAGCCACCACTGCTCTAGAAAAGAAAGTCCACCCCTTAAAGGTCTAAAGTAAGGGATGAAATTGTTTTAAAGCAATGTGAGATGACCCTATCTGATCAAACAAATGAAATAGTTTAGCTTAAATTATCATTCTAAATAGAAGGTTTAAATATACTTATATATTTAATATAAAGTGTATCGTGAGCAAGCACTCGTACTACACGTTTGTCGTTTGTCGCTTAAAATAATAAATAAATAAAAAAAGACATAGATCGTCAACATTTTTAAAAACAGTGCACTTTTTGTTGTGTTTTAAGTGGCAGTCATTAAATATGAAAACGTGCTCAATCTGTAACAATAAATTCAACGATGGAGTTCAGTGTGGGTCCTGTAAAAATCTTCTGGACTTTAGGTGCGCTAGCATCTCGGAGACTGGCTGGAAAAAGTTAGGCGCTGATAGAAGAGCTCAGTGGAGGTGTGCTTCGTGCAAACTATCCTCCCCTGCTGTACTTCCAGCACAAACCAAAACCACTGATACAGCCGCCTCTTTAGAAACCATTCTCCGTGAAATTCGAGATATGAAGCATCAGCTATCTAGCTTACCGACGGTTGACGACTTAAGATCGATCAAAGACGAATTATCCGAGCTTAAGACAGCATGTGATGTCTCCCATGTCAAAGTAGAGGAAATCAACACCAGACTCTTAGATGTGGAGTCCAGGGTTTCTCAGATAGAGAAGGCTGATGTCACTATAAGTTCACTGCAGGCCGAATTGGCAAAAACCAAACAAGAACTTTCCGCGCAAGAGCAGCGATCTCGGCTTAACAATGTCGAGATTAAGGGAATCCCGCTGAAAAAGGAAGAAAACCTCTTCTCAATAGTAGATTCAATTGGACGCAAGATCGATTACGCGTGTCCGAAGTCGCAAATTAATTATATTTCAAGAGTTCCTATGTATAACTCTAATGAGAAGTTGATTATAGTTAGCTTCCTCAATAGATACATAAAGGAAGACTTTATTGCGGCTGCGCGTGGCGCCAGGAACCTATCTACCACCGACCTAGGATATCAGGGAGTACCTCATCGTGTCTATGTTAATGATCACCTGAGTGCCGATACTAAAAAATTACTAACTAATGTTAAAATCCTTGCTAAAGAAAGGCATTATGATTACGTTTGGGTCAAGCACGGTAAAATTCATGTACGCAAAAATAATTCTAGTAAAGCCTTTATCATTGCTAAGCAGAGCAATTTAAACAAAATTGTATAAAGTATTAAGGTTTCGCACCCCTGCCTCGTTAGCGGCTCGGACTCCTGTCTTTTGTGTCTTTTGTGTACGCATAATAGTCAGTTATACTTGTTATTGCGCTGCTTACTCAACCGTATTAACCAACAAAAACATGCCGTATGTACTTGCACAAACAGCTCACTATTGCTTGCCTCCTCGGGCAATAGCTTACGACTATTCGTTTTTAATCGGCTTTTGCATCATACAATTTGTTAATATGTACCCACTTTTTATAATGTCTGTCAAAGTCTACGATACAATGTCTAATAATTTTAACATGATTTGGTTTATTCTTAAATTAGCTTTGGCCTACCCGATTTTTCAACGTATAAAATTAGTGCTAAATTTACTTTTGAAATATAACTATACTTTAACTTACTATAATGTTTCTTAAAAAAATTGTTGTTTTCTGTTTACAGTTATGGTTTATGGACATAGGTTGAATATTTTTTTATGAAAGCGTACGAGGCCTTAGAACCAAAACAGAGACATTTTATCGACAGGTCTTACTAAATTCATATGATGTTATTGTTTTGACAGAGACGTGATTAGTTAGCGGTATGTTAGACTTCGAATTGTTTGATGAAAGATACACGGTATGGCAGCGGGATCGACTTTGTGTTTGTCTTTTAAAATGCCTATACTTTTTACTGTTTCAATTTTTGATGGTTTGCTTGCTCACATTTCTAAATTTGTTAATCTGTATCTATAAGTGAAGACTTGTTATTGGCTGTACAAATGCTATATTAATGCTACTCATGTTATATTTTAGCTGTAAGTCTTCCATGCATAAATTAAATAAATAAATAAATAAATAAATAAATAAACAAATAAGCTCTCACACCAGTCAATGAGGGGGTTAGACAGAGATTACAGATTTATGGTTGGTCCTGATCCACCTAGGTACCGTATGAATGTCATAAATGTTGAGTAATCAGTGGTAGCACGGTAATACACTCTCGAAGTCGTCCGCCCGCGGCGACGCCATTGCCTTCTGCCACTGTATTATATACCACAATTATAGATAACATGTGTCAACAAGTTGTTATTGTCACACGAAATATTACCATGACCAAGAACATCGGTTATGTTCTTAGTGAAGGTTTTATGTAGCTCGGGAACAGTTTTGATTTGATAAGATTAAGTACCCCTGTCAATGTGGGACAAAATTTTATAATGATCGGTTGAGTCGTCAACGAGTCAAAGCGAAACAAACGTAGAAATTTGCATCCCTACTAATATTATTAATGCGAATGTAAGTTTGTTTGTTACGCTTTCACGCGATAACTACTCAACCGATCATCAGGAAACTTTGTACACATATTATTGGAGGTATTAGAAGTAACGTAGGATACTTATATCAAAAGCGAAGTATTTATGTTCCCTATAGACCTATAGACTCCGAAACGGCTGGACCGATTTCGATGAAATTTACAGGTGTGTTTGGTAGCGATCGGATCAACATAATTAGTGGAACCCGGGCGAAGCCGGGGCGGGTCACTGGTTTATAATATAAGTGAATAATTGGGATGTCAGTATAGCTCAATGTTCAGTTGAGATGGCAACTGGAAAGTATAAAACCTGGGTTAACTTATCGATTAATTAGATTTCTGAAAAAAAAACTGTTCAGTTAAAACCAGCTACCAGAGCTACATAAAACGTATCTAATTATCGATCGTCTGCGATGTTCACTGATAAAGAAATCGTACACAATGAGAGTGAGGACCGGGTCGTTAAATTTTTAAATGATAATATACCTACATTTAACCTCGATTAAGGTTCCGTTGGCAAGTGACCACAGGATGAGCCGGTTTTTAAATTCATTTTATTCAACACATTTTCATTTAATGAAATACTTTTTGTATTGTAACATACATAACACTTAAGTACAGTCACTTCATCCAAAATGGTGTAATTTCAAAAATTAAAAGATATCGTGTATATTTTTGTTTTAAATTGCCCTAAAATATAAAGTAAAGTTTAGTGTATTTCCAAACACACACACTTTTATACATATAATTTCAGTTGTAAGTTAGTTCCGCAGCTTTAAATGTTTAGAATTCTTTACACGCTTCTAGATTCTTTGTTCCTAAAAGCTTCCTTTCAGTTTGTGGCGTGGCTCTTACTTAGCGCCTCTGTGTTGAGCCTCAGTTAAGTTCCGAGTGTCCTTGACCCGCATCGTAACCGCACTTCAGCTTTTACAGTAAAAAACCAGTACAAATTAATGCAAAAAGTTAAACCAGAGCCCAAGCTTTTATTGCAACAGAAATTGTACCTCGAGCGGGTCGACTAGACAAAATTTACATTACGTTGTGATAAATATGCAAATTAGAATAGATGCCGGAAGATTTACGAGATTCGTTTATTAGTGCCATCTATTATTATAAAAATACTAGTGACCCGCCCCGGCTTCGCCCGGGTACCACTCATTGTGTTGATCCGATCGCTATCAAACACAGGAACACCCGCTGTGCCAATCTGGACTATCCCTGTAAATTCAGCTTTTCAGGTTCAGCCGTCTCGGAGTGTAGGGAACATACATACTTCGCTTTTTATATATATATTTTTTCATAAAAAGTATTCTATGTTACTTTTAGTACTTACAAGAATATGTGTACAAAGTTTCATGATGATCGGTTGAGTAGTTTTCGCGTGAAAGCACAAACAAACTTACATTCACATTTATAGTCCGTCGTCGGGCCGTGGGCGATGAAAGTTTGTTAGCTTGTACTTATTAATATTATTCGGAGACAAAATAATTTAAATATAATTATGAGCGGTTATGGTAGATGGCGTCGCGCCAGTCGGCCGTCCGGCGAGCGCTGGGCGGCCCTGTCCGTTACCAACGATTCGCGCGCCGCTGTATGGTTGCACGCATTGATTTTCCATTTCACGTTAGTGCCACATCTTTAACTTGCTGTATTATTAACCTGTTATTTACAAAACATCCAATTTAATTACATTCTATATTAAATAATTATTTCCTCTGCCTTTGATTTGACGCGTCCCCCTCCGCGCAATTAGCGGTATGACTAATACAAAATATGAAGTTCTTGTATTTTATAAATCGGTAGAAAGACCACGAAAAATAAGGAACATTTAATGTATTATAATGGATAAAATTAAATTACAGTAATCTGTCCAGGATCTGGATAGAATAATTTCTTGAATTAACGCCATCTAGTTAAAAATATAGAAACTTAGAAGCATAAATTCATGATTTGTTCATTGTTTCAACATAATAAAGCATAATTGATATTTTATTTATTTAAATTAGGATTGGGAACGATAATTATTCAGAGAGCTAATTGTACTAAGACATTGTGAAGTATAAATCTGTAATAATATGAATAATTTAACGGGACTGTTACGTTTTATCCTTTTGTGATTTTTGTTAATTTTGGTGACTCTTGAAACTTTAATAGGTCAATATAAAGGCGTTGCATTGAGCCCCGGCGGTCGGTACACTGAAATGTCAAGGACGTATGTACGTTACATATATATGTATGTGAGTACACAGGTCCCGGCATTCGACACCGCGCCGCAGCGCCGCGCGCTTTCCAATTTGTCGCCACCCTTACGCAAATTGGATGAGATACCGCCGACGATACGAATCTGCGACTTGACCCGATAATCTCAGTGATTTATGAATACGTACATTTAAAAAGTTACAATGTTTTTGCTATATGACGCGGTGGCGATGCCACGGATTATGTCATATGTGTGCCCTTTTGTTTTTTCTCTAATGGCCGAGCTGAGCTGCCTCTGAGCCACATTCCCGGAGCTCTTACAATAAAAATTCTCGTAACATCAAGTCAACGTCGACAACGTATTCGTAAGAAAGTTGACTCGTTACACAGCGTGTTCACACTGCCGACAAGATTGAATTTGAATGTTCGAACGGATATCTTGTTATGACATGTGCTGTGACCATACACTTGTATGACATAGATTAGATACGGACATAGAAGTATGTCTGTAGGTAAATTTCGTAGTGCATCATTATAGTTCAGAGCGTGTCTCCGCTCGCGTCGCGGCGACCCGCCTCTCGGCGGCTTCACTCGGCCTCGAATCGTACATGTCGTTGCAATAATTTAAACTTAAATAAGTATAACAGTCTACCTTATGGTAACTTATCTATGAAATTTGATTACATACCTAGTAAATTCCAAAATATTTTCGAAATACAACTTTTCTCCTATAACCTGAGAGCATCCATATATATACAATTTCACTTCACTTTATTTCCACAAAATTTCCGATGAAAGTATAAAAAGTGTAATGGCCGCCATGTATGGTGAATGAAGTTTGTTTACAACAATCATATCTTGCTATGAAACAAGCTATAAATCTAAATCCAATATGTAATGTAATATACAATATTGACCTACTTGACCTACTTGACCTGAATGAATCTAATACTTTATAATCATTACAAAAAGATTTACGTATTCATTAACAACATTATTTTTTTATTATATTATATGTTTCTGATTCGGGGCGGTGTCCAATGATAATGTTAAAATAACAGAAAAACTTATTTTACTTTATATGTTGATTGAGTAACTTGATCGATCGAACCCTAACTATGTATATACCTATACTGGACGATCGTGTAGGCAGATACGCGATTTCGTCCGTAGCACGTAAAGGAGGGGGCCATGAGAAATGGAAATTCTGCATCATTCCGCAATCTCTACCCACTCCTCCATGTCCGTTCCATGGAAGTAATAATTTAACCGTTTACAAAAGTTACAATTGTTATCTTTGATCAATTAAAATTAATCCGAAGGTTAATAAAAATGATACCCTACATCCTGAATTAACCTGTCCAAGTTACATAAACTTATGTTAATAGTATAGAGTAGAGAGCAGTAGAGTCTCCCCGGCCACAGAGTAGCTGTGTAGACGTGCTACTTATAAGTTTAAACTTGCAACTTCACCATTGCTTGAGAACTTGCTGGAATTTGTAGGTTTCCTTCGGGCGCAGAGTTTTAAATCACGATGCTCAGTGATTGGATGGTTTGTATACGAAGCGGGCAACCGTCAATACGTACACAACAGCAAACTTAGCTTGAGCTCAGAAGTGTATATGTGTTTTAGAGTTCAGTGTTCACTGTGTAGTCATTGCTCAGTCGTTTTTTTTTCAAACCGTTCTATTTAAAATGGAAAGGTTTATTCCAACAACGCTATCGTTTAGTTCGATATTCAATCGCGCTGCACTCGCTAAGCCGATTCGGTTTACCAATTTTGTGCATTGCTTGTTTACTTTACGCTTTAACTCAATCTGTAGTGAATTTAACATCGCGGAAACAAATTGCTAGTGAATAAAACATTTGTGATTGGGGAACGAAAATCTCATTGTTAGTTAATTTAGAAGATTCACTTTAATTGTATTATCTGGCAGCTATCACCGATGTTTAGTGAATTTCTTCCGGTGGGTTTCCACTGCCGTAATGTATCGAAACAAGCTTTCTCTCTATTTTTCTCTTTGAAAAAACTGAGATGACAATATGTTTTGTATGATTGTTTTCGGCAGATTACCCGCTTCACGTGATTGGCGCGTCCACCTCTTTTCCATAACGTATCCATTTCATCTATTAATGTATACTATTTAATGTATATTCGGAATTGGGTTTGAAACATTAATTTTTTTATGCCTAAAAAGGTTTTCGTTTTGCTTTATAAAGTTATGGATTTCATAGCAACGGGAGAGCACTCGTGAATAAAAGATCTTTGAGAATGTTGGGATACATTTTAGTAAGCGCACATAATACAACAGCGGCGCGGCCTCGTCGTCCTGTTGTTTAACGAAGATCGATCGTTACGCAGTTATGCACTTTGCCGCGTTTAAAATGCACTCCATTTTAAATGCTTTCAAAGCCGGGCTGTGAAAATTACCACTTGCGATAAAATTTTCTATTCAACATTAAAAGGCACTTTGTGTGACTGCCTGCTGGACATACCCTGAGCCAATAGGCAAAGACTAGAGCTTCTTCTGACGTTTCTCTAACTAGTTGCCTGTTACGATATCCAGCCAGGCGGATTCGTTAAGTATTATTATCGTATTATACGATCAAACGCAGTTTCGAGGTCACAGTTGCCGTAGTTGTTATTTCGAAGGCACTTTTTTCAATACTAAGTTGAATCTCGTGTCCGATTTAGTAATACATTCTTCCCTTGTGATTATTGCTTATTTTATTTATAATCGAATAAATAACAGTGGTAGAGCCCGCAACAACAACATTTGTTGCACGAATGGGCCGGCTCGACCGGTGAAATACCACGACCTCACAGAAGACAGGCGTGAAGTAGAGTATTCTGCATCTCGTCTGATGAGTGAGGTGCCGGAGGCCTAATTCTGGTTCTCTTCCCCTTCCCGCCCTTTGTTAATAAGGAAAGGATGGGAAGGGGAATAGGACTCGACGGTGGAGGGGGTGAATAGGAAAGGGATATAACCATTTTCTGTTTATCCCTTCCTCTGTCCACTAAGGGTAGGCCACGCATCTGTAACCCTTGTTGCAGATGCTTATGGACAGGGATCACTTGATATCAGGTGAACCGCGTGCTCGTTTGCCTTATGCAATAAAAAAACAATGTACGTAACGTAATCTGACTGAATGATATATCAACTACTAGACCCTAGACAGTTAAAATTTTGCACAGAGATTTCTGTTATTACAAAGGTTTTTAGGTAGACCTTTTCTCAATTCATTCCTTAACGGTCCAAAGTAGAGGATGAAAGTATGTACGGAGATTATTAGCCAATCTAAGTTGACCTCAGATCTGTATTATCTGCTATACTAAATAGGGTACAACTTAGGTTGTACTTTCTTCGGGTAATTGCGGATGAAACCGCGGGCTCAGCTTGGTATGCTATAAAATATGATAATAATAGTACTTTGCGTTATCTATATTCCACAGATGCGCAAGGTTTTAGTTATAATTTGTGCAATAGAAAAGCATTATGTGTCCCCGAGGATTGAATTATCACTCCCTGTTCCCAGCTGTTGGAAAATTAAGCTGAGCCCGATAATGCCGGCACAATCTACCTTCATTAGCATTCGGTTAATCCTCGTAGCGGTGTGCTACGAGGCACGTAGCACTTGACTACGCTGCTTCGTAGTATGTAGCGGCGTAGCACTGCAGGCGCTACGGCACTGTTTCATAACTGATAGACTAACATAAGCAAATGAGTCGCACATGCGCTGCCCACCTCAATGGATAGATGAGGTGATAGACAGGAAAATAATATTTCCCTTTCTTATCCATTCCCCTCCTTATTATGAAAAGACGGGGAAGAGACGAGGACTGAAATTGAGTCTCCAGCGCCTCAGACGTAAGACGACACGCAAAGTATACTTTAACTTGACGCCTGTCTTCTGTGAAATCGTAGTATTTTATCGGTCGAGCCGGCCAATTCGTGGAATAGAATTATTACCTGAGTTAAATTTAATTAAATCACTGAGGTTTGCTACGAATGTTTACGTTGTGAAAGTGTATATTGGGGTGTATATAAAATATGTGCTGTAAAGTACAGCAGAGCTTTTTAATATTATACTTCAAAGTACTGTTTTGATTACTGACGAAAATCTAATGGCGTAGATTTTCCTCGTGACCTATTTTTGTTTGTACTATATACGCGGACAGAAAACCCCGAAACTCCCGATATACTGGTACATAGAAGTAGCGCTCCGTCAGTTCGCTATTGGAAAGTTTCAGTGAATGAATAATGAAGGCCACTGAGTTGTTGAGACTAAAAAATAATAAGTTATTTGAAGTTATTTTCGAGGCGCTTTCATTACTCGCTTGGCTGCAGCCATCCGTCTCCCTGCGTCTGTTTCCCGCGACGTTCATCACCTTGTAAATGAAACCGCTGCTCGGATATCTCTTAGATACTAAAAACATTATGTCTTAGAGTTCTTACTTATGTAAACCTTAAAAGTTTATATGATAACACGTTTTATCAATAAAGTATATTTAATTTTATTTAAATAATTAATGAATAATTAAATGAACATGTTTGAACGTGAACATTGTAAACGGAGTATGAATACTAGCTTGCAATTGTTAAATAAATACTATTAATTCGAGGAGTATTTATGTAAAGCAATTCTATGTAGAAGGCTATGAGAAAAGTTTGAGCCACAGCGATTGATTACCCTTACGGATTGAAACAGATGCAACCTGCAACTAGACCCATATTAGAGTTATTATATGATCAGCCGTAAAAAAACTTGCCAAGTGCGCATCGGACCCGCGCACTTAGGGTTCCGTAACATTATTATATTTAAGGTATGGGAGCCCCCTTGAATATTAATTTTAATCTTTTGTTTATTATTTGTTTTATTTGCTATAGCAGCAACGGAAATAAATCATCTGTGAAAATTTCAACTGTCTCACTATCACGGTTCCAGAGATACAGCCTGGTGACAAACAGACAGCGGAGTCTTAGTAATAGCGTCTCTTTTTACCCTTTGGGTGCGGAACCCTAAAAATTATGAGAGAATTTTACTAATCTTCTCCCATCGTCCATTTACGAAAGATTCCTACGAAATGGGAAATTTGTAGAAAATACGCGGGCGTTCCTAATCCCCGATGTCATCAAATTGATTTAAAAATGTGAAATATTGAACAAGGGTTCATTTGCCGTCTCGCTCCAGCGCCGCTCGGCATCCATCCACTCACTGATTCTCACTCGACAACTTTAAGCGCAAAAAACTAGAGTTTATATTGTAGTTTATTTATTGCATCGTAAACGTAGGAGAGAGAGTGTTTCTTAACATTTATGTATCTTTTTGCTACGTTATGCTTCTGGATTCATACGATTGCAGTTGTGTTAGGTTTTCTCGATCTGTAACAGATCGCACCGGAGTATCTTATTACTTTTTTTGATTTTTTGAAATTGTAGGTATCTTGTGCTGGAGCACGTGAGCGGCGGCGAGCTGTTCGACTACCTGGTGAAGAAGGGACGCCTCACGCCCAAGGAGGCACGCCGCTTCTTCCGCCAGATCATCTCCGCGCTCGACTTCTGCCACAGCCACTCCATATGGTGAGTTATTACCATAGGCAACTTCACCTCATTGCATATTATAGATATTTGATTAAAAATAATAAAAAAATGTTCCGAAGACTTCAATTTGTCCTCGATGACTCTTATGCATGAGCATATGGTAACGTGAAACATGTTTGTGGTGGCAGCCATCGAGATCTGAAGCCGGAGAACCTGCTGCTGGACGAGAGGAACAACATCAAGATCGCGGACTTCGGGATGGCGTCGCTGCAGCCGGCGGGCTCGCTGCTCGAGACGTCCTGCGGCAGCCCGCACTACGCCTGCCCCGAGGTCATCAGGGTCAGTACAAAAGCGAATCCAAGATACACCTACAATATGAAACCAAGCTCACGTGTCCGGTGTTGTTAGGGCTTAAAGATTATATTAAAGGCCCGTGAACGACACATTTCTTAGGTATTCTTGGTAATGTTCCGTATTATGAAAGGTTTTTATGAAGCGAGTACGAATGGTGTAACAGAATTGTACGGTCGATATAATTAACCCTTCACAATGAGGACGCACGCAACTTTATAGTACTTCTTTAAATTATTCGTGCATTTAATACAAGTACGTCTACAGAAATGCTATAATCGTCAAGCTTGGCTGACGCGTTGGAGACCGCTGAATGTTACAGAGACAGAGGGCGCTGCTGTCCGTCCCGATATACTTCTGGTCAATATATCAGGACATGCATATCTTGGTCTCATTGCAGTATGCTGTGCATCACTTTGCAAATCATTGTTGTGTATGATTTTGAACTCGACCTCCAACTATTTATTCCTTATTCGCTTGCCATCTATCACTGCTTATGGGAAAAAATCCAACCCATGTTAATATATTACACGAAAATGCGCAAATGAATGTATAAAACGGAGGGGGAGGGCGACAAGAGCTTCGAGCCGTCCCCCAGACCAAAGATTGCATAATGAGGCAGTAGGAAGGTATGGAGTGCAAAGATAAAAAGCACTTGAGTGCGCGACCCAATCCAATTAAAAAGTTTTTATACTGCCGTAGGAGAATTTGAACAGTGCTGTTACAACTCGGGATGACGCACGCTAACCGGCCGGAAGGGGTAACGTGATTAGACGTGATTCAACATTTCTATGTCGAACAAATAACGGCTTCCTGGCATCTGAGTTACAGGAATAGATCCCAATTCTATTTCCGGCCGGACGATTGTTCCGCAGAGTTGCGCACCTCTGCCTGGAAACCGAATTAATTTCGTATCCCTGATCAGATTTTTTTTCTTACGAAAAAGTTAGATAGATAAATAAAAATATTATTTAAAAAAAGATGTTAATAAAAAATAAGTTTGTATGAGTGACATGATATTTAATTAATGTCAAAACTCCATCGTTCCATTAGAATATACTAAAGTAAGGGGCACAATTCAAGTTCGCAAATTAGCCTTCTTAGGGTGCGTTCAGATCTGGCGATTGCGCCGCGAATTTGCGGCTCGCGAGCCGTTCGCGAACAGTTTCTGAAATTGTTTGGTGCACCTGTTTAGCGCAACCCCACAACCCATGCGCGACGCTTCATTTAAATAACTAGGTCTTATTTGTTTTTATGTTGACCTTAGCGTATATAAAACATTGGACAACGAGCGGATGTTACTACCGAGCGGATAAAGGAATAATATTTATTTTCCGTTTTATTAATAAGTTGAATTTTGGGTTTTAGGATTTTAAGTTGGCTTGAGGTTTTTATATGGCACAATTGTAAAATGAACAATATAACATTAGGGCGAGAAGTACGACGGGCGGCGCGCGGACGTGTGGTCGTGCGGGGTCATCCTGTACGCGCTGCTGGTGGGCGCGCTGCCCTTCGACGACGACAACCTGCGCCAGCTGCTGGAGAAGGTCAGGCTTTCTTTAATTCACATATTGAAAAGAAATTCCTTAAAAAAACTTTTTTTCTTTCGATTTTATTTATCTGTTTGTATACATCTAACATTTTTTGTATTTCACTTCATATCTGGTGTGTTGGGTTCAGTCCTGGCGGCGCCTCTCCCGCTTGCTACGTCCACACAAGCTCGTTTTATCGTCGATTACGGGGGCTCTTGGCACCGCCCTCCTTTACTTTGTCAATGATTATACAAATCTATGGCACTCAAACTCCTTTTGTATACAGTAATTTTTTTGTAAATAACTATTTATGACAATTTTTTTCTTTAAAAATCATTCCGATCAATGTATAAGATCGTCTACTACATACGTATCAGTAGTGAGGATGTAATACATAAATATAATATTAGTGGTAATGTCGGGTGTCGCAGGTGAAGCGCGGCGTGTTCCACGTACCCCACTTCGTGCCGCCCGACTGCCAGCAGCTGCTGCGCGGCATGATCGAGGTCAACCCCGAGAAACGAATGACGGTACGCTCTGCCGACTTTTTATACATAACGGTGGTACAGCCCGCAACAAAAGTATTGCGTGAATGGGCCTACCAATTTACCAAACGCCCCGAGCCTAGGCTCCCGAGGATGTAAATCAACAGTACAATAATATTGTCTAAATATATATTCAGCTGGCGGAGATCACACGGCACCCGTGGGTAACGGCGGGCGGGCGCGGCGAGCTGGAGCAGGAGCTGCCCATGATGGAGGTGGTACAGACGCGCGTGCTGCCCGGCCCCGACGCCGTCGACCCCGACGTGCTGCAGGCCATCTGCAGCCTCGGCTGCTTCAAGCAGCGCGACAAGCTCATACAGGAGCTGCTCAGTCCGCAGTCAGTAGTTACTTTATCAATGATTCATCATCTATCATTCAACATTCCTTAATATTGTAGTCTTACACACGCACACGTATATATCAGTGGCTCTGTCACGACATTAATATTCCTGCAACAAACGTGTGGTAACGGTAAAAAACGGTACTGATCGTGGGCTACCCCAAAAGACCCTTCGCCGGCCTTATCCAGTTCTTTTCTGCAATTTTGACTGATCAGAACCCCACCTATGTTGCGTTATTCTTGTCACCCTGGCCACTGCCCTTATAGTGTAGCAACTTAGGTTTGATTGTTGTTTATTCCAGTCATAACACTGAAAAGGTGATATACTTCTTGCTGCTGGAGCGCAAGCGGCGTCGCCCGGCGCGCGACGACGAGCCGCGCCCTCCCGCGCCCGCGCTCCCCAGCGACCCTCCGCGCAAGCGCCTCGACACCTGTCGTGTACGTATCCATACCCACGCAGCGCCCTGATATATTGACACTTTATGTATGAGGAAAATATGAATTTGCATGTTTCAGGTGAACGGTCAGTCTGCCCACTTCGGCCAGATCAGCGAGGGCTCACCGATAACGCCCAGAAGATCACAGATTAGGTATCAATTTTATATTATTTGTGTTTTAATATTAGATCTTTATATTGTTACAATTCTGATGTAAATTTCCTTGGCCGAGGATGATCAATTAATATCTTATGTATTAATGATGTTTGTTCATGTTGTGAAATAACAAGAAACTATACTTTTGTTTGAATTCATGCAGCAGGTCATCGTCGGGGCGGCGCGAGGGGCGCAGCTCGCCGCAGCTGGCCGCCAGCCCGCCCGGTCAGTGCACACACATTCACACATAATAAATTACAAAATTACACAGCATAAATCCAAACCTGTTGGACAAGTTAAGTTTGAGTTATATGCTAAGGTGGAAGCTTCGCTTAAATGACGTTAAGTTACATTGAGAAAGGTACGGTGGTTCGGTGTTTCGGACATGTTGCGAAAGTGAGTGCCGATTTTTGTTGAGGTGGATTTATAATGTATGATGCTTTGCAGCGGGTCACACGCCGCACCGCGTGTCCTCACTCGGCGGCAGCCCCGCCACGCCCGCCGCGCCCGGCTCGCCTTTAGGTGAGACACGTTAACGGTCAAAAAAGTATAAAGTTGCCTCCTCGCACAATAAGCAAGCAGCTCGCCATATATGTGATCAGAAAGAAGAATCTGAAGAGAGGGAAGCATTGGAAATGAGAAGGTCTGCCTGGATGTTGGTGACGATGGAGGTGGCTGCAGCCGAAACCTCACTTATCTGACGAAACGTAGAACTGACTAAAAATTATCGGTTTTTTGCTTTATTTGGCGACAATACTTGTCTCTCTGTCTCAAGTAATAAGTCTGCGTTACTCATGTTACAAACTCTAGGTGAAAACAACAAATTAAACGTGGAGAACATTCAATTCATTTAAGATCAACTTACCAAAACCTCTGTTAAAGACAGATAAACGTTAGAAGTCACTACACCTTTGTAAGAGTTTATCAATATCACATAACTCCTTGTAATGACTTCAGCGTCGCCGTCGATGCGGGAGCACCACCACCAGCGCGCCAACTCCACCGGACCCACAATAAGTCTCAACATTAGTGAGTCATCATTTCTTTTTGTTCAATTCAATGTGTATTTTCATGTTCAATCTCATTTCATTTCGCGCAGGCGGTAACACAGTTACTTTATTATGGAAGAAGGAGGCAAACGAGCAAGCGGTACACCGTAAATTAGGTCACTGCTACTTTTTTTACAGAGGAGTGGATAAACAGGAAAAAATATATTTCCTTCTCATATCCTTTTCTTTCAAGGAAAGGATAGGAAGGGGCAGGGAACTCGAATTGGGTCTTCGGCACCTCACTCGTCAATCGAAATGCAGAAATCTTCATTTCTGTCTTCTGTAAGGTTGCGGTATGCCACCGGTCAGTCCTACACATTCATGCATCTGGCTCTATCATAGTTTACTAACAATAGCCTGTAACCTTTGTGTGCAGGCGGCGAGCCGGGCGAAGCGGTGATCATAATTAACGAGTCCCCACTACTGGGTCCCGCCCCCGCCCCCACGCGTCCGCACAGCCCCTCGCACACACACACGCACAGAGGTAATGTAAAGTGCAATCAGTCACACCTGATTATTTGCACTTATGAATTTATTTCAGTACGTAATATCGAATATTGTTGCAATATGTAAATACACTTTGTACGAGCGATTACTCTTTGTGTAGTAATTAATGACTAGATAATGACTTATAATTTTACCTACAAACTTTCAGCGCGTGAGAGGTCGTCCCTCCCCGGCCCCCCCAGCTCCGCGCAGTCGCCTGCGCAGCCCTCGCTCTTCCCAAACCTGGCCACTTTGACAGGTAATGTTGGCGCTGATACTGTCATTATTATGATCTGTAGGTAAGGTTTATGTCATTAAAAGGAAATAAAATGTGTTTTTAGTTGACGATTAAGAGCAGATTTTTTAAGTTAAAATGACAAAGACGAGGAGGGAGCAATATTTTAAGTACAAGAAGTAATTGGACACTATTCATAGCTTTCTGTTTACGCGGTGCAATTAGAATTGAATGGTGACGTTAAGTTAAACATCCATCAGACCTAAAATATCCACACATTGACACAAGATTCGGTTACGAGCAGCCTGATCGGTACAACGCTGATCTCTAGTGGTCTGTGAATACAATTTCCTGCTTATTTTACGGTTATATGAGCCTTACCCAATATGTCTCGTTTATTTTGAGGGTTTTTAACTCCCATCATTATGAAAGTTGTAGTATCAAGAAAAACGAGTTCTCTATGAATGTATATGTAAGTGACAGCTTACACACCAAGTGTGTTGCAGCTGGCGGAGCGGCGGCGGCTCCGGCGGCGCCCTGGCGAGCCCGGCTCGCCACCATCAAGAACTCCTTCCTCGGCTCGCCGCGCTTCCACCGCCGCAAGATGCAGAGTGAGTCCACACAATGTTTAATCGGTTTAACTGATGTATTATACATAAACAATGATCGCAGCTACTAAACAAACCAAAAGAAGATCCAGTTGTGTGTCTGCGCCTTGATAAAAGAACAGACTTCGTTTTGAAGAACGCTATATTGTAACGGCTTGTAAATACCATTACAGATTAAAAACTTTAAGCTAACCATAAGTTTCTGAATGGCACACATAAAAAAGATTGGGATATAGTTTGACAACGCCTTGAGCAAGGGGCGTTGGTCGGCGGCATTCGCAAGAACATCCAAAATTATGTATATCTATCTAAATATCTTGCTAATGAGGTGGTAAATGCGTGTTATAGCGTCGTCGGAGGAGGTGCACCTGACGCCGGAGTCGTCGCCCGAGCTGACTAAGCGCTCGTGGTTCGGCTCGCTGCTGCTGGCCGCCGACAAGGAGGAGACCTTCACGGCGCTCGTCAAGGGCAAGCCGCTGGCCACCGTCAAGGCGGACCTCATACACGCCTTCCTCAGTGTAAGTACCACCCGGCCCACAGTGACGCGTCGACTTCTATACATATGTTAAACACACGCGGTAAAATCACCCGAGTGTTCTTGACATGTGTGTGTGTGTCTTGTACAGCAGTAGTTAATTTCATTAACCAGAATAAATTAAAGAAGTCATAGTGAAAGAGTACGCTGTTTCTGCTTCTCGAATCTCTGGTTTCTTGTTCAAGAAAATATGCTGACAGAAACTAACGTTCCTAGTACCGTTGCGTTAGCTGTAGCACTGAGCCAACAAGAACAACTAAGTTTGTCCATCTATATGTGGCACTTCTTGATACGTACGAAAGTACGTTGGCCGTATCGACCTCCGCCATGATACACGTTTGTCCGTGTTTGTCACTAGGTTCTGCCAAAATATTGTTGACATGGCACGATCGGTCATCAGCTACGGTTGGTCGTTGACAACTGACAGTGTTGTGTTGTGTGCGCAGATAGCGGAGCTGTCCCACAGCGTGCTCAGCCCCATGTCGTTCCGCGTGGAGTACAAGCGCGGCTCGAACGCGCCCGCCATGTTCCAGAGGCACGTCAGGTTTCAGGTACATTAGTAACCCGCTGTCTTATTATAACTAATAGGCGACAGGAGTAGAGCCACGTACGAAGCGAGACCACCGGACCTAAAATACAACCAGTACAAAAATAATAATATTGAAGCTGTCATAGATACAATATGTTGAACTTTTTGTCCTAATTCCCCTCTAATGACTTGATCACATGCGCCGAGTACTTTGTGCGTATACACATTGCGTTGGATGCTCGGCCGAGCGCTGATGCTCCGCGTTTTATCAACGGACCATGTCAACCTCATTGTCCTTATCTCTGATACCTCTTCTACTTATCTCCAGGTCCACTTCAGGGCTTCCCTAGAAACGCAGCTGGAGAGTATGGCCAATCTATATCCTAAAAACATAATCAGCCTGAACTAGTAACATTTCTACATCGTGTTTAAGCAAATCAAGTCCGAGTTTCAGTTAGTCTATAGTTATATATAGTATAAGTTATATCATAATACAGTATAAACATCATAAAAGTTAAGCGTTTCAGTTACCAGACATTAGCAGTGATCTTAGTACGGACTGCCACTACAATGTACTTATACTTTGTAGGCATTATTATCCTAATCTGAACATCGCGCCGAAGTAATATATTACCGAAGATCAGGTCGGAGGGGTTTAGTGAGTACTTCGGATTTACTTTTCCTGTTTATTCGGGCAGAACTTCGCCTTACACTAAGTCCGACAGTAAAGTGCCTCCTCAGCCGATGCATCTTGCTTTTAAAGGCTAAACTACCGAAGTCAACATAATTACTTCAACTACAAAATTTACAAAAAGCTACTCTTTAATTACATTAATATAAAATAAATTCAAGTTAAATATTTATACGTTATTCTTGTTTGATCAAATTGCTAAATAAGCGATTTGTACATTATTTCATTAATTTATACACTGGTGTTCCGATTGCGTCTAGTATTTCCTTGGCGCTGCAGTAGTCCCGGAAGTGGATGATAACACTCGGCCATCCTGCATAAGCCGTGTCCCACGGCGGTCGCCGTCATTTTCTCGCGTATCCGTCATCTGAAATTATAAAACAATACGAGTAAGCTGCCCAATGATACCGAAAAGCATATGGTTTACATGATGATCACTTAGCTAGTTTACGAAGCCGTGTAAAGCGATGACAAAAGGATTCACACAGTACCAATCACGTAGCAAGCTCACATCAATTATGACGGATAGCAGCTGCAAGGGACAGTCACGAAGGAACTCACATAGAAATATCACCCAGCCGGCGTACATTTGCTATCTCATAGCCACCTGGCCCTCGATGAAGTAGTTCACACAGCAATGTCACACAGTGGGGATGCCAGGCCACACAGCAACGTCACATAGTGGGGACCACAGGTCACACAGTCCACATAGTCTAAGAAAATCACACAGCCTCAGATACAAAGGGCACATAAGACAACTGTAGGTACTGCTACAAGGGCATATCACATAGCTGCCGACGCTGCTGTAAAGGGCTTTGAAGTACTTCCCACAGTAATGCCACATAGCTGGAATTATAAGTCACACAGTCCACACAGTCAAAGAATATCTCCTAGTTCAAAATATTTCACGAAGCGTTGTAGACTACGAGTAGCATAATAATTTTTAATCTCGTTACTTTCTGTTGTGTACCAATGTCACAGATTAGGTAATTCAGTTCGACCCCGATTTACTGGTCTCGATCGTGTTCTAGGTATACATTTTTGATCCAAAACATTTTACTTTACATCAGTTTATTATTTTATTGACAACGTAACCATCTTTGAGAAACAGTTCGCAAGATTAATATACTCATAACATTCTAAATTGCATATAAACTACTGAAGCGTTTAAACAAATCTATTCCGAATTTGTGATATTATAAATCAGTATGCAGTTTTAATTTTTATATACCGGCTAACTTTCTAACAGATCTATTAAGTCATCTCTGTCGACTTCGTGGTCACTTCCCGAACTGTCAACATCGGACACAGTGGTTCTATACGGTCGCAAGACCTCACCGCGCACTATGGCACTAAACCGTCTATAGCCCTTCATGCCCTTTATACTAACTATTGTGTAACGATCAAGTGAATGATCCGCTTTACACACTTTGTAAGGGCCAGTGTACACCCCGTCAAGCTTTCTTGTAACTTGAACTGTTGTGTCCCTGGCAACGCCACCCCTCCACAGTACAAGTTGCCCTACATTATATTTTAAGCATTTTTTTCGTTTACGGTCAAACCTACTCTTCATAACAGTCATATTCCTATCGATACGCATTTTCGATTTGATCCTCCTACTTTGCAAGTCTTGTTGTTGTAAACCAGAATCCTGGGGTGCATCAGATGGATACCCCGGGAAGCGTGTGTTTGAATGAGCAAACATAAGACTGAACGGTGAAACGCCAGTGGTTGCGTTGGGAGTATTGTTGATTCCCCAGACAACATCAGGCAACTTGATGTCCCAACTACATTCGCTTTCCGACATGGTGTTTAAACCATCTATTAAAGTACGATTTACACGCTCGACTTGCCCATTTGAGCGCGGGCTGGCAATCGCATTCGTCACATGTTTAAACTGCATTTCTTCCCGAAACTGTTTAAAATAGCGACTAGTAAAAGCTTTACCCCGATCTGTTATCACTCTCATGGGATTGCCAAACTCGGTAAAGATTTCTTTAAGCAGTCGTATAGTCTCGGTAGAACTACAATTCTTGGCAGCTTTGGCCCACACGAATTTAGTGAAAGAATCAACGGTAACTAAGACATATGTGCGTCTATTTCGGGTCTTTACAAAAGGACCCAGATGATCGATGTGCAGTGTATGCATGGGAACACCTGCTTTTTCAATTGGATGTAATCCGCCCTCTAACCTACCATAATTGCCTTTTCCAAATGCACACTGTAAGCATGAGTTAATATATTTGCGTATAAACCTAGTCATTTTAGGAAACCAAAATTGAGCTTTAATAGACGCTTCACATCTTTCGAATCCTGGGTGTCCTATCTGGTCATGCAATTTTTGTAGAAGTCCGTACTTTGCCAATTTAGGTATCACAAATCGTTCTCCCGCCAATGTCTTTCGGTATAACACTCCCTCTTTAGCTACATAGTTATTTATGATATCAGGGTTAGCAGTGGGCTCCTTAAGACGAGTTAAGATATTTTGAATACCTTCGTCTTGCATTTGCAAAGTCAACAACCAATCAGTATTTCCAATCATAAGTATCGTACCGGGCGTCGGATTCCTGCTCAACGCATCCACATGTTTCATACGCTCTCCGGGTCTGTACTCAATTTCTAAATCAAAATCTTGAATTGTAAGCCACCAGCGGGCTATCCGTGGTATCAGATCCTTTTTTACTAGAGTAGTGCGTAAAGCCGCGCAGTCAGTGACTACTTTAACTGGAATCCCCGTCAAATAAATGCGAAAACGTCTAAGGGACTCGACTACAGCAAGGGTCTCTAATTCGTAACTATGATACACTTTTTCTTCATTACTTGTAACTCTACTAAAAAACGCTATGGGTTTTAAGCAACCATCTGATTGCTCCTGCATGAGTATACCCCCCAGTCCTATCTTGCTGGCATCAGTATGGAGTTCTGTTCTAGCGTTTTTGTCATAAATACATAATATGGGACGTTCTACCAGTCTTTGCTTTAATGTTTGAAAAGCTTTCTCTTGATTAGGACCCCATTGCCACTCTACATCCTTCCTAGTTAATTCTGTAACGGACGAGATATTTGGGCAAAACTTTGTATGAATTTACGGAAATAAGATGTCAGTCCAATAAATTGTCTAATTTCGTGTGCATTGCGAGGTCTTGTGTATTGAGCCACACAGTCAATCTTTGCTTGACCGGGCCGAATTGACCCTGCACTTATATCGTAACCCAAATAACTGGCGGTGCTTTTGAGAAAGCTGCATTTGTTTAGGTTTAATTTTAAGTTTGCATCTGATAATAGCCGGAAGACTTTCTCTAAAAGTTCTAAGCCATCTTCAATTGATAACGATGGCACCATGACGTCATCAAGGTACAGGGCTATTTTGTCACTAATATTACGGAGCGACATTTGTATCAATCGCGAGAAAATGGCGGCAGAATTTGCCAGCCCGAACGGCATCTTCAAATATTCATATTGCCCAAACGAGGTAACAAACGCAGTCTTACCTACGGACCCCTCGTCCAAAGGGACTTGGTGGTATGATTGGGCCAGGTCTAATGTAGTGAAGAGGGCTTTACCGGCCAACTTACTAACCTGGTCTTCAATGTGTGGTATTGGGTACCGATCTTTGACAGTTCGCGCGTTCAAAGCCCTATAGTCAACACACATCCTATAGTCGCCGTCTTTCTTTTTCACGAGGACAACAGGGCTAGCGTAGTCCGATATGGATTCCCTAATTATTCCAGCATTAAGAAGATCATTGATCTTTCCGAGAACGATTTCATTCTCTTTAAAAGAAAGTCTATAAGGTTTGCAATGAACGGGCTGGTCGGTAGTTGTCTGAATACGCATTTTGATTAAGTTAGTACACCCTAAATCCGCTGTGTCTTTAGCAAATAAGTAAGAATACCTATTCAATAATTTTAATAACTCAGTGTGTTCATTTTCCCTAAGCTCCCCTACATTTATATCAGATAATTTAATTTCAGAGTTATTTTGATTGCGTGAATCTACACTCAAAATATTACTCAACATATCGTCGTGTCCGGATAAAGTCAATTCTGCCCTTGCTATCAGTCGGTTAGCTGACCACACAATGTCCACTGGACCTAAATTTATCACCTTCAATAAACATTGCTTCGCATTGATAATCGCTTGTGGAATTAAATAAGAAACTGCGCCAAGCTCAAACCATACAGTGCGAGTTAAAAATGCATACTGATTATTTTTATCCAACTTGACGTTACAGTCAATGAAAACTTCGACATACACATAGCTTTGTTTGGGAATAACAGAATCGTTTTTTAAATGAACAGAATATTTCGTAACCAGATCTTTTCCCTCCAATTTAATATCTGCTAAATGATGGGTAGGTATGAAACTAATTGACGTCTCAGTGGTAACTAAACTCACGTTTGCTTGATTTATCATTGGTTGACCTATTATTATGTCAATATCTTGCAAGTAGTTACTTGTTATCTCAACGCTGCCTTTTAAAATTACATAGTCTACGTGAACTGTGATACTACTGGTGCCAAGTGAATACGAACATGAACCACCAAAACCCTTCATAACAACATTAGAGGGCTGGATTCGTAAACGCAATTTCTCTACGTTGTTGCACGTAAGTACATTGAGCCTGCTACCCGTATCGATATATGCTATTAATGAATACCCATTCACAAGGACTTCTTTTTTGTACAAATCTAAGTGGATATCGTAGGTTATGTGCAAAATATTTCTGACCTTTTGTGGCTGTTGCCGCGATGAACTGGCGCCGAACCAACACGTAGCCGCCGTGTGTCCCTCGCGCTGGCAGGCCTCGCAGTACTGCTGGCTCCTACAGTCCTTGATTTCGTGCCCGGGCCGACGACAAGCGTAGCAAACCTTCGGTAATCGACGTTGAGGAGTGGATCTACTTATTACATTTTGATCACCTTTTCTCCATGTTGATTTTCTTGCAGTGTACGCCCCCTCCGCTCGTTTAAAGTTTTCGAGTGATGAGAGATAGCCAAAATATAGCTGTTCTGGTGTTTCGCATCTGTACGCTTTTGCGTTAATTCGTAATTCCGGAGGTAACCCGCGAATGATACAGGAGATAGCATCCTCGCCATTGATGTTACATTTTTTGAGCATCGAAAGCTTGTCGTGGTAGTATTTGGACATAGTTTCTGTATCCGTTTTTGCTCTTGCCAACATTTCTTCCAATCGATCCGCGAAATCAATCGAGCGTGGAAATGCGGTTTGCAAAGCATTTTTCCAACCTGGCCAGTCCAAATCGTAGCTATCCAAGTCGTTATACCAGTCCCTGGCCGATCCACGTAGCCTCAGTTGCATAATATATTGACGGTCTTCGCTCTGCCATCCATATACGTCTCCAAGCTGATCGATCTTGTGTAGCCACCCAATCACATGACTATTTTTATCTTCGGGTCGAAACTTGGGTATCAGCTCGGCATCCGTGGGGAAAACCCGTCGCCGTTTTGTTTCGGTAGAAACAAAAAAATCGCAATTTTCACGCCGATTACTGTGGATTTCTTCACCATCCGATGTCGAGGACTCACTGTGCTGCCGCTTACTTTGGCCTAAGCCTCGAATATATGGGCCAGACATCCTGGAATCCCACTTCTGAAGTATTACCGAAGATCAGGTCGGAGGGGTTTAGTGAGTACTTCGGATTTACTTTTCCTGTTTATTCGGGCAGAACTTCGCCTTACACTAAGTCCGACAGTAAAGTGCCTCCTCAGCCGATGCATCTTGCTTTTAAAGGCTAAACTACCGAAGTCAACATAATTACTTCAACTACAAAATTTACAAAAAGCTACTCTTTAATTACATTAATATAAAATAAATTCAAGTTAAATATTTATACGTTATTCTTGTTTGATCAAATTGCTAAATAAGCGATTTGTACATTATTTCATTAATTTATACACTGGTGTTCCGATTGCGTCTAGTATTTCCTTGGCGCTGCAGTAGTCCCGGAAGTGGATGATAACAAATAGTATACTCTGATCCTCTCACTGACAAGTGGAACATAAAAACATAAAATCTGATTGCATCGCAGGTGGACATATCGACCATAACGAAGGCGCCCGGCGAGAACGGCAAGGAGTATCTGTACGCTATCACCTTCACCCTGCTGTCAGGTGAGCCTGGGGCGCACACTCCGCGCACGTGCACGTAGCCAGTAGTGTTCAGTTGATTAATTTAACAAATGTTTCATACATATTTGATACGCGTAGAAATGTATGAAGAGGTTTTAGTTTAGGTAAATAAAACTTTGGAGCAGTGGTGGCTCAGCGGTTTAGACCCCGACTTACGTACTGTAGGTCGCGGGTTCGAACCCAGGCAGGCGCTTTACTTTGTGTAAATTTATTTCATCACCACTGCTCCAAAAACGGTGAAGGAAAACATCGTGAGGAAACCGGCATGTTCTTAGAACCATCAAATTCGAAGACATGTGACATCCACCAACCCGCACTGGGCCAGCGTGGTGGATTACGGCTCATTCCCTCTCTCGGAGAGGAGGCCTGTGTCCCTGCAGTGGGAAACATTCTAGAAAAGGCCGATTTATTATTATTATTATTTATTAAATAAAACTTGGCTAATCAATAAGTTTCGTTATTGTTCAAATATTTAGAAAAAATCGATTTATTCTCCATTAGATTTAAAGCTAGATTTCTTTAATTTTTATTTGAAGTATTATGTTGTGTGTAGGCAACATCCGTCGGTTCAGGCGCGTGTGCGAGGTGGTGCAGGCGGCGGTGTGCCGCGCGCCGGGCGCCGGCCGAGCCCCCGCGCACGCCCTGCACCCACCCTCGCCCCGCGCCCAGCGCCGCAACATACACCCGCACGGTCAGACTCTGCACAAGTTTTATTCTCACACTTCTCTCCCATGCTTACAGTTACCACTGTGTTCCACACACCAACCACCCGAAGTTGTCATACCTTTTTCAAAGCAAAAATGCTGCCTGGAGTAGCTCATCTACGAGCGTCCAAATATGCTTGTAGATGAGCCAACTCTTGTTCGAAATTATATTTAGGGTCTTTTGTTGCACCGCAACATTGAACTTGTTTGGATTTCTTTCCGTATGTAGCAGAATTTGGAGACGTGTGTTTACATTGCAGCCGCGAACGAGATCCCCGACAGTCCGGACCCGCCGCCGCAGTCGGACCACGACAGCGACTCCTCAGTGTTCGACCAAGTCAAGAGCCCCAGCCGGACCTCCATCGACCAGCTCGACCAGGTCGGGAACGCCGAGTTTTTTGTATTTATTTGCCAACTGTCAGCTCCGAGGACCAGACCTCGAGTACAAAGCACTCGATATCCTCTTAGTATATTAAAATTTCAAATACTGCCTTGACAAAGTAAAGATCATGTTCCCGGGGTGAATCTCGTAATCTCATCATTAGCATTGTAGTCTACTAAGGAGGCTGCGAACATTACTGCGTGCTCGCTAGTGTTTGTTTGATTGTTGCTTGACTCGGGTGACATTTGTGTGCTACTCTTAAAGTATCAAGTACAAGATAGTTGCCGCATGGCGACACACTCGTCCTCTGTCCACCTGTTACTTGAGATAAGCCTATGACAGCATTGTCAAAGTAATTAACTTGGTGATTACAGAACGGCACGCACCCGCTGGGCTCCAGCTCCTCGGTCACCAGCGGCTCCAGCGGATACAAAGTAAGTATTTACCCTGTCATTAACTAACTCTTCAAAACATAAAACGAAAAGATCATCTTTTTGTGTGTTGACTATGAATGACATTATACTAAATAATTCAGTCTAAATAACTGTTACAATATAAAATTCAGTAACCGTTTCCGCTTGTACGTACGTACAGAAGCGATATCGTTCAGATCGACTGCCGGTTTCGATTTTGTTTAGACAAGAGATCGAATTCGAAATATTTGTTAATTGTGTGAAGTTGTTGACGCAATGCGTATGTAATCAGTCGTGCGATTGCAGCAGTCGGGGCGCGGGCGGCGCGCCGCCGAGCCGGCCTCCGCATCACTCGACCACGAGATCATGAGCTGCGGCCGCGACCTGCCAGGTACCCACCTACCCCTCCCCCCATCCCAAACAAACACTCACCGCGTAGTAGTATTAGTCCCCGGGGTTAGAACGCATAGGGGTCCTAGTCCCTACAACGGCTGATCGCAATCATTCGTTACTTGGATAGCGGCAATTGCAAACGCGACTGCACACGCACATCGCACGTGGTCTAATGGCGCTTGCAGATCAGGCGAATGTGCCGCAAATTTGCAGCTCGCAAGCCGCAAGCGCGCATTGCATTCGCCAGATCTGGGACGCACCCTTAAACCGTATTTTAAAACACATTGATGAATAATTATATATCTGTCGGGTGAGCGTCGCCCGAAGTGTTTAAAAAACACACAACGTCAGTGGTGGTAGCACCACTAACGTCATTTTTAACATTGCTCGTCCTTAAATGAAACGCAGCCTTTGATGAATACCCTTATATTTCTTAGAGTGTTTGCCTCCTTGAAGAGCTCTGAACACTCCGGCGGTCGTACTGAGACTGCCGCTGCGCCTTTTTTTTTTTTTTTTTTTGTGACTGAAGGGTCACTGTTTGCCTTGAGGAGGCATTTACAGCTACACCGGGCTCGAGGCGGCAGGGCGCAGAGGGCGCCTAGCCTAAGCCTCTTTAAGAGTAACTTAGCTCGAGGGCTCCCTCCGTAGAGGGAACCTCGGCTCGGGCCGCTACCTTAATATTATTACCGGATTGGGAGGCCACCGAGCTCTTAGGTCGCTTCGGTGGACGCTCCATGGAGTGACTCGGCTCAAGGGCCCCCGAGAGGGGACCTCGGCTTGGGCTGTCACTCATTACGCGTTTAGCATTCCGATTCGAGGGTGCCCGAGAGGGCCGAGCCTCGGCTCGATCGGTAGCTATTATCTGACTAAGGCCGCTGCGCCGCCCGAACATTCCTATTTATACCCTCATGAGACCCACAATAAAGTGTTTGAATTTAGTAATCATTTGCAAATTAATCTAAATATTACAATAAATGAAGCCCCAATTAATCAATCCATTTTAAGAACGTATTTACAAGAGTTATTTAATTAATTTCAATAATGGGATATTTTTATAAGATGCTCACGCCGATATATCGTAAAATGTTGTAGCACACAATTGCATAAGATTATAGATAGATAGATAGTTAAACAAATATTTAACATTAATACTGCACGATGTTACTATTGCAGGCACGCACACGAAGCGCTCGTCATCGGAGTGCCGCGACGCCAACTGCTCGCCGCGGCGCGGGCTCGAGTGCGGCCCGCGAGACCCCGGGCGCGACCTGCTGCGCCGCAACAACTCGCTGCGGGACACGCCCGCGCCCCTCGTAGCCCCTGCACTCCCCGCTGGCAACAACACGCGCGCGTGACTCGCTACGCCGCCGGCACCCACCTCGGCCGCCTGATGGAAGGCCGAGCATGTCGAGTCTACTGCAGGCCGTGGGGATTGATGCCAACGATGTCTATGTGCATAATGTATATACAGCGGGCAGCCACGTGTATGCCCGGAAACCTTTAAGCTTTGTAATAAAGTTTACATTAATTCCATATTTGGTGCACGCGTAGTGCTGTTGTTGTCTTTTGAAAGTTTAACTGTAGTACGGAACCCTGAATACGGCTAAAATAATGTCAATATAAGCAAGCTATCGAATTTATGATTTGATGTACCGAGGGTCACGACTTACACATTGTTGGTTGACTGCAAATGTTTTTATTTTTTATGTTTTACATAGCAACTTAACGTAATAACACTTGTTGTAAACAATATAACAACTGAAGTTACCGAAATAAATATATTGCGATAGAGTATTGTTAAGAAGTCGTACTACAGGCACACGCACGGTTGTCTGTACTACAGTCGGCACACGGCTGTCTGTACTACAGTCGGCACACGGCTGTCTGTACTACAATCAGTACACGCACGGCTGTCTGTACTACAGTCGGCACACGGCTGTCTGTACTACAGTCGGCACACGGCTGTCTGTACTACAGTCGGCACACGGCTGTCTGTACTACAATCGGCACACGGCTGTCTGTACTACAGTCGGCACACGGCTGTCTGGAGGATTTTGTTTGTAAGCGACGGCCATTGCGAAATAGATACCTGCGGGTTATTGAATCGAATGGCGCCCGAACGTTACTCAGAGAATCTGTTTTGATATGTATACATATATAGCTGTAATTTAGTAAGCTTAAACATAATGTGTGTAATTTATTAACAAAAATTATTGAAAAAAAAACCAAAACATTAATTATTAAAAGGAACCGGCCATGTATTTTAAATTAAAATGTTAAAAGCTATCCATGTACTGAATTATTGCTAATTTTAGTTAAGGCATGAGAAAATGTGTATCGCTGTATTTTTGCAAAAATGTGACTAAAATATATAATAGAGTATTGAAATGAAAAGTTGTCTCCCCTTGCCGCAAGGGGCGCTGCGTGTGTCGGCTTGCTGTTTACAAGAGTTGACTCCGCGGCGACACGCAGACTCCATTCGCGGTAGAACATCAATATAGTAGATAATACACAAACTCCACAATGTCCACGTTGCCGGTGTTTTATTGACGCGCCTAGTGTTGCATTTATACATTTGAACTTTTTTCAATCACAGAGTTTTCAATCAGAAAGAAATAAAGCGAACACCGCGTAGATACAGATGTTCCGCTGAGCACTGCACAGTGCCAACGTCCGTGAGCTGTTCGCGATGTATTTTGTAAATATACTTAGGTACAATTGTACAAGGGATTCGATCAGCGGCCGCGGGGGCAGGCGAGGGTACCCTCACTACCCCTAACGGATACCCATTTTGTAAGATTTCCGGTCGGATCGTTGTGATAAATTATTTTTTTATGCATGTAAAATAATTTTGCGTCGAATCTTGTTTCTATTTTCTTCTTCCTGTAAGTGTTGTGTACGAGTTGTTTTCAAATACCAGTTAAAACTACCGCGACACGGCACGACGCTGCCTCATTCCCAGGCAGCACGCGTCCCTCTACCCTCCACTCCGACGGCTGCGTGAGTGACAAATTCCTCCGCGTGAATGTGAAACGCACACGAAGTGATAAGTAGGTAAATATTTATAGCATATCGTGGTAAAGTTACTTTTTTTTTAAAATTCTTATTGCGTGCAATATTAAATTGAAGATCAGAGCGTTCGATGAATATGTATGTATTCAGTAAATTATTCAATTACTGTATTACCTAACTTTTTGTTACAATTTTGTACTTCAAAGGTCTAATATAAAAATGCGCTAGCACGGTGAAGTACATCTGTCTGTTGGCTCCGTGTTGTACTGTGCAATGTACTTATGTTGCTTCACGCGGCCATAGAAAACGACTAAAATTTCTATAATGCAGCGAAGGGCGCACGCCTTTAAATCATAGCAATAGATATATAAAGGCGGGTTGCTGTCATTGTCTTGCCTCTCGTTTCAGCTAAAGCGACTACAGACCTATCAATCTTTATAATAAATTAAATACGAAATGCTATTATTAAAGATCATAGATTCCTACGCCGTGTTCACACTGCTAAAATCATTCACATAAATCATGTTGTTATCCCTCTTGTTCTCTCTGAAAAAAACTGAGACGGTGTGCGGCAGTGTGAACTCGCGTTTAGGTTCAATGTCGGTTGTTTAGCAGATATGTTTTTCGTATAGTAACAGTTTCTCTAATCGTGCAAGTGTTTTCGTTACATCGCTTTTAACGTTATTTATTTAGGCGTTACGTTATAATGTAGCTTTTTCGTTATTATCTCGAGTAAACTGTTCCGGTGCCTACAGCTTTACATAAAGTAACCAGCGAACTAAAGCCGCGTCTATTTTAATATAAATATATGTTTTTGCATGCGTTGTTTTGGATGCGTTGTATATACAATAGGTCTGCATATCGAGCTGTGGCGACGTCGGCCCCGGCTCGGTTGCCGATGCTTGTCCCCCTTCGCGTCGTGTACGGCGAGCGTTTACTTTGAACATATTTTTGTAATATTTATTAATAATTTTGCAACACGACGTGTATTTTATACGGCAATATTAATCTACCTGAGTCATCACATATCATCACAATAAATAAGCCCTGTCTTAGTAAATTATATTTATATATTGTAGTAACGCGAGAAGTGGCGGCGAGCGGGGGCACTGCGCCACGTGTTTGTATTCATTATTGTCGCAACCAGATCTCCTGCCGCCACGGGCACAGTGCTGCCTGAAGTGGAAAATATGGAATGTTAGACATCTAAGTAACTTGATTATCGAGGTCCGTGTACCTGGAGATGGACCTCGCCGGAGGCAGCTTGTTGACCGGGGCCGCGCGTCCCTCCGCCGCGCTCAGTGTAAAGCGATTCTCTCAAGGTGTACTTCTATGTTTAATGACTAAGTTGTAGTGAATTCAATATTGTTATCGATATAGTTCGTTTAAAACATTATTTAATTCGTAAGTCTTAAGGTATTCGTATCATTTCTAAAAATGTCTCTCATACAACAATAGACATGTTTTACATTGTAATTCTGTGCGCGCTAAATAGTTGGTGATTGTTCACGTCTGTCCGTCTGTCCGCTCGTCCGCTCTCGGCCGGTCACTTGACACCTGCAGGCCAGATTTGAACGCAACGTCACTCCTCATACGTTTTATTTTGAATACAATCATCTCATTAGTTGATCTTGCGCCAGTCTCTGATCTTCCCGAGATGTTCTTACTTATTATCTGAGAGAAAGATTCAACAGCGACAGACATTAATATTTCCTTAATCGTAATATAAGAATGATTCATGGAACCGATCTGTATTGTATGGTGTTCGTTGTGGCTGCAAGCAGAGGTTTGTGGACATGTATGGTGTGCGAGGAGAGCTCCCTTGTCAACTGATGTAATAAAAAGCTTTATTAAAATAAATTAGTTCGCGAGACCAATATCACAAGTGAATGCTGTAAATTATACTACAAAACCTAAGCTATGCTGTAACCTGTGTACTGCACTGTACTGTACCGTACTGTACCGTACTGCACTGTACTGTACCGTACTGCACTGTACTGTACCGTACTGCACTGTACCGTACTGCACTGTACCGTACTGCACTGTACTGTACCGTACTGCACTGTACTGTACCGTACTGCACTGTACTGTACCGTACTGCACTGTACTGTACCGTACTGCACTGTACTGTACCGTACTGCACTGTACTGTCCTGTGCAGTCGTGCTGTATCCGCTTATGAAACTTACTGGTTAATATTGAAAAGATAATTAAACAAAAATGAAATATATTTGTGTTCATTTGTTCATTGACCTCTATTCACAACGATGTACGTGTCACTTGTCGATTTGCATTGAACAATTATCTAATCATAGTTCCTACTCACCCTTTAACGATTTTCAATGTAACGATAAACAAAAAAAGGACTTTTCGTTTCCCAATCCATCCCCACCCCACCCAATCCTCTCCCATCCCATTAGTCCTCTTTAGAAAAGGATACGAAGAGGAACTATAATTAGGTCTCCGGTACCTCACTCATCAGACGAATACATCGACTTCACGCCTGTCTTCTGTGAGTATACTACTGTGACAATGTATGTATTATCAGTGTAGACCACTACTGTCCGCTGCCAGCGGCTCGCCTTGTCATTAAATTGACATAAGAAAATACTGGTTTCTTTTACCACAAGGCAGTCATCTAATCATCGTTTCGTGTTCTCGTTAAACAAAGGTTCTCACAGATAGTACGGGCTTTTATAATTTCAATTGAATTTTGCAGTTGTTTTTTCGTCTCCGCGTTCACCGTCAGTGTACCTACTTAACAAGGTACAATGTGTAAATAAAACAATATATGATTTTCAAATATATTTCAGTAATCAAAATATAATAATAGGCTTACACGTTAATAGTTACCAATCGTATCTCATGGCGTCACCAATCGTATCTCATGGCGTCACCAATCGTATCTCATGACGTCACCAATCGTTCCACGAAAAACAATCAAGCGAAATTATCGAAAACCTCCTTAAAATTCTTAATGCTATACGAATGCGTCAAACGAGGCCCAGAGGGTCTGTATCACATAATTTGATTTAAACATTGATCGGGGACAGCTGCGGGAAAACCAAAGTTCAATTATTTACATGCCGATTACAAATACCATATAGCGTTTATACTGAAAGTGTGTTTATTGCGTGCGGCGCGAGCTCACAGCGCCGGGCGCGCGAGCTCACAGCGCCGGCCGCGCGAGCTCACAGCGCCGGCCGCGCGAGCTCACAGCGCCGGCCGCGCGAGCTCACAGCGCCGGCCGCGCGAGCTCACAGCGCCGGCCGCGCGAGCTCACAGCGCCGGCCGCGCGAGCTCACAGCGCCGGCCGCGCGAGCTCACAGCGCCGGCCGCGCGCGCGTCGCTCGTACAATATACAAATCAACTTAAACAGCGTGTATTCAATATATCCTCCATTCAATTTATCTATCGCTATTTATTATCTTCAGTTATTTTTTTTAAATCAATACTCTCGTCCTGTATTTTTTTTTATTAAAAATGCGTTACACTTATAAAATATGATCGTATATAAATTATTAGCTAGATATATTTACAATAGTCTTTTTTGGGCTACATTTTTAAACTTTGTTTTACATAACAGGTTCACCGTAGGCAAGCGTCGACATCTCATACCATAAACACTTACAAACTATATCCATGAAGAAACCAAACGGGTCGGAGCAGCGACAAAACTAACAAGTGCGCAGTGCACAGAGCGCACCGGGCACAGAGCGCACCGGGCACAGAGCGCACCGGGCACAGAGCGCACCGGGCACAGCGCGCACAGAGCGCAGCGGACACCGCGCAGTGCGAGGAACTGCGTGCGCGACCTGCTTACAGACTACACCTTACATATCACAAATCAAATTCCAACCTATTTCCCTCCGTATGAGCAATTACACTTTAAAACTACACTTGGTCAGTATTATAAGAATGTTGGCATTTTTATTTGAAGCTTGAAATGAATAACTTAAGATTACAAGTTGACAGTCGGACCGCTGCATAGCACTGCAGACCGCTGCAGAGCGCTGCAGACCGCTGCAGAGCGCTGCAGACCGCTGCAGAGCGCTGCATAGCGCTGCAGACCGCTGCAGAGCGCTGCATAGCGCTGCAGACCGCTGCAGAGCGCTGCAGACCGCTGCACAGCGCTGCAGAGCGCTGCAGACCGCTGCAGAGCGCTGCAGACCGCTGCAGACCGCTGCAGAGCGCTGCAGACCGCTGCAGAGCGCTGCAGAGCGCTGCAGACCGCTGCAGAGCGCTGCAGAGCGCTGCAGACCGCTGCAGAGCGCTGCAGACCGCTGCAGAGCGCTGCAGAGCGCGTACATATACATATTAAACTTTATACTAAAAGAAATATGGACGTATTTAAAAATAAAAATGCTGAGCATAATATTTTTCTCTACATTTAGGTCTATCTATATATATGTATTTATATATAATTTAATAATTTTAGAGTTAACTTATAATTTGTATAGTGCGTAGCGAGCTCGTCTGTAAACAATACTGCCGCACGCGCGCACGTGCGCACGGTAACAGACATACATACATATGTACACATAGCGCCGGAACGTGCCTTACAAAAACAATACCAAATACATTTACAACTTACACAATAACATTATCAAAAATTGCATAATTTTTCTCTTTTCGTGAAGTTTAATCCGCATCTATATGTACAATATGATCACTTCGCTTCGTTTCAATCTGACATTGTTTAGTTACCGACTAACCTAAAAATAATATAATGAATGGGCAAGTAACGTAACGCGACGTGCGGGGGCGCTGGCGCCTCGCCCGCTCCCCCGGACGCCGCTCCACAATACATAAGTACATCACTAAAACTCAAAGTAAGCAATAAATATTAAAATTATTCGTAACCTAAGATCCGAAGACTAAGAGCTGCCAACATCACATCAAAAGCTAACTATCAGACACTGGATTAAAAAAAAACAAAGTGCAAAAATAAAATTACCGTTTAAAGGTAAAACGCGACTCGGCAGTCGTTGTAATTGATCGTTCGTGACGCTCGAAGGGCGCGGCCCGCCCCGCCCGAAGGCTCCGTCCACACGCAAACTAATTTTTTGCCCCTCACTCAATTTCGAGGCGGCATATCAAAAATTGAAAGTATCTCAGTGGTGGTCCTTACTGATTCCATTTGATTTAATTCTATGACGTACTGATGAACTATTATATTTACATAATAAAGTGCCGAAAACTTTCAAAATTACAAATAGGTCATTTGACAAGACAACTCTAAAATATGAATACAAAAAGGTAACCACAAACATGCGGAGCGGCCCTCAATCTTGTCGACATGTCTCATAACAAATTAGCTCAACCCGAACCGAGATAATGAAACCATAACAGTTATTGCGACATATTTTCCGATGATGACTAGGGTCCCATGTAACTTCATATTTGTATCGTGATCGTCCTGGTGCGTGGCGCGTGCGGGATGCGGGTTCCGTTGCGAGGTGCGGGCCGGGGCGTGCGGAGGGCGCGGGCGCTAGCGGCGGCGCGCGTATCATCTGGTCGCCGCGGCCGGCGTGCGGAGCGCGCGGTGCGAGCCCGGCGCCAGCAGCGCGGCGGCCAGCAGCAGAGCGAGCGCGACACCGGGCGTCGGCCGCTGCGCCGCGCTGTTGTACTTGCTGCTCTGCTCGCACGTACCTGCAGACACACCACCAATGTATCAACGCAGCCCTCGACTCGCGCGCCCCGTGGGATACGCGGCGCACAAGGCCAGAGCCAGATCTAGAATGAATACATAGCCCGAAGAGACTTTCCATTCTATCATTATAGGCTGCGTTCTATTTAAACGCTCACGCGCCGTGAGCGCTTACAAGCGTTGGTTATTCTGTTCGTTTTGGAGAAGTAAGCCCATGCGACCGCATTCATTCAGACAATGTATCATTGTACGTCATACGCTCGCCCTTCTAATCTCTTAAGCTTCTCTTCTTCTAAAACGCTTAAGCCGTCGAGGTAGTGTAGCGAAATAACGCTCATAAACGCTTCAACAGATAAAGAAACGTGAGCGGTGCGGAACTATTACCTACAACTGTCATGACAGCTTTAAAAAGTCAACACTGGCAAATTTAGATCAACAATGCTCGATGCGTTACATTTGGACGTGAGCACGAGCGCTTTAAACCAAATGAAACATTTAAAGCAGCGCTGAAAAGCGTCAGCGCTCACAGAATGAGAGCGTCGAGATAAGAACGCAACCATAGAGGGCATACATGAATGTAGGTGTGTGTTATCGCGTAAGTGTGAGCGTTATGTAAATGGTTACCGTTAGCGGTGAGGTTGTAGGCCTTGTCCCCAGTGCGGCCGGGCTGCACGCGGCGGTCGCAGGACCGCGCCGTCGCGCTCAGCGCCAGCGCGCCGCCCCGTGACTCTGTGGAACATGTCGAAAACGTGTCAGATGCATTTAACGCCAAGTAGCTTGGCCGATTCCGCAGCGTATACTGACCGTTGTCGTGGCGTAGCGGGTACATGAAGCAAAGCGTTCGCGGGTGCGAGGATGCGCGCGAGACCGGCGACGCGATCACGAACCCGCGCCCCGCCTCCTGCCACGCCCCATGGCACGTGTACGCTACGACATACAAACAAACAACACGTCATATTTTGAGTCATGCCGCCGTTGTTATTGACAAATAACGTTTTATGTACTTATTTAGGACGCTGAAGACCGATACGAAGCTATTAATTCCATACAATGGAAGGACGTTTGTACATGTTGACACATTGCGGGTACTCCCACTAGATGGGCCGATGAGCTGGCCAAAGTTGGGGTCGTCCATTGACCGAACTTTGGGGCTATCAATAGACAAGACGTAAATAACTTTAAGTTTACATGAATCCTCAATATTTTCGACTGTAATAAGCGCTATAGGGTCCTAAATAGAGAGTAAGAACGAAAATGATACATTGTGCCCCTCGGGGCGGATGTACTTATTAGGTTGTTTGGATAACTAATCGTGGCGATGCACTTAAGTAACGAGTTAGTGCGCTCACCGGCGCTGGTGCAGTGCGACTTGAACTCGATGGTGTCCTGCGCGGCCCCGCAGCCCACGCTGGCGCTGTGGTAGCGGCCCGCCACGCACTCCGCGCCCGCCGCGTCGCCAGCCGCCGTCTCGCCTGCAACACAAGACACAAATTATGGTATTGAATAATTACGTTATAGGCGATTGTCAAGGCTGTTTCGGTCGGTGCCGCTATGTGCAGTACCAAAGCCAATTTAACATGAAGTCTAAAAAACAGCAACGTAGCATCGTAAAAGGAGAGGGATGGCGTACCCATGTCGTCCTGCTGGCGGCGGCGGCGGCTGTCGGCCAGCGAGCTCACCACGGTGTAGCGGCCGACGAGCGGGCAGCGCATCGGGTTCAGGGACGTCGCTGTAAAGTCAAATTGCTATTAAATAATTTAAAAAGAACTAGCTTTATGTACTAGCCGTTATTTCTTGTTATGTTACAAACCGAATGTCATTTTAGTCATTGAACAACACTGCAAACGTTGCACTAGTTTATTTGCTCTTACGAATAACTTGCATATCTTAAAATTTACAAATTTTAGAAATGGTTTTGAGATAAAAGTAAGTAACGAACAAGTTATGATATGCAAGTTGTGGTAGGTTAATACAGTGAGTGTAGTCTAGCCTAGTGGGAGATACAGATGTCGCGTCTGTCTGTAAGTAGTGTTGTGGTCTGCTGACGTACTGATGAGTGTGAGGTAGGGCAGGTTGGCGATGTCTGCGCAGGCATCGTGCGGCGCCTCCCACAGCGCGCCGCCCTGCTGCAGCTCCAGTACGCGGCTATCGCGTCGGTGGAACTGCAGACACACGTGCCCCGACTCGCTGCAAAACACCACCAGTTTAGTTGTCTAACCGTTCCTCTACAGTTGAAACTCTCCCCATTTAATAATTATTTATTAAACAAGTTATTATCATTAATTTCCATCATTTATTTACTAACTAGCTGTTGCCCGCGACTCGTACAAAATAAAACATAAAACATCTGTATCAAAATTATTTTTTGATATAACAAACAATTTAATTTTGTTTATCTGTATAGAGCTACATTTCACCCGGTGTTGTTGCTTTTCAATTTTAAAGTAAAAAAATGGTAAAGTAACAACTCACATGTACAATGCAATTAACAATAGCAAAAAAAGACGGCTGTTTACGAGCTCGTAGGCTGCGGCACCAAAAATATAAGTATTAAGTATTTCCAACTGATATTTCTACTGTTATTATATGTATTATAGCTGTGCCAGAACGAAATGAAGATACTTGTTGCCTACTTTCATACCACCCTAACCTCATCATCGCCGTGACCGTAGCTAAGCTTAACAATCACATATGATGGTTTAAACTGTGAACATGGTCCATACTATATAGGTTCTGGGACAGCCTTTACGGCCGGCCGCCTGCCTCACGCCAACCCTCCTCGGGAATAATAAGCTACTAACCTAACCTAACCTAACAAAACCTATTAAGAAATAATACACACATTCCTAACATCGTCTACATACGTGCGAACACTATAGTTACCAGGGAGCGCTGAAGCTTGCAAGATCTCCGACACTGTCCTGTTTTCAACTTTATGTAAACCTTCCATCATCATGTTAAAAATAATAATATTTAATAAAAAAAACATAGTTTTGGGTTGTATTGCTTTATAAAGGCCCCCAATGATAGTGTTTCCCAAATATTAGTAGTAGTATAGTACAGAAAGCGATCAGTTACAGTTTTATTATATGTATAGATAATTAGCAGCCGCCTACTATATATGTATATAACAATGCAGGGTATCTGTAGGTTTGGCTTGGTATCTCGGAATTATTACGAGAGATTACATGTCTGCGACAGTTCTCACCATCCCCTGGTGACGTGCGCGACGAGCTTGACGTACTTCATGTCGCGCTGCTCCAGGATGGAGTGGCACACCAGCCGCTTCTCCTCCGAGGCGCCCCGCTCGTCCATTATCTGATGTGCATACAAACTATATATTTCACAAATCTCTTATATATATCAATAAAATCATATTAATGTATGTATTTCACGCTTCCAACTACATATTGGTTAATGAAAAAAACTTGCCATGTTTGCCTTGAATAGAAAGTAAAGAGTAGAGTGTGGCCGACGTACCTTGAGCGTGGCGTTCTTGGTGGTGAAGTGGTACTGGTGCGTGTCATCGAGGCTGAACCACTTGTGGTGCTCCACGATCCAGCTCGGGAAGTGGCAGCGGTTGTGCTCGTCGTCACCTGGACGTACATTTCACCAGTCAGCTTTACAACATTAAGGGGTAGGGGACTAGCCGACCGACTTTAAACTTTATGAGTGTTATTGTAGTTACAATACAATAGTCGCCGCGAGCACCAACATTTGTAAGAGAATAAATAGCTCAAGTTCTTGTTTTATGCTACGAGAATTGTGGTGTTCCGTTACCAGGTGGCGTCGCTAGACTGCGCGTGTTGTAACGTCATGTATGTATGTGTCCACACGTACTGTTTGTGAGCTTCATGATGCGGCTGCCGTCGGTGGGCGAGGAGAGGCCGTTGCAGGTGGCGTCGCCGGACTGCGCGATGTTGTACGTTATGCTGCGGTCGCTGTGCTGCCCCTTGTACACGAAGCACCTGTAACACGCAGCGAGCCTATCTTAGCGGCGTGCTCATTGTCGCTTTACCAACTAACATAATACAAAGACCAACCTCCAGACTAAGCCATTGATATTATTACAATTTTTTGATTAGTTTCAAAATTTCATGCCTAATTCGCTAACGTATGTAGAATTAAAGGGATTCAGGCGTATTGTAGTGATTATTTTGGAACTCGTCCGGTCAATAATTCAGTAAGAGCCGCTTACCTATACGTGTCTTCGTCGGACGCTATGGAGTTTCTCCTCTGGACCTGTGAGATCTGCCCCACCAGGTAGCGCGTCGAGCCCTCCTTCCAGGTTGCTAGGCACACCAGTTCTTCAACTGAAGTATAAAATAACAAGCTTCATTATAATTTATCGTATAGCTCACTGTTATATCGTTTCAAAGAAATGTTTGTACGAATGCGTTGACAGACTATAGAGTAGTGGATAAGTAAAGGATGTTTCGACGTGTCATCAGTGTCGTGTGCACGCACCGTTGCTCTCGGTGCCGGGCACGTCGGGGCAGGCCATGTAGCGCAGGAGTAGGCGCGAGTCGTCGGTGCAGGCCTCGGCCCTCGAGGGCGGGTTGGCGCAGTCGCCGGAGCCGCGGCTGTAGGTGAACGTGAAGGGCGCCGGGTGGAAGGGGCAGGGCTGCGGCTCGGGCCGCGGCTCCTTGCGGAACATCGAGTACAGCGGCGCGTCGCCGCTTATCGACTCGCAGATCGACGACATCGAGTCCTTCTCCGAGCAGAACGCTGCCGACACACACACAGGCTAGTTAGTGACACGAAGAATATATCTAGTTGAAATTGGAAACGTTATTGTGGTCATATGTGTCGCCACGATATTTATGTTCAGTCATATCTCACAAGCACTGCGCCATCGCCACCGATTCACATTGGTCCTTACATCCATATATTAAATGAATTAAGAGACCTGTTAGCATAGAGTATATTGTACGGGTTGACTTACTTTCTTTATATTGTAGGACATACTTGTGCTTCTCTAATATGACCATGCACCTGTAGCAGTCCTCGCGCCTGGAAACAACAACGGGAATGTCTTAGTATACCTCTCAACATTACCTTGGCTCGACCACTACGACACGATACGACATCCAAACTCTGCTGTGCCTACTTACTTCATTGTTTTATAAGTTTACATTTTTTTATTAATAGATATTAAGCAAAGGCTACCCAACCTTATTTACAACAAGGAATGTAAAAATAAAGTATAAAAAAATGATTTTTGAGTACATGCTGTACCATCGCAATGGACATGGGAATTGTTGTGTAATAGATGGGTGTGTCAGTCGAGTAGAAAAGGATAGCCACGGACCTGTCGTAGATCAGGAACTTATCGTAGGACTCGGTCTCGTAGCACTCGCCCTTGGAGTGGATGTGCGTGGCGTTGACGGTGATGAGGCCGGGGCTGCCCGACTGGAACCAGCTGCCGGCCCAGCCCGCCGGGAACGTGCAGCCGCCGCCTGCGCATACAACACACACCAACATGAAGCAAGTCACCAGATGCCTATTATACATACCAAAGCTGCGCAATTTATCGCAAGACCTTAGCTTCTTACGGACATTACTTTTCCATCGTTTCTTAAAGACGTATTACATTTTAAGTAATAACATTAACAATTATTTTTTTATAAGTGGCATTTGTTATGAATAAAGAGAAAAAATATTATAAGCTTTCTCAAATGAAATAGCATTTTGTCTAAATCCCACGTCGGCGGAGTCGCGGGAACTGATAGTTAATAGAATTAAGGAAATCTTGTTTCCTAGTATCATGTTAAAAGTTGGTTGTAAAGCATATCGGAGGTGTAAGGGTGGCGAGGCGGAGCAATTTGTTTGGCGGCGCGCCATCGCCGGGGCGGCTGCGGCTGCCGACACATTAGAGATGCAGTGCCGCCGCTCGCCCTCGACCGCCGCTGCCCGTGCGAGCTGTGCTGTGCCGCTAGTATCGTGTTCCGCAAGCGTTCCCCGCTCTTAACGCCTTCCCGTACAACTACTGAGACTGGCTTCTAAACTCACAGCTTGCAAGTGCGGTTTAGGCAAATGGCCTAGGCTAAGAAAAACTACTACGAATTAAGTTGCTATTTTTTATATGTAATTTTAATATTTTAGCAGTTGTATAGCCCACAAGTACAGCGGACCAGGAGCTTACAGAAGACAGGCGTCAAGTATTTCTGTTTTTTATGACGAGTGAGGTGCCGGATGCCTTATCGTAGTTCTTTTCCCGTTCCTATTATTCTCCTATAAGAGAAGAATGGGAAGAGGAAGTGGATTCGACGGGGAGGGGATGACTGCGAAAGGGAAATATCCTTTTTTGTGTTCTTCTGTCTAATTAAAGGCAGGCAATGCATTTGCAACTCATTAGCTTGTTGCAGATGCCTATGCCAATTAAAATCGAATGACTTGCTTGCTCGTTTGACATCTTCTTCTATATTAAAAGACATATATACTATATGTACCGATGCACACATTGGTCTCGGCGAAGTATTAAGGTCAACTTTTCAGTCAGTCTCGCTCTTGCGAAACATATTACAACATTATATAATACATCGGCTCGGGATAAAGGTCGGCCAATAAATGTCAATGGCTTTGTCACAAACTGTCGAGTACCGTCAGAACAACAAGAATAAAACTAGCGAATAATATATTACCAAATGTGACATGTACAGGAAAAGTTATTAATGAAGGTTTTGCTACCATTACGAACGAGATACGGCGTTGCACGTGTTATGATTTTTTTTTACATTTTTTAAATGTACAAGATGATATTGTTTATGAATAGTCCAAGCAATCGATTGACTTCAAGTAATACTTTGGATAAAAACTTTTAGATACACCAAAACAGATTATATTTAACTTGAGTGGTTTGGTTTGTTTAATTTAAAAAGCCAATGAACCCCACTGACAGCGCTTTAAATTAGGTATATTTTATTGTAATTGTATTAATCAGTTATTCCTACAACTGTGTATATATATTAAGGTAACTACCGATTAACTTTTCAACGCTACCGTCCGTCCGCTGCCACCAGTACCGCACGAAAGGCAAGGGCGCGCGTTGTGCGCGTGCGCGTCACAACACGCGCAACAACAAAAAAAACGCACCCGTGAAAAGAAACAATTATAAATATAACACTTAACTTTTTAAAGCGAATTAAAATGATTGCCTTTTTAATATATTTTGTTAAAATATATTAAAATGTTTGCTACAATTTTAACACACTTATTGGGTAATAAAACTTCAATTTTAATAAGCAGTGTATGAAACACGCAGCCCAACAGTGATGTGATAGTGCGGCCGCTGAGCGGCGCGTGCTGTGCGCAGCCTCCGTTGCTGTACAATAATATTTATTACATCCAACTTATACACAGCACTTGAATTGTACAATAACAATAATAATAAAGCCTTTATTCAGACAAGTATACAATTTTGACATAATCTATTTTTTTATCTCTATAACCCTGCCTGTGTGCCTCCTCACATCTCTGTCGCCAGCCGTTCTCGTCCAAGCACCACCTGCTACTGCTTTAATATCATCGACCCATCTAGTCGATGGTCGACCTCGTTTTATTTTATTTTGTGTCGTGAACCAGTACATTAATGTTTTTGACCATTTTTCCTTACCCCTAATTGTATGACCCGTCCATTTCCACTTAAGTTTTTTGACTACTGATACATCCTTTATTTCGGTAAGCTTTCTAACTGTTGTGTTGAATTTAATACAATTGAATATCAAATGTTGCCAACGACGATTAGAATAAGGAACTCCTATATATTATTATATTAGAATAAGGAACTCCTATACATTATTATATTAGAATAAGGAACTCCTATATATTATTAATGTTCACTCTTATAATGAGAATTTAATATTTTTCTAAACATCGCGGCCTAGAATTTATATTTAGAAACAATTTCCAAACAATACTCATCGTCAAATATAAGGAACATGTTAACAACTAAAACTGGTGTTGCCGCCGGTCCTGCACTCGATGGCATTGGTTCAGATTTTTGTATTATAGATAAATTGTGACTACTGTACAAGTACACCGCAAAACTTTAAGTTCATTGTATGACTCTCAAACAAGAAATGAACTAAGAAAGGATACAGTCCTAGTACAGTATTGAAATAAAATAATTCAAGAGTAGTTACTCGCAGCGGCGATAGGCTTCAAACAAAAGAACATTCTCGACCCTCTTTCCAGACGCCGCGTATGGTGACAGGATATTATTAAAACAATGTGCCTACATTAATTGGAGCAAGGAGACGGCACTGGTCAGACGAGATGCGAGCCGCCGAGCGTTCAGTTACACAGTCAGCGAGGCGAGTGGGAACCGGAGCGAAACTCACAAACTACTACATACAAGCCGCGTTACCCCATGTGGGGAAACTATGACAACATTTTGCACGAATTAAGAACACATTAACACAAGTTTAAATCCATTCTTATTTAATCCAATCAATAACAACAGGAACTTGACAGAACAATATGAAAATATTGAGAATTGCCCGTCTACGGAACATACCTGGCCTTGTATATAAGCAAAAAGTAGCACGGAACATGAAATATTCTGCAAAGTTGTGTTTAGAGGCATACAGGCAAATGTTCAGAGCTCATCGCGAATTGCAATCGCGAAGTGCACACGAACGAAGAATGCCCGATTCAACGCGGCTCCATTGTTTTTACGTACTCGTGGAATTCGTAATATCGGACAGTCTGGCTGCCTTCCGCCGTCCGCGGTCCGCTGTGCACCCCGCTCGAATTATTCCTGTTAAATATTAGTTTCAAGTATAGGCCGCTCCCTCCAGCTTGCTCCAGCTAGCAGTCTGCTTTAGGGATAATAGCTAGTGTTAAAGCTATATTATCTCACTAAACAAAACACAGAAAAAATCTTCGGAATTGTATCAAGGCCATCATACCCAGCCGAAACTCATCCGGATTCGGATTGCTAAAGGTAGCAAACATTATGTTACATGGTAACAATACACAAAGTCTCAGCAATTCATAGAACATTCAACAACTCATAGTATAACATACATTTATAATCTCACCTGTTATTGGTTCACAAACAAAATCTGAGACTCAAGTTCGATTTTACTTCCACATAAGCTCGATCCCTCGGGTCGCCAGCGGCGATTAACGCCAGGATTCAAACTTATTTGGTATTTACGACTAAACTAGTGTTGGCTTTAGGTCGGCAACAAACCCGTGATTTATCAATTACATACTATCCAACATATAATCTAGGTCCTGATCAACTAACAGACGAGGGTACAAGTTTCTCATACCTTATAGATCCATAAACCATCAGTCAAAACGTAATCCGACCGAGTGGCGCGTCATTTTTGCAAACCATTAATTATAAATGTAATTTAGTGAGCCAGCCCCCGGCGCGACATCAGGGCCGCCGGTGAAACGAATTGAATTATTAAAAGTGGAAACAATTAGCTGTTGACAGACAGACAGACAGACGCGCATACAATCGAGTTATGAATTTTAGGTAATCCTCGAGGATGGCTCCTGAGGCGAGAGAAAACTTTCAACCCCTCGTTTCTGTGATTCTACACAAAATATTTTTGTAATGTACCGCCTATGGGATGATGGATGGCCCCCGGCAAACTGTTCACAGGCGCAGGGTAATCATTTATAGAAAATAAAAGACATTTTGACGAAATGTAAAACTATAGAAAGCCGAACTTCCATTTTGTCAAACCTGTAACAAAGGCGCACCTCAACTACCTGGCATTGGGGACTGACAAACTAATCCAACGTACGCTTTTGTTGCACCAGCAGAGTCCTTCGAATGTGATAAAGGAATGTGGCCAAAAACTTTTGTATGAGAGAAAAACATAAAGAGTAGATCAGCGCATTTTTCAATTCAAATCTCAGTCCACTCTCTGTTCGCACGCGGCGGTGGGTGCGCTGCAATTTTTTTGTTCCCTATTCAACTTCCAATTAGTTTCGGTTCAGTTTAGAATTTCATTTCTAGCTCGCCGTTGAAGGATAGGTCGGAATCGTTATTCTTCGGGTATTTTTGTGCATTTTTACATTATACCTATATTTATTAAACGTTAGTATAATTATTGTTTTGTAATGATAAGGTAGCACGAGTGCAAGCGAGATGACATTACAAATCTGGAATAAAAAATTATCATCCCCATTGTATCTCTATTACTTTTAGTTTACTTCATAAGGAGCACCCGCAACCGACGAGCTTGTATGCGTAGATGTATGAATGTATAAGCAGCGAGAGAGGTGTGCCAGGATCGCGCCAAATGGAAATCTGCCTACCCCTCTGGGTTACGGGCGTGAGCGCATATTTTTACTTTGTTAATTAAGCACAGCATAAGAACCAGGACGAGCTAAGACATTATAATAAGTCAGTGGAGTTTTATTTAGGCTTAATTTTTTCGTGATGATTAAATTACTTTACACAAAATTCTAAGTGAAATTGTAAAGTGTCACGCGCTCGAACTGAACGTGCAAAGAAAATCACCTGTTTAAAATTCACGTTAAAATTTAATAAGACAAGAGGATGCAGGTTCGAGAGGCACGTCCTCCGCGGGATTTGCAAGCGCCCCCACCCCCACCTCCTCGCCGCGCGTCCCTCGGGACCGGCAGCGTCTTTACGCTACGGGAAATAATATGATTGAGTTTCATTTTGTGAATGCCTAATGAACTTGGCTCATTACCTCCAAGCCGCAGGAGCGCACACCCGTGCCAGCCGCGGACCTCTTTAGCACTATGTCCGAGGGAGACAGACCAAGTTCCTCTGTGTTTGTGGTACAACGACCGTGTCGGTTTGCTGCAGTCAGGTATAACCTGTCAGCAAGGGGTACGACATCCCTCGATTTACACCATTGTATTAGTTGCAAGTGTATATTGGGCGTAAGGGATGTATGCAGGTCTACGCTGCACGGTGTACACGAGGACTTCATCAGTGGTAGTCCCAACTCTGTGGCAGTGGCGAGAGAGAGCGAAGAGGATTGTCAGGGGAGGACGGATCTTACGTGAGACATGAGATCTCATACAGCAGCGTGATTCAATAATAAGCACATTATAATTTTAATCGGCTTTTAACGGACAACCGCACACTTGCATTGACACGCGTGTTTCGGTCGCGCTACGTGACGTTTATAATATTAAATTATTCTTCTTTTAAATAAATACAATTTTTATAAAATCAAAAAAAAATGTTGGTAGTCACGCTGGCCTGGCGTGCCTTCCGGCAGAATAGTTAATTTGATCATAATAATTGTAACTGATGTCACCAATTATTTCACAAAATACAAGCATCCATCGTGTTGTGGCAGAAGAAGGTTTCGAGATGCACTCCAACTTCTCCGGCTTAGCCTCTTTTCTTTTAAAACTTGTAAAGCTCTACAGCGATACGCTCTTATAATATCGTGAGAGGACATCACGGGCGAGCAAGTGAGCAGAGCACTCCGCCTCATCGCCCACGCCACGCGGTTATTTCGCCGGATCGAAGTCACTTTCAAAAAAAACAAAAGTTAAAAAAAAACATTGGTAGATATTTTCACATTTGATCAAAACAAAAGATTAAAGGATTATACCTTCAAAGCGGTTTAGTGCGGAGGCCGGCGGAAATTGAAAAAAATCCAGCGGCAACAAGAGGCGCGCGTCTGTGCGTCCGGCCGCGTGTCTGTAGCTGGGAAGATCAATTTTTAATAAAAATTCCTTTGTTTTAATGCTTTTACATATTTATTTTTCCTTATTTTCCTGTTGTGTACCTTTTCGTTAATGCTTAAGCTGTTCATTCAGAATGATTCCCGGCGAAACGTTGCCGCGGCCATTCTCTGCCTTCACAAAATGTCTAACAAATTACAAGTCTTATATACCGGACATGGATTAGTTTAATGGAGATAAATATTGGAACTCGGCTCTCGGCTGTCATACAACTCTGTTGAGGCACAATTATAACCTGCGACAAGCGCAAAAAAAGTGTTAATACGAACGAGTTACGCATCAAATAACTGTTGTCAACCAAAGATCAGTTTACATCTGGGTCAGGCTAAATATATACAATCTGTAAGGTTAATACCTATCACCGTTGTTGACAGAGATTTAATGAAAGCCGTGGGAGCTCTCGCTAATACAACAAGCTTTACTCAAATTAATTTAAAAATGACTAAGCAAACAACAACCCTTGCCTCGAGGGCGCGTTCCTCCGGCGACGGTGATACAGTCCGCCGTGTTGGCGCTGCCGCAACGCCGGCCGTTCAGAAGCAATGGACCGGCTTTAATTAGTTCCTTGTGTCAATTTGCGTTCTGTTGTCCGTATACTGTGCTGGGGCGATTCTAATTTTGTGTTCTGAACTCAGCTAGGGGCGCCGCGCGAGAGATTTCGTAAAAACAGTGTTGCCAACCAACAACAACTTGACAGCCTTGGACGGTCGGACGTTCTAATACGCGGACTATACAAATATGCACTAAAAGGGTTGGTGGGGGGGGGGGGGGACACATTATTCCTAGCATATAAATAGGACACTTTCTTGGCCTTTTGGAAGTACCTTAGAATTTCGATGGTCATCCGCGAGATCTTTTTTCTTTAAGCTTTGGAGTGATCTAGTTTAACTTGATCCTACTGATTATAATGTAGCAGTGCTATGTTTGAGATATGTTTTTCGAGGTTGGAAGGAAAATATGTAGTTAAATGACTTACAGAGACTCACAAATTATTTAGAGGGTTGAAATTTCCAGAAGTATTGGGACCTCCCTAAAGGAAGGGAACACAATATTTTAACATCTCTTTTTATTGATATTGACAAACACTCGGCGAGAAGTCGGACTGTCGGCACAGATACAGAGAGGGGAAAGGGGTCTGCATTCAATTAAATGTGTATGCGTGCTCGTCACACCGCAACGATCGTCCACGGACTCGTGCAATATTACAATGTCCATGGTCACGCACCAGGATAAAGTTTTTTGGCATGACGGCGCAGTGTGCGCGAGGCCTTACGGTAGCCCGGCGGCCGTGGGAGCCGGCCGTGTGAACCGCCCGCTCGAGACGGTACTGATGCGGCCGCATTATGCAATTGAAGCTGTCAACACAAGAATCGCGCCAGTGCGGCGGACGGTCCCCCGATGTCTGCTCGCTGTCTCCTGTGCAGTCACTCTTTAAATAAATTATCATGTCTCGCGTGTGGCCCCGCCTCCTCCACATGTCTTGTCTTTTATAGGCCCTCATCATTTTTATTCATTTATTTCCACTGAGAAATTTCTGCCACAGATAAGATGCACAAGTTCAGATCACACAGATTACACGCAGTACATTGTTAGCTACAGGAGCATACAGTAGAGGGAGCGTTGTACAGCGTACATATGCATGCGCAGACTGTTTCGCACTTGTATTGTGAAGCAGGCCTAAGTAAAGCCAGCCGGCCGACCGCTTGAGAACTGAACGGTATGTAATAATAAATAAGTTGTAATTAAGTGTACGCTAACCGCTCGGTCAGCGTCGCCGGCGCACCTGCTGCCGCCGCCGCTGGGGACCGAGGAAGCTTGATACTTTATGCTTCGGTTTATTGTCGCCGGAGGGGATACGGAACAATAAATTCTAATTAAATCCCTGTTTTATTTTATCAAATTTCTTTTATGGCTTTCTGTAATTTGATAGGACGGTAAATACAGGAAAATATAGTTATAAATGGCACGGAATAGCATACTAATAAATAGAACTCATGCTTGTCGGCGTGTGCGAAAGTTTGTATGTATGGATGTTTGTTATTCTTTCACGCAAAAACTACTGAATGGATTTTAATGAAACTTTACAATATTATAGCTTATACATCAGAATAAACTATAGGCTATAATTTATAAAGAAATTGTTTGAATTGTCCAAAATATATCCTCCGCAATATGCGAGCTATTCTGTTGTGCGCTGCAAAAACCGTTAGTTACACGTATGTATATAATGTATAATGGAAATGTTTACTTAAATAGTCCTAAAAAAAAGCCCGCGACAGCATATCTCTAAATTTATGTAAAAGTCATTATCGCCAAAATAGTGAACCATCTATTAATTATAGGGCGGAATGAAATTTGCCGACCAGCTAGTATGATAATAATGTTTATGTCAATATGTCAAGGCTCCTATTATTTCTAGCGCCTATCCTACTTTGCCTAATCTTTGAACGGCCGATTTGTCGAGTACTTTCTATGTCTAGAGCTGGCACATAGTGGGTGTTTTGTTTGTAATACACTAAACAAATAATTGTATACTTTATGAAAATATACATTGGACACAAACAGCTTCGTATAAATTGTAAATCCAAGCATAAACAATTGATCCCAATAAGCTTCGGTCGGCGGCGAGCGGCGAGCGACGAGGCTGCAGGGATGCAAGACGGGGGCGGGCGGGCCCAGGTGAGCGCTTTATGAACTAAGCCCCTGTTATTTACAGCGAGGAATAAATAAAAAGCGCCGCAGGAACTGTAATGCAGCCGTGACGCAACTCCGCGATAAATATTGAGGATCCAGCAGTAAGCCGCTGCACTGCCGCCGAGCCCAGCTGTGGCGCGACACGGCTCGGGCCCGCCGCCGCCACTCGCGCTGTTTACTAACGGTAATACAAGTTATAAAATTGATATATAATAAATTTAAGCTAATGTATGATAGGTAGTGCTCAGTGCGGCGAGCTCCCGTGTCGGCAGCCTGCAGCTAACAGCTCAAAATCGCTGCCTTCGAGACGAAATGTACCGGCGCTAACCCATGCTCTTGTTAGTTCGTACTAGCTGTTGTCGGCGTCTTCGCACGCATACCTTTCTTCTTTTCCACGCCGCAATCTTTTGTACGATGATGCCGCGTATAATAACTAATAAATTATAGATAACATGTGTCAACAAGTTGTTATTGTCGAAACATGAAACATTACCATGGCAACCGATATTCAGTTTCAGAACACTCGATTAGGACAAAACTAGCAATAAGAATCGGAAAATGTAGACATGAGATCGACGTAGAAGGACAAGGCCACTAGAAGACAAAGTTCCGTGAGTCGACGGCCGCGGCCGGATGCTTTACGTTATTTTATGATCTTACTAAATGTATTGTCTTGCTTCTGGAATGCTTCTCCTATAAAATGACGGTACAGTGAAGTCTTACTACGGACATTTATTTAGATCTTATAGGGATAAGGCAGACTACTACACGGTATAGGAAGACCATTCATGTTCACGTACATGGTTCACGACAATAATTTAATGGCGGATTCGAACCCACGACCTTATGATCGGCATTCCGTACCCTGAACCATTAGGCTATTGGCGCTACGCTTCATTTACTAGACGAGTCAATATTTATGTTTTATAAAACCGTCAAGCGAAGATCTCACAGCGGCGAGCGGCACATTGCTGATGTCGAGGTGTGCCGAGTGGTGGGGGTGGGGGGTGGAGGGGATATGGTAATGAGCTACATAAGAGCGCGTTTGTAGTTTGTCACAAAGCACCTTTGATATTCCGTAATCTGACCAAAGTAATGTATATTTTAGGCGGCCTTTGAGCTACAGCGTATATTTAATTCAAACAGAGCACACGGATCAAAGCTGGAAGAGGTCGCAAGCGCGCGGATACGGTTATTATTTTCCTATCATTACACAGACGTGGGCGATGGATAACGGATCTGTTCGACTGCCCGACTAGTGTAAGCAGAGATGTACAATCAACTCTTTATCACTGAATTCATATAATCACTAATCCGGCAAGAATTCGTCTGTCAAATATAACACGTGGGATAGGAGGAGTGAAATATTTTTAATCACTAAGTTACACTTAGATATTGACACTGTACGACTCGTAAGACGTTACCGGACGATACGAGACATCTGCAAGTCCGTAAACGGGTTCTTCGTCAAGTCGATTACCGTATTTTTAACACCGTCCACACTTACGTACCATGTTCTTCAAAGAAACTTGTTTCCTTCTCGCATGACTTCCATTCTCAATTGAACCTCTGCACCATTTCCAACATATTTATCGAATTGAAACTTAGTTATGTTACAAGAACAAACATACTGATCCGTCAATCCGACAAGATTAGATAATTTGTACCACAGTCCCAGTGCTCAAGTTTACACCCCAGTGTTATCTTAAGCCGCAAAAGTACAGTCGCGTACAGATGTCGACAGTCGGCGCGAGGCAATCACTTTGCGACGATTAAACCGTCACCGGGTGGTGCGCGCCGACCCGCGCCCGTCACTCTGCTGAGCGATCACGTAACGCCCGGACCAGTACTGACTTAAAGGTGTAGTGTAGTGTAGTTGAGAGATTAATTTGAGAAATTGGCACAGCGGGTGTTCCTGTGTTTGGTAGCGATCGGATCAACATAATAAGTAGTACCCGTGCGGAGCCGGGGCTGGTCACTCGTATATATACTTTTTCGTTATATTTCCAGTGACACGCACGCACTCTAACAAGTGTCGGAGAACCCGTCCGCCGATACTCGACCCAACAAAACTGTCTAATAGCCGTAATGCAGTCAATCATTACATTACCATCGGTGCCTAAATAAAACAAAAGCGAGAGAATGTATCTCCTATTATCTGCTCGCACCACGCAAATTTGAGGTGAACAGGTTCAATCCCGTGGGGGTGTACCTCGTGCCAGTCTAAATGGAGTGCCCTTGTAGCTGCCCGCCCGCTGGGAGGTTGCTGCTCTGAAATATATACTTTAAATACGCAAAGGTCCCATCGCAGCCTTGAACATAATAAAGGGATATAACATAAAAGTCCACTTCTGAGCTGTGTCCCGCCGCCGGTCGCGTCATAGCTCACGGCTAGCTTACGACGGTCGGTCGGCTACACTTGTGTGACATGCCCATTACACTCCACGATATACGCAGCGCTCGCTAGACAGTGACACGCCGCGAGTGCAGTCGCTGTACTTCAGTGTCAGTCGAAACTACTTATTGAAATGGAACGGTTGCGTTGATTACGTTCCACGCTAATAAATTACTATCTTCCTGTATGGAGTAGAAACGAGGACAATCCCAGCCGGAGATAGACTAAAGCACACATGCATCGATCCTGACATAGTTCCCAATTTAAAAACGCCTCTCCACCATACGCCAACACCCAATACTGAAGGCACACTATCTCCTCAGTTATCACTTTGCCCAGCATCCCATCTACATTTAAGACCTTCTCTGAGACAATAGATGATCGTTTTGGTCTCATGGACAAAAGTACCGCCTTGTATAATGACGAGGACCAGTGTTGTGTACACACAATACCATAAGCAATTGTATCAGTAAATGTAAACATGTTACGTAGACAAACGCGACGCACTATATACACTACATACTAGAGCCGAGCACACGAGTTGACGATAATCCCGGCACAATCAATATGATCGCCGGTAATGTATTAATCGATTGCAATCCGCTCTGCACGCCGTCCAGACAATGCCGCGTCGGGATCTGGCGCCTGCACCGACACACGCACGCATATGCACCAGCGTGTTAAAGGAAACAACTCGCCCAATACATCCTAATCGCATGTACATCGTATTTAAGGTCGTTTAAGAATTTTAAACAGTATAATATCTCGGCTTCAAAGTGAGCCGCGGGGTGCTGCTGTGAATTATGTATGACGCAGCATATTTTTACAGCGACACGCGAAACCTTTTAAGAAATAATTCATCTGCCTAAAGCACTTGGGCTACGAGCTCCTAATGTCCCCCCCCCCCTCCGCCACCGTCGAGAAGCTCATCACAGAACCGTTAGCGAGAATAATTCCCTAATTACAACCGAGATCACTTCATAACCAAGAGCTTCGTCATTATAGAGCCTACAATTAGCTCGCACGTCGCGGAACCTCAAGGGAAGAGACGGGAGAGCGCTGGCGCCCGGCCGTGCGCACGAACACGTGTTCTTTTCATTTTGATGTCTAGAATTGATATTGACGATACTTTAAAAGAAATAAATTTTACTTTAATTCCAGCTCCAATAAACAAATGGCAATAATCAGAGCTGGAATTGCCGTGCTATTGAACGCTAACACGTCGTTCATTGAATTTTATAATAAACTAGCTTCGAGAAAATAATTTCGAGGGTTTTTCACTTTTTGCGCGGAACTCTAAATATTTTTCTAAAATTAAATTACCTATTTGAATCTCGACAATATTAGCTATCTTCCAGTAAAAGCCCCATCCGAATCGGTTCAGTCGTTTAGGATATTACCCAGAATAAACAGACAGACACAAATTTAAAAAAATGTATTTTCGTTATAAGTACAATACATAATGTGTATTGAGTATGGAAATGTTATTTTGATATTACATACAGACACTTCAATTTAATTTATCAGTATAGATATAGATAATAATAAATCAGCCCTTTTAAGTATATTACCCCACTCCACGGCCGTAAGCCGTCCATAGGCCGTAATCCACCACGCTGGTCCGGTGCGGGTTGGTGGATATCACATGTCTTTATATTTGGTGGTTCTACGACATGCCGGTTTCCTCACGATAATTTTCTTCGTCGTTTTTGGAGCAGTGGTGATGAAATAAATTATGCAAAGTAAGCGCCTGCCTGGGTTCGAACCAGCGACGTACGTAAGTTGGGGCCTAAACCACTGTGCCACCACTGCTCTTATTTCGTACGAAATTTACGAATTCAATGACATTCAACTATAGCGAGTGGGCGGAAATAAAATTCGCACGCGCCAACTTCCCCGATGCTAAGAGGCTTTCCATGTAAAGTTGACATTATATTAACTTTTCATTGTTTGTGTCCCGAGCTGTGGTCCTGCAGGCGGCGCGCACGGTGACGAGCGACAGCGGAGCGCGACTCGTGGCCGAGGTATCATAACGATATGTAGTGCGGAAAATAAGTACCTAATGTTTGTTTTACAGGTTATTTGTTGCGTCCGCATTCTCAATTTAAGCATTGTAAATATTATAGACGAATTAAAACATATTAGTAACAGTGGTAGAGCCTGCAACAACATCTGTTGCACGAATGGGCCAGCTCGACCGGTGAACACGACCTCACAGAAGTCAGGCGTGAAGTAGAGTACTCTGCGTTTCGTCTAATGAGTGAGGTGCCAGAGGCCTAAATCTAGTTCTCTGCCCCTTCCCATTCTTGTGTTGTAAGGAAAGGATGGGAAGGGGAAGAAAACTTGATGGTGGAGGGGATGTATAGGAATTGGAAATAACCATTTTTTCTGTTTGTTCCTCTATCCATTAAAGGTGGGCAACGCATCTGCAACTCGTTAGTTGCAGATGTCTATGGGTATCACTTGACATCGGGTGAACCGCTTGCTCGTTTGTCAACTAGTGCTATAAAAAATATTGGGATTGTATTAACGGAAGAATATTTTAGTAATTTTTCGTAGGTCTTCGCTGGCACCGCGTCCGCTGCACTAGCACGGCGCGACCGGCGTCAATATCGTCAAACGTTCAACACAACTTTTGGAGTACTTTAATATTTTATATCAATACAGAAGCCCCTCCTTCACGGTCTCTCGAGAATCTTAAGTCTAGTCGGCAGCGGGCGCGGCGACAAAGTTAGCGGTCAACATGTAAGATAAGAAATATAAACTCGACTTTGAAAGCAACTAATAAAATTGACTATTGTCAGAGATCTTCAAAACATTCAATTCAACGGCACTTTTTAATTTAAAATTTAAATCCTACTCCAAATAGTTGTACTTGACAGGTACCGGATGGTGGTCACAGATACATCCAAACTAACACACCGACCCACAGCAAACACATTTATTATTGCATCTAGAAGTGCACTTCGTCCATTTCAGAAATACGTAATTATAAATTGCAATATAATATACTTGTGCACCGCCCCGGCTTCGCCCGGGTACCATTAATTATGTTGATCCGATCGCTACCAAACACAGGAATGTGCCAATCTGGAAAATGTCTGTAAATTTCATCGAAATCGGCCCAGCCGTTTCGGAGTCTATAGATCTATAGGGAACATACAAACTTCGGTTTTAAATACTATTTTTTTGCATAAATAGTATCCTATGTTACTTTTAATACCTCCAGGAATATGGGTACAGAGTTTCATGATGATCGGTCGAGTAGTTTTCGCGTGAAAGCGTAACAAACAAACTTACATTCACATCTTTAATATTAGTAGGCATGAACATACCACAGAGCGGTAAATATAATATAATTTAAAAACACGCTCACAATTGTTTACAGATTACTAGTTACACCTATGCTGGCTCAATGGTGGGGCAGTGACATAAGTCAAGTGTTCTAAAGAAGAAAGAACAATAGATTTTTAATAAAAAAGAACCGTTTTTTGAATCGACCGACCGTCCGCGCCCTCTTTGTCTCAGTTCGTGCACAGCTTGCGGCGAATGAACAGACCTCAGAGAGTGTTATTTCAGTTCCAGTACAATATTATTCTTTACTTATTTATTACATTACGTTTGTAACGGCGGTAGACTATGTAGCGCACGGCACCAGGTTCCTGGAGGTGAACAGTACCTATCGCCTTTCAACTTCTAACCTCCAGGGACCTTTCCACCTCCGTGTAATTAAAATGTTTACAGCACGATTTGCGCTAAATTCACAATCCGGCAATCAAATTTACCACAGGATTTTTTTTTCTTCATATCAATGTGTAATGGTGCTATTAATTTACAAGAGCTGCACTTAAATGCGGTCTTCAAATATTGAAATGTTTCGTAATTTATATAAAGCGTATCCTCGCAAATGTGTCAAGCCTCCCCGCGCCCCTCACCCCTAAGCCCTCGGGCCCCGCGCGACCCGCGCCCCGCGAATCTCTCAACCAGAAATAACTTAAAAATATACAATTGCCAAATAATTGCTTTAGATATTTTTATTGTGTTTTTTGTAATACACATTATTCTAATTGTATTATTTGATGGTTCACAAGATGTTGTTATGTAACTAGTGCAGTGTGGCCGTCCACACTTCGTCCCAAGTGCCGGCAGCGCGCTCGGTCGCCAGCCGAACATAAACGCGGCCTAGCGTTTTGTCAATGAACCATCCAAACTACATTCGATTTCTTTTCACTACTTGCGCTGTCTGTAACCGAGCGTTTTTCACTCTATGATTTAAATTTAATCTATGTCTAATAACCTACTCAATATTATAAATGTCAATGTAAGTTTATTTGTTACTCTTTCACGCAAAAATTACTCAACTCAACCGATCATCATGAAACTTTGTACACATATTCTTGAAGGTATTATATTTATTTTTATGAAAAAACAGTAATATATAAAAAGCGTAGTATGTAAGTTCCCTATAGACCCATAGACTCCGAAACGGCTGGACCAAATTCGATGACATTTACAGGGATTGTCCAGATTGGCAGAGCGGGTGTTCCTGTGCCCGGTAGCGATCAGTGCAACATCGTTAGTGGTATCCGGGCGAAGCCGGGCGGGTCCCTAGTATGTAAATAAATGAATACCGGCGTGCAAGACTAGCACCACGCCGCCGCCTCGTTTGTCACGAGGAGGGAATGTAAAAAGTTTACAGAACGCAAAATGTTCCGGATAAATTTATTTTATTAACGAGATTGCTGAACCGAACACGTTTACGTCATTTTTTTTAGCATGTTAACATCGTTCTGACAACAACTTGAGTGGATTTGAAATAATGATTTAGTATTATGGATTGCTGACCAAGATTTTAAAGTAATTTTTTGTTTTTTTAATTCAGTACAAAAGTTAGAAGATTAAACACAGCATAATATTTTCCAGCAATAAAACATAGCCAACGTTTCCTATAGGGACTGTTGTGTATCATATCTGTCACTTTAGAATATGGGGGATGTATATTTATCGTAGCCCAATGTTTATGTATCGGACTCGGGGCGGAAACTTCGTATAAACTGCTTAAAGTAGGTTGCCTGCCTACTCCCGTGCGAGACTACCGTCGTCAGACGGCCTGGCTTCACCTTACAACTGTTATTTGTTAAATATCATATCCAGTATCTAAGATGCAATGAATTTTAGCCGGAAACCAAAGATGCAGCATCACACCACACCAGAGTCGAGACTCCGACGATCTCTTCCGCTTTTAAATTTTGATTTCTGGGTCCATGTTTATTTACGGGCACGATGTGATTCAGTTCAGTCACCACCGCAGCCAGTTATGTAGGCATAATAGGTTTTAGCGGGTCCGGGCGCCGACCACCTCGTCGCCGCCGCACGGTCCCGCCGACGTCAGCGCGCCGCCTGTTGACACAAGTCATTTGTAAGCGGCATCCCGGTCGGCCGTGCGAGATAACATGTGTACACAGCTCGCACCGGCCACCTCCTGGCCTCCGCCGCTCCACATTTGACATATAAAACAAAGGATCCAGCGTGGTGGATTACGGCTCATTCCCTCCCTCGGAGAGGAGGCTTGTGTCCCTGCAGTGGGGAACATTCTAAAAACGACCGATTTATTATTATTTATTTATACCCCCAATTTATCAATATCAAACACCTGGCCCACGAAGCTTGTTGTCAGTTGAATATTGAAACATTATTAATTATCTATCAAGCTGAGAAACGTTAGTTAACAAGAATAGTTAAAACCAGACCAGACAAAGAGAATTACGTAAACATTATCACGCAATATCGCTTCGCTCGCTCGATGTAGCAATATTTGCGAGCCACAACGCGGGGCGTCTCGGCCCCCTGAGGACGATGCCGTCGCCAAATGGACACCTTGCGAATTAAATAAGTTTGCCGACGACAGCGATAAACACGTCCCCCATTCATCATATAATGTGAAAGAACGCTTTAATTTACTTGTATGACCAAATGTCAGCGCCTCGTACGCACCGAGGCCGCAGCGGCTACGGGTCTGATGCTCGGTTCGTCACTTCAGTACCAACACTGAAGACCCGTAAAAGTCCAGGGTTTAGTAATTGATGAATACATACACCGGCGGTATCCGGGATACAATTACAGCAAAGATTTTTTGCTTAGACATCTGTGGACAAAGATTTACGAGATTTTTCAAGTTTCAACGTTCAATTGACTTCTTTAAGGTCACTTCGAAATACCACAATTGTCTGCTTACTTCAAATTTTTGTGGTAGAAATATTTTCGAAAGCACGATGCATCTACGTCGCTATGTCGACTAATAAATTATCTTATCCAACCCACCCGAAACTTCAATCAAGACAATAAAGCGTCAAATATTGTCGTCCGATCCGGTCAATGATCCTAAATTGTGGTGCTAACGCCCCGCTTTTGTCGTGCCAAAGTGTACGGCGAGACCTGCAACCACTGCAGTGTGGTCCGCGCCGGAGCAGTCTCCGCATTGTTCTAATGCTGTATGTGGGGTCGAAACGATTCCTTTCATCTTTTCCAAAGGCAATCTTCAGAGCCCAGCGGGTGATCCCGTGAAGATAATTTCTTATAAAAAAAATGTTTCATTATTTTATCGCTCAGTTCACGTATCGTATTCTATATACAAAATAATAAGTAACTTTTTTTATTTAACTATTATTATTCATAATAAAAATTAAAACGTGCAATATCAAGGCATAACGCCGCCGATAGCTGTATTGTCTACCACAAGTAATCATTTGTGGCGTACTCGTGAGTGTTGTGCCGCTCAATCAGAAAAAATAATAGTACAGTGCAGTCCAGAGGTCGTTGAGGTCGTAGCGTCAACAAATAAAGCGCCATACAAAGTGGGGGTGGGTGTGCCCGCGATGGCCGGCACCTGGCGCCGCCTCGGTCAACTCGAATGTGTGCACCGTCCTAATGATACAGCGCAAACACGCCACGGAATGACACCGGCCGCAGCGGCGAACGAATCGCCTAATAACTAAACACACGGGGCGCCGAGGGCCAGGTGGCGGGGGGCGCCGACATCAAAGTCAAACAAATCGCATGACATTAAGACGGCACGCGTAGAAAACAAGAGGATTCATTGTTTTAATACTAGACGAAGGACATTGGCCGCTTACTGGTCATTTCAAACTGACCCTTGTCCGTAGTTAATACTAATATATCTAAGCGGAGACATGTCTACCTCCTTCTACTGGACTTTGAATCTCCGTGACGACAACCACAAAGCGGAATCTTTACAAGTCTAGCAACAGCCAAGAGATGGAGAGATGTCTGCTGTGAAAATAATATAAATTCTTTAAATTTCATAATAACATTCGATTTACTCACACAGCCAGGCGCAACATCATAAAACCAGACAATACAGCCACGGCGTAGGTTTACGGTCTCTGCTCACCCCGCAATCAGCCGGCGGGATTCGGACGCATTACGTGCTCGGCAACGGGACGAGGACATTACGGATGGTTTACGTCCTCGTAAACTCCTACGGTAGCGCTATCGCAAATAGGTTTGTGGCGTCGCCGTCGCGCTCCGCACGCTGCCTGTCGCCTGACGCGGATGTCCGTCAAAATCCTTGCCGGATTAACACCGACTGGTAAAACTCGGCTAGTTTTTATTAAATAGTGGTAGAGTCCGCAACAACAACATCTGTTGTACGAATGTGCCGGCTCGATCGGTGAAATACACAGAAAACAGGCGTGAAGTACTCTGCTTTTCGTCTGATGAGTGAGGTGCCGGAGGCCTAATTTGAGTCCTCTTCCCCTTCGCACCCTTTCCTTATAAGGATAGGATGGGAATGAGAGGAGGACGAGGAGAGGGTTAACTTAATTAAATAATAAATAATAATTAAATATCCTTTTTAAAAAATCTAACAACCGTCCTCTATTTATTTGCTTTACTGAGCTCCTGGATTAGATCCGAATGTTTCATTAAATTCATGTAATAAATTCAAAGCGCACGGAACTCCAAGGTGGCGAAATAAAAATTTGTTTCGGGGATAGCACCAAATTCAATCATTTTAAATGCACTAAAGTGTTTTGCTACACAGGGCTACCGCGCCTCGCTGTCGTCTTTATTACGGTAAGCCAGCGGAGGCCGAGGCCTTCGTGTTCATCTCTTCACAAGCACTACGCTGCTGCTTTACAATTTGTTCGTTGCGGGACTTAGTCTACTGTCGCTCCTATAAATTTTTATAATGTAAATTGAATGAGATTGTAATACTCTTTTTGTCATATAGTCTAAAATGTATAATTACGGCACCAGAAATCTCCACACACTAAAACTGAAACGGGATCGCGTTCAGTTTTATGCCGAAATAAAAGCATTCAACAACAATGTTGCTACTGTTGTTGTAATGTTGTGTTCTGATTCATATTATAAATCCTTAGAAACTATTCACCTTTTAACACCTCAAATTACAACAAATATTAAAATAGCAATCAACTCTTAAAAATATTCGTTATACATGAAACAATGATGAATTTGTACGGAAGTGAAAGTTAATGCCGTTGAGATGCGATCCTTAAGAAGTATGTTAGCCGTGACGTTGAATGATAGGATTAAAAATAGCGTTATAAGGGAAAAGTGTGGCTTAAAGTGGATGTTGTGACTAGAATTGATAAAGGTATGCTTCGGTGGTTCGGGCATGTTGAAAGGATGAATGAAGAGAGAATAACGAAACAGATTTATGTAGCGAAAGTGAGTGGCAGCGTTGGTAGGGGACGCCCTAGGACAACTTATATCGATCAGATTAGGGGTCTACTAAAAAAGGGCGATATAAGGAGCACCCATAACCGACGAGCATGTATGCGTCGATGTATGAATGTAGAAGAAGCGAGAGAGGTGTGCCAGGATCGTGCGAAATGGAAATCCATGATCTCTGCCTACCCCTCTGGGTTACGGGCGTGAGCGCATATTTATTTATTTTATTTATAAATGATTCAGAGTAAATTTGAATTGGTGATATTGTAACGCATAACGAAGTCATTCATCGGTCGGCGGAGAGCGTAACGACGTTAGTACCGTGCAAAGGTTCCAAATGACACGCACACGGCGCGGGAATATTAATAGCTCGCAAACAGTCGCTAATCAGCGGCTCGTGTGGCGCGCCCTTTATGCAGCTAATTGTTTCTGAATGGCACTGGCGACCGCAGTGACGCGCGCGACGAGACCACCAGCGACACCAAGCCGCTTCGCAAGCAGCTTCCGTTGCCTTGACATTTTCCGTATGAATTAAAATCGTAAAAACGCAAGCAATTCAACATGAAATGTTTTTTGTGGGATTTCATTACATAATATGTGCTGCACACCCTTCATATGAAATGCATGAAGAAATAAAAAGAATGCACCGTCTTATCCTGGGAGCAATAAAATGGGTAAGAGAAACGTAGTCAGCAGATCGCGTTGCTAGGTCATGCGGGTCGCGGGGTGGCGCGGGGAGGGGGGCGTCGACGGCAAACGTCCCGCCGCACATTTCTTAAAAATCGCCGCAGCTTTGTAGCTGCACGAGATGTTTACGAGCCCTAAAAAGCGTTCTAATTTACAAGAGCCCGAGTTACGGCTGTATTCACTCGCAATTTCCCCGTCTGACATCCACGGATAATACATTACACGCCACACGTAACGTCATGGCATTAAAGGATATAAAATGTTGAGCACTAGATGGCGCTAATAATATTGCGTAATGTAATATTTTTGAAGTGAAAACTTTAGGGTACACACTTTGGTACATGATTCGCGGGGGTTACTTTCGGTCCATACGCCACGAACATGGAGCGGGGAATTGTATGAGATTGTCGGATTATCTTCCAAGATCCTGAAATAAAAAGAATACCACATGAAATAGACTTGATCAGGTGTTGTGAACTATGAAAAACATATATATCATGACGCAAGGGCTTAAGGAAACAATGAAAAGTTACTTAAGCCTCTCTTTTAGCAGGTTTTTCAGTGCAGTTTCAGGCTCTTCAATGGAATGCGGTTGTACCATCCTCCGAGTCAGTTTTACCGAGATATACGGGGCTCGCGTGACCGTCACGCTGTACCCGAGTGTTCGCGTATCGTATGTTTGTCTCCATCCAATCCAATTGTCTAAAGTGAAACTTACTTTTAATTGTTGAATCGTTATTTGTTTTTAGGAATTATTTTTTATAATAAATTAGTTTTAATGTAGTATCTTTATATATTGAGCACATTTATAAATAAAAATCAATTTAACAAAGTAAATAAAAAAACAGATTTTTTAAAGTCTGTGTGATTGGTTTTATTTATGTACTTTAATCAATCATTTAATGTGATGTGAGAGGCGGGGGCGGGGGTGGGAGCTTAGCGTGGCGACGGCGTTCGGACGTCGCGTCGGGGCGGCGAGTCGAAACAACACGAAATTATTGCGAATTGGGTCAATCAGCCTCGTTGATTGTAGCCCGCACTGCGTTTTAATCACTGTTTACGTGTTGGACGTACGATAGCGATTGGCGCGTCGTCTCGGCACAATTTCTCTTGTGACACGATTTTACGCAAGTGGAAACCCAAGGTAACTCAAACAAAAAAAAAAACATAGGGCGTCGTTACATCGTTAGCAACAATTCCGATACCGAACTTTATGAATTAATGTCCGCGAGGTAAATCGATCGCTTAGCTTTCGATGTCGGAAGTTAGACCAACCAAATGCAGCGCTACCAGACGCTTTACTAACTCGCAGTTTGGCTATCGCTTGGAATCGCTTACGCTTACGCTAACTACTACCTTTGCTGTTAAGGGGAATAAAACTTTTACGGAGCTTAGTTTATTTCAGTAAGAATAAGCGAAAGTAGACTTGAATGTGGACAACTAGACGGGTAGGCGAGTGGGTCGCATGCGGCACGTCGCCGGGTACTGTGTCCGCGCACAACCTAGTGCACAGCCACCCGGCGAGCGCGTAGCCGCCGGCCGTCTCTCCACTGCCCCGTACGACACGAATCCCTTTGGCCTTTACGCCAATTAGATACGATACGTAATATTATATGTGTCCGTATTTAACATTGAAACAACTGTTATTAATGGGCTTATGAAATATTTACGTACCTGTACGATACTTCTGCTGCTTGCTAATTGCACATGTTTATGTAAGCCGACCTCGATAAAATAAATATGAGATTTAATTATCATTTATGTAACGTGATATTCATATTTCTGTTTTGGTACAGAAAAAAGTTTTCCTGTTGTCGTCACGATCGCTCGTGCAATGGACACGCGCACACCTCGCGCACGTCTGATATTGATCTTCGGGCCAGAGGCAACAAATCAGCAAGGCCAGCCAGAGACCTCCGGTACACCTCCCTCGCCGGTCAACATTGTAGCTTGGTACAAATTATAATTTAAAACATCGGTTTAGTTGTACAGACAAAGCACTTGATACAGTTTTATATAACGTAATAGTCGACCTCCGAACCTGTCAATTGAGTTGGAGATGAGTTAGAGCGAGTAGGACGGTGCGTCGCGGGCCGCGGGCCGCGCGCGGGAGAACCGGACGCGGCGCGAAACCCTTAGGGTCAAAAAACGTTTTATTAATTTGAAGTAATTTTCGTACAGTTCTTACAGTTAAAGCATTTTCACTTGATTTCACCTATCGCTATATCTATCTATCTATATCTGTTGTGTCACAGACAGAAGCTTACACAAAATAAAAAAAGGATTTCAATAGAATTAACACAATTTTAGTCCGCAGTTGCAGGCCTGCTCTTGGTGCGCTTCTTTCGAGAAGCTCTGAATGCCGCGGCTTAACAAATGGGCACTACCATTCACACACAATATATTTTACATCGCTCACTACCTTAGGAATACTTAAAACAATAGTACATAATTATTAAAATTGAACCAAAACATTCAAGAAAAGCTGAAACACTGAGTCTTTTTAATTTGCCAGCGAACTAAACGAAACCTGTATCGATTGGCGACCGGACGTGCCTCCGCGCCGCATCAACCTGCAGATGGAGAATTTTTGCAAAGCAAACGAGAGGAGTAGATAGGCTGGCTAGTCGGGGGCGGCGGAAGGCCCCTGACGTCATCGCCGAAGCTATTTCCGCCGGCCATTAGCCAATCGTCGCGGGGAAATTGTTCCGCGCGACACGTGAATACTGTCACGCGCCCGACGAGCCGTCACCACCACGCATACTGCCAGTCTGGTGATGTCATTATATGGGGTAACTTCTAACGACCCGCCGGAGGATTCTATAAGCCAGTTTCATAATTTCATAAGTGAAATAAAATGTTATTATAGTAAACAATTAGTTTTGTACATTGCGTGCCCTTATATGTAGGTGCTAATTATGCAACTACGTAAGCTTCTTTACATATACCTACATTATTACGTGAAACCCAATGAAATATAAAGTTATAAGATTTGCCGCGTTTAGTCCGATGGCGCCTCTCGCCGCGCCCTAGTACGCTAGTATTGCCCCACAATCCTTATGCGTAGAATTATCAAATAGTGCTAGTGCTGGTGCTTGTGGACCACTCGACGCGATGAGTGCCATTCGACTTGGGGGAATCATCAGGAGTTAAACGAGTACGACCCAATGGGTTACATAATTTTTTGTTTTTTGGTATATGTTAGGTTAGGTCGGTAGGCTGCCCTCAGTCGTTTAGTGCCAGGGAACATCTAAACGATCTCTAGCCATTCATATTTTTTTCATCAATGGTCGGCGTGGGACCGGTCACAGATACAGTCTATATGACGCATTGCAGCGCCATCTAGAGATGATGTGTCACGAATATTCCGCCCAGCAAGAACTCCGTCCGTCCTGCGGCCGCCCACCGTAGTTGTGTTTTTATACGCTGGTAAAGCAACCAGGATCGGAACTGCTGAAAGTAAGCCATTCTAGTTTCCCAGGCTACTACCTGTGCCATAAACCATTCCGTTGGCGGGTTCTTTAATAAGCGCAACATCTCCTATTTCTGGAGCTCTTCCGTTGTACCACGTATTACAAGTACTCTACACTCCCCACACACACTCTAATCTACACACACTTTAATGTATGGAAGTGAGAGCTGGGTTTGGCAGGAAAAGCATGCTAGTAGAGTTAATACAGTTACAGTGCGATCCTTAAGAAGTATGTTAGGCGTGACATTAAATGTTGGATTAAAAATTGCTTTATAAGAAAAAAGTGTGGGTTAAAAGTGGATGTTGTGACTAGAATTGAGAAAGGTATGCTTTGGTGGTTCGCATGTTGAAAGGATGAATGAAGAGAGAGTAACGAAACAAATTTATGTAGGGAAAGTGAGTGCCAGTGTTGGAAGGGGACGCCCAAGGAGAACTTATATCGATCAGATTTGTGGTTTACTAAAAAAAGGCGATGTATGGAGCACCCGTAACCGACGAGCATACATGCGTATATGCATGAATGTGGAAGAAGCGAGAAAGGTGTCCCGGGATCATGCCAAATGCAAATCCATGATCTCTGCCTACCCCTCTGGATTACGGGCACGAGCGCATATTTATTTTATTTATTCTACACTCCACCTCCGCCAGAATTGCACCAATTTCAATCTGTCAAGTGTAACAATGTTCACTTTGTTTCGTCCCAGGTGGAGCAACTACACGATATTTGAACGTTAAAAATCAAAACAAACTTGCTGACCGTCACCCCTGCTAATATTACAAATGTGGATGTAAGTTTGTTTGTTACGCTTTCACGCGAAAACTACTCAACCGATCATCAGGAAACTTTGTACCCATATTATTGGAAGTATTAGAAGTAGCATAGGATATTTTTAATAAAAAAAATAAGCGAAGCATGTATGTACCCTATAGACCTATAGACTCTGAAGCGGCTGGACCGATTTCGATGAAATTTACAGGGATTGTCCAGATTGGCACAGCTTGTGTTCCTGTGTTTGGTAGCGATCGGGTCAACATAATTAGTGGTACCCGGGCGAAGCCGGGGCGGGGCACTATTTAAGTATAAAACAAACACGAGGCGATTGTGTCGCGTCGCAAACGAACCATTTGTAAGGCAATAGGGTTTAATTAGTGTAATTGTTGTGCGGACAGCTCCGTCAACAGCGTCCGCCTAATGAGCGCAGCGCCGTCTCATAACATCGTCAAACTCATTTACTAATTAAATGTGTTTGTTGAGCAGCTGAATTATCGCCGTACTGGCGTCGAAACAGCTGCGAGACGCGGGCGGAAAAAACGCAGATAGATAACAACGACGCAGCACATCTTATGTATTAGGAAATTGATTCAAAACATATTTACCGGCGTTAACTATCAGTAACCAAATACTAACGAGTTGTTTGGAAAGAGGAGCCGGGCAATTAGGCTCCGCCCCGCCGGCTACTGTATACAAAATGTACTGTTTATATTTCATAAGCTAATAAACCCTATAAATTTATTTTCTGAACCAATAACAAACCTTTCTAGTATGGAAATATTATAGTTACATAAAAAAATGCAATGCACTGACACTTTTTAACTTGCTTGCAAAATTTGCTGATACTTTACTAAACTATAAATATGCTTGGTCGCGTGCGCCCCCGGCCCCCGCTGCGGACCATCCCCCAGCCTTTGCCCCGCCATAATCGAATGCCGCTGGATCCGGCCAATCGAGAAATACGATTCTAATTCTAAATAATCGATCGCCTCCACTTACGTCTGTTTTCTGGCTAAGGGGGCCGCCCGCCGGTACGTCAACACATTGGCTGGGCCTCGATAATACTAAAGTGTATTCAAGCACAGGTTAAAAAATATTGCGAATTTGGTTGTTTTTTGTTTCCACTCAGTAAAATGAAGATTGTCTATAAGGATACGAAATATCGATCCTCTGACTCTGTCTACACTGTAACTAGAAGGATAATAAACAAGTCAGAAGGAATAAAAACAAAACAAAAGATAGAAAGCAAGTCCACTCTCGAATAAGAGTGAGTACAACCTTGGTATGAACCTGTCTACGAAAAATATATTATTAGTAGTGACCCGCCCCGGCTTCGCCCGGGCACCACTAATTATGTTGATCCGATCGCTACCGAACCCAGGAACACCCACTGTGCCAACCTAGACAATCCCTGTTAATTTCATCGAAATCGGTCGAGCAGTTTCAGAGTCTATAAGGAACATACACTTTTTATATATATATATATTTCATAAAAAGTATCCTATGTTACTTCTAATACCTCCAAGAATATGTGTACAAAGTTTCATGATGATCGGTTGAGTAGTTTTCTCGTGAAAGCGTAACAAACAAACTTACATTCACATTTATAATATTATAGATAGATAGATAGATAAAAACCTATCCTCAGACCTACCGAATGTATATGCAAAATTTCATTGAAATCGGTTAAGCCGTTTCGCAGGAGTATTGCGACTGACACTGTGACAGGAGAATTATATATATATATATATATATATATATATATATATATATATATATAACTTTTTATAAAATTTACTCTGATTTTTTTACTGTATTCCGCGCGGAGAAAGTCTTTGTTAGTAAAAAACGGCGTGCGGTGCGGGCCGACGCGGGCCGCGCGCTGCTGTGCTTTCAACACTATAATGTTAATGATTCAATCAGCAATGAACTCCACTACTACGAGCTTGAAAAATATTATAAGTTCTCAAATCTGAAAACGCCATCGGAGCGTTCGTGGGACTAGTACGAGCGAGCGAGTTACATACGCGGAGCTCGCCAATCGAATCCCGCATCGCCAGCAAATGAACTGTTCATCGCACGTGTAACTGAGTTACGACGACGACCTACTTGCCGCCCATTCCATTAGCACCCAATAAGGAGTCAGCCCTCGTTGGAAATGTTTATTTAATAACACTAAAAATTATTCGGGCCGCCAACCTATGAACGAACCCCTATATTAAATTTCTTAGATGGTCAACATAACTAAATAATACCAAATCGCCAGCAGCTGCAGCGCGTTGTAAATTAATAAAATAAATTATAGTTATTCATGTATTTGTAAATTTTCTACATTATATAAATGTAAATTGCTCGAGCCGGTACGATTCAGGCTGTGGGGCTGTGGGGCTTTGGTAATCGGTGCCTGCTCTCGTTTGCCGAACAAATCTTATCGTGCCAACGGTTACACTACTTAAGACAACTTACTCAAATCCCAAGTTTCTTAGTTTGGTGGCTAAAGTGCTTCGAAGGTTAAATTTATTTATTTTTAAATGACTCTAAAAGCTGTATTACATACATACATTTTATTACATACATACATTTTATTAATTTTTGAACCAAGAATTTATTTCAATACAAAATCTATGTGTGGAAGAAGCTCTGAACTGCTCTGCCACAAAAATATTTTCCAAATTCCTAGACATCAGAATCAAGAGATTACAAGTTAATACCAATAAAATGAATTAAGATTTGTCTGTGATGTAGATGCCTCGTAGTGTTACAAACAATTATAGAAGTATAAATAATGTCTGTTGACGCCGCATGGAGGCTGAAGCTAGGCGCCCTCTGCGCTCCGCCGCCAAAAGCTCGGTGAAGCTGTAAAAGCCTCCTCCAGGCTAACAGTGACAAGGCAGTCACAAAAAAACTTGACGCTGCTTTTCGTAGAGATCGCGGTACTCTCCTTGGTAAAGTAATACGATTATACGTAAACAGCGACAGAATAAGTTGTAACAAGAAATGACAACTAAAACAACTGAATAGACAATACGCCAATTTTGCCGGAGCGTGTGTTCATTCAAAAGGTCGTAATGCAATAAAAAAATTGTAAAGCAAAGAAATCAAAGCGTCCAAAATCTTTTGTCCGCCGCTCACCGCTTATTTATACATATACTTTTTCGAGCCCCTCTCCCTACTGGAAAGTCCCCATAAAATGTTCTTTGTCGGTCGCCGTATTGTGGAATAATTCTGAAATTATTTGTGGCCGCTCGAGCGTTTTTCATTAAGCCTTTATTATGTCGCACTCGGGTAGGGTTATTATTTTTAATCTGTCGTGTTGTTGGCCGTCGACACAACCGCCGGCGCCGGGTGCAGGCACGTCGCCATGGTGCTAGATCAAGTGGAAATTTCGTCCGTCAGGTGACGGAAGGCCCTCGAGGTTAACGTACCTCGTGAAGTCAGATGGCGATCCATATGATAATCAAGAGGAGTCAAGGGCCGGAAGACCGACCCGAGGACACAAACAATATAAAAGCGGACCGGGACAGATGGGCGGTAATTCCTAAAGTTAAAGCGACCTCATAATTGCTCTGTACTAGACGACAGAACTTGAATAGGTTTTTGCAAGTCAACTCTAATTGCAGCGAAAACAGCAGGCAGCGGGAGCCGAAGTCACATTAAAATTACAGCGGACATTCAGCTAGGCGGGACAAACGGTCCGGAACAAACGATGGCCTCGTAGCGAGCAGACGTCAGCGGCTGTAATGGCACTCGGCCACCAGTCCTGAGGATTAATGAGCGTGACCTCACTGATATGTAAAAAGAACTAAGACAAGTCTTATGAGGTTCATTCTTACTGTTGGCGATTGTTTGGTAACGCAAGCCCCCAGTAGTAATTGTATGACGGCAAAGTATGTAAATGAATCTAGTGGAGAGTACAGCGAGCGGCTTCGTATGTCTGATATTTATAAATATGTGACGTTAGCGGTGGAGCAAAAAAATATAGTAATCATACATACTGGCCGATTTAACCTGCGCCACTTCATTTCACATCTCCGTACACGGAGAAAATAACGAAGGTAAATCTGTATAAGCCTGTAGAGTATGTATGTATACTCAATTTGTTTGTAAATCTGTGGTAAATATTCATGTTATGACTCACTGAGATTAATACTACTATTTAAAAACAATTAAATGTCTATCTGCATGACCGGAAGACCGACCACTTTACCACGCCATTACGCAAATGTTATGCCATTAACGTGTATGTCTGTATCGCGTTATAACTTTAGCACGGTTTGACGGATATTAAATAAACTCGACATACAGCGAGAATTATATATAATAAAATATCGCTAAGCCTAATGATTGTAAACCAAATACTAACATATGTGAATAACCAACGTGTTTAATGTTCGTTTGTTCAAAGTCGCTAATTCTCGACTTATTTATCGATTGTTTTGTATTTATCACGCAAGATTTTATGAAGTACATATTCTCATACCAAAACAAACTGTTGCCAACGGACAGCAAATAACATAAGTGTCATTTCATATATCGGTTGTCATGGTAATGCTATAAAAAGCTATATATTTAAAATTATTTACTAGACACATACGGGGAATGAAATTACAAAAAAAATCCAGCGAGGAAAATAAAAAGCAAACGGGAGCGAGGCCGCGGGCTGCAGCAACAATACATTGTTTGTCATGTCCACGTACGTATAATAAATAAGCACTTAAATTATAGTCGCTTCAAAATTTTAGTTTTTGTTTAGCCGTTCAACATCCAAACATTTCGGCATCGATATGACGTCATATCAACTTCAGCAGGACATTTAAGCCGAACTAAAAAATCGTTGCTAGGCTCGAGTCAAAGTATTACTTTTGCACGACCTTGGCTTGACGTATCTACGTACTAAAGTAACGTAAGCACGAGCTAAGTTCTACTTTTCTATGCATAACCCATTACATTATGTTTTTAAAAAAAATTAATCAATTCACTTCGACAACTGACAACAAAACATTGTCGAGCCGCGCCGTCTAATTCATACGTAGCTAATGCTAAGGCGGCTTGGCCGCCGTTCCGTCTGGGTGTCGGCGATGTTTCCAGGACGAACGGAACTCCATCAAACGGATTGTCCAGTTGCAGCGCCGCCCCTCCGCGCCCCCGCGCCCCGCACCATAAAAAGAATTGAAAAACACTCTCGTTATTAAATCGACACGGTGCGTGAGTAGCGCCGCGCTCGTATTTCACGATGTATCGATTATCAAAATTAGATTGTGTCGCGCCACAATAATCCATCACCCGCACGCCGCGAATCTAGGCTAATGGTGGCCGCGAGATGAATATTTCATTACCTAGCTACTCAATTCACTCACAATTCTCATCTCATCCATATCAAAGCAACGAGCGGCCACAGCGCACAGTCCGCTCGGGCCGAGCTGAGCGGACACTCACGAGACTGCTTGACTATCGTCAAATAAACTTTACGTCCAAATTAAACAGAGGTCTATCTGTCTTTAATAAAAATTTCAACGATATTGTTTCCTGGTATTCAACTCTGTATATCTTTTTATATTCAATCCATTTCTTTGTGTTCAATAAAACTTTCTAGTCTCCATGATACGGCAGCAGTCCGTAGCGCACTTGCGTGATATCTTCAGATATTTGTGCGTTCAATGCTGGTTCTATATTAGCAACCCGTCTTAGAAGTCCTTATATTTGGATAGCACCAGCTGTCTATCGGATACGATCCTGACGTCGGTAAGTCCCGCACGGCTCCGCGTTCGCGGGTCGACTCTTAAAGAAATAATGTTTTTCTATTCCTCGGCGATCACCCGCACAATGCACCGCCGCGGCGGCCGAGCGGGCCCCGCGAAGAGCCTGCGCTCGGCCGGAACGAGAAAAAAGGACCAAGAAATATCGGATGCGCTGGCGTCCCTGCGCCACCCCCGCACTGGATACCTTTACAAACGGGGCTGTAGTAATTAAGCCTTTTCATTACGGTTACGAATACTCGGCGAGCACTCCGATGTGGACACGCTTCATCCACTCGTATCACTTCATATCTCTCGCGGCGAATGGCTCTCCTGTTTTGTTAAAGATGGAGTAAAAGAAGAAATTATAGCCTATTACGATATTACTTATAACTACTATCTGTTCCGGGAATATGTATAACTTCGAGCGATACAAGACCGGAATACGGAAAAAGGCGGGTCGGACTCCACAAACTTTATTGGAATGTATTTTTTTGTGTTTTTGTCGGAAACTTCAGCAGTCCGCGGGCCGCGTCGACATATGTATTATTTATATTCTTTATAAACACGCTTCCAAAATAATACGAGACTATTTAATATGCTTTCTACTTAAAGCTGAATGCTATTGTTCTTGAGCTACTGTTGATTTGCGTCCAGGATTTATGTAGCAGATTGTGCTTCGGTTTGACACACATTGTAGCGAATGTTTGTCCTATGGCGGGTAATCAAGTTCTGGATGTCAGTCACATCATTATTCAAAACGAAGAGGGGTTTATCTGCGTTAGCACCGGTCTGAGAACCGATTTATTCTCATTAGAGCGATAGCATTTAGAAGACTGGTGATTATGTTATCGCGGTATATCGAAGGTTCGGCAGCAGTGACCATAAAACACTTGTAAAGTTTAAAAACGAATCAACAGGCCGAGACAAACAATCGAAAATTATTGTAAACAGAGCGTATTCGAGGTGCATGTCCGGCGGGTCCTCAACGCCAGCCGCATCTGGTGTCGTGTTCCTACACGCTTAGGGACTACATACATTTATTTCCAATGGGGCCCCGTTCCCGTGCTCTGTGTCCGTACTTAGCTTTCTTAACGGTCATCAATTATTAAGCAAGCGTCGTCCCGCCGCCGCCCGCCGCGCGCCGCGGTCGACTCGAGCGATGGCACTTTGGATGTGTACAAACTTTCAGCTCAATTCACAATGGAAAATTACAAAAGCAAATATCTAACTCAATACCATTAACTTAATATTAGAACGATACCCGACGTTGCGCTGCGGCGCACTGGCACGTGAGTGACAGGTGTTAGGGTCGACGTTCTAGACGAGGCTGCAATCTGTCTCGTCCCCGACATCACGTAGATTTGCGCGACAGATATCGCCATTCAACGACGAGCTCTTCACGACAGATCGTGGCCTCAATTATAGTTTAATGACACAAATAGCAGTCGTGAGTCCAGTGAGCTCAGTCCATTCGAGACGCTCTGCCGAGATATCTTGGTGAAATGAAACTGTAATGACTTCACAGGAACTATTTAAACATGAGCCAAAAAAGCAAAAACCTAAGCGAAGCGGTGACCGATAGCGATTTGAACATTACAGCTTGACTACGTCTCTGCGGGAAATGTCATTAACTCCCAGCATCGAGATGATATGTTCGGCATTAACGTAACTGCAACATGGTCCAAAATTATGTTCGGATGTCTGGACACATTGCCCCCTCACCCCCATGCCCCTCGGCCCCCAGTGGCCCGCAAACGCCACAGGGACACGCAACATTTGTGAAACGATTCATGAATTTTTAAAGATAGTTTACTGGCTGTCTAGACGCAGAGACATTTTTATAGTTATCGGTGCGAAAACACGCACGTTTGTAACATTCGCATAGGGGTGAACTTGGCTTGGTAATTTCACTTCCCCTTCAGTTAGGTAAGTAATAAATTAGTTTACGTGTTACGCGGGTTACCGTGCACGAGCAGGGAGTCGGCGCGCGCCTCGTCTCAATGTTGACATTTTTCCTTATAGTAAAATCAACGGAAATACTGTATAATCTGTTGTACAGTGTACCACTATATCTTAAACTAGTCTGTTTGCGTTTAGTCACTTTTTTAAAGTTACTGATTGTTAACTACACATAGTAAAGCATATTTAAAATAAAGAATTACAATTAGATACACATAAAGAAAACTTTAATATAATACAATAATAAATAGGGAAAGCAAATAACCAACAGGCATCACACGTCTTGACGTGTGAGACAAGTCTCATGAGAATGTTACATTCAATTTCAGTTGATAACTGACTTGTTTACTATTGTTACAATTACTTTCACATACAACTATAAGCGACGAGGACGCGCTGGCCATACCGGGAGCGAGAGCGCTGCCCCCGCCCCGCATCGCCGCGCAATATCTCACCGCCGCCCCTTACACGACTACTTTTTAATCACGACTCCAATCTTCAGATGAGCCCTTAATCTCGCTAGTGTGTACACGCACCGAGCTGTCGCGCCCACTGGCTCTGTTATTAGATTTGTCGGAAGGGTTACCAAAGCGTTTATATCTATAAATGTGTTTACTCTTTAATAAATCTTGGTAAGCTGCTGGTGGCACGTTGGTAGTGCGTACAGAACTTATATGTATACCTTACATTGTTCAGGTGGCCGGTCTATGACGTCACACTCCGCCACAGTCATCAGACCATGATTCATTACACAAGGAGCTTCACCTTGAATTATACCAAAGGAATACACTCCGAAATCCTTCGTGATGGACACTAAGTTTACAAATATCCCAGTAGTAGACATGCTGCGACATGGTCGGCAATGTGACACAGAGAGGGCTAAGTGAACTACTCGATAGATATATATTATAACATATTCTTCTGTTGTTGGTGTTGTTGTTATGATGACTGGCTATATTAACAACAACGTCCGTTGCACGGACGGTGAAATACCAAGACTTCATAGAACACAGGCGCGACCTAGAAGTATGTCTTTGCGTTTTTACGAAAGAATTCTACGTGGAGTAGAGTGAATAGGTAGAGGCCTCCTCCTCCTCATGTGGCAAGTTGTCTTATATCATACCCTTCGTAATCCTTGTATATTTTTCTTTTCCTATTTAGAATAAAAAATCGAACCGGGCTTAGGACAGCCCCGGCTTATTATAGTTAATATTACAAATAGAGCCTCGGCCCCGCTTAAACGTTTTGGTAAGCCTACGTTGTCTAGGACGTTTTACGACCGTTTTATGTCGAATCTGACTGCAACAACCGTTATCATGACCACTTAAAATTTCCATACAAATACGAAGACGTTGGAACGTTGCGTACAATCATAGCGCCTTATCTGACAGTCATAACGAGATTATGACATGTATGAATAGGAATGTAACGGACACTTGGTTGAGTACGCAGGCATCTCTGGGAATTTGATGTAGACATGTGACTGTGGACGAGGCGGTCGCGGTGGCGGGTTGTAGGGCGATCCCACGCGGCGCCTAATCCCGGGGTTACGGTGGACGGAAACAAATTACTAGCGCATTGGACGACAATATTTTACAATTATCAAGAAGTTGGTATTTTCTAAATAAAGGTCTTTCTTCGTATGGTAGGAGTGAACGCCCACCGCCTACCTAGATGTTAAACTACAAACACGCCGTTTATCTTCTGGAGAAATAACATGAGCCACGTGTCCTGTAAGTTCCACACATATACACATCACGGTCCCGAGGTTCAGACGGTCTATAACAGATAAGATTCGTATAGATGTTCAACATATAGACATATGTAAAAAGTAACTATTTGTATACTACGTGTTTTGGTTATGAGAAATGAATTCATTATTCTCGTTCGATAATAGTTGAGTGTGGACTTTGGTGTTTATTTAAACGCAGTTAAAATGACAAGCATACCTCGAGTTCTATCCCCTCCAACAGGTAAATAGATGTAACAATTGCTACTGGGTTACCAACCTCGTTAGATTCCGAGATGTCAAATTATTTGCCACTTTTAAAAACCTACCGATGGTATAGCTTCATTACGGTCAGTATGACTTCTGTCTTACCTGAAACAATAAACGGGTTATTAGATAAGAGTAAAGGGCCGATGATCTAGGTTACGGAAGTGTACTGTACGATGCCGGAGAGACCTGGCCCTGCAACGCACCACTATTGGCTGAAGAGTGAGAGTAAAACTAAGCACTCTATAATATTGTAATTTCTTACTAAAACGAGATTTAGACCTAGTACGAAATATTTGGAATATATTTTGTTTTTATGATAAAAGAAGTGTTAATGAAGCCATATCAAGTTGATCGACTGCTTTGAAAATTGCATGCAGCGACGCAGACCAGGGGTGTCGGTCAAACAATCCACAATAACACTCGACCAGGCCGAGCCGGCTGAGACGGAATATCCGATCACTTTTAGTATTCAATGTTAGTTCATACATTGAATATAGCCGCGATCGTCATTCCGCACGTCGTACGATAGCTACGACACCGAATATATGTACATTACATAAGACATGTACATTACATTTGCAATTTTTATATTTCATAAACGCACTAGGATTCTGCGAACGGTCCTAACTCCGAATTACTTAAAGCGTGCCCGCAACGGCGGCCGTAAAGAAAACGGAAATACATTTTTTATTACTAACACCGGCGGCCGTCGCGCCGCAGCCGGGCGATTCGCGGAATGGCCGCTTTACGACTTGCGCCCGCTATGCGCTACACGCTAATTTGTCGATCTCCGTATTTCATGCATGTATTACTGCTTAAATATCTTTGCAAAAACTACCCACCGTCTACTCAGACGTGATTTTGCAATTTTAAAAACAAATTTCTAGAACGCCGTCTCCGCTTTAACATAATAAGTATCCGATGTACAACTAGATACAATATTGATTAATTTGCCACGCAAATGATTGCATGCATCAAAATGCTCTGTTTGTTGTGATACGATTGGTTATTTTTCAACTTTGCTGCGTCAATCCTTCTCACATCGTACGAGGAATGGGGAGGTGCACAAACTGTGCGGGAACTTATAAGACATCGGTGTACACTGTTCGCTCTGGCTGGCTTTTGACTATTCCGAATGTTTCCTCAAGAGACAATCAAATATATGCCTTCGTTATTATGACCATTACAAACTCTGAAGTTGTTTGGACCACTGCTGACCGACATTTAAAACGCCAAGTTGGCGCCGCGTACCCGGGGCCAGGTCGCATCATCTGCCGACCGCCGACAGCTGGCGTGCTACTCAACCCGTTGAAACACAAACACGCAACACGACCGAGTAAATGTACATTCTAAAAGAAATAATAACAATACAAATCTGTTTGGTGATGTCAACCTGATATTTAGGGTGTATGGAGAATGCCAAAGGGACTCGATCTTTTTTTTATAGCATAAGGGGGCAAACGAGCAACGGGTCGCTTAAAACTAAGTGATCACTGCCACCCATGAACATCCGCAACATCAGGGGAACTGCAGATGCGTTGCCGGCCTTTAAGGAAGAGATGATAGGCTCGCTTCTTGAAGGGCCCTAAGTCGTATTGGTTTGGAAATACCGCTGGCGACAGATCATTCCACCACGCGGCTTAGCGAGGCAAGAAATTACGCGAAATCCACACCGTAGTGGAATGCCAACCATCAAGATGGTGAGGATGGTAATTGGAGCTCTGTCGAGTTGAGCGCTGACGAAACTCAGCGGCAGGAATTGTTCCTTTCTTCCGTTGACATTTCCCCTGCCAGTTGATCTATTCCACCGAATAATACCACTCATCGTCGTTACATCAAAGCGACATTTACCGTGTCGCGGTTAAATATAGCATTGCGCGGAAAGTCCGTGCGCCATTCGGCCGCCGCACTCGTTTTTCATTGTTTTGCCACAAGCACCGCGGAGTTGTTACAGCCGGACGGTACAGTTTCGGCGCTATTGTCTGCGCTATAACCGCCGCGTTCCGTGCCCTCTGGCGGCAACTGCAAAATATTCGCAGCAATTAGCATTGTCCGTTAAATTCCATTGTCTAATCCATTAGCGGCGATAATCGTTTGTGGACATCAAAATATTTATAAACAAAAAAAATCGTAAAAATTCGTACATCACTAGTTAGATCACTTTAAAGCGTAAACAATGCTAAGTTCCTAATTCATGCATTGGATTTATAAAACATCATCTAGATGACATACAGAATGCAATAAGACACGAAAAAGTAACATTTAAAAACATAAATATGCACTCGACACCGCAGCTGCGGGGTGGGCAGTGACTGCCAGTCATCTAGTTGATTGGGACAACTGGTATTGTTGGGCACACTGCGGTGACTCAGCGGCTGCACAGATTGAAATCAGATTCGTCACGGTCGTGGACCGCGCTTCTGCCTCGCTGCCAATTACATGGCAAAAACTAATTAATAACAAATCAACATTCAACCATACAGCATCGCAGCAGCTGCCATACATCAAATAAAACATTTTCAAATTATTAAATTGATTTTATAATTTACCAATCAAGTATTTCTATTCAAAGAGCATACCGAGTGAGCACTCGATGTTGCGCTGAAACGACCCCGACCCCACAGTCGTACAAAAGAATAACTCAATCAAGTTATCCGGCTAACTGTTGTGACGCAGCACTTCTCGCCCTGCCGCGGCTGCGGGGCGGCTGCGGCGCGACGCGATAACTACACATCACGACTTATTACATTTTACAATAACAACCGCCATATGTGCCGGCCGTAGCCAATTGAGAGGGCATTTCTTGAAGTCTCTGCGAAATCGAATTGGAAAGCGCAGAGGAATCATAGTGTAACAAACACTAACACGTGCCCTGACCTAGCGGATGGCGGATATATTGTTCATTACGAATTAAAACACACAGTGGTATTCGTGCAAAGGCGTTTTGTGACATATAATATTTTCGGAATATGGGATAGCACCAAAAAATCTTTAATGATTGTCCAAAATTGACTCGAGTAAATGTCGCCGAGCCACATTATCGTCGATCCCTCCGTTCCTCTCTGCCCACCCCCTGAGGCGAGTGATTAATGATACCCTGGGCCCCAGCGCCGTCACGGTGTGTCGATGTACTTAGCGCGCACGACATTCGTGTTTTTAGGGTTTTGTGTAAAGGAAATGTTTTCTTCGATGTCAATACACGAGCTTATGAATAATGGACAGTACTGCGCCGCCCGATGGGACGCCGAGCGCACTGCTCCCTCCGACATACATAGAGACATATTTATTCCTGCTTCACTTTCATCCGCTACATACGATACATCCGAGTCTGTCACATTGGCTGTGTCACCTTGCCAACGGTGACACGGCCAATGATAATTTCTATAAAAATTTAAGCGTCGTAAAGGCAAATGCAATGTCCTCGATGACGTCATTTGTGTGTTGGGTCCGATACGGCGAGCGCCAAGAAAAAATAGCGGAGCGAATAAACAGCGTACATGTTTGTTTTAATCAGGGAGCTGTCGGCGCGGGATTGACTGGCGTTACAGATAACGCAGACAGATAGGGAAAAGGTAAACCGAAGGGAAGAAAAACGTCTTAATAGCTTTACTTGTATTTGATTAGCTTATAAATCGTCATTACCCATTCATTCTGTACCAGCGCTGCACACTCGGCGATGTGAAGTGTTGTGAGGGGATCGAGCTATAGGTTTTCATAGAAATGCAACGGATAAGAAGACCATAATGCAAATAGTTTATTCAGGTGTTTTTGTAAGTAATTATAATGTCTTATCTAACACGAATGTAAAGTACTAACCTACGAGTTTTTTCTTGATTGAGGAGATCGACATAAAGTAGGAGAAGCGCTGCTGCTCGCTGAGGAAGTGCATCGCTAAAGTGTGGACTTTATAAAGTGTTGGTGGCGGGAGAAGGGACGGATGGGGGAGGGCACTCGCAGATTACCGCCAGCAGCGGGAGACGGGCGCCGGCCGGCACACCTGCGCTGGACACACAACATATGTCAACACAAGACTAATCTCGTGTACTCCGCACCACAATAATGCTGATAGGGTTTTGTCTCGTATTTGTTGGACTGCTTAGAACATCGTTCGGGATTTTATGCTAAATTAGAGCGCGGCGATATTTTAACCCGAGACAATTGACGGTGGACGTGCCATTGTTTGACGCAGGCAACGTGACTAGATTTCAATTCAATTCGTACTAATATGCTATTTGCCCATTACAGCAAAATAAATCTAAAATAACAATACGAGAGCGGCCCGGCTGCCGCAAGGTCCGCAGTTCGCGCGTGTGATATAGACAAATGAATGGGAATTACATCTCAAATGTTTCAGAACCAAACGTTATAAAAGATTTATAGTGAAGCCGGGATTATCTTCTCACATTATATAAAGTGGCGGCTCCGTTTAACAAGCAATTATTTTATTAAAACATAAAATGTTCTCATCGGATGTTAATAATAATAAGTCGGCTACAGGCTGCGAGCAGTTTGTTGTCTTAAACGTATTTATTTTTAATATAACCTGGATAAGACGGAGTAGTGTGGGAGTCGGTCGCTGCGTGGGAGCGAGTACGACGGCGGGGGACAGGGGGCAAGGGGGCGAGAGGTTTGAACATAGACGAGGTCAGAGGTGGAAATATGAATTTGTGAATAATTCACGCGAGGCGTCAATATACTAATGCTACTTGTGAGAGCATGGCCGGCGGCAGAATAACCTGGTACCCAATACTGAACCTAAACATTGCCCTATACGCATCTTTGTACCCTACGCGCCTCCACGCAGACCTCGACTCGTTAGCGCGGTTAAAGGCGGTAACACAAATTAATACAGCGATCCCGCTCGTACGTTGTACGATACCAGTCGTACATCGGGACAAGTAAAATGATCTATAAAACGGCCGTTAGCATATAAGAGCTGTAAGGGTAAAACTATAGCAAGGGCGAAGAGGGGCGAAGAGCGGCGATGCAGCGCCGCGCCGCCCTGGGCGCGATGCAGCGCGTGCTCTACTTTCGGATAACGAGGTCGCCGAGTCAACATTGTGCCCAATTACAAACATAAAACTATATTTTACATCAATATTGTTTGCATTATGAAAATAAGAACAATATTTATATTACAAAAATGCTGACTGTCCAACGTCGCGTTGTCTATACGTCTAAGTGGTGAAGTCTCTAACGAGCCAACTCACAACCACCGACAGTTCGCTCGGTGGTTGTCTGCTTGTCGAGACTTAGGTACACAGACAGACTGCCGATGCCGTGTTATACTAGTTGTGTCCTCTCGGTGTCACACAGGAAACACACACACACAGGCGCGACCTCGTTACGCTATCAAATTATCAATATTTAACCAACAGCGACGTAGCAAAACATTTGTTCCTGCAGGCAAATTTCAAACATGATTCCAAGTAATAACATTAGTAGGCTAAGATAATAAGTATAGAGAGAATACATAGAATATGCGCGCGAGAGGCGGCGCGTACGGACAAACAATCTAACTTCACATTATTGCACAGGGTCGACATATTCATGGCTTTCGTGAACTTTGTTCATTATTCCGTCGGCCGTGTCGCCGTGCGCCGGCTCCGACACGAGTTTTTTTATAAGCCGGCCATCGCCACATTATACCTGAGCCGAGCAGTGTCAGAGTCGGCTGCGAGTGCGGCGAAACACACACGCCGCCGACATACAACTAATTGGCTAAAGCGAATTCCTAAGCGCACTGCGCGGGTAATTGGATAATGAGTAATCGGCCATGTCGTCTCTGTGCATTGTTTGCAACTCAATTCATTACCGAGCGAGAACATGTTCTGTATAAAAGGAAAACATAATAAACGACTGGGAAAAAATGCATTATTCCATTCCGAGACGCAGCTACGTATTGGTTCCACGACCAAATAAGCTCAAAAAAATATTTATTTAAATATTATTTTAGACATTTAATTTAACGACCTTAGATTTGATTAAACCATGAATGTGGTCTCAACTCATCAGGACATCTACACTAGCGCCCATGAGAACCGTGATCGCCGCATTTAATAAACACAACCGACGACTAGGTACACGTTATGTATAACTCTTGGATTTTCTCATTTCAAAATTGTAGGCCGTAATAATGAATTTACAGAATAAATTGAAGTTTGTTAACGGCGCCGTGTCGCGGGGACATAAATGAACATCAAAAAAAAATGTCATAAACGTTTAAGTCGTCGGGCGTCGGGCGGCGCTAGGTGACGTGAGGTGACGGCGACTCAATTTGCTTTATCGATCTTTTGTTCCCACAGGCGCCGTCTGTACTCAGTCTGTACACTGCGTTCTGAATTCGTCTCGCGAGGCAATCCAATCGGTGACCTATATCCCTGCACTACGGCCCAATTCACATCGCCACGTCATCAGCTGTTGCGACGGCCGCGGCCGGCTCGGCGCTCGGGGACCGATCTCGGTCACATTCAACTAAATATACTCTTTATACTCGGATAGTTAAGAGTCGCATTTGATCGCAGCGCTCCAGAAGATGAGCCCTTTGGGCGAGTCGTGGTGCGATTCCCCTTCGGTTGGCATTGTAAACAAAACGCCTATTATAACGACGTCACGAATAATGATAGTGCTGTTACCTGCTCAGTTAAGTTTTGTCGATAGTTCGCAAATTCAAAACCTTTTTTCATAGATTTAGATTCAAAAGAAAAAACCCCTGGCGGCCATGGAGCACAAGCTTAAGGAAAGGCAATGTGAACAATTCCAGCAAATAAATTCACAGAAGCTAAGACATCCGTCTTTTGGACCTTAATGTACAACAACTTTAACTCATTAACGGTTGGATTTCCGACTAGTACAATGGTACTAGTTCGAATCCGATGCGTAATATTTCATATCCCATGTTTAGCCACTGAGTACAGGAAGATAACATCGCATACATCAGCAGTGAAAGGCCAGTGAAATTAACAAAACAAAAATGAGACCCACCTCATGAGTCGCTTTGACTAGTCCAAATTAGATGCTGCTATTTTCCATTAAAATACTGGACAGCGACTTGCGAGTAAAATTAAAAGATAATTAACATTTACGAATAGTAATCGGGACATGACCCTTTTGACGAACAGTACGTACAGATTTATATGAAGCAAGAGAACTTAATATTTCATTATATTCGGGGCCCAATAACACGGAGCGGTTATGAATGTCGCACCTACCTGGTGCGGACCGCTAGTTGCTATTCGAAAAGTTGGAGCCTAATGGTTATTCATGTGGCTGTCACAAGTGAGAGCCGCGCTCTGGCAGCGGCGGGCGCCGCCAAGGAAACTGTGCTGACTTGTTACACCGAGGGTGTAAGTCATTTTATATTTACACTAATAAGACGCGCCGGTAACGATAGATTTTTATCAAACGGAAATGGCAGCTCCGACGAGCGGTAGAATAAAAATGTATACTTTTAGTAGTAGACAGCAGTAGAGGCAGAATTATGTGTGGTGGTAATATTTCTCCGTTGAGTTGGGTGGTAATTTTTGCTCAAGGTGTGAAAAACTCTTTCGTACCCGTTCCTGTGTTGTAACATGTTAGATCCTTTTCAATTTTATTCTTTATTTTACTTAAAAGGTTGTTGAGACTTCAAAAAAAGTCAAGCGTCAGTCGGAGCAAATTTCCCTTTGAGCTAAAAGATCGACACCTCGGGGGCGGCGACACAGTCTGCATTTTAATCGGAAACTGGAATCCACTAACTAACACTGCCTCTTAACTTTAAGAAATGATAATGACTTGATAAAAAAAATACGTTTACACCGAGAGGGCAAGGGGATGAGCTACGACAAACAAAATGAGCATTTCACGAAGGCTTTCAGGATAGATTATAAACAAAAAAACATATATCCGACCTTTTAAGTAAAACGAAAGTGAGAGTCACTGAGAGGAGGATGATAATGAACCAATATAAAGCACACACACAAATAAAGACAAGAATTTCTAACATTATTAAGGCGACGAGAAAAGAGTCACATTTTAAATTGTCTTCAAATATCTATTTTAAGTATATTAACCTCCTAACAGTAACTCTACAAGCGCTGTGCTGATATTATTATTATTATATGTATTTATTTTATAATATATCGAGTATTTACGCATTTTATCGGCGCACATCACTGGCCCGATATCGTCGTAATCCGAACCGTTAGGTCGGGGCCGATGATAAATGAATGCATTATTTGATTGCCGCGCGCCTGTCGCAATAATTGTTCACTGTAATGTAACATAACAATATTTACATTACCTTAGCATGTTAGTACATGAAATACAGACTCTTCTACGTATATACGTACATATATATAGTGCTCGTATATAAGAAACTGACTCACTGATATATATCAACGCACACCTCAGACGACTGCGCCAAGTCTTGAAATTTTGCACAGAGATTTCTGACGTTACCATGCACTAAGAAAGGACCCCTAACAAGTAAAGGATGACAGTTTGTATGGAGAAATAATTTAAATCCAATGTAAGTTGACAATCATATTAAGTAGGGGTCAGCTTGTTCAGCAGTCACAAAGTATTTCAATATCACAGTTTGTACAAAGTTCTATTCTGCGTACAAGGAAGTGAATCCTACATAACACATAGAAAGCTAAACTCTGACCAACAGAGCCTGAAGCTGTATTTTAAATTTGTGACTGTTTTGACACGGTTCAGTATCAGCCCAGGCCGAACAAACCAACAACTGACTGGTCGAGTTTTACTTGTAGAATAAAAGGCGTGACAGATTTTTGTACCAAGCGTTATTAAGGACGAGCAATGGGTTCAATGTAACCTCAGTTAGTTGTTACAATTGAATGTTCCCTAATTTATGACGTCATCGAAAATGAATTAAAAAAGTTATAATATCAAATACTGATGCAGTACTTTGCAACTTAGGTCTGAAAGCCCATCTCGGGGGAGATGTGGGGCAGAGGGGAGTGGGGGGATGATGCTGGATGACTTTTATACTTATAAAGCACGATGTCGATGCGAACCTTGTAAACGTGATGCACAAAGCTGACGGTAAAGTATGGAGGCCGGCGTTCTTGATAGTTTGCGTTATGGCGTATTAACATAGCCCCGCGGGGGTGGGAGGGTGTGTGGGCGGGGGGAGTGAACCGTGTCGATGTAGAACACAAAGGATACTTACTATCCTCTTATTAAATATTTTTAATTAGTCGTCTTTGTAAAGGATAAATGGAAAATTGCTATGGAAAAAAATAAAATATATGAGCTGATGTGAAAATTTAGTCCGGTTACCTGTTACCCAATAGCGCCACTAGTTTCGTGCAGTTCGGCAATGGAAGGGATAACATTTAAATAAGGTAGATCTATGGATAATTCACACAAGTCGAACAATTGTTTCATTTGAACAGCGCGCGCGAGGTCCCGCAGCCATCGCATTCCACAATAACTTACGTAATTCCGACGTGACACGTAACCCGACCCCACACTGTTACTTTGCAATATGTGATATTGCGCGGGGTGCGGTTCCCCTCCCGCCGATACATCCACTGTAATCATATTTACAATAAACATTACATTTGTTCGTTTTAAATTTCAATAAGAGGACATTTGGGGAGCAGACGCGCGAACTTAAGGGTTGGTTTCACATTGCCGTAATACTTGATATAGTCGTGAGGAGGAGGAGAGAAAGGAAACAAAAACAAAACAGTCTCAAAAATCTCCTAATGAATGCTTGAATAACAAGCTTCTAATGATCGATTGTTTGCATGTGGGAATGTCGGCTACGGTGCGGCGTGCGGCCTGCTGCTACCCAGCGCGACCTCATCCCATTACATAGAGAAGGCGGCCGCGGCGACACGTGCCGCACTCACGGCAGTCCGCTCAGTGCATTAAGCCGTACGTTTGTTACAAATTCTTCACCGCCCATTCCATTGAGTCTTATACAAGATTAAATATTAAATTGCCTCAACCGAATTCCATTTAAAATGTTTTTGTGGTCGAGTTCGTATCCAAGCATCTTGAAGCAATAATCGTACATCTTTTGTGGTATTGTTTAGTTGTGCGTGCGGGACGTCACTTAATGCCGGGCCACCGCGCACAAACATTATGGCACCGACGAAAGAAAGGCGAGCTCTCTCTAATAAATGTTAAATAAACAAGAAAATACATTTGTAAAGATAAATTAATAAAGGGCACACAATCCCACGTGGTTACAACAACTAAAGACGACAACATATCGATATCACAAATGTTCTAATACTAGTACTATTACTAGATTAGATACGTTGTGATTAGTTAGCAGCCACGGCGCAGTGGCTTTACTAATGGCAGCGGTGGTGGTATTCACGCAATTCGAATCACTCTCTCGTCTCCGGTCTACCCCCTGTAAGGGTAGATATAAAGTTGAAGTGAGAGCAACTTTTTATAAATCATCAGTTCCCGCCTTTTAAGGACCACCGTTGTGTACCGTGTGCAATGATTGGCAATGATCGACCTTTGTGGTCGTATAGTGGGAACGAGAGTCGATACACATGCACGGATGCAGAACGAGAGGGCACACTGTCGACGAATGCTTTAACCTTAGCCCGGCGAGGCCGCCTTCATTTGCATGTCGCGCGGCCGTCACCGTACAAGGCTGCCGTCGTGCCAGGCGCTCGTGACCGTCGAGCTGTGCTATCCCCTCCCCCCACCCTCATACCCGCAGCCACTACACCGAATCAACAGAACAACGGCTATCACATGTGAGATCGCTGCATTACGATATTTTAAAATGAACAATGGTACCGTGACGCCATTGATTTTGATTGAGTCCTTGTAGTCGGAGAAACCGACACCAATCTTTGGTTAGTAACATATTATCTATAAACAGTTCAAAATGTAATTGTTGGCAATAACACGATACACGTACAAGCAAATAATTAACGTGGCGAAACGTAAAGCAAATATTGTACGTTAACTCGAGGTTAATTACCTAACCTGCAGGTAAGCGGATTCAACTACATCACAGTCCGCTCGGGCCCCGGGTGCGCCGCAACTTATCCTCAAGCGCCGTGCTCACTGGCGGACACACGGACTTATGCTCTCGCATTAACATACAACATTAGCTAGACAGTATTTATTACTGGAGGTGACAAACAATCGCGGTAAACACATACACCGTGTTGTAACAATGCTAGGGCCCGCAACAACAACATCTGTTGCACGAATGGGACGGCTGCTCGGTTGCCATCATATTCCATACAAAAAAACCGCGATGGAGCGTTACGTAGGTAAACTGAGTATATATCAAAAACTCATTAAAACATAAAATGTAAGTGTCGCAGGCCACCCCGCTACAAGAAACTGTGACATGTCATGCGAAATCAAGTCGTTATTTTAATGTCTATGGAAGCATCTATACGAAAATTTAATTATAAATTGTGATGCAATCATAGTCTACCTCTCAACATTAGACATCTTTATTTATAATAATTATAATGGCTTGGCTTTTACAGGACACCATGTTCTACTAATTTAAATACTTTATTCTCGAGAACATTGTTTAAATTAACTTAGTTATAGAAATAATATGACGCCGTACAATTGCCAAATGTGTCCGTGCGAAACCCCCAGGCGTCCTGCAGCGGCCCGCAATATATTATCTTGTTCCCAAAAGCGTTCCTTATGTTCCGCACTCTGGTAGATTTAGGACGACACTTATAAATCCTCTATTATCGAATTACATATGCAAACAACATTTTGATAGATACAAGAGCAAAGCTCATGACGAAGGCCGACGAAAGGGAGGCGGGAGGTGGGCTCGCAGCTAATTGTTTATCTACGGCCACAGCCTTACTCGTCTCCGTATTGTTACTAACATAAAATATTGTCACGCTATATTTGCAAGTTAAACGTATTCATCCTGTAATTTGCCTTCATTGTTTTTTTTTTAATTTATTCGAAACACCTATTAAGTGTAAAACAATAAAAAAATATCCCAGCATTCTAAACCCTAAATCTTTATGAAAGCGACTGTACTGTCCGCTGTACTATCTTGTCCATTTCATCCAGTCACGGTTTGTATTGATTGTAAACAAGTGAAAAATGGAAAGCCGGTCAATGGTGTTAGCGTGTGGGCAGCGAACATCCGTCGACTGCGGCTCCGCGCGATGATTCAGTCCGCGGCCGGCACTTAGCGGGACCATTTAATCCGTAGACATTTGCTAATGAGCTCTATCCGGTACCAGCTCGATTAGCGCCCGCCAAAACTGTAGAGGTGCTTGGGTCGGCGGCGACCCGGGCTGACTCATCTTGAGTAACTCTTCATTCACGTCTCCACTCACATATGTGCACATAGATGTTGTTGTTTCAGACGGCACTAGTGCAGAAATTCTTGAGATAGAGCTCTAAGATAACACATACAAGTTACTCTATGTCCACAACCAAACGCAAAAATTGCTTTATAGTACAAATTTATTTTCCTCGGAACATACGAGTATGACTAGGCAAAAGTATGTAGTAGGAGCCTAAGCACGTCCATCCATCAGACCGGCACGAATGGTAGAATCAGTCGTGGTGTGGTCATCGCCAGACCGTACGTTACGCATAGTACGAGGAAGCAATGATGATGGGAGTCAATTTTTATTTATTTAACCGAATACAATTCATATTCGACGGCGACACGCGCCGGTGTCAGTGGCACCATATTCGATTACAAAGGCTGATGGCACCGCGGTCGCTCTCGACGGCCGGACGTGTCCATTGTAACACAATATTACTCGAGCTGAGTAGCGCTATAGAACGGGAATCAGGTTTGTTTAAATACTTAACTCCTGCACTCGACAACTGCATGAGTTTTGGCCGTGGTTGTCGACGTACACGTGTGGAAGAAGAAGAGCATTACAACTGTGCATTTTTGATGTAGATGTTCCACTGTGTATGCAACTATAAAGCTTTCATGTGCCGGAGTATACATTTGGCAGTCATTCGGTCCACGGAAAACAAGACGCTTAAACTCCGTTTTATTATTTCAAAAATAGCTCGCGAGAGCAACATTAACAAATTCCTCCTCCTCCTTCACACAAACAACGTGCCGTTTTATTGATTGCTGTTCCAACATGTTGTCTTTCTTATACGTAACTAGAAGTAAACTATACGTCTGTTAGTTTCAGCAACCATATGACTATTGTATGCAAAAGAAAATAAATAAAACGCCAAGCATTATCATTATCATACTTACATGAATATTTTATACAGTAAACTAGTGACCCGCCCCGGCTTCGCCCGGGTACCACCGGGTATGTTACTTCTAATACCTCCAAGTTTATGTGTACAAGCTTTCATGATGATCGGTTGAGTAGTTTTCGCGTGGAAGCGTAACAAACTTACATTCACATTTATAATATTATATATATAGATAGATAAAAACCTATTCTCAGACCTACCGAATGTATATACAAAATTTCATTGAAATCGGTTAAGCCGTTTCGGAGGAGTATGGCGACTAACACTGTGACAGGAGAACTTTATATATATAGATATAGCAAATAAGAATAATAATTGACGTACAACAAACAAAAATGTTTATACCAATGCACTACAACATCACAAATCGTTACGATACGATTGATCGTACCCAAAGCGAACTCGTATAATAAACTAGAATAACAACTGAACCCAAACGAGCGACGTCGACGTAGTAACTGACAGGCGTTTCTCACAACTTGACCATTATTCATCCATAGTCCATTATTAAACGAGACTTTTACCTAATTACCCCACCCCAATTAAGCGCGCCTGTCCCGACACCACCGCTCGAGTTAACCCCCGACATCTCTTTGCACAGTGTCACAACTTGTCGTGGACCTCTGCTGCTTCAGCGCTTGTTTATTTTCTAGTTATAGCTTAGTTACAAAGCATATTACATTGTCAGTCTCCGTTCTCGGTAAAATTTCTAGTCAAAATTGAAACGATAATTGAACAAGCCAATTTCAATGAGCACCATTGTATCGGTTGTCGACAGTCTGCCATGAAGTGCGCTGGAGCCGGCGTCAAGTCGATCGTGCTGAGCTCGTCGAACTCAACGACCCGGATCGCTCTATATCCCGTACGATATCCGGAAGAAATCACAATTATTGCTTTGCAACCCTAAAGCCGACCGTCGGTTGACGAGCCCAACGCAACGGTCGGCAAACGAATTGCAGAGTTTTGCACTGTTGCATATATTATATTACAGTTGAGGTGCAGCACGTGCGGTCAAACGGCACCTCACAAGCACGATTAAGAAGAAAATATACCGCAGCCGTGATAGCTTAACACTTCCTTGTATCCCGTTGTGATAAATATTAGTGTTACGTTTTACTTTTATTGGTGTAAGGAGTTTCCCTGTTTTATTGTTTATATAGATTTTTTTATTGCAACTTTTATATTCACGTCGCGTCTCCGAATGAAAATTATTTACGGTTTTCATATTAATAAATATGTTTCAGTGAAAGCCGAGCGGACCACCTAACTACAAAAATACGTATAACAATAATAAATAAATATGTTTCAGTGAAAGCCGAGCGGACCACCTAACTACAAAAATACGTATAACAATAATAAATAAATATGTTTCGGTGAAAGCCGAGCGGGCCACCTAACTACAAAAATACGTATAACAATAATAAATAAATATGTTTCAGTGAAAGCCGAGCGGACCACCTAACTACAAAAATACGTATAACAATAATAAATAAATATGTTTCAGTGAAAGCCGAGCGGACCACCTAACTACAAAAATACGTATAACAATAATAAATAAATATGTTTCAGTGAAAGCCGAGCGGACCACCTAACTACAAAAATACGTATAACAATAATAAATAAATATGTTTCAGTGAAAGCCGAGCGGACCACCTAACTACAAAAATACGTATAACAATAATAAATAAATATGTTTCAGTGAAAGCCGAGCGGACCACCTAACTACAAAAATACGTATAACAATAATAAATAAATATGTTTCAGTGAAAGCCGAGCGGACCACCTAACTACAAAAATACGTATAACAATAATAAATAAATATGTTTCAGTGAAAGCCGAGCGGACCACCTAACTACAAAAATACGTATAACAATAATAAATAAATATGTTTCAGTGAAAGCCGAGCGGACCACCTAACTACAAAAATACGTATAACAATAATAAATAAATATGTTTCAGTGAAAGCCGAGCGGACCACCTAACTACAAAAATACGTATAACAATAATAAATAAATATGTTTCAGTGAAAGCCGAGCGGACCACCTAACTACAAAAATACGTATAACAATAATAAATAAATATGTTTCAGTGAAAGCCGAGCGGACCACCTAACTACAAAAATACGTATAACAATAATAAATAAATATGTTTCAGTGAAAGCCGAGCGGACCACCTAACTACAAAAATACGTATAACAATAATAAATAAATATGTTTCAGTGAAAGCCGAGCGGACCACCTAACTACAAAAATACGTATAACAATAATAAATAAATATGTTTCAGTGAAAGCCGAGCGGACCACCTAACTACAAAAATACGTATAACAATAATAAATAAATATGTTTCAGTGAAAGCCGAGCGGACCACCTAACTACAAAAATACGTATAACAATAATAAATAAATATGTTTCGGTGAAAGCCGAGCGGACCACCTAACTACAAAAATACGTATAACAATAATAAATAAATATGTTTCAGTGAAAGCCGAGCGGACCACCTAACTACAAAAATACGTATAACAATAATAAATAAATATGTTTCAGTGAAAGCCGAGCGGACCACCTAACTACAAAAATACGTATAACAATAATAAATAAATATGTTTCAGTGAAAGCCGAGCGGACCACCTAACTACAAAAATACGTATAACAATAATAAATAAATATGTTTCGGTGAAAGCCGAGCGGACCACCTAACTACAAAAATACGTATAACAATAATAAATAAATATGTTTCAGTGAAAGCCGAGCGGGCCACCTAACTACAAAAGTACGTATAACAATAATAAATAAATATGTTTCAGTGAAAGCCGAGCGGACCACCTAACTACAAAAATACGTATAACAATAATAAATAAATATGTTTCAGTGAAAGCCGAGCGGGCCACCTAACTACAAAAATACGTATAACAATAATAAATAAATATGTTTCGGTGAAAGCCGAGCGGACCACCTAACTACAAAAATACGTATAACAATAATAAATAAATATGTTTCGGTGAAAGCCGAGCGGACCACCTAACTACAAAAATACGTATAACAATAATAAATATGTTTCGGTGAAAGCCGAGCGGACCACCTAACTACAAAAATACGTATAAATATAATAAATAAATATGTTTCAGTGAAAGCCGAGCGGACCACCTAACTACAAAAATACGTATAACAATAATAAATAAATATGTTTCAGTGAAAGCCGAGCGGGCCACCTAACTACAAAAGTACGTATAACAATAATAAATAAATATGTTTCAGTGAAAGCCGAGCGGACCACCTAACTACAAAAATACGTATAACAATAATAAATAAATATGTTTCAGTGAAAGCCGAGCGGGCCACCTAACTACAAAAATACGTATAACAATAATAAATAAATATGTTTCAGTGAAAGCCGAGTGGACCACCTAACTACAAAAATACGTATAACAATAATAAATAAATATGTTTCAGTGAAAGCCGAGCGGACCACCTAACTACAAAAATACGTATAAATATAATAAATAAATATGTTTCAGTGAAAGCCGAGTGGACCACCTAACTACAAAAATACGTATAACAATAATAAATAAATATGTTTCAGTGAAAGCCGAGCGGACCACCTAACTACAAAAATACGTATAACAATAATAAATAAATATGTTTCAGTGAAAGCCGAGCGGACCACCTAACTACAAAAGTACGTATAACAATAATAAATAAATATGTTTCAGTGAAAGCCGAGCGGACCACCTAACTACAAAAATACGTATAACAATAATAAATAAATATGTTTCAGTGAAAGCCGAGCGGACCACCTAACTACAAAAGTACGTATAACAATAATAAATAAATATGTTTCAGTGAAAGCCGAGCGGACCACCTAACTACAAAAATACGTATAACAATAATAAATAAATATGTTTCAGTGAAAGCCGAGCGGACCACCTAACTACAAAAATACGTATAACAATAATAAATAAATATGTTTCAGTGAAAGCCGAGCGGACCACCTAACTACAAAAATACGTATAACAATAATAAATAAATATGTTTCGGTGAAAGCCGAGCGGACCACCTAACTACAAAAATACGTATAACAATAATAAATAAATATGTTTCGGTGAAAGCCGAGCGGACCACCTAACTACAAAAATACGTATAACAATAATAAATAAATATGTTTCGGTGAAAGCCGAGCGGACCACCTAACTACAAAAATACGTATAAATATAATAAATAAATATGTTTCAGTGAAAGCCGAGTGGACCACCTAACTACAAAAATACGTATAACAATAATAAATAAATATGTTTCGGTGAAAGCCGAGCGGACCACCTAACTACAAAAATACGTATAACAATAATAAATATGTTTCGGTGAAAGCCGAGCGGACCACCTAACTACAAAAATACGTATAACAATAATAAATAAATATGTTTCAGTGAAAGCCGAGCGGGCCACCTAACTACAAAAATACGTATAACAATAATAAATAAATATGTTTCAATGAAAGCCGAGCGGACCACCTAACTACAAAAATACGTATAACAATAATAAATAAATATGTTTCAGTGAAAGCCGAGCGGGCCACCTAACTACAAAAATACGTATAACAATAATAAATAAATATGTTTCAATGAAAGCCGAGCGGGCCACCTAACTACAAAAATACGTATAACAATAATAAATAAATATGTTTCAGTGAAAGCCGAGCGGACCACCTAACTACAAAAATACGTATAACAATAATAAATAAATATGTTTCAGTGAAAGCCGAGCGGACCACCTAACTACAAAAATACGTATAACAATAATAAATAAATATGTTTCGGTGAAAGCCGAGCGGACCACCTAACTACAAAAATACGTATAACAATAATAAATAAATATGTTTCGGTGAAAGCCGAGCGGACCACCTAACTACAAAAATACGTATAACAATAATAAATAAATATGTTTCGGTGAAAGCCGAGCGGACCACCTAACTACAAAAATACGTATAACAATAATAAATAAATATGTTTCAGTGAAAGCCGAGCGGACCACCTAACTACAAAAATACGTATAACAATAATAAATAAATATGTTTCAGTGAAAGCCGAGCGGGCCACCTAACTACAAAAATACGTATAACAATAATAAATAAATATGTTTCAGTGAAAGCCGAGCGGACCACCTAACTACAAAAGTACGTATAACAATAATAAATAAATATGTTTCAGTGAAAGCCGAGCGGGCCACCCAACTACAAAAGTACGTATAACAATAATAAATAAATATGTTTCAGTGAAAGCCGAGCGGGCCACCTAACTACAAAAGTACGTATAACAATAATAAATAAATATGTTTCAGTGAAAGCCGAGCGGGCCACCTAACTACAAAAATACGTATAACAATAATAAATAAATATGTTTCGGTGAAAGCCGAGCGGACCACCTAACTACAAAAATACGTATAACAATAATAAATAAATATGTTTCAGTGAAAGCCGAGCGGACCACCTAACTACAAAAATACGTATAACAATAATAAATAAATATGTTTCAGTGAAAGCCGAGCGGGCCACCTAACTACAAAAATACGTATAACAATAATAAATAAATATGTTTCAGTGAAAGCCGAGCGGGCCACCTAACTACAAAAATACGTATAACAATAATAAATAAATATGTTTCAGTGAAAGCCGAGCGGACCACCTAACTACAAAAGTACGTATAACAATAATAAATAAATATGTTTCAGTGAAAGCCGAGCGGGCCACCCAACTACAAAAGTACGTATAACAATAATAAATAAATATGTTTCAGTGAAAGCCGAGCGGGCCACCTAACTACAAAAGTACGTATAACAATAATAAATAAATATGTTTCAGTGAAAGCCGAGCGGGCCACCCAACTACAAAAGTACGTATAACAATAATAAATAAATATGTTTCAGTGAAAGCCGAGCGGGCCACCTAACTACAAAAATACGTATAACAATAATAAATAAATATGTTTCAGTGAAAGCCGAGCGGGCCACCTAACTACAAAAATACGTATAACAATAATAAATAAATATGTTTCAGTGAAAGCCGAGTGGACCACCTAACTACAAAAATACGTATAACAATAATAAATAAATATGTTTCAGTGAAAGCCGAGCGGGCCACCTAACTACAAAAATACGTATAACAATAATAAATATGTTTCGGTGAAAGCCGAGCGGACCACCTAACTACAAAAATACGTATAAATATAATAAATAAATATGTTTCAGTGAAAGCCGAGCGGACCACCTAACTACAAAAATACGTATAACAATAATAAATAAATATGTTTCAGTGAAAGCCGAGCGGGCCACCTAACTACAAAAATACGTATAACAATAATAAATAAATATGTTTCAGTGAAAGCCGAGTGGACCACCTAACTACAAAAATACGTATAACAATAATAAATAAATATGTTTCAGTGAAAGCCGAGCGGGCCACCTAACTACAAAAATACGTATAACAATAATAAATAAATATGTTTCAGTGAAAGCCGAGCGGACCACCTAACTACAAAAATACGTATAACAATAATAAATAAATATGTTTCAGTGAAAGCCGAGCGGACCACCTAACTACAAAAATACGTATAACAATAATAAATAAATATGTTTCAGTGAAAGCCGAGCGGACCACCTAACTACAAAAATACGTATAACAATAATAAATAAATATGTTTCAGTGAAAGCCGAGCGGGCCACCTAACTACAAAAATACGTATAACAATAATAAATAAATATGTTTCAGTGAAAGCCGAGCGGGCCACCTAACTACAAAAATACGTATAACAATAATAAATAAATATGTTTCAGTGAAAGCCGAGCGGACCACCTAACTACAAAAATACGTATAACAATAATAAATAAATATGTTTCAGTGAAAGCCGAGCGGGCCACCTAACTACAAAAATACGTATAACAATAATAAATAAATATGTTTCAGTGAAAGCCGAGCGGGCCACCTAACTACAAAAATACGTATAACAATAATAAATAAATATGTTTCAGTGAAAGCCGAGTGGACCACCTAACTACAAAAATACGTATAACAATAATAAATAAATATGTTTCAGTGAAAGCCGAGTGGACCACCTAACTACAAAAATACGTATAACAATAATAAATAAATATGTTTCAGTGAAAGCCGAGTGGACCACCTAACTACAAAAATACGTATAACAATAATAAATATGTTTCGGTGAAAGCCGAGCGGACCACCTAACTACAAAAATACGTATAACAATAATAAATATGTTTCGGTGAAAGCCGAGCGGACCACCTAACTACAAAAATACGTATAACAATAATAAATAAATATGTTTCGGTGAAAGCCGAGCGGACCACCTAACTACAAAAATACGTATAACAATAATAAATAAATATGTTTCGGTGAAAGCCGAGCGGACCACCTAACTACAAAAATACGTATAAATATAATAAATAAATATGTTTCAGTGAAAGCCGAGTGGACCACCTAACTACAAAAATACGTATAACAATAATAAATAAATATGTTTCGGTGAAAGCCGAGCGGACCACCTAACTACAAAAATACGTATAACAATAATAAATATGTTTCGGTGAAAGCCGAGCGGACCACCTAACTACAAAAATACGTATAACAATAATAAATAAATATGTTTCAGTGAAAGCCGAGCGGGCCACCTAACTACAAAAATACGTATAACAATAATAAATAAATATGTTTCAGTGAAAGCCGAGCGGGCCACCTAACTACAAAAATACGTATAACAATAATAAATAAATATGTTTCAGTGAAAGCCGAGCGGACCACCTAACTACAAAAATACGTATAACAATAATAAATAAATATGTTTCGGTGAAAGCCGAGCGGACCACCTAACTACAAAAATACGTATAACAATAATAAATAAATATGTTTCGGTGAAAGCCGAGCGGACCACCTAACTACAAAAATACGTATAACAATAATAAATAAATATGTTTCGGTGAAAGCCGAGCGGACCACCTAACTACAAAAATACGTATAACAATAATAAATAAATATGTTTCAGTGAAAGCCGAGCGGACCACCTAACTACAAAAATACGTATAACAATAATAAATAAATATGTTTCGGTGAAAGCCGAGCGGACCACCTAACTACAAAAGTACGTATAACAATAATAAATAAATATGTTTCAGTGAAAGCCGAGCGGACCACCTAACTACAAAAATACGTATAACAATAATAAATAAATATGTTTCGGTGAAAGCCGAGCGGACCACCTAACTACAAAAGTACGTATAACAATAATAAATAAATATGTTTCGGTGAAAGCCGAGCGGACCACCTAACTACAAAAATACGTATAACAATAATAAATAAATATGTTTCAGTGAAAGCCGAGCGGACCACCTAACTACAAAAGTACGTATAACAATAATAAATAAATATGTTTCAGTGAAAGCCGAGCGGACCACCTAACTACAAAAATACGTATAACAATAATAAATAAATATGTTTCAGTGAAAGCCGAGCGGACCACCTAACTACAAAAATACGTATAACAATAATAAATAAATATGTTTCAGTGAAAGCCGAGCGGACCACCTAACTACAAAAATACGTATAACAATAATAAATAAATATGTTTCAGTGAAAGCCGAGCGGACCACCTAACTACAAAAATACGTATAACAATAATAAATAAATATGTTTCAGTGAAAGCCGAGCGGACCACCTAACTACAAAAATACGTATAACAATAATAAATAAATATGTTTCAGTGAAAGCCGAGCGGACCACCTAACTACAAAAATACGTATAACAATAATAAATAAATATGTTTCAGTGAAAGCCGAGCGGACCACCTAACTACAAAAATACGTATAACAATAATAAATAAATATGTTTCAGTGAAAGCCGAGCGGACCACCTAACTACAAAAATACGTATAACAATAATAAATAAATATGTTTCAGTGAAAGCCGAGCGGACCACCTAACTACAAAAATACGTATAACAATAATAAATAAATATGTTTCAGTGAAAGCCGAGCGGACCACCTAACTACAAAAATACGTATAACAATAATAAATAAATATGTTTCAGTGAAAGCCGAGCGGACCACCTAACTACAAAAATACGTATAACAATAATAAATAAATATGTTTCAGTGAAAGCCGAGCGGACCACCTAACTACAAAAATACGTATAACAATAATAAATAAATATGTTTCAGTGAAAGCCGAGCGGACCACCTAACTACAAAAATACGTATAACAATAATAAATAAATATGTTTCAGTGAAAGCCGAGCGGACCACCTAACTACAAAAATACGTATAACAATAATAAATAAATATGTTTCAGTGAAAGCCGAGCGGACCACCTAACTACAAAAATACGTATAACAATAATAAATAAATATGTTTCAGTGAAAGCCGAGCGGACCACCTAACTACAAAAATACGTATAACAATAATAAATAAATATGTTTCAGTGAAAGCCGAGCGGACCACCTAACTACAAAAATACGTATAACAATAATAAATAAATATGTTTCGGTGAAAGCCGAGCGGACCACCTAACTACAAAAATACGTATAACAATAATAAATAAATATGTTTCAGTGAAAGCCGAGCGGACCACCTAACTACAAAAATACGTATAACAATAATAAATAAATATGTTTCAGTGAAAGCCGAGCGGACCACCTAACTACAAAAATACGTATAACAATAATAAATAAATATGTTTCAGTGAAAGCCGAGCGGACCACCTAACTACAAAAATACGTATAACAATAATAAATAAATATGTTTCGGTGAAAGCCGAGCGGACCACCTAACTACAAAAATACGTATAACAATAATAAATAAATATGTTTCAGTGAAAGCCGAGCGGGCCACCTAACTACAAAAGTACGTATAACAATAATAAATAAATATGTTTCAGTGAAAGCCGAGCGGACCACCTAACTACAAAAATACGTATAACAATAATAAATAAATATGTTTCAGTGAAAGCCGAGCGGGCCACCTAACTACAAAAATACGTATAACAATAATAAATAAATATGTTTCGGTGAAAGCCGAGCGGACCACCTAACTACAAAAATACGTATAACAATAATAAATAAATATGTTTCGGTGAAAGCCGAGCGGACCACCTAACTACAAAAATACGTATAACAATAATAAATATGTTTCGGTGAAAGCCGAGCGGACCACCTAACTACAAAAATACGTATAAATATAATAAATAAATATGTTTCAGTGAAAGCCGAGCGGACCACCTAACTACAAAAATACGTATAACAATAATAAATAAATATGTTTCAGTGAAAGCCGAGCGGGCCACCTAACTACAAAAATACGTATAACAATAATAAATAAATATGTTTCAGTGAAAGCCGAGCGGGCCACCTAACTACAAAAATACGTATAACAATAATAAATAAATATGTTTCAGTGAAAGCCGAGTGGACCACCTAACTACAAAAATACGTATAACAATAATAAATAAATATGTTTCAGTGAAAGCCGAGCGGACCACCTAACTACAAAAATACGTATAAATATAATAAATAAATATGTTTCAGTGAAAGCCGAGTGGACCACCTAACTACAAAAATACGTATAACAATAATAAATAAATATGTTTCAGTGAAAGCCGAGCGGACCACCTAACTACAAAAATACGTATAACAATAATAAATAAATATGTTTCAGTGAAAGCCGAGCGGACCACCTAACTACAAAAGTACGTATAACAATAATAAATAAATATGTTTCAGTGAAAGCCGAGCGGACCACCTAACTACAAAAATACGTATAACAATAATAAATAAATATGTTTCAGTGAAAGCCGAGCGGACCACCTAACTACAAAAGTACGTATAACAATAATAAATAAATATGTTTCAGTGAAAGCCGAGCGGACCACCTAACTACAAAAATACGTATAACAATAATAAATAAATATGTTTCAGTGAAAGCCGAGCGGACCACCTAACTACAAAAATACGTATAACAATAATAAATAAATATGTTTCAGTGAAAGCCGAGCGGACCACCTAACTACAAAAATACGTATAACAATAATAAATAAATATGTTTCGGTGAAAGCCGAGCGGACCACCTAACTACAAAAATACGTATAACAATAATAAATAAATATGTTTCGGTGAAAGCCGAGCGGACCACCTAACTACAAAAATACGTATAACAATAATAAATAAATATGTTTCGGTGAAAGCCGAGCGGACCACCTAACTACAAAAATACGTATAAATATAATAAATAAATATGTTTCAGTGAAAGCCGAGTGGACCACCTAACTACAAAAATACGTATAACAATAATAAATAAATATGTTTCGGTGAAAGCCGAGCGGACCACCTAACTACAAAAATACGTATAACAATAATAAATATGTTTCGGTGAAAGCCGAGCGGACCACCTAACTACAAAAATACGTATAACAATAATAAATAAATATGTTTCAGTGAAAGCCGAGCGGGCCACCTAACTACAAAAATACGTATAACAATAATAAATAAATATGTTTCAATGAAAGCCGAGCGGACCACCTAACTACAAAAATACGTATAACAATAATAAATAAATATGTTTCAGTGAAAGCCGAGCGGGCCACCTAACTACAAAAATACGTATAACAATAATAAATAAATATGTTTCAATGAAAGCCGAGCGGGCCACCTAACTACAAAAATACGTATAACAATAATAAATAAATATGTTTCAGTGAAAGCCGAGCGGACCACCTAACTACAAAAATACGTATAACAATAATAAATAAATATGTTTCAGTGAAAGCCGAGCGGACCACCTAACTACAAAAATACGTATAACAATAATAAATAAATATGTTTCGGTGAAAGCCGAGCGGACCACCTAACTACAAAAATACGTATAACAATAATAAATAAATATGTTTCGGTGAAAGCCGAGCGGACCACCTAACTACAAAAATACGTATAACAATAATAAATAAATATGTTTCGGTGAAAGCCGAGCGGACCACCTAACTACAAAAATACGTATAACAATAATAAATAAATATGTTTCAGTGAAAGCCGAGCGGACCACCTAACTACAAAAATACGTATAACAATAATAAATAAATATGTTTCAGTGAAAGCCGAGCGGGCCACCTAACTACAAAAATACGTATAACAATAATAAATAAATATGTTTCAGTGAAAGCCGAGCGGACCACCTAACTACAAAAGTACGTATAACAATAATAAATAAATATGTTTCAGTGAAAGCCGAGCGGGCCACCCAACTACAAAAGTACGTATAACAATAATAAATAAATATGTTTCAGTGAAAGCCGAGCGGGCCACCTAACTACAAAAGTACGTATAACAATAATAAATAAATATGTTTCAGTGAAAGCCGAGCGGGCCACCTAACTACAAAAATACGTATAACAATAATAAATAAATATGTTTCGGTGAAAGCCGAGCGGACCACCTAACTACAAAAATACGTATAACAATAATAAATAAATATGTTTCAGTGAAAGCCGAGCGGACCACCTAACTACAAAAATACGTATAACAATAATAAATAAATATGTTTCAGTGAAAGCCGAGCGGGCCACCTAACTACAAAAATACGTATAACAATAATAAATAAATATGTTTCAGTGAAAGCCGAGCGGGCCACCTAACTACAAAAATACGTATAACAATAATAAATAAATATGTTTCAGTGAAAGCCGAGCGGACCACCTAACTACAAAAGTACGTATAACAATAATAAATAAATATGTTTCAGTGAAAGCCGAGCGGGCCACCCAACTACAAAAGTACGTATAACAATAATAAATAAATATGTTTCAGTGAAAGCCGAGCGGGCCACCTAACTACAAAAGTACGTATAACAATAATAAATAAATATGTTTCAGTGAAAGCCGAGCGGGCCACCCAACTACAAAAGTACGTATAACAATAATAAATAAATATGTTTCAGTGAAAGCCGAGCGGGCCACCTAACTACAAAAATACGTATAACAATAATAAATAAATATGTTTCAGTGAAAGCCGAGCGGGCCACCTAACTACAAAAATACGTATAACAATAATAAATAAATATGTTTCAGTGAAAGCCGAGTGGACCACCTAACTACAAAAATACGTATAACAATAATAAATAAATATGTTTCAGTGAAAGCCGAGCGGGCCACCTAACTACAAAAATACGTATAACAATAATAAATATGTTTCGGTGAAAGCCGAGCGGACCACCTAACTACAAAAATACGTATAAATATAATAAATAAATATGTTTCAGTGAAAGCCGAGCGGACCACCTAACTACAAAAATACGTATAACAATAATAAATAAATATGTTTCAGTGAAAGCCGAGCGGGCCACCTAACTACAAAAATACGTATAACAATAATAAATAAATATGTTTCAGTGAAAGCCGAGTGGACCACCTAACTACAAAAATACGTATAACAATAATAAATAAATATGTTTCAGTGAAAGCCGAGCGGGCCACCTAACTACAAAAATACGTATAACAATAATAAATAAATATGTTTCAGTGAAAGCCGAGCGGACCACCTAACTACAAAAATACGTATAACAATAATAAATAAATATGTTTCAGTGAAAGCCGAGCGGACCACCTAACTACAAAAATACGTATAACAATAATAAATAAATATGTTTCAGTGAAAGCCGAGCGGACCACCTAACTACAAAAATACGTATAACAATAATAAATAAATATGTTTCAGTGAAAGCCGAGCGGGCCACCTAACTACAAAAATACGTATAACAATAATAAATAAATATGTTTCAGTGAAAGCCGAGCGGGCCACCTAACTACAAAAATACGTATAACAATAATAAATAAATATGTTTCAGTGAAAGCCGAGCGGACCACCTAACTACAAAAATACGTATAACAATAATAAATAAATATGTTTCAGTGAAAGCCGAGCGGGCCACCTAACTACAAAAATACGTATAACAATAATAAATAAATATGTTTCAGTGAAAGCCGAGCGGGCCACCTAACTACAAAAATACGTATAACAATAATAAATAAATATGTTTCAGTGAAAGCCGAGTGGACCACCTAACTACAAAAATACGTATAACAATAATAAATAAATATGTTTCAGTGAAAGCCGAGTGGACCACCTAACTACAAAAATACGTATAACAATAATAAATAAATATGTTTCAGTGAAAGCCGAGTGGACCACCTAACTACAAAAATACGTATAACAATAATAAATATGTTTCGGTGAAAGCCGAGCGGACCACCTAACTACAAAAATACGTATAACAATAATAAATATGTTTCGGTGAAAGCCGAGCGGACCACCTAACTACAAAAATACGTATAACAATAATAAATAAATATGTTTCGGTGAAAGCCGAGCGGACCACCTAACTACAAAAATACGTATAACAATAATAAATAAATATGTTTCGGTGAAAGCCGAGCGGACCACCTAACTACAAAAATACGTATAAATATAATAAATAAATATGTTTCAGTGAAAGCCGAGTGGACCACCTAACTACAAAAATACGTATAACAATAATAAATAAATATGTTTCGGTGAAAGCCGAGCGGACCACCTAACTACAAAAATACGTATAACAATAATAAATATGTTTCGGTGAAAGCCGAGCGGACCACCTAACTACAAAAATACGTATAACAATAATAAATAAATATGTTTCAGTGAAAGCCGAGCGGGCCACCTAACTACAAAAATACGTATAACAATAATAAATAAATATGTTTCAGTGAAAGCCGAGCGGACCACCTAACTACAAAAATACGTATAACAATAATAAATAAATATGTTTCAGTGAAAGCCGAGCGGGCCACCTAACTACAAAAATACGTATAACAATAATAAATAAATATGTTTCAGTGAAAGCCGAGCGGACCACCTAACTACAAAAATACGTATAACAATAATAAATAAATATGTTTCGGTGAAAGCCGAGCGGACCACCTAACTACAAAAATACGTATAACAATAATAAATAAATATGTTTCGGTGAAAGCCGAGCGGACCACCTAACTACAAAAATACGTATAACAATAATAAATAAATATGTTTCGGTGAAAGCCGAGCGGACCACCTAACTACAAAAATACGTATAACAATAATAAATAAATATGTTTCAGTGAAAGCCGAGCGGACCACCTAACTACAAAAATACGTATAACAATAATAAATAAATATGTTTCGGTGAAAGCCGAGCGGACCACCTAACTACAAAAGTACGTATAACAATAATAAATAAATATGTTTCAGTGAAAGCCGAGCGGACCACCTAACTACAAAAATACGTATAACAATAATAAATAAATATGTTTCGGTGAAAGCCGAGCGGACCACCTAACTACAAAAGTACGTATAACAATAATAAATAAATATGTTTCGGTGAAAGCCGAGCGGACCACCTAACTACAAAAATACGTATAACAATAATAAATAAATATGTTTCAGTGAAAGCCGAGCGGACCACCTAACTACAAAAGTACGTATAACAATAATAAATAAATATGTTTCAGTGAAAGCCGAGCGGACCACCTAACTACAAAAATACGTATAACAATAATAAATAAATATGTTTCAGTGAAAGCCGAGCGGACCACCTAACTACAAAAATACGTATAACAATAATAAATAAATATGTTTCAGTGAAAGCCGAGCGGGCCACCTAACTACAAAAATACGTATAACAATAATAAATAAATATGTTTCAGTGAAAGCCGAGCGGACCACCTAACTACAAAAATACGTATAACAATAATAAATAAATATGTTTCAGTGAAAGCCGAGCGGACCACCTAACTACAAAAATACGTATAACAATAATAAATAAATATGTTTCAGTGAAAGCCGAGCGGGCCACCTAACTACAAAAATACGTATAACAATAATAAATAAATATGTTTCAGTGAAAGCCGAGCGGACCACCTAACTACAAAAATACGTATAACAATAATAAATAAATATGTTTCAGTGAAAGCCGAGCGGGCCACCTAACTACAAAAGTACGTATAACAATAATAAATAAATATGTTTCAGTGAAAGCCGAGCGGACCACCTAACTACAAAAGTACGTAGAACAATAATAAATAAATATGTTTCAGTGAAAGCCGAGCGGACCACCTAACTACAAAAATACGTATAACAATAATAAATAAATATGTTTCAGTGAAAGCCGAGCGGACCACCTAACTACAAAAGTACGTAGAACAATAATAAATAAATATGTTTCAGTGAAAGCCGAGCGGGCCACCTAACTACAAAAATACGTATAACAATAATAAATAAATATGTTTCAGTGAAAGCCGAGCGGGCCACCTAACTACAAAAGTACGTAGAACAATAATAAATAAATATGTTTCAGTGAAAGCCGAGCGGGCCACCTAACTACAAAAGTACGTAGAACAATAATAAATAAATATGTTTCAGTGAAAGCCGAGCGGACCACCTAACTACAAAAGTACGTAGAACAATAATAAATAAATATGTTTCAGTGAAAGCCGAGCGGACCACCTAACTACAAAAATACGTATAACAATAATAAATAAATATGTTTCAGTGAAAGCCGAGCGGACCACCTAACTACAAAAGTACGTAGAACAATAATAAATAAATATGTTTCAGTGAAAGCCGAGCGGACCACCTAACTACAAAAATACGTATAACAATAATAAATAAATATGTTTCAGTGAAAGCCGAGCGGACCACCTAACTACAAAAATACGTATAACAATAATAAATAAATATGTTTCAGTGAAAGCCGAGCGGACCACCTAACTACAAAAGTACGTATAACAATAATAAATAAATATGTTTCAGTGAAAGCCGAGCGGACCACCTAACTACAAAAATACGTATAACAATAATAAATAAATATGTTTCAGTGAAAGCCGAGCGGACCACCTAACTACAAAAGTACGTATAACAATAATAAATAAATATGTTTCAGTGAAAGCCGAGTGGACCACCTAACTACAAAAGTACGTATAACAATAATAAATAAATATGTTTCAGTGAAAGCCGAGCGGACCACCTAACTACAAAAATACGTATAACAATAATAAATAAATATGTTTCAGTGAAAGCCGAGCGGACCACCTAACTACAAAAGTACGTATAACAATAATAAATAAATATGTTTCAGTGAAAGCCGAGCGGACCACCTAACTACAAAAATACGTATAACAATAATAAATAAATATGTTTCAGTGAAAGCCGAGCGGACCACCTAACTACAAAAATACGTATAACAATAATAAATAAATATGTTTCAGTGAAAGCCGAGCGGGCCACCTAACTACAAAAATACGTATAACAATAATAAATAAATATGTTTCAGTGAAAGCCGAGCGGACCACCTAACTACAAAAATACGTATAACAATAATAAATAAATATGTTTCAGTGAAAGCCGAGCGGACCACCTAACTACAAAAATACGTATAACAATAATAAATAAATATGTTTCAGTGAAAGCCGAGCGGGCCACCTAACTACAAAAATACGTATAACAATAATAAATAAATATGTTTCAGTGAAAGCCGAGCGGACCACCTAACTACAAAAATACGTATAACAATAATAAATAAATATGTTTCAGTGAAAGCCGAGCGGACCACCTAACTACAAAAATACGTATAACAATAATAAATAAATATGTTTCAGTGAAAGCCGAGCGGACCACCTAACTACAAAAATACGTATAACAATAATAAATAAATATGTTTCAGTGAAAGCCGAGCGGACCACCTAACTACAAAAGTACGTATAACAATAATAAATAAATATGTTTCAGTGAAAGCCGAGCGGACCACCTAACTACAAAAATACGTATAACAATAATAAATAAATATGTTTCAGTGAAAGCCGAGCGGACCACCTAACTACAAAAATACGTATAACAATAATAAATAAATATGTTTCAGTGAAAGCCGAGCGGACCACCTAACTACAAAAATACGTATAACAATAATAAATAAATATGTTTCAGTGAAAGCCGAGCGGACCACCTAACTACAAAAATACGTATAACAATAATAAATAAATATGTTTCAGTGAAAGCCGAGTGGACCACCTAACTACAAAAGTACGTATAACAATAATAAATAAATATGTTTCAGTGAAAGCCGAGCGGGCCACCTAACTACAAAAATACGTATAACAATAATAAATAAATATGTTTCGGTGAAAGCCGAGCGGACCACCTAACTACAAAAGTACGTATAACAATAATAAATAAATATGTTTCAGTGAAAGCCGAGCGGACCACCTAACTACAAAAATACGTATAACAATAATAAATAAATATGTTTCAGTGAAAGCCGAGCGGACCACCTAACTACAAAAGTACGTATAACAATAATAAATAAATATGTTTCAGTGAAAGCCGAGCGGGCCACCTAACTACAAAAATACGTATAACAATAATAAATAAATATGTTTCAGTGAAAGCCGAGCGGACCACCTAACTACAAAAATACGTATAACAATAATAAATAAATATGTTTCAGTGAAAGCCGAGCGGGCCACCTAACTACAAAAATACGTATAACAATAATAAATAAATATGTTTCGGTGAAAGCCGAGCGGACCACCTAACTACAAAAGTACGTATAACAATAATAAATAAATATGTTTCAGTGAAAGCCGAGCGGACCACCTAACTACAAAAATACGTATAACAATAATAAATAAATATGTTTCAGTGAAAGCCGAGCGGACCACCTAACTACAAAAATACGTATAACAATAATAAATAAATATGTTTCAGTGAAAGCCGAGCGGACCACCTAACTACAAAAGTACGTATAACAATAATAAATAAATATGTTTCAGTGAAAGCCGAGCGGACCACCTAACTACAAAAATACGTATAACAATAATAAATAAATATGTTTCGGTGAAAGCCGAGCGGACCACCTAACTACAAAAGTACGTATAACAATAATAAATAAATATGTTTCAGTGAAAGCCGAGTGGCCCACCTAACTACAAAAATACGTATAACAATAATAAATAAATATGTTTCAGTGAAAGCCGAGTGGACCACCTAACTACAAAAATACGTATAACAATAATAAATAAATATGTTTCAGTGAAAGCCGAGCGGACCACCTAACTACAAAAGTACGTATAACAATAATAAATAAATATGTTTCAGTGAAAGCCGAGCGGACCACCTAACTACAAAAATACGTATAACAATAATAAATAAATATGTTTCGGTGAAAGCCGAGTGGACCACCTAACTACAAAAATACGTATAACAATAATAAATAAATATGTTTCAGTGAAAGCCGAGCGGACCACCTAACTACAAAAATACGTATAACAATAATAAATAAATATGTTTCAGTGAAAGCCGAGCGGACCACCTAACTACAAAAATACGTATAACAATAATAAATAAATATGTTTCAGTGAAAGCCGAGCGGGCCACCTAACTACAAAAATACGTATAACAATAATAAATAAATATGTTTCAGTGAAAGCCGAGCGGACCACCTAACTACAAAAATACGTATAACAATAATAAATAAATATGTTTCAGTGAAAGCCGAGCGGACCACCTAACTACAAAAATACGTATAACAATAATAAATAAATATGTTTCAGTGAAAGCCGAGCGGACCACCTAACTACAAAAATACGTATAACAATAATAAATAAATATGTTTCAGTGAAAGCCGAGCGGGCCACCTAACTACAAAAATACGTATAACAATAATAAATAAATATGTTTCAGTGAAAGCCGAGCGGGCCACCTAACTACAAAAATACGTATAACAATAATAAATAAATATGTTTCAGTGAAAGCCGAGCGGGCCACCTAACTACAAAAATACGTATAACAATAATAAATAAATATGTTTCAGTGAAAGCCGAGCGGGCCACCTAACTACAAAAATACGTATAACAATAATAAATAAATATGTTTCAGTGAAAGCCGAGTGGACCACCTAACTACAAAAATACGTATAACAATAATAAATAAATATGTTTCAGTGAAAGCCGAGTGGACCACCTAACTACAAAAATACGTATAACAATAATAAATAAATATGTTTCAGTGAAAGCCGAGTGGACCACCTAACTACAAAAATACGTATAACAATAATAAATAAATATGTTTCAGTGAAAGCCGAGCGGACCACCTAACTACAAAAATACGTATAACAATAATAAATAAATATGTTTCAGTGAAAGCCGAGCGGACCACCTAACTACAAAAATACGTATAACAATAATAAATAAATATGTTTCAGTGAAAGCCGAGCGGGCCACCTAACTACAAAAATACGTATAACAATAATAAATAAATGTTTATAACTTTATCTAATTTCCTAAGTTTGATGTGGATATATTATTTTTCTTTATTATTTAATATTATAAATGCGAAAGTAACTCTGTCTGTCTGTTTGTTACGGGTTCACGCTTAAACTACTAAGCCGATTCATATGAAATTTGGTACAGACGTAGTTAGGACCCTGAGGGAGGACATAGGCTTGGCATAGAAAGAAATAGGCTTAAAAAATTAAAAATGCTGTCTCATATCACTATTCCACGCGGACGGAGTCGCGGGCACAGCTAGTGTTAAATAAATTATTTTCGTTCTTTAATGAACACCACACAACATATAATTTTATAACCGTACACATGAGAACTGTTCCTGTGCCGTTTTTATTTTGTATGTAATGAATAAATAAGTAAACATCGTAAGGAGATGGCCGCAACAACTCGAAGCTTGCAATCGGAAAATATTGAGAAATTATATCATCCATACCGTAAGCTTAACTTAGTTGCAGACGCGTCCCTTAACTTTAGGAGCGACAGAGGACCTCTCCTGAACAGAAGAAATGACATTATCTTCTCCTGGCCGTCCGTCTCCCCATGACATCATCTTCCTCCCTTCCCGTCCTTTCCTAATTAGAAAAGGACAGGATTAGGTATTCAGCACCTCACTCATGAGACGCAACGCAGTATTACTCGTCCTTCAATCCTTTTTTCTGAGGTATTCCAATGGTCGAGTCGGGACATTCATGCAAAAGATGTTGTTGCGGGCTCTCCCTAGTGCAAAATGAGAATTGAAGTGATGTCAAATTAACGTATTGATAATCAGCTCAGAGGATCTATAAACGTGTAGGTGGCGGTGCTGGTGTGCTGGGTCGGGCCTGGGGCCCGGGGACTATATTAATTCTTTTACCTGGGAACACCCCCGTCTCCGCCCGCGCGCCCCCGCCGCCCCCGGGAGCTTTGGGCAAATACTTACTTTGAGCACAAATTGTGTATTTTTTCACGAGACTTGCGTTTTGAATGTGGAATGAGAGCCGAGGGCGTTTTCTTTTCTTAAGAACTTTCGTTTTACAAAAAAATTCAGTTCTCATATTTATATTAGAGCGAGCAGCGCCGTGTAACGTGTGCGCCTCTGTCATATCCAAGTAGAGTAGAAATACTACGTAATTATCTTTGTATTTTCTAGTAAGCGCTCGAGGCAAGAGCGTCGTCGAGGTCAGACTCGCGACCCGGCGCGGCCATATTACTTATTTAAAACCTATCTAATTATTTTGTTACGCTTATATAAAATTACTGGTTGGTATTTAAAGCCGGCGGACCGAGACAATCGAGTCACTTGTTGCGTTGGAACTGTCACGTATAACGCAAGGCGCGTTAAATCTTCAGGTTGATATGGGGTAAAAATTAACATTTTTGGCATGGCATGGCAATGGGCAGGCGCCCACCAGACGTTTCAGCGCTGACCATGGACAGAACAGTTAACCCGGCAAGCACCTTACGTTCATTAATAGATTAAAAAATTGAAGAAAAGACCATCGAAAAGCCTAAACAGAACAGAGCGGGCAGTACCCGAGTGGCGGTAGTTTTAACTAGTTGTAAAAACTGTAATGGAGCTTTTAATGAAACTTTTAAACGATATGCGGGGCCGCCGAGCGCGCCATCTAGCGACCAAATAAATGGTTAGCCACATTCAAAACACGTACGTTGAAAATTAGCGAACTAAAGTGTTGCATTCAATAAGCATAAGAAGAAACTGATTGATATATCAAAGCACATCCGTATACATTTTATAATGCAGTTCAACTCAGATCTATATGACCAATTATATTAAATAGGGTTCAGCTTTGGTTGGACAATTTCGGTTAAATTAAATTGCACGGTGTGTGAAACCGCGGGGCATAACTCGTCATACATGAAATGTAAATTCGATAAAGTGCTAAAACTAACATTGCTCACGTAAGCAAACACTTTTCTCTATAAATATTAATAAATGGACCGCATACTATACCCACGCATGCAGCCAAACAATATTAAAGTGGGGTTTAGAGTTTAACTTAAAACCTTTGAAAAGTAAGAAACAAAGAAAGAAAACAAATTTATTGTCGCACACAGAAAAAATACACAGACTTACAACAACAATGATGAGAAGAAAAGTGTGACAAAAGGTAGACAGCTCAGCGTATGCAGGGACGGACTGAACCGTCCTTGCGCTGGTTTTCAGCTGGCTCCTTTGCACTCATCTGAATTGTGACACATGTGGATAGGGTAACCGAGACAAGTATGTTTAAGGGCTTATAAAAAAAGTATAATTTCTCATAGCACGAAAAAGTAATATAAAAGTAACCTACTCATTATGCTAACAAAAGAAAATTATAAGTATTAATAAAAGTAAGTACATAATTAATAAGTAAATAAAATAAGTAAATTAAACGCACAAAAAACTGCTTTTATTAAAGAAAAAGGCTTAAGTCCATCTAAAGAAAAATCACATTTAATTATTGATTAATTAGTGCCTCTAATAACAAATATTTACACTTTGTAGCAAAAACTGGATGTGACGCAATTTGCATTAATTTTGGCGGAAGATCGTTCCAGACTTTAGATACCGCGAACTTAAAGCCACCTCTGACACCGTACAGTTAATGTTACCTTGTACAATTACAAGCGATAGTTACACAGGTGAACTGTGGCGGCCGACGTATCATGTCCACACGCGCTGGCTGTACTCAACCTCCTTGCCTCCCGTTTCTTATGGCGATACACCGCGAGATTGTTCCTAGCAAACGACCAGCCATCTCGCTCTGCGATCATTTATTTATAACGTCACCTACCTGCTGCAACAGACAGACAGTTTATTTGGTGTATCGATTATCATCTAATTCTAAAGCTATCGTTTTACCAATGTTGTTTACCTACAATAATAAATACAACTAAATAATATAACTAAATTTACCTATACTATACTACAAATACAAAACATACTGTTTGTCTGTTAATTACGTTTTTACGCTTATTTTAGCTAGAATGGACCGAAAACATGGGCCAACCATTGTTAAATGTTGCGATGGTTAAAAGATAAGGCTTGAAATTTTGTGATTTCATTTGATTGGTCACCAGTTATTAATTAATCCCTTAACCGTGACTATAACAGTATATGGTAATCATCTGTTGCGCTGCAGGGCCGGCTCGACCGGTGAGATACCACCTCACAGAAAGGCGTCAAGTAGAGTATTCTGCGTTTCGAGTGAGTGAGGTGCCGGAGGCCTAATTCTTTTCTTATTTACCTTCCCATCCTTCGCTAATCAGAAATGGATGTGAAGGGGAAGAGGACTTGGCGGTGGAGGGGATGAATAGAAAAGGGAAATAACCATTTTCTATTTATCCCCTCCTGTGTCCATTAAAGGTAGACAACGCAACTAATAAGTTTGTTGCAGATTTCTATGGGTAGCGATCACTTGATATCGGGTTCTACAATAAAAAAAAACAAGAAGTATAACTTAAATACATAACTTCGGAATACTTTTATCTCATTTTCTGCGAATCCACTGCCAATGATTAGGTTGTCGCAAATATTTGCATAACGCAGGTGACGGTTAGCGGCCGTCCGCCTTATCTGTCTGCTCGCCGAACTCCTTGGAACTTGCCGGATGACACGCCGGAATTCAAGATATGACCAAGATTAATAATTACACGTGCCATATATAAATGAGCTACACAAGACTTGTCGAATGAACATGATTGATCTAAGAGTTCGGTGGGAATCTTACAGTACACTACACCACGCCCCCTACTACTACCCCTGGTCATGGGATGTCTGTTTCATGTATCATGTATAACAACACAGTTCGTAGGTACTACACTTGAGTCTTCTAAATGGAAGTTGAGACATTTAGGTTTTATAGTACACTTATCCATTTACCGCCTTTACCGGTATTACAAACATATCGTAACAATTCGTGACAATAATGTAATCTAACAGTGCCAACGTGCGGTTATTCAATGAATTATTGCAAAAACTTATATAAGAACCATCTAACCACGTGTCCGAGCGTCGCGCTCACAGATGTGGCGTGTCAGAGCTGCCACCGACAATTCAGCAGTGACATAAAACGATTTAAGCGTTATGCCAACAATGGTGTTTATTTCGAGTTGGTCCCCCCCCCCCCGCGGCCGTTACTTATGACGGGATCGGAAATACCGGCGATTGGATATATTAAAAGGTATTTTTATCGCTTCCGATCGGTCTCGTGCCATGCTACGGCATCCGCAGTCTTATTCAGAGACGATATTGATTATGTCGGGCCGTCGAGACGAGAGCGGTTTACTGTCATCCTTTACGTGTTCGTAAATTGTTTAGCGCTATAAATCTGGTTCGGTTTTAAGACGCGGTTTTTATGTGCCCTATATAAAATGGGTTAGTTTTAATGGCGCCAGTACATACGGGACATCGGATCGGGTGTTCAAGGGACGCCGATGCGCATTGACACGACTAGCCCCTGGCACAGTTTAACAACAGTTTAGCAATCGAACCTACATAGAGCAACTAGTGGGGAGGTGGGCGGTGCGGCCCCCGATTTCACTTAGTTTGCGCACTCGGATGCTAAGGGCCGTGGAACATGCTAAGAAAAGTCGCCGGGCCGATGCAATAATTCATGTCGTTTCTACAGACGACCCGAGTACACTGCGTCGGCGCCAAGAAATACCACGATCTCACAGAAGACAAGCGTGAAGTAGAAGTATGCTTCTGCGTTTCGTCCGATGAGTGCTGATGGCGCAAATTGAACCCTTTTCTTTTTATCGTATCCTTATCAAGACAAGGTAGGAAGGGGAAGGGGATGAACAGGCAGAGCTGACCCGCTTGCTCGTTTACCATCTTATTCCATGAAAAAACATAAGCAGTCAGCAGTTAACAATAAAATCAATCAAAACTGATGCAAGAAAAATAAATAACCACGAAAACAAAACAAAAACTCGTCGAAACTGGTCCTAATTAAAATTTGCGTGTTGCTGACGCATGTTGTTCACGTGAACCTGTAAGTAACGTTTTTTTTGTTTGGGAAAATACATTAGGCATACCACCGCACCGTGGGGACAGTGCGGTGGTGATGTGGGACTCTCCTCCCCATATAGGGCGGGGGGCATACCCACTGAAACCCAGACGGTGGTCTTCTCTGCTTTTCGCAGATGTACCGTACTAAACAGCGTCCAACGCAGCTACAAGCAACTAGAAAGGCCATGTTCAACACAACTAAGAGTACACCGGAGCAATTTCATCGCATACCTGATTGTTCCACAAAATGCCCATAACTCTGAACGATTCCCGTTAAACCCATTAAAATTTACGAGCCCCCCCACCCCATGCCTGCGCGCCGCAGAGCCCTGCCCTCGCTTCGGATCATGCTCTATGCACCACTTAACAATGGCGCTTAAATCAAATCTTAATTCTTGCCGAGATACGTTATCTACCAGTTTTGATGTTACTCTGTGAAGAAAGAGGTATTCCGCAATATGTAGTCTTTACTATAGTATTTACGATAGCGACGTATCCTTACTTGACGGTAAGACTGCTCACATGAAGCCGACCTAGATGCTATACGGTAGGAAACGAATTAGTTCCGCATGCTTGTAGACGCGGTATCATCGCTCAGCTTTACACAGGCGGGCGTCGCCTGCTGTGATCTAGTTGCCGGGGCTTCGCTGTGCTATGCCATCCGGGCCGGAATGCGCGGGGCCGGCACGCACAGTCTGCGAAGCCCCGGCCTCACCGCGTAGCTGGGTTGGCGAACTCCGCCTACATATTAGAGCTGGATGCACGCAAGTGTTTACATTTTTTTAATAAATGGCATATATGTACTTCTATTCACTATCTCTCACTCCGGATAAGATAGTCTATTATCTTTCCAACCCTCACACAAAATATTACTTTTGATCTAATGTTATAAAAGACATCTCTACTTTCGTTGATAGCATAACAAACAGAGTTTTGTGGCAAGGTTTCGCTTTATAGTGTGACTGGAGTTGCATTTACGCTTCGGTGTTACGGGCACTTGACGCAAGTTGGATGTTGTCCTGGCCAAATGTATACAGTGAAATGATTTTTTGGGATGGGCTTGTAATCAAACGAAAGCAAACTATTTATATCTTCTTTTATTGTACTATAACTTTTTCACACACGCACACCCCGCAGCCATCTTTTATCTCTTTTCCATTCCTTTCTCACATTCTTTCTGTCTCGCTCTCATCCTACGTTCCGTTTCACTACACTATTCCTACATGTATATCGTCGAGTTTGGTAGCATGCTAAAGAATAAGGAACAAGGAAACTGACTCGATCCTTCAGAGAAAGTGAATCGACAAATAAAATTAACATTTTAAAAAGAGTCCGCATTAATAAGCTATTTCCCCCGCGTAGCCGGGAGGAACGCCAACGAAGTAGCGAGGGGGCGGCGCAGGGTAGAGGTCGCGAACGACCCTTTGTTTTCAATAAAATTGTTCAATGCATGTTGGCCAAAACATGTTTATAAATTCCGGACATCATGTTGTGTGTGTGAGTGTGTGAGAATCAATATACTAACAGTTCATGCACTCGACTATACTTGACCTCTCTGCACAGCGATGCATTACTTTGCGCCGGTGATGTTTCCCTGTTTTTCGGCAGCCTGCCTTTGCTTTGGACTCATAAAATTCTGCGTCGTTTTTAAGACGATTTGTTTTTTTATTTTTCGTTACACTTTTTACATTACGGACCTAATAAAAATGAAGCGCGACCGGACAGGCCGTGCGCCGATTGATTAAAAATTAAACTATCTCGCATCGCATAGTTCCAGGTCTTCTGATGGTTGTACGAATAGAAGCCGTGAGGCAGATAATGTCACCAGAGAGTGGTGGTGGCTTTGTGGACCGCCGCCTGTGGACCGGGCCCACACAGCCACCCCCCACGCCCTCCCCTTACACAGCGCGATTGTTTTTTGCTTCCGAGTCATCGCTCCTGTTGACACGGACTAATGAAATGCTAACTCGGAGGCGGCCGTCGCAAATTAATAATTAGCTAGCAAATATTTGCTCTTTTGTCTTGACCGACTGCCCTCCCCCTTCCCCTGACCGCCCCCCACCTCTCGAGGAACTTCCGACGTCTGCCAGTGTAACATTATTTTGATTATGAATCGACGTGAAATAATACGTCGGTATTCAGGCTAATTGTGCTCGATCCGCGCCGGAGAAGTTACCGAGGACTTGCAGTGTGGGAGTTTAATGAGGTGATTATGTTACATTCATTTACAAATACAATACATTACTATCCAAGTGTATGCTATTTGCGATTGTGCAACGTAAAGCAATGAAACTAAAATATAGAAGGAACATTGCTTTCCCGGCGCGGCACCTTAGTGTATCTCAGCCTACGATGGCGGGGAGGCCCGCCCGTAAACCAGCTACTAGACAGAAAGCCGTACATAATCCACGATGCAGCATCAGCACACAAATCAAACCGACTCAATTTAACGGAACATTCGACGACCGTCAAAATAAACGTTACGGTTACTAAGGAATTCATTGTCAACTTTATCTCATTCACTGACGCTCGTCACGACTCGCGTGACTGGAGTTTCTGAAACATTTAGACCACCAAAGGGAATATTTTAGGAAGTGATCAAAAAATGTCAACTCTTCCCGTTGTGGTACCGATTGACGCAAGCATAGAAAATGCAAGCGATTTTTTATATTTACGAATACTATGTTGTTGCACGTGCACGTTAACTCATTGTTTTTGTTCCCGACGATTTCAGTATTTTCATGAAGCATTGATATAGGAATAGATGCCAGAAACCTGATAGCAAGTAATTCGGTGATATCACGGCTCGTCCGCGACAAGCGCTCCCCCTTCCCACCCGCCCCCCAAACACACAGCGCTGCGGCCGGCCCGAAACGGAAAAACGGGGCGCGAGATTCTACTATGAATAATTTAATGTCTCCCTATTACCGAACAAGTGTTTGCTATTTAAAATTCATATTTATAATTCGTTTGAAGTGTGAGGAGAAGGAACGGCGCGCTACACAAAGCGCGTCATGTCTCGTCAATAGAAAAATCTTGGAAGGTGTAAGTTGCTATAAGAATAACCGAGACGAGCTAACTTGGGCCGGCAGTGGTAGTCATTTAGTAACAACAAAACAACACTGTCACAGAATAGTTCCAATACGATGTTGTATTTGCGTTATATTATAATTTACAATACACAGCTAAATTTTAAAAGGACTGTCTTCCACATATGTATGAATCTTGTGTGAACTTCGACTCACTACAAGTAAAATATTTATTTCTTTAGATAGGAAATATCCTAGAGCCGTGTGGCACGCGACATCGGCGCATTTATTATTAGGTGGTTCTAGCGGCGGGAAGGAACGACGGGGGCGAGCGACGACGCCGCTGCACCGCATACGGGTGCGCAGGCTCCTCGCGGCGAGGACACGCACACCGCACGAGGACGTCCCGCTGCCTGCTGCATCCGACATGGCGTTATCGATGCCTTTTCCACGGTGAGATTGTATTATCAGGAAGATTTCAGGAAGTTTCATGATATTTGAATCAGTTCCTAAATAAGTAGTTACTAAGTCTTTAAAACCCATTTTAATGACCAGCGTATGTGTGCTGAAAGTTCTTGCACTGTCTAAGTATAAAACCGAGGTATACAAACGATCCTCCTGCAAAGATTTGCTATGTGATTGCGAAAGTTCTGTTCCCTGACAATCTCGACACCCAAATCTGACTAAAGTTAAGTGATCACCGCCCACCATGAACTGGTTGGTATCAGAAGAACTGTAGATGGGCTGCCGGCCTCTAAGAGCCCTTCCTTATACTCGTTTCTTAAGGAAGGTCGAATTGGTTTGGATTTACCGTTGGATTCAGATAATTCCAAGATTTCCTCTCTCCTCCTGTTAACTAAAGTCTTAGGCTGTGTTAAATCGCAAAAACCTAAACACGTTTCAGATCACGTAAGTAGGTGCATAAACATTTGTATGTATTGAAGTGGGCTCTGAACTCGACGAGGACAGACGCGGGCACAATGAAGCGCACCGAAGTCGCTAACTTTCAACATAAAGTTTTACTCCATTGATAACTGTGCATCTTCTCTGCGGCGGTTTGATCCGGTTAAAACTAACCGAAGGCAATTAAAACTGGTAACTAACTCCGGTGCGCGCCGCCGTTTGTTAGCAGAGTTCGGCACACCTTTTGTTAATGTGTTACTTTCCAAAAGTTGTATTAGTTTCCCGCGCAGCGCCGCCGCTCTAACTAATCAACAGTTTTTATTCGCTGCCGCTGCCTGAGCTCCGATGGCCATGTCACAAAGAAAAGCGAGCGCATGGCGAGGCTTATTTAACATATAGTCGTAGCCGAAATTTTATAATTTACATTAGATTTTTAATCTTTCAAATCTTCATCATAATACAAATAACGTGTCAAGGAACAATTTACTTGTTCCGACTGATTCGTGGGTCAGATCTTAGTACTAAAAGGAGCGATCTTTTACAATTGCAGCTTTTACTTGTGAGGCAAGCTGATTCACCAATTTCGTGTAGAAGGGTGCGCTCGTAAACTACCTAGAACAAAACCCTGAGCCCCCCGAGTGAGGGGGTGACTTCCCCCCGTCTTCTTATCATTTGTAAATAATATTATAAGCGAAGGAAATGAATGAAAAAAGGAATATTAAAATTTACGTTTACCATAAAGCTACTAACGATGGTATCACTGTATATGATTGTATCGAAGGTATGGACCGAGTGCGAGTCAGCGAACAAAAGTGTCGCGTATCCTCCCGCGACCCGCGCCCGTACCTAAATGATAGCCTCAGGAATTGGATCCCGCCGAATTTATGTCCGGATGTGATTAAAGCGGGGCCCGCGGCAGGAGGGGTGCGGGCGATTCGTATACTACATCGGTTGTGTTTCACGAGTTTCATTTGATGAAATAACAGTTATTAGAGGCTCAGCACACACCACAGCGACGGCTAGCGGTCGTGTCGACGTTGCGCTTTAGACGTGGTGTACGTGCGCTTATTAGTTACCACCGAAGCGCCGCAGTTTATTATACCCGTACACATATAACCGAAGCTGATAAGTAATGCAATGAAATACAACATGAAAAGAAAACGGGCCAGCGGCCGGGATCAATCTCAAAACGAACGCGCATATTCGCTGTTTCTTTTGTAGCGCTATTTGCGTCCAGACATAGCAGTCCAACATCGACTAATGATATACGTATATAAATAAACACGCTGCTACAACAGCACAGCACCGCAGCAGGGCGGTCTGCCGTGTCGTCATCGTCACATCGTCACAGTAGTTAATTACGTCACATTTCGCGACGACAGGCTCGCGACACAAATGTGTCGGCGGACGTCCCTAAACTACAAAGTCCAAGCCGACCAAATTATTTTTCTTAGAAAGTCGACGACACGCAATGTGTATCCTTAACCCATTCCTTATTTCAATCTATAAAAGTGTCAACAACGCGCCATCGGAACATAAAGCCATGGAGTGCTTTCGAACTACATTTTCTATTTATATATTACATTAATACAAAAAGTACAATTAAATAATAAAAAGCACACAAGATTTAAATGATACCAGAAAACAAATAAAACACCCCCTTGTTCACCAGATGTTAAGAGACCAAAAGAAATGAGGACGAGACAAATGATGATGGATGTAACGTTTGTCCCTGTCCGTCCAACACTTCAAAACTCCCGCAAAGCTTTTATTATTACCGGATGAGAATAACCTGCTTGCTATGAAGCTTTAAATCGAGAACGTGCCAAGGGTTTCGATGATCATGGCGGAACATGCCAAGCCAATTGTAGGTGGCGTACCCACAACGAACGAACGGCGGTGACCTGCGGAGGAGTCAAAATAACTCCAGATGTTAAGTTTCCTGTGCTGGCAAATAAACACTATTCTGGCTGCTGCATCTTCGGAAATGGCGAGGACAATGTTTAAGTTGGCCTATGTTTCACTTATGGAGCTCTGTAGTCGCACAGCGACAAGGCCCATTTTTCTTTCCTTAAAAAAAGAACTTCAGGCCAGTATTTTTTTAAAATCAACTGTCAGTAGAAGCACTATGGACGATGTTATTAGAGAAATGACGGATTTGTTCTTACAGTGAAAATGGAAAAAAATGTCGCTCATGAATAAAAAAAGCAGCTTACAGACACTCGGTGCAAAAAATATTAACAATAGAAAAAATATAAAGACAGTCCGAGATTCATTCATAGCCACCGGCAGCGGTAAGGACTTGTTAAGTGCTTTTGTTGTGAAACTGGGCGGCATGCGTAATTTATAGTTTTTGTGCATTTTGTTGTGCGCAGCGCCCCTTTGTTTGCTATTAATACAACGGATAATTACTTTCGCTAAGTGTGACTGTGTGAAAGAAAGAGAGATAGATAGATATTCTGTGTATTCACCGGTATATTTGCATCGTATCATTATTTTTAAATAATTTATATTTTAGTTTTTTTTTTATTGTAGATTATGTCGACTCCATGGAGTCCGCGTGCTGCACATGCGGTGCACGTGGTCGCCGACCGGCTGACACGAGGAAACTCCAATGTAACATTAATAGATTCCATTCATACATAATTACAAGTTATTGTGCCGTTCAGTCCGTGTCCTCGACTAGGAACTGTATCTGAATATAGTTCGACACATCCTCCATGTACTAGAGTCAAACATAACTTGTAACACGTCGATACAAAACAACGAACGAAAAATAAACCCTTGTACTTTAAAAATAAAATTCAAAATCGAATACAAGAAAAATAAATGAAAAAGTTTGTCAAAACTTCTAAATTCAAATAATCTTATTAGTGACGCGTGTTGTTCACGCGATACTTTTTCCCCTACCAAGCGTCGCCTAAAGTGGCTAAAGAAGTTTCCACTTCAAAAATACAAAATACACATTTTAAACATTTATACTACGGTTATTTTATTATATTAAATTCCGGGAAACTGTTATCTATAACGTGAGCACGTTACATAGAGATTACATATAATTTTGTTAAGCAAAGGTTATCACTGCCATACTTTTTTGTCAACAGACGTCGATGCCGAGCTGCGAGCGAGTAGTAGGGGCTAGGTCACGCAGTAGCGGGGCTAGCGCACCTATCTAATATTACAACTAATGAGGACATTAATTTAATTCGTCTTCATACAATACAGTGTACAAATATGTGTTGTAATGTGTCCCGACGCAGACAATGAGCTGAGTGTCGACGGCACTCGCTCGGGCGCCGCCATTAATCGCGCCGGACAATTTGCCGCGCCGCATTCTGTCCGTTTATTTCTGTTGGCGGGGGCTCTGCGCGCGACATAAGTCTATTCACAATATCGCAAACGCCTGCTTCCGAAGCATCTTTGGGGATGGACATTTTTGATCAAAACCCGTAAATCAAAATTAGTAACGTCCTGGCGCGGGCCGCAATGAGCAACACTCAGCCCCCTCACAAACAGTTCGGGGACTACGCGCGATCTCCCGCCAGTAATTGTTATCGCGGCGATACCAACACAAACATTCAACTGTACATATTATGTATATTCAGCGCCGTTGCTTAGTTAGTGGCTTAAAGTTAACAAGATGATGATACATGATATCTCTGTGCCAAATTTCATCCAGATTCGTTCAGCTATTTTTGCGTGAAAGAATAACAAACATCCACACATCCATACTTGTCAGATATATATATATATATATATATATATATATATATATAACATAGATTTATAATACATACAATACATTTATTATATAACATACAAATCCATACATTTAAAAAAGATAGAAACAGAGTTACCTACCTGCCCCGCTGGACTACGGGCGTGACCGCATATTTTTTGGATGGAACCAAAACATTCGCTTTTCATGTTTCCTGTGTAAACACTGCGTCGTTACGAACGTGAAGCGATCTCTTGTCAAATAGAATATTCATTAGACGCAAAAATACACAGCGGCCTTATCAATGGCGCGCACCGCTCCGGTAGCCCTCCCCACACCCCTCCACAATCCTCCGCGCGCGCTCGCCAGACGGCCGACCCGCCGTGCTGGGGACAACAACATTGCCTCGACTCACAACCAACATGATGCGTTCTTCCGATACCTTACAGCCAATTAAATATTGCCAAATAACAAGCCAAAATTGTGCCGCGATAGGTGACGCAGGTCGACTGGCTGACGGAGGTGACGCGACCTGGGCCAGCAACAACATGAAGTCTACATCCCGGAGCCCATGGCAATACTTATTTCTATTTATAATGATAAAAAGTTTCGATGATTTTTGGTAAGTTTGTCCACGGTGCGCCGTGTAGAGCGGGCTGGCTCGGCTGGGCCGCATAAATCACAGCTTAAACCTCACTTAATAACCGGAGTTATTTACCTTCAAACTGTCTCGCTGTCGCTTAGCGGAAACCTTTAAGGCGGAGATTCCCGATTGTCATAAATCGTGCGGACCCTCGCCTCGCTCCTCGACCGCGCAGATTAATCGATACAACAAAACTTATGGAGCAGATTTTGCTTCATGTTTATATTGATACTAACTGCAACCAGCCCGCTTCGCTGGGATTTTTCTTTTTTTCCTAATTGTACAATTATGAGATAAGATATAATTAGATATAGTAGATCATTGCATAATAATACAAATTGAAGATTTTTTTTGTGACTGAAAGGTCACTGTTTGCCTCGAGGACGCATTTACAGCTACACCGGGCACGAGGCGGCAGGGCGCAGAGGGCGCCTAGCCTAAGAGGAGCCTCGGCTCGGGCCGTTGCTTTAATAATATTATTACTTGGAGTTGGATTGGGAGGCCACCGAGCTCTTAGGTCGCTTCGGTGGACTCCATGGAGTGACTCGGCTCAAGGGCCCCCGAGAGGGGACCTCGGCTTGGGCTGTCACTCATTACGAAAAGCGTCGTAGACTTCATACGAGCCAGAGACCAGACCACAGACACCGCCGTTCCGACTACTATTGTCGTCGTCAATTCTCGAGTCGAGCGATCTCTATTGGGTCCGTATTCCAGGAAACATCAAGCGGCGGACTTGCTGAGGACGTTGCCATCCATGTCGGGCACCGCACCCTTCTGTGTTCGGATAGAACAGTAGATTCGGGGCTGATCCTCGCCAGATGCGCATCGCAGCCTCGTAGAGTAGTAATGCATTAAATGTATTGTCGTTGCCGAAGTTTGTGAACGGGTTTATTTTTAAAAAGTTTCGGGCGTCAGCTGTCAGGGCGGCTGACAGACGGCGGGCGCCGCGAGCCGGTGGATAAGGCGAGGATTTGTGAAAAACGCCCGCCATTTGAACGGTCTATATTTGAAATGAAGCAAGGAGGCACGTTCCGGCCGTTAGGGACGCGGCACTGCACCGTTTTAAGTTTCTAATGGATCGTTGTGACTATTTGAGAGGACAGTTTATGTGCGTCGTGTAGTATTTTTCTTGTTCAACGTGCGGGTAATACGATACGCACATCGCATTCTTAGCGGGTTCAATTTTATGTCCATCACATAGAACACATAGTTAATGGAACCTGATGATATTATAACATATTATATATATACAAGATGAGTGATTTTTCCTTTTTTCCTAGTTTCTGGTATACTAACAGTACACAATGTGAGACTGCCGCAATATCGAGTTTTATTTTGAATGTTTATACGCCTTGGCTATAGTTTTAATATCACAATAATTGTCACGTCAGAAAGCTCAACACATTCTTTTATTGTAGAATTACTTAGGAAGATCCTCATCATTCTGTCAAATTGTATGGCAGAAATTAAAGCCACCGCTGCCACACTGGAGGCTAAACGGAGCCGGTGCGACGCCGCGCCGGCAGATGTTGCGCTAAAGGATCCACTGGACCGTAGTGGTAATCGACCTTCCATAAAGCAAGGAAGTATCCAGCATTATTCTGCTATGGTTGTTCATCCGCGGTTACTAATCATCAGGTGAACCGATCAGCATTTGGCTTCTATTACAAGAGACGCTTACCGTGCGATGAGCAGACGGCCAGCGCCAGCAGCACCAGCAGCTGCGCCGCCGACATGGTGCGGGCCGCGATCGCTGCGACCTCCGTGGACAACTACGACACTACGCGCCCGCCCCCACTATATCACATACTATAAGACTTCTGTAGATCACTTTTCTTGGACTTGGAGTCCTTAACGATGGTGTTGGTGTCGTGCGCTTTGAACTCATTCGCGGTGTCGCTCCGGCGCCTGCAAAGATGACAAAATTACCATTAGTTCTTGACATCATTACGAGTTACTAAAACAAAGTATTTATTTGTTTTATTTGTTGCAATTATGGTTATTACAGCTACATTTCGAGAGAAACAAAATTGCCGTTCTTGATGCGCCATGAAATTGGCCTACACTATAGTAAATAATATTATCAAATGATGACCAGTATCCGCAATACGTAAAGCACACACACTCGCTCGGCCCTCACCGCTCCTCGCACCTCAACAATGAGGTGCGCCGCGCTCAGTGATGACCAGCGCTACTCTGTGCCCCACTCATACATTTACTGATGACATTTCTTTTTCACCTTCACGCTCATTTTCTTCCGCGCACTTTTATGCACGAGGTTTCTTGCTGAATTAAATAAGATTATATTAATTTTTAGGTAGATTCACATATACTCATAACCCTGTCCAGTACGGTCCTCAAAATAATTAATAGTCTTAAATTTATTTGTGATTTTCCAGTGCCAGAGAGTCGCATCGGACGCTGAGCGGAACGACGAGTGCGCCGCGGGACACGCGCCATTAGTGCATTAGGGACGATGCTTCTCGCTTGTATCGAATTACTTTATGCCCCTGCAGAACAATGGACAGCTCTGCGGATGACGGATAGACAAGGAGCCAACGACGCAAATATACGATGTGCCCGCAATAGAATGTAAATAAAAACCAGCATAATTGTGCCACTGTTACCACATCGTAAGAGTTTCATAGAAATCGTTACCCTGTTAATACAGATTTCTATCATCACCCGATATGTGGTAAATAAATCGATTGCATACAAGAAAAAAACTTAAAACTGTTACACATTCATTTTGTTCAAGCGAACTTGTAAGATTTTCCCTTGACCACATACCGTCTCACATCGCTAATGAAGAAAAAAAACAACAGCTCGGTGTCGCGGGGTAGAGGGAACCAACCGCGCGGCCGTGTTGTTCCATCCCTGGGACCCGGGAAACAAAAGGGAAATTATTAACTAACTATTTGTTTTGTAGTTGAGTCTTCCGGTGGATTGCACTCCACTATTTTTTCTTAAACATTTAAAATAGAAACTAATTTTTCCCGGCTCCTTGTTCCCGCCTCGATGCCGCAGCTCAAACGCATAGCAACCACTACGGAAACTAAATGTAAAATTAAGGTATAGGCGAATGTTCCATGAGATGATACGCGTCACAAGTTTGAAAAGAACATGACTCGAGTTTGGAGTTTTAAGAGACGGGGCTTGTTATTAGTTGTATATTGTTGGAGGGCGGGAGCGGGCTCCTCAGGTCGGCGTGGCGCGGTATTATTTAGCATGTATGGGTTTCTCATCCTGGACACACGTTGAGGCATCCGTCTGAGATGTCAAATGATTGATCAGATGAAAACAGAAAGTTTGCATGGAGAAATAATCGAATGTCAGTTGACCTCAAGTCTATAGGATTAAACATACTAAATAGGGTTCAGCGCAGGCTGGACACTGTCCATTAGATTAAATTGAACAAGCGTGAAACAGCGGGGATAAGCTTGTAAGGGATATAATAGAATTCATCCTATTGGAAATTGTTTTATTCTATTGTATCTGCAAGCAGTATTGTGCCAACCTTAGTGCATTGGGCTAAAGGGCGCCAGGATGTGTCGTGGCGACGAAAGCAAACTGTTAACCTATACCGATGTAGACACAGGTTTATATGTAAACGATATAATAAAAACTGGATTCAGTTGTAGGAATTATCGTAAGCGAGCCGCGGCGGCACCGCGACAGTATATTTAGCTCGCAGTCAAAGCGGCCGGTGCTCGCCGCCATTAAACTATCACGCTCGTACCGCGTACCGTCCCGTCCGCCGCTGTCAGCGAAATGATTTATCTTTGACGACATTTTCTTTTTTCTGTTAACGCCCTTTCGAGTTAGCGGTACATCGAGTTACTAACTGTGTCGTATTTGTTGCGGTTCGCTCGTCACTTCCTTAGAGTAATTCAATATTAAATTTAATTACCATTCTAAAAGTTTAATTGTGTACACTCAATATTATTTAGGTTCGGATATACCATGCACACGGTGGTGTATGGACGTCTCTATTACCATCTCAATAGTATTGAACTTCAAATTGCTCCACGCTGATGTCGAATCACTATCAAGCAATCATGAGAATGATTGAGATGGATATGTATGATGGTAGAAAAGCCATAAGTTGAAATACATACAAATCAGTCCGCCGCCTCTCAACATTCGTAGCTCCGCTCGTAGTTTATTTGTTCCGAGCAACGCTCGCGAGCTCTTTGATGTGTCCACGCCTATGTAACTCATTTATATTTACAGAAAGGTTCCGGGAAGCCGAACTACAACTACAGCTTGCGGTCTGCCGATGTAAACGCGGCGCTCAGGTGTCACGCGCTCCGACCGACCCCACTCGATAACATCACCAAACCCCTAAAGAATTCGCTACATTACTGAATTACCGACCACGAGACTCCTTGTAATACAATTGTCATAATGAGAATTAAATATCCACGGTACTGAATATTAGATGACACACTAGCACCGGTCATCGCACAATTTTGTCGACTAAATCTAGTCATTGGTATCGTATTGTTTGGTGGAAGGTTTACACAATGTGTGGTTAAATGATATCTGCCATCCGTCAAAAGCGAGACGAGAAAGCCGTTCGGTGTGCGTCCATCCCTCGATCCCAGTAAACTTCGGCAACCGTAAACGGCTCGTCGCATCTCATGATAAAATCCATAAAAAAGTCATGTTGACCGTATGCGGGCGCCGATATGCCCGTTGAAGGCGATGAGATCTGATCGAAACACAATAGCTCCTTAACAAGCGAGGTGGATACGACACGCGCCCGCAACGGTATTACCCGAGTATTCAAGTAGGTCCATTGATCGGTCGTAAGCGACTTAAGGGTCCTCTATTAAATGTTTTACAATCGATTGGGAACTTCAGCGGGTTTAAATTTCAGATTGTTAATTAAAAGCCGAAGTAGTGTGATGTAGCAGCAGGCAGTACAAACACTCCATGGCCTCGGTAATTTCTCGACTTAGTCCCGCGAGTGGACTAGGGATGTCGGCTCGCTCTGAAGGCCCTTCGTACACAACGCTACGCAAGTCTCCGATTCTAATGTGTACTGGATACTTAGTTGCAAATTCTGATCAATAAAAATATTTTTCCTTTAGCAGAACTACTTGAAAATTGACAAACACTTTTCAGTACCAATAAATAAATACCTGTTGCGGGATTTTGAATATTCATCCTTCAAAAGGGATGACATTTTGAGATGAGTTTGCGTGGACATCCCGACCTTTTGCCTTTAATAAAAATAAAGTTTTTATTAATTTTGCGAAATGAAAACATTGCTAAGTCGCGGCGACTTTAGTATCGGAGGCCCCGTCCGGCGGGTAGCGTGCTCAAGACTAAAGTAGTCGGGTATTGCAGACTTGCCTAGCACTAGTCATGTGTAGTGCACGGAGGGCCCGACTGCGACCTGCAGTCGGCAGCAGATCGAACGCGTGGCTCTCTTTAGCCGGCCCATTTGGCGCCCAATTTAGACAAGCACTACCGCTTTATTTTTGCAGCAAGCATTGGAGCCTTAACTTAATTACCAGGCAAAAACATCAAAACATTTACACCACATGTAAAGTTATTTTTTATAAACTAAAACTAGTACTCGAGCTCCATTCCACTAGATGACCGGAAGCTGGCGTAACGCTAATAGTGAGCCGATGCCTTTTTCAGCACCTAGTGTATCAATGACAACGCGCGGTTCGAAGCGGACTAGAGACACGGCAGGCCAGTGGGCCGGGCTAACCTGTGTACATATAACGTGAAGGGCCCTCCGGCACGGTGCACTTCGACCCCGACCCCTTTACCTAGTGTTCTTTTCTCTCGGTGCTCGCGGCGTTCAGTTGCATCGCGAGGGGCTGGGGACCATCGAGCGCGGAGAAGACGAAGGATATTGCTAACACTTCTTTAAGGAAACGCAAAGAAAGTACGCTTTGTAAACGTACAAGGCGAGGCGAATCCAAACAATGCGCCGTAATTAAAATCTTCCGACGGTGTGACGTTAGTCCCGGCGAGAGGACATAATTATACTTCCGGCACAAAGCATTTCTTCACAGCGTTCTTCTCGGCTCTTGTTCTTAGTAGAATTGTTTTGAAACATGCGCCAAATTTTTGTCTTGTGTAAGTAGGATTTCGACCAAAAATTCTTACATTAGACTCCGACTATGGAATTTGTCAAATCTGAAAATGGCAACCGAACTTGATTCAACGTCTCGATTCTAACTTAACATACGTGTTCACCTACAGTACACATTCCTGGAGGAGGAAGGGACGTTGGGATTTACTGTAATGGCCTTGATGGCCTGTAAAGGAATATCATTTCATTCCTCCAAAAAGCACGTCAAATTTTTATTCGACTACTTAAGTTTTCCATGATTACATCAGCTTTTTCTCTGGCCTCTGTTCTCTGAGACCATTGCTCCGTCCACTAAACTCATCAGCATAATACGGATAATATGACACGATATAGCGTAGTAAGACATGCACATCGAAGCCCAATTTATGTGACATTAAGAAGATATTTCGTTTTTACACGAGTGAACCTTAAGGTTCATATCGACGCAGTTGTTTACTAAGAGTAGCAACACACGTGTAAAACTTAGCAAAAAGGAGACTGCTGCCGTAATGTCACACAGCCTACCTCTCGATCTACCGTCGACCGATTAGAGCAAATACCGAAAATAGGTTACGGCCGCGTTATGGAAAATAACTGAGAATCTACGACGACAATAAGACGGCTTCGGCTATAAATCGTATCATAAAGAATATATCCCATAAACATTTTATACGCCATTCGAGCCGCGCACATGCGTCCTCTCCCCCAGTTTATTATCAGGCTAAGTGCTCGTGTGATGGCACAGATTGCGGCCAGCGCTCGAAGCTCTCGCTCGATTGCTGGACGTAGCATATACAGATAAAGCTGGGGTGATTCTCTCGTCTTGGCAAACTTTAATCATTATTTTTCACACACGCCAACAATAGCAGGCGCATAGCATATACAGGCGCGCAACGCCATGTGGTTTGATCCTTAATAAATGTGTAAGAGACCCTACCATTGAGCGAAGCAGTCGCGGATACGGCGTCGATAGCGGCGGCCACACGTTGGCGCTCTTAAAACCGAACCAATAACTGGATGTACCGAATGAAGATTTTGTAGCGATTAGCTCTGTGTGAGCAGCTTCGGGTCGAAGTGCAGCTATCACATAAAAAACATTTTTGGGAGTGTCACGAGAGGTCGTCTCATTCCGTGCATGATATATGACGATCTCATTCCAATTTCCTCCACCCGCTTCAATCGTATGCCAGTATTTCGAACTCATGAGTCCTGGAAAATCCGCAAATCTAAATTACGATTGACGGCGTGTCATCAAAGCGTCCCACTATTTAGATCGCAACACACGAAACCTAAAAGTACCAGTTGTTCTGTATTATAAAATCAGTGTTCCGAGTAACACGTTATCTTATATTTGACAAGATTAAAAAGCTAAAGTATAGTCGACATATCATGGCCGTCGATGACGGTGCTAGTTTCAAAGGAAACCCAGCCGACGCATTGCCTTTGACCTGTGTAATGGAGCAGGGGACGTGCCTCCGGGTGCCGCACGTGTGCTCTGGAAGCTGACAAGCCCTAAAACGCCCACGGACCAGTGTTGACATTTGGTAGTGCAGTTACGAAACTACTCTAAGCATCTACACATTAAGTTTGTTTTCGAGGATTTGGGTTAACAAAATTTTATATAAATTCAATTAACAACCAAACACCGCCCAAAATAATACTGATATAAGATATGTGTACACAGACGGAAAGAATAAACTTTGTTACACGCAGTCACGCCGCTTATAATTTCGCATGGCTTTTGAGTTACTCTCCTTTGACCTTCTGGCAATTGAAAAAAGTGTAAAAATAAATCGTTGGAAATGTAAGTGAACTCAGCGCAGCGGGCAGCCCGCAACCCGACACCGAGCCCCCGCGAACGCTAATGTGCTCCAAGCTACAGACTTCGGGCCAGGGAAGGCAATCTGGAAGTAATCGACCGACAGGTGGCCGGTCTAAACTTCTTTTGGTCACTGTCGCCGTGACAATACCTGACAGTCACTAATTCTGTGCCACGAAACATTCGTAGTGTCACTAAAACCAAAATTATTCAGTACTGTACGGACTGACTCGGCGATGTCTAACCCGTTTTGTATTAATCCTGAGTGCCGGCACGAACATTCTTTTTTTTATAACTGGAGGTGGAACCATTAAGCTCTTCCCCTGATATCAAGTGACTGCTACCCATAGGCATCCGCAACAAGGTAATGAGTTGCAGATGTGTTGCCTACCTTTAATGGACCAGGGCGTTAAACAGAAAAAAGGATATTTCTTTTTCCTCTGCACTCTCTTCCCCATCCAATCCTTTCTTATTATAAAGGGATGGGATACAGAAAAATGGCAGAATCCTAATTCTACCACTCTTCCTTCCTCTTCGGAAGCCTACCTCCGACACCTCACTCATTAGACGAAACGCAAAATATTAGCTCTACTGCGGTATTTACAATACCATTATTTAATATATTGAATAAACTAGTGTTTGACCACAACCCCATATTAAAAGAGCATTCCATAGATTTTAATTGCTGCATCACTAACTGCAAAAATAAAGAGAATATTTGAGAAATTATCGAAAAAGCAAGAAAAAAAGCCGAGCCTGGAACCTGTCCGCTGCTCGGCTTTGTTTTATACAAAGACAAACAATGCATCGACACTTACATCTTCAAACAAAAAATTTAAACAACTCTGCGATCCCTACTAACATTATAAATGTGAATTAAAGTTTGTTTGTTACGCTTTCACATGAACACTACGCAACCGATCATCATGAAACTTTGTACACATATTCTTGGAGGTACTAGAAGTAACATAGGATACTTTATATGAAAAAAAAATAGTCTATAAAAAGCGAAGTATGTATGTTCCATATAGACTCCGAAACGGCTGGACCGACTGAAATTTACAGGGATTGTCCAGATTGGCATATTCCTGCATTTGGTAGCGATTGTAAAAACATAATTAGCAGTACCCAGGCAAAGCCAGGCCGGGTCGCTAGTTTTTAATAAATATAACAATTTATAATTAGGACAGCATATCTATGCTTTAAAATTATAAATTTCTTCTTTTGTGCTTTTTCTTTCCTGTTATATTTTTCTATAATTTATTGGAATTGAAAATTTAAAAGTACTTGCTGTCGCAGGTCTCCTTGAGATTAACACACTGACACTCAGATACACCGACAAATACCTAAGGTATATAAAGCACTGCAATTCACATATTAGATAGTAACATATTTATATAATTCTGATAGCCTGCAGGCCTAATTTGAGTCCTCCTCCCCTTCCCACCCTTTCCTTATAAGGATAGAATGGGAGCAGGGAAAGGATTGGATAGGGAGGGAGTAAACGAGGAAAGAGCAAGTATCCTTTTTCCAGTCTATGCCCTCCTTTGACCATTAAAGGTAGGCAACGCATCTGCAACTCATTAGTTAGTTGCTGATGTCTATGGGTAGCGATCACTTGACATCGGGTGAACCGCTTGCTTGTTTACCAACTGTATTAAATTAGTAAACTAATGTACTCAATAAAAAAAGGCTAAAATAGGACCCATGCAATAAATTAACAACTATCTCAAAGACAGTATGAAGTAACAAAACTAAAGAGTTGTATCTAAAGATACACTTTTTTTTATCTTTTTAATTATTTACATCCTTCTGGTTCACAAGACTTTCAGAGGACACTCCTCACTCCATTCTATCTGTTGCTGCTTAACAATTTGACAATCTTTCAAAATAATGTATTTTTGGACAAAGAAGTACTGAGTTGTGATGATGGGTTATACAGTTTTGGTATTGACTTGGTTACTGTACAAATAGTTAATGGTTATATTGATTCCAAGCTATAACTACAAGTAACATTACCAGATCTAAAAGGTTGTTCGTAACTAGAGCAGTGCAAACAAACTTGGCTCTACATTTACTACTATTGAATTGATGACATACAGTGAGTCACCAAAACATGTTCTGGATGAGTGTTGTGAGAAGTAGTAATAACGCTCCGAAATCAATGTATTCTCAAACAAATATTTTAAACTTAAAACAAGAAACTTGTACTTGCACTTAATTGACTTTCCTTTTTTCTGTTTGATTTTCTATTTTCGATCATATTGATGCTGCTGCTAATTACTTAACTATTTTGTTCTCGCAAATAGTTTTAAGTTACTCCTGAAAAGAGCATTCGACTGTAATATAACATTTTAGATTCAATTTTGAGCATTACATTACAATACTGCCTTTCTGACTACTAATAATTTGTCTAACATTTTAGATTTGTTTTAAGCACAAGTATTTTTACAAATTGTATGAAAATATAACAGATTGTATTATAACAGGTTGCACACTGTAATGCTCCATTCTCCTCCTACATTACATTACAGACAAATGCTAACAGCTGGAGAACACCTTTAACTTTTTCTGTTGAATTCAGTGTATTGTGGTCTTGCACCTATGAAATGATCCTCACCATTCATGTAATTTACATGTATATACCTAAAAAAAATTAGGGTTCATTTTGTTAGTGTAACAAAAAAATTAATAAATTACAAGATTCTTGCATCTATTGTTGTGTTTATTTGGCACATGTTGCATTGTCCCACGTAAGTTATTAAGCATTAATCTTCTACACATTAATATAATGTGTAAACTTTCTTAATTTCAACATTTTAAATTTTACAAACAATAAAAACTTGTACAGTATGAACTAGTCATAATCTGCCGACACCACATAACATGGAAAAAGAGCAAAATGATGATGAATAAAACAAGGCCATTACTTAATAATGACATTTTTAATATATCATCAATTGGCATCATAAATAAGTTTGCCTTTCAAGCAAATTTTCAAAGCATAAATTTGTAATCTCTCAATTTGAGCCACCAAAGCATATCTTTCTTAATTATAGTCTCAACTTTCTTTTAATCTACACCTTTACACACACTTTCTTTGTAACCTGAATACCCATCAAGTAACAGCATCGATTGCACAATCATACTGGTGTGACAGACCATTGCTGCTCTGTCACACAAACATCCCCAGAAAATTGGTTGATATATTAAGTAAACTACTATTGATAAAACACAAACTTAAGCAATTTTTATGGTCTGATTGTGAACCATGATAAATGCAGTGCAACCAGACACAGTGGGGCTCTGGTGATATTGTATTAACACAGCACAATGAAACTGGCATATATGTTATGCACAATTATATTATTATAATAACATATATTCAAATAACGCAGACAATTTTATACTGCTGTTCATGTTTTTGATAATCAGTCTAAAAATGTTTACTAACCTTTTGTAGGATTTCAGTTCTTCAGTGGAAAACAAACTTTTTGATAAGATTTTCATTCATCACATCCCTTTTTTATAAATACTTTTCACTTTAGTCTTTCCGAAGAATAAGATGACATGACACCTAACACGATTAGAATATGTACCGGTAGTATCGAACGCAGCCTTTATGAAAGCATAGAGAAAATATGCATTTTTTATTATCTCTATCGATTGCAACCGCTTCGTAGTAAACGAAATTTACCAATAGTTACCCCGGTACACTTATATCACTCACAGACACTTTAGTAATTTCATTAATAAACACCTAAAAATCGATCCTACAAGGTTCACGACAATTTCTAGAGAAAGGCTGCGGCGGTGTTAAATTCATTATTTTACTACCTAACTAAATACACGGCGATACGTTATGTTTTATTTATCGCTTTTGTTGTTTTAGCACGGTGTGTAATTATATGCATCCTAATTAATTTTGCTAGTATTTTTGTATTAATAAAGATACAAACAATAAAAAGATTATGGAACTGCACGCGTCGCGACGCTCTGCCCGCGTGATGGCACTAAACTCTGGATAGATGTCGCGTTTCTGGCAGCCATTACGGAAAATGGCGGCCGACAAGAGCCGTCAAAAATGTGCAATGAAAATTTGACGTTAAGCGTAGAACATAATGTTTATTTTCGTTTCATAGGTATACACATTGGTCAGGCTATTCGATCGTATAATGCGACAAATTCGAAGAGTCTGATGTAGAAACGAGTTTGATTCGTTGAGATGTCTATTCGTCGGCTTGCATTAAGAACTACATATTTTGTCCTTTTTTCTTTTATGTGATTTCGAACAAATAATAAATTTATTGTACGCTTGCGCGAATGTAATTCACTGTATGTATCAGGCAAAGCGAAAATGAACCTTATACCTCAAGAGGGTAGATTATCATTTTTGTTAGTTGTGATTATTTATATCATGTCATTTACATATTACCTAGACAACTATTTTAGTTTTCGTCAGTATATTTAATTCAATCTTAACAAACCACTGTTGTCGCTCACATTTCCGGTTTGCCAGAAATTTATTAGTACGGTACTGAAACGTAAAGTTGCGTAGCTGCTATAGATAGCAAGAGTCTTTATAAGCACTTGTCAAAGGAAGGAGACTCAACTCCATGGAGCGTCCACCAAAGCGACCTAAGAGCTCGGCGGCCTCCCAATCCGGTAATAATAATAATAAAGTAACGGCCCGAGCCGAGGTTCCCTCGAGCTTAGTAACTCTCAAAGAGGCTTAGGCTAGGCGCCCTCTGCGCCCTGCCGCCTCGTGCCCGGTGTAGCTGTAAATGCCTCCTCGAGGCAAACAGTGACCTTTCAGTAACAAAAAAAAAGGAGACTCAGTTTGTACTCCTGTCAACGGTCGTGACAACACCTCTTGTGGCCCGAGCCTTGACTGGTTGTTATAAGTAGTCGTATATAGTGTGTACAGTATATTGTGTAATGGAAATATTAAGCTACAACCAGTGAGAAATATCACTACAATTTCTAAAAATGACTTGTGGAGATGAAATCGTTTTAAAACGCTCTAACTTCTCCAAAAAAGTGCTTTAGTGCGTATCGGTATCGGGGTCTGGTGTTCCGGTTTGCCATCAAACTGTGATGTGCAATTTCTCTGTCCTTATTATATGGCAGAGAATTATTGAATGCAAGTCCGGTTTGTTCTTATGACGGAACGAAATCATCGGTCCAGTAGTAACATTAGGGTTGGGCGCCTTTGGGCGACCGTCCACGGCGCCAGGTATTGTGTGGCGCCTTTTTGTCCCCCGCACTTTGAGGCTAACTTACTTATCATCATCATAGGCCGGCATCAGACAACCACTGGGCATAGTAGGGCTTCCCCAATGCATGCCACAGTATGCGCTCCTCAGCTTTCCACATCCAGCGACTTCCTGCCGTTCTTATGAGGTCATCGGTGTATTTGGAAAGAGGGTGCCCTACAATTCTGGTCCCTCAGACACAATTGTGACCGGCCCATTGCCACTCCAGCCTTCAGACTTTAAGAACTGTGTCGTCTACTGAAGTTCTCCGTCGGATAACCATGGATAAAGCCATGCAAAGCTAGCCCAGCCTTCGCGGCGAATTTTGTTGTTTTGAACGCTAAATCGTCAGCTGCGGTGTGAGTGCCCAATCAGTAAGGAGGAACATGTCATAATAAATTCGTTTTCCTATCGTAGTTGGTCCAATACATATGCGCTTACATGCATTTTATATATTAAAAAATATAACATACTTTATATGTGTACATCACCGTATTGTAATTTTAAATATCACCAACGTATATTTCAATATAAAATATTTTTATGCCAAAATAGGGTTATATAACTAGTTGAGCCGGCAAACTTCGTTCCGTTTTAGAATTCATTTATATTGTGTAAATGTATTAGTAGTAGGTAGAAGTAGACATATGTGCCGTACTTTGCAATGAAGGCATTTTAAATGATCATTCTTTTAAATTTAGTGTGGGTATAGTTATCCTTAAAAGATATGCTGTTGCGGACTTTTCTGTAATGTACGATATATAATCCCGCAGTACATGATTTTGTATCTCGTAAGGTTCAGCCAGCGCTTGTAATGAAGCGCCCAAAAATATTTATTTTACGATATCACAATACAAATCTACTAACATGCATGTATTGTACATATTGAACTCTCTCTATCCGTTGCGAAGTTTGAAAACTCTAAGCTTAAAGACAGCGGAAGCGACTTAGTACATATGTACAATAATTGTAGTACCGCCGCGTCCTGCTCCAGACGTCTCTTTCGTTCGACAACGACGATGCTTGTTGAAGTCACCCACCAGTCGATATATTATTTATATTACACTACCATGAGGACTACGGCCATCAATTCGTTTAATTTGACGTCACCGCCTCGCTCCCGCCGGCCGCTTGCTCTTGCCACTTGCGGCTGCTGGTCATACGGGGCAATACACAGTTCGCGTTTTCAAGTATGTACACCGTTCCTAACAATCGAACAAGCGAGTAGTGTGCGACAATGTATTATTACAATCTAATTATTTTCCTGTTGTATTTGTTAAGCAATTTATGTAAGTTTATATTCCTTTTCAATATATATAAAAAAAAATGTGTCTCGTAAATTCGCACAGACTCCTCGCATGATGCGTCACTCGCTCATCATGCGACGCTTCTATCGAAACATTTTCAATTGAACGGAAAATGTTAAACTATTTGTCATCGACCCGTAGGTACTGTTGTTCGTTGCTAGTGTTGTCCACGCAGCTGTAGGTAGGTGCTATCTACTGATATTGCTTCTGATGATGTCCTACCTAGTTCGTAACAAAGAGGAACTAAGCCGCTCTGCTGTTTTCGTTTTAATGTTTCTGTGCACTTGTCTGCGCAGTCGGCGTCAGCGTGTCACTCGGAACCAACAAGCATCGTTCATTTATTCAATAACATAGCCGGCCTTATAACAAGTTCTTTGTTTTCCAGATGAGCTAAGCGCACGTAAGACTGGTAAGAATTGTTCATGTCAATAAATTGCTAACGTACTTTTTTAACTGTCAAATGTTAAACACAAACGTACTTACAGGACTGCAAATCACCGATTCAAACGGGAAATTATATACAAATAGTACGTACTACTACAGGGATGAGGAGACTGTGGACATGGTGTGCAATCTCACCATTGTTCGAAGTCAATTTTATTTTTTTTGGACGTCAGCTGACTCAGACGGTGGGTACTGAGCTCATTAAAACCCACTCAAAGAAACTCTCATCTCATACTTTTGATATCACGAACAAAAGCCGAGAAATTATTGCGCACTATTGAGATCATACTGATACCAAGATACCTGTAATAACAGGCTTAATACACAGTTGAATATAAATCATATTATACTCTATCGAACGATACATATGTTACAAGGTACTTATCCGAGATCAGGCTACTGAAGGCTGCTAGAGTTGTTTCTTCCATATCGGAGTTCTCGTGTGACTAAGTTATATGGACGGTTATATTTTGTGGCACCGCACAAACTCGACATTATACCGAAGACATTGCGCAAGTTTGTCTCCTTGTGGTTACGAGTTTTACCGACACAGGACCAAGATCCCGTGTCGCGCTGCGTTTATAACCCAAAGAAAAAATATTATTATGGACAGAAACTCTAACAGTAGTAGAGGCCACAACAGCAACACCTGTTGCACGAATGGGCCGGCTCGACCGGTGAAATACCACGACCTCACAGAAAACAGGCGTGAAGTAAAAGTAATCTGCGTTTCCTCTGATGCTTGATGTGCCGGAGGCGTAATTTGTCCTATTCCCCTTCGCACAATTTCCTTATAAGGATAGGATGAGAATGGGAAAAGGATTGGACGGGGAGGGGGTTAACGGGGAAAAGGAAATATCCTTTTTCTTGTTTATCCATTAAGGGTAGACTAGCAAATGCTTGTTGCGGATGTCTATGGGTAGTTCACTTAACATCAGGTGATCCACTTTCTCGTTTGCCGCCTTATTTCATAATAAAAACTAAATTCAAAGAACTCAACTTATTGATTCGAATATTGGATACGTTTCAGATTACTCTAACCTTCCTGTTCAAGTAGCGACTGACGCCTCGAGCAAGTACACGGTGGAGCTCCATCGAGCCGGCCGCAAAGACAATCGAACAGTATTTTGTCATGCTGACGAAGTGCCTGCCGGCGATGGAACTACGAATATAACTGTATATGTGCAATTCATTAAAACTGACACTACAACGCCGCAACCAAACCGGAACCAGACTGGTAAGATAAGTATAGCTACAATCCCCTGCACTATTCCTTTTGTTTTTTCCCACTGTGACCATTTGCCATTCTTTTGGTAGTTGCCCGACAGTGACGCATCTTCTCGTTTACCATCTCCTTTCGTAATTAAGAATAATAGAAAAAACTTTAGGGACAATGCATTTTTTTCTATTACAGCGGTGTTATTAAGAACTCCGATACCAATTTTGGCTAAGTTTTATGTACTTTTTATGTATGTTATGGCAAAAGTGGCCAATGCAGGCATTATGACCAATTAATCACTTTGACCATAACATTTCATTACTTTGACGGCTGGCTTCTAAGTAATACTGCAACTTCAGGCAAAGGACACGGCGCCGCTGCTGGACCATGAGCGACGTCAGCGGAGCCGCACGTGATGTCATGAGGGTTTGCAATTGACGAGGACGCAACATTGACGCATCATTAATGACGGATAAATAAAACTTTACAATTATTTCAATCGGGATACACAAATCTGATGGATACAATATGAGCGACAAACTGTTCGACGTGTTGTGAGAAATGTATGACTGTATTTTTCAGCGCCATCCCCTTCGGGGTTATCCTCAACGGAATTGGAGTGGGATAAGATTTTGTACTGGAGTATCGGCGCGGGGACAATCGTTATAACTTTCGTGTTCGCGCTTGTGAAATGCGTCTGTAAGAAGAGTCCAGACAAGCGACTTGTAGAGGTATTTAAGTACTGTATAGAGTTACTATGCTACGTGAAGAAGAAGAAGAGAGAAGAAGAAGATATGAGATGAGTAAATTCGACACACAAGTAATTGTAACTCTAACTGTGAGCAAGGCTACGAAGCCTTACAATAATAAATCATTATATTATTACATTGTAGCACAGGAAAATATGAAAAAAACTTCTTTCTATATATATTTTTTTAATTCCAGTTTGAGTTAGACACCGACGTATCGGAAGTGGTGGAGGCCAAGGTCGCGCAGGCGCAGCCGCACGTCGCGCCGACGTATGCCGCGCCCCGGGACCACGTGCTCGGCGACGTAACAGATCAGACGAACACCTACATGGAACCTTTTAGAGAAACCGACCTCAACAAAATGTACTCTATGCCTGTACCTAAAAATGAAAGAAAAGCATTGAAGAAAGAAATGGAACATGATGACGATGGTTCATATGAACACATTGCGCAAGCGACGCGCGCCGGCTACGCTGGCTTGGCTCGTAATGGCAATGTCCCATATGTGAATGGTTTTTAATAAATATTTTGGTTTAAGTTGTAAAATATCCAAAGATTGGGTACAAAGTAATAAACGAATTTTATTTGCAAAAGTATCAGTAACATTTGTCAGTAATTATAAAGTGTCTTATTTTTTTTATTTATAGGAACGTACAGATAGGTTGCGTAGGTATTTAACTCCAACTTGAATAGCTCGGGCGTCGGGCGTTAGGGTAAGGAGAATGACACGTAGCGAAATACATTAGGACATTACAGAATATAATCTTGGATCGATAGTACAATAAGTGGACTGGCTTCATGTAACGACACTCCACCAAACACGTAGCGCGTGTCCACGATGCAACCCGATTGCCGTCACTCCTCGTAATGTAATGACCGCTACCAGATTCGCCGTTACGCTAGAGCTTAGGGTTGTGTCAGAGTGAGTGACAGCTCGAACGTTTTACTCGTCAAGTCACTCTGCATTCGGCCAGTCCCCGACATTTTTTTTTGGGCGGCATAGAGCCGTACCGTTAAAATACAAAATAAATACCCTAAGACTAATATCACAGTTTTTATACGTTATTTCTATTTATTACATTTTGGGCTAAAGATGAAGCAAACTTGACAAATTCTTCTCTATTCTCTTTTGTTCCTATTAAAATACTTAAGTTTTCTTTTTTAATCTCAGTCTTCAACTTTATTTCAATTTCCGTCCTTTCCGCCTCATATACTGGACACTCTGTTAGGATGTGCAACACACTCTCTTCCCGTGCTGGGTCACAGACGCACGAGGGGCTCTCCTTGCATTTAAACCTGTGCAGGTACTGTGAGAACCCCCCGTGCCCCGTCAAAATTTGAACCAGCACGGGATTAAGATCCAGCTTACGAAGTGTGGAGGGCGCGCTCGTCACGTCGGGGAAGAAGAGCTTAGTTGTCGAGGCCGTGTCTCCTTTCAAATACCGCCGATTCCATTTGTCAAGCGTGTCCAGACGAATCTGTCGCTTGACAAATGAAATCGACTTCATTCCGACTGCGGCCAACTTGGCCAGTTGATCCGCTCTTTCATTTCCCTACACGCCCGCATGTGCTTTCACCCAATATACTCTTACTTCGTTCCCTTGCTCTCTTGCCTCTTTCATACCTTTCCTTATATTCTCCGCGGGCGGATGGAGGGACATACCACATACACACATACCATTTTTGTGGTCTCTAGAGCGAATCTAGAGTCGGAATAAATCCCAAAGCTCCTTAATCTTCTCAGGATCTGCATTTGCTTCGCCAACGCTATAGGTCTCCCGTCCATGTTCAGGCGTGGGGAGTCGTACTTTAATTTCTTTGTGATCACCATTGCCGGGCCGTGGCATCTACATAAGTTTATCCACGACCCGGCTAGGGGGGCCCCTTGATAGGGGCTCGCATCGTGTAGGGAGGGGTCGGATGTTAATGCTATGATGCTGCCCCTCTCTCAGAACACACGAAGGGGGACATCCGCCACGTTCAGCGCGACAGGTCCCCCGACCCGTCGCGCTACGGCTGGAGGGCCGCGGCGTATCTCGCTCACCGGCGGCCCCTCGTTGAAGCAAGGTTTCGCTTGTGCGTTCGCGTTCCCGCAGGGCCTCTCTTTTGGCCGCCATCACCTCGTGTGCACAATGGCACGTTGGGCGTCCCAGCCCGTGAACACGGCGAGCGTGTGCTCGGCCGTGTCCACGTCGCCAGTCGCACAATGGTGGCATCCGGGTTCCGACTCAATTCCCACAACCACGCACAGGTAACGGCCGAAACAGCCGTGCCCTGTGAGAAGCTGTGTCAGGAAGTAAATCGGCTCCCGGTGCCTCGCCTCCACCCACTGGCGCAGGACGGGCGCGTGGAGGCGTCCGCCAATCTCTCCTCCCATCGCCGGAAGAGATCGTCGCGACCTACTCTCCTCCAGCGTACGATCTCTTCGGGGAGGGCTTCTTCGCCTCTCTGCCGCATCAGGGCTCTTCTCCGGTAAACCTCCGCTAGAACCCCGGCTTCGAGGTCCCAGGGGAGGCCGTGAAGGTTAGGTTAGGTTTTTTTTATATATGGGCGGCGCTATGCCGTTCTCTCGTTCCCCCTGATTTTTATTTTTCAGGGTCCTTATATGCTATAGGTTAATGAGTTTTTCAGCATGTTTATTTTTATTAATATGAAGTAAAATTTCTTATAATTCTATTTACATGTTTTGAAGTTCTTGTTTAAAAATACTAAATACTTTATATGCAATTAAAAGGTAATAAATACAAGTTAAAATTACTAAATCTACCATTACATTAATACCCTTAGCCTATTATCACAATTATCACAGTTGTTATTTAGTCTTATTTCTTTTAATTACTGGTAGTGCCATCTTTAGACAGTATCTCAGGAATATAATCCTATTCTTTTTGTCCATCATAATGTTCTGTATATTTTCTGTCGTGATCTTTTCCTTCATTTCCATTTCGCAGTCCGCCCTAGCTACCTCGTGGAAGGGGCATTCTGAGAGCAGGTGCAGCACGGATTCCTGATTGGCGGGATCGCAAATGCATGAAGGGCTCTCCTTACACCTGAACCTGTTCAGGTATTCGGAGAACCCTCCATGCCCCGTCAAAATTTGCACTAAAGTGTGCTCGAGCTCCATTTTTCTCAGGATGGGGTAGGCGCTCAGTGCATCCGGGAAGAAGACTTTTGTGGTGGAGGCGGTGTCCCCTTCTCTGTAGCGCCTGTTCCATTCGCCAAGCGAGTCCAACCGGATCTGTCGCTTGACGAATGAAACAGGGCATTTCTCGTAGTTGGGCTTTGTCTTCATCCCGACAGCCGCTTGCTTCGCCAGCTCATCGGCTCTTTCGTTTCCCTCCACCCCCACGTGTGCCTTCACCCAAAACAGATTTACTTTCTTTCCATCATTCTTGCATTCTTCCAGTTTCATTCTAATATCCACAGCAAGTGGGTGGAGGGAATCGACGCGCGTAACAGTTTCGAGGGCCGATCTGCTGTCGGAATAAATCCCAAAGCCCAACCTTGAGTCGGTACTCACGTACCTCACCGCCTCGTGCAGGGCCAACAGTTCCGCCTGGTATACGGTGCACAAGTGTCCCAGCTTTAATTTCCGGCAAGAGATCTCCGCGGCGCCATGCCTTACGGATAGCGCCGCGCCGACCTTGCCGTCTATTTTACTGCCGTCAGTGTATATACTTACACCAACGGCAGCTCGCCGGGCCACTTCGTCACCGTCCACCAGACAGTCGAACTGCAGCCCCTCCAGATGCTCGGGGTGGATTGCCCGAGCGTGCGGAACCGGCCTCTCCAGCTCTAAGTCTCCCAGCACCCGCTGGGTGTGGTTTTTACGAGGTAAAGAAGGGCCGCCTCTTGGGCCCTGATGTCCAGAGGAAGCAACCCAGCGAGTGCTAGGGCCGCATTCAGAGACACGGTCCTATACGCTCGTACAATCTTTTGTGCGAATCCTCGCTGCACCCGGTCCAATATTTTCTTGGTCCCCTTCCGTTCTGCCGCTGACGCCCACGCGCTGGCCGCATAAAGGATGATAGGCTCAACCACTGCCACGTATATGGTTCTGACGATCTCCGGATTTAAGCCCCACGAGATCTTGGCTGCTCTCGACAGTTGACGATAGACGCACTGCGCTTTACTGCTCACATTGGCTATGTGCGCGTTGAAGGTGAGTCTATCGTCAACCGTCAAGCCCAGGATTTTCATCTCTCTTACTATCTCAATGGGCTTCCCGCCCATGTTCAGACGTGGGGAGTCGTATTTGATCCTCTTGGTGAGGACCATCGCCTTGGTCTTATGAGGCGCAAACCTTAGTTTATTCCGGACTCCCCACATCTGAACACGTGCGAGAGCCTCATTGGCCCTGTCCTGAATGTCTGCGGAGCTGTCCCCGGAGAACATCAGAACCACATCGTCGGCAAAAGCCTGGCAGTGGACACCCACGCTATCCAGCTCCACCAGAAGGGGATTCAGCAGCAAGTTCCAAAATGTAGGGCCCCCTATGGAGCCCTGCACGCAGCCCTTGGTGGCACTTTTGCTGAACTCCGCCCCCGCAAACCTGACGCGCACTGATCGTTCGCTAAAATAGCTATCGACCAGGCGCCTCAGGTTGGCGGGGCATCGGGTTTCAGCCAGCCTGCACCGGACCGCGGGCCACCATGCGTTGTCGAAGGCTCCCTCTATGTCAAGTGAGATCAGTGTCACTATCTTTTTGGCTTTAATGCCCTCCCTGATGTATTTCATCATGTCATAGAGGGAGTCTTCGGTGCCGCGCTGCGGCATGAACCCGTATTGGCGCCCGCTGATCATCGGTGCAGTGTGCCACCTTATCCTTCTCATCATCATCTTCTCCAGCACTTTGCCATATCGGCAGTGAGTCCATCAAGGCCAGGAGCCTTTTTGGGGTTGAAGCTTGACGCGGACCACTTCAGCTCCTCCAGCGTAAACGGTGGGTCGCATGGTTCATCATGCGACCCCTCATTTGCTTGTTCTGCTTTCTTTCTGATTTCTTTGTGGTCCGCGTCATCCTCGTCTGGGTCGTCCTCAGAGAAAAATGTTTTCGCAAGACTCCTGGCCGACTCTGCCCCTTGCAACACCCTTCCATCCTTCATCAACTGTACATCATCCTTCCTTACCTCAGTGCGGCGTATCACCCTGTATATACCGTCCCACATGGTTTCGCGGTCTTGCCTTTCACAAAATCCCTTCCAACTTCGAGTCTGAGCCTTCTTCATCTCTAGCCTGTAGTTTTCCCTGGCGTCGATGTATTGCTGCACGACCCAGTCTCTGCGAACTGGCGCCGCGCAGGAAATCCGCCTCAGTTTCCTCAAGACGTCAGTCTTGAGTTCGGAGAGCTCTTCGGTCCACCAAGGCAATCCTGTCCTCCTCCTCCCACGTAACTTGGGCAGCACTCCTTCGCATACTTCCGCCACGGTTTCCACATATACTTCAATTTCCTCTTCCAAATCCCCTTTCGTACTTATACTTTCATACCTTCTCGCTGTCATTCCCTTTCTCTCCCACAACTGGGCGAGTTTCTCACGAAACTCGCCCCAGTCTGCATTCTTGGTGGTGTACTTCCGGGTCGAAGAGACTTTGCCAGTGCGTGTTAGTCGGCCCAAGTTGAGGTCGAACAGAATTGGGTTAGGTTAGGTTAGGTTAGGTTAGGTTAGGTTCCACGGACCTGCTGGGTTGTCTCAGTGGGCGGAGAGGTGAACTTCGACGTGGCGCGTCCCCGGGTGGCGGATAGGGGAACGCTCCGGCCTGGTGCGAGCCGGAGTAGGGCGAAAGCCCCGCGGACCAAACACCAAGGGGAGCCTTCGACCTCGGTCGCGGGCGACCCGTTCTGGCGGGCCCACTTGTGGGCTGGCTGGAGTCTGGCCGGCCCTTGATCAAGGGCTGGCCCAAGGGAGGTCGCTGGGGGTGGGCTCTGTGAGTCCGCCCTTTGTAGTTGTGGTGGTGAGTCGCGGAGGAGGAGGAGTGTTGGTATTACGGTGCGCCACTCTCCCTATCCTCCGCGACTCAGCGGCGTCGCACCGCGTCTGCGACGGCAGTGGGGCTGCGGGGGGGAGGGGGTTTCTCCGACCCCTCGCGGCCGTATTGCACGCGTAACCCCGGCGGCGACGCTGGGACCGCGGGCCCTTGTCTTTTTCAAGACGGGGGCCGCGAGGAGTGAACCTCTATAAAAAACTCAAGGCGGCACCAGCAGGGGAGGGCGGGGATTCCCGAACCTGCATTGCACTGGTGCCGTCTCCTCAGGTGGAGCCGGAAACGGCTGGCGCTGGAGGGGCCGCGGAGGTTGTGCGAAAGCGTTCCCGTAGCCCCTCCGATATGCGCATACGAGGCAATGTCAGGTTTTAGTCGGTTCGAGTCCGACATAATCCGAACTTGTCCCCGCGAGGGAGGATATGCGTGGGCATTTCCTGACTAAAAAAAAAAAAAAAAAAAGGTTCCACGGACCTGCTGGGTTGTCTCAGTGGGCGGAGAGGTGTACTTCGACGTGGCGCGTCCCCGGGTGGCGGATAGGGGAACGCTCCGGCCTGGTGCGAGCCGGAGTAGGGCGAAAGCCCCGCGGACCAAACACCAAGGGGAGCCTGCGACCTCGGTCGTGGGCGACCCGTTCTGGCGGGCCCACTTGTGGGCTGCTGGAGTCTGGCCGGCCCTTGATCAAGGGCTGGCCCCAGGGAGGTCGCTGGGGGTGGGCTCTTTGAGTCCGCCCTTTGTAGCGAAACTGCGGGGATTATGGGGTCCCCGCAGTAGTTGTGGTGGTGAGTCGCGGAGGAGGAGGAGTGTTGGTATTTCGGTGCGCCACTCTCCCTATCCTCCGCGACTCAGCGGCGTCGCACCGCGTCGGCAGTGGGGCTGCGGGGGAGAGGGGTTTCTCCGACCCCTCGCGGCCGTATTGCACGCGTAATCCCGGCGGCGACGCTGGGACCGCGGGCCCTTGTCTTTTTCAAGACGGGGGCCGCGAGGAGTGAACCTCTATAAAAACTCAAGGCGGCACCAGCAGGGGAGGGCGGGGATTCCCGAACCTGCATTGCACTGGTGCCGTCTCCTCAGGTGGAGCCGGAAACGGCTGGCGCTGGCGGGGCCGCGGAGGTAAGCGAGAGCGTTCCCGTAGCCCCTCCGACATGCGCATACGAGGCGTTGTCAGGTTTTAGTCGGTTCGAGTCCGACATAATCCGAACTTGTCCCCGCGAGGGAGGATATGCGTGGGCATTTCTTGACGTAAAAAAAAAAAAAAAAAAAAAAAAAAAAAAAAAAAAAAAAAAAAGGTTAGGTTAGGTTAGGTTCGGGACTTCAAGGAACATTTCCGGCAGATGGCTCCGAAGCTCGCGCGCACTTCGTTCGCCCTGAGCAGGCTATTGCCTAATCTGGGCGGACCGAGCGCGAGCTGTCGTCACCTCTATGCCGGAGTTGTACGGTCGATGGCCTTGTACGGGGCCCCCACCCAACCCACGCCAACATGGCGGATGCCCTCGGGCGCCACAACAAAGCCCAACTACGCAGATCGCAGAGGGTAGTGGCGCTCCGAGCGGCAAGAGCGTACCGCACGGTTTCGTGGGAGGGGGCATGCGTGCTGGCGGGGACTCCCCCATGGGAACTGGAGGCGTCGGCGTTGGCGGAGGTCTACTGGAAGTCCGCCGACGCCAAAGGTCGGGGTGAGGTCCCAAGTGTTAAAGAGATAGGAGAGTGGCGACAGAACGCAAGGGACACAGTCCTGCGCAGCTGGCTAGAACATCTGAGCCAGCCGGGAGCGGGTCACCGTACCATAGCGGCGATCCGCCCCGCATTACCAGAGTGGCTGACGAGACGGTGGGGTGCGCTCTCATATCGCCTAGTGCAGGTCCTCTCGGGGCATGGCTGCTTCGGGAGGTACCTGTGCAACGTGGCCAAACGGGAGCGCACTCCTCAGTGCCGCTTCTGCGGCGCCGAAGAGGACGACGCGGATCACACCCTCACGTGCTGCTCAGCATGGGCAGAGGAGCGAGCTGCGCTCGTGAACCAAATTGGAGATGAAATCTCGCTGCCGGCCGTTGTGTCTGCGATGGTCGGCAGTGAAACTGGATGGGATGCCGTCGCCGCCTTCTGTGAGGCGGTGATGGAGAAGAAAGAAGTGGACGAGCGTCGCCGGGAGGATGATCCGGAGGAGGATCCCGTGCGCCGCCGCCGACCGATGCGCCGACGTCGGGCTTTTGCCCAGACGACGTAACATGGTCGGTGCCGGGTTGGGAGACCCGGTAGGAGTGGGGCGATAGTTCTCCGTCGCCCCACTTGGAGATGGATGACGTGGTGTAGGCCACAAGAGATGTGTCCTAAGAAGGACGAACGCCCTGCCGGGGACAAGGATAAGGGTAACTGTCACCTTAGCCCCGGCACAAGAGGCGGGCAGAATTGGGCACTGGGGTTTTAGTGGGTATGGCCGAACGACTTTAGGCGACCCCCACACTCCCCGCGCCACTTGCACAGCCCAGGCGCGGGGGTCAATAAACGGATTTCCCCAGATAAAAAAAAAAAAAAAAAAAAAAAAAGGTTAGGTTCGGGACTGGGGAGTCCTGGAGGGTGTGGAGACGCTGTCCGATCATCGGTACATCCGGTTTGACGTCGCCCCCCTCTCTGGCGGTCCCGGTCCCGGGCGTGTCGCGGCGGAGATCGGCCCGAGGTGGGCGCTGAAGAAGATGGACGGAGAAGCGGCGATCGAGGCGGCTCTGGTCGCAGGGTGGAACGAAATACCGGACGTGACAACGGTAGAGTCCGAGTCGCAGTGGCTCCACGAAGCAGTCACGCACATCTGTGACGTCGCGATGCCCCGCGTGGTGCGGCCCCCGGCTCGGACGGCGGTGTATTGGTGGTCGGAAGACCTCGGCCGTCTTCGTGCGTCCTGCGTGTCAGCGAGGCGGCAGTACTCCCGCTACCGTCGCCGCAGACGAGGCGGGCGCACGGAGGACGAGGAGGAGAGGTGCCTCTACACCGCCTACCAGGACGTGAAGAAGTCCCTCAGGGTGGCCATAGCGGAAGCGAAGGAGGGGGCCTGGCAGGAGCTGCTGGCGTCGTTGGAAGTCGACCCGTGGTGTCGGCCATATCGGCTCGTCATGAGCAAGCTCAGGCCCTGGGCCCCACCTCTAACGGCCAGTATGGACCCGCAAGTACTGGACAGAGTGGTGGAGACCTTGTTCCCCTCCATGAGGGAAGAATTTGAGGCACCGAAAATGGTGTTTGCGCCAGCGACGTCAAATCGCGATGCGGACGACGGGGAAGTCCCGGAAGTGGAAGAGAGGGAACTGTGGGCGGCTGTGGCACGGCTTCAGGCCAAAAACACCGCCCCGGGCCCCGATGGGATCCCCGGGCGCATATGGGTCCTGGCGCTAAAGCACGGTTTGGAGGAGAGGTTCCGAGCCCTTCTAACTCGGTGCCTTAAGGACCATACTTTCCCAGGCGACTGGAAGACGGGGAAACTCGTATTGATTGGAAAGGAGGGAAGACCGGCAGAGTCACCATCGGCGTATCGTCCGATAGTCCTGCTCGGGGAGGCGGGTAAGCTCTTTGAGCGCGTTATTGCGACTCGCCTCACCGAGCATCTCGACCGAGTAGGGCCAAATTTGGCAGACTGCCAGCATGGTTTCCGGCGCGGCCGCTCCACCATCGATGCTATTGCACGGGTGAGGGCTGTCACCGAAGAGGAGGTCGTTAAGGGTGGCGTCGTCTTGGCGGTATCTTTAGATATCGCCAACGCCTTTAACACGTTACCTCGCGTAAGTATAATGGAGGCCCTGCGGTTCCATGGGGTCCCGTTGTACTTGCGTGAGACGATCAAGGCCTACCTATCAGACAGGACGGTGGTATATCCCACAAATACCGGATTTGGACAGAGGAGAGTGTCGTGCGGCGTTCCACAGGGTTCCGTTTTAGGGCCACTACTGTGGAACGTCGGTTACGACTGGGTCCTACGCGGCCCGACTCTCCGCGGCGTTAGCGTCGTCTGCTACGCGGACGACACACTGGTGTTGGCAAGGGGCGGTAGCTATCGGGAGGCGAGCGTGTTAGCTACTGCCGGAGTAGCCCAAGTTGTGGGCAGGATTAAGAACCTGGGCCTGACGGTGGCCTTGGACAAATCCGAGGCTCTGTGTTTTCACGGGCCTCGCCGAGCGCCACCGCCGAGCGCTCAACTGATTGTGGGCGGAGTTTCCATCGGCGTCGGGTCCACAATGAAGTACCTGGGAGTTGTGCTCGATAGCCGGTGGAACTTCAAGGAACATTTCCGGCGGATGGCTCCGAAGCTCGCGCGCACTTCGTTCGCCCTGAGCAGGCTATTGCCTAATCTGGGCGGACCGAGCGCGAGCTGTCGTCGCCTCTATGCCGGAGTTGTACGGTCGATGGCCTTGTACGGGGCCCCTATCTGGGCGGATGCCCTCGGACGCCACAACAAAGCCCAACTGCGCAGATCGCAGAGGGTAGTGGCGCTCCGAGCGGCAAGAGCGTACCGCACGGTTTCGTGGGAGGCGGCATGCGCGCTGGCCGGCACTCCCCCATGGGAACTGGAGGCGTTGGCGTTGGCGGAGGTCTACTGGAAGTCCGCCGACGCCAAAGGTCGGGGTGAGGCCCCAAGTGTTGAGGACATTGGTGAGTGGCGACAGAGCGCAAGGGACACAATCCTGCGCAGCTGGCAACAACAGCTGAGCCAGCCGGGAGCGGGTCACCGCACCATAGCGGCGATCCGCCCCGTATTACCAGAGTGGCTGACGAGACGGTGGGGTGCGCTCTCATTCCGCCTAGTGCAGGTCCTCTCGGGGCATGGCTGCTTCGGGAGGTACCTGTGCAACGTGGCCAGACGGGAGCGCACTCCTCAGTGCCGCTTCTGCGGCGCCGAAGAGGACGACGCGGATCACACCCTCACGAGCTGCTCAGCATGGGTGGAGGAGCGAGCCGCGCTCGTGAACCAAATTGGAGACGAAATCTCGCTGCCGGCCGCTGTGTCTGCGATGGTCGGCAGCGAAACTGGATGGACTGCCGTCGCCGCCTTCTGCGAGGCGGTGATGGAGAAGAAAGAAGTGGACGAGCGTCGCCGGGAGGATGATCCGGAGGAGGATCCCGTGCGCCGCCGCCGACCGATGCGCCGACGCCGGGCTTTTGCCCAGACGACGTAAAATGGTCGGTGCCGGGTTGGGAGACCCGGTATGAGTGGGAGCGATAGTTCTCCGTCGCCCCTACTCGGAGATGGACGATGTGGCCTAGGCCACGAGAGTCGTGTCCTGACAAAGACGTACGCCCTGCCGGGGACAAGGATAAGGGTAACTGTTACCTTAGCCCCGGCACAAGCGGCGGGCAGAAGTGGGCACTGGGGTTTTAGTGGGTATGGCCGAACGTCTTTAGGCGACCCCCACACTCCCCGCGCCACTTGCACAGCCCAGGCGCGGGGGTCAATAAACGGATTTCCCCAGATAAAAAAAAAAAAAGGTTAGGTTAGGTTAGGTTAGGTTAGGTTCCACGGACCTGCTGGGTTGTCTCAGTGGGCGGAGAGGTGAACTTCGACGTGGCGCGTCCCCGGGTGGCGGATAGGGGAACGCTCCGGCCTGGTGCGAGCCGGAGTAGGGCGAAAGCCCCGCGGACCAAACACCAAGGGGAGCCTGCGACCTCGGTCGCGGGCGACCCGTTCTGGCGGGCCCACTTGTGGGCTGGCTGGAGTCTGGCCGGCCCTTGATCAAGGGCTGGCCCCAGGGAGGTCGCTGGGGGTGGGCTCTGTGAGTCCGCCCTTTGTAGCGAAACTGCGGGGATTATGGGGTCCCCGCAGTAGTTGTGGTGGTGAGTCGCGGAGGAGGAGGAGTGTTGGTATTACGGTGCGCCACTCTCCCTATCCTCCGCGACTCAGCGGCGTCGCACCGCGTCTGCGACGGCAGTGGGCTGCGGGGGGGAGGGGTTTCTCCGACCCCTCAAGGCCGTATTGCACGCGTAATTCCGGCGGTGACGCTGGGACCGCGGGCTCTTGTCTTTTTCAAGACGGGGTCGCGAGGAGTGAACCTCTATAAAAAACTCAAGGCGGCACCAGCAGGGGAGGGCGGGGATTCCCGAACCTGCATTGCACTGGTGCCGTCTCCTCAGGTGGAGCCGGAAACGGCTGGCGCTGGCGGGGCCGCGGAGGTAAGCGAAAGCGTTCCCGTAGCCCCTCCGATATGCGCATACGAGGCGTTGTCAGGTTTTAGTCGGTTCGAGTCCGACATAATCCGAACTTGTCCCCGCGAGGGAGGATATGCGTGGGCATTTCCTGACGTAAAAAAAAAAAAAAAAGGTTAGGTTAGGTTAGGTTAGGTTCCACGGACCTGCTGGGTTGTCTCAGTGGGCGGAGAGGTGAACTCCGACGTGGCACGTCCCCGGGTGGCGGATAGGGGAACGCTCCGGCCTGGTGCGAGCCGGAGTAGGGCGAAAGCCCCGCGGACCAAACACCAAGGGGAGCTTGCGACCTCGGTCGCGGGCGACCCGATCCGGCGGGCCCACTTGTGGGCTGCTGGAGTCTGGCCGGCCCTTGATCAAGGGCTGGCCCCAGGGAGGTCGCTGGGGGTGGGCTCTGTGAGTCCGCCCTTTGTAGCGAAACTGCGGGGATTATGGGGTCCCCGCAGTCGTTGTGGTGGTGAGTCGCGGAGGAGGAGGAGTGTTGGTATTTCGGTGCGCCACTCTCCCTATCCTCCGCGACTCAGCGTTGTCGCACCGCGTCTGCGACGGCAGTGGGGCTGCGGGGGAGAGGGGTTTCTCCGACCCCTCGCGGCCGTATTGCACGCGTAATCCCGGCGGCGACGCTGGGACCGCGGGCCCTTGTCTTTTTCAAGACGGGGGCCGCGAGGAGTGAACCTCTATAAAAACCTCAAGGCGGCACCAGCAGGGGAGGGCGGGGATTCCCGAACCTGCATTGCACTGGTGCCGTCTCCTCAGGAGGAGCCGGAAACGGCTGGCGCTGGAGGGGCCGCGGAGGTTGTGCGAAAGCGTTCCCGTAGCCCCTCCGATATGCGCATACGAGGCAATGTCAGGTTTTAGTCGGTTCGAGTCCGACATAATCCGAACTTGTCCCCGCGAGGGAGGATATGCGTGGGCATTTCCTGACTATAAAAAAAAAAAAAAAAAAAAAAAAAAAAAAGGTTAGGTTAGGTTCCACGGACCTGCTGGGTTGTCTCAGTGGGCGGAGAGGTGAACTCCGACGTGGCGCGTCCCCGGGTGGCGGATAGGGGAACGCTCCGGCTTGTAGTCGGGGTAGGGCGAAAGCCTCGCGGACCAAACACCAACGGAGAGGGTAGGGTATACGCCCTAAAGCGTCATTCCGGCGCTCTTCGCAGGGAACATTTTTGTTCAGCGGCTGCTCAGCAGCGGTGTATGGTGGCAAGTATGTCACGGACGGTGGTGTGTGGCGTACCACGGCGCGGCGGGCCGCGGCGGCGAATAGCTGTTGTCGGTTAGGGGCTCCATGGGACCTCCCGTCGGGCAACCTGTTAGCCGGTGCGCGATGTTGGTCTGTCCAGCACGCGTGCCGGCCCAGGGGGCTCGCCTTAATCGGCTGGCTCAAGAGGAAGAATACCTCAATAAAAAATTACCCCGAATCCCAAGCGGCGGCGCACCGTGAGGGGATGCATGGCTGATGGGCAGTTCAGTCGATAGTGCGACCCCCGCCAGGGCACCGGCCGACACCCGTGGCGGGTTACGCGTAGGCTTATCCGGGTGCAGGGGGCTCCGCCCGGACGGACCGTTTATTTCCCCCATACTCGTGGGACTTAATATGGAAACCAACCAAACCAAAAACCAAAAGAAAAACGAAGTTGAGGGAGAGAAAAGTGTGGAGAAAGGTGTGGTGAAGGAGTGCAAAATGGGCAAGGAGTTGAGGGTCGTTCTTACGCGCACCCCGGCACCGATTATGCCCCCTAAGGAGGATAACCTCGTAGGTGGGTGCCGTCCCGCCACCGGCCGGAGGCTGTCAGAGTCCGATTCGGAGTCAATGGTGAGTATGACGTCCGCTGCATCAGTGAGTCGCATCGGCTCTACGGAGTCCCTGGACATGGATGATCCCGGACGCTTCTGGAGTGACGGCCGTGGTCAGAAGCGGCCCAGAGAATTGGACCTCAGCGGGAGTTCCACGGATACTCCCGAGGGTGGTACTGGAAAACGAAGAGGACACGGCCGCCCGTCAACTACCGGCGATTTATTCGGGATGGCGGCTGCCAAACAGGCCTTTTTAAAGGTCCAATCTGATGAGGACAAAGCCCGCGCCGAGTGGGATCTCGAGAAGTTGATAGAGAAGACTCGTAAGACTCGCGCGGCACTACCATTGAAAGCGAAACGGGGCCCGATTAGTAAAACAAGCGCAGCCCAGATACAGGAGCAGGTGCAGGAGGACTTGGAAATAATAACTAAGGTGGCCAGCAAGTCCTCCCACCTGAAGGGCACCTTCGTGCGGGCCCTGAAGGATGCTGCGGTTTCGATTAGGGAAGCCGTGGAAGTCCTGGGGACCCGCACAATCACGAATGAGACGCGGCAACTGCAGGCGGACAACGCTCGCCTGCAGGCCGAGATGGCCAGTCTCCAAAAGGAGCTCGCCGAAATAAAGGAGGGAATGGAGAGGATGCGGAAACAGAGGTCCGCCACCTCTCCCGAGACAGCAATGGCCACGCCTATAACACGGCCTTCAGAAATAGTGGCGCCCTCGCTGGAGGAGATCTGCCGGACGGTGATGGTCCAGGTGGGCGGGATGGTGAATGCCCGCCTGGCCTCACTGGAGGACAGACTCCTCCCACAGAAGAGAATTCGACCGCCTCTGGCGTCGGACCAAAAACAGAGCGACCGCACATACGCGGCCGCGGCCTCGGTACCAGCACGGTTGCCAGCTCCGGGAGCCCAGAAGAGGATAAGGGAAAAAGCGGCCCCAGGGCCTGCACCTACGCATAGGCCGACGCAGCAGCCACCCTCTGCGTCGTCCCAGCGAGCGTCTATAAAAGAAGGCAACTCTTCTTCTTCTCCGCCCTCTAAGGTGCGGAAGAGTAAGAAGAAGGATAAAAAGAAGCAGAAAAAGGAAACATCACCGGCAGAATCTGCAGCGGCGTCGACAGGTTGGACCACGGTGGGTCCCAAGAAGAAGAAAAGACCCAATGAGAAAAGCCGCGCCCGTAATCTCCACGCACCCCGGACACAGGCAGTGGTCCTGACACTGCAACCGGAGGCGGTGGAGAAGGGCGCGACCTATGCGAGCGTAATCGCCAAGGCAAAAGAAGCAATAAATCCCGCGGACTTCGGTACTCAGGGGGTCCGACTTCGGAAGGCGGCCAATGGCGGTCGCCTTTTTGAATTCCCCGGCGCCTCCAGTGTCGAGAGGGCGGACTCCCTGGCGCAGAAGTTGCGGGAGGTCCTGGGTGGCGATGTCGTCCGGGTCTCGAGACCGACAATGTCGGTAGGTCTGCGGGTATCAGGCCTGGACGACTCTGCTACCAGCGCCGAAGTGATCGCCGCGATCGCTGCGGCGGGAGGATGCCCCGTCGAGCAGCTGCGGGCTGGCGAGGTGAAGACCGGTCGTGACGGACTAGGCGCAGTAGCAATCCAGTGTCCTGTCGCGGCCGCAAAGAAGGTCGTTGGCGGAGGTCGTCTAGTCGTTGGCTGGGTGTCCGCCCAGATTAAGCTGTTGGACACCCGGCCACTTATGTGCTTCAGGTGCCTCGGACCTGGGCACATGGCCGGCCGGTGCACGGAGGTTGACCGCAGCGGGTTGTGCTTCCGCTGCGGCCAGCCCGGTCACAAGGCTCGCGGATGCAGCGCCGTGGCACACTGCGTGGTATGCGCAGCGGCCGGTATGGCGGCCAATCACCTCGTGGGCAGCAAGGCCTGCGTTCCCCCACCCAAGGGGAAGAAGAAGGGAGGGAGGGACGGTGCAGCTGTAGGACCGTCCTCTTCCTCACCCCAGCAGGCGGAAGCGCCGAGGGCTGAGGAGGTTCCGATGGTCGAGGAATAGATATGGACCTGAACCTCCTCCAGGCGAATATCAACCACTGCGCCAGAGCTCAGGACCTTCTATTCCAGAGCATGACGGAGTGGTCGATACACGTTGCCGTGGTGGCCGAGCCCTACCGCGTCCCGTCTGGGGATGACTGGGTGGGGGACACAGACGGCGTGGTAGCCGTAACGTCCCGGTCCATTGTGGGTTCTCCGGCCTTCGTCGACGTAGTTCGAGGCCGGGGATACGTCTCCGCTCTTGTCGGCGACATCAGAGTGGTCGGAGTGTACTTCTCGCCAAATCGAAGTCTCGCCGACTTCGAAGATTTCCTCGCCGAAGTCGGCGTCCTGATAGGCAGAAGTCGCTCCGTCCGCGTGCTGGTCGCGGGCGACCTCAACGCCAAGTCGACGGCGTGGGGATGCCCGGCGACGGATGCTCGCGGACAAGAGCTGGACGAGTGGGTGACAGCGACCGGACTCACGGTCCTGAACCAGGGGTCGGTCAACACGTGCGTGCGGCGTCAGGGCGGCTCCATTGTCGATGTTACATTCGCCGATGCCGCCCTGGCACGCCGTGTTTGGGGCTGGGAGGTGCTGGAGAACGCGGAGACGCTGTCGGACCACCGATACGTGAGGTTCGGCATCTCCGCGTCTCTGGCAAACCCGAGAGGTCCACGCCGGCCCCTGCGAGGTGATGGTCCTCGATGGTCGCTGTCACGAATGGACCGGGAATTTTTGGTGGAAGTTGCCCTTGTTGAGGCGTGGTTCTCCGCGCCACAAAGCGGCATAAGAGACGTCGGGGAGCGGGCGGCGCGCCTCGGCAGTGCCATGTTGCGTATCTGCGATGGGGCTATGCCTCGAGTGCGTGCTGTCCCCTCCAAGCGGCCGGTGTACTGGTGGTGCGAGGAGCTGACCACGCTACGCAGTTCCTGTGTGGCAGCGAGACGCCGGTACACCCGCTGCCGCAGACGGCGACGGCAGAACCCTGCGGAAGCAGAACGGCTCTCCTCCCTCTACAGGGGTGCGGTGAAGGCTCTGCGGACGGCAATTGGTGTGGCCAAAGACCGCGCGGAAGACGAGATGCTGGAGACTCTCAATAGGGATCCCTTTGGGAGGCCCTATAAAGCGGTGAGGAGGAAACTGCGGTCGAGGGGTCCTCCCATCACCCAGAGTCTCCAGCCTCTCGTCCTGGAGTCGGTTGTCGCGGGGCTGTTCCCGCAACGAGCCGAGCACGAGGCGCCTCGTATGGCGCCTCCTACCGTAGAGGGAGAAGGTCCAGGCGTCCCGCCGGTAACGGAGGACGAGTTGAGGGCGGCGGTGTTGCGTATGCGCGCAAAGAATACCGCCCCAGGCCCCGACGGAGTCCCGGGCCGTGCCTGGGCCCTGGCACTGGGGCCGCTCGAAACGTGGGTGCTTACCCTCTTTCGGGCGTGTTTGGAGCAGGGCCGATTTCCGGAGGAATGGAAGAAGGGGAGGTTGGTCCTGCTCCGAAAGGACGGACGCCCGGTCGACGAGCCGTCGGCATACCGACCGATCGTTCTGCTGAACGAGGTGAGCAAGCTCTTTGAGCGCGTCGTAGCAGCTCGCCTCGTTCACCACTTAGAGACGGTGGGGCCGGATCTCCGGCTCTCTCTTTCCACCTTGTGCAGATCCTCTCGGGACACGGCTGCTTCGGGAGGTATCTGTGCAAGGTGGCGAGACGAGAGCCCACGGAGATGTGCCACGAGTGCGGCCACGCTGAGGACTCAGCGCAGCATACGCTGGAGTCGTGCGTACAGTGGTCGACCCAGCGGGCCGCACTCGCGGCAGAAGTGGGGCCCGACCTCTCGCTGCCCGTCGTGATACATGCCATGGTGAGCAGCGGGAGGTCGTGGAACGCCGTCGCCTCCTTTTGCGAGGAGGTGATGACGCAAAAGGAGGCGGCAGAACGGCAGCGGGAGGAAGATGCACTCGCTGACCCTGTCCGCCGCCGCAGAGCGGGTGGCCGGCGGCGTGCACATGACCGCCGCCTGCCTCCGTAGAGAAGAGCTCCGGGCGGTGGATTGAGGGGGAGTGCATCGCCCGTCCTTTGAGCCGGAAGGCGCACCACGATGTTCCTGGTGCGCCTCAGAAGCAGTATGGGGACTTCGAGTCCCCACCGAGGAGAGTCTGCCTCTGAGGACAACGCCGGCTGGGTCGCGGAAGATTGCGCAAGTGTTCCCGTGGCCCGGCCAATAGGCGCAAGAAGGAACATCGCTGGGTTTTAGTGGGTATTCCGGCCGCTTCTTCTTGGCCGGCGAGTCCCACATACCCTCCTGGAATCACGGGAGGGATGCGGAAATGCATTTCCCAGCGAAAAAAAAAAAAAAAAAAAAAAAGGTTAGGTTAGGTTAGGTTAGGTTAGGTTAGGTTAGGTTGCAAATTGGGGAGGGGTAGTACTCGTACATGGGGAGGACGGCCAGAGAGGAAAGGCGGATGGCCTCCGGTGTTCCCCAGGGGTCCGTACTGGGACCCCTACTGTGGAACATCGGTTTCGATTGGGCCATCCGCGGAAAGGTGCTGCCCCAGATGGCGGTCATCTGCTATGCAGATGACACGCTTGTAGCAGTCCGGGACAGCACCTGGAGGGAGCTGAAGGCGAGGGCTGAGGCCGGAGCCACCCTGCTGGTCCGGAGAATCGAGGCGCTCGGCCTCCGCGTGGCCCTCCAAAAAACTGAGGCCCTCTATTTTAGAGGGCCGAGGTGGAAGGTGCCAGCGGGGGCCAACCTTCGGATCGGCGGGGGCGAGGTCGCGGTGAAGGCCCGGATGAACTATCTGGGCCTCACCCTCGACGGGGGTTGGCGTTTCAGGGACCACTTCCAGACGCTGACCCCCCGGCTCGTGGGGGCGGCAGCAGCCCTGGCTAGGCTCCTCCCAAACACCAGAGGTCCGGGTGTGCAGGCGAGACGCCTGTACACCATGGTCGTCAAGAGTATGGCCCTGTACGGCGCGCCCATCTGGGCAGACGCCCTAGACGCGCCAAACAGGGCCCTCCTACGCAGGCCGCAACGCATTGTGGCGGCGCGTGCGTGCCGGGCCTACCGCACGGTAGGCCACGCGGCGGCCTGCGTCCTGGCCGGCACTCCTCCCTGGGAGATCGAAGCGAGAGTGCTGGCTGAGGAATACCGGGTGCGGGCCGAGTTCAGAGGCCGGGGTGGCTCTTACACGCCGTAATGCGTCAGAGGGCAGTCAGGTTTTAGTGGGTATTCCGGTCACCTCTTCTTACACCTTCTGTGGCCGGCGAGTCCCACACTCCCTACGCCATTGCACAGCCCGGCGTAGGGGTGCGTAACGCATTTCCTGACTATAAAAAAAAAAAAAAAAAGTTTAGGTTAGGTTAGGTTAGGTTAGGTTCCACGGACCTGCTGGGTTGTCTCAGTGGGCGGAGAGGTGAACTCCGACGTGGCGCGTCCCCGGGTGGCGGATAGGGGAACGCTCCGGCTTGTAGTCGGGGTAGGGCGACTAGCGCCCCGCGGACCAAACACCGGGGGGGGGGGAATGAGTAAGGGGGGGGAGGTGGGAAGGTTAGGGGGCGGCCCGGCGCGCATTAACACCGCCGTCGGGAACAACCGTCCAAAACTAGGGGAGGCACGCCGACCCCCTAGCACCCCGTAGCCTAGTGTCTCTTCAACGATCTCCATCGAATCGGCGTTATGGAGTATGTCGAGGCACTAGAGCGGAGGGCTTGCCTTAACCGGCCGGCCCGCGAGAAAGGAAAACTCTATAAAAACCCGACAGCGAAGTCGTTAAAACCTGTAGATACCTGGCGACCTCTACAGTATGTAGCCTTACCCTTCGGAATGGGCGTCACCCGGGGGTGGACCTGTTGATCGACCCTTCTCGTGGGAACACAAATGGAAACATATAATAAAATCAAAAACGTTGTTGATGTAGAGAGGAGTGTGGAGAGTGGAGATGTGATGAGGGAGGAGCAGAAGGTGAAGGAGCTGAGGGTCGTGCTGACGCGCACCCCGACAACAGCGAGGTCATCGGTTCACAAAAGGCTGTCGGAGTCCGATTCGGACTCCCATCATAGCATGGTGTCCGTTACGAGCCTATGCGGCTCTATGGAGTCCCTGGACAGGGATGGGCCTGGGCGCTTCTGGAGCGAAGGCCGAGGTCAGAAGCGGCCTAGGGATGTGGAGCTCAGCGGGAGCTCTACGGAGACCCCCGCCACTAGCACAAAAAGGAAGGGACGCGGCCGTCCGCCAACCACCGGCGACTATGTCGGGCTGGCGGCGGCCAAACAAGCCTTTCTAAAAGCCCAAGCGGAGGAGATGAAAGCCCGCGCCGAGTCCGAACTTTTGGACTCGATCGCAGAGGCCCGCAGGACTCGCTCGGCACTATCGCCAGCGGCTGCGCCGGATCCAAGTAGGACGCAGGCCACCGAAAGCAATACGTCGGCCACTGTCCTAAAGAGGATAGACATAAACCTCGAGGTGGTGGAAAAGGTTGTGGCCGAGCCCTACCTGGTCCCCCCCCTGCCAAACTGGATCGGGGATACGGAGGGCTCGGTCGCCATAGTGGTGCCGCCCGCTGCCCCCCAGCGCCTCTCCCTCAGGGAGAGGGGTGCAGGGTACGTGGCGGCAAATTGGGGAGAGGTACTCGTAGGAGTCTACTTCTCCCCAAACAGGAACCTCTCGGACTTCGAGAGGTTCCTGGATGGCCTGGAGCCGGTAGTGCGGAGGGCATCGCCGGCCCAGGTCATCGTGATGGGGGATCTCAACGCCAAGTGCGCGGAGTGGGGGTCCTCCATCACCGACGTGAAAGGGGCGCTCCTCCGGGACTGGGCTACAGTCATCGGCCTAGCCCCGGAGAACCAGGGCAACGCCGACACGTGCGTACGAGGACGGGGGGGCTCAGTGGTAGACGTCACATTCGCCACCCCCGCTATCGGCGCCCGCATTTCGTGTTGGCGTGCCCTGGAGGAGGTGGAGACCCTGTCCGATCATCTATACATCCGGTTCAGGGTCTCCAACGCGCCCCTGAATCCGTGGGCGCGCGCAGCAGCCGGTCCGCGGCGAGGCGCGGTCTTCCCTCGATGGCAGCTTTCCCGCCTCGACGCGGGCCTGGCGGAAGAGGCCGCAATATGCTGCGCGTGGTCGTCGGACCCCCCCCAATCGGTGGGGGTTGAAGAGAGGGCCGTCAGGTTCCGCCGGGACCTGACGGCGATCTGCAACGCCGGGATGCCCAGGGCGCGACGCTTCATGCCCAGGGCGGGCGTCTACTGGTGGTCGCAGGACCTCGCGGTACTGCGTGCCGCCAGTAACGCCGCCCGGCGTGCATTCACGCGGTGCCGCAGACGGCGGCACCGGACGGATGTCGAGCTGGAGCGCCTTCAGGCTAACATGCGCGCCGCCAAGAAGGCGCTCGCAGCAGCCATCAGGGTCGCCAAGGACAATGCTTACTCAGAGTTCTTGGCGACCCTCGACGAAGATCCGTGGGGGCGTCCGTACCGCATGGTGCGGGCAAAATTAAAAGTGGCGCCCCCCACAGAACAAATGGAGCCGGCTGTCCTCAGCGCGGTGGTCGAGGGGCTGTTTCCTAACAGCCCTCCGTTCGATCCGCCGCGCATGGCCCCGCCAGATGACAGGGACACTCACCCGCCTCCTCCTCCGATTACAGAAGAGGAGGTAGCTAGGGCGGCCAGCCGGCTCCGGGGGCCCCGGAAAGCACCGGGGCCCGATGGAATCCCTGGCAAGGTCCTCCTCATAGCCGCAAAACACCTCGGGGACCGCCTCCGCTGCCTATTCGGCGATTGCTTGGCGGCGGGGCGCTTCCCTGGGGCGTGGAAGGAGGGGCGGCTGGTTCTCATCAGAAAAGACGGCCGCCCCGCGGACTCACCCTCCGGATACCGGCCTCTAGTGATGCTGGACGAGATCGGGAAGCTGCTAGAAAGAGTGATCGCTTCCCGGCTCATCCAGCATCTGGCGAGGGATGGGCCGCAGATCTCTGGGAACCAATTCGGGTTCCGGTCGGGGCGATCGACCCTCGATGCCCTGACCGCCCTGAGGAGGTTCACGGAGGATGCGGCCCAGAGGGGGCAGGGGGCTATGGCGGTGTTGCTCGACATCGCTAATGCCTTCGGCTCCCTCCCCTTTGAGGTAATAGAGGAGGCACTCCGATACCACCGAGTGCCTCCCTATCTCCGGAGGGTGGTAGGACACTACCTGCAGGATCGGGTAGTGTCCTACATGGGGAGGACGGCCAGAGAGGAAAGGCGGATGGCCTCCGGTGTTCCCCAGGGGTCCGTACTGGGACCCCTACTGTGGAACATCGGTTTCGATTGGGCCATCCGCGGAAAGGTGCTGCCCCAGATGGCGGTCATCTGCTATGCAGATGACACGCTTGTAGCAGTCCGGGACAGCACCTGGAGGGAGCTGAAGGCGAGGGCTGAGGCCGGTGCCACCCTGCTGGTCCGGAGAATCGAGGCGCTCGGCCTCCGCGTGGCCCTCCAAAAAACTGAGGCCCTCTATTTTAGAGGGCCGAGGTGGAAGGTGCCAGCGGGGGCCAACCTTCGGATCGGCGGGGGCGAGGTCGCGGTGAAGGCCCGGATGAACTATCTGGGCCTAACCCTCGACGGGGGTTGGCGTTTCAGGGACCACTTCCAGACGCTGACCCCCCGGCTCGTGGGGGCGGCAGCAGCCCTGGCTAGGCTCCTCCCCAACACCAGAGGTCCGGGTGTGCAGGCAAGACGCCTGTACACCATGGTCGTCAAAAGTATGGCCCTGTACGGCGCGCCGATCTGGGCAGACGCCCTAGACGCTCCTAACAGGGCCCTCCTACGCAGGCCGCAACGAATTGTTGCGGCGCGTGCGTGCCGGGCCTACCGCACGGTAGGACACGCGGCGGCCTGCGTCCTGGCCGGCACTCCTCCGTGGGAGATCGAAGCGAGAGTGCTGGCCGAGGAATACCGGGTGCGGGCCGAGCTCAGAGGCCGGGGTGGCTCTTACGCCCCGGAGGAGCACGCCCGCGCTCGGCAAAGGAGGAGGAAAATGGCGACCATAGAGCTTTGGGCGACAGGCCTCGCGGACGCCAAATACGGGGTCCGCACAATTGAGGCCATTCGTCCACTGCTCTCGGAATGGTGTGGGAGGGGCCACGGGTCCCTCACCTTCCGACTGACGCAGGTTCTGTCCGGACATGGCTGTTTCGGGCGGTACCTGCGTCGGATCGGAAGGGAGGAGACGGCGTCGTGCCATGGGTGCGGCGACCGCGACGACACGGCACAGCACACGCTAGAGGTGTGTTGTGCCTGGTCTGATGAGCGCCGCACCCTGGTGGCGGCGATCGGCGGGGACCTCTCGCTCCCCGGCGTAATAAGCGCCATGCTAAGAAGCGAGAGGTCATGGGATGGCGTAGCCTCCTTCTGCGAAGCTGTCATCTCGCAGAAGGAGGCGATGGAGCGGGAGCGCGAGACAAACCCCCAAGCGCCCCCAACCCGAAGACGAAGACCGGGAAGGAGAGCGCGGCAATACGTGGCCGCCCTCCCCGACCCTACAGACGGCGCCTAACGGCGAAACGCAGGCGGGGTCGCGGTAGCAAGCTCACGCGTCCCCGTGGCCCCGCCGTAATGCGTCAGAGGGCAGTCAGGTTTTAGTGGGTATTCCGGCCACCTTTCTTAACCTTCTGCGGCCGGCGAGTCCCACACTCCCTACGCCATTGCACAGCCCGGCGTAGGGGTGCGTAACGCATTTCCTGACTAAAAAAAAAAAAAAAAAAAAAAAGGTTAGGTTAGGTTAGGTTAGGTTAGGTTAGGTTAGGTTAGGTTAGGTTAGGTTAGGTTAGGTTCCACGGACCTCCACGGACCTGCTGGGTTGTCTCAGTGGGCGGAGAGGTGAACTCCGACGTGGCGCGTCCCCGGGTGGCGGATAGGGGAACGCTCCGGCCTGGTGCGAGCCGGAGTAGGGCGAAAGCCCCGCGGACCAAACACCAAGGGGAGCCTGCGACCTCGGTTGCGGGCGACCCGATCCGGCGGGCCCACTTGTGGGCTGCTGGAGTTGGCCGGCCCTTGATCAAGGGCTGGCCCCCAGGGAGGTCGCTGGGGGTGGGCTCTTTGAGTCCGCCCTTTGTAGCGAAACTGCGGGGATTATGGGGTCCCCGCAGTAGTTTAGGTGGTGAGTCGCGGAGGAGGAGGAGTGTTGGTATTTCGGTGCGCCACTCTCCCTATCCTCCGCGACTCAGCGGCGTCGCACCGCGTTTGCGACGGCAGTGGGGCCGCGGGGGGGAGGGGGTTTCTCCGACCCCTCGTGGCCGTATTGCACGCGTAATCCCGGCGGCGACGCTGGGACCGCGGGCCCTTGTCTTTTTCAAGACGGGGGCCGCGAGGAGTGAACCTCTATAAAAAACTCAAGGCGGCACCAGCAGGGGAGGGCGGGGATTCCCGAACCTGCATTGCACTGGTGCCGTCTCCTCAGGAGGAGCCGGAAACGGCTGGCGCTGGAGGGGCCGCGGAGGTTGTGCGAAAGCGTTCCCGTAGCCCCTCCAATATGCGCATACGAGGCAATGTCAGGTTTTAGTCGGTTCGAGTCCGACATAATCCGAACTTGTCCCCGCGAGGGAGGATATGCGTGGGCATTTCCTGACTATAAAAAAAAAAAAAAAAAAAAAAAAGGTTAGGTTAGGTTCCCCATCGACCGGGTTCCCGCCTTGTCGTGGCGGTGGGGCTCAGTAACCGTGGGAATGGGTCACCCACGGTGAAGCTAAGAGGAACCCAAGGCCGGTCCGTAAGGTAGGACCGGCCAGAGAGGGCCGCTCGGGGTGGGCTCATTGGAGCCCACCTTCGAGCGCGTTGGAGGACTGCGGGGACTCGTCTCCCCAGCAGTGAGGGTGAGTCGCGGAGGGAGAGGAGTGTTGGTATTACGGTGCGCCACTCGCCCTGCCCTCCGCGACTCAGCGGGGTCGCACCGCAGATGCGGCGGCGGTGGGGCTGCGAGGGGAAGGGCAACTTTCCCCTTGCAGCTGCATTTCGCGTAATCCCGGCGCCGACGCTGGGACCGCGGGCCTCTGTCTTTTTCAAGACGGAGGCCGCGAGGAGTGAACCTCTATAAAAAACTCAAGGCGGCGCCGGCGGGCGAGGGCGGGGATTCCCGAACCTGCATTGCACACGGTGCCGTCTCCGAGGAGCGCCCTTTTAAGGGCGCAGAGAGGGGCCCCATCCCGGGGCGGCCAGTGGGCGTCGCGGTGTCACGTGTTAACCATGCTCCCGTGGCGCCCACACCATGGCTATGAGGGAACGCGTGTGGTTTTAGTGGGTAGGCCCACTTCGGTGGGAGAGCCCCACAGACCCCCCTGGTGCCCCGACCAGGGGGCGTGCTTAAGGTCGCATTTCCACACTTAAAAAAAAAAAAAAAAAAAAAAAAAAAAAAGGTTAGGTTCCACGGACCTGCTGGGTTGTCTCAGTGGGCGAGTCGTCCCCTCCCGCCGGCGCCTGCATCCATGGTGGAGACCATGGCGTCGGTCGTGAAGAGGGGCATAAGGGAAAAGGCGCCGATGGTCACCAGATCGGCGCCCACCACGACGAAGAAGAAGGAGATCAAGCCCTCGCCCAAGCTGCGGGCCCCCAAGACCTCGGCAGTCGTGGTGACCTTAAACCCCACGGCTGTGGAGAAGGGGGTCACATACGCCAAAGCTCTGGCCGAGGCGAGGCAAAGGGTCAACCTTAAGGACCTAGAAATTGGGAGCGTCCGTTTTAGGCGTGCAGCAACTGGGGCCTCAATTATCGAGGTCCCCGGTGCGGCTAGCGCGCCGAAGGCGGACCTCCTAGCGGAAAGGCTCCGCGAGGTGTTCGGGAACGGTGGCGACGTCACAGTCTCCCGGCCAACAAAAATGGCGGAACTTATAGTGGCGGCGCTGGATGACTCCGTGACCAAAGAGGAGGTGGCAGCGGCGGTCTGTGCAAAAGGCGGATGCGCGCCAGACCGTCTAAAAGTAGGGACACTCCGCCAGGAGAAGTCCGGCCTCTTTGCCGTATGGGTGGCATGCCCAGTAGAAGCCGCCAAAAAGGTAGCCGAGGGCAGGCTGCTCGTAGGTTGGGTCTCGGCCAGGGTGAAGCTCCTCGAACGCAGGGAGCTGAGATGCTTCAAGTGTCTTCACGCTGGCCACGTCAAGGCACGGTGTACCGCGGAGGTTGACCGGGGGCTTCTGTGCTACCGGTGCGGCCAGGCGGGACACCGCGCCGCAGAATGTCACGATGCCCCCCACTGCGCACTGTGTGCGGAGGCCGGGAAGGCATCGAACCATCGCCTGGGGAGCAAGAGATGCTCGGCCCCCAGGAAAAAGATGTTCAGCAGAGTATCTGTTGTGAGCAGCGCCAGCTCGCAACAGACACAACCACCACCGAGCGGTGTACAAGAGATGGAGACCGAGAACTCTACAAAATGATGACAAGGGCTTCCAAATACCTGCAAGCCAACATCAACCACTGCGCCAGAGCTCAGGATCTTTTGATTCAGAGCATGGCGCAGTGGTCGATAAACATAATGGTGGTGACGGAGCCCTACTTAATCCCAAAGAGGAACAACTGGGTGGGCGATGAAGACGAGCTGGCGGCAATCGCGGTGTCAAACGACACCGTGATAAAAAGGTCCCAGAAAGGTCGAGGAGTCGTCGCGGCTTTGTGCGGCGATGTGATGGTGGTCGGGGCGTACTTTTCGCCGAACCGGCCACTATCCGAGTTCGAGGCGTTCCTCGGGGAGATGGACTCGGTCCTGGCCTGGTGCCGACCAAACCGGATCGTTGTGGCTGGCGACCTGAACGCCAAGTCCACAGTCTGGGGGTGCCCTGCCACAGACGCGAGGGGGGAGTTGGTGGAGGAGTGGCTCGCCTCGAATGGGCTTGTCGTCCTAAACGTCGGGGACACGGACACGTGCGTGCGGATGCAGGGTGGCTCAATCGTGGACGTGTCCTTCGCCAGTGCGGACCTGGCACGAACCGTCCGGGACTGGGAAGTCCTGGAGGGCGTGGAGACGCTTTCCGATCACCGGTACATCCGGTTTGATGTCTCCCCCCTCTCTGGCGGTCCCGGTCCCGGGTGTGTCGCGGCGGAGATCGGCCCGAGGTGGGCGCTGAAGAAACTGGACAGAGAAGCGGCGATCGAGGCAGCCCTGGTCGCCAGCTGGAATCCAGTACCGGACGTGACAGCGGTAGAGTCCGAGTCGCGGTGGCTCCACGAAGCGGTCACGCACATATGTGACGTCGCGATGCCCCGCGTGGTGCGACCTCCGGTTCGGACGGCGGTGTATTGGTGGTCGGAAGACCTCGGCCGTCTTCGTGCGTCCTGCGTGTCAGCGAGGCGGCAGTACTCCCGCTACCGTCGCCGCAGACGAGGCGGGCGCACGGAGGACGAGGAGGAGAGGCACCTCTACACCGCCTACCAGGACGTGAAGAAGTCCCTCAGGGTGGCCATAGCGGAAGCGAAGGAGGGGGCCTGGCAGGAGCTGCTGGCGTCGTTGGACGTCGACCCGTGGGGTCGGCCATATCGGCTCGTCATGAGCAAGCTCAGGCCCTGGGCCCCACCTCTAACGGCCAGTATGGACCCGCAAGTACTGGACAGAGTGGTGGAGACCTTGTTCCCCTCCATGAGGGAAGAATTTGAGGCACCGAAAATGGTGTTTGCGCCAGCGACGTCAAATCGCGATGCGGACGACGGGGAAGTCCCGGAAGTGGAAAAGAGGGAACTGTGGGCGGCTGTGGCACGGCTTCAGGCCAAAAACACCGCCCCGGGCTCCGATGGGATCCCCGGGCGCATATGGGTCCTGGCGCTAAAGCACGGGTTGGAGGAGAGGTTCCGAGCCCTACTAACTCGGTGCCTTAAGGACCATACTTTCCCAGGCGACTGGAAGACGGGGAAACTCGTATTGATTGGAAAGGAGGGAAGACCGGCAGAGTCACCATCGGCGTATCGCCCGATAGTCCTGCTCGGGGAGGCGGGTAAGCTCTTTGAGCGCGTTATTGCGACTCGCCTCACCGAGCATCTCGACCGAGTAGGGCCAAATTTGGCAGACTGCCAGCATGGTTTCCGGCGCGGCCGCTCCACCATCGATGCTATTGCACGGGTGAGGGCCGTCGCCGAAGAGGAGGTCGTTAAGGGTGGCGTCGTCTTGGCGGTATCTTTAGATATCGCCAACGCCTTTAACACGTTACCTCGCGTAAGTATAATGGAGGCCCTGCGGTTCCATGGGGTCCCGTTGTACTTGCGTGAGACGATTAAGGCCTACCTATCGGACAGGACAGTGGTATATCCCACAAATACCGGATTTGGACAGAGGAGAGTGTCGTGCGGCGTTCCACAGGGTTCCATTTTAGGGCCACTACTGTGGAACGTCGGTTACGATTGGGTCCTCCGCGGCCCGACTCTCCGCGGCGTTAGCGTCGTCTGCTACGCGGACGACACACTGGTGTTGGCAAGGGGCGGTAGCTATCGGGAGGCGAGCGTGTTAGCTACTGCCGGAGTAGCCCAAGTAGTGGGCAGGATTAAGAACCTGGGCCTGACGGTGGCCTTGGACAAATCCGAGGCCCTGTGTTTTCACGGGCCTCGCCGAGCGCCACCGCCGTGCGCTCATTTGATAGTGGGTGGAGTTTCCATCGGCGTCGGGTCCACAATGAAGTACCTGGGAGTTGTGCTCGATAGCCGGTGGAATTTCAAGGAACATTTCCGGCGGATGGCTCCGAAGCTCGCGCGCACCTCGTTCGCCCTGAGCAGGCTATTGCCTAATCTGGGCGGACCTAGCGCGACCTGTCGTCGCCTCTATGCCGGAGTTGTACGGTCGATGGCCTTGTACGGGGCCCCTATCTGGGCGGATGCCCTCGGACGACACAACAAAGCCCAACTGCGCAGATCGCAGAGGGTAGTGGCACTCCGAGTGGCAAGAGCATACCGCACCGTCTCGTGGGAGGCGGCATGCGTGCTGGCCGGGACTCTTCCATGGGAACTGGAGGCGTCGGCGTTGGCGGAGGTCTACTGGAAGTCCGCCGACGCCAAAGGTCGGGGTGAGGTTCCAAGTGGAGAAGTAATAGGAGAGTGGCGACAGAGCGCAAGGGACACGGTCTTGCGCAGCTGGCTACAACAGCTGAGCCAGCCGGGAGCGGGTCACCGCACCATAGCGGCGATCCGCCCCGTAGTACCAGAGTGGCTGACGAGACGGTGGGGAGCGCTCTCATATCGCCTAGTGCAGGTCCTCTCGGGGCATGGCTGCTTCGGGAGGTACCTGTGCAACGTGGCCAGACGGGAGCGCACTCCTCAGTGCCGATTTTGCGGCGCCGATGAGGACGACGCGGATCACACCCTCATGTGCTGCACAGCATGGGCGGAGGAGCGAGCCGCGCTGGTTAACCAAATAGAAGACGAAATCTCGCTGTCGGCCGTTGTATCTGCGATGGTTGGCAGCAAACCCGGATGGAGCGCCGTCACCGCCTTTTGCGAGGCGGTGATGGAGAAGAAGGAGGTGGCCGAGCGACGCCGGGAGGATGATCCGGAGGAGGATCCCGTGCGCCGCCGCCGACCGATGCGCCGACGCCGGGCTTTTGCCCAGACGACGTAACATGGTCGGTGCCGGGTCGGGAGACCCGGTAGGAGTGGGGGCGATAGTTCTCCGTCGCCCCACTCGGAGATGGATGACGTGGTCTAGGCCACAAGAGTCGTGTCCTGACAAGGACGAACGCCCTGCCGGGGACAAGGATAAGGGTAACTGTCACCTTAGCCCCGGCACAAGCGGCGGGCAGAAGTGGGCACTGGGGTTTTAGTGGGTATGGCCGAACGTCTTTAGGCGACCCCCACACTCCCCGCGCCACTTGCACAGCCCAGGCGCGGGGGTCAATAAACGGATTTCCCCAGACAAAAAAAAAAAAAAAAAAAAAAAGGTTAGGTTAGGTTAGGTTCCACGGACCTGCTGGGTTGTCTCAGTGGGCGGAGAGGTGAACTCCGACGTGGCGCGTCCCCGGGTGGCGGATAGGGGAACGCTCCGGCCTGGTGCGAGCCGGAGTAGGGCGAAAGCCCCGCGGACCAAACACCAAGGGGAGCCTGCGACCTCGGTTGCGGGCGACCCGATCCGGCGGGCCCACTTGTGGGCTGCTGGAGTTGGCCGGCCCTTGATCAAGGGCTGGCCCCCAGGGAGGTCGCTGGGGGTGGGCTCTTTGAGTCCGCCCTTTGTAGCGAAACTGCGGGGATTATGGGGTCCCCGCAGTAGTTGTGGTGGTGAGTCGCGGAGGAGGAGGAGTGTTGGTATTTCGGTGCGCCACTCTCCCTATCCTCCGCGACTCAGTGACGTCGCACCGCGTCTGCGACGGCAGTGGGGCCGCGGGGGGGAGGGGTTTCTCCGACCCCTCGCGGCCGTATTGCACGCGTAATCCCGGCGCCGACGCTGGGACCGCGGGCCTCTGTCTTTTTCAAGACGGAGGCCGCGAGGAGTGAACCTCTATAAAAAACTCAAGGCGGCGCCGGCGGGGGAGGGCGGGGATTCCCGAACCTGCATTGCACACGGTGCCGTCTCCGAGGAGCGCCCTTTTAAGGGCGCAGAGAGGGGCCCCATCCCGGGGCGGCCAGTGGGCGTCGCGGTGTCACGTGTTAACCATGCTCCCGTGGCGCCCACACCATGGCTATGAGGGAACGCGTGTGGTTTTAGTGGGTAGGCCCACTTCGGTGGGAGAGCCCCACAGACCCCCCTGGTGCCCCGACCAGGGGGCGTGCTTAAGGTCGCATTTCCACACCTAAAAAAAAAAAAAAAAAAAAAAGGTTAGGTTCCCCATCGACCGGGTTCCCGCCTTGTCGTGGCGGTGGGGCTCAGTAACCGTGGGAATGGGTCACCCACGGTGAAGCTAAGAGGAACCCAAGGCCGGTCCGTGAGGTAGGACCGGCCAGAGAGGGCCGCTCGGGGTGGGCTCATTGGAGCCCACCTTCGAGCGCACTGGAGGGCTGCGGGGACTCGTCTCCCCCGCAGTGAGGGTGAGTCGCGGAGGGAGAGGAGTGCTGGTATTGCGGTGCGCCACTCGCCCTGCCCTCCGCGACTCAGCGGGGTCGCACCGCAGATGCGGCGGCGGTGGGGCTGCGAGGGGAAGGGCAACTTTCCCCTTGCAGCTGCATTTCGCGTAATCCCGGCGCCGACGCTGGGACCGCGGGCCTCTGTCTTTTTCAAGACGGAGGCCGCGAGGAGTGAACCTCTATAAAAAACTCAAGGCGGCGCCGGCGGGCGAGGGCGGGGATTCCCGAACCTGCATTACACACGGTGCCGTCTCCGAGGAGCGCCCTTTTAAGGGCGCAGAGAGGGGCCCCATCCCGGGGCGGCCAGTGGGCGTCGCGGTGTCACGTGTTAACCATGCTCCCGTGGCGCCCACACCATGGCTATGAGGGAACGCGTGTGGTTTTAGTGGGTAGGCCCACTTCGGTGGGAGAGCCCCACAGACCCCCCTGGTGCCCCGACCAGGGGGCGTGCTTAAGGTCGCATTTCCACACCTAAAAAAAAAAAAAAAAAAAAAAAAGGTTAGGTTCCCCATCGACCGGGTTCCCGCCTTGTCGTGGCGGTGGGGCTCAGTAACCGTGGGAATGGGTCACCCACGGTGAAGCTAAGAGGAACCCAAGGCCGGTCCGTGAGGTAGGACCGGCCAGAGAGGGCCGCTCGGGGTGGGCTCGTTCGAGCCCACCTTCGAGCGCTTGGAGGGCTGCGGGGACTCGTCTCCCCCGCAGTGAGGGTGAGTCGCGGAGGGAGAGGAGTGCTGGTATTGCGGTGCGCCACTCGCCCTGCCCTCCGCGACTCAGCGGGGTCGCACCGCAGATGCGGCGGCGGTGGGGCTGCGAGGGGAAGGGCAACTTTCCCCTTGCAGCTGCATTTCGCGTAATCCCGGCGGCGACGCTGGGACCGCGGGCCCTTGTCTTTTTCAAGACGGGGGCCGCGAGGAGTGAACCTCTATAAAAAACTCAAGGCGGCACCAGCAGGGGAGGGCGGGGATTCCCGAACCTGCATTGCACTGGTGCCGTCTCCTCAGGTGGAGCCGGAAACGGCTGGCGCTGGCGGGGCCGCGGAGGTTGTGCGAAAGCGTTCCCGTAGCCCCTCCGATATGCGCATACGAGGCAATGTCAGGTTTTAGTCGGTTCGAGTCCGACATAATCCGAACTTGTCTCCGCGAGGGAGGATATGCGTGGGCATTTCCTGACGTAAAAAAAAAAAAAAAAAAAAAAAAAAAGGTTAGGTTCCACGGACCGGCTGGGTTGTCTCAGTGGGCGGAGAGGTGAACTCCGACGTGGCGCGTCCCCGGGTGGCGGATAGGGGAACGCTCCGGCTTGTAGTCGGGGTAGGGCGACTAGCGCCCCGCGGACCAAACACCGGGGGGGAAATGGGTAAGGGGGGGGAGCTGGGAAGGTTAGGGGGCGGCCCGGCGTGCATTAACACCGCCGTCGGGAACAACCGTCCAAAACTAGGGGAGGCACGCCGACCCCCTAGCACCCCGTAGCCTAGTGTCTCTTCAACGATCTCCATCGAATCGGCGTTATGGAGTATGTCGAGGCACTAGAGCGGAGGGCTTGCCTTAACCGGCCGGCCCGCGAGAAAGGAAAACTCTATAAAAACCCGACAGCGAAGTCGTTAAAACCTGTAGATACCTGGCGACCTCTACAGTATGTAGCCTTACCCTGCGGAATGGGCGTCACCCGGGGGTGGACCTGTTGATCGACCCTTCTCGTGGGAACATATATGGAAACCAAAATTAAAAACGTTGTGGAGAGGAGTGTTGCGAAAGGTGATGAATTGTTTGTGGAGGAGACGAGGCGCACATCGTTAGATGGCGCAAATATGAAGGAGGCGAGAGTGCAGCTGGAGCGCGTTCCGGTCGTGCGCCAACCAGCGCTCAGTGAAACGGATTCTGACGCTTCGACCGTGGACATGGAGATAGAGCCATCGGAGGACCGCGAAGACCGGCACCCCGGGTATTCCTGGGGGAGTCTCGGTCGGAAGCGGCTGCGGGCCGTGCTGGTATTGCGGTGCGCCACTCGCCCTGCCCTCCGCGACTCAGCGGGGTCGCACCGCAGATGCGGCGGCGGTGGGGCTGCGAGGGGAAGGGCAACTTTCCCCTTGCAGCTGCATTTCGCGTAATCCCGGCGCCGACGCTGGGACCGCGGGCCTCTGTCTTTTTCAAGACGGAGGCCGCGAGGAGTGAACCTCTATAAAAAACTCAAGGCGGCGCCGGCGGGGGAGGGCGGGGATTCCCGAACCTGCATTGCACACGGTGCCGTCTCCGAGGAGCGCCCTTTTAAGGGCGCAGAGAGGGGCCCCATCCCGGGGCGGCCAGTGGGCGTCGCGGTGTCACGTGTTAACCATGCTCCCGTGGCGCCCACACCATGGCTATGAGGGAACGCGTGTGGTTTTAGTGGGTAGGCCCACTTCGGTGGGAGAGCCCCACAGACCCCCCTGGTGCCCCGACCAGGGGGCGTGCTTAAGGTCGCATTTCCACACCTAAAAAAAAAAAAAAAAAAAAAAAAAAAAAGGTTCCACGGACCCACGGACCTGCTGGGTTGTCTCAGTGGGCGGAGAGGTGAACTCCGACGTGGCGCGTCCCCGGGTGGCGGATAGGGGAACGCTCCGGCTTGTAGTCGGGGTAGGGCGACTAGCGCCCCGCGGACCAAACACCGGGGGGGAAATGGGTAAGGGGGGGGAGGTGGGAAGGTTAGGGGGCGGCCCGGCGCGCATTAACACCGCCGTCGGGAACAACCGTCCAAAACTAGGGGAGGCACGCCGACCCCCTAGCACCCCGTAGCCTAGTGTCTCTTCAACGATCTCCATCGAATCGGCGTTATGGAGTATGTGGAGGCACTAGAGCGGAGGGCTTGCCTTAACCGGCCGGCCCGCGAGAAAGGAAAACTCTATAAAAACCCGACAGCGAAGTCGTTAAAACCTGTAGATACCTGGCGACCTCTACAGTATGTAGCCTTACCCTTCGGAATGGGCGTCACCCGGGGGTGGACCTGTTGATCGACCCTTCTCGTGGGAACATAAATGGAAACATATACTAAAACCAAAAACGTTGTTGATGTAGAGAGGAGTGTGGAGAGTGGAGATGTGATGAGGGAGGAGCAGAAGGTGAAGGAGTTGAGGGTGGTGCTGACGCGCACCCCGACAACAGCGAGGTCATCGGTTCACAAAAGGCTGTCGGAGTCCGACTCGGAATCAAACCGAAGCATGGTGTCCGTTACGAGCCTATGCGGCTCTATGGAGTCCCTGGACAGGGATGGGCCTGGGCGCTTCTGGAGCGAAGGCCGAGGTCAGAAGCGGCCTAGGGATGTGGAGCTCAGCGGGAGCTCTACGGAGACCCCCGCCACTAGCACAAAAAGGAAGGGACGCGGCCGTCCGCCAACCACCGGCGACTATGTCGGGCTGGCGGCGGCCAAACAAGCCTTTCTAAAGGCCCAAGCGGAGGAGATGAAAGCCCGCGCCGAGTCCGAACTCCTGGACTCGATCGCAGAGGCCCGCAGGACTCGCTCGGCACTATCGCCAGCGGCTGCGCCGGATCCAAGTAGAACGCAGGCCACCGAAGGCAATACGTCGGCCACTGTCCTAAAGAGGATAGAGATTAACCTCGAGGTTGTGGAAAAGGTGGCACAAAAATCGTCCAACCTAAAAGGGACTTTCGTGCGAGCGCTTCACGACGCCGTAAAGGCGATAAAGGAGGACATCGTTGCGCTCGCACAAAAAACCCTCACTGAGGAAACGCGAGCCCTTCAGGAGGACAACCTGCGCCTGCGCAAGGAACTGGAGGGTCTCAAAAAGCAGATGCAGGATGTCTCAGTCCAACTACATAAGAGACCGCAAGCGCAACAATGCCTTGACACCGAGGGGCTAAAGCACGAGCTCCTCCAAATGATAGGCGGCATGGTCAACGCTCGCTTCGAGGATCTGGAGACTCGCCTCCCTCCTGAGCCGGTGCTCAGGCCGCCCCTGAGTGCTGACAGGCGACAGCCGCCGCCGCCCCGTCCCAGAGCACTGCCAGGCAGGGACACTGGCACAGCTGGCAGACCGACTCAGGCCAAACCGGCTGCCCCTTCAAAGCCCCCTCGCTCCTCTCAGCATGGTGGGGGACGGACACCAGCTGAGAAAGGCCAGCAAGGGCAAACACCCGAGGGCCCAACGAATGAGCCTAGATGGACAGAGGTTGTGGGCCGGAAGGCCAAAAAGAAAGGCAACCCCTCGAATAGGCCTGCCCCCACCCCATCTGGTCAAAAAGCCGCGGCCCCGCCGAAGGCCCCGAAAATCACGGTCCCGAAGACGGCGGCCATCATGGTGAGCCTCAAGAAGGGGGAGGCCACCTCCATGGCCGAGGTTCTCACCAAGGCCAGGGCCTCCATCCTGCTCCGGGACTTTGGATTGGAGACGGTCAAGATCCGAACGAGCGTGACCGGCTCCAGGCTGATGGAGGTAGGGGGAGAGACCCCGGACGCCTCTGCTGACCGCCTGGCCGCCAGACTGACGGAGGTCATCGGGGCCTGGGCCGACATAGCCCGCCCGACCAAATCGGTCAGCCTCAAGCTCACCGGCTTAGACGAGTCTGTTACCCAGGAGGAGCTGGTGGCCAAGGTGGCGGCTGCTGGTGGCTGCTCCCCCAGCCAGGTCAAGGCCGGCCAAATCCGCCGAAGCTTCTGGGGCGACGGCTCGGCCATTATAAAGTGCCCGGCGGCGGCTGCCAAGGCAGCCGTCAAAGCAGGAAAGCTGGCCATAGGCTGGACCATGGCCACCGTCAAAGCGATGGAGGCCCGGCCGCTGCGCTGCTACAAGTGCATGCGGCTAGGCCATACACGTGCCCTCTGCCCTGCAGAGTGCCCAACGGAAGCGGACTATGGCAAACTCTGCTTCCGTTGTGGCAAAGAGGGGCATAAGGCGGCCACGTGCGAGGCGCCTGCCAAATGCGCGGTATGCGCGAAGGCAGGTCGCCCGCACGCGCATGCGATGGGGGGTGCCAAATGCACGCCCCCTACCGTGAAGGGGAAGGCTCCACGGGGCAAGCCTTCTCCGCCGCAGAGCCGCCAGGCTAGTGAGGAAATAGAAATGCAAGTGTCATAATGTCAGGACACCCGCACACAGAGTTCCTGCAGACCAACGCCAACCACTGCGCCCGCGCACAGGACCTGCTTATGCAGGTCTTGGCGGAGTGGAAGATTGGCGTCGCCGTTGTGGCCGAGCCCTACCTGGTCCCCCCCCTGCCAAACTGGATCGGGGATACGGAGGGCTCGGTCGCCATAGTGGTGCCGCCCGCTGCCCCCCAGCGCCTCTCCCTCAGGGAGAGGGGTGCAGGGTACGTGGCGGCAAATTGGGGAGGGGTAGTACTCGTAGGAGTCTACTTCTCCCCAAACAGGAACCTCTCGGACTTCGAGAGGTTCCTGGATGGCCTGGAGCCGGTAGTGCGGAGGGCATCGCCGGCCCAGGTCATCATGATGGGGGATCTCAACGCCAAGTGCGCGGAGTGGGGGTCCTCCATCACCGACGTGAAAGGGGCGCTCCTCCGGGACTGGGCTACAGTCATCGGCCTAGCCCCGGAGAACCAGGGCAACGCCGACACGTGCGTACGAGGACGGGGGGGCTCAGTGGTAGACGTCACATTCGCCACCCCCGGCGCCCGCATTTCGTGTTGGCGTGTCCTGGAGGAGGTGGAGACCCTGTCCGATCATTTATACATCCGGTTCAGGGTCTCCAACGCGCCCCTGGATCCGCGGGCGCGCGCAGTGGCCGGTCCGCGGCGAGGCGCGGTCTTCCCTCGATGGCAGCTCTCCCGCCTCGACGCGGACCTGGCGGAAGAGGCCGCAATATGCTGCGCGTGGTCGTCGGACCCCCCCCAATCGGTGGGGGTTGAGGAGAGGGCCGTCAGGTTCCGCCGGGACCTGACGGCGATCTGCAACGCCGGGATGCCCAGGGCGCGACGCTTCACGCCCAGGGCGGGCGTCTACTGGTGGTCGCAGGACCTCGCGGTACTGCGTGCCGCCAGTAACGCCGCCCAGCGTGCATTCACGCGGTGCCGCAGACGGCGGCACCGGACGGATGTCGAGCTGGAGCGCCTTCAGGCTGACATGCGCGCCGCCAAGAAGGCGCTCGCAGCAGCCATCAGGGTCGCCAAGGACAATGCTTACTTAGAGTTCTTGGCGACCCTCGACGAAGATCCGTGGGGGCGTCCGTACCGCATGGTGCGGGCAAAATTAAAAGTGGCGCCCCCCACAGAACAAATGGAGCCGGCTGTCCTCAGCGCGGTGGTCGAGGGGCTGTTTCCTAACAGCCCTCCGTTCGATCCGCCGCGCATGGCCCCGCCAGATGGCAGGGACCAGGACTACGCTGTCCTGGACACTCCCCCGCCTCCTCCTCCGATTACAGAAGAGGAGGTAGCTAGGGCGGCCAGCCGGCTCCGGGGGCACCGGAAAGCACCGGGGCCCGATGGAGTCCCTGGCAAGGTCCTCCTCATAGCCGCAAAACACCTCGGGGACCGCCTCCGCTGCCTATTCGGCGATTGCTTGGCAGCGGGGCGCTTCCCTGGGGCGTGGAAGGAGGGGCGGCTGGTCCTCATCAGAAAAGACGGCCGCCCCACGGACTCACCCTCCGGATACCGGCCTCTAGTGATGCTGGACGAGATCGGGAAGCTGCTAGAAAGAGTGATCGCTTCCCGGCTCATCCAGCATCTGACGAGGGATGGGCCGCAGATCTCTGGGAACCAATTCGGGTTCCGGTCGGGGCGATCGACCCTCGATGCCCTGACCGCCCTGAGGAGGTTCACGGAGGATGCGGCCCAGAGGGGGCAGGGGGCTATGGCGGTGTCGCTCGACATCGCAAATGCCTTCGGCTCCCTCCCCTTTGAGGTAATAGAGGAGGCACTCCGATACCACCGAGTGCCTCCCTATCTCCGGAGGGTGGTAGGACACTACCTGCAGGATCGGGTAGTGTCCTACATGGGGAGGACGGCCAGAGAGGAAAGGCGGATGGCCTCCGGCGTTCCCCAGGGGTCCGTACTGGGACCCCTACTGTGGAACATCGGTTTCGATTGGGCCATCCGCGGAAAGGTGCTGCCCCAGATGGCGGTCATCTGCTATGCAGATGACACGCTTGTAGCAGTCCGGGACAGCACCTGGAGGGAGCTGAAGGCGAGGGCTGAGGCCGGAGCCACCCTGCTGGTCCGGAGAATCGAGGCGCTCGGCCTCCGCGTGGCCCTCCAAAAAACTGAGGCCCTCTATTTTAGAGGGCCGAGGTGGAAGGTGCCAGCGGGGGCCAACCTTCGGATCGGCGGGGGCGAGGTCGCGGTGAAGGCCCGGATGAACTATCTGGGCCTCACCCTCGACGGGGATTGGCGTTTCAGGGACCACTTCCAGACGCTGACCCCCCGGCTCGTGGGGGCGGCAGCAGCCCTGGCTAGGCTCCTCCCCAATACCAGAGGTCCGGGTGTGCAGGCAAGACGCCTGTACACCATGGTCGTCAAAAGTATGGCCCTGTACGGCGCGCCGATCTGGGCAGACGCCCTAGACGCGCCTAACAGGGCCCTCCTACGCAGGCCGCAACGAATTGTTGCGGCGCGTGCGTGCCGGGCCTACCGCACGGTAGGCCACGCGGCGGCCTGCGTCCTGGCCGGCACTCCTCCGTGGGAGATCGAAGCGAGAGTGCTGGCCGAGGAATACCGGGTGCGGGCCGAGCTCAGAGGCCGGGGTGGCTCTTACGCCCCGGAGGAGCACGCCCGCGCTCGGCAAAGGAGGAGGAAAATGGCGACCATAGAGCTTTGGGCGACAGGCCTCGCGGACGCCAAATACGGGGTCCGCACAATTGAGGCCATTCGTCCACTGCTCTCGGAATGGTGCGGGAGGGGCCACGGGTCCCTCACCTTCCGACTGACGCAGGTTCTGTCCGGACATGGCTGTTTCGGGCGGTACCTGCGTCGGATCGGAAGGGAGGAGACGGCGTCGTGCCATGGGTGCGGCGACCGCGACGACACGGCACAGCACACGCTGGAGGTGTGTTGTGCCTGGTCTGATGAGCGCCGCACCCTGGTGGCGGCGATCGGCGGGGACCTCTCGCTCCCCGGCGTAATAAGCGCCATGCTAAGAGACGAGAGGTCATGGGATGGCGTAGCCTCCTTCTGCGAAGCTGTCATCTCGCAGAAGGAGGCGATGGAGCGGGAGCGCGAGATAGACTCCCAGGCGCCCCCACCCCGAAGACGAAGACCGGGAAGGAGAGCGCGGCAATACGTGGCCGCCCTCCCCAACCCTTCAGACGGCGCCTAAAAACGGCGAAACGCAGGCGGGGTCGCGGTAGCAAGCTCACGCGTCCCCGTGGCCCCGCCGTAATGCGTCAGAGGGCAGTCAGGTTTTAGTGGGTATTCCGGTCACCTCTTCTTACACCTTCCTTGGCCGGCGAGTCCCACACTCCCTACGCCATTGCACAGCCCGGCGTAGGGGTGCGTAACGCATTTCCTGACTATAAAAAAAAAAAAAAAAAAAAAAAAAAAAGGTTCCACGGACCTGCTGGGTTGTCTCAGTGGGCGGAGAGGTGAACTCCGACGTGGCGCGTCCCCGGGTGGCGGATAGGGGAACGCTCCGGCTTGTAGTCGGGGTAGGGGCGCCCCGCGGACCAAACACCGGGGGGGGAAATGGGTAAGGGGGGGAGGGGGGGAAGGTTAGGGGGCGGCCCGGCGCGCATTAACACCGCCGTCGGGAACAACCGTCCAAAACTAGGGGAGGCACGCCGACCCCCTAGCACCCCGTAGCCCAGTGTCTCTTCAACGATCTCCATCGAATCGGCGTTATGGAGTATGTCGAGGCACTAGAGCGGAGGGCTTGCCTTAACCGGCCGGCCCGCGAGAAAGGAAAACTCTATAAAAACCCGACAGCGAAGTCGTTAAAACCTGTAGATACCTGGCGACCTCTACAGTATGTAGCCTTACCTTTCGGAATGGGCGTCACCCGGGGGTGAACCTGTTGATCGACCCTTCTCGTGGGAACTTATATGGAAACCAAAATTGAAAACGTTGTGGAGAAGTGTGTTGCGAAAGGTGATGAATTGGTTGTGGAGGAGACGAGGCGCACATCGTTAGATGGCGCAAATATGAAGGAGGCGAGAGTGCGGCTGGAGCGCGTTCCGGTCGTGCGCCAACCAGCGCTCAGTGAAACGGATTCTGACGCTTCGACCGTGGACATGGAGATAGAGCCATCGGAGGACCGCGAAGACCGGCACCCCGGGTATTCCTGGGGGAGTCTCGGTCGGAAGCGGCTGCGGGCCGTCGCAGTTGACGACGTGGAGACGGGGCCCTCGCCCAAAGTGGCAGGGACGAGAAAAGGCCGAGGACGGCCGCCGACAACCGGCGAGTACGTTGGCCTCGCCCAGGCGAAGCGGGAGCTGGCAGAGGCTACCCAACGCCAACTCGAACTAGAGGCGGAAAAGGACGTAGCCGAGATGACGAAGGGGCTGCGGTCTACCAGAGCAGGGTCCCGACTTTCGGAGACCTCTGCTTCGGAACTTGAGGATGAACACGAACTAGGCTCGGCAGACCTGGGGGGACAAATTGAACTTGGCGCAGCGGCCGTGGCGGCCGTCTGTGAAAAGTCCAACAACCTAAAAGGGACATCTAAGAAGGCGCTCAAGGAGGCGGTTGCGCAGATTCGGGCGGCGTCAAGGCTCCTGATGACGCGCAATATAAATGAAGAGACGAGACTTCTGCGAGCGGCCAACTCCCGCCTAAAGGCGGAAATGGCCGCACTGAAGAAAGAGGTGGCGGAGCTGAAGGCGTGCATGGAGCAGGCGGGGGCGGCACCCAAACCCGTCGCAGCGACATGCCCCCAGACAAAGGAAGAGGAACTGGAGAACCGGATCCTGAGCAGGCTCTCGGACCGGCTCAACGCCCGGATAGACGGGCTAGAGCCGCGTCTGAACCCGGAGCCTCGCTTGCGACCGGCACTGACTCACGACAGGCGTGCGACGGAAGCTGGGCTGAAACCCTCGGCAAGCCGTCCACGCCGAACACCGGACATGACCCAGGCGGAACTGCCTGAAGTGCGCCTCCCCAAACCGGTCCAACCGGGCTGGATAAAGGTAGGCGCAAAAGGGAAGGCGAAGGCGTCGACCTCTACATCGGCGCCGGCCGCTTCTTCCTCTTCCGCGGCCCAATCCACCCAGCCGGGCAAAGAGAAGAACAAGAAGGCCAAGAAGACGAGTCGTCCCCTCCCGCCAGCGCCTGCATCCATGGTGGAGACCATGGCGTCGGTCGTGAAGAGGGGCCGAAGGGACAAGGCGCCGATGGTCATCAGATCGGCGCCCACCACGATGAGGAAGAAGGAGCAGGAGAAAGCCAAGGCTTCGCCTAAGCTGCGGGCCCCCAAGACCTCGGCAGTCGTGGTGACCTTAAATCCCACGGCTGTGGAGAAGGGGGTCACATACGCCAAAGCTCTGGCCGAGGCAAGGCAAAAAGTTAACCTGAAGGAACTAGAGATCGAGAGCGTCCGTTTCAAGCGCGCAGCAACTGGGGCCTCAATTATCGAGGTCCCCGGTGCCGCTAGCGCGCCGAAGGCGGACCTCCTCGCGGAAAGGCTCCGCGAGGTGTTCGGGAACGGTGGCGACGTCACCGTCTCCCGGCCAACAAAAATGGCGGAACTAATAGTGGCGGGGCTGGATGACTCCGTCACTAAAGAAGAGGTGGCAGCAGCGGTCTGTGCAAAAGGCGGATGCGGGGCAGACCGTCTTAAAGTCGGGACACTCCGCCAGGAGAAGTCTGGTCTCTTTGCCGTATGGGTGGCATGCCCGGTCGAAGCCGCCAAGAAGGTGGTCGAGGGCAAACTGCTCGTTGGCTGGGTCTCGGCCAGGGTGAAGCTCCTCGAACGGAGGGAGCTGAGGTGCTTTAAGTGCCTTCACACTGGCCACGTCAAGGCACGGTGTACCGCGGAGGTTGACCGGGGGCTTCTGTGCTACCGGTGCGGCCAGGCGGGACACCGCGCCGCAGAATGTCACGATGCCCCCCACTGCGCACTGTGTGCGGAGGCTGGGAAGGCATCGAACCATCGCCTGGGGAGCAAGAGATGCTCGGCCCCCAGGAAAAAGATGTTCAGCAGAGTATTTGTTGCGAGCAGCGCCAGCTCGCAACAGACGCAACCACCACCGAGCGGTGTACAAGAGATGGAGACCGAGAACTCTACAAAATGACGACAAGGGCTTCCAAATACCTGCAAGCCAACATCAACCACTGCGCCAGAGCTCAGGATCTTTTGATTCAGAGCATGGCGCAGTGGTCGATAAACATAACGGTGGTGACGGAGCCCTACCTAATCCCAAGGAGGAACAATTGGGTGGGCGATGACGACGAGTTGGCGGCAATCGCGGTGTCAAACGACACCGTGATAAGGAGGTCGCGGAAAGGCCGAGGAATCGTCGCGGCTCTGTGCGGCGATGTGATGGTGGTCGGGGCGTACTTTTCGCCGAACCGGTCACTATCCGATTTCGAGACCTTCCTCGGGGAGATGGACTCGGTCCTGGCCTGGTGCCGCCCAAACCGGATCGTTGTGGCTGGCGACCTGAACGCCAAGTCTACGGTCTGGGGGTGCGCTGCCACGGACGCGAGGGGAGAGCTGGTGGAGGAGTGGCTCGCCTCGAATGGGCTGGTCGTCCTGAACACCGGGGACACGGACACGTGCGTGCGGATGCAGGGTGGCTCAATCGTGGACGTGTCCTTCGCCAGTGCGGACCTGGCACGAACCGTCCGGGACTGGGGAGTTCTGGAGGGTGTGGAGACATTGTCCGATCACCGGTACATCCGGTTTGACGTCTCCCCCCTCTCTGGCGGTCCCGGTCCCGGGCGTGTCGCGGCGGAGATCGGCCCGAGGTGGGCGCTGAAGAAGATGGACGGAGAAGCGGCGATCGAGGCGGCTCTGGTCGCAGGTTGGAACGCAACACCGGACGTGACTACGGTAGAGTCCGAGTCGCGGTGGCTCCACGAAGCGGTCACGCACATCTGTGACGTCGCGATGCCCCGCGTGGTGCGGCCCCCGGCTCGGACGGCGGTGTATTGGTGGTCGGAAGAGCTCGGCCGTCTTCGTGCGTCGTGCGTGTCAGCGAGGCGGCAGTACTCCCGCTACCGTCGTCGCAGACGAGGCGGGCGCACGGAGGACGAGGAGCAGAGGCGCCTCTACACCGCCTACCAGGACGCTAAAAAGGCTCTCAGGGTGGCCATAGCGGAAGCGAAGGAGGGGGCCTGGCAGGAGCTGCTGGCGTCGTTGGACGTCGACCCCTGGGGTCGGCCATATCGGCTCGTCATGAGCAAGCTCAGGCCCTGGGCCCCACCCCTAACGGCCAGTATGGACCCGGTAGTACTGGACAGAGTGGTAGAGTCCTTGTTCCCCTCGATGAGGGAGGAATTTCGGTCACCCAAAATGGTGTTTGCGCCAGCGACGTCAAATCGCGATGCGGACGACGGGGAAGTCCCGGAAGTGGAAGAGAGGGAACTGTGGGCGGCTGTGGCACGGCTTCAGGCCAAAAACACCGCCCCGGGCCCCGATGGGATCCCCGGGCGCATATGGGTCCTGGCGCTAAAGCACGGGTTGGAGGAGAGGTTCCGTGCCCTACTAACTCGGTGCCTTAAGGACCATACTTTCCCAGGCGACTGGAAGACGGGGAAACTCGTATTGATCGGAAAAGAGGGAAGACCGGCAGAGTCACCATCGGCGTATCGCCCGATAGTCCTGCTCGGGGAGGCGGGTAAGCTCTTTGAGCGCGTTATTGCGACTCGCCTCACCGAGCATCTCGACCGAGTAGGGCCAAATTTGGCAGACTGCCAGCATGGTTTCCGGCGCGGCCGCTCTACCATAGATGCTATTGCACGGGTGAGGGCCGTCGCCGAAGAGGAGGTCGTTAAGGGTGGCGTCGTCTTGGCGGTATCTTTAGATATCGCCAACGCCTTTAACACGTTACCTCGCGTAAGTATAATGGAGGCCCTGCGGTTCCATGGGGTCCCGTTGTACTTGCGTGAGACGATTAAGGCCTACCTATCGGACAGGACAGTGGTATATCCCACAACTATTGGATTTGGACAGAGGAGAGTGTCGTGCGGCGTTCCACAGGGTTCCGTTTTAGGGCCACTACTGTGGAACGTCGGTTACGACTGGGTCCTCCGCGGCCCGACTCTCCGCGGCGTTAGCGTCGTATGCTACGCGGATGACACACTGGTGTTGGCAAGGGGCGGTAGCTATCGGGAGGCGAGCGTGTTAGCTACCGCCGGAGTAGCCCAAGTAGTGGGCAGGATTAAGAACCTGGGCCTGACGGTGGCCTTGGACAAATCCGAGGCCCTGTGTTTTCACGGGCCTCGCCGAGCGCCACCGCCGAGCGCTCAACTGATTGTGGGCGGAGTTTCCATCGGCGTCGGGTCCACAATGAAGTACCTGGGAGTTGTGCTCGATAGCCGGTGGAACTTCAAGGAACATTTCCGGCGGATGGCTCCGAAGCTCGCGCGCACTTCGTTCGCCCTGAGCAGGCTATTGCCTAATCTGGGCGGACCGAGCGCGAGCTGTCGTCGCCTCTATGCCGGAGTGGTGCGATCGATGGCCTTGTACGGGGCCCCTATCTGGGCGGATGCCCTCGAGCGACACAACAAAGCCCAACTGCGCAGATCGCAGAGGGTAGTGGCGCTCCGAGCTGCAAGAGCATACCGCACCGTCTCTTGTGAGGCGGCATGCGTGTTGGCCGGGACTCCTCCATGGGAACTGGAGGCGTCGGCGTTGGCGGAGGTCTACTGGAAGTCCGCTGACGCCAAAGGTCGGGGTGAGGTCCCAAGTGTTGAGGACATTGGCGAGTGGCGACAGAGCGCAAGGGACACAGTCCTGCGCAGCTGGCAACAACAGCTAAGCCAGCCGGGAGCGGGTCACCGCACCATAGCGGCGATCCGCCCTGTATTAACAGAGTGGCTGACGAGACGGTGGGGTGCGCTCTCATATCGCCTAGTGCAGGTCCTTTCGGGGCATGGCTGCTTCGGGAGGTACCTGTGCAACGTGGCCAGACGGGAGCGCACTCCTCAGTGCCGATTCTGCGGCGCCGAAGAGGACGACGCGGACCACACTCTGACATGCTGCCCAGCATGGGCGGAGGAGCGAGCCGTGCTCGTAAACGAAATAGGAGACGAAATCTCGCTGCCGGCCGTTGTGACTGCGATGGTCGGCAGCAAACCCGGATGGAGTGCCGTCGCCGCCTTTTGCGAGGCGGTGATGGAAAAGAAGGAGGTGGACGAGCGACGCCGGGAGGATGATCCGGAGGAGGATCCCGTGCGCCGCCGCCGACCGATGCGCCGACGCCGGGCTTTTGCCCAGACGACGTAAAATGGTCGGTGCCGGGTTGGGAGTCCCGGTATGAGTGGGGGCGATAGTTATCCGTCGCCCCCACTCGGAGATGGACGATGTGGCCTAGGCCACGAGAGTCGTGTCCTGACAAGGACGAACGCCCTGCCGGGGACAAGGATAAGGGTAACTGTCACCTTAGCCCCGGCACAAGCGGCGGGCAGAAGTGGGCACTGGGGTTTTAGTGGGTATGGCCGAACGTCTTTAGGCGACCCCCACACTCCCCGCGCCACTTGCACAGCCCAGGCGCGGGGGTCAATAAACGGATTTCCCCAGAAAAAAAAAAAAAAAAAAAAAGGTTAGGTTAGGTTAGGTTAGGTTCCACGGACCTGCTGGGTTGTCTCAGTGGGCGGAGAGGTGAACTCCGACGTGGCGCGTCCCCGGGTGGCGGATAGGGGAACGCTCCGGCTTGTAGTCGGGGTAGGGCGATTAGCGCCCCGCGGACCAAACACTGGGGGGGAAATGGGTAAGGGGGAGGGAGGTGGGAAGGTTAGGGGGCGGCCCGGCGTGCGTTAACACCGCCGTCGGGAACAACCGTCCAAAACTAGGGGGGGCACGCCGACCCCTCTAGCAACCCGTAGCCTAGTGTTCTCTTCAACGATCTCCACCGAATCGGCGTTGTGGAGTATGTCGAGGCACTAGAGCGGAGGGCTTGCCTTAACCGGCCGGCCCGCGAGAAAGGAAAACTCTATAAAAACCCGACAGCGAAGTCGTTAAAACCTGTAGATACCTGGCGACCTCTACAGTATGTAGCCTTACCCTGCGGAATGGGCGTCACCCGGGGGTGGACCTGTTGATCGACCCTTCTCGTGGGAACTTTATGGAAACCAAAATTAAAAACGTTGAGGAGAAGAGTGTTGCGAAAGGTGATGAATTGGTTGTGGAGGAGACGAGGCGCACATCGTTAGATGGCGCAAATTTGAAGGAGGCGAGAGTGCGGCTGGAGCGCGTTCCGGTCGTGCGCCAACCAGCGCTCAGTGAAACGGATTCTGACGCTTCGACCGTGGACATGGAGATAGAGCCATCGGAGGACCGCGAAGACCGGCACCCCGGGTATTCCTGGGGGAGTCTCGGTCGGAAGCGGCTGCGGGCCGTCGCAGTTGGCGACGTGGAGACGGGGCCCTCGCCCAAAGTGGCAGGGACGAGAAAAGGCCGAGGACGGCCGCCGACAACCGGCGAGTACGTTGGCCTCGCCCAGGCGAAGCGGGAGCTGGCAGAGGCTACCCAACGCCAACTCGAGCTAGAGGCCGAAAAGGACGTAGCCGAGATGACGAAGGGGCTGCGGTCTACCAGAGCAGGGTCCCGACTTTCGGAGACCTCTGCTTCGGAACTTGAGGGCGAACACGATCTAGGCTCGGCAGAGCTGGGGGGACAAATTGAACTTGGCGCAGCGGCCGTGGCGGCCGTCTGTGAAAAGTCCAACAACCTTAAAGGGACATCTAAGAAGGCGCTCAAGGAGGCGGTTGCGCAGATTCGGGCGGCGTCAAGGCTCCTGATGACGCGCAATATGAATGAAGAGACGAGACTACTGCGAGCGGCCAACTCCCGCCTAAAGGCGGAAATGGCCGCGCTGAAGAAAGAGGTGGCGGAGCTGAAGGCGTGCATGGAGCAGGCGGGGGCGGCACCCAAACCCGTCGCAGCGACATGCCCACAGACGAAAGAAGAGGAACTGGAGAACCGGATCCTGAGCAGGCTCTCGGACCGGCTCAACGCCCGGATAGACGGGCTAGAGCCGCGTCTGAACCCGGAGCCTCGCTTGCGACCGGCACTGGCTCACGACAGGCGTGAGGCGGAAGCCGGGCGGAAGCCCTCGGCAAGCCGTCCTCGTCAAAAACCGGAAATAACCCAGGCGGAACGGCCTGAAGTGCGCCTCCCCAAAGCGGTCCAACCGGGTTGGATAAAGGTTGGCGCAAAGGGGAAGGCGAAGGCGTCGACATCTACATCGGCGCCGGCCGCTTCTTCTTCCGCGGCCCAATCCACCCAACAGGGCAAAGAGAAGAACAAGAAGGCCAAGAAGACGAGTCGTCCCCTCCCGCCGGCGCCTGCATCCATGGTGGAGACCATGGCGTCGGTCGTGAAGAGGGGCATAAGGGAAAAGGCGCCGATGGTCACCAGATCGGCGCCCACCATGACAAAGAAGAAGGAGATCAAGCCCTCGCCCAAGCTGCGGGCCCCCAAGACCTCGGCAGTCGTGGTGACCTTAAACCCCACGGCTGTGGAGAAGGGGGTCACATACGCCAAAGCTCTGGCCGAGGCGAGGCAAAGGGTCAACCTTAAGGACCTAGAAATTGGGAGCGTCCGTTTTAGGCGTGCAGCAACTGGGGCCTCAATTATCGAGGTCCCCGGTGCCGCTAGCGCGCCGAAGGCGGACCTCCTCGCGGAAAGGCTCCGCGAGGTGTTCGGAAACGGTGGCGACGTCACAGTCTCCCGGCCAACAAAAATGGCTGAACTTATAGTGGCGGGGCTGGATGACTCCGTGACCAAAGAGGAGGTGGCAGCGGCGGTCTGTGCAAAAGGCGGATGCGCGGCAGACCGTCTCAAAATGGGAACACTCCGCCAGGAGAAGTCTGGTCTCTTCGCCGTATGGGTGGCATGCCCAGTCGAAGCCGCCAAGAAGGTGGTCGAGGGCAAACTGCTCGTTGGCTGGGTCTCGGCCAGGGTGAAGCTCCTCGAACGCAGGGAGCTGAGGTGCTTCAAGTGCCTTCACGCTGGTCACGTCAAGGCACGGTGTACCGCGGAGGTTGACCGGGGGCTACTGTGCTACCGGTGCGGCCAGGCGGGACACCGCGCCGCAGAATGTCACGATGCCCCCCACTGCGCACTGTGTGCGGAGGCCGGGAAGACATCGAACCATCGCCTGGGGAGCAAGAGATGCTCGGCCCCCAGGAAAAAGATGTTCAGCAGAGCATTTGTTGCGAGCAGCGCCAGCTCGCAACAGACGCAACCACCACCGAGCGGTGTACAAGAGATGGAGACCGAAAACTCAACATCATGAAGACAAGGCCTACCAGATATCTACAAGCCAACATCAACCACTGCGCCAGAGCTCAGGATCTTTTGATCCAGAGCATGGCGCAGGGGTCGATAAACATAACGGTGGTGACGGAGCCCTACCTAATCCCAAGGAGGAATAATTGGGTGGGCGATGAAGACGACCTGGCGGCAATCGCGGTGTCAAACGACACCGTGATAAAGAGGTCTCGGAAAGGCCGAGGAGTCGTCGCGGCTCTGTGCGGCGATGTGATGGTGGTCGGGGCGTACTTTTCGCCGAACCGGCCACTATCCGATTTCGAAACCTTCCTCGGGGAGATGGACTCGGTCCTGGCCTGGTGCCGCCCAAACCGGATCATTGTGGCTGGCGATCTGAACGCCAAGTCCACAATCTGGGGGTGCCCTGCCACAGACGCGAGGGGAGAGTTGGTGGAGGAGTGGCTCGCCTCGAATGGGTTGACCGTCCTAAACACCGGGGACACGGACACGTGCGTGCGGATGCAGGGTGGCTCAATCGTGGACGTGTCCTTCGCCAGTGCGGACCTGGCACGAACCGTCCGGGACTGGGGAGTCCTGGAGGGTGTGGAGACGCTGTCCGATCACCGGTACATCCGGTTTGACGTCGCCCACCTCTCTGGCGGTCCCGGTCCCGGGCGTCTCGCGGCGGAGATCGGCCCGAGGTGGGCGCTGAAGAAGATGGACGGAGAAGTGGCGATCGAGGCGGCTCTGGTCGCAGGTTGGAACGCAACACCGGACGTGACAACGGTAGAGTCCGAGTCGCGGTGGCTCCACGAAGTGGTCACGCACATATGTGACGTCGCGATGCCCCGCGTGGTGCGGCCCCCGGCTCGGACGGCGGTGTATTGGTGGTCGGAAGAGCTCGGCCGTCTTCGTGCGTCGTGCGTGTCAGCGAGGCGGCAGTACTCCCGCTACCGTCGTCGCAGACGAGGCGGGCGCACGGAGGACGAGGAGCAGAGGCGCCTCTACACCGCCTACCAGGACGCTAAAAAGGCTCTCAGGGTGGCAATCGCGGAAGCGAAGGAGGGGGCCTGGCAGGAGCTGCTTGCGTCGTTGGACGTCGACCCCTGGGGTCGGCCATATCGGCTCGTCATGAGCAAGCTCAGGCCCTGGGCCCCACCCCTAACGGCTAGCATGGACCCAGTAGTACTGGACAGAGTGGTGGAGACCTTGTTCCCCTCGATGAGGGAAGAATTTGAGGCACCGACAATGGTGTTTGCGCCAGTGACGTCAAATCGCGATGCGGACGACGGGGAAGTTCCGAAAGTGGAAGAGAGGGAACTGTGGGCGGCTGTGGCACGGCTTCAGGCCAAAAACACCGCCCCGGGCCCCGATTTGATCCCCGGGCGCATATGGGTCCTGGCGCTAAAGCACGGGTTGGAGGAGAGGTTCCGAGATCTTTTAACCCGGTGCCTAAAGGAGCAGACTTTCCCAGGTGACTGGAAGACGGGGAAACTCGTACTGATCGGGAAGGAGGGAAGACCGGCAGAGTCACCATCGGCGTATCGCCCGATAGTCCTGCTCGGGGAGGCGGGTAAGCTCTTTGAGCGCGTTATTGCGACTCGCCTCACCGAGCATCTCGACCGAGTAGGGCCAAATTTGGCAGACTGCCAGCATGGTTTCCGGCGCGGCCGCTCCACCATCGATGCTATTGCACGGGTGAGGGCCGTCGCCGAAGAGGAGGTCGTTAAGGGTGGCGTCGTCTTGGCGGTATCTTTAGATATCGCCAACGCCTTTAACACGTTACCTTGCGTAAGTATAATGGAGGCCCTGCGGTTCCATGGGGTCCCGTTGTACTTGCGTGAGACGATTAAGGCCTACCTATCGGACAGGACAGTGGTATATCCCACAAATACCGGATTTGGACAGAGAAGAGTGTCGTGCGGCGTCCCACAGGGTTCCGTTTTAGGGCCACTACTGTGGAACGTCGGTTACGACTGGGTCCTCCGCGGCCCGACTCTCCGCGGCGTTAGCGTCGTCTGCTACGCGGACGACACACTGGTGTTGGCAAGGGGCGGTAGCTATCGGGAGGCGAGCGTGTTAGCTACTGCCGGAGTAGCCCAAGTAGTGGGCAGGATTAAGAACCTGGGCCTGACGGTGGCCTTGGACAAATCCGAGGCCCTGTGTTTTCACGGGCCTCGCCGAGCGCCACCGCCGAGCGCTCATTTGATAGTGGGTGGAGTTTCCATCGGCGTCGGGTCCACAATGAAGTACCTGGGAGTTGTGCTCGACAGCCGGTGGAACTTCAAGGAACATTTCCAGCGGATGGCTCCGAAGCTCGCGCGCACTTCGTTCGCCCTGAGCAGGCTATTGCCTAATCTGGGCGGACCGAGCGCGAGCTGTCGTCGCCTCTATGCCGGAGTCGTACGGTCGATGGCCTTGTACGGGGCCCCTATCTGGGCGGATGCCCTCGGACGCAACAACAAAGCCCAACTGCGCAGATCGCAGAGGGTAGTGGCGCTCCGAGCGGCAAGAGCATACCGCACCGTCTCGTGGGAGGCGGCATGCGTGCTGGCCGGGACTCCTCCATGGGAACTGGAGGCGTCGGCGTTGGCGGAGGTCTACTGGAAGTCCGCCGACGCCAAAGGTCGGGGAGAGGACCCGAGTAGTGATGAAATCGGAGAGTGGCGACAGAGCGCAAGGGACACAGTCCTGCGCAGCTGGCTAGAACATCTGAGCCAGCCGGGAGCGGGTCACCGTACCATAGCGGCGATCCGCCCCGTATTACCAGAGTGGCTGATGAGACGGTGGGGTGCGCTCTCATATCGCCTAGTGCAGGTCCTTTCGGGGCATGGCTGCTTCGGGAGGTACCTGTGCAACGTGGCCAAACGGGAGCGCACTTCTCAGTGCCGCTTCTGCGGCGCCGAAGAGGACGACGCGGATCACACCTTAGCATATTGTACAGCATGGGCGGAGGAGCGAGCCGAGCTCATGAATGAAATCGGAGACGAAATCTCGCTGCCGGCCGTTGTGTCAGCGATGGTCGGCAGCAAACCCGGATGGAGCGCCGTCGCCGCTTTTTGCGAGGCGGTGATGGAAAAGAAAGAGATGGACGAGCGACGCCGGGAGGATGATCCGGAGGAGGATCCCGTGCGCCGCCGCCGACCGATGCGCCGACGCCGGGCCTTTGCCCAGGCGTCTTAATATGCAAAGACGTGTTGGTCGGTGCCGGGTTGGGAGACCCGGTAGGAGTGGGGGCGATAGTTCTCCGTCGCCTTCACTCGGAGATGGACAATGTGGCCTAGGCCACGAGAGTCGTGTCCTGACAAGGACGAACGCCCTGCCGGGGACAAGGATAAGGGTAACTGTCACCTTAGCCCCGGCACAAGTGGGCGGGCAGAAGTGGGCACTGGGGTTTTAGTGGGTATTGCCGAACGTCTTTAGGCGACCCCCACACTCCCCGCGCCACTTGCACAGCCCAGGCGCGGGGGTCAATAAATGGATTTCCCCAGATAAAAAAAAAAAAAAAAAAAAAAGGTTAGGTTAGGTTAGGTTAGGTTAGGTTAGGTTAGGTTAGGTTAGGTTAGGTTAGGTTCCACGGACCTGCTGGGTTGTCTCAGTGGGCGGAGAGGTGAACTCCGACGTGGCGCGTCCCCGGGTGGCGGATAGGGGAACGCTCCGGCCTGGTGCGAGCCGGAGTAGGGCGAAAGCCCCGCGGACCAAACACCAAGGGGAACCTGCGACCTCGGTTGCGGGCGACCCGATCCGGCGGGCCCACTTGTGGGCTGCTGGAGTTGGCCGGCCCTTGATCAAGGGCTGGCCCCCAGGGAGGTCGCTGGGGGTGGGCTCTTTGAGTCCGCCCTTTGTAGCGAAACTGCGGGGATAATGGGGTCCCCGCAGTAGTTGTGGTGGTGAGTCGCGGAGGAGGAGGAGTGTTGGTATTTCGATGCGCCACTCTCCCTATCCTCCGCGACTCAGCGGCGTCGCACCGCGTCTGCGACGGCAGTGGGGCCGCGGGGGGGAGGGGGTTTCTCCGACCCCTCGTGGCCGTATTGCACGCGTAATCCCGGCGGCGACGCTGGGACCGCGGGCCCTTGTCTTTTTCAAGACGGGGGCCGCGAGGAGTGAACCTCTATAAAAAACTCAAGGCGGCACCAGCAGGGGAGGGCGGGGATTCCCGAACCTGCATTGCACTGGTGCCGTCTCCTCAGGAGGAGCCGGAAACGGCTGGCGCTGGAGGGGCCGCGGAGGTTGTGCGAAAGCGTTCCCGTAGCCCCTCCGATATGCGCATACGAGGCAATGTCAGGTTTTAGTCGGTTCGAGTCCGACATAATCCGAACTTGTCCCCGCGAGGGAGGATATGCGTGGGCATTTCCTGACTATAAAAAAAAAAAAAAAAAAAAAAAGGTTAGGTTAGGTTAGGTTAGGTTAGGTTAGGTTAGGTTAGGTTCCACGGACCTGCTGGGTTGTCTCAGTGGGCGGAGAGGTGAACTTCGACGTGGCGCGTCCCCGGGTGGCGGATAGGGGAACGCTCCGGCCTGGTGCGAGCCGGAGTAGGGCGAAAGCCCCGCGGACCAAACACCAAGGGGAGCCTGCGACCTCGGTCGCGGGCGACCCGTTCTGGCGGGCCCACTTGTGGGCTGGCTGGAGTCTGGCCCGCCCTTGATCAAGGGCTGGCCCCAGGGAGGTCGCTGGGGGTGGGCTCTGTGAGTCCGCCCTTTGTAGCGAAACTGCTGGGATTATGGGGTCCCCGCAGTAGTTGTGGTGGTGAGTCGCGGAGGAGGAGGAGTGTTGGTATTACGGTGCGCCACTCTCCCTATCCTCCGCGACTCAGCGGCGTCGCACCGCGTCTGCGACGGCAGTGGGGCTGCGGGGGGGAGGGGGTTTCTCCGACCCCTCGCGGCCGTATTGCACGCGTAACCCCGGCGGCGACGCTGGGACCGCGGGCCCTTGTCTTTTTCAAGACGGGGGCCGCGAGGAGTGAACCTCTATAAAAAACTCAAGGCGGCACCAGCAGGGGAGGGCGGGGATTCCCGAACCTGCATTGCACTGGTGCCGTCTCCTCAGGTGGAGCCGGAAGCGGCTGGCGCTGGAGGGGCCGCGGAGGTTGTGCGAAAGCGTTCCCGTAGCCCCTCCGATATGCGCATACGAGGCAATGTCAGGTTTTAGTCGGTTCGAGTCCGACATAATCCGAACTTGTCCCCGCGAGGGAGGATATGCGTGGGCATTTCCTGACTATAAAAAAAAAAAAAAAAAAAAAAAGGTTAGGTTAGGTTAGGTTAGGTTAGGTTAGGTTAGGTTAGGTTCCACGGACCTGCTGGGTTGTCTCAGTGGGCGGAGAGGTGAACTTCGACGTGGCGCGTCCCCGGGTGGCGGATAGGGGAACGCTCCGGCCTGGTGCGAGCCGGAGTAGGGCGAAAGCCCCGCGGACCAAACACCAAGGGGAGCCTGCGACCTCGGTCGCGGGCGACCCGTTCTGGCGGGCCCACTTGTGGGCTGGCTGGAGTCTGGCCCGCCCTTGATCAAGGGCTGGCCCCAGGGAGGTCGCTGGGGGTGGGCTCTGTGAGTCCGCCCTTTGTAGCGAAACTGCTGGGATTATGGGGTCCCCGCAGTAGTTGTGGTGGTGAGTCGCGGAGGAGGAGGAGTGTTGGTATTACGGTGCGCCACTCTCCCTATCCTCCGCGACTCAGCGGCGTCGCACCGCGTCTGCGACGGCAGTGGGGCTGCGGGGGGGAGGGGGTTTCTCCGACCCCTCGCGGCCGTATTGCACGCGTAACCCCGGCGGCGACGCTGGGACCGCGGGCCCTTGTCTTTTTCAAGACGGGGGCCGCGAGGAGTGAACCTCTATAAAAAACTCAAGGCGGCACCAGCAGGGGAGGGCGGGGATTCCCGAACCTGCATTGCACTGGTGCCGTCTCCTCAGGTGGAGCCGGAAGCGGCTGGCGCTGGAGGGGCCGCGGAGGTTGTGCGAAAGCGTTCCCGTAGCCCCTCCGATATGCGCATACGAGGCAATGTCAGGTTTTAGTCGGTTCGAGTCCGACATAATCCGAACTTGTCCCCGCGAGGGAGGATATGCGTGGGCATTTCCTGACTATAAAAAAAAAAAAAAAAAAAAAAGGTTAGGTTAGGTTAGGTTAGGTTAGGTTAGGTTAGGTTAGATTAGGCTAGGTTAGGTTAGGTTCCCCATCGACCGGGTTCCCGCCTTGTTGTGGCGGTGGGGCTCAGTAACCGTGGGAATGGGTCACCCACGGTGAAGCTAAGAGGAACCCAAGGCCGGTCCGTGAGGTAGGACCGGCCAGAGAGGGCCGCTCGGGGTGGGCTCATTGGAGCCCACCTTCGAGCGCACTGGAGGGCTGCGGGGACTCGTCTCCCCCGCAGTGAGGGTGAGTCGCGGAGGGAGAGGAGTGCTGGTATTACGGTGCGCCACTCGCCCTGCCCTCCGCGACTCAGCGGGGTCGCACCGCAGATGCGGCGGCGGTGGGGCTGCGAGGGGAAGGGCAACTTTCCCCTTGCAGCTGCATTTCGCGTAATCCCGGCGCCGACGCTGGGACCGCGGGCCTCTGTCTTTTTCAAGACGGAGGCCGCGAGGAGTGAACCTCTATAAAAAACTCAAGGCGGCGCCGGCGGGGGAGGGCGGGGATTCCCGAACCTGCATGGCACACGGTGCCGTCTCCGAGGAGCGCCCTTTTAAGGGCGCAGAGAGGGGCCCCATCCCGGGGCGGCCAGTGGGCGTCGCGGTGTCACGTGTTAACCATGCTCCCGTGGCGCCCACACCATGGCTATGAGGGAACGCGTGTGGTTTTAGTGGGTAGGCCCACTTCGGTGGGAGAGCCCCACAGACCCTCCTGGTGCCCCGACCAGGGGGCGTGCTTAAGGTCGCATTTCCACACCTAAAAAAAAAAAAAAAAAAAAAAAAAAAAAAAGGTTAGGTTAGGTTCCCCATCGACCGGGTTCCCGCCTTGTCGTGGCGGTGGGGCTCAGTAACCGTGGGAATGGGTCACCCACGGTGAAGCTAAGAGGAACCCAAGGCCGGTCCGTGAGGTAGGACCGGCCAGAGAGGGCCGCTCGGGGTGGGCTCATTGGAGCCCACCTTCGAGCGCACTGGAGGGCTGCGGGGACTCGTCTCCCCCGCAGTGAGGGTGAGTCGCGGAGGGAGAGGAGTGCTGGTATTACGGTGCGCCACTCGCCCTGCCCTCCGCGACTCAGCGGGGTCGCACCGCAGATGCGGCGGCGGTGGGGCTGCGAGGGGAAGGGCAACTTTCCCCTTGCAGCTGCATTTCGCGTAATCCCGGCGCCGACGCTGGGACCGCGGGCCTCTGTCTTTTTCAAGACGGAGGCCGCGAGGAGTGAACCTCTATAAAAAACTCAAGGCGGCGCCGGCGGGGGAGGGCGGGGATTCCCGAACCTGCATTGCACACGGTGCCGTCTCCGAGGAGCGCCCTTTTAAGGGCGCAGAGAGGGGCCCCATCCCGGGGCGGCCAGTGGGCGTCGCGGTGTCACGTGTTAACCATGCTCCCGTGGCGCCCACACCATGGCTATGAGGGAACGCGTGTGGTTTTAGTGGGTAGGCCCACTTCGGTGGGAGAGCCCCACAGACCCCCCTGGTGCCCCGACCAGGGGGCGTGCTTAAGGTCGCATTTCCACACCTAAAAAAAAAAAAAAAAAAAAAGGTTAGGTTAGGTTAGGTTTCCTCATAGCCGTAAAACACCTCGGGGACCGCCTCCGCTGCCTATTCGGCGATTGCTTGGCGGCGGGGCGCTTCCCTGGGGCGTGGAAGGAGGGGCGGCTGGTCCTCATCAGAAAAGACGGCCGCCCCGCGGACTCACCCTCCGGATACCGGCCCCTCGTGATGCTGGACGAGATCGGGAAGCTGCTAGAAAGAGTGATCGCTTCCCGGCTCATCCAGCATCTGACGAGGGATGGGCCGCAGATCTCTGGGAACCAATTCGGGTTCCGGTCGGGGCGATCGACCCTCGATGCCCTGACCGCCCTGAGGAGGTTCACGGAGGATGCGGCCCAGAGGGGGCAGGGGGCTATGGCGGTGTCGCTCGACATCGCTAATGCCTTCGGCTCCCTCCCCTTTGAGGTAATAGAGGAGGCACTCCGATACCACCGAGTGCCTCCCTATCTCCGGAGGGTGGTAGGACACTACCTGCAGGATCGGGTAGTGTCCTACATGGGGAGGACGGCCAGAGAGGAAAGGCGGATGGCCTCCGGTGTTCCCCAGGGGTCCGTACTGGGACCCCTACTGTGGAACATCGGTTTCGATTGGGCCATCCGCGGAAAGGTGCTGCCCCAGATGGCGGTCATCTGCTATGCAGATGACACCCTGGTAGCAGTCCGGGACAGCACCTGGAGGGAGCTGAAGGCGAGGGCTGAGGCCGGAGCCACCCTGCTGGTCCGGAGAATCGAGGCGCTCGGCCTCCGCGTGGCCCTCCAAAAAACTGAGGCCCTCTATTTTAGAGGGCCGAGGTGGAAGGTGCCAGCGAGGGCCAACCTTCGGATCGGCGGGGGCGAGGTCGCGGTGAAGGCCCGGATGAACTATCTGGGCCTCACCCTCGACGGGGGTTGGCGTTTCAGGGACCACTTCCAGACGCTGACCCCCCGGCTCGTGGGGGCGGCAGCAGCCCTGGCTAGGCTCCTCCCCAACACCAGAGGTCCGGGTGTGCAGGCAAGACGCCTGTACACCATGGTCGTCAAAAGTATGGCCCTGTACGGCGCGCCGATCTGGGCAGACGCCCTAGACGCGCCTAACAGGGCCCTCCTTCGCAGGCCGCAACGAATTGTTGCGGCGCGTGCGTGCCGGGCCTACCGCACTGTAGGCCACGCGGCGGCCTGCGTCCTGGCCGGCACTCCTCCGTGGGAGATCGAAGCGAGGGTGCTGGCCGAGGAATACCGGGTGCGGGCCGAGCTCAGAGGCCGGGGTGACTCTCACACCCCGGAGGAGCACGCCCGCGTTTGGCAGAGGAGGAGGAAAATGACGACCATAGAGCTTTGGGCGACAGGCCTCGCGGACGCCAAATACGGGGTCCGCACAATTGAGGCCATTCGTCCACTGCTCTCGGAATGGTGCGGGAGGGGCCACGGGTCCCTCACCTTCCGACTGACGCAGGTTCTGTCAGGACATGGCTGTTTCGGGCGGTACCTGCGTCGGATCGGAAGGGAGGAGACGGCGTCGTGCCATGGGTGCGGCGAACGGGACGATACGGCACAGCACACGCTAGAGGTGTGTTGTGCCTGGTCTGATGAGCGCCGCACCCTGGTGGCGGCGATCGGCGGAGACCTCTCGCTCCCCGGCGTAATAAGCGCCATGCTAAGAAGCGAGAGGTCATGGGATGGCGTAGCCTCCTTCTGCGAAGCTGTCATCTCGCAGAAGGAGGCGATGGAGCGGGAGCGCGAGATAGACTCCCAGGCGCCCCCAACCCGAAGACGAAGACCGGGAAGGAGAGCGCGGCAATACGTGGCCGCCCTCCCCGACCCTACAGACGGCGCCTAACGGCGAAACGCAGGCGGGGTCGCGGTAGCAAGCTCACGCGTCCCCGTGGCCCCGCCGTAATGCGTCAGAGGGCAGTCAGGTTTTAGTGGGTATTCCGGCCACCTTCTTACACCTTCCTTGGCCGGCGAGTCCCACACTCCCTACGCCATTGCACAGCCCGGCGTAGGGGTGCGTAAGGCATTTCCTGACTATAAAAAAAAAAAAAAAAAAAGGTTCCACGGACCTGCTGGGTTGTCTCAGTGGGCGGAGAGGTGAACTTCGACGTGGCGCGTCCCCGGGTGGCGGATAGGGGAACGCTCCGGCCTGGTGCGAGCCGGAGTAGGGCGAAAGCCCCGCGGACCAAACACCAAGGGGAGCCTGCGACCTCGGTTGCGGGCGACCAGATCCGGCGTGCCCACTTGTGGGCTGCTGGAGTTGGCCGGCCCTTGATCAAGGGCTGGCCCCAGGGAGGTCGCTGGGGGTGGGCTCTTTGAGTCCGCCCTTTGTAGCGAAACTGCGGGGATTATGGGGTCCCCGCAGTAGTTGTGGTGGTGAGTCGCGGAGGAGGAGGAGTGTTGGTATTTCGGTGCGCCACTCTCCCTATCCTCCGCGACTCAGCGGCGTCGCACCGCGTCTGCGACGGCAGTGGGGCCGCGGGGGGGGAGGGGGTTTCTCCGACCTCTCGTGGCCGTATTGCACGCGTAATCCCGGCGGCGACGCTGGGACCGCGGGCCCTTGTCTTTTTCAAGACGGTGGCCGCGAGGAGTGAACCTCTATAAAAAACTCAAGGCGGCACCAGCAGGGGAGGGCGGGGATTCCCGAACCTGCATTGCACTGGTGCCGTCTCCTCAGGAGGAGCCGGAAACGGCTGGCGCTGGAGGGGCCGCGGAGGTTGTGCGAAAGCGTTCCCGTAGCCCCTCCGATATGCGCATACGAGGCAATGTCAGGTTTTAGTCGGTTCGAGTCCGACATAATCCGAACTTGTCCCCGCGAGGGAGGATATGCGTGGGCATTTCCTGACTATATAAAAAAAAAAAAAAAAAAAAAAAAAAAAAAAAAAAAAAAAAAGGTTAGGTTAGGTTCCCCATCGACCGGGTTCCCGCCTTGTCGTGGCGGTGGGGCTCAGTAACCGTGGGAATGGGTCACCCACGGTGAAGCTAAGAGGAACCCAAGGCCGGTCCGTGAGGTAGGACCGGCCAAAGAGGGCCGCTCGGGGTGGGCTCACTGGAGCCCACCTTCGAGCGTTTGGAGGGCTGCGGGGACTCGTCTCCCCCGCAGTGAGGGTGAGTCGCGGAGGGAGAGGAGTGCTGGTATTGCGGTGCGCCACTCGCCCTGCACTCCGCGACTCAGCGGGGTCGCACCGCAGATGCGGCGGCGGTGGGGCTGCGAGGGGAAGGGCAACTTTCCCCTTGCAGCTGCATTTCGCGTAATCCCGGCGCCGACGCTGGGACCGCGGGCCTCTGTCTTTTTCAAGACGGAGGCCGCGAGGAGTGAACCTCTATAAAAAACTCAAGGCGGCGCCGGCGGGGGAGGGCGGGGATTCCCGAACCTGCATTGCACACGGTGCCGCCCCGCAGAGAGGGGCCCCATCCCGGGGCGGCCAGTGGGCGTCGCGGTGTCACGTGTTAACCATGCTCCCGTGGCGCCCACACCATGGCTATGAGGGAACGCGTGTGGTTTTAGTGGGTACGCCCACTTCGGTGGGAGAGCCCCACAGACCCCCCTGGTGCCCCGACCAGGGGGCGTGCTTAAGGTCGCATTTCCACACCTAAAAAAAAAAAAAAAAAAAGGTTAGGTTAGGTTAGGTTAGGTTCCACGGACCTAAACAAAACAAAACCAAAAATGAAGGATGTAGAGGAGGTTGAGGGTAGAAAGGAGGAGATGATGATAGGAGATAAAGTTCTGAGGGTGGTTCTCGAGCGTACGCCGACGCCGGTAGCTATGCCTCTGGTGGAGTGCGCGGGACCGTCACGGTTGAACCTGCCGCTATATGACTCGTATGACGGGGCGATGGTCAGCGTACCATCTGATCCACCGGCCCGCCTGTACGAGTCCGCGAGTTGCGAGTCCCTCGCCGAGCCGTCAGGTCGTCGGTTCTGGCAAAAGAGGGAACAAAAAAGGAAGAGGGGCTCTAGTGAGGAGGAGGGTAGTTCCACTGACACTCCGGTGAAGAGCGCCGCCAGAAAGAGAGGCAGAGGTAGAGAGTTAGAGTTAGAGTCGGCCACAGTGAACGCGGTCGAGTCACAGATAGAGTCGCACCTTGGCGCCATTAAGAACGTGGCTAAGAAGTCGTCCCACTTAAAGGGGACCTACGTCCGCGCCCTACACGAGGCTGTGGACGCAATAAGAGTGAGTTGCAAGACGCTGGCGAAAAGGACCAACTCGGAGGAAGTGCAGCTGCTTCGCGCCGAAAACGAGCGCATGCGAACGCAGATGGAGGCTTTGAACGCAAAATTTGAAAAGCTTCAAGCCTCCATATCTCAAGTCACGTCACAAGCCTCCTCGCAGCGTACCATGGAGGAAATGGAGAAGCGCATCCTAAACAGACTGGAAGCGATACGGCTCCGGCCCTCTCTGGCGTCGGATAAAAAAAATAGAAAAGAGAACATCCTAGGGCCCTTTCCGGCGACCCTTAATGCGTCAGTGCTGCGTGAAGGCCGACCCGAGCAGAGGGAAGAGGACGCCATGCTTCCGGCAACTGCTCCAGCAAAAAAGGCTGCGTCGAGGATGCAGGAAGGGCCCACTGCAAAGAAGAAGACGACGAAGAGAAAGGAGAAAAGGGGCACGGCCTCGGCCGCACCGGTACCGAGCAAAGCCAGCACATCAGGGCAAGCTCCTACACCGTCACCTGTACATGCCGTCTCGGCGGCAAATGCCTCTGGCGCATCTCGCCTTCCAAACCCAGACGGTCTAGACGAAAACTGGTCAAAAGTAGGCAAGAACGGACGGCCGAAAAAAGTAACATCTCGGCCGCAACTCCCCACGATGTCCAGGGCACTCCAGTCCCGAAACAACGGTGGGGAAGGAAGGAAGGTCGTCCCTAAGACTGCCCAACAGGCCAAGGCGGCCCCAAAGCAGAAACTTACGGCGCCCAGGTCGTCAGCCATTGTCCTGACACTCACAGAGGAGGCTTCAAAGAAGGGGCTCACGTACAGTGCCATTTTAAAGGAGGCGAAACAAAAGCTCGACCTCAAAGAAGCGATCGGAATCGAATCAGTAAAATTCCGTAGGGCAATTACCGGGGCCACAATTATACAAATTCCCGGCGCCGGTAACGACCCCAAGGCGGACATTCTGGCAGAAAAACTGCGCGAGGTCATTAATGACGACAGCGTAAAGGTCTCCAGGCCCGTAAAACGCGTCGACGTGCATGTGTCGGGCCTGGACGACTCAGTAACGGCTCAAGAACTCCTACGGGCTATATCTAAAGTCACGGAATGTCCTGTGGACCAAGTTAGAGTCGGAGAGATTCGCCAAGACAGGACGGGTCTTTTCGGCGCCTGGATCCAGGTTCCAGTCACTGCGGCGAAAAAACTAACGCAGGAGCCTCTGCTAGTTGGATGGGTCGTAGCGCGAGTCTCGGTCGGCAACACGAGAGAGCTCCGCTGCTATCGATGCCTCCAGACCGGCCATGTCGCCCGTTTCTGCGACTCTGAAGACCGCTCAAACACATGTCTGAGATGCAGTAAAAGTGGCCATATTGCCGCTCGCTGCCAGGAGAGGCCTCACTGCGCAATTTGCGCGTCCAATAATAAAAAGGCCGATCACCGCCTGGGTGGCCCAAAGTGCTCGGCCCCCAAGCGAAAGGTGACACGAAGACCTGTCCAAAACGCTGGTACGTCATCTCCTCCGAGCGGAGAAAATATGGAGGTCGCGGAAATCGTAGCTCCATAGAATGGCCTTACGCTTTCTCCAGACGAACCTTAATCACTGTGCTAGAGCTCAGGATCTACTCTGCCAGAGTCTAGCGCAGTGGTCCACTAACATTGGGATCGTGAGTGAGCCCTACAGGGTTTCCGACAGACGTGACTGGATTGGGGACCTTAGCGGCAATGCCGCCTTAGTCGTACAATCCAACACCAGCGGCACTCCTCCAGTCAGGTCCTGCAAGAAGGGAAGCGGTTGCGTCGGCGTCCGCTTTGACTCATTAGTCGTCATTAGCGTCTACTTCTCCCCGAACAAGACGCTCTCGGAATTCGAGGCATTCTTGGGGGAGGTGGATGCCATGATGCACCACTTCGCACATCAAGAAGTGGTCGTGGCCGGAGACTTCAACGCAAAGTCATCCGCATGGGGTTCTTCGGCCACCGACTACCGAGGCGACATTTTGCTCGACTGGGCCGCACAACACAGCCTCAGTGTAATCAATCGAGGAAATGAGCCTACTTGCGTGCGCATGAACGGGGGTTCCGTGGTCGACGTGACCTTCGCATCCTCCTCCATCGCGAGGCGGGTCCCTGCCTGGGCGGTACTGTCCGATGTGGAAACTCTGTCCGACCACAGATATATTAGGTTTGGAGTGATTCCATCGACAACTCTGTCCCTGCCCAGGGGCCCCCCGGAAAGAGGACCCCGTTGGTCCCTAAAGACCTTAAACTGCGACGACCTGGAGCTGGCCTCGATCATACGGGCTTGGTGCCCGCGACCGCCAGCCGAAATAAATGTCGACACCGAGGTAGCCTGGTTCGCTGAGACTCTGAAGCACGTCTCAGACTGCTCCATGTCGAGGACTAGGCCAACACCATCTCGCAGGCAGGTGCACTGGTGGTCGGGCGGGCTCACGCGTTTACGCAACGCCTGTGTGTCCGCCAGGCGCCGGTACACTCGTTGTAGGCGAAGACGCTCTACAAGAGACGCTGCGGAGGAAGAGCACCTGTACAATCTGTATAGAGACGCGCGCAAGGCTCTGAAGAAAGGGATCGCCGAAGCGAAGGAGAGATCGTGGTGGGAATTTCTCGACACGTTGGAGGTGGACCCCTGGGGGCGCCCCTACAGGATGGTGATGAACAAGCTGCGTCCCTGTGCTCCACCTCTAACCACTACACTCGAGCCAGAAGTGCTACAGCGCGTGGTTACCACCTTGTTCCCGCCCGCTCCCTCTTCCTCGAGCGAAAACCGGACTAGACTCTACGCGTCGGCGACTCCAGCTGGTTCCGTTCCAGAGGTGTCGCCGGCAGAACTTTCCATAGCCGTGGAAAAACTTCAGCGCAAGAAGACGGCACCTGGTCCCGATGGAGTCCACGGAAAGGTTCTCGCCCTTGCGCTGAAGCACGGACTCGACGTGAGGTTACTGAACCTCCTAACATCCTGCCTTCAGACTGGAAACTTCCCAGATCGGTGGAAAGCTGGGAGAATGGTGTTACTGAAGAAACCTGGGAATAGGCCGGCGGAGTCCCCGTCGGCTTATAGACCAATAGTGCTGCTCGATGAGGCCGGCAAATTATTTGAAAGAATAATTACCGGACGCATCAGCGAGCATCTCTCCACAGTAGGACCAGATCTCGAGGAGTCACAATTCGGCTTCAGGCGAGCCAAATCTACAGTAGACGCCATAGCCAAAGTCAGAGATATATCGGCGGAGACAACATCAAAGGGCGGAGTGGTGCTGGCAGTGTCGTTGGATATAGCAAATGCATTCAACACACTGCCCTGGGACAGCATCATGGAGGGACTGAGCTACCACCAGGTCCCCCAGTACCTCATTAACATCATTGAGGACTACTTCCGCAATAGGAGAATAATATTCCCCCGGAGAAACGACTGGACGGAATATGCGGTCCTGCGCGGTGTTCCGCAGGGGTCGGTCCTCGGGCCGCTCCTGTGGAACATTGGCTATAACTGGGTTCTGCGGGCAGCGTTGATGCACGGCGTGCAACTCGTGTGCTACGCTGACGATACACTCATCGTGGCAACCGGCAAAGACCTTAGAGAGACGACCTTAAGAGCGACCGCAGGAGTCGCCCAGATCGTACATCGGATCCGGCGACTCGGTTTGGAGGTCGCTCTGGAGAAATCGGAAGCCATTGCTTTCTTTGGCCCAAGAAGAGCACCCCCACCTGGAGCGTCAATCATCGTTGGTGGCGTCCATATCGGGATAGGTACGTCCATCAAATACCTAGGACTGACTCTGGACTCCAAGTGGAGTTTCAGAGCGCACTTTACAGCACTTGCCCCGAAGATGGACGCCACGGCTGCCGCTCTTGGTCGCATTTTGCCGAACATCGGTGGCCCGAGCTCGGGACGTCGCCGCTTGTTCGCGGGAGTGCTGAGGTCGATGGCCCTTTACGGTTGCCCGATCTGGGCCAACGACCTCGGTCAACAAAACAAGGCGATGCTAAGGCGATCACAGCGGATCATTGCCATACGGGTGGCGAGGGCGTACCGCACGGTGTCCTACGATGCCGTGTGCGTCATAGCCGGACTCGCCCCCTGGCACCTTGACGCGGCTGCCCTCGCCGACGTCTATTGGCGCCGAGCGAGGGTCAGAAACAGCGGGGCGGAGCCCATGCTGGAAGAAGTAATGGCATGGAGAAGAGAGGCCCAAGACAAGATTCTGACAAATTGGTCAGAGGAGCTCAGGACTCCTAGAGCTGGCTCGTGGACGGTGGACGCGCTGCGTCCTGTCCTCAAGGACTGGGTTCAGCGGCGATGGGGGTCCCTCACCTACAGGCTGGTGCAGATGCTTTCCGGGCACGGGTGCTTCGGAAAGTATCTGCACCAAATTGCCGGGAGGGAGGAGTCACCAGCCTGTCACCACTGTGCGGCGCCGTCAGATACGGCGGCGCACACATTATTTGACTGCCCTGCATGGAGTGCAGAAAGGCGCCCTATTGCAAATTTAACGTCACTTGGCAACATAGTTCGTAGGATGCTGGAATGTCGGGACTTCTGGGACACCTTCCAGGCGTTCGCAGAGTCCGTATTGCAGCAGAAAGAAGATGCTGAGAGGGCGCGGGAAGTCGACCCTGCGTCAGCTGTGGGCCGCCGCCGCAGAGGGCTCAGGCACACACACGCTGTGCGCATTATGTAAATATAGCGATAGTAATGTACATATTATAAATACATTAGCTATAGATTTGTATTTGTATATATATATATTCACATGTTTAAAACTAGTGAGACATAAATCGTGCTTTTAGCACGACAGAAGTGCCGCGCCTCAACAGAGGCTAAGCGGCAGTCGCTCGTTGGAATCCGGATTCAATGGTCAAACCAGTTACCGGGTTCTGACAACAGCGAGCAGAAGTGGGCCCTGGGGTTTTAGTGGGTATGGCCGAACGTCTTTAGGCGACCCCCACACTCCCCGCGCCACTTGCACAGCCCGGGCGCGGGGGTCAATAAAAGGATTTCCCCAGGAAAAAAAAAAAAAAAAAAAAAAAAAAAAAAAAAAAAAAAAGGTTCCACGGACCTGCTGGGTTGTCTCAGTGGGCGGAGAGGTGAACTCCGACGTGGCGCGTCCCCGGGTGGCGGATAGGGGAACGCTCCGGCCTGGTGCGAGCCGGAGTAGGGCGAAAGCCCCGCGGACCAAACACCATGGGGAGCCTGCGACCTCGGTCGCGGGCGACCCGTTCTGGCGGGCCCACTTGTGGGCTGGCTGGAGTCTGGCCGGCCCTTGATCAAGGGCTGGCCCCAGGGAGGTCGCTGGGGGTGGGCTCTTTGAGTCTGCCCTTTGTAGCGAAACTGCGGGGATTATGGGGTCCCCGCAGTAGTTGTGGTGGTGAGTCGCGGAGGAGGAGGAGTGTTGGTATTTCGGTGCGCCACTCTCCCTATCCTCCGCGACTCAGCGGCGTCGCACCGCGTCTGCGACGGCAGTGGGGCTGCGGGGGAGAGGGGTTTCTCCGACCCCTCGCGGCCGTATTGCACGCGTAATCCCGGCGGCGACGCTGGGACCGCGGGCCCTTGTCTTTTTCAAGACGGGGGCCGCGAGGAGTGAACCTCTATAAAAAACTCAAGGTGGCACCAGCAGGGGAGGGCGGGGATTCCCGAACCTGCATTGCACTGGTGCCGTCTCCTCAGGAGGAGCCGGAAACGGCTGGCGCTGGAGGGGCCGCGGAGGTTGTGCGAAAGCGTTCCCGTAGCCCCTCCGATATGCGCATACGAGGCAATGTCAGGTTTTAGTCGGTTCGAGTCCGACATAATCCGAACTTGTCCCCGCGAGGGAGGATATGCGTGGGCATTTCCTGACTATAAAAAAAAAAAAAAAAAAAAGGTTAGGTTAGGTTAGGTTCCACGGACCTCCCCATCGACCGGGTTCCCGCCTTGTCGTGGCGGTGGGGCTCAGTAACCGTGGGAATGGGTCACCCACGGTGAAGCTAAGAGGAACCCAAGGCCGGTCCGTGAGGTAGGACCGGCCAGAGAGGGCCGCTCGGGGTGGGCTCATTGGAGCCCACCTTCGAGCGCACTGGAGGGCTGCGGGGACTCGTCTCCCTCGCAGTGAGGGTGAGTCGCGGAGGGAGAGGAGTGCTGGTATTACGGTGCGCCACTCGCCCTGCCCTCCGCGACTCAGCGGGGTCGCACCGCAGATGCGGCGGCGGTGGGGCTGCGAGGGGAAGGGCAACTTTCCCCTTGCAGCTGCATTTCGCGTAATCCCGGCGCCGACGCTGGGACCGCGGGCCTCTGTCTTTTTCAAGACGGAGGCCGCGAGGAGTGAACCTCTATAAAAAACTCAAGGCGGCGCCGGCGGGGGAGGGCGGGGATTCCCGAACCTGCATTGCACACGGTGCCGTCTCCGAGGAGCGCCCTTTTAAGGGCGCAGAGAGGGGCCCCATCCCGGGGCGGCCAGTGGGCGTCGCGGTGTCACATGTTAACCATGCTCCCGTGGCGCCCACACCATGGCTATGAGGGAACGCGTGTGGTTTTAGTGGGTAGGCCCACTTCGGTGGGAGAGCCCCACAGACCCCCCTGGTGCCCCGACCAGGGGGCGTGCTTAAGGTCGCATTTCCACACCTAAAAAAAAAAAAAAAAAAAAAGGTTCCACGGACCTGCTGGGTCGTCTCAGTGGGCGGAGAGGTGAACTCCGACGTGGCGCGTCCCCGGGTGGCGGATAGGGGAACGCTCCGGCTTGTTGTCGGGGTAGGGCGACTAGCGCCCCGCGGACCAAACACCGGGGGGGAAATGGGTAAGGGGGGGGAGGTGGGAAGGTTAGGGGGCGGCCCGGCGTGCATTAACACCGCCGTCGGGAACAACCGTCCAAAACTAGGGGAGGCACGCCGACCCCCTAGCACCCCGTAGCCTAGTGTCTCTTCAACGATCTCCATCGAATCGGCGTTATGGAGTATGTCGAGGCACTAGAGCGGAGGGCTTGCCTTAACCGGCCGGCCCGCGAGAAAGGAAAACTCTATAAAAACCCGACAGCGAAGTCGTTAAAACCTGTAGATACCTGGCGACCTCTACAGTATGTAGCCTTACCCTTCGGAATGGGCGTCACCCGGGGGTGGACCTGTTGATCGACCCTTCTCGTGGGAACACAAATGGATACATATACTCAAATTAAAAACGTTGTTGATGTAGAGAGGAGTGTGGAGAGTGGAGATGTGATGAGGGAGGAGCAGAAGATGAAGGAGTTGAGGGTCGTGCTGACGCGCACCCCGACAACGGCGCACAAAAGACTGTCGGAGTCCGATTCGGACACGGAACATCGAAGCATGGTGTCCGTTACAAGTCTATGCGGCTCTATGGAGTCCCTGGACAGGGATGGGCCTGGGCGCTTTTGGAGCGAAGGCCGAGGTCAGAAGCGGCCCAGGGATGTGGAGCTCAGCGGGAGCTCTACGGAGACCCCCGCCACTAGCACCAAAAGGAAGGGACGCGGTCGTCCGCCAACCACCGGCGACTATGTCGGGCTGGCGGCGGCCAAACAAGCCTTTTTGAAGGCTCAGAAGGAAGAGAAAGAAGCGCGTGCGGAGGCCGAACTGATGTCGTCGCTGTCTGAGGTGAGGTCGACAAGAACATCTTCCGCCGCGTCGGGCGCTCGGAAGGGCGCCAATACGCCTATTCGCGACGCGCAGCCGGCGACAAATGTAGAGGGTCGAGTAGAGACACACCTCGGCGTCATACTGGATGTGGCAAAAAAGTCGTCCCACCTTAAGGGCACTTTTGTCCGCGCTCTAAACGAGGCTGTGGACGCCATTAGGGACAATTTTAAGGCGATCGCGAAGCGCACAGACTCAGAGGAAGCACGGCTGCTTCGCGCGGAAAACGAGCGCATGAAAGCCGAGGTCGCGCTGTTGCGCAAAGAGGTGGCGGATATGAGAGAGTGCCTTCTCCGGGCGAGGCCACAGGCTGATATCGCTGTGCCGAGTCAGCCTGATCAGGCACATAACGAAGACCTCGTGCGGACCATCCTCTGCCAAGTGGGCACGATGCTAAATGCAAGGCTAGAGGCTCTAGAAGACCGTCTGTTGCCTGAACAGCGTCTCCGCCCCCCTCTGGCGGCGGACAAGCGGACTCGCCTCCCTCCTGAGCCGGTGTTCAGGCCGCCCCTGAGCGCTGATAGGCGACAGCCGCCGCCGCCCCGTCCCAGAGCACAGCCCGGCAGGGACACAAGCACAGCAAGGAGACCGACTCAGACCAAACCGGCTGCCCCTTCAAAGCCCCCTCGCCCCTCTCAGCATGGTGGGGGACGGACACCAGCTGAGAAAGGCCAGCAAGGGCAAACACCCGAGGGCCCAACAGATGAGCCTAGATGGACAGAGGTTGTGGGCCGGAAGGCCAAAAAGAAGAGCAACCCCTCGAATAGGCCTGCCCCCACCCCATCTGGTCAAAAAGCCGCGGCCCCACCGAAGCCCCCGAAAATTACGGTCCCGAAGACGGCGGCCATCATGGTGAGCCTCAAGAAGGGGGAGGCCATCACCATGGCCGAGGTTCTCACCAAGGCCAGGACCTCCATCCTGCTTCGAGACTTTGGCTTGGAGACGGTCAAGATCCGAACGAGCGTGACCGGCTCCAGGCTGATGGAGGTAGGGGGAGAGACCCCGGACGCCTCTGCTGACCGCCTGGCCGCCAGACTGACGGAGGTCATCGGGGCCTGGGCCGATATAGCCCGCCCGACCAAATCGGTCAGCCTCAAGCTCACCGGCTTAGACGAGTCTGTTACCCAGGAGGAGCTGGTTGCCAAGGTGGCGGCTGCTGGTGGCTGCTCCCCCAGCCAGGTCAAGGCCGGCCAAATCCGCCGTAGCTTCTGGGGTGACGGCTCGGCCATTATAAAGTGCCCGGCGACCGCTGCCAAGGCAGCCGTAAAAGCAGGAAAGCTGGCCATAGGCTGGACCATGGCCACCGTCAAAGCGATGGAGGCCCGGCCGCTGCGCTGCTACAAGTGCATGCGGCTAGGCCATACACGTGCCCTCTGCCCTGCAGAGTGCCCAACGGAAGCGGACTATGGCAAACTCTGCTTCCGTTGTGGCAAGGAGGGGCATAAGGCGGCCACGTGCGAGGCGCCTGCCAAATGCGCGGTATGTGCGAAGGCAGGTCGCCCGCACGCGCATGCGATGGGGGGTGCCAAATGCACGCCCCCTACCGTGAAGGGGAAGGCCCCACGGAGCAGACCTTCTCCGCCGCAGGCCACTGAGGAACTCGAAATGCAAGTGTCATAATGCCAGGACACCCACACACAGAGTTCCTGCAGACCAACGCCAACCACTGCGCCCGCGCACAGGACCTGCTTATGCAGGTCTTGGCGGAGTGGAAGATTGGCGTCGCCGTTGTGGCCGAGCCCTACCTGGTCCCCCCTCTGCCAAACTGGATCGGGGATACGGAGGGCTCGGTCGCCATAGTGGTGCCGCCCGCTGCCCCCCAGCGCCTCTCCCTCAGGGAGAGGGGTGCAGGGTACGTGGCGGCAAATTGGGGAGGGGTAGTACTCGTAGGAGTCTACTTCTCCCCAAACAGGAACCTCTCGGACTTCGAGAGGTTCCTGGACGGCCTGGAGCCGGTGGTGCGGAGGGCATCGCCCGCCCAGGTCATCGTGATGGGGGATCTCAACGCTAAGTGCGCAGCGTGGGGGTCCTCCATCACCGACGTGAAAGGGGCGCTCCTCCGGGACTGGGCTACAGTCATCGGCCTAGCCCCGGAGAACCAGGGCAACGCCGACACGTGCGTACGAGGACGGGGGGGCTCAGTGGTAGACGTCACATTCGCCACCCCCGCTATCGGCGCCCGCATTTCATGTTGGCGTGTCCTGGAGGAGGTGGAGACCCTGTCCGATCATTTATACATCCGGTTCAGGGTCTCCAACGCGCCCCTGGATCAGCGGGCGCGCGCAGCGGCCGGTCCGCGGCGAGGCGCGGTCTTCCCGCGATGGCAGCTTTCCCGCCTCGACGCGGACCTGGCGGAAGAGGCCGCAATATGCTGCGCGTGGTCGTCGGACCCCCCCCAATCGGTGGGGGTTGAGGAGAGGGCCGTCAGGTTCCGCCGGGACCTGACGGCGATCTGCAACGCCGGGATGCCCAGGGCGCGACGCTTCACGCCCAGGGCGGGCGTCTACTGGTGGTCGCAGGACCTCGCGGTACTGCGTGCCGCCAGTAACGCCGCCCGGCGTGCATTCACGCGGTGCCGCAGACGGCGGCACCGGACGGATGTCGAGCTGGAGCGCCTTCAGGCCGACATGCGCGCCGCCAAGAAGGCGCTCGCAGCAGCCATCAGGGTCGCCAAGGACAATGCTTACTCAGAGTTCTTGGCGACCCTCGACGAAGATCCGTGGGGGCGTCCGTACCGCATGGTGCGGGCAAAACTAAAGGTGGCGCCCCCCACAGAACAAATGGAGCCGGCTGTCCTCAGCGCGGTGGTCGAGGGGCTGTTTCCTAACAGCCCTCCCTTCGATCCGCCGCGCATGGCCCCGCCAGATGACAGGGACACTCCCCCCCCTCCTCCTCCGATTACAGAGGAGGAGGTAGCTAGGGCAGCCAGCCGGCTCCGGGGGCCCCGGAAAGCACCGGGGCCCGATGGAGTCCCTGGCAAGGTCCTCCTCATAGCCGCAAAACACCTCGGGGACCGCCTCCGCTGCCTATTCGGCGATTGCCTGGCGGCGGGGCGCTTCCCTGGGGCGTGGAAGGAGGGGCGGCTGGTCCTCATCAGAAAAGACGGCCGCCCCGCGGACTCACCCTCCGGATACCGGCCCCTCGTGATGCTGGACGAGATCGGGAAGCTGCTAGAAAGAGTGATCGCTTCCCGGCTCATCCAGCATCTGACGAGGGATGGGCCGCAGATCTCTGGGAACCAATTTGGGTTCCGGTCGGGGCGATCGACCCTCGATGCCCTGACCGCCCTGAGGAGGTTCACGGAGGATGCGGCCCAGAGGGGGCAGGGGGCTATGGCGGTGTCGCTCGACATCGCTAATGCCTTCGGCTCCCTCCCCTTTGAGGTAATAGAGGAGGCACTCCGATACCACCGAGTGCCTCCCTATCTCCGGAGGGTGGTAGGACACTACCTGCAGGATCGGGTAGTGTCCTACATGGGGAGGACGGCCAGAGAGGAAAGGCGGATGGCCTCCGGTGTTCCCCAGGGGTCCGTACTGGGACCCCTACTGTGGAACATCGGTTTCGATTGGGCCATCCGCGGAAAGGTGCTGCCCCAGATGGCGGTCATCTGCTATGCAGATGACACGCTGGTAGCAGTCCGGGACAGCACCTGGAGGGAGCTGAAGGCGAGGGCTGAGGCCGGAGCCACCCTGCTGGTCCGGAGAATCGAGGCGCTCGGCCTCCGCGTGGCCCTCCAAAAAACTGAGGCCCTCTATTTTAGAGGGCCGAGGTGGAAGGTGCCAGCGGGGGCCAACCTTCGGATCGGCGGGGGCGAGGTCGCGGTGAAGGCCCGGATGAACTATCTGGGCCTCACCCTCGACGGGGGTTGGCGTTTCAGGGACCACTTCCAGACGCTGACCCCCCGGCTCGTGGGGGCGGCAGCAGCCCTGGCTAGGCTCCTCCCCAACACCAGAGGTCCGGGTGTGCAGGCAAGACGCCTGTACACCATGGTCGTCAAAAGTATGGCCCTGTACGGCGAGCCGATCTGGGCAGACGCCCTAGACGCGCCTAACAGGGCCCTCCTTCGCAGGCCGCAACGAATTGTTGCGGCGCGTGCGTGCCGGGCCTACCGCACGGTAGGCCACGCGGCGGCCTGCGTCCTGGCCGGCACTCCTCCTTGGGAGATCGAAGCGAGGGTGCTGGCCGAGGAATACCGGGTGCGGGCCGAGCTCAGAGGCCGGGGTGGCTCTCACACCCCGGAGGAGCACGCCCGCGCTCGGCAGAGGAGGAGGAAAATGACGACCATAGAGCTTTGGGCGACAGGCCTCGCGGACGCCAAATACGGGGTCCGCACAATTGAGGCCATCCGTCCACTGCTCTCGGAATGGTGCGGGAGGGGCCACGGGTCCCTCACCTTCCGACTGACGCAGGTTCTGTCAGGACATGGCTGTTTCGGGCGGTACCTGCGTCGGATCGGAAGGGAGGAGACGGCGTCGTGCCATGGGTGCGGCGAACGGGACGATACGGCACAGCACACGCTAGAGGTGTGTTGTGCCTGGTCTGATGAGCGCCGCACCCTGGTGGCGGCGATCGGCGGAGACCTCTCGCTCCCCGGCGTAATAAGCGCCATGCTAAGAAGCGAGAGGTCATGGGATGGCGTAGCCTCCTTCTGCGAAGCTGTCATCTCGCAGAAGGAGGCGATGGAGCGGGAGCGCGATATAGACTCCCAGGCGCCCCCAACCCGAAGACGAAGACCGGGAAGGAGAGCGCGGCAATACGTGGCCGCCCTCCCCGACCCTACAGACGGCGCCTAACGGCGAAACGCAGGCGGGGTCGCGGTAGCAAGCTCACGCGTCCCCGTGGCCCCGCCGTAATGCGTCAGAGGGCAGTCAGGTTTTAGTGGGTATTCCGGCCACCTTTCTTACACCTTCTGCGGCCGGCGAGTCCCACACTCCCTACGCCATTGCACAGCCCGGCGTAGGGGTGCGTAACGCATTTCCTGACTATAAAAAAAAAAAAAAAAAAAAGGTTAGGTTAGGTTAGGTTTTTTTTTTTTTTTTTTTTTTTTTTTTCGGCGCTATGCCGCCCTCTCGTTCTCCCCCTGGCATGGTTGGGCCAGAGACTTTTCTTTCTTTATTTATTAAAAAAACTCTTTTTTACATACTTAGTCTAATACATTTTGATTTACTTAATATTTATTTACATTTATCACTACTTATACTAACTTTTTATAAATGACTAGTTTTAAAATCTATTTTACATCACAGTTTGTTTCTTATTATTACTTTTTGCGCTATGTTCTTACAGTATTCTAGGAAGGTGTTTCTGGTTTTCTTACTTGCTACTATCTCACTAATGTTGTCTAATTTTAGATTTTCATTTATTACCAGCTCACATTCATTTCTCTCCTTCTCAAAGACTGGACATTCTAAGATGATGTGCAACACGGACTCCTCCCGTGCTGGATCGCAGATACACGAGGGGCTCTCCCTGCACTTGAACCTGTGCAGGTATTCCGAGAACCCCCCGTGACCTGTAAAAACTTGGACCAGCACGGGATCCAATTCTATTCTGCGGAGTACTGGGTAGGCTCCCACAGCATCTGGGAAGAAGACCCTCGCTGTCGAGGCCGTTTGTCCCTCTTTATACCTGCTGTTCCATTCGTCAAGCGACTCCAATCTGAGTTGTCGCTTGACGAATGATACAGGGCATTTGTCATAGTGAGGCCTGGTCTTCACCCCGACCGCGGCCGCCTTGGCTAATTCGTCCGCCCTCTCGTTCCCCTCCACCCCCACATGTGCCTTTATCCAATTCCACTTTATACATTTCCCCTTCTGCTCACTATCCTTTACCATTTTCCTTATTCCCGCTACAAGGGGGTGGAGGGAATCTACACTTTCTAATGTCTCCAAGGCAGACCTCGAGTCGGAGTAAACACCAAACCTCACTGAGGGACTCTTCACTATGTATTTAACGGCCTCATGTAGGGCATACAGTTCCGCCTGATATACGGTGCAGAAGTCGCTCAGCTTTAATTTCCGGCAGTAAGTCTCCGCAGCGCTATCCCATACAGATAGCGCCGCGCCGACCCTGCCGTCAATTTTGCTGCCGTCGGTGTAAATCCTTACATCGACGGCAGCTCGCTGGGCGACTTCGTCACCGTCCGTCAGGCAGTCGAACTGTATCCCTTCCAGGTGGGCGGGATGCGGAGTATCTTCGTATCTGGTCGGCCTCTCCAGCTCGCGGTCCCCCAACACTCGCTGGGAGTAGCCCCTCTTCACTTCAAAGAAGAGGGCAGCCTCTTGGACCCTGAGGTCCAAGGGCAGAAGCCCAGCGAGTGTTAGGGCCGCGTTCAGAGAGACCGTCCTATACGCCCTGACGATTTTTTGCGCAAACCCGCGCTGCACCCGGTCCAACAGCTTTCGAGTGATCCTCTTCCGCGCTGCGGGAGCCCACGCGCTGGCCGCGTAGAGGATGATGGGTTCTATCACCGCTGTGTACATGGTTCTGACGATCTCGGGATTCAGGCCCCACGAGATCCTTGCTGCGGTTGACAGTTGACGATAGAGGCTGATTGCTTTTTTGCAAATTTCCTTTATGTGTTCATTGAATGTAAGCTTGTCGTCAACTGTCAACCCCAGGATCTTGATGCTGCTCGCGTATTCTATGCTTCTCCCGCCCATGCTCAGGCGTGGGGAGTCGTACTTTTGCTTCCTCGTAAATAAGACAGCTTTGGTCTTTGCTGGTGCGAAGTTAAGCTTATTTCTTACTCCCCACGCCCGAACATGTTCGAGAGCCGCATTAGCATCGTCCTGTATGTCTGAGGCCTTTTCTCCCGAGAACATCAGAACCACGTCATCGGCGAAGGCTTGACAATGAGCCCCCATCTCCTCTAGTTCCCCCAGGAGCGGATTCAGCAGCAGGTTCCAGAGCGTAGGACCCCCAATAGAGCCCTGCACGCACCCTTTGGTGGGTCTTCGGGTCCACTCGGACCCCGCATACCTGAGGCGTACTGTCCTGTCACTTAAGTAGTGATCGAGCAGACGCCTCAGGTTTGCGGGGCACCGAGTCTCGGCTAATCTGCACCTCACAGCCGGCCACCAAGCGTTATCGAAGGCTCCCTCTATGTCCAGCGATATCAGCACAACGAGCTTCCGTCTTTCGACTTCGGCCCGTATGTGCTGAATCATGACATAGAGGGAGTCCTCGGTGCTACGCTGTGGCATGAAGCCATATTGGCGCCGGCTGATCATTGGTGCAGTGTGCCAGCGGACTCGCCTCACCATCATCTTTTCCAAGATTTTCCCCATCACCGGTAACAATCCTATAGGACGATATGATTTCGGGTGCGTGTAGTCATCTCTATTGGGTTTCCTAAGCGCCACAACCGCTGCCTCTTTCCACCTCCTGGGGAAACATGCCACGGCCAGGCAGCGATTTGAAATGGCGAGGAACAATCCCGGATCCAGGGTGATGGCCGCTTTGCAGATATCTGCAGTAAGGCCATCTGGGCCAGGGGCTTTCTTGGGGTTGAAGCTTGACGTGGCCCACGTGAGCTCGTCCAGTGTGAAGGGGGGGTCGCATGTTCCATCATGCGACCCCTCGTTTACTTTTTCGGCTAATTCTCTCACTTCTTTGTGGGCCACGTCGTCCTTCCCGGCATCGTCGTCCTGGAAGAACGCTTCTGCCAGCTCCCTGGCCGATTCCTCCTCGCTCAGCGCCACTCCATTCCGTACGAGGGGAATTTCTTCGTGCCTTACTGGGTTAGGTTAGGTTTTTTTTTTTTTTTTTTTTTTTTTTTTTTTTTTTTTTTTTTTTTTTTTTTGGGCGGCTCTGTGCCGCCCTCTCGTTCCCCTAACGTGTTTGGATCAGGGACGTTGGGTACGGGTAATAATTTTTTCATTTATTCTTTTATTTACAATTTCAAAAAAAAATTTTAAGACTATAATGGCAATCTTCAATTTCTACACTAGGTTACAGTAGTACAATAAAATTTCAATATATATACAATTAGGATAAAACAATTTAAAATTTCTATTTATATACAATTTAGATGAGATAATTTAAAATTCAATATATATACAATTTATGAAGTGCCAATTTAAAAATACAATTTATAAATAATAATTAATATACAATTTAAAAACAGTTAAAAACATTAAAAAAGATATACCCTTACATCTAGTATCACAGTGTCTCGTTTCTATTTATAACTATTTGGGCCAAGGATGAGCAAAATTTAATAAATTCTCCACTCAATTCTTTATCTCTTATTAATTCATGTAAATTTTGTTTGCTTATTTTTATATTTAGTTTGGTCTCTGTTTCGAATCTTCTACCTTCAAAAACTGGGCATTCCACTAATATATGCAGCACGGTTTCCTCCCGTGCTGGGTCACAGATGCACGAGGGGCTCTCCTTGCACTTGAACCTGTGCAGGTACTGTGAGAACCCCCCCGGTTAGGTTAGGTTAGGTTAGGTTAGGTTAGGTTAGGTTAGGTTAGGTTAGGTTAGGTTAGGTTAGGTTAGGTTAGGTTAGGTTAGGTTAGGTTAGGTTAGGTTAGGTTAGGTTAGGTTAGGTTCCACGGACCTGCTGGGTTGTCTCAGTGGGCGGAGAGGTGAACTTCGACGTGGCGCGTCCCCGGGTGGCGGATAGGGGAACGCTCCGGCCTGGTGCGAGCCGGAGTAGGGCGAAAGCCCCGCGGACCAAACACCAAGGGGAGCCTGCGACCTCGGTCGCGGGCGACCCGTTCTGGCGGGCCCACTTGTGGGCTGGCTGGAGTCTGGCCGGCCTTTGATCAAGGGCTGGCCCCAGGGAGGTCGCTGGGGGTGGGCTCTGTGAGTCCGCCCTTTGTAGCGAAACTGCGGGGATTATGGGGTCCCCGCAGTAGTTGTGGTGGTGAGTCGCGGAGGAGGAGGAGTGTTGGTATTTCGGTGCGCCACTCTCCCTATCCTCCGCGACTCAGCGGCGTCGCACCGCGTCTGCGACGGCAGTGGGGCTGCGGGGGAGAGGGGTTTCTCCGACCCCTCGCGGCCGTATTGCACGCGTAATCCCGGCGGCGACGCTGGGACCGCGGGCCCTTGTCTTTTTCAAGACGGGGGCCGCGAGGAGTGAACCTCTATAAAAAACTCAAGGCGGCACCAGCAGGGGAGGGCGGGGATTCCCGAACCTGCATTGCACTGGTGCCGGCTCCTCAGGAGGAGCCGGAAACGGCTGGCGCTGGCGGGGCCGCGGAGGTGAGCGAAAGCGTTCCCGTAGCCCCTCCGATATGCGCATACGAGGCAATGTCAGGTTTTAGTCGGTTCGAGTCCGACATAATCCGAACTTGTCCCCGCGAGGGAGGATATGCGTGGGCATTTCCTGACTATAAAAAAAAAAAAAAAAAAAAAAAAAAAAGGTTAGGTTAGGTTAGGTTTTTTTTTTTTTTTTTTTTTTTTTTTTTTTTTTTTTTTTTTTTTTTTGGGCGGCGCTATGCCGCCCTCTCGTTCACCCCCTGGCATGTTTGGGCCAGAGACATTGTCATTTCTTTTATTTAAGATCAATTTACTACATTTTTGCTTATTTCTATTACAGTTTTTATGACTAGTTTTTACTTATCTCTAACTTATTCTAGATTGTAAATGACTAGATACATTTATGTCTTATTTCTATTTATAACTTTTTCTGCTACTTTCTTACAGTAATTTATAAAAACTTTTCCTGTCTCTTTGTTTGCTATGATTTTACTAATATTCTCCTCTGATATCTTTTCTTTTATTTCTATCTCACAGTCTATTCTTTGTTTTTCAGAGACAGGACAGTCGACAATAGTGTGCAATACGGATTCCTCCCGTGCTGGGTCACAGATACACGAGGGGCTCTCCTTGCACTTAAACCTGTGCAGGTACTGTGAGAACCCCCCGTGTCCCGTCAAGATCTGAACCAGCACGGGATCCAGGTCAATTCTGCGAAGTACGGGGTAGGCTGCTACTGCGTCAGGGAAGAAGACCCTCGTTGTCGAGGCCGTCAGTCCCTCCTTATATCTCCCGTTCCATTCGTCAAGCGCCTCCAACCTCAGTTGGCGCTTGACGAACGAAACGGGGCACTTGTCATAGTGAGGCCTGGTCTTCACCCCGACCGCGGCTAATTTTGCCAACTCGTCCGCCCTTTCGTTTCCCTCCACCCCCACATGTGCCTTAACCCAGTTCCACTTTATACACTTTCCCATCTCCTCACATTCCTTCACTATCCTTCTAATTTTCGTTACTAGGGGGTGGAGGGAATCTACACTTTCCAAGGTTTCCAGGGCGGACCTTGAGTCGGAGTAAACACCAAACCTCACTGCCGGGCTCTTTACAATAAATTTGACGGCCTCATATAGGGCATACAGTTCCGCCTGATATACGGTGCAGAAATTGCCCAACTTTAATTTCCGGCAGTTAGTCTCCGCAGCGCTATCCCATATGGATAGCGCCGCGCCGACCCTGCCGTCAATTTTGCTGCCGTCGGTGTAAATTCTTACATCTACGGCAGCTCGCTGGGCAACTTCGTCACCGTCCGTCAGGCAGTCGAACTGTATCCCTTCCAGGTGAGCGGGGTGTTGGGTTTCCTCATATCTTGTCGGTCTCTCCAAATCTCGATCCCCCAACACCCGCCGGGAGTGACCCCTCTTTACTTCGTAAAGAAGGGCCGCCTCTTGGACCCTAAGGTCCAGAGGAAGCAGCCCGGCGAGTGTTAAGGAAGCGTTTAGAGAGACCGTCCGATAGGCCCTCACAATTTTTTGCGCAAAACCCCGCTGCACCCGGTCTAACAACTTCCGAGTGGTCTTCCTCCGTGCCGCAGGAGCCCACACACTGGCCGCGTAGAGGAGTACGGGCTCGATCACAGCCACGTACATGGTCCTGATGATCTCGGGGTTGAGGCCCCACGAGATTTTTGCTGCGGTTGACAGTTGACGATAAAGGCTGAGCGCTTTTTTACAGATTTCGCTAATATGCGCGTTGAAAGTGAGCTTATCGTCAACGGTTAGGTTAGGTTAGGTTAGGTTAGGTTAGGTTAGGTTAGGTTAGGTTTTTTTTTTTTTTTTTTTTTTTTTTTTTTTTTTTTTTTGGGCGGCTCTATGCCGCCCTCTCGTTCCCCCTGATATTCTTTTCAGGGACCTTTTTTGCTAGGGTAATAAGTTTTTCAGTACATTTCTTTATTTTTTAAAATTTAAAATTTTTGGTTACCACTATTATCTAATACATTTGTGTTTACTTATGTCTACTTTACAATTTTATATAATTTGATCCAATACACACTATTTACAATTTAATAAAACCAATTAAAAACTAACTAAAATACAATTTACAATTTAAATAAAAGAATAAACCCAGTTAATATACCTTAAAATTTTTAAATTACTATCACAATATACCCTTAGCCTAATATCACAGATTCTGCTTTGTCTTATTTCTTTTTATAGCAGTACACGCCACCGTCATACAGTATGCTAGGAATATTTTTCTTTTCTTGTTGTCTTTTATAATTTCGTTTATATTTTCTGGGCTAATTCTCTCCTCCATCTCAGTCTCGCAGTCTGCCCTTTCCGCTTCGTGAACAGGGCATTCGGTCAGGAGATGCAGCACAGATTCCTGTTTGTCGGGTTCACAAATGCATGAAGGGCTCTCCTTACACCTGAACCTGTTCAGGTATTCGGAGAACCCTCCATGCCCCGTCAGTACTTGCACTAATGTCTGGTCCAGTTCGATTTTTCTCAGGATGGGGTAGGCAGCCACGACATCCGGGAAGAAGACTTTGGTCGTTGAGGCGGTGTCCCCTTCCTTGTAGCGCCTGTTCCATTCATCAAGCGAGTCCAAACGGATCTGTCGCTTGACGAATGAAACAGGGCATTTCTCGTAGCTGGGCTTGGTCTTCATTCCGATTGCTGCCTCCTTGGCGAGTTCATCGGCTCTTTCGTTCCCCTCCACCCCCACGTGCGCTTTCACCCAATTCAATCTTATATTCTTCCCTTTCTTTCTACTCTCTAATATTCTTCTCCTTGTATCCACCGCGAGTGGGTGGAGGGAATCGACGCTCGTCACTGCCTCGAGGGCCGATCTGGAATCGGAATGAATCCCAAAGCCCAACCTCGAGTCCGCACATGCAAACTTCACTGCCTCGTGCAGGGCCAGCAGTTCCGCCTGGTATACGGTGCAGAAGTTACCCAACTTTAATTTCCGGCAATATGTCTCCGCGGCGCCATTCCATACGGATAGCGCCGCGCCGACTTTGCCGTCAATTTTACTGCCGTCGGTGTAGATATCTACATCGACGGCAGCTCGCCGGGTCCCTTCGTCACCGTCCGCCTGGCTGCCGAACTGCAGCCCCTCCAGGTGCGCGGGGTGGACTGTCTGGGCGCACAGGACCGGCCTCTCTAGTTCCAAATCGCCCAGCACCCGCTGGGTGTGGCCCTTCTTTACTTGGTAAAGGAGGGCCGCCTCTTGGACCCTTAGGTCCAGAGGAAGCAGCCCAGCGAGTGCTAGGGCCGCGTTCAGAGACACGGTCCTATACGCCCTTACAATCTTTTGTGCAAATCCCCGCTGCACCCGGTCCAACAACACTCTAGTCCCCTTCCTTTCCGCCGCCGGCGCCCACGCGCTGGCCGCGTAGAGGATGACGGGCTCAACCACTGCCACGTATATGGTTCTGACGATCTCCGGGTTGAGACCCCACGAGACTCTGGCTGCTCTTGACAGTTGACGATGGATTCCCTGTGCTTTTTTGCACACGTTGGCGATATGCGCCTTGAAGGTGAGTCCATCGTCAACTGTCAGGCCCAGGATTTTGATATCCTTGACGAGCTCAATGGGCTTCCCGCCCATGTTCAGACGTGGGGAGTCGTATTTGGTCTTTTTTGTGAAGACTATGGCCTTTGTCTTCTGTGGCGCGAATCTTAATTTGTTTCGTGCTCCCCACCTCTGAACACGTGCGAGAGCCTCATTGGCCCTGTCTTGGATGTCTGCGGTGTCGTCCCCGGAGAACATCAGAACCACATCGTCGGCAAAGGCCTGGCAGTGGACACCCGCGCTATCCAGCTCCACCAGGAGGGGATTCAGCAGCAAGTTCCAAAAGACGGGCCCCCCGATGGAGCCCTGCACGCAGCCCTTGGTGGCACTTCTGGTGGCCTCCCCTCCCGCAAACCTGAGGCGCACTGATCTTTCGCTAAAATAGCTATCGATTAGGCGCCTCAGATTTGCGGGGCACCGGGTCTCGGCCAGCCTGCACCGGACAGCGGGCCACCACGCGTTGTCGAAGGCTCCCTCTATGTCAAGTGACACGAGCACTGTGAGCTTCTTTGCTCTAAGGTTATTTCTAACATGTGTCAACATGTCATAGAGGGAGTCCTCGGTGCCGCGCTGCGGCATGAATCCGTATTGGCGCCCGCTGATCGACGGTGCAGTGTGCCACCTTACGCGTCTTATAGCCATCTTTTCTAAAAATTTTCCAAAAATTGGCAAAAGCCCGATCGGTCTATAAGACTTGGGCTGCGTGTAGGTCTCCCTACCGGGTTTAGGCAGGACAACAATTGCTGCCTCTTTCCACCTCCTGGGGAAGCTGGAGAGGCCTAGGCACTTATTGGCTAGGGCCAGGAACATCTCCGGTCTGAGGGCGATCGCCGCCATACATACATCGGCCGTGAGTCCATCCGGGCCAGGGGCCTTCTTCGGGTTAAAACTGGACGCGGACCACATTAGTTCGTCTATCGTGAAGGGTGGGTCACATGTTTCATCATGTGACCCTACGTTCACCTTTTCCGCCTGTTTTCTAATTTCCTTGTGGTCCGCGTCATCTTCTTCCGGATCATCGTCCGGGAAGAACGCCTCTGCAAGGCTCCTGGCCGACTCTGCCCCTTCCAGTACCCTTCCATTCTTCATCAGCTGTATATCGTCCTTCCTTACCTCTGTGCGGCGAATCACCCTGTATATACCGTCCCACATGGTTTCGCGGTCTTGCCTTTCACAAAATCCCTTCCAGCTCTGGGTCTGAGCCTTCTTCATCTCCAGCCTGTAGAGTTCTCTAGCCTCGATGTATTGCTGCACGACCCAGTCTCTGCGAACTGGCGCCGCGCAGGAGATCCGCCTCCGCTTCCTCAAGACATCAGTCTTGAGTTTGGAGAGCTCTTCGGACCACCAAGGCAATCCTGCTTTCCTCTTCTTCCCTACCTTGGGCAGCACTTCTTCGCACACCTCCACCACAGTTTCCACAAATACACCAACTTCCTCTTCCAGAATCTCTTTCGTGCTTATCCTTTCATATCTTCCCGCTGACATTCCCTTTCTTTCCCACAACTGGGCGAGCTTCTCACGAAACCCGCTCCAGTCTGCTTTCTTGGTGGTGTACTTCCGGGTGGAGGAGGCGATTTCAGTGCGTTTAGGTCGGCCCAAGTCGAGGTCGAACAGAATTGCCTTGTGGTCCGAACTGGATACGTCCTCCGATAGGCGCCAGTTTACGACTTTACCGAGCATGTGGGTCGTGCAAGCCGTTACATCGACATTGCTAGAGAACCTACTCCCGCCCCTGATGACTTCAAAAGTAGGCTCAGACCCCTCATTCAGTACATGCAGACCCAGCTCGTCGAGTTTTTCTGCAGCCGTAATCCCCCTCTTGTTGTCCTTCCGGCTGCCCCACCAGGTGTTCCACGCATTCAGATCACCACCCAGTATCACGCCTACCGTGCCCAGACCCTCCACCGCGGATCCCATCATATCCAGGAGCGGCTCGATGGGCTTATCAGGCTCCAGGTAGACGGACACCACCCCCACCTCCCACGCCGCGGTACCCAACTTTGCAACTGCAACGTTGCAAGTGGTTAGGTCCGGGCGATGGGTGATGGCGATGGTGTCGTCGAACAGCACAATGGCCGCCTTGACCACCGACTCGGTGGGCTGGCTCCTGGCACATTGTACTGTTCTTGTCCCTGGATGCTGCCGCATCTCACCGCGACTCCCAATGTAGGGTTCCTGAATTAAGGCGAACGACAGCTTGCGCTTGGTCGCCTCCATGATGAGCTCCGCCGTGGCGAGTTCGGACCGCTGCAGGTTCGCCTGCACGACGCGGTACTGGGGCCGCCCGGTAGAAGGGAACTTTGGTACGCCTGGGGTGCCCTTAGCAATATGCTACTGACGACCTCGCCAGGGATTCCCACTTCCTTCTAACCGGGCATTCTTCACTGAATGCCGTGTGATCCCTCCTGTCGATCTTCGCAATGGCGCAGTTGCGACAGGTCGGTGGTTTTCCGGCTTGCCGGTCGGGGCACACTAGCCCGAGGTGTGGCCCACCACAGTGGCAGCAGGAGTCTTCAGACTCCCTGCAATGCCGCTTGGTGTGCCCGTACCCCAGGCATCGTGTGCACTGCACAAGGGGGGACTGGTCCCGCACTCTGACTCGCTGGAGGTCCACATGTATGTATCCCGCTTCCGTACATCTCTGCCATATCCGCGGTGACACTCTGAGGACCATGTGGCACGTGTGCTCGTTCCTGGCTCGCCTGCGGAACCTTACTTCCATCCTCATGCTTTCACCTTCTATTCCTCGCAATAGTTCCTTGTTTTGACTCCCGATTGCCCTGATCACCTCCTCGTCCTTATGATAGGAGAGGACGTCCATCAGGACAATCAGGGGGTCCTTACTCCTCACATCCTCAACTTTCAACCCTTCCGCGGCCATCTTGAGCCTCTCCTTCACGCGAACCAGCTCCCTTTCCGTGCCGCATCCCACTATAACCTTCCTGTCACGTACCTTCTTAACTCTGTCTACCTTTATTCCTTCTTTGGTGGCGTCTACTACTCTCCTGATTTTTTCGATGACTTGGTCCCCGGTATCCTTCTCATCGCTGGACGTGACCGCCACGGAGTGTGTGGCCGCCCCACTCTGTGGCGGTCTTTTCGTCCCCCCGGCTACCACGCTTGCGTAGGTACCCTGCACGCTAGAGTCCTTTAACGCCGACCTCAGGCTTTCCATTTCCCTGCTGGCCTTTTCGAGCAGCAGGGTATGCTCCTCCAACTTCCTCACTAGCTCCTTTCCTAGAGGGGTACCATGGGGGGTGGCGACGGGGGCCGGGGGGTCAAGGGTCTGAGTACCCTGTTCCCCTACCTCCCTCCTCCCCCCCTCATGTCCCTTCTTACCCTTTCCTCTTTCCTTCTTGAGGTCGGCGTCCAGCTCCTTCACTATGCTGTACAGTCTGTCTATGGCAGCTGTGACCTCCGTCTTAATCTCCGTCTTCAGGTTGCGCGAGCCGTTCAAGTGCAATTTTGCCTTGTTCAGACAACCTCGCGCAACCTGAACACGGTCCAGGGTACCAACCTTTGGCCCTCCTGAAGGTCCAGCCGCCGAGTCTGGTTTTGGATGCTCAAGGGCGGTCACCTGACGCTTGCGTTCAGCCGGGGTTGCCTTTTTCGGGGGGGTGTGTAGTGTGGGGTCCGTACCGGACTCCCACTCCCCCACACTCTTACGGACGCTCAGGACCTGCGTCTTCTGATCGACCGCTGGCGAGCGGTCAGCTGCGTCCCTATCTATGTCCCTACTGGTGTCCTGAGCTCCATCTTTCTTTACCGGGGTCCTTATGCCAAACATTTTGGGGGAACTCGTCTTGTTGTTAAAACTTATATTTATACTTATAATCTAGTTTAAAAATTTTAGTTTAAATTTATATAAAATTTTTAAAATTTACAAGTTATAAATTTCTTTAAAAATTTAAAAATTTAAAAAATTTAAAAAAAGTTAAAAATTTTAAAATGAATTTATAAATGTCAATATCAGTAAAATAATTTTAAAATACAATAAAAAGTTTAAAACTTAGTCTAACACAGGTCAGTTTGCAAGTTTTAAAATTTAGGTTTAAGTATGCCGAGTCAATAAACTCGGCATAGTCAATCAGCAATACAATGCAATACAATAAAATAATAATGCAATAAAATAAATTAAATTAAAACTTAGTCTAACACAATTCCTATACTTAGTTTAACATATGCCGAGTCAACAAACTCGGCATAGTCACTTAAAATAGAATGCAATAAAATTATACTTTTAAAATTTTTAAAATGGGGTCAATAAACCCGGTCAATAATTTTTTAAAAATTTTAAATACTATTCTATACTTAGCTTAGATATATTGAGTCAAAAGACCCAACATATGTCACTTTAAAATTCTTAAGACTATATAGGGGGGTCAATAAACCGTTCAAGACTTATAATTAACACTTACAATTAATTAAAAAAATTTTAAAAAACCATTTACAATTGTACAACTTTATGATAAATTTCTGTACAATTGTATCATTCCAAATAACTTCGGATATATAAGTCTTAAAAATACGGGAAAGGTGTCTTAATGTTCCTAATTAAATTTCTAGTTCGGTTGATTACAAAAAAGTGTACCTTGTCGCTTTCTTTTGAAAGTTGTGATTTTTTAAACTTTCACTCACTTTTCCCACTTTTTGCAACACTTGTAACTCCGGCCCTGGTTGTCCGATATTGTTTATTGAACCGTCGTTGTGTTGGCCTCGTCTTCCCCTATCCGATGATATGTGTCACGCTGCTCCAGCTGACCTGGATCCAGGACCTCATGGCCACGCGGTTCTTGTTTTTCTGGCTTTTTCCAGGTTTTCCAGGGTCCAGAAAATTTTAAAAACCAGCTGAGGCCCTGGATCTCGTCGAGGGCTTCCTGATCATATATTAAAATATATATGTCGTCGATCTAAATCTCACGGCGTAATTTTTTGAACTTTTTATTTTTGTAAATTTCCAAAATTTTTACTTTATCAAGTCTAAAAATTTTTTCCACTGCACTAATTAAAAAGTTTTTTATCCTGTCATGTACAGCGTAAAATTCTACGTCTTTTTATATATTTCACTTCCACTTTCGCAACACTTTTTTGGTTTTTCGGATTTTACGTAAACTTGGGAGCGTTATTTGCTCCCGGAGCGACTTTGGGGTGCGCGGACACGGTCTACTCGGGTCGGCTTTTGGCGCGTGACTGGTTAGGTTAGGTTAGGTTAGGTTAGGTTAGGTTAGGTTAGGTTAGGTTAGGTTAGGTTAGGTTAGGTTAGGTTAGGTTAGGTTAGGTTAGGTTAGGTTAGGTTAGGTTAGGTTAGGTTAGGTTAGGTTAGGTTAGGTTTTTTTTTTTTTTTTTTTTTTTTTTTTGGGCGGCTCTATGCCGCCCTCTCGTTCCCCTAACATATTGAAGGTCAGGGACCTTATCTACGGGTGTAAATAATTTTTTCATTTATTTCTTTATTACTATACTACTTACTTACATTACTATACAATTTAAAACTTACTATTTACTTTACAATTTACAATACAAAGAATATAATTACAAATTAAAATACCAATTAAAAAAAACAAATATAATACAACTAAAATTTCGATTTAAAAAATTTATCTTACAATACACCCTTATAGCTAATATCACAATTTTGTTTTGTTTCTGTTTATCACCCTTTGGGCCAAGGACCTGCAGTATTCTACAAATTCCTCTCTGGTTTCTTTGCTGCCGATCAATGCACTCAAGTTTTCTTTACTAATTTTACTGTTTACTTTTATTTCTAGATCATTTCTGGCTAATTCGAAGACTGGACACTCCGTCAATATATGCAGCACGTTCTCATCCCGTGCTGGATCACAGATGCACGAGGGGTTCTCCTTGCACTTGAAACGGTGCAAATACTCTGAGAACCCCCCGTGCCCCGTCAGAATTTGCACCAGCACGGGATCTAACTCCAGGTGGCGAAGTGTGGCGGGGGCGCTCGTCACGTTGGGGAAGAAAAGCCTGGTTGTCGAGGCCGTGTCACCTTCCAAATACCTCCTATTCCATCTGTCAAGCGAATCCAGACGGATCTGTCGCTTGACAAATGAAATGGGGCACCTTTCATAATTTGGTTTGGTCTTTATTCCGATTGCGGCCATCTTGGCCAACTGATCCGCTCTCTCGTTCCCTTCCAACCCCGCATGCGCTTTCACCCAAAATAGCCTTACTTCCTTCCCTTGTTCTCTAGCCTCTTTCATACATCTTCTTATATTCTCCGCAAGGGGGTGGAGGGACATACCGCTTTTCACGGTCTCTAGAGCGGATCTAGAATCGGAATAAATTCCAAACCTTCTTCCATCCATCTTCACGACTTGCCTCACGGCCTCATGCAGGGCCAACAGTTCCGCCTGATATACGGTGCAAAAGTTTCCCAACTTTAATTTCCGGCAGGAAGTCTCCGCGGCGCCATCCCAAATGGATAACGCCGCGCCGACCCTGCCGTCGATTTTGCTACCGTCGGTGTAAATATTTACGTCGACGGCAGCTCGCTGGGCGACTTCGTCACCGTCCGTCAAGCAGTCGAACTGCAGCCCCTCCCGGTGAGCTGGATGCGCAGAATCTACGTATCTCACCGGTCTCTCTAGCTCCCGGTCTCCCAGCACCTGCTGGGTGTGACCCTTTTTTACTAAATAAAGAAGGGCTACTTCTTGGACCCGAAGGTCCAGAGGAAGTAGCCCAGCAAGCACTAGGGCCGAATGCAGAGAGACGGTCCTGTAGCTTTTTGCTACCTTCTGCGCAAATCCTCGCTGCACTTGGTTTAGCAACCGTGCAATGCCCTTCCTCTCCACCGCCGGCACCCACACACTAGCAGCGTACAGGATGATGGGCTCCGCTACCGCAACATATATGGTCCTGATGACCTCGGGGTTCAGACCCCACGTGACTTTTGCCGCGGTTGATAGCTGACGATAGAGGCTTTGCGCTTTTCGGCAAACAGCCTCGACGTGCGCCTTGAAGCTGAGTCTATCGTCAACTATCAATCCGAGGATTTTAATCTGTCTGACAAGGTCAATGGGTCTCCCTCCCATGCTCAGACGTGGGGAGTCGTACTTCAGCTTTTTGGTAATTACCATGGCCGAGGTCTTGTGTGGCGCAAAGTTTAGCTTATTTCGGACTCCCCACCTCCTAACATGCTCGAGAGCCCCATTGGCCCTGTCCTGAAAGTCAGCGGAGCCGTCCCCCGAGAACATCAGGACCACATCGTCAGCGAACGCCTGGCAGCGGACACCCATCTCCTCTAATTCCAACAGGAGGGGATTCAGCAGCAGGTTCCAGAGCGTCGGTCCCCCAATGGATCCCTGCACGCACCCTTTGGTTTGTTGGCGGGTCGCCTCGGCTCCCGCATACCTGACGCGCACTACTCTCTCACTAAGGTAGTGATCGAGCAGGCGCCTCAGGTTTACGGGGCATCGAGCTTCGGCCATCCTGCACCTCACAGCCGGCCACCAGGCGTTATCGAAGGCGCCCTCTATGTCCAATGATATCAGCACTACGAGCCTCTTCCTCCCAACTTCGGCTCGTATGTGCTGAACCATCTCATAGAGGGCGTCCTCGGTACCGCGTTGAGGCATAAAGCCGTACTGGTGGCGGCTGATCACTGGGGCAGTGTGCCATTGGACCCGCCTCACCATAATTTTCTCTAGGACCTTGCCCATAACGGGCAAGAGTCCTATAGGCCTAAACGATTTAGGGTGCGTGTAGTTATCCTTATTGGGTTTCCTCAGCACTACAACCGCTGCCTCCTTCCACCTCCTGGGGAAGCACGACAAAGCCAGGCAACGGTTTAATATGGCCAGGAATAGCTCAGGACTCAGGGTGATTGTCGCAAGGCAGATATCCGCCGTGAGGCCGTCGGGGCCGGGCGCCTTTTTCGGGCTGAAGCTGGACGCGGACCACATGAGCTCGTGCATGGTGAAAGGCGGGTCGCATGTTACATCATGCGACCCTACGTTTACATTTTCTGCTATTTTTCTCATTTCTCTGTGGTCCGCGTCATCATCCTCAGCCCGATCTTCCGGATAGAAGGTGGCTGCTAGGGCCCCGGCCGACTCCCCCTCGCTCAGGACTTTACCGTCCTGAACGAGTGGGAGTTCCTCCGACCTAACCGCGGTGCGTCCAACCACCCTGTATATCCCGTCCCACATGGTCTCTCTATCCTGACGGCGGCAGAACTCCTTCCAGCTCTGGGTCTGAGCCTTCCTTACCTCAGACCGATACTCATCTCGGGCGCGGATATACTGCTGCACGACCCAATCCCTTCGAACTGGCGCCGCGTACGAGATCCGCCTCTTCAGTCTCAAAGCTTGCGCTTTGAGACGAGAGAGCTCTTCGGACCACCAGGGCAATCCTGTCCTACCCCTCCTCGGTATCTCAGGCATGGTCTCGTTACAGGCTTCCACCACGGTTTCCATATAACGGTCCACTTCCTTTTCCAACTCTGTTCTACCAGTAATGTTGCCGATTCCTTCAGGTGTTATTCCTCTTTCAGTCCACTTTGAGGCGAGTTTCTGTCGAAACTCGCCCCAATTTGCTTTCTTCGTATTGTACTTCCGGGTGGAGCGACAAACGTCCATGCCTGAGGACCTTTGGAGTCTTACGTTGAACAGAATTGCCCTGTGGTCCGAACTGGATACATCGTCCGCTAAGCGCCAGTTCTCCACCAAACCCAGCATTGCGGTCGTGCAGACAGTTACATCCACGACGCTGGAGTACCGTCTTCCTCCTCTCCAGGTGTCGAAGGTAGGCTCAGACCCAGAGTTGAGGATGTGCAGCCCTAACTCATCCAGTTTCTCCGCCAAGGCCAGTCCTCGCCCGTCCGTGGTGCGGCTTCCCCACCACGAAGACCACGCATTGACGTCACCGCCAAGTATCACGCTGGCAGTTCCTATTCTCTCCACAACGGAACCGATCAAGTCCAGGTAAGGTTCGATGGGCTTATCCGGCTCCAGGTAGACGGACACCAATCCTATCCTCCACACCGCGGACCTCACTATTGCAACAGCTATGTTGCAGGTCGTGAGGTCCGGGCAATGGGTGACATTCATGGTGCCGTCGAATAGTACAATGGCTGACTTAACCGGCGATTCGCGGCTCCCAGCACATTGTACTACTCTTGTACCTGGATGCTGCCTCATCTCCCCAGTCCTGCCAGTATACGGCTCCTGGACCAAGGCGAAGGAGAGTTTCCTCTCCTTCGCCTCTGCGATCAGCTCCGCCGTGGAGAGCTCGGACCGTTGTAAGTTGGCCTGCACAACGTGATGACAGCGTGTCCCGGCTCGAAGAGCGCGGGAGGCCCCCGGGGCGCCCTTAGCAATAAGCCACGGACGCTCGCGCGAGTGCCTCCCACCTTTTTCTTACCGGGCAGTCGTTACTAAATGCGTTATGGTCTCTCCTGTCGGTCTTTGCCCTTAGGCAATTACGGCAGGAGGGTGGTTCGCCGGCCTGCCACATGGTGCACTCGGACCTGAGGTGCGGGCCCCCGCAGTGGCTGCACACGTCTTGTGATTCTGTGCACAGCCTCTTCGGGTGCCCGTAGCCCAGGCACCTCGAGCACTGGACCAGCGGGGACTGGTCGGCGACCTGGACCCTTTGTAGATCTACATGGGCTACACCAGCCGCCGTCATCCTGCTCCAAATTTGGGGTGAAACCCGTAGGACCACATGGGACGTGTGTGGATTCCTGGCCTTCTTCCTATATCTTACTTCCATCCTTGTGTCCTCCTTATTTAAATTTACAAAAAAGTTTTTATTCTGGTTTTTTAAGGCTTCAGTTATGTCCTCATCTTTCAATATGCTTAGGACACTTTTTAACATTATTAGAGGATCTTTATTTTTCATCGTTTCTACATTTAAACCGCTGCCCACACTTTCCAACCTTTCTCTTACCTGCTTAATTTCTTTTTCCGTGCTACATCCCAACACAATTTTCCTGTCCTTTACCTTCCTTATATTATCAATCTTAATACCTTCGTCCTTGGCCCTAATTACCTTCCTTATTCTATTTATCACCTCGTCTCCCGTCTCTTTTTCATCCTTGGATGTGACCGCCACAGAGTGTGTGGCCGCTCCACTTTGAGGCGATCTTTTCACCCCCCCGGCTACCACGCTTGCGTAGGTACCCTGCACGCGTGAGTCCTTAAGAGCCGACCTCAAACTATCCATTTCCCTGCCACTCTTTTCGAGGAGCAAGGAATGCTCCTCTAATCTCTTCATTAATTCCATACCAAAAGAGGAGTCAGGAGGGGCGGAGACGGACGTGGAGGAGTCAAGGGTTTGTGTCCCCTGTTCCCCCGATAACCCCTTTCCCCCCTCCTGTCCCCTCTTTCCCTTCGCCCTTTCCTTTTTGAGGTCGGCTTCCGCTTCCTTAACAAGACTGTATAATTTGTCTATGGCGGCTGTGACCTCCGCCTTTATTTCCGTCTTCAGGTTGCGCGAGACGCTCAGATGGAGCTTGGCTTTGTTCAAGCACCCTCGCGCAACCTGAACTCGGTCCAGGGTACTGGTGTTCTTTTCCCCTCCTGGAGGTCCAGCCGCTTGGTCTACGATAGTTCCCTTGTCAGGTTGCGGTTTCTCCTGGGCGGTCACCAAACGCTTGCGGACAGCCGGGGCAGACTTTTTCAGGGGGGGGGTCGGCAGTGTGGAGTCCGTGCCTGACTCCCACTCCCCCACACTTTTCCTGACGCTCAGGACCTGTGTCTGGTTGTCGATAGTTGGCGACATTTCGCCTTCCAGATTGTCTTTGCTGAGGTCCTGAGGTCCACCTTTCTTGACGGGAGTACGGATGCCAAACATGCTTGGGAACTCGTCAATATTTAAAACTTATAATTACAATTGTATAATTTAAAATGTAAAAGTTTAAAAAATTTTAAAATTTTAAAATAATAAATAATCTAAAATTCCAAAATTAAAAACCTAAAATATAAAATTGTACAATTTAAAATTAAATTAAAATTCCTAACTTAAGACTTGGCAATAGCCTACCCTGTCACAATATATACAATAAAACTTATAACTATTTGTAAAAGACTTATTTGCTAAAATAAAAACTTACTATCTATGTGCTCCGAGTCAATAAACTCGTGCAGGTCAATAAACACAATAAAACTAATTTCAAGGGGTCAATAAACCCCGTCAATATTAATATAAAAAACTTAAATATTACAATATATTTAAAAGAAAAGAAAATTTTAATCTAATTTATCCGGTCAAAGGCTGGATATATGATATTATTTTCTAATTAAAATACTATAATAAAATTTTTGGACTAGCTATATGGTCTATTTACCCTGTCAGGTTTTCCTGGCTTTTTTCAGTCTTATTTTAATATCACTGAGGTCTTAATACTAATTTAAAATATTTATTAAAAATTTTAAAAATTTTGCCAGAATTTGTACCATTTTATCATTAGCTTTATTTTTATAAATATGTGTCCAAAAATTTTGAGCAAGGTACCTTTTTGTTCCTCTTTAGATGCGCTATCCAGTGCACTAATGATAACTATATCACATCGATCTAGTTTTGTCACTATAATTTTTTGAAATATTATAAAATATTTACAATTTTGCACTGTCTATATTTTCAGTTTCTGATGTCCGATCTTCCTGCTTGAACCGGCGCTGTACCAAGCTCGTCAGCCCCTATCTAATGATAGGTGTCACGGCCTTCCAGGACTCCTGGATCCGGTACCTCGTGGCCACGCGGTTTTCTTCCCTCCCGGTTTTTTCTGGTTTCCCGACCAGGAAAAATTTTTAAAACCGCTCGAGGTCCTGGGTCTCGACGAGAGCTACCGTTTGGTATGTTTAAAACGGTATGTCGTCGATCGCTTTCGAGCAGCGTTTTTATTTTTAACTTTTTTGTTCAAAAAGCACGTGGTGTTTTCGGTTTTTCAGTTGAAACTTTTCCAATTTTCACTTTCCACAATTTTTAACTACACCATCGTCTTCATGGCGTCAAGACGCAACTTATGGTGTATCACTCGCTTTAATTTGAGCACTTTTTTCCTATTTTAAGATTTTAACAGCGTTATATGTTCCCGGAGCGACTTAGCAGTGCGTAGACACGGTCCGCTCGGGTCGGCGTGTGGCGCGTGACTGGGTTAGGTTAGGTTAGGTTAGGTTAGGTTAGGTTAGGTTAGGTTAGGTTAGGTTAGGTTAGGTTAGGTTAGGTTAGGTTAGGTTAGGTTAGGTTAGGTTAGGTTAGATTAGGTTAGGTTAGGTTAGGTTAGGTTAGGTTAGGTTAGGTTAGGTTAGGTTAGGTTAGGTTAGGTTAGGTTAGGTTCCCCATCGACCGGGTTCCCGCCTTGTCGTGGCGGTGGGGCTCAGTAACCGTGGGAATGGGTCACCCACGGTGAAGCTAAGAGGAACCCAAGGCCGGTCCGTGAGGTAGGACCGGCCAGAGAGGGCCGCTCGGGGTGGGCTCATTGGAGCCCACCTTCGAGCGCGTTGGAGGACTGCGGGGACTCGTCTCCCCCGCAGTGAGGGTGAGTCGCGGAGGGAGAGGAGTGTTGGTATTACGGTGCGCCACTCGCCCTGTCCTCCGCGACTCAGCGGGGTCGCACCGCAGATGCGGCGGCGGTGGGGCTGCGAGGGGAAGGGCAACTTTCCCCTTGCAGCTGCATTTCGCGTAATCCCGGCGCCGACGCTGGGACCGCGGGCCTCTGTCTTTTTCAAGACGGAGGCTGCGAGGAGTGAACCTCTATAAAAAACTCAAGGCGGCGCCGGCGGGCGAGGGCGGGGATTCCCGAACCTGCATTGCACACGGTGCCGTCTCCGAGGAGCGCCCTTTTAAGGGCGCAGAGAGGGGCCCCATCCCGGGGCGGCCAGTGGGCGTCGCGGTGTCACGTGTTAACCATGCTCCCGTGGCGCCCACACCATGGCTATGAGGGAACGCGTGTGGTTTTAGTGGGTAGGCCCACTTCGGTGGGAGAGCCCCACAGACCCCCCTGGTGCCCCGACCAGGGGGCGTGCTTAAGGTCGCATTTCCACACCTAAAAAAAAAAAAAAAAAAAAGGTTAGGTTAGGTTAGGTTCCACGGACCTGCTGGGTTGTCTCAGTGGCCGGAGAGGTGAACTTCGACGTGGCGCGTCCCCGGGTGGCGGATAGGGGAACGCTCCGGCCTGGTGCGAGCCGGAGTAGGGCGAAAGCCCCGCGGACCAAACACCATGGGGAGCCTGCGACCTGGGTCGCGGGCGACCCGTTCTGGCGGGCCCACTTGTGGGCTAGCTGGAGTTGGCCGGCCCTTGGTTAAGGGCTGGCCCCAGGGAGGTCGCTGGGGGTGGGCTCTGTGAGTCCGCCCTTTGTAGCGAAACTGCGGGGATTAAGGGGTCCCCGCAGTAGTTGTGGTGGTGAGTCGCGGAGGAGGAGGAGTGTTGGTATTTCGGTGCGCCACTCTCCCTATCCTCCGCGACTCAGCGGCGTCGCACCGCGTCTGCGACGGCAGTGGGGCTGCGGGGGGGAGGGGTTTCTCCGACCCCTCAAGGCCGTATTGCACGCGTAATCCCGGCGGCGACGCTGGGACCGCGGGCCCTTGTCTTTTTCAAGACGGGGGCCGCGAGGAGTGAACCTCTATAAATAACTCAAGGCGGCACCAGCAGGGGAGGGCGGGGATTCCCGAACCTGCATTGCACTGGTGCCGTCTCCTCAGGAGGAGCCAGAAACGGCTGGCGCTGGCGGGGCCGCGGAGGTGAGCGAAAGCGTTCCCGTAGCCCCTCCGATATGCGCATACGAGGCAATGTCAGGTTTTAGTCGGTTCGAGTCCGACATAATCCGAACTTGTCCCCGCGAGGGAGGATATGCGTGGGCATTTCCTGACTATAAAAAAAAAAAAAAAAAAAAAAGGTTAGGTTAGGTTAGGTTAGGTTAGGTTCCCCATCGACCGGGTTCCCGCCTTGTCGTGGCGGTGGGGCTCAGTAGCCGTGGGAAGGGGTCACCCACGGTGAAGCTAAGAGGAACCCAAGGCCGGTCCGTGAGGTAGGACCGGCCAGAGAGGGCCGCTCGGGGTGGGCTCATTGGAGCCCACCTTCGAGCGCGTTTGAGGACTGCGGGGACTCGTCTCCCCCGCAGTGAGGGTGAGTCGCGGAGGGAGAGGAGTGCTGGTATTACGGTGCGCCACTCGCCCTGCCCTCCGCGACTCAGCGGGGTCGCACCGCAGATGCGGCGGCGGTGGGGCTGCGAGGTGAAGGGCAACTTTCCCCTTGCAGCTGCATTTCGCGTAATCCCGGCGCCGACGCTGGGACCGCGGGCCTCTGTCTTTTTCAAGACGGAGGCCGCGAGGAGTGCACCTCTATAAAAAACTCAAGGCGGCGCCGGCGGGGGAGGGCGGGGATTCCCGAACCTGCATTGCACACGGTGCCGTCTCCGAGGAGCGCCCCTTTTAAGGGCGCAGAGAGGGGCCCCATCCCGGGGCGGCCAGTGGGCGTCGCGGTGTCACGTGTTAACCATGCTCCCGTGGCGCCCACACCATGGCTATGAGGGAACGCGTGTGGTTTTAGTGGGTAGGCCCACTTCGGTGGGAGAGCCCCACAGACCCCCCTGGTGCCCCGACCAGGGGGCGTGCTTAAGGTCGCATTTCCACACCTAAAAAAAAAAAAAAAAAAAAAAAAAAAAAAAAAGGTTAGGTTAGGTTCCACGGCCACGGACCTGCTGGGTTGTCTCAGTGGGCGGAGAGGTGAACTCCGACATGGCGCGTCCCCGGGTGGCGGATAGGGGAACGCTCCGGCTTGTAGTCGGGGTAGGGCGACTAGCGCCCCGCGGACCAAACACCGGGGGGGGAAAATGGGTAAGGGGGGGGAGGTGGGAAGGTTAGGGGGCGGCCCGGCGTGCATTAACACCGCCGTCGGGAACAACCGTCCAAAACTAGGGGAGGCACGCCGACCCCCTAGCACCCCGTAGCCTAGTGTCTCTTCAACGATCTCCATCGAATCGGCGTTATGGAGTATGTCGAGGCACTAGAGCGGAGGGCTTGCCTTAACCGGCCGGCCCGCGAGAAAGGAAAACTCTATAAAAACCCGACAGAGAAGTCGTTAAAACCTGTAGATACCTGGCGACCTCTACAGTATGTAGCCTTACCCTGCGGAATGGGCGTCACCCGGGGGTGGACCTGTTGATCGACCCTTCTCGTGGGAACACAAATGGATACATATTCTAAAATAAAAAACGTTGTTGATGTAGAGAGGAGTGTGGAGAGTGGAGATGTGATGAGGGAGGAGAAGGTGAAGGAGTTGAGGGTGGTGCTGACGCGCACCCCGACAACGGCGCACAAAAGACTGTCGGAGTCCGATTCGGACACGGAACATCGAAGTATGGTGTCCGTTACAAGCCTATGCGGCTCTATGGAGTCCCTGGACAGGGATGGGCCTGGGCGCTTTTGGAGCGAAGGCCGAGGTCAGAAGCGGCCCAGGGATGTGGAGCTCAGCGGGAGCTCTACGGAGACCCCCGCCACTAGCACCAAAAGGAAGGGACGCGGCCGTCCGCCAACCACCGGCGACTATGTCGGGCTGGCGGCGGCCAAACAAGCCTTTTTGAAGGCTCAGAAGGAAGAGATGGAAGCGCGTGCGGAGGCCGAACTGATGTCGTCGCTGTCTGAGGTGAGGTCGACAAGAACATCTTCCGCCGCGTCGGGCGCTCGGAAGGGCGCCAATACGCCTATTCGCGACGCGCAGCCGGCGACAAATGTAGAGGGTCGAGTAGAGACACACCTCGGCGTCATACTGGATGTGGCAAAAAAGTCGTCCCACCTTAAGGGCACTTTTGTCCGCGCTCTAAACGAGGCTGTGGACGCCATTAGGGACAATTTTAAGGCGATCGCGAAGCGCACAGACTCAGAGGAAGCACGGCTGCTTCGCGCGGAAAACGAGCGCATGAAAGCCGAGGTCGCGCTGTTGCGCAAAGAGGTGGCTGATATGAGAGAGTGCCTTCTCCGGGCGAGGCCACAGGCTGATATCGCTGTGCCGAGGCAGCCTGATCAGGCACATAACGAAGACCTCGTGCGGACCATCCTCTGCCAAGTGGGCACGATGCTAAATGCAAGGCTAGAGGCTCTAGAAGACCGTCTGTTGCCTGAACAGCGTCTCCGCCCCCCACTGGCGGCGGACAAGCGGACTCGCCTCCCTCCTGAGCCGGTGTTCAGGCCGCCCCTGAGCGCTGATAGGCGACAGCCGCCGCCGCCCCGTCCCAGAGCACAGCCCGGCAGGGACACTGGCACAGCAAGGAGACCGACTCAGACCAAACCGGCTGCCCCTTCTAAGCCCCCCCGCCCCTCTAAGCATGGTGGGGGACGGACACCAGCTGCGAAAGGCCAGCAAGGGCAAGAACCCGAGGGCCCATCGAATGAGCCTAGATGGACAGAGGTTGTGGGCCGGAAGGCCAAAAAGAAAGGCAACCCCTCGAATAGGCCTGCCCCCACCCCATCTGGTCAAAAAGCCGCGGCCCCGCCGAAGGCCCCGAAAATCACGGTCCCGAAGACGGCGGCCATCATGGTGAGCCTCAAGAAGGGGGAGGCCACCTCCATGGCCGAGGTTCTCACCAAGGCCAGGGCCTCCATCCTGCTTCGGGACTTTGGATTGGAGACGGTCAAAATCCGAACGAGCGTGACCGGCTCCAGGCTGATGGAGGTAGGGGGAGAGACCCCGGACGCCTCTGCTGACCGCCTGGCCGCCAGACTGACGGAGGTCATCGGGGCCTGGGCCGATATAGCCCGCCCGACCAAATCGGTCAGCCTCAGGCTCACCGGCTTAGACGAATCCGTTACCCAGGAGGAGCTGGTGGCCAAGGTGGCGGCTGCTGGTGGCTGCTCCTCCAGCCAGGTCAAGGCCGGCCAAATCCGCCGAAGCTTCTGGGGCGACGGCTCGGCCATTATAAAGTGCCCGGCGACGGCTGCCAAGGCAGCCGTCAAAGCAGGAAAGCTGGCCATAGGCTGGACCATGGCCACCGTCAAAGCGATGGAGGCCCGGCCGCTGCGCTGCTACAAGTGCATGCGGCTAGGCCATACACGTGCCCTCTGCCCTGTAGAGTGCCCAACGGAAGCGGACTATGGCAAACTCTGCTTCCGTTGTGGCAAAGAGGGGCATAAGGCGGCCACGTGCGAGGCGCCTGCCAAATGCGCGGTATGCGCGAAGGCAGGTCGCCCGCACGCGCATGCGATGGGGGGTGCCAAATGCACGCCCCCTACCGTGAAGGGGAAGGCTCCACGGGGCAAGCCTTCTCCGCCGCAGAGCCGCCAGGCTAGTGAGGAAATAGAAATGCAAGTGTCATAATGTCAGGACACCCGCACACAGAGTTCCTGCAGACCAACGCCAACCACTGCGCCCGCGCACAGGACCTGCTTATGCAGGTCTTGGCGGAGTGGAAGATTGGCGTCGCCGTTGTGGCCGAGCCCTACCTGGTCCCCCCCCTGCCAAACTGGATCGGGGATACGGAGGGCTCGGTCGCCATAGTGGTGCCGCCCGCTGCCCCCAGCGCCTCTCCCTCAGGGAGAGGGGTGCAGGGTACGTGGCGGCAAATTGGGGAGGGGTAGTACTCGTAGGAGTCTACTTCTCCCCAAACAGGAACCTCTCGGACTTCGAGAGGTTCCTGGATGGCCTGGAGCCGGTAGTGCGGAGGGCATCGCCGGCCCAGGTCATCGTGATGGAGGATCTCAACGCCAAGTGCGCGGAGTGGGGGTCCTCCATCACCGACGTGAAAGGGGCGCTCCTCCGGGACTGGGCTACAGTCATCGGCCTAGCCCCGGAGAACCAGGGCAACGCCGACACGTGCGTACGAGGACGGGGGGGCTCAGTGGTAGACGTCACATTCGCCACCCCCGCTATCGGCGCCCGCATTTCATGTTGGCGTGTCCTGGAGGAGGTGGAGACCCTGTCCGATCATTTATACATCCGGTTCAGGGTCTCCAACGCGCCCCTGGATCAGCGGGCGCGCGCAGCGGCCGGTCCGCGGCGAGGCGCGGTCTTCCCGCGATGGCAGCTTTCCCGCCTCGACGCGGACCTGGCGGAAGAGGCCGCAATATGCTGCGCGTGGTCGTCGGACCCCCCCCAATCGGTGGGGGTTGAAGAGAGGGCCGTCAGGTTCCGCCGGGACCTGACGGCAATCTGCAACGCCGGGATGCCCAGGGCGCGACGCTTCACGCCCAGGGCGGGCGTCTACTGGTGGTCGCAGGACCTCGCGGTACTGCGTGCCGCCAGTAACGCCGCCCGGCGTGCATTCACGCGGTGCCGCAGACGGCGGCACCGGACGGATGTCGAGCTGGAGCGCCTTCAGGCTGACATGCGCGCCGCCAAGAAGGCGCTCGCAGCAGCCATCAGGGTCGCCAAGGACAATGCTTACTCAGAGTTCTTGGCGACCCTCGACGAAGATCCGTGGGGGCGTCCGTACCGCATGGTGCGGGCAAAACTCAAGGTGGCGCCCCCCACAGAACAAATGGAGCCGGCTGTCCTCAGCGCGGTGGTCGAGGGGCTGTTTCCTAACAGCCCCCCGTTCGATCCGCCGCGCATGGCCCCGCCAGATGACAGGGACACTCCCCCCCCTCCTCCTCCGATTACAGAGGAGGAGGTAGCTAGGGCGGCCAGCCGGCTCCGGGGGCCCCGGAAAGCACCGGGGCCCGATGGAGTCCCTGGCAAGGTCCTCCTCATAGCCGTAAAACACCTCGGGGACCGCCTCCGCTGCCTATTCGGCGATTGCTTGGCGGCGGGGCGCTTCCCTGGGGCGTGGAAGGAGGGGCGGCTGGTCCTCATCAGAAAAGACGGCCGCCCCGCGGACTCACCCTCCGGATACCGGCCCCTCGTGATGCTGGACGAGATCGGGAAACTACTAGAAAGAGTGATCGCTTCCCGGCTCATCCAGCATCTGGCGAGGGACGGGCCGCAGATCTCTGGGAACCAATTCGGGTTCCGGTCGGGGCGATCGACCCTCGATGCCCTGACCGCCCTGAGGAGGTTCACGGAGGATGCGGCCCAGAGGGGGCAGGGGGCTATGGCGGTGTCGCTCGACATCGCTAATGCCTTCGGCTCCCTCCCATTTGAGGTAATAGAGGAGGCACTCCGATACCACCGAGTGCCTCCCTATCTCCGGAGGGTGGTAGGACACTACCTGCAGGATAGGGTAGTGTCCTACATGGGGAGGACGGCCAGAGAGGAAAGGCGGATGGCCTCCGGTGTTCCCCAGGGGTCCGTCCTGGGACCCCTACTGTGGAACATCGGTTTCGATTGGGCCATCCGCGGAAAGGTGCTGCCCCAGATGGCGGTCATCTGCTATGCAGATGACACGCTTGTAGCAGTCCGGGACAGCACCTGGAGGGAGCTGAAGGCGAGGGCTGAGGCCGGAGCCACCCTGCTGGTCCGGAGAATCTAGGCGCTCGGCCTCCGCGTGGCTCTCCAAAAAACTGAGGCCCTCTATTTTAGAGGGCCGAGGTGGAAGGTGCCAGCGGGGGCCAACCTTCGGATCGGCGGGGGCGAGGTCGTGGTGAAGGCCCGGATGAAATATCTGGGCCTCACCCTCGACGGGGGTTGGCGTTTCAGGGACCACTTCCAGACGCTGACCCCCCGGCTCGTGGGGGCGGCAGCAGCCCTGGCTAGGCTCCTCCCCAACACCAGAGGTCCGGGTGTGCAGGCAAGACACCTGTACACCATGGTCGTCAAGAGTATGGCCCTGTACGGCGCGCCGATCTGGGCGGACGCCCTAGACGCGCCAAACAGGGCCCTCCTACGCAGGCCGCAACGCATTGTTGCGGCGCGTGCGTGCCGGGCCTACCGCACGGTAGGCCACGCGGCGGCCTGCGTCCTGGCCGGCACTCCTCCGTGGGAGATCGAAGCGAGGGTGCTGGCCGAGGAATACCGGGTGCGGGCCGAGCTCAGAGGCCGGGGTGGCTCTCACACCCCGGAGGAGCACGCCCGCGCTCAGCAGAGGAGGAGGAAAATGACGACCATAGAGCTTTGGGCGACAGGCCTCGCGGACGCCAAATACGGGGTCCGCACAATTGAGGCCATTCGTCCACTGCTCTCGGAATGGTGTGGGAGGGGCCACGGGTCCCTCACCTTCCGACTGACGCAGGTTCTGTCCGGACATGGCTGTTTCGGGCGGTACCTGCGTCGGATCGGAAGGGAGGAGACGGCGTCGTGCCATGGGTGCGGCGAACGGGACGACACGGCACAGCACACGCTAGAGATATGTTGTGCCTGGTCTGATGAGCGCCGCACCCTGGTGGCGGCGATCGGCGGGGACCTCTCGCTCCCCGGCGTAATAAGCGCCATGCTTAGAGACGAGAGGTCATGGGATGGCGTAGCCTCATTCTGCGAAGCTGTCATCACGCAGAAGGCGGCGATGGAGCGGGAGCGCGAGACAAACCCCCAAGCGCCCCCAACCCGAAGACGAAGACCGGGAAGGAGAGCGCGGCAATACGTGGCCGCCCTCCCCGACCCTACAGACGGCGCCTAACGGCGAAACGCAGGCGGGGTCGCGGTAGCAAGCTCACGCGTCCCCGTGGCCCCGCCGTAATGCGTCAGAGGGCAGTCAGGTTTTAGTGGGTATTCCGGCTACCTTCTTACACCTTCTGTGGCCGGCGAGTCCCACACTCCCTACGCCATTGCACAGCCCGGCGTAGGGGTGCGTAACGCATTTCCTGACTATAAAAAAAAAAAAAAAAAAAAAAAAAAAAAGTTAGGTTCCACGGACCTGCTGGGTTGTCTCAGTGGGCGGAGAGGTGAACTCCGACGTGGCGCGTCCCCGGGTGGCGGATAGGGGAACGCTCCGGCTTGTAGTCGGGGTAGGGCGACTAGCGCCCCGCGGACCAAACACCGGGGGGGGAAATGGGTAAGGGGGGGGGAGGTGGGAAGGTTAGGGGGCGGCCTGGCGTGCATTAACACCGCCGTCGGGAACAACCGTCCAAAACTAGGGGAGGCACGCCGACCCCCTAGTACCCCGTAGCCTAGTGTCTCTTCAACGATCTCCATCGAATCGGCGTTATGGAGTATGTCGAGGTACTAGAGCGGAGGGCTTGCCTTAACCGGCCGGCCCGCGAGAAAGGAAAACTCTATAAAAACCCGACAGCGAAGTCGTTAAAACCTGTAGATACCTGGCGACCTCTACAGTATGTAGCCTTACCCTTCGGAATGGGCGTCACCCGGGGGTGGACCTGTTGATCGACCCTTCTCGTGGGAACTTATATGGAAACCAAAATTGAAAACGTTGTGGAGAAGTGTGTTGCGAAAGGTGATGAATTGGTTGTGGAGGAGACGAGGCGCACATCGTTAGATGGCGCAAATATGAAGGAGGCGAGAGTGCGGCTGGAGCGCGTTCCGGTCGTGCGCCAACCAGCGCTCAGTGAAACGGATTCTGACGCTTCGACCGTGGACATGGAGATAGAGCCATCGGAGGACCGCGAAGACCGGCACCCCGGGTATTCCTGGGGGAGTCTCGGTCGGAAGCGGCTGCGGGCCGTCGCAGTTGACGACGTGGAGACGGGGCCCTCGCCCAAAGTGGCAGGGACGAGAAAAGGCCGAGGACGGCCGCCGACAACCGGCGAGTACGTTGGCCTCGCCCAGGCGAAGCGGGAGCTGGCAGAGGCTACCCAACGCCAACTCGAACTAGAGGCGGAAAAGGACGTAGCCGAGATGACGAAGGGGCTGCGGTCTACCAGAGCAGGGTCCCGACTTTCGGAGACCTCTGCTTCGGAACTTGAGGATGAACACGAACTAGGCTCGGCAGACCTGGGGGGACAAATTGAACTTGGCGCAGCGGCCGTGGCGGCCGTCTGTGAAAAGTCCAACAACCTAAAAGGGACATCTAAGAAGGCGCTCAAGGAGGCGGTTGCGCAGATTCGGGCGCGTCAAGGCTCCTGATGACGCGCAATATAAATGAAGAGACGAGACTTCTGCGAGCGGCCAACTCCCGCCTAAAGGCGGAAATGGCCGCACTGAAGAAAGAGGTGGCGGAGCTGAAGGCGTGCATGGAGCAGGCGGGGGCGGCACCCAAACCCGTCGCAGCGACATGCCCCCAGACAAAGGAAGAGGAACTGGAGAACCGGATCCTGAGCAGGCTCTCGGACCGGCTCAACGCCCGGATAGACGGGCTAGAGCCGCGTCTGAACCCGGAGCCTCGCTTGCGACCGGCACTGGCTCACGACAGGCGTGCGACGGAAGCTGGGCTGAAACCCTCGGCAAGCCGTCCACGCCGAACACCGGACATGACCCAGGCGGAACTGCCTGAAGTGCGCCTCCCCAAACCGGTCCAACCGGGCTGGATAAAGGTAGGCGCAAAAGGGAAGGCGAAGGCGTCGACCTCTACATCGGCGCCGGCCGCTTCTTCCTCTTCCGCGGCCCAATCCACCCAGCCGGGCAAAGAGAAGAACAAGAAGGCCAAGAAGACGAGTCGTCCCCTCCCGCCAGCGCCTGCATCCATGGTGGAGACCATGGCGTCGGTCGTGAAGAGGGGCCGAAGGGACAAGGCGCCGATGGTCATGAGATCGGCGCCCACCACGATGAGGAAGAAGGAGCAGGAGAAAGCCAAGGCTTCGCCTAAGCTGCGGGCCCCCAAGACCTCGGCAGTCGTGGTGACCTTAAATCCCACGGCTGTGGAGAAGGGGGTCACATACGCCAAAGCTCTGGCCGAGGCAAGGCAAAAAGTTAACCTGAAGGAACTAGAGATCGAGAGCGTCCGTTTCAAGCGCGCAGCAACTGGGGCCTCAATTATCGAGGTCCCCGGTGCCGCTAGCGCGCCGAAGGCGGACCTCCTCGCGGAAAGGCTCCGCGAGGTGTTCGGGAACGGTGGCGACGTCACCGTCTCCCGGCCAACAAAAATGGCGGAACTAATAGTGGCGGGGCTGGATGACTCCGTCACTAAAGAAGAGGTGGCAGCAGCGGTCTGTGCAAAAGGCGGATGCGGGGCAGACCGTCTTAAAGTCGGGACACTCCGCCAGGAGAAGTCTGGTCTCTTTGCCGTATGGGTGGCATGCCCGGTCGAAGCCGCCAAGAAGGTGGTCGAGGGCAAACTGCTCGTTGGCTGGGTCTCGGCCAGGGTGAAGCTCCTCGAACGGAGGGAGCTGAGGTGCTTTAAGTGCCTTCACACTGGCCACGTCAAGGCACGGTGTACCGCGGAGGTTGACCGGGGGCTTCTGTGCTACCGGTGCGGCCAGGCGGGACACCGCGCCGCAGAATGTCACGATGCCCCCCACTGCGCACTGTGTGCGGAGGCTGGGAAGGCATCGAACCATCGCCTGGGGAGCAAGAGATGCTCGGCCCCCAGGAAAAAGATGTTCAGCAGAGTATTTGTTGCGAGCAGCGCCAGCTCGCAACAGACGCAACCACCACCGAGCGGTGTACAAGAGATGGAGACCGAGAACTCTACAAAATGACGACAAGGGCTTCCAAATACCTGCAAGCCAACATCAACCACTGCGCCAGAGCTCAGGATCTTTTGATTCAGAGCATGGCGCAGTGGTCGATAAACATAACGGTGGTGACGGAGCCCTACCTAATCCCAAGGAGGAACAATTGGGTGGGCGATGACGACGAGTTGGCGGCAATCGCGGTGTCAAACGACACCGTGATAAGGAGGTCGCGGAAAGGCCGAGGAATCGTCGCGGCTCTGTGCGGCGATGTGATGGTGGTCGGGGCGTACTTTTCGCCGAACCGGTCACTATCCGATTTCGAGACCTTCCTCGGGGAGATGGACTCGGTCCTGGCCTGGTGCCGCCCAAACCGGATCGTTGTGGCTGGCGACCTGAACGCCAAGTCTACGGTCTGGGGGTGCGCTGCCACGGACGCGAGGGGAGAGCTGGTGGAGGAGTGGCTCGCCTCGAATGGGCTGGTCGTCCTGAACACCGGGGACACGGACACGTGCGTGCGGATGCAGGGTGGCTCAATCGTGGACGTGTCCTTCGCCAGTGCGGACCTGGCACGAACCGTCCGGGACTGGGGAGTTCTGGAGGGTGTGGAGACATTGTCCGATCACCGGTACATCCGGTTTGACGTCTCCCCCCTCTCTGGCGGTCCCGGTCCCGGGCGTGTCGCGGCGGAGATCGGCCCGAGGTGGGCGCTGAAGAAGATGGACGGAGAAGCGGCGATCGAGGCGGCTCTGGTCGCAGGTTGGAACGCAACACCGGACGTGACTACGGTAGAGTCCGAGTCGCGGTGGCTCCACGAAGCGGTCACGCACATCTGTGACGTCGCGATGCCCCGCGTGGTGCGGCCCCCGGCTCGGACGGCGGTGTATTGGTGGTCGGAAGAGCTCGGCCGTCTTCGTGCGTCGTGCGTGTCAGCGAGGCGGCAGTACTCCCGCTACCGTCGTCGCAGACGAGGCGGGCGCACGGAGGACGAGGAGCAGAGGCGCCTCTACACCGCCTACCAGGACGCTAAAAAGGCTCTCAGGGTGGCCATAGCGTAAGCGAAGGAGGGGGCCTGGCAGGAGCTGCTGGCGTCGTTGGACGTCGACCCCTGGGGTCGGCCATATCGGCTCGTCATGAGCAAGCTCAGGCCCTGGGCCCCACCCCTAACGGCCAGTATGGACCCGGTAGTACTGGACAGAGTGGTAGAGTCCTTGTTCCCCTCGATGAGGGAGGAATTTCGGTCACCCAAAATGGTGTTTGCGCCAGCGACGTCAAATCGCGATGCGGACGACGGGGAAGTCCCGGAAGTGGAAGAGAGGGAACTGTGGGCGGCTGTGGCACGGCTTCAGGCCAAAAACACCGCCCCTGGCCCCGATGGGATCCCCGGGCGCATATGGGTCTTGGCGCTAAAACACGGGTTGGAGGAGAGGTTCCGAGCCCTTCTAACTCGGTGCCTTAAGGACCATACTTTCCCAGGCGACTGGAAGACGGGGAAACTCGTATTGATTGGAAAGGCGGGAAGACCGGCAGAGTCACCATCGGCGTATCGCCCGATAGTCCTGCTCGGGGAGGCGGGTAAGCTCTTTGAGCGCGTTATTGCGACTCGCCTCACCGAGCATCTCGACCAAGTAGGGCCAAATTTGGCAGACTGCCAACATGGTTTCCGGCGCGGCCGCTCCACCATCGATGCTATTGCACGGGTGAGGGCCGTCGCCGAAGAGGAGGTCGTTAAGGGTGGCGTCGTCTTGGCGGTATCTTTAGATATCGCCAACGCCTTTAACACGTTACCTCGCGTAAGTATAATGGAGGCCCTGCGGTTCCATGGGGTCCCGTTGTACTTGCGTGAGACGATTGAGGCCTACCTATCGGACAGGACAGTGGTATATCCCACAACTACCGGATTTGGACAGAGGAGAGTGTCGTGCGGCGTTCCACAGGGTTCCGTTTTAGGGCCACTACTGTGGAACGTCGGTTACGACTGGGTCCTCCGCGGCCCGACTCTCCGCGGCGTTAGCGTCGTATGCTACGCGGATGACACACTGTTGTTGGCAAGGGGCGGTAGCTATCGGGAGGCGAGCGTGTTAGCTACCGCTGGAGTAGCCCAAGTAGTGGGCAGGATAAGGAATCTGGGCCTGACGGTGGCCTTGGACAAATCCGAGGCCCTGTGTTTTCACGGGCCTCGCCGAGCGCCACCGCCGAGCGCTCAACTTATAGTGGGCGGAGTTTCCATCGGCGTCGGGTCCACAATGAAGTACCTGGGAGTTGTGCTCGACAGCCGGTGGAACTTCAAGGAACATTTCCGGCAGATGGCTCCGAAGCTCGCGCGCACTTCGTTCGCCCTGAGCAGGCTATTGCCTAATCTGGGCGGACCGAGCGCGAGCTGTCGTCGCCTCTATGCCGGAGTTGTACGGTCGATGGCCTTGTACGGGGCCCCTATCTGGGCGGATGCCCTCGGACGCCACAACAAAGCCCAACTGCGCAGATCGCAGAGGGTAGTGGCGCTCCGAGCGGCAAGAGCGTACCGCACGGTTTCGTGGGAGGCGGCATGCGTGCTGGCCGGGACTCCCCCATGGGAACTGGAGGCGTCGGCGTTGGCGGAGGTCTACTGGAAGTCCGCCGACGCCAAAGGTCGGGGTGAAGTCCCAAGTATTGAGGACATTGGCGAGTGGCGACAGAGCGCAAGGGACACAGTCCTGCGCAGCTGGCAACAACAGCTAAGCCAGCCGGGAGCAGGTCATCGCACCATAGCGGCGATCCGCCCTGTATTAACGTAGTGGCTGACGAGACGGTGGGGTGCGCTCTCATATCGCCTAGTGCAGGTCCTTTCGGGGCATGGCTGCTTCGGGAGGTACCTTTGCAACGTGGCCAAGCGGGAGCGCACTCCTCAGTGCCGCTTCTGCGGCGCCGAAGAGGACGACGCGGATCACACCCTCACGTGCTGCTCAGCATGGGCAGAGGAGCGAGCCGCGCTCGTGAATGAAATCGGACATGACATCTCGCTGCCGGCCGTTGTGTCTGTGATGGTCGGCAGCGAAACCGGATGGAGTGCTGTCGCCGCCTTTTGCGAGGCGGTGATTGAGAAGAAAGAAGTGGACGAGCGACGACGGGAGGATGATCCGGAGGAGGATCCCGTGCGCCGCCGCCGACCGATGCGCCGACGCCGGGCTTTTGCCCAAACGACGTAATATGGTCGGTGCCGGGTTGGGAGACCCGGTATGAGTGGGGGCGATAGTTCTCCGTCGCCCCCACCCGGAGATGGACAATGTGGCCTAGGCCACGAGAGTCGTGTCCTGACAAGGACGAACGCCCTGCCGGGGACAAGGATAAGGGTAACTGTCACCTTAGCCCCGGCACAAGCGGCGGACAGAAGTGGGCACTGGGGTTTTAGTGGGTATGGCCGAACGACTTTAGGCGACCCCCACACTCCCCGCGCCACTTGCACAGCCCAGGCGCGGGGGTCAATAAACGGATTTCCCCAGATAAAAAAAAAAAAAAAAAAAAAAAAAAAAAGGTTAGGTTAGGTTAGGTTCCACGGACCTGCTGGGTTGTCTCAGTGGGCGGAGAGGTGAACTCCGACGTGGCGCGTCCCCGGGTGGCGGATAGGGGAACGCTCCGGCTTGTAGTCGGGGTAGGGCGACTAGCGCCCCGCGGACCAAACACCGGGGGGGAAATGGGTAAGGGGGGGGGAGGTGGGAAGGTTAGGGGGCGGCCCGGCGTGCATTAACACCGCCGTCGGGAACAACCGTCCAAAACTAGGGGAGGCACGCCGACCCCCTAGCACCCCGTAGCCTAGTGTCTCTTCAACGATCTCCATCGAATCGGCGTTATGGAGTATGTCGAGGCACTAGAGCGGAGGGCTTGCCTTAACCGGCCGGCCCGCGAGAAAGGAAAACTCTATAAAAACCCGACAGCGAAGTCGTTAAAACCTGTAGATACCTGGCGACCTCTACAGTATGTAGCCTTACCCTTCGGAATGGGCGTCACCCGGGGGTGGACCTGTTGATCGACCCTTCTCGTGGATACATATATGGAAACCAAAATTAAAAAAGTTGAGGAGAGGAGTTTTGCGAAGGATGATGAGTTGGTTCAGGAGGAGACGAGGCGGCCATCGATAGATGGCGCAAACTTGAAGGAGGCGAGAGTGCGGCTGGAGCGCGTTCCGGTCGTGCGCCAACCGGCGCTCAGTGAAACGGATTCTGACGCTTCGACCGTGGACAAGGAGTTAGAACCATCGGTGGACCGCGAAGACCGGCACCCCGGGTATTCCTGGGGGAGTCTCGGTCGGAAGCGCCTGCGGGCCGTCGCAGTTGGCGACGTGGAGACGGGGCCCTCGCCCAAAGTGGCTGGGACGAGAAAAGGCCGAGGACGGCCGCCGACAACCGGCGAGTACGTTGGCCTCGCCCAGGCGAAGCGGGAGCTGGCAGAGGCTACCCAACGCCAACTCGAACTGGAGGCGGAAAAGGACGTAGCCGAGATGACGAAGGGGCTGCGGTCTACCAGAGCAGGGGCCCGACTTTCGGAGACCTCTGCATCTGACCTGGAGGATGAAAACGAAATAGACTCGGCGGAGCTAGGGGGACAAATTGAACTTGGCGCAGCGGCCGTGGCGGCCGTATGTGAAAAGTCCAATAACCTAAAAGGGACATCTAAGAAGGCGCTCAAAGAGGCGGTAGCGCAGATCCGGGCGGCATCGAGGCTTCTTATGTCGCGCAATGTAAACGAGGAGACGAGGCTTCTGCGAGCGGCCAACTCCCGCCTACAGGCGGAGATGGCCGCATTAAAGAAAGAGGTGGCGGAGCTGAAGGCGTGCATGGAGCAGGCGGGGGCGGCACCCAAACCCGTCGCAGCGACATGCCTCCAGACAAAGGAAGAGGAACTGGAGAACCGGATCCTGAGCAGGCTCTCGGACCGGCTCAACGCCCGGATAGACGGGATAGAGCCGCGTCTGAACCCGGAGCCTCGCTTGCGACCGGCACTGGCTCACGACAGGCGTGCGACGGAAGCTGGGCTGAAACCCTCGGCAAGCCGTCCACGCCGAACACCGGACATGACCCAGGCGGAACTGCCTGAAGTGCGCCTCCAAACCGGTCCAACCGGGCTGGATAAAGGTTGGCGCAAAAGGGAAGGCGAAGGCGTCGACCTCTACATCGGCGCCGGCCGCTTCTTCCTCTTCCGCGGCCCAATCCACCCAGCCGGGCAAAGAAAAGAACAAGAAGGCCAAGAAGACGAGTCGTCCCCTCCCGCCGGCGCCTGCATCCATGGTAGAGACCATGGCGTCGGTCGTGAAGAGGGGCCCAAGGGAAAAGGCGCCGATGGTCACCAGATCGGCGCCCACCACGACGAAGAAGAAGGAGATCAAGCCCTCGCCCAAGCTGCGGGCCCCCAAGACCTCGGCAGTCGTGGTGACCTTACATCCCACGGCTGTGGAGAAGGGGGTCACGTACGCCAAAGCTCTAGCCGAGGCGAGGCAAAGGGTCAACCTGAAGGACCTGGAAATTGGGAGCGTCCGTTTTAGGCGTGCAGCAACTGGGGCTTCCATTATCGAGGTCCCCGGTGCCGCTAGCGCGCCGAAGGCGGACCTCCTCGCGGAAAGGCTCCGCGAGGTGTTCGGGAACGGTGGCGACGTCACAGTCTCCCGGCCAACAAAAATGGCGGAACTTATAGTGGCGGCGTTGGATGACTCCGTGACCAAAGAGGAGGTGGCAGCGGCGGTCTGTGCAAAAGGCGGATGCGCGCCAGACCGTCTAAAAGTAGGGACACTCCGCCAGGAGAAGTCTGGCCTCTTTGCCGTATGGGTGGCATGCCCAGTAGAAGCCGCCAAAAAGGTAGCCGAGGGCAGGCTGCTCGTAGGTTGGGTCGCGGCCAGGGTGAAGCTCCTCGAACGCAGGGAGCTGAGATGCTTCAAGTGTCTTCACGCTGGCCACGTCAAGGCACGGTGTACTGCGGAGGTTGACCGGGGGCTTCTGTGCTACCGGTGCGGCCAGGCGGGACACCGCGCCGCAGAATGTCACGATGCCCCCCACTGCGCACTGTGTGCGGAGGCCGGGAAGGCATCGAACCATCGCCTGGGGAGCAAGAGATGCTCGGCCCCCAGGAAAAAGATGTTCAGCAAAGTATCTGTTGTGAGCAGCGCCAGCTCGCAACAGACACAACCACCACCGAGCGGTGTACAAGAGATGGAGACCGAGAACTCTACAAAATGATGACAAGGGCTTCCAAATACCTGCAAGCCAACATCAACCACTGCGCCAGAGCTCAGGATCTTTTGATTCAGAGCATGGCGCAGTGGTCGATAAACATAATGGTGGTGACGGAGCCCTACTTAATCCCAAAGAGGAACAACTGGGTGGGCGATGAAGACGAGCTGGCGGCAATCGCGGTGTCAAACGACACCGTGATAAAAAGGTCCCAGAAAGGTCGAGGAGTCGTCGCGGCTTTGTGCGGCGATGTGATGGTGGTCGGGGCGTACTTTTCGCCGAACCGGCCACTATCCGAGTTCGAGGCGTTCCTCGGGGAGATGGACTCGGTCCTGGCCTGGTGCCGACCAAACCGGATCGTTGTGGCTGGCGACCTGAACGCCAAGTCCACAGTCTGGGGGTGCCCTGCCACGGACGCGAGGGGAGAGTTGGTGGAGGAGTGGCTCGCCTCGAATGGGCTTGTCGTCCTAAACGTCGGGGACACGGACACGTGCGTGCGGATGCAGGGTGGCTCAATCGTGGACGTGTCCTTCGCCAGTGCGGACCTGGCACGAACCGTCCGGGACTGGGAAGTCCTGGAGGGTGTGGAGACGCTGTCCGATCATCGGTACATCCGGTTTGACGTCGCCCCCCTCTCTGGCGGTCCCGGTCCCGGGCGTGTCACGGCGGAGATCGGCCCGAGGTGGGCGCTGAAGAAGATGGACGGAGAAGCGGCGATCGAGGCGGCTCTGGTCGCAGGGTGGAACGCAATACCGGACGTGACAACGATAGAGTCCGAGTCGCAGTGGCTCCACGAAGCAGTCACGCACATCTGTGACGTCGCGATGCCCCGCGTGGTGCGGCCCCCGGCTCGGACGGCGGTGTATTGGTGGTCGGAAGACCTCGGCCGTCTTCGTGCGTCCTGCGTGTCAGCGAGGCGGCAGTACTCCCGCTACCGTCGCCGCAGACGAGGCGGGCGCACGGAGGACGAGGAGGAGAGGTGCCTCTACACCGCCTACCAGGACGTGAAGAAGTCCCTCAGGGTGGCCATAGCGGAAGCGAAGGAGGGGGCCTGGCAGGAGCTGCTGGCGTCGTTGGACGTCGACCCGTGGGGTCGGCCATATCGGCTCGTCATGAGCAAGCTCAGGCCCTGGGCCCCACCTCTAACGGCCAGTATGGACCCGCAAGTACTGGACAGAGTGGTGGAGACCTTGTTCCCCTCCATGAGGGAAGAATTTGAGGCACCGAAAATGGTGTTTGCGCCAGCGACGTCAAATCGCGATGCGGACGACGGGGAAGTCCCGGAAGTGGAAGAGAGGGAACTGTGGGCGGCTGTGGCACGGCTTCAGGCCAAAAACACCGCCCCGGGCCCCGATGGGATCCCCGGGCGCATATGGGTCCTGGCGCTAAAGCACGGTTTGGAGGAGAGGTTCCGAGCCCTTCTAACTCGGTGCCTTAAGGACCATACTTTCCCAGGCGACTGGAAGACGGGGAAACTCGTATTGATTGGAAAGGAGGGAAGACCGGCAGAGTCACCATCGGCATATCGTCCGATAGTCCTGCTCGGGGAGGCGGGTAAGCTCTTTGAGCGCGTTATTGCGACTCGCCTCACCGAGCATCTCGACCGAGTAGGGTCAAATTTGGCAGACTGCCAGCATGGTTTCCGGCGCGGCCGCTCCACCATCGATGCTATTGCACGGGTGAGGGCTGTCGCCGAAGAGGAGGTCGTTAAGGGTGGCGTCGTCTTGGCGGTATCTTTAGATATCGCCAACGCCTTTAACACGTTACCTCGCGTAAGTATAATGGAGGCCCTGCGGTTCCATGGGGTCCCGTTGTACTTGCGTGAGACGATTAAGGCCTACCTATCAGACAGGACAGTGGTATATCCCACAAATACCGGATTTGGACAGAGGAGAGTGTCGTGCGGCGTTCCACAGGGTTCCGTTTTAGGGCCACTACTGTGGAACGTCGGTTACGACTGGGTCCTACGCGGCCCGACTCTCCGCGGCGTTAGCGTCGTCTGCTACGCGGAGGACACACTGGTGTTGGCAAGGGGCGGTAGCTATCGGGAGGCGAGCATGTTAGCTACTGCCGGAGTAGCCCAAGTTGTGGGCAGGATTAAGAACCTGGGCCTGACGGTGGCCTTGGACAAATCCGAGGCCCTGTGTTTTCACGGGCCTCGCCGAGCGCCACCGCCGAGCGCTCAACTGATTGTGGGCGGAGTTTCCATCGGCGTCGGGTCCACAATGAAGTACCTGGGAGTTGTGCTCGATAGCCGGTGGAACTTCAAGGAACATTTCCGGCAGATGGCTCCGAAGCTCGCACGCACTTCGTTCGCCTTGAGCAGGCTATTGCCTAATCTGGGCGGACCGAGCGCGAGCTGTCGTCGCCTCTATGCCGGAGTTGTACGGTCGATGGCCTTGTACGGGGCCCCTATCTGGGCGGATGCCCTCGGACGCCACAACAAAGCCCAACTGCGCAGATCGCAGAGGGTAGTGGCGCTCCGAGCGGCAAGAGCGTACCGCACGGTTTCGTGGGAGGCGGCATGCGTGCTGGCCGGGACTCCCCCATGGGAACTGGAGGCGTCGGCGTTGGCGGAGGTCTACTGGAAGTCCGCCGACGCCAAAGGTCGGGGTGAAGTCCCAAGTATTGAGGACATTGGCGAGTGGCGACAGAGCGCAAGGGACACAGTCCTGCGCAGCTGGCAACAACAGCTAAGCCAGCCGGGAGCGGGTCATCGCACCATAGCGGCGATCCGCCCTGTATTAACAGAGTGGCTGACGAGACGGTGGGGTGCGCTCTCATATCGCCTAGTGCAGGTCCTTTCGGGGCATGGCTGCTTCGGGAGGTACCTTTGCAACGTGGCCAAACGGGAGCGCACTCCTCAGTGCCGCTTCTGCGGCGCCGAAGAGGACGACGCGGATCACACCCTCACGTGCTGCTCAGCATGGGCAGAGGAGCGAGCCGCGCTCGTGAATGAAATCGGACATGACATCTCGCTGCCGGCCGTTGTGTCTGTGATGGTCGGCAGCGAAACCGGATGGAGTGCTGTCGCCGCCTTTTGCGAGGCGGTGATTGAGAAGAAAGAAGTGGACGAGCGACGACGGGAGGATGATCCGGAGGAGGATCCCGTGCGCCGCCGCCGACCGATGCGCCGACGCCGGGCTTTTGCCCAAACGACGTAATATGGTCGGTGCCGGGTTGGGAGACCCGGTATGAGTGGGGGCGATAGATCTCCGTCGCCCCCACCCGGAGATGGACAATGTGGCCTAGGCCACGAGAGTCGTGTCCTGACAAGGACGAACGCCCTGCCGGGGACAAGGATAAGGGTAACTGTCACCTTAGCCCCGGCACAAGCGGCGGACAGAAGTGGGCACTGGGGTTTTAGTGGGTATGGCCGAACGACTTTAGGCGACCCCCACACTCCCCGCGCCACTTGCACAGCCCAGGGGGGGGGGTCAATAAACGGATTTCCCCAGATAAAAAAAAAAAAAAAAAAAAAAGGTTAGGTTAGGTTAGGTTAGGTTAGGTTAGGTTAGGTTAGGTTAGGTTAGGTTAGGTTATAGCCCGGCTAGCTCAGTCGGTAGAGCATGAGACTCTTAATCTCAGGGTCGTGGGTTCGAGCCCCACGTTCGGCGGACACTTTTCGTGGGCAGCAAGGCCTGCGTTCCCCCACCCAAGGGGAAGAAGAAGGGAGGGAGGGACGGTGCAGCTGTAGGACCGTCCTCTTCCTCACCCCAGCAGGCGGAAGCGCCAAGGGCTGAGGAGGTTCCGATGGTCGAGGAATAGATATGGACCTGAACCTCCTCCAGGCGAATATCAACCACTGCGCCAGAGCTCAGGACCTTCTATTCCAGAGCATGGTGGAGTGGTCGATACACGTTGCCGTGGTGGCCGAGCCCTACCGCGTCCCGGCTGGGCATGACTGGGTGGGGGACACCGACGGCGTGGTAGCCGTAACGTCCCGGTCCATTGTGGGTTCTCCGGCCTTCGTCGACGTAGTTCGAGGCCGGGGATACGTCTCCGCTCTTGTCGGCGACATCAGAGTGGTCGGAGTGTACTTCTCGCCAAATCGAAGTCTCGCCGACTTCGAAGATTTCCTCGCCGAAGTCGGCGTCCTGATAGGCAGAAGTCGCTCCGTCCGCGTGCTGGTCGCGGGCGACCTCAACGCCAAGTCGACGGCGTGGGGATGCCCGGCGACGGATGCTCGCGGACAAGAGCTGGACGAGTGGGTGACAGCGACTGGACTCACGGTCCTGAACCAGGGGTCGGTCAACACGTGCGTGCGGCGTCAGGGCGGCTCCATTGTCGATGTTACATTCGCCGATGCCGCCCTGGCACGCCGTGTTTGGGGCTGGGAGGTGCTGGAGAACGCGGAGACGCTGTCGGACCACCGATACGTGAGGTTCGGCATCTCCGCGTCTCTGGCAAACCCGAGAGGTCCACGCCGGCCACTGCGAGGTGATGGTCCTCGATGGTCGCTGTCACGAATGGACCGGGAATTTTTGGTGGAAGTTGCCCTTGTTGAGGCGTGGTTCTCCGCGCCACAAAGCGGCATAAGCGACGTCGGGGAGGGGGCGGCGCGCCTCAGCAGTGCCATGTTGCGTATCTGCGATGGGGCTATGCCTCGAGTGCGTGCTGTCGCCTCCAAGCGGCCGGTGTACTGGTGGTGCGAGGAGCTGACCACGCTACGCAGTTCCTGTGTGGCAGCGAGACGCCGGTACACCCGCTGCCGCAGACGGCGACGGCAGAACCCTGCGGAAGCAGAACGGCTCTACTCCCTCTACAGGGGTGCGGTGAAGGCTCTGCGGACGGCAATTGGTGTGGCCAAAGACCGCGCGGAAGACGAGATGCTGGAGACTCTCAATAGGGATCCCTTTGGGAGGCCCTATAAAGCGGTGAGGAGGAAACTGCGGTCGAGGGGTCCTCCCATCACCCAGAGTCTCCAGCCTCTCGTCCTGGAGTCGGTTGTCGCGGGGCTGTTCCCGCAACGAGCCGAGCACGAGGCGCCTCGTATGGCGCCTCCTACCGTAGAGGGAGAAGGTCCAGGCGTCCCGCCGGTCACGGAGGACGAGTTGAGGGCGGCGGTGTTGCGCATGCGCGCAAAGAACACCGCCCCAGGCCCCGACGGAGTCCCGGGCCGTGCCTGGGCCCTGGCACTTGGGCCGCTCGAAACGTGGGTGCTTACCCTCTTTCGGGCGTGTTTGGAGCAGGGCCGATTTCCGGAGGAATGGAAGAAGGGGAGGTTGGTCCTGCTCCGAAAGGACGGACGCCCGGTCGACGAGCCGTCGGCATACCGACCGATCGTTCTGCTGAACGAGGTGAGCAAGCTCTTTGAGCGCGTCGTAGCAGCTCGCCTCGTTCACCACTTAGAGACGGTGGGGCCGGATCTCAGCACAAACCAGTTTGGCTTCCGCAGGGGCAGATCCACCATCGACGCTATAGCGCGGGTGAGGGCCCTTGCGGACAGCGCGGTGACCCAGGGCGGGGTGCTGGTGGCGGTGTCTCTAGACATCTCCAACGCCTTCAATACCCTGCCCTGGAGCTGCATCAGGGAGGCGCTGAGGTACCACGGCGTACCTAAATATCTTAGGACGATCGTGGCGGCCTACCTGTCGGAGCGGTCGGTCGGGTGCCCGACCAGCGAGGGCTGGCTCGAAAGGGCAGTGTCGTGCGGTGTTCCACAGGGTTCGGTTCTCGGGCCCCTCCTGTGGAACATCGGGTACGACTGGGTGCTGCGCGGAGCCGTCCTACGGGGTGTCAAGGTCGTATGTTACGCCGACGACACCCTCGTGACGGCTCAGGGCAGCACGGAGAGGGAGGCCCGGTGTAGAGCCACAGTTGGTGTGGCCCAAATGGTGGCCAGAATTCGGGGACTGGGTTTGGAGGTAGCCTTGCACAAGTCCGAGGCTCTGTGTTTTCACGGGCCTCGGAGAGCACCTCCTGCCCGGTCCGAATTGGTGGTGGGCGGAGCTTCCATCGGCGTCGGGGGTACAATGAAGTACTTAGGACTCGTCCTCGACAGCCGATGGAAGTTCGAAGAGCACTTCCGGCGTCTTGTCCCAAAGCTCGTGGGAGTGGCTGGAGCCCTCAGTCGGCTCCTACCAAATCTGGGCGGACCGAGCTCGCGGTGTCGCCGCCTATACACGGGCGTGGTGCGATCCATGGCGCTCTACGGAGCGCCCATATGGTCGGACACTCTGACCGCCCACACCCGATCAATGCTGCGAAGGCCGCAGAGGGTCATGACGGTCAGAGTGGTACGGGGATATCGCACCATCTCGTGCGAAGCGGCCTGTATGTTGGCGGGGACGCCGCCCTGGGATCTGGACGCCGAAGTGCTCTCCAGTGTGTACTGGCGCAGGGTGGACGCTCGACTTCGGGAGGAACATCCTGCGCCGGCGGAGGAGCGTGCGTGGCGGCGGGCGGCGGAGGCCGACCTCGTCGCTCAGTGGCGGGAGCGGCTTCTTTCACCGTCTGCCGGCCACCGCACGATAGAGGCGATCCGGCCCGTCCTCGAGCTCTGGACGGGTCGGAACCACGGGGCTCTCTCTTTTCACCTTGTGCAGGTCCTCTCGGGGCACGGCTGCTTCGGGAGGTATCTGTGCAGGGTGGCGAGACGAGAGCCCACGGAGATGTGCCACGAGTGCGGCCACGCTGAGGACTCAGCGCAGCATACGCTGGAGTCGTGTGTACAGTGGTCGACCCAGCGGGTCGCACTCGCGGCAGAAGTGGGGCCCGACTTCTCGCTGCCCGCCGTGATACATGCCATGGTGAGCAGCGAGAGGTCGTGGAACGCCGTCGCCTCCTTTTGCGAGGAGGTGATGACGCAAAAGGAGGCGGCAGAACGGCAGCGGGAGGAACATGCACTCGCTGATCCTGTCCGTCGCCGCAGAGCGGGTGGCCGGCGGCGTGCACATGACCGCCGCCTGCCTCCGTAGAGTAGAACTCCGGGCGGTGGATTGAGGAGGAGTGCACCGCCCGTCCTTTGAGCCGGAAGGCGCACCACCATGTTCCTGGTGCGCCTTAGACGCAGTATGGGGACTTCGAGTCCCCGCCGAGGAGAATCTGCCTCTGCAGACAACGCCGGCTGGGTCGCGGAAGATTGCGCAAGTGTTCCCGTGTCCCAGCCAATAGGCGCAAGAAGGAACATCGCTGGGTTTTAGTGGGTATTCCGGCCGCTTCTTCTTCTTGGCCGGCGAGTCCCACATACCCTCCTGGAATCACGGGAGGGATGCGGAAATGCATTTCCCAGCGTTAAAAAAAAAAAAAAAAGGTTAGGTTAGGGTGAAGTTGAAGGAGGCCGCGAGGAGTGAACCTCTATAAAAAACTCAAGGCGGCGCCGGCGGGCGAGGGCGGGGATTCCCGAACCTGCATTGCACACGGTGCCGTCTCCGAGGAGCGCCCTTTTAAGGGCGCAGAGAGGGGCCCCATCCCGGGGCGGCCAGTGGGCGTCGCGGTGTCACGTGTTAACCATGCTCCCGTGGCGCCCACACCATGGCTATGAGGGAACGCGTGTGGTTTTAGTGGGTAGGCCCACTTCGGTGGGAGAGCCCCACAGACCCCCCTGGTGCCCCGACCAGGGGGCGTGCTTAAGGTCGCATTTCCACACCTAAAAAAAAAAAAAAAAAAAAAGGTTAGGTTAGGTTAGGTTAGGTTAGGTTAGGTTAGGTTAGGTTAGGTTAGGTTAGGTTAGGTTAGGTTAGGTTAGGTTAGGTTAGGTTCCCCATCGACCTGGGGGCGTCCGTACCGCATGGTGCGGGCAAAACTAAAGGTGGCGCCCCCCACAGAACAAATGGAGCCGGCTGTCCTCAGCGCGGTGGTCGAGGGGCTGTTTCCTAACAGCCCTCCCTTCGATCCGCCGCGCATGGCCCCGCCAGATGACAGGGACACTCCCCCCCCTCCTCCTCCCATTACAGAGGAGGAGGTAGCTAGGGCGGCCAGCCGGCTCCGGGGGCCCCGGAAAGCACCGGGGCCCGATGGAGTCCCTGGCAAGGTCCTCCTCATAGCCGCAAAACACCTCGGGGACCGCCTCCGCTGCCTATTCGGCGATTGCCTGGCGGCGGGGCGCTTCCCTGGGGCGTGGAAGGAGGGGCGGCTGGTCCTCATCAGAAAAGACGGCCGCCCCGCGGACTCACCCTCCGGATACCGGCCCCTCGTGATGCTGGACGAGATCGGGAAGCTGCTAGAAAGAGTGATCGCTTCCCGGCTCATCCAGCATCTGACGAGGGATGGGCCGCAGATCTCTGGGAACCAATTTGGGTTCCGGTCGGGGCGATCGACCCTCGACGCCCTGACCGCCCTGAGGAGGTTCACGGAGGATGCGGCCCAGAGGGGGCAGGGGGCTATGGCGGTGTCGCTCGACATCGCTAATGCCTTCGGCTCCCTCCCCTTTGAGGTAATAGAGGAGGCACTCCGATACCACCGAGTGCCTCCCTATCTCCGGAGGGTGGTAGGACACTACCTACAGGATCGGGTAGTGTCCTACATGGGGAGGACGGCCAGAGAGGAAAGGCGGATGGCCTCCGGTGTTCCCCAGGGGTCCGTACTGGGACCCCTACTGTGGAACATCGGTTTCGATTGGGCCATCCGCGGAAAGGTGCTGCCCCAGATGGCGGTCATCTGCTATGCAGATGACACGCTGGTAGCAGTCCGGGACAGCACCTGGAGGGAGCTGAAGGCGAGGGCTGAGGCCGGAGCCACCCTGCTGGTCCGGAGAATCGAAGCGCTCGGCCTCCGCGTGGCCCTCCAAAAAACTGAGGCCCTCTATTTTAGAGGGCCGAGGTGGAAGGTGCCAGCGGGGGCCAACCTTCGGATCGGCGGGGGCGAGGTCGCGGTGAAGGCCCGGATGAACTATCTGGGCCTCACCCTCGACGGGGGTTGGCGTTTCAGGGACCACTTCCAGACGCTGACCCCCCGGCTCGTGGGGGCGGCAGCAGCCCTGGCTAGGCTCCTCCCCAACACCAGAGGTCCGGGTGTGCAGGCAAGACGCCTGTACACCATGGTCGTCAAAAGTATGGCCCTGTACGGCGCGCCGATCTGGGCAGACGCCCTAGACGCGCCTAACAGGGCCCTCCTTCGCAGGCCGCAACGAATTGTTGCGGCGCGTGCGTGCCGGGCCTACCGCACGGTAGGCCACGCGGCGGCCTGCGTCCTGGCCGGCACTCCTCCTTGGGAGATCGAAGCGAGGGTGCTGGCCGAGGAATACCGGGTGCGGGCCGAGCTCAGAGGCCGGGGTGGCTCCCACACCCCGGAGGAGCACGCCTGCGCTCGGCAGAGGAGGAGGAAAATGACGACCATAGAGCTTTGGGCGACAGGCCTCGCGGACGCCAAATACGGGGTCCGCACAATCGAGGCCATCCGTCCACTGCTCTCGGAATGGTGCGGGAGGGGCCACGGGTCCCTCACCTTCCGACTGACGCAGGTTCTGTCCGGGCATGGCTGTTTCGGGCGGTACCTGCGTCGGATCGGAAGGGAGGAGACGGCGTCGTGCCATGGGTGCGGCGAACGGGACGATACGGCACAGCACACGCTAGAGGTGTGTTGTGCCTGGTCTGATGAGCGCCGCACCCTGGTGGCGGCGATCGGCGGAGACCTCTCGCTCCCCGGCGTAATAAGCGCCATGCTAAGAAGCGAGAGGTCATGGGATGGCGTAGCCTCCTTCTGCGAAGCTGTCATCTCGCAGAAGGAGGCGATGGAGCGGGAGCGCGAGATAGACTCCCAGGCGCCCCCAACCCGAAGACGAAGACCGGGAAGGAGAGCGCGGCAATACGTGGCCGCCCTCCCCGACCCTACAGACGGCGCCTAACGGCGAAACGCAGGCGGGGTCGCGGTAGCAAGCTCACGCGTCCCCGTGGCCCCGCCGTAATGCGTCAGAGGGCAGTCAGGTTTTAGTGGGTATTCCGGTCACCTCTTCTTACACCTCTGTGGCCGGCGAGTCCCACACTCCCTACGCCATTGCACAGCCCGGCGTAGGGGTTCGTAACGCATTTCCTGACTATAAAAAAAAAAAAAAAAAAAAAAGGTTCCCCATCGACCGGGTTCCCGCCTTGTCGTGGCGGTGGGGCTCAGTAACCGTGGGAATGGGTCACCCACGGTGAAGCTAAGAGGAACCCAAGGCCGGTCCGTGAGGTAGGACCGGCCAGAGAGGGCCGCTCGGGGTGGGCTCATTGGAGCCCACCTTCGAGCGCGTTGGAGGACTGCGGGGACTCGTCTCCCCCGCAGTGAGGGTGAGTCGCGGAGGGAGAGGAGTTCTGGTATTACGGTGCGCCACTCGCCCTGCCCTCCGCGACTCAGCGGGGTCGCACCGCAGATGCGGCGGCGGTGGGGCTGCGGGGGGGAGGGGGTTTCTCCGACCCCTCGTGGCCGTATTGCACGCGTAATCCCGGCGGCGACGCTGGGACCGCGGGCCCTTGTCTTTTTCAAGACGGGGGCCGCGAGGAGTGAACCTCTATAAAAAACTCAAGGCGGCACCAGCAGGGGAGGGCGGGGATTCCCGAACCTGCATTGCACTGGTGCCGTCTCCTCAGGTGGAGCCGGAAACGGCTGGCGCTGGCGGGGCCGCGGAGGTAAGCGAAAGCGTTCCCGTAGCCCCTCCGATATGCGCATAGGAGGCGTTGTCAGGTTTTAGTCGGTTCGAGTCCGACATAATCCGAACTTGTCCCCGCGAGGGAGGATATGCGTGGGCATTTCCTGACGTAAAAAAAAAAAAAAAAAAAAAAAAAAAAAAAAAAGGTTAGGTTAGGTTCCACGGACCTCCCCATCGACCGGGTTCCCGCCTTGTCGTGGCGGTGGGGCTCAGTAACCGTGGGAATGGGTCACCCACGGTGAAGCTAAGAGGAACCCAAGGCCGGTCCGTGAGGTAGGACCGGCCAGAGAGGGCCGCTCGGGGTGGGCTCATTGGAGCCCACCTTCGAGCGCACTGGAGGGCTGCGGGGACTCGTCTCCCCCGCAGTGAGGGTGAGTCGCGGAGGGAGAGGAGTGCTGGTATTACGGTGCGCCACTCGCCCTGCCCTCCGCGACTCAGCGGGGTCGCACCGCAGATGCGGCGGCGGTGGGGCTGCGAGAGGAAGGGCAACTTTCCCCTTGCAGCTGCATTTCGCGTAATCCCGGCGCCGACGCTGGGACCGCGGGCCTCTGTCTTTTTCAAGACGGAGGCCGCGAGGAGTGAACCTCTATAAAAAAACTCAAGGCGGCGCCGGCGGGGGAGGGCGGGGTTTCCCGAACCTGCATTGCACACGGTGCAGTCTCCGAGGAGCGCCCTTTTAAGGGCGCAGAGAGGGGCCCCATCCCGGGGCGGCCAGTGGGCGTCGCGGTGTCACGTGTTAACCATGCTCCCGTGGCGCCCACACCATGGCTATGAGGGAACGCGTGTGGTTTTAGTGGGTAGGCCCACTTCGGTGGGAGAGCCCCACAGACCCCCCTGGTGCCCCGACCAGGGGGCGTGCTTAAGGTCGCATTTCCACACCTAAAAAAAAAAAAAAAAAAAAAGGTTCCACGGACCTGCTGGGTTGTCTCAGTGGGCGGAGAGGTGAACTTCGACGTGGCGCGTCCCCGGGTGGCGGATAGGGGAACGCTCCGGCCTGGTGCGAGCCGGAGTAGGGCGAAAGCCCCGCGGACCAAACACCAAGGGGAGCCTGCGATCTCGGTCGCGGGTGACCCGTTCTGGCGGGCCCACTTGTGGGCTGGCTGGAGTCGGCCGGCCCTCGGTTAAGGGCTGGCCCCAGGGAGGTCGCTGGGGGTGGGCTCTGTGAGTCCGCCCTTTGTAGCGAAACTGCGGGGATTATGGGGTCCCCGCAGTAGTTGTGGTGGTGAGTCGCGGAGGAGGAGGAGTGCTGGTATTTCGGTGCGCCACTCTCCCTATCCTCCGCGACTCAGCGGCGTCGCACCGCGTCTGCGACGGCAGTGGGGCCGCGGGGGGGAGGGGGTTTCTCCGACCCCTCGTGGCCGTATTGCACGCGTAATCCCGGCGGCGACGCTGGGACCGCGGGCCCTTGTCTTTTTCAAGACGGGGGCCGCGAGGAGTGAACCTCTATAAAAAACTCAAGGCGGCACCAGCAGGGGAGGGCGGGGATTCCCGAACCTGCATTGCACTGGTGCCGTCTCCTCAGGTGGAGCCGGAAACGGCTGGCGCTGGCGGGGCCGCGGAGGTGAGCGAAAGCGTTCCCGTAGCCCCTCCGATATGCGCATACGAGGCGTTGTCAGGTTTTAGTCGGTTCGAGTCCGACATAATCCGAACTTGTCCCCGCGAGGGAGGATATGCGTGGGCATTTCCTGACGTAAAAAAAAAAAAAAAAAAAAAAAAAAAAAAAGGTTAGGTTAGGTTAGGTTAGGTTCCACGGACCTGCTGGGTTGTCTCAGTGGGCGGAGAGGTGAACTCCGACGTGGCGCGTCCCCGGGTGGCGGATAGGGGAACGCTCCGGCTTGTAGTCGGGGTAGGGCGACTAGCGCCCCGCGGACCAAACACCGGGGGGGGGGAAATGGGTAAGGGGGGGGAGGTGGGAAGGTTAGGGGGCGGCCCGGCGTGCATTAACACCGCCGTCGGGAACAACCGTCCAAAACTAGGGGAGGCACGCCGACCCCCTAGCACCCCGTAGCCTAGTGTCTCTTCAACGATCTCCATCGAATCGGCGTTATGGAGTATGTCGAGGCACTAGAGCGGAGGGCTTGCCTTAACCGGCCGGCCCGCGAGAAAGGAAAACTCTATAAAAACCCGACAGCGAAGTCGTTAAAACCTGTAGATACCTGGCGACCTCTACAGTATGTAGCCTTACCCTGCGGAATGGGCGTCACCCGGGGGTGGACCTGTAAATCGACCCTTCTCGTGGGATTTATATGGACACTGAAATCAAAAACTTTGCTGATGTGGAGAAGTGTGTTGCGAAAGGTGATGGATTGGTTGTGGAGGAGACGAGGCGCACATCGTTAGATGGCGCAAATATGAAGGAGGCGAGAGTGCGGCTGGAGCGCGTTCCGGTCGTGCGCCAACCAGCGCTGAGTGAAACGGATTCTGACGCTTCGACCGTGGACATGGAGATAGAGCCATCGGAGGACCGCGAAGACCGGCACCCCGGGTATTCCTGGGGGAGTCTCGGTCGGAAGCGGCTGCGGGCCGTCGCAGTTGGCGACGTGGAGACGGGGCCCTCGCCCAAAGTGGCAGGGACGAGAAAAGGCCGAGGACGGCCGCCGACAACCGGCGAGTACGTTGGCCTCGCCCAGGCGAAGCGGGAGCTGGCAGAGGCTACCCAACGCCAACTCGAACTAGAGGCCGAAAAGGACGTAGCCGAGATGACGAAGGGGCTGCGGTCTACCAGAGCAGGGTCCCGACTTTCGGAGACCTCTGCTTCGGAACTTGAGGGCGAACACGATCTAGGCTCGGCAGAGCTGGGGGGACAAATTGAACTTGGCGCAGCGGCCGTGGCGGCCGTCTGTGAAAAGTCCAACAACCTTAAAGGGACATCTAAGAAGGCGCTCAAGGAGGCGGTTGCGCAGATTCGGGCGGCGTCAAGGCTCCTGATGACGCGCAATATAAATGAAGAGACGAGACTACTGCGAGCGGCCAACTCCCGCCTAAAGGCGGAAATGGCCGCACTGAAGAAAGAGGTGGCGGAGCTGAAGGCGTGCATGGAGCAGGCGGGGGCGGCACCCAAACCCGTCGCAGCGACATGCCCACAGACGAAAGAAGAGGAACTGGAGAACCGGATCCTGAGCAGGCTCTCGGACCGGCTCAACGCCCGGATAGACGGGCTAGAGCCCCGTCTGAACCCGGAGCCTCGCTTGCGACCGGCACTGGCTCACGACAGGCGTGAGGCGGAAGCCGGGCGGAAAACCTCGGCAAGCCGTCCTCGTCAAAAACCGGAAATAACCCAGGCGGAACGGCCTGAAGTGCGCCTCCCCAAAGCGGTCCAACCGGGTTGGATAAAGGTTGGCGTAAAGGGGAAGGCGAAGGCGTCGACATCTACATCGGCGCCGGCCGCTACTTCTTCCGCGGCCCAATCCACCCAACAGGGCAAAGAGAAGAACAAGAAGGCCAAGAAGGCGAGTCGTCCCCTCACGCCGGCGCCTGCATCCATGGTGGAGACCATGGCGTCGGTCGTGAAGAGGGGCCGAAGGGAAAAGGCGCCGATGGCCATCAGATCGGCGCCCACCACGATGAAGAAGAAGGAGCAGGAGAAAGCCAAGGCTTCGCCTAAGCTGCGGGCCCCCAAGACCTCGGCAGTCGTGGTGACCTTAAATCCCACGGCTGTGGAGAAGGGGGTCACATACGCCAAAGCTCTGGCCGAGGCAAGGCAAAAAGTTAACCTGAAGGAACTAGAGATCGAGAGCGTCCGTTTCAAGCGCGCAGCAACTGGGGCCTCAATTATCGAGGTCCCCGGTGCCGCTAGCGCGCCGAAGGCGGACCTCCTCGCGGAAAGGCTCCGCGAGGTGTTCGGGAACGGTGGCGACGTCACAGTCTCCCGGCCAACAAAAATGGCGGAACTTATAGTGGCGGCGCTGGATGACTCCGTGACCAAAGAGGAGGTGGCAGCGGCGGTCTGTGCAAAAGGCGGATGCGCGCCAGACCGTCTAAAAGTAGGGACACTCCGCCAGGAGAAGTCCGGCCTCTTTGCCGTATGGGTGGCATGCCCAGTAGAAGCCGCCAAAAAGGTAGCCGAGGGCAGGCTGCTCGTAGGTTGGGTCTCGGCCAGGGTGAAGCTCCTCGAACGCAGGGAGCTGAGATGCTTCAAGTGTCTTCACGCTGGCCACGTCAAGGCACGGTGTACCGCGGAGGTTGACCGGGGGCTTCTGTGCTACCGGTGCGGCCAGGCGGGACACCGCGCCGCAGAATGTCACGATGCCCCCCACTGCGCACTGTGTGCGGAGGCCGGGAAGGCATCGAACCATCGCCTGGGGAGCAAGAGATGCTCGGCCCCCAGGAAAAAGATGTTCAGCAGAGTATCTGTTGTGAGCAGCGCCAGCTCGCAACAGACACAACCACCACCGAGCGGTGTACAAGAGATGGAGACCGAGAACTCTACAAAATGATGACAAGGGCTTCCAAATACCTGCAAGCCAACATCAACCACTGCGCCAGAGCTCAGGATCTTTTGATTCAGAGCATGGCGCAGTGGTCGATAAACATAATGGTGGTGACGGAGCCCTACTTAATCCCAAAGAGGAACAACTGGGTGGGCGATGAAGACGAGCTGGCGGCAATCGCGGTGTCAAACGACACCGTGATAAAAAGGTCCCAGAAAGGTCGAGGAGTCGTTGCGGCTTTGTGCGGCGATGTGATGGTGGTCGGGGTGTACTTTTCGCCGAACCGGCCACTATCCGAGTTCGAGGCGTTCCTCGGGGAAATGGACTCGGTCCTGGCCTGGTGCCGACCAAACCGGATCGTTGTGGCTGGCGACCTGAACGCCAAGTCCACAGTCTGGGGGTGCCCTGCCACGGACGCGAGGGGAGAGCTGGTGGAGGAGTGGCTCGCCTCGAATGGGCTGGTCGTCTTGAACACCGGGGACACGGACACGTGCGTGCGGATGCAGGGTGGCTCAATCGTAGACGTGTCCTTCGCCAGTGCGGACCTGGCACGAACCGTCCGGAACTGGGGAGTCCTGGAGGGTGTGGAGACGCTGTCCGATCACCGGTACATCCGGTTTGACGTCTCCCCCCTCTCTAGCGGTCCCGGTCCCGGGCGTGTCGCGGCGGAGATCGGCCCGAGGTGGGCGCTGAAGAAGATAGACGGAGAAGCGGCGATCGAGGCGGCTCTGGTCGCAAGTTGGAACACGGCACCGGACGTGACAACGGTAGAGTCCGAGTCGCGGTGGCTCCACGAAGCGGTCACGCACATATGTGACGTCGCGATGCCCCGCGTGGTGCGACCTCCGGCTCGGACGGCGGTGTATTGGTGGTCGGAAGAGCTCGGCCGTCTTCGTGCGTCCTGCGTGTCAGCGAGGCGGCAGTACTCCCGCTACCGTCGCCGCAGACGAGACGGGCGCACGGAGGACGAGGAGGAGAGGTGCCTCTACACCGCCTACCAGGACGCGAAGAAGTCCCTCAGGGTGGCCATAGCGGAAGCGAAGGAGGGGGCCTGGCAGGAGTCCCGGAAGTGGAAGAGAGGGAACTGTGGGCGGCTGTGGCACGGCTTCAGGCCAAAAACACCGCCCCGGGCCCCGATGGGATCCCCGGGCGCATATGGGTCCTGGCCCTAAAACACGGGTTGGAGGAGAGGTTCCGAGCCCTTCTAACTCGGTGCCTTAAGGACCATACTTTCCCAGGCGACTGGAAGACGGGGAAACTCGTATTGATTGGAAAGGAGGGAAGACCGGCAGAGTCACCGTCGGCGTATCGCCCTATAGTCCTGCTCGGGGAGGCGGGTAAGCTCTTTGAGCGCGTTATTGCGACTCGCCTCACCGAGCATCTCGACCAAGTAGGGCCAAATTTGGCAGACTGCCAACATGGTTTCCGGCGCGGCCGCTCCACCATCGATGCTATTGCACGGGTGAGGGCCGTCGCCGAAGAGGAGGTCGTTAAGGGTGGCGTCGTCTTGGCGGTATCTTTAGATATCGCCAACGCCTTTAACACGTTACCTCGCGTAAGTATAATGGAGGCCCTGCGGTTCCATGGGGTCCCGTTGTACTTGCGTGAGACGATTAAGGCCTACCTATCGGACAGGACAGTGGTATATCCCACAACTATTGGATTTGGACAGAGGAGAGTGTCGTGCGGCGTTCCACAGGGTTCCGTTTTAGGGCCACTACTGTGGAACGTCGGTTACGACTGGGTCCTCCGCGGCCCGACTCTCCGCGGCGTTAGCGTCGTCTGCTACGCGGACGACACACTGGTGTTGGCAAGGGGCGGTAGCTATCGGGAGGCGAGCGTGTTAGCTACTGCCGGAGTAGCCCAAGTAGTGGGCAGGATTAAGAACCTGGGCCTGACGGTGGCCTTGGACAAATCCGAGGCCCTGTGTTTTCACGGGCCTCGCCGAGCGCCACCGCCGAGCGCTCATTTGATAGTGGGTGGAGTTTCCATCGGCGTCGGGTCCACAATGAAGTACCTGGGAGTTGTGCTCGATAGCCGGTGGAACTTCAAGGAACATTTCCGGCGGATGGCTCCGAAGCTCGCGCGCACTTCGTTCGCCCTGAGCAGGCTATTGCCTAACCTGGGCGGACCGAGCGCGAGCTGTCGTCGCCTCTATGCCGGAGTTGTACGGTCGATGGCCTTGTACGGGGCCCCTATCTGGGCGGATGCCCTTGGACGCCACAACAAAGCCCAACTGCGCAGATCGCAGAGGGTAGTGGCGCTCCGAGCGGCAAGAGCATACCGCACCGTCTCGTGGGAGGCGGCATGCGTGCTGGCCGGGACTCCTCCATGGGAACTGGAGGCGTCGGCGTTGGCGGAGGTCTACTGGAAGTCCGCCGACGCCAAAGGTCGGGGAGAGGTTCCAAGTGGAGAAGAAATAGGAGAATGGCGACAGAGCGCAAGGGACACGGTCCTGCGCAGCTGGCTACAACAGCTGAGCCAGCCGGGAGCGGGTCACCGCACCATAGCGGCGATCCGCCCCGTATTACCAGAGTGGCTGACGAGACGGTGGGGTGCGCTCTCATACCGCCTAGTGCAGGTCCTCTCGGGGCATGGCTGCTTCGGGAGGTACCTGTGCAACGTGGCCAGACGGGAGCGCACTCCTAAGTGCCGCTTCTGCGGCGCCGAAGAGGACGACGCGGATCACACCCTCACGTGCTGCTCAGCATGGGTGGAGGAGCGAGCCGCGCTCGTGAACCAAATTGGAGACGAAATCTCGCTGCCGGCCGTTGTGTCTGCGATGGTCGGCAGCGAAACTGGATGGACTGCCGTCGCCGCCTTCTGCGAGGCGGTGATGGAGAAGAAAGAAGTGGACGAGCGTCGCCGGGAGGATGATCCGGAGGAGGATCACGTGCGCCGCCGCCGACCGATGCGCCGACGCCGGGCTTTTGCCCAAACGACGTAATATGGTCGGTGCCGGGTTGGGAGACCCGGTATGAGTGGGGGCGATAGTTCTCCGTCGCCCCCACCCGGAGATGGACAATGTGGCCTAGGCCACGAGAGTCGTGTCCTGACAAGGACGAACGCCCTGCCGGGGACAAGGATAAGGGTAACTGTCACCTTAGCCCCGGCACAAGCGGCGGACAGAAGTGGGCACTGGGGTTTTAGTGGGTATGGCCGAACGACTTTAGGCGACCCCCACACTCCCCGCGCCACTTGCACAGCCCAGGCGCGGGGGTCAATAAACGGATTTCCCCAGATAAAAAAAAAAAAAAAAAAAAAAAAAGGTTAGGTTAGGTTCCCCATCGACCGGGTTCCCGCCTTGTCGTGGCGGTGGGGCTCAGTAACCGTGGGAATGGGTCACCCACGGTGAAGCTAAGAGGAACCCAAGGCCGGTCCGTGAGGTAGGACCGGCCAGAGAGGGCCGCTCGGGGTGGGCTCATTGGAGCCCACCTTCGAGCGCGTTGGAGGACTGCGGGGACTCGTCTCCCCCGCAGTGAGGGTGAGTCGCGGAGGGAGAGGAGTGCTGGTATTACGGTGCGCCACTCGCCCTGCCCTCCGCGACTCAGCGGGGTCGCACCGCAGATGCGGCGGCGGTGGGGCTGCGAGGGGAAGGGCAACTTTCCCCTTGCAGCTGCATTTCGCGTAACCCCGGCGCCGACGCTGGGACCGCGGGCCTCTGTCTTTTTCAAGACGGAGGCCGCGAGGAGTGAACCTCTATAAAAAACTCAAGGCGGCGCCGGCGGGGGAGGGCGGGGATTCCCGAACCTGCATTGCACACGGTGCCGTCTCCGAGGAGCGCCCTTTTAAGGGCGCAGAGAGGGGCCCCATCCCGGGGCGGCCAGTGGGCGTCGCGGTGTCACGTGTTAACCATGCTCCCGTGGCGCCCACACCATGGCTATGAGGGAACGCGTGTGGTTTTAGTGGGTAGGCCCACTTCGGTGGGAGAGCCCCACAGACCCCTCTGGTGCCCCGACCAGGGGGCGTGCTTAAGGTCGCATTTCCACACCTAAAAAAAAAAAAAAAAAAAAAAAAAAAAAAAAAAAGGTTAGGTTAGGTTCCCCATCGACCGGGTTCCCGCCTTGTCGTGGCGGTGGGGCTCAGTAACCGTGGGAATGGGTCACCCACGGTGAAGCTAAGAGGAACCCAAGGCCGGTCCGTGAGGTAGGACCGGCCAGAGAGGGCCGCTCGGGGTGGGCTCATTGGAGCCCACCTTCGAGCGCACTGGAGGGCTGCGGGGACTCGTCTCCCCCGCAGTGAGGGTGAGTCGCGGAGGGAGAGGCGTGCTGGTATTACGGTGCGCCACTCGCCCTGCCCTCCGCGACTCAGCGGGGTCGCACCGCAGATGTGGCGGCGGTGGGGCTGCGAGGGGAAGGGCAACTTTCCCCTTGCAGCTGCATTTCGCGTAATCCCGGCGCCGACGCTGGGACCGCGGGCCTCTGTCTTTTTCAAGACGGAGGCCGCGAGGAGTGAACCTCTATAAAAAACTCAAGGCGGCGCCGGCGGGGGAGGGCGGGGATTCCCGAACCTGCATTGCACACGGTGCCGTCTCCGAGGAGCGCCCTTTTAAGGGCGCAGAGAGGGGCCCCATCCCGGGGCGGCCAGTGGGCGTCGCGGTGTCACGTGTTAACCATGCTCCCGTGGCGCCCACACCATGGCTATGAGGGAACGCGTGTGGTTTTAGTGGGTAGGCCCACTTCGGTGGGAGAGCCCCACAGACCCCCCTGGTGCCCCGACCAGGGGGCGTGCTTAAGGTCGCATTTCCACACCTAAAAAAAAAAAAAAAAAAAAAAAAAAAAAAGGTTAGGTTAGGTTAGGTTAGGTTAGGTTAGGTTAGGTTAGGTTAGGTTAGGTTAGGTTCCCCATCGACCGGGTTCCCGCCTTGTCGTGGCGGTGGGGCTCAGTAACCGTGGGAATGGGTCACCCACGGTGAAGCTAAGAGGAACCCAAGGCCGGTCCGTGAGGTAGGACCGGCCAGAGAGGGCCGCTCGGGGTGGGCTCATTGGAGCCCACCTTCGAGCGCACTGGAGGGCTGCGGGGACTCGTCTCCCCCGCAGTGAGGGTGAGTCGCGGAGGGAGAGGAGTGCTGGTATTACGGTGCGCCACTCGCCCTGCCCTCCGCGACTCAGCGGGGTCGCACCGCGGATGCGGCGGCGGTGGGGCTGCGAGAGGAAGGGCAACTTTCCCCTTGCAGCTGCATTTCGCGTAATCCCGGCGCCGACGCTGGGACCGCGGGCCTCTGTCTTTTTCAAGACGGAGGCCGCGAGGAGTGAACCTCTATAAAAAACTCAAGGCGGCGCCGGCGGGGGAGGGCGGGGATTCCCGAACCTGCATTGCACACGGTGCCGTCTCCGAGGAGCGCCCTTTTAAGGGCGCAGAGAGGGGCCCCATCCCGGGGCGGCCAGTGGGCGTCGCGGTGTCACGTGTTAACCATGCTCCCGTGGCGCCCACACCATGGCTATGAGGGAACGCGTGTGGTTTTAGTGGGTAGGCCCACTTTGGTGGGAGAGCCCCACAGACCCCCCTGGTGCCCCGACCAGGGGGCGTGCTTAAGGTCGCATTTCCACACCTAAAAAAAAAAAAAAAAAAAAAAAAAAAAAGGTTAGGTTAGGTTAGGTTCCCCATCGACCGGGTTCCCGCCTTGTCGTGGCGGTGGGGCTCAGTAACCGTGGGAATGGGTCACCCACGGTGAAGCTAAGAGGAACCCAAGGCCGGTCCGTGAGGTAGGACCGGCCAGAGAGGGCCGCTCGGGGTGGGCTCATTGGAGCCCACCTTCGAGCGCGTTGGAGGACTGCGGGGACTCGTCTCCCCCGCAGTGAGGGTGAGTCGCGGAGGGAGAGGAGTTCTGGTATTACGGTGCGCCACTCGCCCTGCCCTCCGCGACTCAGCGGGGTCGCACCGCAGATGCGGCGGCGGTGGGGCTGCGAGGGGAAGGGCAACTTTCCCCTTGCAGCTGCATTTCGCGTAATCCCGGCGCCGACGCTGGGACCGCGGGCCTCTGTCTTTTTCAAGACGGAGGCCGCGAGGAGTGAACCTCTATAAAAAACTCAAGGCGGCGCCGGCGGGGGAGGGCGGGGATTCCCGAACCTGCATTGCACACGGTGCCGTCTCCGAGGAGCGCCCTTTTAAGGGCGCAGAGAGGGGCCCCATCCCGGGGCGGCCAGTGGGCGTCGCGGTGTCACGTGTTAACCATGCTCCCGTGGCGCCCACACCATGGCTATGAGGGAACGCGTGTGGTTTTAGTGGGTAGGCCCACTTCGGTGGGAGAGCCCCACAGAACCCCCTGGTGCCCCGACCAGGGGGCGTGCTTAAGGCTGCATTTCCACACCTAAAAAAAAAAAAAAAAAAAAAAAGGTTAGGTTAGGTTAGGTTCCACGGACCTGCTGGGTTGTCTCAGTGGGCGGAGAGGTGAACTCCGACGTGGCGCGTCCCCGGGTGGCGGATAGGGGAACGCTCCGGCTTGTAGTCGGGGTAGGGCGACTAGCGCCCCGCGGACCAAACACCGGGGGGGGGAAATGGGTAAGGGGGGGGAGGTGGGAAGGTTAGGGGGCGGCCCGGCGTGCATTAACACCGCCGTCGGGAACAACCGTCCAAAACTAGGGGAGGCACGCCGACCCCCTAGCACCCCGTAGCCTAGTGTCTCTTCAACGATCTCCATCGAATCGGCGTTATGGAGTATGTCGAGGCACTAGAGCGGAGGGCTTGCCTTAACCGGCCGGCCCGCGAGAAAGGAAAACTCTATAAAAACCCGACAGAGAAGTCGTTAAAACCTGTAGATACCTGGCGACCTCTACAGTACGTAGCCTTACCCTGCGGAATGGGCGTCACCCGGGGGTGGACCTGTTGATCGACCCTTCTCGTGGGAACACAAATGGATACATATTCTAAAATAAAAAACGTTGTTGATGTAGAGAGGAGTGTGGAGAGTGGAGATGTGATGAGGGAGGAGAAGGTGAAGGAGTTGAGGGTGGTGCTGACGCGCACCCCGACAACGGCGCACAAAAGACTGTCGGAGTCCGATTCGGACACGGAACATCGAAGTATGGTGTCCGTTACAAGCCTATGCGGCTCTATGGAGTCCCTGGACAGGGATGGGCCTGGGCGCTTTTGGAGCGAAGGCCGAGGTCAGAAGCGGCCCAGGGATGTGGAGCTCAGCGGGAGCTCTACGGAGACCCCCGCCACTAGCACCAAAAGGAAGGGACGCGGCCGTCCGCCAACCACCGGCGACTATGTCGGGCTGGCGGCGGCCAAACAAGCCTTTTGAAGGCTCAGAAGGAAGAGATGGAAGCGCGTGCGGAGGCCGAACTGATGTCGTCGCTGTCTGAGGTGAGGTCGACAAGAACATCTTCCGCCGCGTCGGGCGCTCGGAAGGGCGCCAATATGCCTATTCGCGACGCGCAGCCGGCGACAAATGTAGAGCGTCGAGTAGAGACACATCTCGGCGTCATACTGGATGTGGCAAAAAAGTCGTCCCACCTTAAGGGCACTTTTGTCCGCGCTCTAAACGAGGCTGTGGACGCCATTAGGGACAATTTTAAGGCGATCGCGAAGCGCACAGACTCAGAGGAAGCACGGCTGCTTCGCGCGGAAAACGAGCGCATGAAAGCCGAGGTCGCGCTGTTGCGCAAAGAGGTGGCTGATATGAGAGAGTGCCTTCTCCGGGCGAGGCCACAGGCTGATATCGCTGTGCCGAGGCAGCCTGATCAGGCACATAACGAAGACCTCGTGCGGACCATCCTCTGCCAAGTGGGCACGATGCTAAATGCAAGGCTAGAGGCTCTAGAAGACCGTCTGTTGCCTGAACAGCGTCTCCGCCCCCCACTGGCGGCGGACAAGCGGACTCGCCTCCCTCCTGAGCCGGTGTTCAGGCCGCCCCTGAGCGCTGATAGGCGACAGCCGCCGCCGCCCCGTCCCAGAGCACAGCCCGGCAGGGACACTGGCACAGCAAGGAGACCGACTCAGACCAAACCGGCTGCCCCTTCTAAGCCCCCCCGCCCCTCTCAGCATGGTGGGGGACGGACACCAGTTGCGAAAGGCCAGCAAGGGCAAGAACCCGAGGGCCCATCGAATGAGCCTAGATGGACAGAGGTTGTGGGCCGGAAGGCCAAAAAGAAAGGCAACCCCTCGAATAGGCCTGCCCCCACCCCATCTGGTCAAAAAGCCGCGGCCCCGCTGAAGGCCCCGAAAATCACGGTCCCGAAGACGGCGGCCATCATGGTGAGCCTCAAGAAGGGGGAGGCCACCTCCATGGCCGAGGTTCTCACCAAGGCCAGGGCCTCCATCCTGCTTCGGGACTTTGGATTGGAGACGGTCAAGATCCGAACGAGCGTGACCGGCTCCAGGCTGATGGAGGTAGGGGGAGAGACCCCGGACGCCTCTGCTGACCGCCTGGCCGCCAGACTGACGGAGGTCATCGGGGCCTGGGCCGATATAGCCCGCCCGACCAAATCGGTCAGCCTCAGGCTCACCGGCTTAGACGAATCCGTTACCCAGGAGGAGCTGGTGGCCAAGGTGGCGGCTGCTGGTGGCTGCTCCTCCAGCCAGGTCAAGGCCGGCCAAATCCGCCGAAGCTTCTGGGGCGACGGCTCGGCCATTATAAAGTGCCCGGCGACGGCTGCCAAGGCAGCCGTCAAAGCAGGAAAGCTGGCCATAGGCTGGACCATGGCCACCGTCAAAGCGATGGAGGCCCGGCCGCTGCGCTGCTACAAGTGCATGCGGCTAGGCCATACACGTGCCCTCTGCCCTGCAGAGTGCCCAACGGAAGCGGACTATGGCAAACTCTGCTTCCGTTGTGGCAAGGAGGGGCATAAGGCGGCCACGTGCGAGGCGCCTGCCAAATGCGCGGTATGCGCGAAGGCAGGTCGCCCGCACGCGCATGCGATGGGGGGTGCCAAATGCACGCCCCCTACCGTGAAGGGGAAGGCTCCACGGGGCAAGCCTTCTCCGCCGCAGAGCCGCCAGGCTAGTGAGGAAATAGAAATGCAAGTGTCATAATGTCAGGACACCCGCACACAGAGTTCCTGCAGACCAACGCCAACCACTGCGCCCGCGCACAGGACCTGCTTATGCAGGTCTTGGTGGAGTGGAAGATTGGCGTCGCCGTTGTGGCCGAGCCCTACCTGGTCCCCCCTCTGCCAAACTGGATCGGGGATACGGAGGGCTCGGTCGCCATAGTGGTGCCGCCCGCTGCCCCCCAGCGCCTCTCCCTCAGGGAGAGGGGTGCAGGGTACGTGGCGGCAAATTGGGGAGGGGTAGTACTCGTAGGAGTCTACTTCTCCCCAAACAGGAACCTCTCGGACTTCGAGAGGTTCCTGGATGGCCTGGAGCCGGTAGTGCGGAGGGCATCGCCGGCCCAGGTCATCGTGATGGGGGATCTCAACGCCAAGTGCGCGGAGTGGGGGTCCTCCATCACCGACGTGAAAGGGGCGCTCCTCCGGGACTGGGCTACAGTCATCGGCCTAGCCCCGGAGAACCAGGGCAACGCCGACACGTGCGTACGAGGACGGGGGGGCTCAGTGGTAGACGTCACATTCGCCACCCCCGCTATCGGCGCCCGCATTTCATGTTGGCGTGTCCTGGAGGAGGTGGAGACCCTGTCCGATCATTTATACATCCGGTTCAGGGTCTCCAACGCGCCCCTGGATCAGCGGGCGCGCGCAGCGGCCGGTCCGCGGCGAGGCGCGGTCTTCCCGCGATGGCAGCTTTCCCGCCTCGACGCGGACCTGGCGGAAGAGGCCGCAATATGCTGCGCGTGGTCGCTGGACCCCCCCCAATTGGTGGGGGTTGAGGAGAGGGCCGTCAGGTTCCGCCGGGACCTGACGGCGATCTGCAACGCCGGGATGCCCAGGGCGCGACGCTTCACGCCCAGGGCGGGCGTCTACTGGTGGTCGCAGGACCTCGCGGTACTGCGTGCCGCCAGTAACGCCGCCCGGCGTGCATTCACGCGGTGCCGCAGACGGCGGCACCGGACGGATGTCGAGCTGGAGCGCCTTCAGGCTGACATGCGCGCCGCCAAGAAGGCGCTCGCAGCAGCCATCAGGGTCGCCAAGGACAATGCTTACTCAGAGTTCTTGGCGACCCTCGACGAAGATCCGTGGGGGCGTCCGTACCGCATGGTGCGGGCAAAACTCAAGGTGGCGCCCCCCACAGAACAAATGGAGCCGGCTGTCCTCAGCGCGGTGGTCGAGGGGCTGTTTCCTAACAGCCCTCCGTTCGATCCGCCGCGCATGGCCCCGCCAGATGACAGGGACACTCCCCCCCCTCCTCCTCCGATTACAGAGGAGGAGGTAGCTAGGGCGGCCAGCCGGCTCCGGGGGCCCCGGAAAGCACCGGGGCCCGATGGAGTCCCTGGCAAGGTCCTCCTCATAGCCGTAAAACACCTCGGGGACCGCCTCCGCTGCCTATTCGGCGATTGCTTGGCGGCGGGGCGCTTCCCTGGGGCGTGGAAGGAGGGGCGGCTGGTCCTCATCAGAAAAGACGGCCGCCCCGCGGACTCACCCTCCGGATACCGGCCCCTCGTGATGCTGGACGAGATCGGGAAGCTGCTAGAAAGAGTGATCGCTTCCCGGCTCATCCAGCATCTGGCGAGGGATGGGCCGCAGATCTCTGGGAACCAATTCGGGTTCCGGTCGGGGCGATCGACCCTCGGTGCCCTGACCGCCCTGAGGAGGTTCACGGAGGATGCGGCCCAGAGGGGGCAGGGGGCTATGGCGGTGTCGCTCGACATCGCTAATGCCTTCGGCTCCCTCCCCTTTGAGGTAATAGAGGAGGCACTCCGATACCACCGAGTGCCTCCCTATCTCCGGAGGGTGGTAGGACACTACCTGCAGGATCGGGTAGTGTCCTACATGGGGAGGACGGCCAGAGAGGAAAGGCGGATGGCCTCCGGTGTTCCCCAGGGGTCCGTACTGGGACCCCTACTGTGGAACATCGGATTCGATTGGGCCATCCGCGGAAAGGTGCTGCCCCAGATGTCGGTCATCTGCTATGCAGATGACACGCTTGTAGCAGTCCGGGACAGCACCTGGAGGGAGCTGAAGGCGAGGGCTGAGGCCGGAGCCACCCTGCTGGTCCGGAGAATCGAGGCGCTCGGCCTCCGCGTGGCCCTCCAAAAAACTGAGGCCCTCTATTTTAGAGGGCCGAGGTGGAAGGTGCCAGCGGGGGCCAACCTTCGGATCGGCGGGGGCGAGGTCGCGGTGAAGGCCCGGATGAACTATCTGGGCCTCACCCTCGACGGGGGTTGGCGTTTCAGGGACCACTTCCAGACGCTGACCCCCCGGCTCGTGGGGGCGGCAGCAGCCCTGGCTAGGCTCCTCCCCAACACCAGAGGTCCGGGTGTGCAGGCAAGACGCCTGTACACCATGGTCGTCAAAAGTATGGCCCTGTACGGCGCGCCGATCTGGGCAGACGCCCTAGACGCGCCTAACAGGGCCCTCCTTCGCAGGCCGCAACGAATTGTTGCGGCGCGTGCGTGCCGGGCCTACCGCACGGTAGGCCACGCGGCGGCCTGCGTCCTGGCCGGCACTCCTCCTTGGGAGATCGAAGCGAGGGTGCTGGCCGAGGAATACCGGGTGCGGGCCGAGTTCAGAGGCCGGGGTGGCTCTCACACCCCGGAGGAGCACGCCCGCGCTCGGCAGAGGAGGAGGAAAATGACGACCATAGAGCATTGGGCGACAGGCCTCGCGGACGCCAAATACGGGGTCCGCACAATTGAGGCCATCCGTCCACTGCTCTCGGAATGGTGCGGGAGGGGCCACGGGTCCCTCACCTTCCGACTGACGCAGGTTCTGTCCGGACATGGCTGTTTCGGGCGGTACCTGCGTCGGATCGGAAGGGAGGAGACGGCGTCGTGCCATGGGTGCGGCGACCGCGACGACACGGCACAGCACACGCTGGAGGTGTGTTGTGCCTGGTCTGATGAGCGCCGCACCCTGGTGGCGGCGATCGGCGGGGACCTCTCGCTCCCCGGCCTAATAAGCGCCATGCTAAGAAGCGAGAGGTCATGGGATGGCGTAGCCTCCTTCTGCGAAGCTGTCATCTCGCAGAAGGAGGCGATGGAGCGGGAGCGCGAAACAGACTCCCAGGCGCCCCCAACCCGAAGACGAAGACTGGGAAGGAGAGCGCGGCAATACGTGGCCGCCCTCCCCGACCCTACAGACGGCGCCTAACGGCGAAACGCAGGCGGGGTCGCGGTAGCAAGCTCACGCGTCCCCGTGGCCCCGCCGTAATGCGTCAGAGGGCAGTCAGGTTTTAGTGGGTATTCCGGCCACCTTCCTACACCTTCCTTGGCCGGCGAGTCCCACACTCCCTACGCCATTGCACTGCCCGGCGTAGGGGTGCGTAACGCATTTCCTGACTATAAAAAAAAAAAAAAAAAAAAAAAAAAAAGGTTAGGTTAGGTTAGGTTCCCCATCGACCGGGTTCCCGCCTTGTCGTGGCGGTGGGGCTCAGTAACCGTGGGAATGGGTCACCCACGGTGAAGCTAAGAGGAACCCAAGGCCGGTCCGTGAGGTAGGACCGGCCAGAGAGGGCCGCTCGGGGTGGGCTCATTGGAGCCCACCTTCGAGCGCACTGGAGGGCTGCGGGGACTCGTCTCCCCCGCAGTGAGGGTGAGTCGCGGAGGGAGAGGAGTGCTGGTATTGCGGTGCGCCACTCGCCCTACCCTCCGCGACTCAGCGGGGTCGCACCGCAGATGCGGCGGCGGTGGGGCTGCGAGGGGAAGGGCAACTTTCCCCTTGCAGCTGCATTTCGCGTAATCCCGGCGCCGACGCTGGGACCGCGGGCCTCTGTCTTTTTCAAGACGGAGGCCGCGAGGAGTGAACCTCTATAAAAAACTCAAGGCGGCGCCGGCGGGGGAGGGCGGGGATTCCCGAACCTGCATTGCACACGGTGCCGTCTCCGAGGAGCGCCCTTTTAAGGGCGCAGAGAGGGGCCCCATCCCGGGGCGGCCAGTGGGCGTCGCGGTGTCACGTGTTAACCATGCTCCCGTGGCGCCCACACCATGGCTATGAGGGAACGCGTGTGGTTTTAGTGGGTAGGCCCACTTCGGTGGGAGAGCCCCACAGACCCCCCTGGTGCCCCGACCAGGGGGCGTGCTTAAGGTCGCATTTCCACACCTAAAAAAAAAAAAAAAAAAAAAAAAAAAAAAAAAAAAAAAAAAAGGTTAGGTTAGGTTGCGGGGTCTCGTCTCCCCCGCAGTGAGGGTGAGTCGCGGAGGGAGAGGAGTGCTGGTATTGCGGTGCGCCACTCGCCCTGCCCTCCGCGACTCAGCGGGGTCGCACCGCAGATGCGGCGGCGGTGGGGCTGCGAGGGGAAGGGCAACTTTCCCCTTGCAGCTGCATTTCGCGTAATCCCGGCGCCGACGCTGGGACCGCGGGCCTCTGTCTTTTTCAAGACGGAGGCCGCGAGGAGTGAACCTCTATAAAAAACTCAAGGCGGCGCCGGCGGGCGAGGGCGGGGATTCCCGAACCTGCATTGCACACGGTGCCGTCTCCGAGGAGCGCCCTTTTAAGGGCGCAGAGAGGGGCCCCATCCCGGGGCGGCCAGTGGGCGTCGCGGTGTCACGTGTTAACCATGCTCCCGTGGCGCCCACACCATGGCTATGAGGGAACGCGTGTGGTTTTGGTGGGTAGGCCCACTTCGGTGGGAGAGCCCCACAGACCCCCCTGGTGCCCCGACCAGGGGGCGTGCTTAAGGTCGCATTTCCACACCTAAAAAAAAAAAAAAAAAAAAAAAAAAAAAAGGTTAGGTTAGGTTAGGTTAGGTTAGGTTAGGTTAGGTTAGGTTAGGTTAGGTTAGGTTAGGTTAGGTTAGGTTAGGTTAGGTTCCCCATCCCCATCGACCGGGTTCCCGCCTTGTCGTGGCGGTGGGGCTCAGTAACCGTGGGAATGGGTCACCCACGGTGAAGCTAAGAGGAACCCAAGGCCGGTCCGTGAGGTAGGACCGGCCAGAGAGGGCCGCTCGGGGTGGGCTCATTGGAGCCCACCTTCGAGCGCACTGGAGGGCTGCGGGGACTCGTCTCCCCCGCAGTGAGGGTGAGTCGCGGAGGGAGAGGAGTGCTGGTATTACGGTGCGCCACTCGCCCTGCCCTCCGCGACTCAGCGGGGTCGCACCGCAGATGCGGCGGCGGTGGGGCTGCGAGAGGAAGGGCAACTTTCCCCTTGCAGCTGCATTTCGCGTAATCCCGGCGCCGACGCTGGGACCGCGGGCCTCTGTCTTTTTCAAGACGGAGGCCGCGAGGAGTGAACCTCTATAAAAAACTCAAGGCGGCGCCGGCGGGCGAGGGCGGGGATTCCCGAACCTGCATTGCACACGGTGCCGTCTCCGAGGAGCGCCCTTTTAAGGGCGCAGAGAGGGGCCCCATCCCGGGGCGGCCAGTGTGCGTCGCGGTGTCACGTGTTAACCATGCTCCCGTGGCGCCCACACCATGGCTATGAGGGAACGCGTGTGGTTTTAGTGGGTAGGCCCACTTCGGTGGGAGAGCCCCACAGACCCCCCTGGTGCCCCGACCAGGGGGCGTGCTTAAGGTCGCATTTCCACACCTAAAAAAAAAAAAAAAAAAAGGTTAGGTTCCCCATGGTCGCGGGCGACCCGTTCTGGCGGGCCCACTTGTGGGCTGGCTGGAGTCTGGCCGGCCCTTGATCAAGGGCTGGCCCCAGGGAGGTCGCTGGGGGTGGGCTCTGTGAGTCCGCCCTTTGTAGCGAAACTGCGGGGATTATGGGGTCCCCGCAGTAGTTGTGGTGGTGAGTCGCGGAGGAGGAGGAGTGTTGGTATTACGGTGCGCCACTCTCCCTATCCTCCGCGACTCAGCGGCGTCGCACCGCGTCTGCGACGGCAGTGGGGCTGCGGGGGGGAGGGGGTTTCTCCGACCCCTCGCGGCCGTATTGCACGCGTAACCCCGGCGGCGACGCTGGGACCGCGGGCCCTTGTCTTTTTCAAGACGGGGGCCGCGAGGAGTGAACCTCTATAAAAAACTCAAGGCGGCACCAGCAGGGGAGGGCGGGGATTCCCGAACCTGCATTGCACTGGTGCCGTCTCCTCAGGTGGAGCCGGAAACGGCTGGCGCTGGCGGGGCCGCGGAGGTAAGCGAAAGCGTTCCCGTAGCCCCTCCGATATGCGCATACGAGGCGTTGTCAGGTTTTAGTCGGTTCGAGTCCGACATAATCCGAACTTGTCCCCGCGAGGGAGGATATGCGTGGGCATTTCCTGACGTAAAAAAAAAAAAAAAAAAAAAAAAAAAAAAAAAAAAAAAAAAAAAAGGTTAGGTTCCCCATCGACCGGGTTCCCGCCTTGTCGTGGCGGTGGGGCTCAGTAACCGTGGGAATGGGTCACCCACGGTGAAGCTAAGAGGAACCCAAGGCCGGTCCGTGAGGTAGGACCGGCCAGAGAGGGCCGCTCGGGGTGTGCTCATTGGAGCCCACCTTCGAGCGCGTTGGAGGACTGCGGGGACTCGTCTCCCCCGCAGTGAGGGTGAGTCGCGGAGGGAGAGGAGTGCTGGTATTACGGTGCGCCACTCGCCCTGCCCTCCGCGACTCAGCGGGGTCGCACCGCAGATGCGGCGGCGGTGGGGCTGCGAGGGGAAGGGCAACTTTCCCCTTGCAGCTGCATTTCGCGTAATCCCGGCGCCGACGCTGGGACCGCGGGCCTCTGTCTTTTTCAAGACGGAGGCCGCGAGGAGTGAACCTCTATAAAAAACTCAAGGCGACGCCGGCGGGGGAGGGCGGGGATTCCCGAACCTGCATTGCACACGGTGCCGTCTCCGAGGAGCGCCCTTTTAAGGGCGCAGAGAGGGGCCCCATCCCGGGGCGGCCAGTGGGCGTCGCGGTGTCACGTGTTAACCATGCTCCCGTGGCGCCCACACCATGGCTATGAGGGAACGCGTGTGGTTTTAGTGGGTAGGCCCACTTCGGTGGGAGAGCCCCACAGACCCCCCTGGTGCCCCGACCAGGGGGCGTGCTTAAGGTCGCATTTCCACACCTAAAGGTTAGGTTAGGTTCCCATGGTTCACGGGGCCCCTATCTGGGCGGATGCCCTTGGACGCCACAACAAAGCCCAACTGCGCAGATCGCAGAGGGTAGTGGCGCTCCGAGCGGCAAGAGCATACCGCACCGTCTCGTGGGAGGCGTCATGCGTACTGGCCGGGACTCCTCCATGGGAACTGGAGGCGTCGGCGTTGGCGGAGGTCTACTGGAAGTCCGCCGACGCCAAAGGTCGGGGTGAGGTTCCAAGTGGAGAAGAAATAGGAGAATGGCGACAGAGCGCAAGGGACACGGTCCTGCGCAGCTGGCTACAACAGCTGAGCCAGCCGGGAGCGGGTCACCGCACCATAGCGGCGATCCGCCCCGTATTACCAGAGTGGCTGACGAGACGGTGGGGTGCGCTCTCATATCGCCTAGTGCAGGTCCTCTCGGGGCATGGCTGCTTCGGGAGGTACCTGTGCAACGTGGCCAGGCGGGAGCGCACTCCTCAGTGCCGATTTTGCGGCGCCGATGAGGACGACGCGGATCACACACTCATGTGCTGCACAGCATGGGCGGAGGAGCGAGCCGTGCTGGTTATCCAAATAGGAGACGAAATCTCGCTGCCGGCCGTTGTGTCTGCGATGGTCGGCAGCAATCCTGGATGGAGCGCCGTCGCCGCCTTTTGCGAGGCGGTGATGGAAAAGAAGGAGGTGGACGAGCGACGCCGGGAGGATGATCCGGAGGAGGATCCCGTGCGCCGCCGCCGACCATTGCGCCGACGCCGGGCTTTTGCCCAAACGACGTAATATGGTCGGTGCCGGGTTGGCATACCCGGTAGGAGTGGGGGGCGATAGTTCTCCGTCGCCTCCTCTCGGAGATGATGTGGCCTAGGCCACGAGAGACGTGTCCTGAGAAGGACGAACGCCCTGCCGGGGACAAGGATAAGGGTAACTGTTACCTTAGCCCCGGCACAAGCGGCGGGCAGAAGTGGGCACTGGGGTTTTAGTGGGTATGGCCGAACGTCTGTAGGCGACCCCCACACTCCCCGCGCCACTTGCACAGCCCAGGCGCGGGGGTCAATAAAAGGATTTCCCCAGAAAAAAAAAAAAAAAAAAAAAAAAAAAAAGGTTCCCATGGTTCCCCACGGACCTGCTGGGTTGTCTCAGTGGGCGGAGAGGTGAACTCCGACGTGGCGCGTCCCCGGGTGGCGGATAGGGGAACGCTCCGGCTTGTAGTCGGGGTAGGGCGACTAGCGCCCCGCGGACCAAACACCGGGGGGGGAAATGGGTAAGGGGGGGGAGGTGGGAAGGTTAGGGGGCGGCCCGGCGTGCATTAACACCGCCGTCGGGAACAACCGTCCAAAACTAGGGGAGGCACGCCGACCCCCTAGCACCCCGTAGCCTAGTGTCTCTTCAACGATCTCCATCGACTCGGCGTTATGGAGTATGTCGAGGCACTAGAGCGGAGGGCTTGCCTTAACCGGCCGGCCCGCGAGAAAGGAAAACTCTATAAAAACCCGACAGCGAAGTCGTTAAAACCTGTAGATACCTGGCGACCTCTACAGTATGTAGCCTTACCCTTCGGAATGGGCGTCACCCGGGGGTGGACCTGTTGATCGACCCTTCTCGTGGGAACACAAATGGACACAAATACTAAAAACAAAAATGTTATTGATGTGGAGAAGAGTGTGGTGAGTGGAGATGTGATGAGGGAGGAGCAAAAGATGAAGGAGCTGAGGGTCGTGCTGACGCGCACCCCGACAACGGCGAGGTCATCGGCTCGTAAAAGACTGTCGGAGTCCGACTCGGAATCAAACCGAAGCATGGTGTCCGTTACGAGCCTATGCGGCTCTATGGAGTCCCTGGACAGGGATGGGCCTGGGCGCTTCTGGAGCGAAGGCCGAGGTCAGAAGCGGCCTAGGGATGTGGAGCTCAGCGGGAGCTCTACGGAGACCCCCGCCACTAGCACAAAAAGGAAGGGACGCGGACGTCCGCCAACCACCGGCGACTATGTCGGGCTGGCGGCGGCCAAACAAGCCTTTCTAAAGGCCCAAGCGGAGGAGATGAAAGCCCGCGCCGAGTCCGAACTCCTGGACTCGATCGCAGAGGCCCGCAGGACTCGCTCGGCACTATCGCCAGCGGCTGCGCCGGATCCAAGTAGGACGCAGGCCACCGAAGGCAATACGTCGGCCACTGTCCTAAAGAGGATAGAGATTAACCTCGAGGTTGTGGAAAAGGTGGCACAAAAATCGTCCAACCTAAAAGGGACTTTCGTGCGAGCGCTTCACGACGCCGTAAAGGCGATAAAGGAGGACATCGTTGCGCTCGCACAAAAAACCCTCACTGAGGAAACGCGAGCCCTTCAGGAGGACAACCTGCGCCTGCGCAAGGAACTGGAGGGTCTCAAAAAGCAAATGCAGGAAGTCTCAGTCACACTTCAAAAGAGACCGCAAGCGCAACAATGCCTTGACACCGAGGGGCTAAAGCACGAGCTCCTCCAAATGATAGGCGGCATGGTCAACGCTCGCTTCGAGGATCTGGAGACTCGCCTCCCTCCTGAGCCGGTGCTCAGGCCGCCCCTGAGTGCTGACAGGCGACAGCCGCCGCCGCCCCGTCCCAGAGCACTGCCCGGCAGGGACACTGGCACGGCAAGCAGACCGACTCAGGCCAAACCGGCTGCCCCTTCAAAGCCCCGTCGCTCCTCTCAGCATGGTGGAGGACGGACACCAGCTGAGAAAGGCCAGCAAGGGCAAACACCCGAGGGCCCAACAGATAAGCCAAGATGGACAGAGGTTGTGGGCCGGAAGGCCAGAAAGAAAGGCAACCCCTCGACTAGGCCTGCCCCCACCCCATCTGGTGCGGCACGCCAAAAAGCCGTGGCCCCGCCGAAGCCCCCGAAAATCTCGGTCCCGAAGACGGCAGCCATTATGGTGAGCCTCAAGAAGGGGGAGGCCATCACCATGGCCGAGGTTCTTACCAAGGCCAGGGCCACCATCCTGCTTCGGGACTTTGGATTGGAGACGGTCAAGATCCGAACGAGCGTGACCGGCTCCAGGCTGATGGAGGTAGGGGGAGAGACCCCGGACGCCTCTGCTGACCGCCTGGCCACCAGACTGACGGAGGTCATCGGGGCCTGGGCCGATATAGCCCGCCCGACCAAATCGGTCAGCCTCAGGCTCACCGGCTTAGACGAATCCGTTACCCAGGAGGAGCTGGTGGCCAAGGTGGCGGCTGCTGGTGGCTGCTCCCCCAGCCAGGTCAAGGCCGGCCAAATCCGCCGAAGCTTCTGGGGCGACGGCTCGGCCATTATAAAGTGCCCGGCGACGGCTGCCAAGGCAGCCGTCAAAGCAGGAAAGCTGGCCATAGGCTGGACCATGGCCACCGTCAAAGCGATGGAGGCCCGGCCGCTGCGCTGCTACAAGTGCATGCGGCTAGGCCATACACGTGCCCTCTGCCCTGCAGAGTGCCCAACGGAAGCGGACTATGGCAAACTCTGCTTCCGTTGTGGCAAAGAGGGGCATAAGGCGGCCACGTGCGAGGCGCCTGCCAAATGCGCGGTATGCGCGAAGGCAGGTCGCCCGCACGCGCATGCGATGGGGGGTGCCAAATGCACGCCCCCTACCGTGAAGGGGAAGGCTCCTCGGGGCAAGCCTTCTCTGCCGCAGAGCCGCCAGGCTAGTGAGGAATTAGAAATGCAAGTGTCATAATGTCAGGACACCCGCACACAGAGTTCCTGCAGACCAACGCCAACCACTGCGCCCGCGCACAGGACCTGCTTATGCAGGTCTTGGCAGAGTGGAAGATTGGCGTCGCCGTTGTGGCCGAGCCCTACCTGGTCCCCCCCCTGCCAAACTGGGTCGGGGATACGGAGGGCTCGGTCGCCATAGTGATGCCGCCCGCTGCCCCCCAGCGCCTGTCACTCAGGGAGAGGGGTGCAGGGTACGTGGCGGCAAATTGGGGAGGGGTAGTACTCGTAGGAGTCTACTTCTCCCCAAACAGGAACCTCTCTGACTTCGAGAGGTTCCTGGATGGCCTGGAGCCAGTGGTGCGGAGGGCATCGCCGGCCCAGGTCATCGTGATGGGGGATCTCAACGCTAAGTGCGCAGCGTGGGGGTCCTCCATCACCGACGTGAAAGGGGCGCTCCTCCGGGACTGGGCTACAGTCATCGGCCTAGCCCCGGAGAACCAGGGAAACGCCAACACATGCGTACGAGAACGGGGGGGCTCAGTGGTAGACGTCACATTCGCCACCCCCGCTATCGGCGCCCGCATTTCGTGTTGGCGTGTCCTGGAGGAGGTGGAGACCCTGTCCGATCATCTATACATCCGGTTCAGGGTCTCCAACGCGCCCCTGGATTCGAGGGCGCGCGCAGCAGCCGGTCCGCGGCGAGGCGCGGTCTTCCCTCGATGGCAGCTTTCCCGCCTCGACGCGGACCTGGCGGAAGAGGCCGCAATATGCTGCGCGTGGTCGTCGGACCCCCCCCAATCGGTGGGGGTTGAGGAGAGGGCCGTCAGGTTCCGCCGGGACCTGACGGCGATCTGCAACGCCGGGATGCCCAGGGCGCGATGCTTCACGCCCAGGGCGGGCGTCTACTGGTGGTCGCAGGACCTCGCGGTACTGCGTGCCGCCAGTAACGCCGCCCGGCGTGCATTCACGCGGTGCCGCAGACGGCGGCACCGGACGGATGTCGAGCTGGAGCGCCTTCAGGCTGACATGCGCGCCGCCAAGAAGGCGCTCGCAGCAGCCATCAGGGTCGCCAAGGACAATGCTTACTCAGAGTTCTTGGCGACCCTCGACGAAGATCCGTGGGGGCGTCCGTACCGCATGGTGCGGGCAAAATTAAAAGTGGCGCCCCCCACAGAACAAATGGAGCCGGCTGTCCTCAGCGCGGTGGTCGAGGGGCTGTTTCCTAACAGCCCTCCGTTCGATCCGCCGCGCATGGCCCCGCCAGATGACAGGGACACTCCCCCCCCTCCTCCTCCGATTACAGAGGAGGAGGTAGCTAGGGCGGCCAGCCGGCTCCGGGGCCCCCGGAAAGCACCGGGGCCCGATGGAGTCCCTGGCAAGGTCCTCCTCATAGCCGCAAAACACCTCGGGGACCGCCTCCGCTGCCTATTCGGCGATTGCTTGGCGGCGGGGCGCTTCCCTGGGGCGTGGAAGGAGGGGCGGCTGGTTCTCATCAGAAAAGACGGCCGCCCCGCGGACTCACCCTCCGGATACCGGCCTCTAGTGATGCTGGACGAGATCGGGAAGCTGCTAGAAAGAGTGATCGCTTCCCGGCTCATCCAGCATCTGGCGAGGGATGGGCCGCAGATCTCTGGGAACCAATTCGGGTTCCGGTCGGGGCGATCGACCCTCGATGCCCTGACCGCCCTGAGGAGGTTCACGGAGGATGCGGCCCAGAGGGGGCAGGGGGCTATGGCGGTGTCGCTCGACATCGCTAATGCCTTCGGCTCCCTCCCCTTTGAGGTAATAGAGGAGGCACTCCGATACCACCAAGTGCCTCCCTATCTCCGGAGGGTGGTAGGACACTACCTGCAGGATCGGGTAGTGTCCTACATGGGGAGGACGGCCAGAGAGGAAAGGCGGATGGCCTCCGGTGTTCCCCAGGGGTCTGTACTGGGACCCCTACTGTGGAACATCGGATTCGATTGGGCCATCCGCGGAAAGGTGCTGCCCCAGATGTCGGTCATCTGCTATGCAGATGACACGCTTGTAGCAGTCCGGGACAGCACCTGGAGGGAGCTGAAGGCGAGGGCTGAGGCCGGAGCCACCCTGCTGGTCCGGAGAATCGAGGCGCTCGGCCTCCGCGTGGCCCTCCAAAAAACTGAGGCCCTATATTTTAGAGGGCCGAGGTGGAAGGTGCCAGCGGGGGCCAACCTTCGGATCGGCGGGGGCGAGGTCGCGGTGAAGGCCCGGATGAACTATCTGGGCCTCACCCTCGACGGGGGTTGGCGTTTCAGGGATCACTTCCAGACGCTGACCCCCCGGCTCGTGGGGGCGGCAGCAGCCCTGGCTAGGCTCCTCCCCAACACCAGAGGTCCGGGTGTGCAGGCAAGATGCCTGTACACCATGGTCGTCAAAAGTATGGCCCTGTACGGCGCGCCGATCTGGGCAGACGCCCTAGACGCGCCTAACAGGGCCCTCCTTCGCAGGCCGCAACGAATTGTTGCGGCGCGTGCGTGCCGGGCCTACCGCACGGTAGGCCACGCGGCGGCCTGCGTCCTGGCCGGCACTCCTCCTTGGGAGATCGAAGCGAGGGTGCTGGCCGAGGAATACCGGGTGCGGGCCGAGCTCAGAGGCCGGGGTGGCTCTCACACCCCAGAGGAGCACGCCCGCGCTCGGCAGAGGAGGAGGAAAATGACGACCATAGAGCTTTGGGCGACAGGCCTCGCGGACGCCAAATACGGGGTCCGCACTATTGAGGCCATCCGTCCACTGCTCTCGGAATGGTGCGGGAGGGGCCACGGGTCCCTCACCTTCCGACTGACGCAGGTTCTGTCAGGACATGGCTGTTTCGGGCGGTACCTGCGTCGGATCGGAAGGGAGGAGACGGCGTCGTGCCACGGGTGCGGCGAACGGGACGATACGGCACAGCACACGCTAGAGGTGTGTTGTGCCTGGTCTGATGAGCGCCGCACCCTGGTGGCGGCGATCGGCGGAGACCTCTCGCTCCCCGGCGTAATAAGCGCCATGCTAAGAAGCGAGAGGTCATGGGATGGCGTAGCCTCCTTCTGCGAAGCTGTCATCTCGCAGAAGGAGGCGATGGAGCGGGAGCGCGAGATAGACTCCCAGGCGCCCCCAACCCGAAGACGAAGACCGGGAAGGAGAGCGCGGCAATACGTGGCCGCCCTCCCCGACCCTACAGACGGCGCCTAACGGCGAAACGCAGGCGGGGTCGCGGTAGCAAGCTCACGCGTCCCCGTGGCCCCGCCGTAATGCGTCAGAGGGCAGTCAGGTTTTAGTGGGTATTCCGGCCACCTTCTTACACCTTCCTTGGCCGGCGAGTCCCACACTCCCTACGCCATTGCACAGCCCGGCGTAGGGGTGCGTAACGCATTTCCTGACTATAAAAAAAAAAAAAAAAAAAGGTTCCCATGGTTCCACGGACCTGCTGGGTTGTCTCAGTGGGCGGAGAGGTGAACTTCGACGTGGCGCGTCCCCGGGTGGCGGATAGGGGAACGCTCCGGCCTGGTGCGAGCCGGAGTAGGGCGAAAGCCCCGCGGACCAAACACCAAGGGGAGCCTGCGACCTCGGTCGCGGGCGACCCGTTCTGGCGGGCCCACTTGTGGGCTGGCTGGAGTCTGGCCGGCCCTTGATCAAGGGCTGGCCCCAGGGAGGTCGCTGGGGGTGGGCTCTGTGAGTCCGCCCTTTGTAGCGAAACTGCGGGGATTATGGGGTCCCCGCAGTAGTTGTGGTGGTGAGTCGCGGAGGAGGAGGAGTGTTGGTATTTCGGTGCGCCACTCTCCCTATCCTCCGCGACTCAGCGGCGTCGCACCGCGTCTGCGACGGCAGTGGGGCTGCGGGGGAGAGGGGTTTCTCCGACCCCTCGCGGCCGTATTGCACGCGTAATCCCGGCGGCGACGCTGGGACCGCGGGCCCTTGTCTTTTTCAAGACGGGGGCCGCGAGGAGTGAACCTCTATAAAAAACTCAAAACGGCACCAGCAGGGGAGGGCGGGGATTCCCGAACCTGCATTGCACTGGTGCCGTCTCCTCAGGAGGAGCCGGAAACGGCTGGCGCTGGAGGGGCCGCGGAGGTTGTGCGAAAGCGTTCCCGTAGCCCCTCCGATATGCGCATACGAGGCAATGTCAGGTTTTAGTCGGTTCGAGTCCGACATAATCCGAACTTGTCCCCGCGAGGGAGGATATGCGTGGGCATTTCCTGACTTTAAAAAAAAAAAAAAAAAAAAAAAAGGTTCCCATGGTTCCACGGACCTGCTGGGTTGTCTCAGTGGGCGGAGAGGTGAACTTCGACGTGGCGCGTCCCCGGGTGGCGGATAGGGGAACGCTCCGGCCTGGTGCGAGCCGGAGTAGGGCGAAAGCCCCGCGGACCAAACACCAAGGGGAGCCTGCGACCTCGGTCGCGGGCGACCCGTTCTGGCGGGCCCACTTGTGGGCTGGCTGGAGTCTGGCCGGCCCTTGATCAAGGGCTGGCCCCAGGGAGGTCGCTGGGGGTGGGCTCTGTGAGTCCGCCCTTTGTAGCGAAACTGCGGGGATTATGGGGTCCCCGCAGTAGTTGTGGTGGTGAGTCGCGGAGGAGGAGGAGTGTTGGTATTTCGGTGCGCCACTCTCCCTATCCTCCGCGACTCAGCGGCGTCGCACCGCGTCTGCGACGGCAGTGGGGCTGCGGGGGAGAGGGGTTTCTCCGACCCCTCGCGGCCGTATTGCACGCGTAATCCCGGCGGCGACGCTGGGACCGCGGGCCCTTGTCTTTTTCAAGACGGGGGCCGCGAGGAGTGAACCTCTATAAAAAACTCAAAACGGCACCAGCAGGGGAGGGCGGGGATTCCCGAACCTGCATTGCACTGGTGCCGTCTCCTCAGGAGGAGCCGGAAACGGCTGGCGCTGGAGGGGCCGCGGAGGTTGTGCGAAAGCGTTCCCGTAGCCCCTCCGATATGCGCATACGAGGCAATGTCAGGTTTTAGTCGGTTCGAGTCCGACATAATCCGAACTTGTCCCCGCGAGGGAGGATATGCGTGGGCATTTCCTGACTATAAAAAAAAAAAAAAAAAAAAAAAAAAAAAAAAAAAAAAAAAGGTTCCCATGGTTCCACGGACCTGCTGGGTTGTCTCAGTGGGCGGAGAGGTGAACTTCGACGTGGCGCGTCCCCGGGTGGCGGATAGGGGAACGCTCCGGCCTGGTGCGAGCCGGAGTAGGGCGAAAGCCCCGCGGACCAAACACCAAGGGGAGCCTGCGACCTCGGTCGCGGGTGACCCGTTCTGGCGGGCCCACTTGTGGGCTGGCTGGAGTCTGGCCGGCCCTTGATCAAGGGCTGGCCCCAGGGAGGTCGCTGGGGGTGGGCTCTTTGAGTCTGCCCTTTGTAGCGAAACTGCGGGGATTATGGGATCCCCGCAGTAGTTGTGGTGGTGAGTCGCGGAGGAGGAGGAGTGTTGGTATTTCGGTGCGCCACTCTCCCTATCCTCCGCGACTCAGCGGCGTCGCACCGCGTCTGCGACGGCAGTGGGGCTGCGGGGGAGAGGGGTTTCTCCGACCCTCGCGGCCGTATTGCACGCGTAATCCCGGCGGCGACGCTGGGACCGCGGGCCCTTGTCTTTTTCAAGACGGGGGCCGCGAGGAGTGAACCTCTATAAAAAACTCAAGGCGGCACCAGCAGGGGAGGGCGGGGATTCCCGAACCTGCATTGCACTGGTGCCGTCTCCTCAGGTGGAGCCGGAAACGGCTGGCGCTGGCGGGGCCGCGGAGGTAAGCGAAAGCGTTCCCGTAGCCCCTCCGATATGCGCATACGAGGCGTTGTCAGGTTTTAGTCGGTTCGAGTCCGACATAATCCGAACTTGTCCCCGCGAGGGAGGATATGCGTGGGCATTTCCTGACGTAAAAAAAAAAAAAAAAAAAAAAAAAAAAAAAAAAAAAAAAAAAAAAAGGTTCCCATGGTTACAACAGCTGAGCCAGCCGGGAGCGGGTCACCGCACCATAGCGGCGATCCGCCCCGTATTACCAGAGTGGCTGACGAGACGGTGGGGTGCGCTCTCATATCGCCTAGTGCAGGTCCTCTCGGGGCATGGCTGCTTCGGGAGGTACCTGTGCAACGTGGCCAGACGGGAGCGCACTCCTCAGTGCCGCTTCTGCATCGCCGAAGAGGACGACGCGGATCACACCCTCACGTGCTGCTCAGCATGGGCAGAGGAGCGAGCCGCGCTCGGGAATGAAATCGGACATGACATCTCGCTGCCGGCCGTTGTGTCTGTGATGGTCGGCAGCGAAACCGGATGGAGTGCTGTCGCCGCCTTTTGCGAGGCGGTGATGGAGAAGAAAGAAGTGGACGAGCGACGCCGGGAGGATGATCCGGAGGAGGATCCCGTGCGCCGCCGCCGACCATTGCGCCGACGCCGGGCTTTTGCCCAAACGACGTAATATGGTCGGTGCCGGGTTGGCAAGCCCGGTAGGAGTGGGGGCGATAGTTCTCCGTCGCCTCCTCTCGGAGATGATGTGGCCTAGGCCACGAGAGACGTGTCCTGAGAAGGACGAACGCCCTGCCGGGGACAAGGATAAGGGTAACTGTTACCTTAGCCCCGGCACAAGCGGCGGGCAGAAGTGGGCACTGGGGTTTTAGTGGGTATGGCCGAACGTCTTTAGGCGACCCCCACACTCCCCGCGCCACTTGCACAGCCCAGGCGCGGGGGTCAATAAAAGGATTTCCCCAGATAAAAAAAAAAAAAAAAAAAAAAAAGGTTAGGTTCCCATCCACGGACCTGCTGGGTTGTCTCAGTGGGCGGAGAGGTGAACTCCGACGTGGCGCGTCCCCGGGTGGCGGATAGGGGAACGCTCCGGCTTGTAGTCGGGGTAGGGCGACTAGCGCCCCGCGGACCAAACACCGGGGCGGGAAATGGGTAAGGGGGGGGAGGTAGGAAGGTTAGGGGGCGGCCCGGCGTGCATTAACACCGCCGTCGGGAACAACCGTCCAAAACTAGGGGAGGCACGCCGACCCCCTAGCACCCCGTAGCCTAGTGTCTCTTCAACGATCTCCATCGAATCGGCGTTATGGAGTATGTCGAGGCACCAGAGCGGAGGGCTTGCCTTAACCGGCCGGCCCGCGAGAAAGGAAAACTCTATAAAAACCCGACAGCGAAGTCGTTAAAACCTGTAGATACCTGGCGACCTCTACAGTATGTAGCCTTACCCTTCGGAATGGGCGTCACCCGGGGGTGGACCTGTTGATCGACCCTTCTCGTGGGTACATATATGGAAACCAAAATTAAAAAAGTTGAGGAGAGGAGTTTTGCGAAGGATGATGAGTTGGTTCAGGAGGAGACGAGGCGGCCATCGATAGATGGCGCAAACTTGAAGGAGGCGAGAGTGCGGCTGGAGCGCGTTCCGGTCGTGCGCCAACCGGCGCTCAGTGAAACGGATTCTGACGCTTCGACCGTGGACATGGAGTTAGAACCATCGGTGGACCGCGAAGACCGGCACCCCGGGTATTCCTGGGGGAGTCTCGGTCGGAAGCGGCTGCGGGCCGTCGCAGTTGGCGACGTGGAGACGGGGCCCTCGCCTAAAGTGGCTGGGACGAGAAAAGGCCGAGGACGGCCGCCGACAACCGGCGAGTACGTTGGCCTCGCCCAGGCGAAGCGGGAGCTGGCAGAGGCTACCCAACGCCAACTCGAACTGGAGGCGGAAAAGGACGTAGCCGAGATGACGAAGGGGCTGCGGTCTACCAGAGCAGGGGCCCGACTTTCGGAGACCTCTGCATCTGACCTGGAGGATGGAAACGAAATAGACTCGGCGGAGCTAGGGGGACAAATTGAACTTGGCGCAGCGGCCGTGGCGGCCGTATGCGAAAAGTCCAATAACCTAAAAGGGACATCTAAGAAGGCGCTCAAAGAGGCGGTAGCGCAGATCCGGGCGGCATCGAGGCTCCTTATGTCGCGCAATGTAAACGAGGAGACGAGGCTTCTGCGAGAGGCCAACTCCCGCCTACAGGCGGAGATGGCCGCATTAAAGAAAGAGGTGGCGGAGCTGAAGGCGTGCATGGAGCAGGCGGGGGCGGCACCCAAACCCGTCGCAGCGACATGCCCCCAGACAAAGGAAGAGGAACTGGAGAACCGGATCCTGAGCAGGCTCTCGGACCGGCTCAACGCCCGGATAGACGGGCTAGAGCCGCGTCTGAACCCGGAGCCTCGCTTGCGACCGGCACTGGCTCACGACAGGCGCGAGGCGGAAGCCGAGCGGAAACCCTCGGCAAACCGTCCACGTCAAAAACCGGACATGACCCAGGCTGAACTGCCTGAAGTGCGCCTCCCTAAACCGGTCCAATCCGGCTGGATAAAGGTTGGCGCAAAGGGGAAGGCGAAGGCGTCGACCTCAAAAACGGCGCCGGCCGCTTTTTCTTCTTCCGCGGCTAAACCCACCCAGCCGGGAAAAGAAGTGACGAAAAAGGCCAAGAAGACGAGTCGTCCCCTCCCGCCGGCGCCTGCATCCATGGTGGAGACCATGGCGTTGGTCGTGAAGAGGGGCATAAGGGAAAAGGCGCCGATGGTCACCAGATCGGCGCCCACCACGACGAAGAAGAAGGACATCAAGCCCTCGCCCAAGCTGCCGGCCCCCAAGACCTCGGCAGTCGTGGTGACCTTAAACCCCACGGCTGTGGAGAAGGGGGTCACATACGCCAAAGCTCTGGCCGAGGCGAGGCAAAGGGTCAACCTTAAGGACCTAGAAATTGGGAGCGTCCGTTTTAGGCGTGCAGCAACTGGGGCCTCAATTATCGAGGTCCCCGGTGCGGCTAGCGCGCCGAAGGCGGACCTCCTAGCGGAAAGGCTCCGCGAGGTGTTCGGGAACGGTGGCGATGTCACCGTCTCTCGACCTACGAGAATGGCGGAGCTTATAGTGGCGGGGTTGGATGACTCCGTCACTAAAGAAGAGGTGGCAGCAGCGGTCTGTGCAAAAGGCGGATGCGCGGCAGACCGACTCAAAATAGGAACACTCCGCCAGGAGAAGTCTGGTCTCTTCGCCGTATGGGTGGCATGCCCAGTCGAAGCCGCCAAGAAGGTGGTCGAGGGCAAACTGCTCGTTGGCTGGGTCTCGGCCAGGGTGAAGCTCCTCGAACGCAGGGAGCTGAGGTGCTTCAAGTGCCTTCACGCTGGTCACGTCAAGGCACGGTGTACCGCGGAGGTTGACCTGGGGCTTCTGTGCTACCGGTGCGGCCAGGCGGGACACCGCGCCGCCGTATGTCACGATGCCCCCCACTGCGCACTGTGTGCGGAGGCCGGGAAGGCATCGAACCATCGCCTGGGGAGCAAGAAATGCTCGGCCCCCAGGAAAAAGATGTTTAGCAGAGTGTTTGTTGCGAGCAGCGCCAGCCCGCAACAAGCACAAACACCACCGAGCGGTGTACAGGAGATGGAGACCGAAAACTCAACATCATGAAGACAAGGCCTACTAAATATCTGCAAGCCAACATCAACCACTGCGCCAGAGCTCAGGATCTCTTGATCCAGAGCATGGCGCAGTGGTCGATAAACATAACGGTGGTGACGGAGCCCTACCTAATCCCAAGGAGGAATAATTGGGTGGGCGATGAAGACGACCTGGCGGCAATCGCGGTGTCAAACGACACCGTGATAAAGAGGTCTCGGAAAGGCCGAGGAGTCGTCGCGGCTCTGTGCGGCGATGTGATGGTGGTCGGGGCGTACTTTTCGCCGAACCGGCCACTATCCGATTTCGAAACGTTCCTCGGGGAGATGGACTCGGTCCTGGCTTGGTGCCGCCCATGCCGGATCGTTGTGGCTGGCGACCTGAACGCCAAGTCCACGGTCTGGGGGTGCCCTGCCACGGACGCGAGGGGAGAGCTCGTGGAGGAGTGGCTCGCCTCGAATGGGTTGACCGTCCTGAACACCGGGGACACGGACACGTGCGTGCGGATGCAGGGTGGCTCAATCGTGGACGTGTCCTTCGCCAGTGCGGACCTGGCACGAACCGTCCGGGACTGGGGAGTCCTGGAGGGTGTGGAGACGCTGTCCGATCACCGGTACATCCGGTTTGACGTCGCCCACCTCTCTGGCGGTCCCGGTCCCGGGCGTCTCGCGGCGGAGATCGGCCCGAGGTGGGCGCTGAAGAAGATGGACGGAGAAGTGGCGATCGAGGCGGCTCTGGTCGCAGGTTGGAACACAACACCGGACGTGACAACGGTAGAGTCCGAGTCGCGGTGGCTCCACGAAGCGGTCACGCACATATGTGACGTCGCGATGCCCCGCGTGGTGCGGCCCCCGGCTCGGACGGCGGTGTATTGGTGGTCGGAAGAGCTCGGCCGTCTTCGTGCGTCGTGCGTGTCAGCAAGGCGGCAGTACTCCCGCTACCGTCGTCGCAGACGAGGCGGGCGCACGGAGGACGAGGAGCAGAGGCGCCTCTACACCGCCTACCAGGACGCTAAAAAGGCTCTCAGGGTGGCAATCGCGGAAGCGAAGGAGGGGGCCTGGCAGGAGCTGCTTGCGTCGTTGGACGTCGACCCCTGGGGTCGGCCATATCGGCTCGTCATGAGCAAGCTCAGGCCCTGGGCCCCACCCCTAACGGCTAGCATGGACCCAGTAGTACTGGACAGAGTGGTGGAGACCTTGTTCCCCTCGATGAGGGAAGAATTTGAGGCACCGACAATGGTGTTTGCGCCAGCGACGTCAAATCGCGATGCGGGCGACGGGGAAGTTCCGAAAGTGGAAGAGAGGGAACTGTGGGCGGCTGTGGCACGGCTTCAGGCCAAAAACACCGCCCCGGGCCCCGATGGGATCCCCGGGCGCATATGGGCCCCGGCGCTAAAGCACGGGTTGGAGGAGAGGTTCCGAGATCTTTTAACCCGGTGCCTAAAGGAGCAGACTTTCCCAGGTGACTGGAAGACGGGGAAACTCGTACTGATCGGGAAGGAGGGAAGACCGGCAGAGTCACCATCGGCGTATCGCCCGATAGTCCTGCTCGGGGAGGCGGGTAAGCTCTTTGAGCGCGTTATTGCGACTCGCCTCACCGAGCATCTCGACCGAGTAGGGCCAAATTTGGCAGACTGCCAGCATGGTTTCCGGCGCGGCCGCTCCACCATCGATGCTATTGCACGGGTGAGGGCCGTCGCCGAAGAGGAGGTCGTTAAGGGTGGCGTCGTCTTGGCGGTATCTTTAGATATCGCCAACGCCTTTAACACGTTACCTCGCGTAAGTATAATGGAGGCCCTGCGGTTCCATGGGGTCCCGTTGTACTTGCGTGAGACGATTAAGGCCTACCTATCGGACAGGACAGTGGTATATCCCACAAATACCGGATTTGGACAGAGAAGAGTGTCGTGCGGCGTCCCACAGGGTTCCGTTTTAGGGCCACTACTGTGGAACGTCGGTTACGACTGGGTCCTCCGCGGCCCGACTCTCCGCGGCGTTAGCGTCGTCTGCTACGCGGACGACACACTGGTGTTGGCAAGGGGCGGTAGCTATCGGGAGGCGAGCGTGTTAGCTACTGCCGGAGTAGCCCAAGTAGTGGGCAGGATTAAGAACCTGGGCCTGACGGTGGCCTTGGACAAATCCGAGGCCCTGTGTTTTCACGGGCCTCGCCGAGCGCCACCGCCGAGCGCTCATCTGATAGTGGGTGGAGTTTCCATCGGCGTCGGGTCCACAATGAAGTACCTGGGAGTTGTGCTCGACAGCCGGTGGAACTTCAAGGAACATTTCCAGCGGATGGCTCCGAAGCTCGCGCGCACTTCGTTCGCCCTGAGCAGGCTATTGCCTAATCTGGGCGGACCGAGCGCGAGCTGTCGTCGCCTCTATGCCGGAGTCGTTCGGTCGATGGCCTTGTACGGGGCCCCTATCTGGGCGGATGCCCTCGGACGCAACAACAAAGCCCAACTGCGCAGATCGCAGAGGGTAGTGGCGCTCCGAGCGGCAAGAGCATACCGCACCGTCTCGTGGGAGGCGGCATGCGTGCTGGCCGGGACTCCTCCATGGGAACTGGAGGCGTCGGCGTTGGCGGAGGTCTACTGGAAGTCCGCCGACGCCAAAGGTCGGGGAGAGGACCCGAGTAGTGATGAAATCGGAGAGTGGCGACAGAGCGCAAGGGACACAGTCCTGCGCAGCTGGCTAGAACATCTGAGCCAGCCGGGAGCGGGTCACCGTACCATAGCGGCGATCCGCCCCGTATTACCAGAGTGGCTGACGAGACGGTGGGGTGCGCTCTCATATCGCCTAGTGCAGGTCCTTTCGGGGCATGGCTGCTTCGGGAGGTACCTGTGCAACGTGGCCAAACGGGAGCGCACTTCTCAGTGCCGCTTCTGCGGCGCCGAAGAGGACGACGCGGATCACACCTTAGCATATTGTACAGCATGGGCGGAGGAGCGAGCCGAGCTCATGAATGAAATCGGAGACGAAATCTCGCTGCCGGCCGTTGTGTCAGCGATGGTCGGCAGCAAACCCGGATGGAGCGCCGTCGCCGCTTTTTGCGAGGCGGTGATGGAAAAGAAAGAGATGGACGAGCGACGCCGGGAGGATGATCCGGAGGAGGATCCCGTGCGCCGCCGCCGACCGATGCGCCGACGCCGGGCTTTTGCCCAAACGACGTAATATGGTCGGTGCCGGGTTGGGAGACCCGGTATGAGTGGGGGCGATAGTTCTCCGTCGCCCCCACCCGGAGATGGACAATGTGGCCTAGGCCACGAGAGTCGTGTCCTGACAAGGACGAACGCCCTGCCGGGGACAAGGATAAGGGTAACTGTCACCTTAGCCCCGGCACAAGCGGCGGACAGAAGTGGGCACTGGGGTTTTAGTGGGTATGGCCGAACGACTTTAGGCGACCCCCACACTCCCCGCGCCACTTGCACAGCCCAGGCGCGGGGGTCAATAAACGGATTTCCCCAAGGAAAAAAAAAAAAAAAAAAAAGGTTAGGTTCCCATGGGAACTGGAGGCGTTGGCGTCGGCGGAGGTCTACTGGAAGTCCGCTGTTCTACTGAGTTCTTGGCGACCCTCGACGAAGATCCGTGGGGGCGTCCGTACCGCATGGTGCGGGCAAAACTCAAGGTGGCGCCCCCCACAGAACAAATGGAGCCGGCTGTCCTCAGCGCGGTGGTCGAGGGGCTGTTTCCTAACAGCTCTCCGTTCGATCCGCCGCGCATGGCCCCGCCAGATGACAGGGACACTTCCCCCCCTCCTCCTCCGATTACAGAGGAGGAGGTAGCTAGGGCGGCCAGCCGGCTCCGGGGGCCCCGGAAAGCACCGGGGCCCGATGGAGTCCCTGGCAAGGTCCTCCTCGTAGCCGCAAAACACCTCGGGGACCGCCTCCGCTGCCTATTCGGCGATTGCTTGGCGGCGGGGCGCTTCCCTGGGGCGTGGAAGGAGGGGCGGCTGGTCCTCATCAGAAAAGACGGCCGCCCCGCGGACTCACCCTCCGGATACCGGCCCCTAGTGATGCTGGACGAGATCGGGAAGCTGCTAGAAAGAGTGATCGCTTCCCGGCTCATCCAGCATCTGGCGAGGGATGGGCCGCAGATCTCTGGGAACCAATTCGGGTTCCGGTCGGGGCGATCGACCCTCGATGCCCTGACCGCCCTGAGGAGGTTCACGGAGGATGCGGCCCAGAGGGGGCAGGGGGCTATGGCAGTGTCGCTCGACATCGCTAATGCCTTCGGCTCCCTCCCATTTGAGGTAATAGAGGAGGCACTCCGATACCACCGAGTGCCTCCCTATCTCCGGAGGGTGGTAGGACACTACCTGCAGGATAGGGTAGTGTCCTACATGGGGAGGACGGCCAGAGAGGAAAGGCGGATGGCCTCCGGTGTTCCCCAGGGGTCCGTACTGGGACCCCTACTGTGGAACATCGGTTTCGATTGGGCCATCCGCGGAAAGGTGCTGCCCCAGATGGCGGTCATCTGCTATGCAGATGACACGCTTGTAGCAGTCCGGGACAGCACCTGGAGGGAGCTGAAGGCGAGGGCTGAGGCCGGAGCCACCCTGCTGGTCCGGAGAATCGAGGCGCTCGGCCTCCGCGTGGCCCTCCAAAAAACTGAGGCCCTCTATTTTAGAGGGCCGAGGTGGAAGGTGCCAGCGGGGGCCAACCTTCGGATCGGCGGGGGCGAGGTCGCGGTGAAGGCCCGGATGAAATATCTGGGCCTCACCCTCGACGGGGGTTGGCGTTTCAGGGACCACTTCCAGACGCTGACCCCCCGGCTCGTGGGGGCGGCAGCAGCCCTGGCTAGGCTCCTCCCCAACACCAGAGGTCCGGGTGTGCAGGCAAGACGCCTGTACACCATGGTCGTCAAGAGTATGGCCCTGTACGGCGCGCCGATCTGGGCGGACGCCCTAGACGCGCCAAACAGGGCCCTCCTACGCAGGCCGCAACGCATTGTTGCGGCGCGTGCGTGCCGGGCCTACCGCACGGTAGGCCACGCGGCGGCCTGCGTCCTGGCCGGCACTCCTCCGTGGGAGATCGAAGCGAGGGTGCTGGCCGAGGAATACCGGGTGCGGGCCGAGCTCAGAGGCCGGGGTGGCTCTCACACCCCGGAGGAGCACGCCCGCGCTCGGCAGAGGAGGAGGAAAATGACGACCATAGAGCTTTGGGCGACAGGCCTCGCGGACGCCAAATACGGGGTCCGCACAATTGAGGCCATTCGTCCACTGCTCTCGGAATGGTGCGGGAGGGGCCACGGGTCCCTCACCTTCCGATTGACGCAGGTTCTGTCCGGACATGGCTGTTTCGGGCGGTACCTGCGTCGGATCGGAAGGGAGGAGACGGCGTCGTGCCATGGGTGCGGCGAACGGGAGGATACGGCACAGCACACGCTAGAAATGTGTTGTGCCTGGTCTGATGAGCGCCGCACCCTGGTGGCGGCGATCGGCGGGGACCTCTCGCTCCCCGGCGTAATAAGCGCCATGCTAAGAGACGAGAGGTCATGGGATGGCGTAGCCTCCTTCTGCGAAGCTGTCATCTCGCAGAAGGAGGCGATGGAGCGGGAGCGCGAGATAGACTCCCAGGCGCCCCCAACCCGAAGACGAAGACCGGGAAGGAGAGCGCGGCAATACGTGGCCGCCCTCCCCGACCCTACAGACGGCGCCTAACGGCGAAACGCAGGCGGGGTCGCGGTAGCAAGCTGACGCGTCCCCGTGGCCCCGCCGTAATGCGTCAGAGGGCAGTCAGGTTTTAGTGGGTATTCCGGCCACCTTCTTACACCTTCCTTGGCCGGCGAGTCCCACACTCCCTACGCCATTGCACAGCCCGGCGTAGGGGTGCGTAACGCATTTCCTGACTATAAAAAAAAAAAAAAAAAAAAAAAAAAAAAGGTTAGGTTAGGTTGTCGGGGCGTACTTTTCGCCGAACCGGCCACTATCCGAGTTCGAGGCGTTCCTCGGGGAGATGGACTCGGTCCTGGCCTGGTGCCGACCAAACCGGATCGTTGTGGCTGGCGACCTGAACGCCAAGTCCACAGTCTGGGGGTGCCCTGCCACGGACGCGAGGGGAGAGTTGGTGGAGGAGTGGCTCGCCTCGAATGGGCTTGTCGTCCTAAACGTCGGGGACACGGACACGTGCGTGCGGATGCAGGGTGGCTCAATCGTGGACGTGTCCTTCGCCAGTGCGGACCTGGCACGAACCGTCCGGGACTGGGGAGTCCTGGAGGGTGTGGAGACATTGTCCGATCACCGGTACATCCGGTTTGACGTCTCCCCCCTCTCTGGCGGTCCCGGTCCCGGGCGTGTCGCGGCGGAGATCGGCCCGAGGTGGGCGCTGAAGAAGATGGACGGAGAAGCGGCGATCGAGGCGGCTCTGGTCGCAAGTTGGAACACGACACCGGACGTGACAACGGTAGAGTCCGAGTCGCGGTGGCTCCACGAAGCGGTCACGCACATATGTGACGTCGCGATGCCCCGCGTGGTGCGACCTCCGGCTCGGACGGCGGTGTATTGGTGGTCGGAAGAGCTCGGCCGTCTTCGTGCGTCTTGCGTGTCAGCGAGGCGGCAGTACTCCCGCTACCGTCGCCGCAGACGAGGCGGGCGCACGGAGGACGAGGAGCAGAGGCGCCTCTACACCGCCTACCAGGACGCTAAAAAGGCTCTCAGGGTGGCCATCGCAGAAGCGAAGGAGGGGGCCTGGCAGGAGCTGCTGGCGTCGTTGGACGTCGACCCCTGGGGTCGGCCATATCGGCTCGTCATGAGCAAGCTCAGGCCCTGGGCCCCACCCCTAACGGCCAGTATGGACCCGGTAGTACTGGACAGAGTGGTGGAGACCTTGTTCCCCTCGATGAGGGAAGAATTTGAGGCACCGACAATGGTGTTTGCGCCAGCGACGTCAAATCGCGATGCGGATGACGGGGAAGTTCCGGAAGTGGAAGAGAGGGAACTGTGGGCGGCTGTGGCACGGCTTCAGGCCAAAAACACCGCCCCGGGCCCCGATGGGATCCCCGGGCGCATATGGGTCCTGGCGCTAAAGCACGGGTTGGAGGAGAGGTTCCGAGATCTTTTAACCCGGTGCCTAAAGGAGCAGACTTTCCCAGGTGACTGGAAGACGGGGAAACTCGTACTGATCGGGAAGGAGGGAAGACCGGCAGAGTCACCATCGGCGTATCGCCCGATAGTCCTGCTCGGGGAGGCGGGTAAGCTCTTTGAGCGCGTTATTGCGACTCGCCTCACCGAGCATCTCGACCGAGTAGGGCCAAATTTGGCAGACTGCCAGCATGGTTTCCGGCGCGGCCGCTCCACCATCGATGCTATTGCACGGGTGAGGGCCGTCGCCGAAGAGGAGGTCGTTAAGGGTGGCGTCGTCTTGGCGGTATCTTTAGATATCGCCAACGCCTTTAACACGTTACCTCGCGTAAGTATAATGGAGGCCCTGCGGTTCCATGGGGTCCCGTTGTACTTGCGTGAGACGATTAAGGCCTACCTATCGGACAGGACAGTGGTATATCCCACAACTATTGGAGTTGGACAGAGGAGAGTGTCGTGCGGCGTTCCACAGGGTTCCGTTTTAGGGCCACTACTGTGGAACGTCGGGTACGACTGGGTCCTCCGCGGCCCGACTCTCCGCGGCGTTAGCGTCGTATGCTACGCGGATGACACACTGGTGTTGGCAAGGGGCGGTAGCTATCGGGAGGCGAGCGTGTTAGCTACCGCCGGAGTAGCCCAAGTAGTGGGCAGGATTAAGAACCTGGGCCTGACGGTGGCCTTGGACAAATCCGAGGCCCTGTGTTTTCACGGGCCTCGCCGAGCGCCACCGCCGAGCGCTCAACTGATTGTGGGCGGAGTTTCCATCGGCGTCGGGTCCACAATGAAGTACCTGGGAGTTGTGCTCGATAGCCGGTGGAACTTCAAGGAACATTTCCGGCGGATGGCTCCGAAGCTCGCGCGCACTTCGTTCGCCCTGAGCAGGCTATTGCCTAATCTGGGCGGACCGAGCGCGAGCAGTCGTCGCCTCTATGCCGGAGTTGTACGGTCGATGGCCTTGTACGGGGCCCCCATCTGGGCAGATGCCCTCGGACGCCACAACAAAGCCCAACTGCGCAGATCGCAGAGGGTAGTGGCGCTCCGAGCGGCAAGAGCGTACCGCACGGTATCGTGGGAGGCGGCATGCGCGCTGGCCGGGACTCCCCCATGGGAACTGGAGGCGTCGGCGTTGGCGGAGGTCTACTGGAAGTCCGCCGACGCCAAAGGTCGGGGTGAGGTCCCAAGTGTTGAGGACATTGGCGAGTGGCGACAGAGCGCAAGGGACACAGTCCTGCGCAGCTGGCAACAACAGCTAAGCCAGCCGGGAGCGGGTCATCGCACCATAGCGGCGGTCCGCCCTGTATTAACAGAGTGGCTGACGAGACGGTGGGGTGCGCTCTCATATCGCCTAGTGCAGGTCCTTTCGGGGCATGGCTGCTTCGGGAGGTACCTGTGCAACGTGGCCAGACGGGAGCGCACTCCTCAGTGCCGATTCTGCGGCGCCGAAGAGGACGACGCGGATCACACTCTGACATGCTGCCCAGCATGGGCGGAGGAGCGAGCCGTGCTCGTAAACGAAATAGGAGACGAAATCTCGCTGCCGGCCGTTGTGACTGCGATGGTCGGCAGCAAACCCGGATGGAGTGCCGTCGCCGCCTTTTGCGAGGCGGTGATGGAAAAGAAGGAGGTGGACGAGCGACGCCGGGAGGATGATCCGGAGGAGGATCCCGTGCGCCGCCGCCGACCGATGCGCCGACGCCGGGCTTTTGCCCAGACGACGTAACATGGTCGGTGCCGGGTTGGGAGACCCGGTAGGAGTGGGGCGATAGTTCTCCGTCGCCCCACTCGGAGATGGATGACGTGGTCTAGGCCACAAGAGATGTGTCCTAAGAAGGACGAACGCCCTGCCGGGGACAAGGATAAGGGTAACTGTCACCTTAGCCCCGGCACAAGAGGCGGGCAGAATCGGGCACTGGGGTTTTAGTGGGTATGGCCGAACGACTTTAGGCGACCCCCACACTCCCCGCGCCACTTGCACAGCCCAGGCGCGGGGGTCAATAAAAGGATTTCCCCAGAAAAAAAAAAAAAAAAAAAAGGTTAGGTTAGGTTAGGTTGTCTGCGATGGTCGGCAGCAGTCTGCGATGGTCGGCAGCAATCCTGGATGGAGCGCCGTCGCCGCCTTTTGCGAGGCGGTGATGGAAAAGAAGGAGGTGGACGAGCGACGCCGGGAGGATGATCCGGAGGAGGATCCCGTGCGCCGCCGCCGACCGATGCGCCGCCGCCGGGCTTTTGCCCAGACGACGTAACATGGTCGGTGCCGGGTTGGGAGACCCGGTAGGAGTGGGGGCGATAGTTCTCAGTCGCCTCCACTCGGAGATGGACAATGTGGCCTTGGCCACGAGAGTCGTGTCCTGACGAGGACGAACGCCCTGCCGGGGACAAGGATAAGGGTAACTGTCACCTTAGCCCCGGCACAAGTGGGCGGGCAGAAGTGGGCACTGGGGTTTTAGTGGGTATTGCCGAACGACTTTAGGCGACCCCCACACTCCCCGCGCCACTTGCACAGCCCAGGCGCGGGGGTCAATAAACGGATTTCCCCAGGAAAAAAAAAAAAAAGGTTAGGTTAGGTTCCGGCTTAGACGAGTCTGTTACCCAGGAGGAGCTGGTTGCCAAGGTGGCGGCTGCTGGTGGCTGCTCCCCCAGCCAGGTCAAGGCCGGCCAAATCAGCCGTAGCTTCTGGGGTGACGGCTCGGCCATTATAAAGTGCCCGGCGACCGCTGCCAAGGCAGCCGTAAAAGCAGGAAAGCTGGCCATAGGCTGGACCATGGCCACCGTCAAAGCGATGGAGGCCCGGCCGCTGCGCTGCTACAAGTGCATGCGGCTAGGCCATACACGTGCCCTCTGCCCTGCAGAGTGCCCAACGGAAGCGGACTATGGCAAACTCTGCTTCCGTTGTGGCAAGGAGGGGCATAAGGCGGCCACGTGCGAGGCGCCTGCCAAATGCGCGGTATGTGCGAAGGCAGGTCGCCCGCACGCGCATGCGATGGGGGGTGCCAAATGCACGCCCCCTACCGTGAAGGGGAAGGCCCCACGGAGCAGACCTTCTCCGCCGCAGGCCACTGAGGAACTCGAAATGCAAGTGTCATAATGCCAGGACACCCACACACAGAGTTCCTGCAGACCAACGCCAACCACTGCGCCCGCGCACAGGACCTGCTTATGCAGGTCTTGGCGGAGTGGAAGATTGGCGTCGCCGTTGTGGCCGAGCCCTACCTGGTCCCCCCCCTGCCAAACTGGATCGGGGATACGGAGGGCTCGGTCGCCATAGTGGTGCCGCCCGCTGCCCCCCAGCGCCTCTCCCTCAGGGAGAGGGGTGCAGGGTACGTGGCGGCAAATTGGGGAGGGGTAGTACTCGTAGGAGTCTACTTCTCCCCAAACAGGAACCTCTCGGACTTCGAGAGGTTCCTGGACGGCCTGGAGCCGGTGGTGCGGAGGGCATCGCCCGCCCAGGTCATCGTGATGGGGGATCTCAACGCTAAGTGCGCAGCGTGGGGGTCCTCCATCACCGACGTGAAAGGGGCGCTCCTCCGGGACTGGGCTACAGTCATCGGCCTAGCCCCGGAGAACCAGGGCAACGCCGACACGTGCGTACGAGGACGGGGGGGCTCAGTGGTAGACGTCACATTCGCCACCCCCGCTATCGGCGCCCGCATTTCATGTTGGCGTGTCCTGGAGGAGGTGGAGACCCTGTCCGATCATTTATACATCCGGTTCAGGGTCTCCAACGCGCCCCTGGATCAGCGGGCGCGCGCAGCGGCCGGTCCGCGGCGAGGCGCGGTCTTCCCGCGATGGCAGCTTTCCCGCCTCGACGCGGACCTGGCGGAAGAGGCCGCAATATGCTGCGCGTGGTCGTCGGACCCCCCCCAATCGGTGGGGGTTGAGGAGAGGGCCGTCAGGTTCCGCCGGGACCTGACGGCGATCTGCAACGCCGGGATGCCCAGGGCGCGACGCTTCACGCCCAGGGCGGGCGTCTACTGGTGGTCGCAGGACCTCGCGGTACTGCGTGCCGCCAGTAACGCCGCCCGGCGTGCATTCACGCGGTGCCGCAGACGGCGGCACCGGACGGATGTCGAGCTGGAGCGCCTTCAGGCTGACATGCGCGCCGCCAAGAAGGCGCTCGCAGCAGCCATCAGGGTCGCCAAGGACAATGCTTACTCAGAGTTCTTGGCGACCCTCGACGAAGATCCGTGGGGGCGTCCGTACCGCATGGTGCGGGCAAAACTAAAGGTGGCGCCCCCCACAGAACAAATGGAGCCGGCTGTCCTCAGCGCGGTGGTCGAGGGGCTGTTTCCTAACAGCCCTCCCTTCGATCCGCCGCGCATGGCCCCGCCAGATGACAGGGACACTCCCCCCCCTCCTCCTCCGATTACAGAGGAGGAGGTAGCTAGGGCGGCCAGCCGGCTCCGGGGGCCCCGGAAAGCACCGGGGCCCGATGGAGTCCCTGGCAAGGTCCTCCTCATAGCCGCAAAACACCTCGGGGACCGCCTCCGCTGCCTATTCGGCGATTGCCTGGCGGCGGGGCGCTTCCCTGGGGCGTGGAAGGAGGGGCGGCTGGTCCTCATCAGAAAAGACGGCCGCCCCGCGGACTCACCCTCCGGATACCGGCCCCTCGTGATGCTGGACGAGATCGGGAAGCTGCTAGAAAGAGTGATCGCTTCCCGGCTCATCCAGCATCTGACGAGGGATGGGCCGCAGATCTCTGGGAACCAATTTGGGTTCCGGTCGGGGCGATCGACCCTCGACGCCCTGACCGCCCTGAGGAGGTTCACGGAGGATGCGGCCCAGAGGGGGCAGGGGGCTATGGCGGTGTCGCTCGACATCGCTAATGCCTTCGGCTCCCTCCCCTTTGAGGTAATAGAGGAGGCACTCCGATACCACCGAGTGCCTCCCTATCTCCGGAGGGTGGTAGGACACTACCTACAGGATCGGGTAGTGTCCTACATGGGGAGGACGGCCAGAGAGGAAAGGCGGATGGCCTCCGGTGTTCCCCAGGGGTCCGTACTGGGACCCCTACTGTGGAACATCGGTTTCGATTGGGCCATCCGCGGAAAGGTGCTGCCCCAGATGGCGGTCATCTGCTATGCAGATGACACGCTGGTAGCAGTCCGGGACAGCACCTGGAGGGAGCTGAAGGCGAGGGCTGAGGCCGGAGCCACCCTGCTGGTCCGGAGAATCGAAGCGCTCGGCCTCCGCGTGGCCCTCCAAAAAACTGAGGCCCTCTATTTTAGAGGGCCGAGGTGGAAGGTGCCAGCGGGGGCCAACCTTCGGATCGGCGGGGGCGAGGTCGCGGTGAAGGCCCGGATGAACTATCTGGGCCTCACCCTCGACGGGGGTTGGCGTTTCAGGGACCACTTCCAGACGCTGACCCCCCGGCTCGTGGGGGCGGCAGCAGCCCTGGCTAGGCTTCTCCCCAACACCAGAGGTCCGGGTGTGCAGGCAAGACGCCTGTACACCATGGTCGTCAAAAGTATGGCCCTGTACGGCGCGCCGATCTGGGCAGACGCCCTAGACGCGCCTAACAGGGCCCTCCTTCGCAGGCCGCAACGAATTGTTGCGGCGCGTGCGTGCCGGGCCTACCGCACGGTAGGCCACGCGGCGGCCTGCGTCCTGGCCGGCACTCCTCCTTGGGAGATCGAAGCGAGGGTGCTGGCCGAGGAATACCGGGTGCGGGCCGAGCTCAGAGGCCGGGGTGGCTCTCACACCCCGGAGGAGCACGACCGCGCTCGGCAGAGGAGGAGGAAAATGACGACCATAGAGCTTTGGGCGACAGGCCTCGCGGACGCCAAATACGGGGTCCGCACAATCGAGGCCATCCGTCCACTGCTCTCGGAATGGTGCGGGAGGGGCCACGGGTCCCTCACCTTCCGACTGACGCAGGTTCTGTCCGGGCATGGCTGTTTCGGGCGGTACCTGCGTCGGATCGGAAGGGAGGAGACGGCGTCGTGCCATGGGTGCGGCGAACGGGACGATACGGCACAGCACACGCTAGAGGTGTGTTGTGCCTGGTCTGATGAGCGCCGCACCCTGGTGGCGGCGATCGGCGGAGACCTCTCGCTCCCCGGCGTAATAAGCGCCATGCTAAGAAGCGAGAGGTCATGGGATGGCGTAGCCTCCTTCTGCGAAGCTGTCATCTCGCAGAAGGAGGCGATGGAGCGGGAGCGCGAGATAGACTCCCAGGCGCCCCCAACCCGAAGACGAAGACCGGGAAGGAGAGCGCGGCAATACGTGGCCGCCCTCCCCGACCCTACAGACGGCGCCTAACGGCGAAACGCAGGCGGGGTCGCGGTAGCAAGCTCACGCGTCCCCGTGGCCCCGCCGTAATGCGTCAGAGGGCAGTCAGGTTTTAGTGGGTATTCCGGTCACCTTCTTACACCTTCTGTGGCCGGCGAGTCCCACACTCCCTACGCCATTGCACAGCCCGGCGTAGGGGTGCGTAACGCATTTCCTGACTATAAAAAAAAAAAAAAAAAAAAAAAAAAAAAAAAAGGTTAGGTTAGGTTAGGTTAGGTTAGGTTAGGTTAGGTTAGGTTAGGTTAGGTTAGGTTAGGTTAGGTTAGGTTCCACGGACCCCCCATCGACCGGGTTCCCGCCTTGTCGTGGCGGTGGGGCTCAGTAACCGTGGGAATGGGTCACCCACGGTGAAGCTAAGAGGAACCCAAGGCCGGTCCGTGAGGTAGGACCGGCCAGAGAGGGCCGCTCGGGGTGGGCTCATTGGAGCCCACCTTCGAGCGCACTGGAGGGCTGCGGGGACTCGTCTCCCCCGCAGTGAGGGTGAGTCGCGGAGGGAGAGGAGTGCTGGTATTACGGTGCGCCACTCGCCCTGCCCTCCGCGACTCAGCGGGGTCGCACCGCAGATGCGGCGGCGGTGGGGCTGCGAGGGGAAGGGCAACTTTCCCCTTGCAGCTGCATTTCGCGTAATCCCGGCGCCGACGCTGGGACCGCGGGCCTCTGTCTTTTTCAAGACGGAGGCCGCGAGGAGTGAACCTCTATAAAAAACTCAAGGCGGCGCCGGCGGGGGAGGGCGGGGATTCCCGAACCTGCATTGCACACGGTGCCGTCTCCGAGGAGCGCCCTTTTAAGGGCGCAGAGAGGGGCCCCATCCCGGGGCGGCCAGTGGGCGTCGCGGTGTCACGTGTTAACCATGCTCCCGTGGCGCCCACACCATGGCTATGAGGGAACGCGTGTGGTTTTAGTGGGTAGGCCCACTTCGGTGGGAGAGCCCCACAGACCCTCCTGGTGCCCCGACCAGGGGGCGTGCTTAAGGTCGCATTTCCACACCTAAAAAAAAAAAAAAAAAAAAAAAAAAAAAAAAAAAAAAAAAAAAAAAAAAAAAAAAAAAAAAAAAAAAAGGTTCCACGGACCTCCACGCACCTGCTGGGTTGTCTCAGTGGGCGGAGAGGTGAACTCCGACGTGGCGCGTCCCCGGGTGGCGGATAGGGGAACGCTCCGGCTTGTAGTCGGGGTAGGGCGACTAGCGCCCCGCGGACCAAACACCGGGGGGGGGAAACGGGTAAGGGGGGGGAGGTGGGAAGGTTAGGGGGCGGCCCGGCGTGCATTAACACCGCCGTCGGGAACAACCGTCCAAAACTAGGGGAGGCACGCCGACCCCCTAGCACCCCGTAGCCTAGTGTCTCTTCAACGATCTCCATCGAATCGGCGTTATGGAGTATGTCGAGGCACTAGAGCGGAGGGCTTGCCTTAACCGGCCGGCCCGCGAGAAAGGAAAACTCTATAAAAACCCGACAGCGAAGTCGTTAAAACCTGTAGATACCTGGCGACCTCTACAGTATGTAGCCTTACCCTTCGGAATGGGCGTCACCCGGGGGTGGACCTGTTGATCGACCCTTCTCGTGGGAACTTATATGGAAACCAAAATTAAAAACATTGTGGAGAGGAGTGTTGCGAAAGGTGATGAGTTGGTTCAGGAGGAGACGAGGCGTCCATCAATAGATGGCGCAAATGTGAAGGAGGCGAGAGTACTGCTGGAGCGCGTTCCGGCTGTGCGCCAACCGGCGCTCAGTGATACGGATTCCGACGCGTCGACCGTGGATATGGAGTTAGAGCCATCCCAGGACCGTGAAAACCGGCACCCCGGGTATTCCTGGGGGAGTCTAGGTCGTAAGCGGCTGCGGGCCGTCGCAGTTGGCGACGTGGAGACGGGCCCCTCGCCCAAAGTGGCAGGGACGAGAAAAGGCCGAGGACGGCCGCCGACAACCGGCGAGTACGTCGGCCTCGCCCAGGCGAAGCGGGAGCTGGCAGAGGCTACTCAACGCCAACTCGAAATGGAGGCGGAAAAGGACGTAGCCGAGATGACGAAGGGGCTGCGGAATACCAGAGCAGGGGCCCGACTTTCGGAGACCTCTGCATCTGAACTTGAAGATGAACACGAACTAGGCTCCGCGGAACTAGGGGGACAAATAGAGCTTGGCGCAGCAGCCGTGGCGGCCGTCTGCGAAAAAAATCTAACAATTTGAAAGGGACATCCAAGAAGGCGCTCAAGGAAGCGGTAGCACAGATTCGGGCAGCGTCAAGGCTCCTGATGACGCGCAATGTCAACGAGGAGACGAGGCTTTTGCGAGCGGCCAACTCTCGCCTACAGGCGGAAATGGCCGCATTAAAGAAAGAAGTGGCGGAGCTAAAGGCGTGCATGGAGCAGGCGGGGGCGACACCCAAACCCGCCGCAGCGACATGTCCGCAGACAAAGGAAGAGGAACTGGAGAACCGGATCCTGAGCAGGCTCTCGGACCGGCTCAACGCCCGAATAGACGGGCTAGAGCCGCGTCTGAACCCGGAGCCTCGCTTGCGACCGGCACTGGCTCACGACAGGCGCGAGGCGGAAGCCGGGCGGAAACCCTCGGCAAACCGTCCACGTCAAAAACCGGACATGACCCAGGCTGAACTGCCTGAAGTGCGCCTCCCTAAACCGGTCCAACCCGGCTGGATAAAGGTTGGCGCAAAGGGGCAAAAGGCGAAGGCGTCGACCTCAAAAACGGCGCCGGCCGCTTTTTCTTCTTCCGCGGCTAAACCCACCCAGCCGGGAAAAGAAGTGACGAAAAAGGCCAAGAAGACGAGTCGTCCCCTCCCGCCGGCGCCTGCATCCATGGTGGAGACCATGGCGTCGGTCGTGAAGAGGGGCCGAAGGGACAAGGCGCCGATGGTCATCAGATCGGCGCCCACCACGATGAGGAAGAAGGAGCAGGAGAGAGCCAAGGCTTCGCCTAAGCTGCGGGCCCCCAAGACCTCGGCAGTCGTGGTGACCTTAAATCCCACGGCTGTGGAGAAGGGGGTCACATACGCCAAAGCTCTGGCCGAGGCAAGGCAAAAAGTTAACCTGAAGGAACTAGAGATCGAGAGCGTCCGTTTCAAGCGCGCAGCAACTGGGGCCTCAATTATCGAGGTCCCCGGTGCCGCTAGCGCGCCGAAGGCTGACCTCCTCGCGGAAAGGCTCCGCGAGGTGTTCGGGAACGGTGGCGACGTCACAGTCTCCCGGCCAACAAAAATGGCGGAACTAATAGTGGCGGGGCTGGATGACTCCGTCACTAAAGAAGAGGTGGCAGCAGCGGTCTGTGCAAAAGGCGAATGCGGGGCAGACCGTCTGAAAGTCGGGACACTCCGCCAGGAGAAGTCTGGTCTCTTCGCCGTATGGGTGGCATGCCCAGTCGAATCCGCCAAGAAGGTGGTCGAGGGCAAACTGCTCGTTGGCTGGGTCTCGGCCAGGGTGAAGCTCCTCGAACGGAGGGAGCTGAGGTGCTTTAAGTGCCTTCACACTGGCCACGTCAAGGCACGGTGTACCGCGGAGGTTGATCGGGGGCTTCTGTGCTACCGGTGCGGCCAGGCGGGACACCGCGCCGCAGAATGTCACGATGCCCCCCACTGCGCACTGTGTGCGGAGGCCGGGAAGGCGTCGAACCATCGCCTGGGGAGCAAGAGATGCTCGGCCCCCAGGGAAAAGAAGTTCAGCAGAGTATTTGTTGCGAGCAGCGCCAGCTCGCAACAGACGCAACCACCACCGAGCGGTGTACAAGAGATGGAGACCGAGAACTCTACAAAATGATAACAAGGGCTTCCAAATACCTGCAAGCCAACATCAACCACTGCGCCAGAGCTCAGGATCTTTTGATTCAGAGCATGGCGCAGTGGTCGATAAACATAATGGTGGTGACGGAGCCCTACTTAATCCCAAAGAGAAACAACTGGGTGGGCGATGAAGACGAGCTGGCGGCAATCGCGGTGTCAAACGACACCGTGATAAAGAGGTCCCAGAAAGGTCGAGGAGTCGTCGCGGCTTTGTGCGGCGATGTGATGGTGGTCGGGGCGTACTTTTCGCCGAACCGGCCACTATCCGAGTTCGAGGCGTTCCTCGGGGAGATGGACTCGGTCCTGGCCTGGTGCCGACCAAACCGGATCGTTGTGGCTGGCGACCTGAACGCCAAGTCCACGGTCTGGGGGTGCCCTGCCACGGACGCGAGGGGAGAGCTGGTGGAGGAGTGGCTCGCCTCGAATGGGTTGACCGTCCTAAACACCGGGGATACGGACACGTGCGTGCGGATGCAGGGTGGCTCAATCGTGGACGTGTCCTTCGCCAGTGCTGACCTGGCACGAACTGTCCGGGACTGGGGAGTCCTGGAGGGTGTGGAGACGCTGTCCGATCATCGGTACATCCGGTTTGACGTCGCCCCCCTCTCTGGCGGTCCCGGTCCCGGGCGTGTCGCGGCGGAGATCGGCCCGAGGTGGGCGCTGAAGAAGATGGACGGAGAAGCGGCGATCGAGGCGGCTCTGGTCGCAGGGTGGAACGCAATACCGGACGTGACAACGGTAGAGTCCGAGTCGCAGTGGCTCCACGAAGCAGTCACGCACATCTGTGACGTCGCGATGCCCCGCGTGGTGCGGCCCCCGGCTCGGACGGCGGTGTATTGGTGGTCGGAAGAGCTCGGCCATCTTCGTGCGTCGTGCGTGTCAGCGAGGCGGCAGTACTCCCGCTACCGTCGTCGCAGACGAGGCGGGCGCACGGAGGACGAGGAGCAGAGGCGCCTCTACACCGCCTACCAGGACGCGAAGAAGTCCCTCAGGGTGGCCATAGCGGAAGCGAAGGAGGGGGCCTGGCAGGAGCTGCTGGCGTCGTTGGACGTCGACCCCTGGGGTCGGCCATATCGGCTCGTCATGAGCAAGCTCAGGCCCTGGGCCCCACCCCTAACGGCCAATATGGACCCGGTAGTACTGGACAGAGTGGTGGAGTCCTTGTTCCCCTCGATGAGGGAGGAATTTCGGTCACCCAAAATGGTGTTTGGGCCAGCGACGTCAAATCGCGATGCGGACGACGGGGAAGTCCCGGAAGTGGAAGAGAGGGAACTGTGGGCGGCTGTGGCACGGCTTCAGGCCAAAAACACCGCCCCGGGCCCCGATGGGATCCCCGGGCGCATATGGGTCCTGGCCCTAAAACACGGGTTGGAGGGGAGGTTCCGAGCCCTTCTAACTCGGTGCCTTAAGGACCATACTTTCCCAGGCGACTGGAAGACGGGGAAACTCGTATTGATTGGAAAGGAGGGAAGACCGGCAGAGTCACCGTCGGCGTATCGCCCTATAGTCCTGCTCGGGGAGGCGGGTAAGCTCTTTGAGCGCGTTATTGCGACTCGCCTCACCGAGCATCTCGACCAAGTAGGGCCAAATTTGGCAGACTGCCAACATGGTTTCCGGCGCGGCCGCTCCACCATCGATGCTATTGCACGGGTGAGGGCCGTCGCCGAAGAGGAGGTCGTTAAGGGTGGCGTCGTCTTGGCGGTATCTTTAGATATCGCCAACGCCTTTAACACGTTACCTCGCGTAAGTATAATGGAGGCCCTGCGGTTCCATGGGGTCCCGTTGTACTTGCGTGAGACGATTAAGGCCTACCTATCGGACAGGACAGTGGTATATCCCACAACTATTGGATTTGGACAGAGGAGAGTGTCGTGCGGCGTTCCACAGGGTTCCGTTTTAGGGCCACTACTGTGGAACGTCGGTTACGACTGGGTCCTCCGCGGCCCGACTCTCCGCGGCGTTAGCGTCGTCTGCTACGCGGACGACACACTGGTGTTGGCAAGGGGCGGTAGCTATCGGGAGGCGAGCGTGTTAGCTACTGCCGGAGTAGCCCAAGTAGTGGGCAGGATTAAGAACCTGGGCCTGACGGTGGCCTTGGACAAATCCGAGGCCCTGTGTTTTCACGGGCCTCGCCGAGCGCCACCGCCGAGCGCTCATTTGATAGTGGGTGGAGTTTCCATCGGCGTCGGGTCCACAATGAAGTACCTGGGAGTTGTGCTCGATAGCCGGTGGAACTTCAAGGAACATTTCCGGCGGTTGGCTCCGAAGCTCGCGCGCACTTCGTTCGCCCTGAGCAGGCTATTGCCTAATCTGGGCGGACCGAGCGCGAGCTGTCGTCGCCTCTATGCCGGAGTTGTACGGTCGATGGCCTTGTACGGGGCCCCTATCTGGGCGGATGCCCTTGGACGCCACAACAAAGCCCAACTGCGCAGATCGCAGAGGGTAGTGGCGCTCCGAGCGGCAAGAGCATACCGCACCGTCTCGTGGGTGGCGGCATGCGTGCTGGCCGGGACTCCTCCATGGGAACTGGAGGCGTCGGCGTTGGCGGAGGTCTACTGGAAGTCCGCCGACGCCAAAGGTCGGGGTGAGGTTCCAAGTGGAGAAAAAATAGGAGAATGGCGACAGAGCGCAAGGGACACGGTCCTGCGCAGCTGGCTACAACAGCTGAGCCAGCCGGGAGCGGGTCACCGCACCATAGCGGCGATCCGCCCCGTATTACCAGAGTGGCTGACGAGACGGTGGGGTGCGCTCTCATATCGCCTAGTGCAGGTCCTCTCGGGGCATGGCTGCTTCGGGAGGTACCTGTGCAACGTGGCCAGACGGGAGCGCACTCCTCAGTGCCGATTCTGCGGCGCTGAAGAGGACGACGCGGATCACACTCTGACATGCTGCCCAGCATGGGCGGAGGAGCGAGCCGTGCTGGTTAACCAAATAGGAGACGAAATCTCGCTGCCGGCCGTTGTATCTGCGATGGTCGGCAGCAAACCCGGATGGAGTGCCGTCGCCGCCTTTTGCGAGGCGGTGATGGAAAAGAAGGAGGTGGACGAGCGACGCCGGGAGGATGATCCGGAGGAGGATCCCGTGCGCCGCCGCCGACCATTGCGCCGACGCCGGGCTTTTGCCCAAACGACGTAATATGGTCGGTGCCGGGTTGGCAAACCCGGTAGGAGTGGGGGGCGATAGTTCTCCGTCGCCTCCTCTCGGAGATGATGTGGCCTAGGCCACGAGAGACGTGTCCTGAGAAGGACGAACGCCCTGCCGGGGACAAGGATAAGGGTAACTGTCACCTTAGCCCCGGCACAAGAGGCGGGCAGAATTGGGCACTGGGGTTTTAGTGGGTATGGCCGAACGACTTTAGGCGACCCCCACACTCCCCGCGCCACTTGCACAGCCCAGGCGCGGGGGTCAATAAACGGATTTCCCCAGATAAAAAAAAAAAAAAAAAAAAAAAAAAAAAAAAAAAGGTTCCACGGACCTCCACGGACCTGCTGGGTTGTCTCAGTGGGCGGAGAGGTGAACTCCGACGTGGCGCGTCCCCGGGTGGCGGATAGGGGAACGCTCCGGCTTGTAGTCGGGGTAGGGCGATTAGCGCCCCGCGGACCAAACACTGGGGGGGGAAATGGGTAAGGGGGGGGAGGTGGGAAGGTTAGGGGGCGGCCCGGCGTGCGTTAACACCGCCGTCGGGAACAACCGTCCAAAACTAGGGGGGGCACGCCGACCCCTCTAGCAACCCGTAGCCTAGTGTTCTCTTCAACGATCTCCACCGAATCGGCGTTGTGGAGTATGTCGAGGCACTAGAGCGGAGGGCTTGCCTTAACCGGCCGGCCCGCGAGAAAGGAAAACTCTATAAAAACCCGACAGCGAAGTCGTTAAAACCTGTAGATACCTGGCGACCTCTACAGTATGTAGCCTTACCCTGCGGAATGGGCGTCACCCGGGGGTGGACCTGTTGATCGACCCTTCTCGTGGGAACTTTATGGAAACCAAAATTAAAAACGTTGAGGAGAGGAGTGTTGCGAAAGGAGATGAATTGGTTGTGGAGGAGACGAGGCGCACATCGTTAGATGGCGCAAATTTGAAGGAGGCGAGAGTGCGGCTGGAGCGCGTTCCGGTCGTGCGCCAACCAGCGCTCAGTGAAACGGATTCTGACGCTTCGACCGTGGACATGGAGATAGAGCCATCGGAGGAACGCGAAGACCGGCACCCCGGGTATTCCTGGGGGAGTCTCGGTCGGAAGCGGCTGCGGGCCGTCGCAGTTGGCGACGTGGAGACGGGGCCCTCGCCCAAAGTGGCAGGGACGAGAAAAGGCCGAGGACGGCCGCCGACAACCGGCGAGTACGTTGGCCTCGCCCTGGCGAAGCGGGAGCTGGCACAGGCTACCCAACGCCAACTCGAGCTAGAGGCCGAAAAGGACGTAGCCGAGATGACAAAGGGGCTGCGGTCTACCAGAGCAGGGTCCCGACTTTCGGAGACCTCTGCTTCGGAACTTGAGGGCGAACACGATCTAGGCTCGGCAGAGCTGGGGGGACAAATTGAACTTGGTGCAGCGGCCGTGGCGGCCGTCTGTGAAAAGTCCAACAACCTTAAAGGGACATCTAAGAAGGCGCTCAAGGAGGCGGTTGCGCAGATTCGGGCGGCGTCAAGGCTCCTGATGACGCGCAATATAAGTGAAGAGACGAGACTACTGCGAGCGGCCAACTCCCGCCTAAAGGCGGAAATGGCCGCGCTGAAGAAAGAGGTGGCGGAGCTGAAGGCGTGCATGGAGCAGGCGGGGGCGGCACCCAAACCCGTCGCAGCGACATGCCCACAGACGAAAGAAGAGGAACTGGAGAACCGGATCCTGAGCAGGCTCTCGGACCGGCTCAACGCCCGGATAGACGGGCTAGAGCCGCGTCTGAACCCGGAGCCTCGCTTGCGACCGGCACTGGCTCACGACAGGCGTGAGGCGGAAGCCGGGCGGAAACCCTCGGCAAGCCGTCCTCGTCAAAAACCGGAAATAACCCAGGCGGAACGGCCTGAAGTGCGCCTCCCCAAAGCGGTCCAACCGGGTTGGATAAAGGTTGGCGCAAAGGGGAAGGCGAAGGCGTCGACATCTACATCGGCGCCGGCCGCTTCTTCTTCCGCGGCCCAATCCACCCAACAGGGCAAAGAGAAGAACAAGAAGGCCAAGAAGACGAGTCGTCCCCTCCCGCCGGCGCCTGCATCCATGGTGGAGACCATGGCGTCGGTCGTGAAGAGGGGCATAAGGGAAAAGGCGCCGATGGTCACCAGATCGGCGCCCACCACGACGAAGAAGAAGGAGATCAAGCCCTCGCCCAAGCTGCGTGCCCCCAAGACCTCGGCAGTCGTGGTGACCTTAAACCCCACGGCTGTGGAGAAGGGGGTCACATACGCCAAAGCTCTGGCCGAGGCGAGGCAAAGGGTCAACCTTAAGGACCTAGAAATTGGGAGCGTCCGTTTTAGGCGTGCAGCAACTGGGGCCTCAATTATCGAGGTCCCCGGTGCCGCTAGCGCGCCGAAGGCGGACCTCCTCGCGGAAAGGCTCCGCGAGGTGTTCGGAAACGGTGGCGACGTCACAGTCTCCCGGCCAACAAAAATGGCTGAACTTATAGTGGCGGGGCTGGATGACTCCGTGACCAAAGAGGAGGTGGCAGCGGCGGTCTGTGCAAAAGGCGGATGCGCGGCAGACCGTCTCAAAATGGGAACACTCCGCCAGGAGAAGTCTGGTCTCTTCGCCGTATGGGTGGCATGCCCAGTCGAAGCCGCCAAGAAGGTGGTCGAGGGCAAACTGCTCGTTGGCTGGGTCTCGGCCAGGGTGAAGCTCCTCGAACGGAGGGAGTTGAGGTGCTTCAAGTGCCTTCACGCTGGCCACGTCAAGGCACGGTGTACCGCGGAGGTTGACCGGGGGCTTCTGTGCTACCGGTGCGGCCAGGCGGGACACCGCGCCGCAGAATGTCACGATGCCCCCCACTGCGCACTGTGTGCGGAGGCTGGGAAGGCATCGAACCATCGCCTGGGGAGCAAGAGATGCTCGGCCCCCAGGAAAAAGATGTTCAGCAGAGTATTTGTTGCGAGCAGCGCCAGCTCGCAACAGACGCAACCATCACCGAGCGGTGTACAAGAGATGGAGACCGAGAACTCTACAAAATGACGACAAGGGCTTCCAAATACCTGCAAGCCAATATCAACCACTGCGCCAGAGCTCAGGATCTTTTGATTCAGAGCATGGCGCAGTGGTCGATAAACATAACGGTGGTGACGGAGCCCTACCTAATCCCAAGGAGGAACAATTGGGTGGGCGATGACGACGAGTTGGCGGCAATCGCGGTGTCAAACGACACCGTGATAAGGAGGTCGCGGAAAGGCCGAGGAATCGTCGCGGCTCTGTGCGGCGATGTGATGGTGGTCGGGGCGTACTTTTCGCCGAACCGGCCACTATCCGATTTCGAGACCTTCCTCGGGGAGATGGACTCGGTCCTGGCCTGGTGCCGCCCAAACCGGATCGTTGTGGCTGGCGACCTGAACGCCAAGTCTACGGTCTGGGGGTGCGCTGCCACGGACGCGAGGGGAGAGCTGGTGGAGGAGTGGCTCGCCTCGAATGGGCTGGTCGTCCTGAACACCGGGGACACGTCCACGTGCGTGCGGATGCAGGGTGGCTCAATCGTGGACGTGTCCTTCGCCAGTGCGGACCTGGCACGAACCGTCCGGGACTGGGGAGTCCTGGAGGGTGTGGAGACATTGTCCGATCACCGGTACATCCGGTTTGACGTCTCCCCCCTCTCTTGCGGTCCCGGTCCCGGGCGTGTCGCGGCGGAGATCGGCCCGAGGTGGGCGCTGAAGAAGATGGACGGAGAAGCGGCGATCGAGGCGGCTCTGGTCGCAAGTTGGAACACGACACCGGACGTGACAACGGTAGAGTCCGAGTCGCGGTGGCTCCAAGAAGCGGTCACGCACATATGTGACGTCGCGATGCCCCGCGTGGTGCGACCTCCGGCTCGGACGGCGGTGTATTGGTGGTCGGAAGAGCTCGGCCGTCTTCGTGCGTCTTGCGTGTCAGCGAGGCGGCAGTACTCCCGGTACCGTCGCCGCAGACGAGGCGGGCGCACGGAGGACGAGGAGCAGAGGCGCCTCTACACCGCCTACCAGGACGCTAAAAAGGCTCTCAGGGTGGCCATCGCGGAAGCGAAGGAGGGGGCCTGGCAGGAGCTGCTGGCGTCGTTGGACGTCGACCCCTGGGGTCGGCCATATCGGCTCGTCATGAGCAAGCTCAGGCCCTGGGCCCCACCCCTAACGGCCAGTATGGAACCGGTAGTACTGGACAGAGTGGTGGAGACCTTGTTCCCCTCGATGAGGGAAGAATTTGAGGCACCGAAAATGGTGTTTGCGCCAGCGACGTCAAATTGCGATGCGGACGACGGGGAAGTCCCGGAAGTGGAAGAGAGGGAACTGTGGGCGGCTGTGGCACGGCTTCAGGCCAAAAACACCGCCCCGGGCCCCGATGGGATCCCCGGGCGCATATGGGTCCTGGCGCTAAAGCACGGTTTGGAGGAGAGGTTCCGAGCCCTTCTAACTCGGTGCCTTAAGGACCATACTTTCCCAGGCGACTGGAAGACGGGGAAACTCGTATTGATTGGAAAGGAGGGAAGACCGCCAGAGTCACCATCGGCGTATCGCCCGATAGTCCTGCTCGGGGAGGCGGGTAAGCTCTTTGAGCGCGTTATTGCGACTCGCCTCACCGAGCATCTCGACAGAGTAGGGCCAAATTTGGCAGACTGCCAGCATGGTTTCCGGCGCGGCCGCTCCACCATCGATGCTATTGCACGGGTGAGGGCCGTCGCCGAAGAGGAGGTCGTTAAGGGTGGCGTCGTCTTGGCGGTATCTTTAGATATCGCCAACGCCTTTAACACGTTACCTCGCGTAAGTATAATGGAGGCCCTGCGGTTCCATGGGGTCCCGTTGTACTTGCGTGAGACGATTAAGGCCTACCTATCGGACAGGACAGTGGTATATCCCACAACTACCGGATTTGGACAGAGGAGAGTGTCGTGCGGCGTTCCACAGGGTTCCGTTTTAGGGCCACTACTGTGGAACGTCGGTTACGACTGGGTCCTCCGCGGCCCGACTCTCCGCGGCGTTAGCGTCGTATGCTACGCGGATGACACACTGGTGTTGGCAAGGGGCGGTAGCTATCGGGAGGCGAGCGTGTTAGCTACCGCTGGAGTAGCCCAAGTAGTGGGCAGGATAAGGAATCTGGGCCTGACGGTGGCCTTGGACAAATCCGAGGCCCTGTGTTTTCACGGGCCTCGCCGAGCGCCACCGCCGAGCGCTCAACTAATAGTGGGCGGAGTTTCCATCGGCGTCGGGTCCACAATGAAGTACCTGGGAGTTGTGCTCGACAGCCGGTGGAACTTCAAGGAACATTTCCAGCGGATGGCTCCGAAGCTCGCGCGCACTTCGTTCGCCCTGAGCAGGCTATTGCCTAATCTGGGCGGACCGAGCGCGAGCTGTCGTCGCCTCTATGCCGGAGTTGTTCGGTCGATGGCCTTGTACGGGGCCCCTGTCTGGGCGGATGCCCTCGGACGCAACAACAAAGCCCAACTGCGCAGATCGCAGAGGGTAGTGGCGCTCCGAGCGGCAAGAGCATACCGCACCGTCTCGTGGGAGGCGGCATGCGTGCTGGCCGGGACTCCTCCATGGGAACTGGAGGCGTTGGCGTTGGCGAAGGTCTACCGGAAGTCCGCCGACGCCAAAGGTCGGGGTGAGGTCCCAAGTGTTGAGGACATTGGCGAATGGCGACAGAGCGCAAGGGACACAGTCCTGCGCAGCTGGCAACAACAGCTAAGCCAGCCGGGAGCGGGTCACCGCACCATAGCGGCGATCCGGCCTGTATTAACAGAGTGGCTGACGAGACGGTGGGGTGCGCTCTCATATCGCCTAGTGCAGGTCCTTTCGGGGCATGGCTGCTTCGGGAGGTACCTGTGCAACGTGGCCAGACGGGAGCGCACTCCTCAGTGCCGATTCTGCGGCGCCGAAGAGGACGACGCGGACCACACTCTGACATGCTGCCCAGCATGGGCGGAGGAGCGAGCCGTGCTCGTAAACGAAATAGGAGACGAAATCTCGCTGCCGGCCGTTGTGACTGCGATGGTCGGCAGCAAACCCGGATGGAGTGCTGTCGCCGCCTTTTGCGAGGCGGTGATGGAAAAGAAGGAGGTGGACGAGCGACGCCGGGAGGATGATCCGGAGGAGGATCCCGTGCGCCGCCGCCGACCGATGCGCCGACGCCGGGCTTTTGCCCAGACGACGTAACATGGTCGGTGCCGGGTTGGGAGACCCGGTAGGAGTGGGGCGATAGTTCTCCGTCGCCCCACTCGGAGATGGATGACGTGGTCTAGGCCACAAGAGATGTGTCCTAAGAAGGACGAACGCCCTGCCGGGGACAAGGATAAGGGTAACTGTCACCTTAGCCCCGGCACAAGAGGCGGGCAGAATTGGGCACTGGGGTTTTAGTGGGTATGGCCGAACGACTTTAGGCGACCCCCACACTCCCCGCGCCACTTGCACAGCCCAGGCGCGGGGGTCAATAAACGGATTTCCCCAGATAAAAAAAAAAAAAAAAAAAAAAAAAAAAAAAAAAAAAAAAAAAAAAAAAAGGTTCCACGGACCTCCCCATCGACCGGGTTCCCGCCTTGTCGTGGCGGTGGGGCTCAGTAACCGTGGGAATGGGTCACCCACGGTGAAGCTAAGAGGAACCCAAGGCCGGTCCGTGAGGTAGGACCGGCCAGAGAGGGCCGCTCGGGGTGGGCTCATTGGAGCCCACCTTCGAGCGCGTTGGAGGACTGCGGGGACTCGTCTCCCCCGCAGTGAGGGTGAGTCGCGGAGGGAGAGGAGTTCTGGTATTACGGTGCGCCACTCGCCCTGCCCTCCGCGACTCAGCGGGGTCGCACCGCAGATGCGGCGGCGGTGGGGCTGCGAGGGGAAGGGCAACTTTCCCCTTGCAGCTGCATTTCGCGTAATCCCGGCGCCGACGCTGGGACCGCGGGCCTCTGTCTTTTTCAAGACGGAGGCCGCGAGGAGTGAACCTCTATAAAAAACTCAAGGCGGCGCCGGCGGGGGAGGGCGGGGATTCCCGAACCTGCATTGCACACGGTGCCGTCTCCGAGGAGCGCCCTTTTAAGGGCGCAGAGAGGGGCCCCATCCCGGGGCGGCCAGTGGGCGTCGCGGTGTCACGTGTTAACCATGCTCCCGTGGCGCCCACACCATGGCTATGAGGGAACGCGTGTGGTTTTAGTGGGTAGGCCCACTTCGGTGGGAGAGCCCCACAGACCCCCCTGGTGCCCCGACCAGGGGGCGTGCTTAAGGTCGCATTTCCACACCTAAAAAAAAAAAAAAAAAAAAAGGTTCCACGGACCTGCTGGGTTGTCTCAGTGGGCGGAGAGGTGAACTTCGACGTGGCGCGTCCCCGGGTGGCGGATAGGGGAACGCTCCGGCCTGGTGCGAGCCGGAGTAGGGCGAAAGCCCCGCGGACCAAACACCAAGGGGAGCCTGCGACCTCGGTCGCGGGCGACCCGTTCTGGCGGGCCCACTTGTGGGCTGGCTGGAGTCTGGCCGGCCCTTGATCAAGGGCTGGCCCCAGGGAGGTCGCTGGGGGTGGGCTCTGTGAGTCCGCCCTTTGTAGCGAAACTGCGGGGATTATGGGGTCCCCGCAGTAGTTGTGGTGGTGAGTCGCGGAGGAGGAGGAGTGTTGGTATTACGGTGCGCCACTCTCCCTATCCTCCGCGACTCAGCGGCGTCGCACCGCGTCTGCGACGGCAGTGGGGCTGCGGGGGGGAGGGGTTTCTCCGACCCCTCAAGGCCGTATTGCACGCGTAATTCCGACGGCGACGCTGGGACCGCGGGCTCTTGTCTTTTTCAAGACGGGGGCCGCGAGGAGTGAACCTCTATAAAAAACTCAAGGCGGCACCAGCAGGGGAGGGCGGGGATTCCCGAACCTGCATTGCACTGGTGCCGTCTCCTCAGGTGGAGCCGGAAACGGCTGGCGCTGGCGGGGCCGCGGAGGTAAGCGAAAGCGTTCCCGTAGCCCCTCCGATATGCGCATACGAGGCGTTGTCAGGTTTTAGTCGGTTCGAGTCCGACATAATCCGAACTTGTCCCCGCGAGGGAGGATATGCGTGGGCATTTCCTGACGTAAAAAAAAAAAAAAAAAAAAAAAAAAAAAAAAAAAAAAAAAAAAAAAAAAAAAAAAAAGGTTAGGTTAGGTTAGGTTCCACGGACCTGCTGGGTTGTCTCAGTGGGCGGAGAGGTGAACTTCGACGTGGCGCGTCCCCGGGTGGCGGATAGGGGAACGCTCCGGCCTGGTGCGAGCCGGAGTAGGGTGAAAGCCCCGCGGACCAAACACCAAGGGGAGCCTGCGACCGCGGTCGTGGGCGACCCGTTCTGGCGGGCCCACTTGTGGGCTGCTGGAGTCTGGCCGGCCCTTGATTAAGGGCTGGCCCCAGGGAGGTCGCTGGGGGTGGGCTCTGTGAGTCCGCCCTTTGTAGCGAAACTGCGGGGATTATGGGGTCCCCGCAGTAGTTGTGGTGGTGAGTCGCGGAGGAGGAGGAGTGTTGGTATTACGGTGCGCCACTCTCCCTATCCTCCGCGACTCAGCGGCGTCGCACCGCGTCTGCGACGGCAGTGGGGCTGCGGGGGGGAGGGGGTTTCTCCGACCCCTCGCGGCCGTATTGCACGCGTAACCCCGGCGGCGACGCTGGGACCGCGGGCCCTTGTCTTTTTCAAGACGGGGGCCGCGAGGAGTGAACCTCTATAAAAAACTCAAGGCGGCACCAGCAGGGGAGGGCGGGGATTCCCGAACCTGCATTGCACTGGTGCCGTCTCCTCAGGTGGAGCCGGAAACGGCTGGCGCTGGCGGGGCCGCGGAGGTAAGCGAAAGCGTTCCCGTAGCCCCTCCGATATGCGCATACGAGGCGTTGTCAGGTTTTAGTCGGTTCGAGTCCGACATAATCCGAACTTGTCCCCGCGAGGGAGGATATGCGTGGGCATTTCCTGACGTAAAAAAAAAAAAAAAAAAAAAAAAAAAAAAAAAAAAAAAAGGTTAGGTTAGGTTAGGTTAGGTTTTTTTTTTTTTTTTTTTTTTTTTTTTTTTTTTTTTTTTTTTTTTTGGGCGGCTCTATGCCGCCCTCTCGTTCCCCTAACGTGTTTGGATCAGGGACGTTGGGTACGGGTAATAATTTTTTCAGTTATTCTTTTATTTACACTTTCAACAAAGATTTTAAAACTACAATGGCATTCTTCAATTTCTACAAATTTCAATGTATATACAATTGGTTAAAAACAATTTAAAATTTCAATTTATATACAATTAGGATAAAACAATTTAAAATTCAATATATATACAATTAATGAAGTGCCAATTTAAAAATACAATTTATAAATAATAATTAATATACAATTTAAAAAACAGTTAAAAACATTAAAAAAAAAGATATACCCTTACATCTAGTATCACAGTGTCTTGTTTCTATTTATAACTATATGGGCCAAGGATGAGCAAAATTTAATAAATTCTCCACTCAATTCTTTATCTCTTATTAGTTCATGTAAATTTTGTTTGCTTATTTTTATATTTAATTTGGTCTCTATTTCCAATCTTCTAGCTTCAAAAACTGGGCATTCCACTAATATATGCAGCACGGTTTCCTCCCGTGCTGGGTCGCAGATGCATGAGGGGCTCTCCTTGCACTTGAATTTGTGCAAGTACTGTGAGAACCCCCCGTGCCCCGTTAAGATTTGCACCAGCACGGGGTCCAAGTCTATCCTCCTAAGTGTGGCGGGGGCGCACGTCACGTCGGGGAAAAAGAGCTTAGTTGTCGAGGCCGTGTCTCCTTCCATATAGCGCCTGTTCCATTTGTCGAGCGTCTCCAGACGAATCTGTCGCTTGACAAATGAAACAGGGCATCTTTCATAATTAGCTTTGGTTTTCATTCCGACTGCGGCCAACTTGGCCAGTTGATCCGCTCTTTCATTTCCCTCCAGGCCCGCGTGTGCTTTCACCCAAAATACTCTTACTTCCTTCCCTTGCTCTCTTGCCTCTTTCATACCTTTCCTTATATTCTCTGCGAGCGGATGGAGGGACATGCCACTTTTTGTGGTCTCTAGAGCGGATCTAGAGTCGGAATAAATCCCAAAGCTCCTTGCGTTCGTCTTCACTACGTGCTTCACGGCCTCATGCAGGGCTAACAGTTCCGCCTGATATACGGTGCAAAAGTCACCCAGCTTTAATTTCCGGCAGGAGGTCTCCGCTACGCTATCCCATATGGATAGCGCAGCGCCGACCCTGCCGTCAATTTTGCTGCCGTCGGTGTAAATATTTACATCGACAGCAGCTCGTTGGGCGGCTTCGTCACCGTCCGTCAGGCAGTCGAACTGCAGCCCCTCCCGGTGGGCGGGATGCGCAGACTCTTCGAATTTGACCCGCTCCTCAAGCTCCCGGTCACCCAGTACCTGCTCGGTGTGGCCCCTCTTTACTGAGTAAAGAAGGGCCGCTTCTTGGACCCGAAGGTCCAGAGGAAGCAACCCAGCAAGCACTAGGGCCGAGTGCAGAGAGACGGTTCTATAGCATTTTGCTATCTTCTGCGCAAACCCGCGCTGCACTTGGTTTAGCAACTTTTGTATGCCCTTCCTCCCCGCCGCCGGCACCCACACGCTGGCCGCATATAGGATGATGGGCTCCGCTACCGCAACGTATATGGTCCTGATGACCTCCGGATTCAAGCCCCATGTGACCCTCGCTGCGGTTGATAGCTGACGATATAGGCTTTGCACTTTCCGGCAAACATTTTCCACGTGCAATTTAAAGCTGAGCCTATCGTCAACTATCAACCCCAGGATTTTCATGTGCCTCGCCAACGCTATTTGTCTCCCGCCCATGGTCAGACATGGGGAGTCGTACTTTAACTTCTTGGTAATCACCATCGCTGTTGTTTTGTGCGGTGCGAAGTTAAGTTTATTTCGGACTCCCCACCTCCGAACATGCTCGAGAGCCGCGTTGGCGTTGCCCTGAATGTCAGAGGTGCAGTCTCCGGAGAACATCAGGACCACATCGTCAGCAAAAGCCTGGGAGCGGACGCCCATCTCCTCCAGTTCAACCAGGAGAGGATTCAGCAGGAGGTTCCAGAGCGTCGGTCCCCCAATGGATCCCTGCACGCACCCTTTGGTTTGTCGGCGGGTCGCCTCGGCTCCCGCATACCTGACGCGCACTGTTCTGTCACTAAGATAGTGGTCGAACAGGCGCCTCAGGTTTACGGGGCAACGAGCCTCGGCTAACCTGCACCTCACAGCCGGCCACCAGGCGTTATCGAAGGCGCCCTCTATGTCCAATGATATCAGCACAACGAGCCTCTTCCTCCCAACTTCGGCTCGTATGTGCTGAACCATCTCATAGAGGGCGTCTTCGGTACCACGTTGAGGCATAAAGCCGTACTGGTGCCGGCTGATCATTGGCGCAGTGTGCCATTGGACCCGCCTCACCAACATTTTCTCAAGGATCTTACCCATTATGGGCAAGAGTCCAATCGGACGGAATGCTTTGGGGTGCGTGTAGTTTTCCTTATTGGGTTTCCTCAGCACTGCAACCACCGCCTCTTTCCATCTCCTGGGAAAACACGAAAGGGCCAGGCAGCGGTTTGCTATGGCCAGGAATAACGCTGGATCCAGGGTGATTGTCGCTAGACAAATGTCCGCGGTGAGGCCGTCGGGGCCGGGCGCCTTTTTCGGGCTGAAGCTAGACGCGGACCACATGAGCTCGTGCTGTGTGAAAGCTGGGTCGCATGTTTCATCATGCGACCCAAGGTTTACTACTTCTGCAATTTTTCTCAATTCTGTGTGGTCCGCGTTGTCGTCTTCAGCCCGATCCTCGGGGTAAAACGCCTCCGCGAGCGCCCCGGCCGATTCCCCCCCGCTCAGGACTTTACCATCCCGAGCGAGTGGGATATCCTCCGGCCTAACCGAGGTGCGTCCAATCACCCTGTATACCCCGTCCCACATGGTTTCCCTGTCCTGACGGGAGCAGAAATCCTTCCAACTCTGGGTCTGAGCCTTCCTTACCTCATGTTGGTACTCCGCCTTTGCGCTGACATACCGCTGCACCACCCAATCTCGTCGAACTGGCGCCGCGTACGATACCCGTCTCTTCAGTCTCAAGACGTGAGCCTTGAGACGAGAGAGCTTTTCGGACCACCAGGGCAATCCTGTCCTACTCCTCGTTGGTATCCCAGGCATGGTCTCGTTACAGGCTTCCACCACGGTTTCCATATAGCGATCCACCTCTCTTTCTAACACTGTCGGCTCGGTAATACCCTCTATTCCTTTGATAGTGATCCTTTCTTCTTTCCATTTTGAGGCGAGTTTCTCTCGAAACTCGCCCCAATTTGCTTTCTTACTATTGTACTTCCGGGTGGAGCGACAAACGTCCATGCCTGCAGATATTTGGAGGTTGACGTCGAACAGAATTGCCCTGTGGTCCGAATTGGATATGTCGTCCGCTAGGCGCCAGTTTACCACCTTACCTAGCATTGCGGCGGTGCAGACAGTGATGTCTACGCAGCTGGAGTACCGCCTGCCACCCCTGATGGTGTCGAAGGTAGGCTCAGACCCAGTGTTCAGGACGTGCAGCCCCAATTCGTCCAATTTTGCCGCCATATCCAGTCCCCGCCCGTCCGTGGTGCGGCTTCCCCACCATGTGGACCACGCATTTACGTCACCGCCAAGTATCACGCTGGCAGTTCCTATTCTCTCCACGGCGCAACCGATCAAGTCCAGGTAAGGTTCGATGGGCTTATCTGGCTCCAGGTAGACGGACACCAAGCCTATCTTCCACGCCGCGGACCTCACTATTGCAACAGCTATGTTGCAGGTCGTGAGGTCCGGGCAATGGGTGACATTCAGGGCGCCGTCGAATAGTACAATGGCTGACTTAACCGGTGATTCACGGCTCCCAGCACATTGTACTACTCTTGTACCTGGATGCTGCCTCATCTCGCCAGTCCTGCCAGTATACGGCTCCTGGACCAAGGCGAAGGAGAGTTTCCTCTCCTTCGCCTCTGTGATAAGCTCCGCCGTGAAAAGCTCGGACCGTTGTAAGTTGGCCTGCACAGCGTGATGACAGCGTATCCCGGCTCGAGGAGCGCGGGAGGAGCCCGGGGCGCCCTTAGCAATAAGCCACGGACGCTCGCGCGAGCACCTCCCACCTTCTTCTTACCGGGCAGTCGTCACTGAATGCGTTATGATCCTTCCTATCGGATTTCGCCTTTAGGCAGTTCCGACAGGAAGGTGGTTCGCCAGCCTGCCACATAGTGCACTCGGACCTGAGATGCGAGCCCCCACAGTGACTGCACACGTCCCTAGATTCAGTGCACAGCCTCTTGGGGTGCCCATATCCCAGGCACCTCGAGCACTGGACGAGCGGTGACTGGTCGGCGACCTGGACCCTCTGTAGGTCGACGTGGGCTGCTCCTGCCTCCGTCATCCTCTTCCATATCAAGGGAGAAACCCTCAAAACCACGTGGGACGTGTGCGGATTCCTGGCCTTTTTGCGGTACCTTACTTCCATCCTTAACTCGTTTTTCTCTACATTCTTTAACAGGTCCTTATTTTGGTTCTTTATTGAGTTTATTATGTCTTCGTCAGTCAGGAAGTTCAGTACGTTCTTTAGGACCACAAGAGGATCTTTGCTTTTAATGCTTTCTACGTGCAAACCGCTGCCCACACTAGATAGCCTTTTCTTCACCTCTTCCATTTCTTCCTCCGTGCTGCATCCCAGTACTATTTTTCTGTCTTTGACCTTCCGAATATTGTTAGGTTAGGTTAGGTTAGGTTAGGTTAGGTTAGGTTAGGTTAGGTTAGGTTAGGTTAGGTTAGGTTAGGTTAGGTTAGGTTAGGTTAGGTTAGGTTAGGTTAGGTTAGGTTAGGTTAGGTTAGGTTAGGTTAGGTTAGGTTAGGTTAGGTTAGGTTAGGTTAGGTTAGGTTAGGTTCCCCATCGACCGGGTTCCCGCCTTGTCGTGGCGGTGGGGCTCAGTAACCGTGGGAATGGGTCACCCACGGTGAAGCTAAGAGGAACCCAAGGCCGGTCCGTGAGGTAGGACCGGCCAGAGAGGGCCGCTCGGGGTGGGCTCGTTGGAGCCCACCTTCGAGCGCACTGGAGGGCTGCGGGGACTCGTCTCCCCCGCAGTGAGGGTGAGTCGCGGAGGGAGAGGAGTGCTGGTATTACGGTGCGCCACTCGCCCTGCCCTCCGCGACTCAGCGGGGTCGCACCGCAGATGCGGCGGCGGTGGGGCTGCGAGGGGAAGGGCAACTTTCCCCTTGCAGCTGCATTTCGCGTAATCCCGGCGCCGACGCTGGGACCGCGGGCCTCTGTCTTTTTCAAGACGGAGGCCGCGAGGAGTGAACCTCTATAAAAAACTCAAGGCGGCGCCGGCGGGGGAGGGCGGGGATTCCCGAACCTGCATTGCACACGGTGCCGTCTCCGAGGAGCGCCCTTTTAAGGGCGCAGAGAGGGGCCCCATCCCGGGGCGGCCGGTGGGCGTCGCGGTGTCACGTGTTAACCATGCTCCCGTGGCGCCCACACCATGGCTGTGAGGGAACGCGTGTGGTTTTAGTGGGTAGGCCCACTTCAGTGGGAGAGCCCCACAGACCCCCCTGGTGCCCCGACCATGGGGCGTGCTTAAGGTCGCATTTCCACACATAAAAAAAAAAAAAAAAAAAAAAAAAAGGTTAGGTTAGGTTAGGTTAGGTTAGGTTAGGTTAGGTTAGGTTAGGTTAGGTTAGGTTAGGTTAGGTTAGGTTAGGTTAGGTTAGGTTAGGTTAGGTTAGGTTAGGTTAGGTTAGGTTAGGTTAGGTTAGGTTAGGTTAGGTTAGGTTAGGTTAGGTTAGGTTAGGTTAGGTTAGGTTAGGTTTTTTTTTTTTTTTTTTTTTTTTTTTTGGGCGGCTTTATGCCGCCCTCTCGTTCCCCCTGATATTTTTTTCAGGGACCTTTTTTGCTAGGGTAATAAGTTTTTCAACATATTCTTTATTATATTATTTTTTAAAAATTACCTATTCGCTAAACACTAGTACTAATTTACATTTTAAATAATAAAATAAACAATAGTTGCTATTTACAATTAAATAATCGCTAAAAACAATAAAAAAAAAAATACTAATTTACAATTAAGATAAAAGAATAAAACCAGTTAAAATATGCTCAACATTTCTAAATTACTATCACATTAATACCCTTAGCCTAATATCACAGATTCTGTTTCGTCTTGTTTCTGTTTATAGCAGAGCACGCCACCATCTTACAATATGTTAGGAATATTTTTCTTTTCTTACTGTCTTTCATAATTTCCTTTATATTTTCTGGGCTAATTTTCTCCTCCATCTCAGTCTCACAGTCTGCCCTTCCCGCTTCGTGAACAGGGCATTCGGTCAGGAGATGCAGCACAGATTCCTGTTTGTCGGGTTCACAAATGCATGAAGGGCTCTCCTTACACCTGAACCTGTTCAGGTATTCGGAGAACCCTCCATGCCCCGTCAGTACTTGCACTAATGTCTGGTCCAGTTCGATTTTTCTCAGGATGGGGTAGGCAGCCACGGCATCCGGGAAGAAGACTTTGGTCGTTGAGGCGGTGTCCCCTTCCTTGTAGCGCCTGTTCCATTCATCAAGCGAGTCCAAACGGATCTGTCGCTTGACGAATGAAACAGGGCATTTCTCGTAGCTGGGCTTGGTCTTCATTCCGATTGCTGCCTCCTTGGCGAGTTCATCGGCTCTTTCGTTCCCCTCCACCCCCACGTGCGCTTTCACCCAATTCAATCTTATATTCTTCCCTTTCTTTCTACTCTCTAATATTCTTCTCCTTGTATCCACCGCGAGTGGGTGGAGGGAATCGACGCTCGTCACTGCCTCGAGGGCCGATCTGGAATCGGAATGAATCCCAAAGCCCAACCTCGAGTCCGCACATGCGAACTTCACCGCCTCGTGCAGGGCCAGCAGTTCCGCCTGGTATACGGTGCAGAAGTTACCCAACTTTAATTTCCGGCAATATGTCTCCGCGGCGCCATTCCTTACGGATAGCGCCGCGCCGACTTTGCCGTCAATTTTGCTGCCGTCGGTGTAGATGTCTACATCGACGGCAGCTCGCCGGGCCCCTTCGTCACCGTCCGCCAGGCTGCCGAACTGTAGCCCCTCCAGGTGCGCGGGGTGGACTGTCCGGGCGTACAGGACCGGCCTCTCTAATTCCAAGTCTCCCAGCACCCGCTGGGTGTGGCCCTTCTTTACTTGGTAAAGGAGGGCCGCCTCTTGGACCCTTAGGTCCAGAGGAAGCAACCCAGCGAGTGCTAGGGCCGCGTTCAGAGACACGGTCCTATACGCCCTTACAATCTTTTGTGCAAATCCCCGCTGCACCCGGTCCAACAACTCTCTGGTCCCCTTCCTTTCCGCCGCCGGCGCCCACGCGCTGGCCGCGTAAAGGATGACGGGCTCAACCACTGCCACGTATATGGTTCTGACGATCTCCGGGTTGAGACCCCACGAGACTCTGGCTGCTCTTGACAGCTGACGATGGATTCCCTGTGCTTTTTTGCACACGTTGGCGATATGCGCCTTGAAGGTGAGTCCATCGTCAACTGTCAGGCCCAGGATTTTGATGTTCTTGACGAGCTCAATGGGCTTCCCGCCCATGTTCAGACGTGGGGAGTCGTATTTAATCTTTTTTGTGAAGACTATGGCCTTTGTCTTCTGTGGCGCAAATCTTAATTTGTTGCGGACTCCCCACCTCTGAACACGTGCGAGAGCCTCATTGGCCCTGTCTTGGATGTCTGCGGTGTCGTCCCCGGAGAACATCAGAACCACATCGTCGGCAAAAGCCTGGCAGTGGACACCCGCGCTATCCAGCTCCACCAGAAGGGGATTCAGCAGCAAGTTCCAAAAGACAGGCCCCCTGATGGAGCCCTGCACGCAGCCCTTTGTGGCACTTCTGGTGGCCTCCCCTCCCGCAAACCTGAGGCGCACCGATCTTTCGCTAAAATAGCTATCGATCAGGCGCCTCAGATTTGCGGGGCACCGGGTCTCGGCCAGCCTGCACCGGACAGCGGGCCACCACGCGTTGTCGAAGGCTCCCTCTATGTCAAGTGACACGAGCACTGTGACTTTCTTTGCTCTAAGGTTATTTCTAACGTGTGTCAACATGTCATAGAGGGAGTCCTCGGTGCCGCGCTGCGGCATGAATCCGTATTGGCGCCCGCTGATCGACGGTGCAGTGTGCCACCTTACGCGTCTTATAGCCATCTTTTCTAAAATTTTTCCAAAAATTGGCAAGAGCCCGATCGGTCTATAAGACTTGGGCCGCGTGTAGGTCTCCTTACCGGGTTTAGGCAGGACAACAATTGCTGCCTCTTTCCACCTCCTGGGGAAGCTGGAGAGGCCTAGGCACTTATTGGCTAGGGCCAGGAACATCTCCGGTCTGAGGGCGATCGCCGCCATACATACATCGGCCGTGAGTCCATCCGGGCCAGGAGCCTTCTTCGGGTTAAAACTGGACGCGGACCACATTAGTTCGTCCATCGTGAAGGGTGGGTCACATGTTTCATCATGTGGCCCTACGTTCACCTTTTCCGCCTGTTTTCTGATTTCCTTGTGGTCCGCGTCAGGTTAGGTTAGGTTAGGTTAGGTTAGGTTAGGTTAGGTTAGGTTAGGTTAGGTTAGGTTAGGTTAGGTTAGGTTAGGTTAGGTTCCACGGACCTGCTGGGTTGTCTCAGTGGGCGGAGAGGTGAACTTCGACGTGGCGCGTCCCCGGGTGGCGGATAGGGGAACGCTCCGGCCTGGTGCGAACCGGAGTAGGGCGAAAGCCCCGCGGACCAAACACCAAGGGGAGCCTGCGACCTCGGTCGCGGGCGACCCGTTCTGGCGGGCCCACTTGTGGGCTGGCTGGAGTCTGGCCGGCCCTTGATCAAGGGCTGGCCCCAGGGAGGTCGCTGGGGGTGGGCTCTGTGAGTCCACCCTTTGTAGCGAAACTGCGGGGATTATGGGGTCCCCGCAGTAGTTGTGGTGGTGAGTCGCGGAGGAGGAGGAGTGTTGGTATTACGGTGCGCCACTCTCCCTATCCTCCGCGACTCAGCGGCGTCGCACCGCGTCTGCGACGGCAGTGGGGCTGCGGGGGGGAGGGGGTTTCTCCGACCCCTCGCGGCCGTATTGCACGCGTAACCCCGGCGGTGACGCTGGGACCGCGGGCCCTTGTCTTTTTCAAGACGGGGGCCGCGAGGAGTGAACCTCTATAAAAAACTCAAGGCGGCACCAGCAGGGGAGGGCGGGGATTCCCGAACCTGCATTGCACTGGTGCCGTCTCCTCAGGTGGAGCCGGAAACGGCTGGCGCTGGCGGGGCCGCGGAGGTAAGCGAAAGCGTTCCCGTAGCCCCTCCGATATGCGCATACGAGGCGTTGTCAGGTTTTAGTCGGTTCGAGTCCGACATAATCCGAACTTGTCCCCGCGAGGGAGGATATGCGTGGGCATTTCCTGACGTAAAAAAAAAAAAAAAAAAAAAAAAAAAAAAAAAAAAAAAAAAAAAAGGTTAGGTTAGGTTAGGTTAGGTTAGGTTAGGTTAGGTTAGGTTAGGTTAGGTTAGGTTAGGTTAGGTTAGGTTAGGTTAGGTTAGGTTAGGTTAGGTTTTTTTTTTTTTTTTTTTTTTTTTTTTTTTTTTTTTTTTTTTTTTTGGGCGGCGCTATGCCGCCCTCTCGTTCTCCCCCTGGCATGGTTGAGCCAGAGACCTTTTTTACTTTATTTAATAAAAAAAAACAATTTATATTTACAATTTCTTACACTATTACAATTTTGGAAGGACTAGATTTTATACATTTATTATTTCTAATTATTGCTACTTATTATGACTAGAGTATTTTTTGCTTTACACTTTATTTCTTTCTATTATCTTTTCAGTTATGTCTGTACAATATTTTATGAAGGTGGGACCGGTCTTCTTATCGCTTATTAATACATTTATGTTGTCTAATTTAATTTTCACTTTTTCTTTCATTTCAAAATCTATTCTGTTTCTCTCGAAGACCGGACATTCTAATATGGCGTGCAACACAGTCTCTTCCCGTGCCGGATCGCAGATGCACGAGGGGTTCTCCTTACACCTAAATCTGTGCAAGTACTCCGAGAACCCCCCGTGACCTGTAAGGACTTGGACCAGCACGGGATCTAATTCCATCCTGCGGAGTACTGGGTAGGCTCCGACAGCATCTGGGAAGAAGACCCTCGTTGTCGAGGCCGTTTGTCCGTCTTTATACCTCCTGTTCCATTCGTCAAGCGACTCCAATCTAAGTTGTCGCTTGACGAATGAAACAGGGCATTTGTCGTAGTGAGGTCTGGCCTTCACCCCGACTGCTGCTATTTTGGCTAACTCGTCCGCCCTCTCATTTCCCTCCACCCCCACATGTGCCTTTACCCAGTTCCATCTAATGCTCTTACCCTTCTCCTTACTATTCTTTACCATTCTCCTTATTTCCACTACTAGGGGGTGGAGGGAATCAACACTCTCTAACGTCTCTAGGGCGGACCTCGAGTCGGAGTAAATGCCAAAACTCACTGAGGGACTCTTCACTACAAATTTAACGGCCTCATATAGGGCATACAGTTCCGCCTGATATACGGTGCAGAAGTTTCCCAGCTTTAATTTCCGGCAGTGTGTCTCCGCGGCGCTATCCCATATCGATAGCGCTGCGCCGACCCTGCCGTCAATTTTGCTGCCGTCGGTGTAAATCCTTACATCGACGGCAGCTCGCTGGGCGACTTCGTCACCGTCCGTCAGGCAGTCGAATTGTATCCCTTCCAGGTGGGCGGGATGCTGAGTTTCTGCATATTCGGTCGGCCTCTCCAACTCGCGATCCCCCAACACTCGCTGGGAGTAACCCCTCTTCACTTCAAAGAGGAGGGCGGCCTCTTGGACCCTAAGGTCCAAGGGCAGCAGCCCAGCGAGTGCTAGGGCCGCGTTCAGAGAGACCGTCCTATACGCTCTGACTATTTTCAAAGCAAACCCGCGCTGCACCCGGTCTAACAACTTGCGAGTGGTCTTCTTCCGCGCCGCAGGAGCCCACGCACTGGCCGCGTAGAGGATGATGGGTTCTATCACCGCTAAGTACATGGTTCTGACGATCTCGGGATTAAGGCCCCAGGAGATCCTCGCGGCGGTTGACAGTTGACGATAGAGGCTGATTGCTTTCTTGCAAATTTCTTTTATGTGTTCGTTAAATGTTAGCTTATCGTCAACTGTCAACCCCAGGATCTTGATGCTGCTTGTGTATTCAATGCTTCTCCCGCCCATGCTCAGGCGTGGGGAGTCGTACTTATGCTTCCTCGTGAATAACACTGCTTTTGTCTTTGCAGGTGCGAAGTTAAGCTTATTTCTTCTTCCCCACGCCTGAACATGGTCGAGAGCCGCATTTGCATCATCCTGTATATCTGAGGCCCTTTCTCCCGAGAACATCAGAACCACGTCATCGGCGAAGGCTTGACAATGAGCCCCCATCTCCTCTAGTTCGCCCAGGAGCGGATTCAGCAGCAGGTTCCAGAGCGTAGGACCCCCAATAGAGCCCTGCACGCACCCTTTGGTGGGTCTACGGGTCCACTCGGACCCCGCATACCTGAGGCGTACTGTTCTGTCACTTAAATAGTGATCGAGCAGACGCCTCAGGTTTACGGGGCACCGAGTCTCGGCTAACCTGCACCTCACAGCCGGCCACCAAGCGTTATCGAAGGCTCCCTCTATGTCCAGGGATATCAGCACGACGAGCTTCCGTCTTTCGACTTCGGCCCGTACGTGCTGGATCATGACATAGAGGGAGTCCTCGGTGCTACGCTGTGGCATAAAGCCAAATTGGCGCCGGCTGATCATCGGTGCAGTGTGCCAGCGGACCCGCCTCACCATCATCTTCTCGAGGATTTTCCCCATAACCGGTAATAGTCCTATAGGACGATATGATTTCGGGTGCGTGCAGTCGTCTCTATTGGGTTTCCTAAGCGCTACAACCGCTGCCTCTTTCCATCTCCTGGGAAAACATGCCACGGCCAGGCAGCGATTTGAAATGGCGAGGAACAATCCCGGATCCAGGGTGATAGCCGCTTTGCAGATGTCTGCAGTAAGGCCGCCTGGGCCAGGGGCTTTCTTGGGGTTGAAGCTCGACGTGGCCCACGTGAGCTCGTCCAGTGTGAAGGGGGGGTCGCATGTTGCATCATGCGACCCCTCGTTTACTTTTTCGGCTAATTTTCTCACTTCTTTGTGGGCCACGTCGTCCTTCCCGGCATCGTCGTCCTGGAAGAATGCTTCTGCCAGCTCCCTGGCCGATTCCTCCTCGCTCAGCGCCACTCCATTCCGTACGAGGGGAATTTCTTCATGCCTTACTGTTGTGCGACCTATCACCCTATAGATTCCTTCCCACATGGTCTCACGGGTCTGCCGTCCACAGAACTGCTTCCAGCTTTGGGTCTGAGCCCTCTTCACCTCCGCTAGGTACTCGAGCTTAGCGTCGACATACTGTCGCACCACCCACTCTCGTCGAACCGGCGCCGCGCAGGATACCCGTCTCTTCTTCCTCAAAACGTTAGTTTTGAGTTGAGAGAGCTTTTCGGACCACCAAGGCAATCCTACTCGTCTCCTCTTTGAAATTCTGGGCATGGTCTCCCTACAAGCCTCTACCACGGTTTCCACGTAATTATCCACCTCTTTCTCTAGGTCTTTTATGCTATCTATTTGACTCACTCTGGCTGTTGTTATACCCTTTTCTTTCAATTTGGAGGCGAGTTTCGAACGAAAGTCGCCCCAATTTGCCTTCCTCGTATTGTACTCCCGGGTAGAGCTGACGATGTCCACACCCAGAGATTTCTGAAGGTTAACTTCGAATAGGATTGCCTTGTGGTCCGAACTGGATATATAGTCTGCGAGACGCCAGTTCACCGCCCTCCCGAGCAGAGGGGTGGTGCAGGCAGTGATGTCCACGCAACTCGCGTACCTCTTTCCCCCGCGTAAGGTATCAAAAGTGGGCTCAGACCCCCGGTTCAGCACATGCAGACCCAGCTCGTCAAGCTTTTCGGCCACTTCCTGTCCCCTCCCGTCCGTTTTGTGGCTGCCCCACCAAACGTTCCACGCATTCAGGTCTCCACCTAGTATCACGCCTGCGGTTCCCAATCTCTCCACGACAGTGCCAATCGTGTCCAGGTGGGGTTCGATGGGCCCATTCGGCTCGAGGTAGACTGACACCAGGCCTATCTCCCTCGTCCCGGCTCTCACCTTCGCAACTGCGATATTACATGTTGTGAGATCCGGGCAGTGGGAGACAGGCATGGTGTCGTCGAAAAATACAATGGCCGCCTTGACCACCTCACCGGCAGCCCTGGCGGCACATTGTATCGTTCGCGTCCCCCGATACCGTCCCATCTCACCCCGACTGCCCACGTAGGGCTCCTGGACCAGGGCAAACGAAAAGTTCCTTTTCGTCGCCTCTGTGATTAGCTCCGCCGTGGAGAGACTGGACCTCTGCAGATTTGCCTGCACGGCGTGATACAGGCGGCTGCCGGTATTTGGAGCTTGGGAGGCGCCCGGGGTGCCCTTAGCAATACGCTACTGTTGACCGGGCAAGTGCCTCCCATCTCATTCTTACCGGGCAGTCTACGCTGAATGCGTTGTGGTCCCGCCTGTCGGATTTCGCCTTAAGGCAGTTCCGGCAGGCGGGTGTTTCTCCGGCTGGCCACTTGGTGCAATCGCGCCTGAGGTGTGGGCCCCCGCAATGGCTGCACACTTCGTGTTCCTCCGTACACAGCCGTTTCGTGTGCCCATACCCCAGGCACTTAGAGCACTGGACTAGGGGGGACTGGTCGGCCACTTGCACCCGCTGAAGGTCCACATGTACCGCGCCGGCTTCCGTAAGCCGTCCCCAAACTTTCGGCGAGACCCTTAGGACCACGTGGGCTAGCAGTTCGTTCCTCGCCCTTTTCCTATATCGGACCTCCATCCTGACATCCTCCTCCTTGATGTCTTTTAGGAGGTCCGTATTCTGTCTGCGGACCGCTTGTAGTATTTCCTCGTCCGAGTTGTAGTTTAGGATATTCTTCAATACTACAAGCGGATCCTTGTTCTTTATATCTTCTACTTTCAGACCGCCGCCCGCACTCCGCAGCTTGTCCTTCACGCGTTTCAATTCCTGTTCTGTGTTGCACCCTAATATCACCTTCCTATCTCTTGCTTTGCGCACACTATCTACTCTAAGTCCCTCTTCTCTGGCCTTCATTACTTTCCTCACTCTTTCTAGCACCTGTTCGCCGGTATCTCGCTCATCACTTGACGAGATCGCCACAGAGTGTGTGGCTTTCACCCCCTGTGGCGACCTTTTTGTCTCGCCCGCTACCACGCTTGCGTAGCTCTGTTTCTCCATGAGGCCTTGGACTTTCTCCATTGCTGTGTGTAGCTCCTTAATCTTATTATTGCTAAGCTCTATGAGCTTAGCATGTCTCTCCATTTGGCTTATGATGGCGGGGCCGTCTATATTGGTGTTGTTAGTCGGCCCTTTTTGTTCTTCTTCCGGCTCCTTCTGGTGTCTTGGTTGGCTACTTGCTTTTTCCGACTCCTTCAGTAGACCGTACAATTTATCGATCGCCTGCAGTACCTCTTGCTTGATCTCCGTCTTAATATTTTTTGAGAGGTTGAGGTTAATTTTCGCCTTTGTCACATATGCTCTCGCCTCTGTTAGGCGGTCCACCTGTTTTGGTGGGCGGTCGGCCGCTGCTGTAGAGGAGCTTTGGGATGACTCCTTTGCTTCTTTAGGAGGCACCACTCTCTTACTTGGTGCCGCCACGTCTTGTGACTTTGTGTGAGGTTTTGCGATCTTTTCTTTCGTTTCCACTTTGCCAGCTTCCCACTCGCCGATGCTCCTTCTGACCTTTGAGGAGTTTTCAGGAGTCTTGCTGGCTCGGGAGGTGCTTGCCTTCTCCATTGTGGCAGCTTCTGTGGCAGTTGTGGTGGTGGTTTCGGTCTTCTTGTCTGGTGTTCGGAAGCCAAACATTTTCTTGCAGGGGGGTGCGTCAATATTCCTAATACTACTTATATTATACTTATGTCTAGGTCTTAGGTCAATAAACCTTGTTAAAACTTACTTCTAGTGTGTGGCAATAGGCCTTGTCTAAAAATCTATATAATACAATAAAATTGGTCAATAGGACCAAATCAGTCTAAAACTTACTAACTAGTTTAAAACAGCTAAACTACTAACTTAAATCTATTACACTTGCTAATAAGCATCGGTGTATGTCAACAGTACAATATACTTAGTCTAAGGGGTCAATAGGGACCCCGTCAGTCTTTTTATCTTAAAGCTAATTGAGTCACGGCCAATTTATAAGTTTTTAGGAAAAGGTGCGTTTGTTAGCCCAAAGGGCATTTTTCTTTGAGTTCTAACTTTTTAGCCCTTTGTCCTAGCAAAACACTGTTTATGTCACTGCACTTGTTTTTACTTGTTCTTTCACTTGTGTTCCTTTTCCTTTGTCCTACACTTCTATTTGTCAAAACACGTGGCCACGTGGTAGTTGTTTACATGTCGGATCTCCGCGAGTTTTGGTCCAAAAAATCTAATTTTTTGCCCAGGATGTGGGGGCCG